>CAWUPB010001194.1:7649798-10049798 GCA_963924115.1 Dovyalis caffra | reverse complement strand
TTCAGATCCTTATTTCAATCAAGTATACTCTTAATTAACTATGTTATCCAATTTTTGTATTGTTGCATTTTTATATTTTTTGTATTTTTCCTTTTCTTTTTTCTTTTCTTACAATAAATAACTAAAATAAAATCCTAAATAATACTTGTAAAATTGAACATGAAAAATAAATTAAATAAAATAAAAATAAAAGGAATAAAATTAGTGAAGATACAAGAAAAATAACAAATAAATAAATATCACCCAAATTTTTTGTTATGACGAGCTTTTAAAGTTTAATTTTTTCTTTAATTATAATTTGGATTTTTAGCATACAACCAACCAAATCCCCTTCATTTTAAGTTTAACCGAATTGATCATCTAGTTTCTAGAGTTTAGCTTCAACTCGTTAATAATACAAAATTTGTAAGTACAATGAAATAAATTAAATTTTGGTGAATTTGACAAGCATCGAAAGGTCAATATCTATCTTATTTGACTTGTTGAAGAAGTATACATCTTCCAAAACCTCTAATGACCAATCAAATAAGGCATCAACTAGCCTATGAGTTCCCTATAACATATCATAAAACTCATCGAATGATCTCTAATGGCCTCCAAGTAAGCCACTCTCCTATAAGAAACATCCCTCTCACATGATACATCACCAATCTTTTCCATACCCTCTCCAACTCTCTCATAGAGGCCTTATTTATTCCCTTTAATTTTTTAACCACCTCTCGATTCTCGAACCAAAACTGCCATCTTTTTGTCACATGGTGACTTCTTAGCGATTGCTAAAAAAATAGAAATATGTACATGTATGGAGGTGCCACTCAATTTTCAAAAGGTGGAAACTAAGAAAAACTTAACATTAGCCCAAGAGTTCTAAGCAACGGGGTTGATTACACAACCGAAGAAGACTACGAGTCATCTTTGTGTGCCCTTGATATGAAGTTACCTAGTATTTCTAGCTTAGGAGAATTCATTCATGCAAATTATATTTTCTATCTTGATTTACGTGTTTGATTATTTGGGAGGTGATTTAGAGACTAAAAGAGAACTCAAGTCTCTCACCTAATACATATTGGGCCATTGGAGCCCATTTAGAAAGGTAAAAATTAGGGTTAAAAGCCTATTACACATTAAATCCTAGTCCCATAAAAATGTGAAAAATAAAGTAAAATGAACATAGGCCTATGCCCAAATTCACATGTCAAATCATAAAAAATAAAATTAAAATACAATTATAAGTCCGTAATAACTCAAAAAATAAGCATAGGTCTTAAGCCCACATCACCCTGCCATACCATTTTAAAATATTAAATTGGGCCCCAATAACAAAATTCAAAGCTAAATCGCGAGAAGAAAAAAATTAGTAGCACTATAAAAAATAATAATTAAAATTAACTATAAAGAATAATCATAAAATAAATGATAAGAAAAAGACTCATCATTTGAACAAAATCGGTCTCAAGTCATAAACCTACTCAATCTAGACTTAACGAGACCGATACCACATTAAATAAACACCCAAAGTGCAAGTCATAAAAATAGGGATGTTCGTTTAGTAATTCGGTTCGGTTTTGAACTTTTTTGACTAGTTTTCGATTAACTAAATTGTTTAAAAAAATAATCATAATTGAATCGAATTATTATTCGAGTTTTTCGGTTCGGTTTTGAAATATATCGGTTTTTTTATTCGGTAATTCGGTTTTCACTCGTAATTATCTATACTTTTGATTTTTGAAAGAATCATGCACTTTTGAAAAAATAAATTTAGTTTTTACATTATGATTTTAGGCTATGTTCCTATATGTATACGTTTTTCAATCTCATTGAACTTTATCTATTTACTCTTATTTTACTACTCCTCAATAGGCATTACTAATATAATATCAATTGATATATATATATATATATATATATAATACAAGATATCATCATTACCATATAAAGTCTAATAATATATAATATATGTTATTGTCTATCGATATCGTACATAATATCGCAAAATATGTGTTACAATTAAGACATTTTAACAATTCCTTTTAAAAAGAAACGAGCATGTTTTGAAGCTCAAATATAATCGACTTATTTGTCTTTATGAAAGACACTTTTAATTAACATAACATAATTAGAACTAATAATTTTGGGTAACTTGTTAAACACTGCAGCCATAAGCTAACCTTTGCTAATTAAATGACCATGTTGTTTTTGAACAATGAAGAACATTAAAACTTTAAACACTCAACTTTCTTTAGCGCAATTTTAAATTATTTATGTTTACTAAAAAGAGACATACTAATTATTATCAAGGTCCATAAATTAACTAATTTTCTTTCACATAGAAAAAAACACTATCTCACATTTTTTTTTGAACTATAAATTGAATCAAGAAAGAAATTATGTACCTCCTTGGGCAATTATAAACAAGAATTGGTTATGGTCATTTGGCGTTAGGCTAGTTGGCTCATATAATCAATGCAACAAGAATTGGTTATGGGCTAATTGATTTAACTCCAATTAGCTTAGGTTTGCATGAGCGTGAGGTGAGGGTGTGAGGATTGGAATGAACGACGTCGTTCATCGATGAATTTTTTTAAAAAAATTAATAATTTTGATTATTTAGTTTTAACCGAATTAAAAAATAAATAAATATCAAAACCGAAAACCAACTATATTTTGATTCGGTTTTTTTATAGTTTCTAAAAAAAATCGTAACCAAATATCAATTTCTGTGCGATTCGGTTCGGTTATTCGATTTTCACCGAATAGTGAACACCCTTCCATAAAAACATATAAAAAAAATTACGGATAACATGAAAATAACTTTAAGAAAATTAAAATATCTAATAGGCATTCACAAGGTCATTGGCTTATAAATTCATATTTGGCTTATTTTTATTTTCTAAAAGAAATTGCTATCATATTGCTAGCTTCATCATTGATCGACATTTTCTTAAGAACTTATTATATAAAAAATAAAAATATTATATAATATGTCAAGCAACCCCTATTTATTGAAAATAATGATAAAAAATAAAAGTAAAAATAAAATAAAAAAGTCAAGATTAAAACTAAAAAAATAATCACTAATCCACTATTCCCAATCCGATTGAATGTTAAAATGCATCATACATTAAAACAAGCTAAATTTAGATCCATTTTTATTATTACAAAATTAACCTAGTATTCAAGTTTTCAAATCTTTATGGCTAAGACGAGCAAGCAATGAGCAACAATCAAATCTCGGTGGTCGTTGTTTTGTCTCTTTCTGGATCCGAAGTTCACCATTGGTGACGAGACTTTGAATGATGAGTGTTGCTTCCTCGATGATCGAAATTGGGTGATTCTTGTAGGGTTGAAACCATCTAAGATAGATGCTTCTTCTAGTCTAATATATTTAGATCAAAGATAGAAAGGCGATGATTAGATGTTGGATCTTTGTGCCTACTATTTTATCTCATTTTTGTTGTTGTTAGGGTTTATTTTTCTATGGCAATCTATTGTCCGCCCCTCTCTTTTGTGAGTGTATGCCTAGTATTTATGGGCGTGCTTTTAGGATTAACCTTGGGGTTTTTTTTCCTATTTCAATTTTTTTATTATTAATTACATCTAACCCAATGCCTAATCCAGGCCCATTCCTCCTTTTTTTATTCTTTTTCAATCCTAATCTAGGCCCAATTTCTCCTCTCTTTTTTCTTTTTTTCTTTTTTTATATTTTTTATGAGGGAAAAAATAGGATGATGACAGATTGCCCCCTCTTTATAATACTTACGTGCAAAAAATATAAATAGACAAGTGTTTGAACATCTTGACTTAACGAGCTTGTAAAGAAAAGGCATGATAAAAAAACATGACAATCTCGTAGAAACGAACCACATTCATATTATTCAACTTTAGAAATGAATCAAATATATAAACCGGCTTGAGATGATTTGATTTTAAAAATGAATCAAATATATGAACCATCTTAAAGTGATTTGATTTTTAGAATTACATGAATATACGAACTCTTTGTGAGTGAAGTAATCAAATGTACGATCCCTCTTGGGGAAAAAAATAATCAAATATATGAACCTTCTTGAAGGTGATTTGAGATTGTAAAAGAAAATCAATCAAATATACAAACTCTCTAAGAGTGATTTGATTTTAGAAAAGTGGATCCATTAAATATACGAACCCTTGTGGGTTGAAGAAATGTATGAGTCCTCTTGGGATGTTAGACGATCTTCTTGAAAGAAAGATTGGTGATCTTGATAGGGTGACTATCTCAACATTTTTGAAAAATTGATCATCTCGGTAAGGTGATCACTAGGATGTTTTTCAAACTTGACCGTCTTAATAGGGTGACCACCTAAACCATTTTTTTTTTTACAAAACTATTCATCTTGACAAGGTGACCACATGAACATTTATGAATGAATGGCTTGTGGAGAAAAAATATGATTGAAAAAAGATAAATGGGTTAACTATTATAGGGTAACTTTCTGACAAATGTTTCACTATGACAAGGTGACCTCCCGGTAAATGATTCACCGAGATAGGATGACCTCCCGGCGACTGATTTACTATTATAGGGTGACCCCTTGGAAAATAGTTCACTAAGAGAAAATGACCTATTGGCAATTGGTTCACTAAGACAAGGTGACCTCCTAGCAATTGGTTCACTATTATAGGAAGACCTCCTAACAAATGATTCACTATAACACGGTGACCTCCTAATAATTATTCACTAAAAAACAATGACCTCCGGACAAATGGTTCACTATTATAGGGTAAACTCTTAGCAACTCGGTTCATTAAGACAAAATAACCTCTTGGTAACTAGTTCACTTTTACAAGGTGACCTTTTAGCAAATGGTTCACTATGATAGTGTGACCTTTTGACAATTTTGGAATTTGGTCATCTTGATAGGGTGACCATATAAAGTTTTATTTAAAAAAAAATCGATCATCTTGAAAAGGTGACTACTTGGATATTGTTTTAAAATTTGGTCATCTTGACAGTCGACACCTATACATTTTTGAAAACTTGGTCATCCCGTCGTGGTGACCACCTCAACATTTGTGAAAACTTGGCTTATGTTGAATAATCTTACAAGGACAAGTTTGTTAATTGTCATGCTTGAGTTCTCTTTATCCGTGGCAATGATACATTATGGGTTTTATAAGGATAGTACCTTTTGAAAGAGGTCTAGGTCACACCTTACAAAACTTAACTCCTAGTTTTAAATTTAATTAATCGACTTAGATATTGTGTTGACTTGCTAGTTTGTTAAAGTTTTTTGAATGAATGTTTTTTGGGCTTGCTATTATTTTGCTCTACCTATAAAAATGTGATTTCATCCCTTATCATTAGGTCATACTCGCACACAATTATGGCCATGCCTTTAAATCATCTCTATGCCCTCATTACTTATTATTGAATTCTTGACGAGATGGTTTGTGTGCCTTTATCAAACATGGATACATGTTGAACCGTGTTTGCTCTCAAGTTGCTTACCAATTAATTATTCATATCTTGTTATTCTCATAATATTTAGATTTCATTCATTTCACCATTGAGGAACATTTAATGTTATCTTTTTTCCCTTTATTCAGTCATTATGCTTTGGATCTAATTATTTTTATACAATCTACTCGCCCTCTAGTTTAGTCGATATGCTATTAGTCATGGCTCTTGAATTATGATCTTGCTTGACCAATTAATTATAATCAATTCCATCCTTGATCATTCAATTTTTTAACTCTTAAGCTCTCACTTTACAAATTTGATTTGATTTAATGACATCATTGTGAAATAAATAATTCTGTTTTGAACAAAGTAACCGACTTTAATGGCATTTTTCTTATCGGTCTAGATTATTATAAAGAAATCTTTAAGATATGCATCACAAATTTTTTATTCATGAATTATTTAATTGATTCATCATAAGCTAAAATATATCATTCAAATACTAGGTTACCATCCTACGCGAGTTGCAAAAGAGTTTTTATAAATAGATATCCTTTAGTACTCTTTACAAAGTGATAAAAAGTTACATGTGTTAAAAGTGAAAGGCTCGGATGGTTCTTTGATAAAGTATGAGGTCATATTGAGGATGAGTCGAGCTTAAAATATGGTTTTTAATTCTAAATGATAACCTTGTTTTGTCTTTTCTTATGATTTGATGCTATAAACAATGATGTAGAATATGCAAGTAGATAAAAAATCATTCTTTTTTTTTCTCATTGAGGATACAACTTATTAGTCTAAACAACTAATTTTAATTGAAAAAGACTTTCAAAAGCACGTAATGTAGGCTAGTGTTTGGGTCTCAAAGAAAAAGTTGTAAAGACTCAAAATGTGTTTAAGGGTTTGAAGACTAAAAATCAATTTAACGATCATAAATGCTTCCTCTTAACTTTATTATTCTTACAAAATCCTTGTTTGTTATTGTTGACTTCTCTTGTGAGTATTTGAATGATGGCTTTTTATTTTTTTACGAATAATGGTTTTGGTAATTTCATGATTATCCTCTTTTTCTTCTTCTTCTCTTTTCATGGATAAACATGATGTAAGCCTCTCATGATGATTGTGATTATAGATTTATTATCTATAAACTTTCTTTAACCTTTTTTTATTCAAGAAATTATTCATCTTCATATTTCAAGCATATTCAGCCCTAGTATAAGGGTGATCCTAGTCTTGAGTCATCATTACAAGAAACTACGAAGGCTAAAAAAAAGACTACAAGGGATTTATATGATAATTAACTATAAAGGATATTCCAAAGATGGTTTTTTCTTATCTCAAAACCAATTTGTTCATGCTGAAAAGTTTTAACTATTTTAAGTATTGTTTGTTTTGAGAAATTTAGGTTTGTAACCTCCTTGTATATGTTTCATAATAATTTAAAGCATCAAATCACTAATGACAAGACTTTTGTTGTTTACATAAGTGTTGTTTGAGGGGATGAGGTTGTGTTTTAGGTTTTAGAAAGAATGATTATCGCCAAGTAATTGCATGACATGTACTGGAATTTGACCAATCTTAGAGATATTTAATGAATGCATTTATCATCATATTCCTTCCATTCGAGGATAAAATACAATGCTAATGAATACTTTTCATTGTATATTTTAAGATTTCAAGTCAAAGAAAATTTTATACCATTAAAATATGCCACTTAGTTTAGCAAAACCCAAAAAAAAAAATGATAAACGATGTTCATAAAAAAGAACTCAATCAAGCAAAGCACAAGCCTAAATCTCCCCTCTGTGATCTTGAATATACTCCATCAATATTTTCACCTCTCGTATTGGCAACTCGTATGGCTCGGTAGTGGATTGGTACTAATGTTTGTTGCATTGTTATCCGGAAAGATCCAACCATTGTCAATTAGAGACTAAACTTTTCTCTTAAAAGCCTTACATCTCTCGATATCATATCCTACTACCACAATAATATTCATATTTTTATCAAGCTTATACCAATATGGATATAGTGGTCGAAATAGATCCGTAGAGATGGGGACAACTCGATCGATATTGTTGAGATGCTTGAATAACTATTCTAGAGATATAGAAAAAGAGGACAATATATCTTGGTACCTTGTGCTTTGATTGCTTTTGGGTGAAGGTCTCAATTAATAATTAAAAGGATGATGATAGTTTGGAGGTGATGTGAATACATTACCTATGTCGCCATGAACGAGTGTTCATAAGAGGTGCATATAAAGGTGATGCTTGATTGTTTATATTTTTCATCTAAAAAGAGTGATGATTTGAGTGCCATTGATCTTTCCACTCGCCTTCCGGGTTGAAAATTGATAGACTTGAACCGATGAATATCATGATCTTTCCCGTCGTTAAAATTATTCTTTTCGGACTAGATTCTAAAATCTTTTCTACCTTAATAGCTTGTTCCACTCTCTCGGCAATAACCATCGTATCAAAAAAACTTAGATGATGAATTGCTCATAAGATACTTAAAATAGAGACCCTTGAAGGTATTGACGAACATAGAGATCAACTCTTTTTTAGTCGTGGGAGGATGAACTTGGGCAACCACTTCACTCATTAACGAGCTCTTTCATCATCTTTTCCGTGTTTTACAATGTGGTTCTATCTAGGACCACCTCCAAACTAAACTTGTATTGGAGAAAAAGGCATCCATTAGATTTTTTTCACCTTTGTATTTTAACTCTATTAAGACACATGTATCGATCGAAAGTAGCATCATCCAAAAACTCATAAAAAAGTGAATTATTAGCTTCTCATTATGTATAACCTCTGCTATCTTACCATAGTAGACTCGGAGGTAAGTTTTTAGACATTGGAGACTTAAGTATTTTATGAATTCGGGAACCTTAAATTTTTTTAGGGTGACAACATCATACACCAAACATATTTTGGTAGCTTTCACTAAGTCATACAGGTTCATTCCTTCAATAACTCTTAAATACTCCTCAATGGATAATAACTTATTAGTTTCATCAGTCCCCACGGCTTTTACTTTTCATCACTCTTTAGTTATAGCCTCGATTGGTAGCGGAGCAACTCCCTTAGCCAGCACCATAAAGAGATGTGGAGCAATGGGATATGATGACTCTTGAGTGGTGAATACAACTTCATATTTTAGTGGTTAAAGATGGGTTAATGCCTATTATAGTTCTAGCATGGTTAAAAGATGATCGGCCATAGAGGGTAATTGTGGTGTTACCCTAATGCTTGATGTGAGAAAGTTGAGGGGTTCTTTAGTAACCAATAGCACATGTGAGCTAGCCCCTATAGAGGTCCTCTCATTTAATACGTTTTCTTATAGTAGTTTCTTTAATAAACCAATTAGTAGAACCATATCTCCCTTGAAAGCTTTAACCTCATTGGCATTCTTTTGCTACAATTGATTTTTTTCTTAGTTCTCCATCCTTCTCCTAAATCTTATATTGTGGATCTTTAAAGGAGGTTGAGCTTTTATAGTGCGACCTATATTGCTCTCGAGATGAACATGCAAAGTATGAGAACTCATGGTTGGGCATAATTTTGAAGTGTGTTTTAACCGAAATGAGCACCATGGCTATCAATCCGATTTTAAAGCCAATAATGGGCTAGTTATCAATATGCTCGTTTATTATTTTTTTCAATTTCATACCAAACTCTACCAACAAGGGCATGGTATTTTAATCAAAGAGAGCAAAGCAATCACCATTAATGGTAGTCTTGATAGCCATGGTGTTTCTAAACTAAGCCAATGTTATGAGTATTCTATATAAGAAAACAAAAAATGTATGCCCCCTTATCTTGAGGGTAGCCTAAGGATAGGTTCTAGATTCATCTAGACATCATTTGGTATCGTTGTCCTAACTTCTTCAATGACTCCCAATGTGGGCTCAAATTTAACCATAGTAGGAGATACTTGAAGCTCTATCCTCATGTATAAGGGTACCGGGTTATCCTTTATAGTGTCATGCACATAGATAAATTTCTCATATGAGTGAGGGGTGAGTTACATGATCTCCGAGACCGCACTCCCTCGCGTGCCATCTCCCTCCTTCTAATATTAGGTTAAGGGAACAGAGTGTGTGTGTAGGCTCAAAGATCATTCTTATGTGAGTGTTAATGTGTGCAAAAGGGCCACACTTCATATACAAGCCCAAATATCAAAGTGAAAGGCACCAAATGAGTATTAGAAAATCGGGATAAAAATGCATCAAACAAAATAAATCCCCAAGGCAAGAAAAGCAATATAGGCTTAGCCCCAAGTTTCCTAATGGAGTCATCGTTCGTCATATGATGACCTCTCGACGATCATAAAAAAAATTAAAATATGTATATGTATGGAGTCGCTAATCGGTTTTCAAAAGGTGAAAACTAAGAAAAAAATAACACCTGGTCTCAAGAGTTCGAAGTAATGGGGTTAATTACACAACCGGAGAAGACTACAGTCACCACAAGTGTGCCCTTGATATGAGGTTACCTTATATTTCTAGCTTAGGAGAATTCATTCATGCAAATTATATTTTCTATCTTGATTTGCATTCGATTATTTGTGAGGTGATTTGAAAACCGATAGACAACTCGAGTCTCTCACCTAATATGTCATTGGGTCGTTAGAGCCCATTTAAGGATAAAAATTAGGACTAAAAGCTCATTATACATTAAATCCTAGTCCCACAAAAGTATAAACAAGAAAAATAAAATGAACATGGACCTAGGCCCAAATTCACCTACCAAATGATAAAAAATAAAAATAAAATAAATTATAAGTTCGTAATAACTCAAAAAATAGGCATAGGCCTAAAACTCATATCACTCGTCATGTCATTTTAAAATATTAAATTAGGTCTCAAAACCTAAATTCGAAGCTAAATCTACACCGAGAAAAAAATAGTAGCATCATAAAAAAAAATTAAAATTAACTATAAACAATAATCATAAAATAAAAATAAAATAAATAATAAAAAAATGCCCATCATTGGAACAAAGTTGATCTAAGACCCTAAACCTACTCCATCTAGGCCTAATTAGATTGATACCACATAAAATAAACACCCAAAGTGCAATTCATAAAAGGAAAAAAAATCACAAATAACATGAAAACAACTTAATGAAAATTAAAATAGCCAATAGACCTTCATAAGGTCATTGGCCTATAAATTTATATTAGGTTTATATTAATTTTCTAAAAGAAATTGCTAATATATTGTTAGTTTTATCATTGATCGATAATTCCTCAATGACTTATTATATATATATATATATATAATACTATATAATATGTCAAGCAACCCCTTTTTATTGAAAATAATGATAAAAAAAAATAAAACCAAAAAAAGACAAGATTAAAACTAAAAAAAATCACTAATCCAATATTCCTAATCCGATTGAACGTTAAAATACATCATACATTAAAACAACCTAAATTTAGATCCTTTTTTATTCGATCATAAATAACCCAATATTCAAGTTTTCAAATCTTTCAATTACACCCCATAACCAAATGTTTTACATTCAATAATCATCTAAATATTCATTTTCAATCACATAATTAACATTATCATCCTATGGAACGGAGAAGTAATCAGGAAAAATCATAAAATTTGGATGAAAATCAGATCGAAATGTGAAAATACGGGGGCATAATTACCTAAAGTAGTAATTCGAGGACTAAACTAAATCGAAGTTCATAATTGATGATTAAATTTTGAACGATGAGTGTGGCTTCCTCGGTGATCGAAAGTGAGCGATTCTTATGGGGTTGGAATCGTATTAGATAGATGCTTATTACCGTACGATGCATGTTAATTGATGATAGATAGGCAAAGAGCGACGACCGGATCTTTATGCTCGTTGTTTTACCTCCTTCGGATCGAAGTTCACCACTAATGAAGAAACTTTGAATGACTAGTGTGGTTTCCTCGGTGATTGGAATTAACCAATTCCTATGGTGTTGGAACCTTCTTAGATAGGTGCTTCTTTTAGTCCGGCATGTGTAGATCGGTGATGAATAAGAGATGAGTGGAAGCCAAATCTATATGGTTGTTGTTTTATCTTCTTTTTGGCTATTAGGGTTTTTTTCTTTTTCGTATGGTAGTTTCTTCTCCCTTTTTTGTGAGTGTATGCCTAATATTTATTGGGGTGCTTCTAGGGTTAACCTAGGATTGGGGTGCTTCTAGTGGTGCTTCTAGGGTTAACCTAGGCTTTTTTGCCTATTCTATTTTTTATTATTATTAGTCGAGCCTAACCCAATGCCGAATCTAGACTCATTCCTCTTTTTTTTTTTTTCCTTTTCAATCTTAATCTAGGTCCAATTCCTTTCTTTTTCTTTTTCTTTTTTTTATTTTTTGTATTTTTTTATGGAGTAAAAATAGGGTGATGACACTTTTTATAAAGAGCTTTCACTAATAACTCCCCTATGTTCTTTAGCCTCATCTCCATCTTCATCCGATGGATTGTATCTCTCCATCCTTCACTTGAAGGATTGCATTGCACGATACCTTTAAAAAGGCCCACATTCCTTGAACATCTTTTTTTTCTTCAACTTTATATCTATAGAGAATATGGGTCTACTTCGAAAAGACTAAAAAGAAAAAAGAAAAAAAACCCAAATGGAACAACATTAAAAGAACCAAATAAGAAAAAAAGAAAAAAGTGAAAGAGAGAAAGTTGATTAATACACTTACAATAAGAGTCAGTTGTATGGTCTTCCCAATACGTTTAGTTAGAGGACCAATCATCCAAGGTTCCATACCAGTAGGAAGCAAGGATATCTCCCTAACCATACAAGAATATTTCAATCCTTCTTTCTTTTTAAAGAAGCAATATCCCGATAGTGTTATCGCATACACCCAAATTAAACTCCTAAACTCCCGCAACACAAATGTAGCAAGGGAGAGTAGGGATCCATCCCACGAAGAGTTCGATTGTATTAGTCATTACACATCAAGAAGAAACTAAAATAAAGAAGAGGGTTTTGGATTCGATTGAGATATAATTAAAAACTAAACAAATTAAATTCAGAAAATGAATATAATGATAAATATTCAAGTAAGCAACCTTGGTTCGAGTCACATCAGCTTTTGGAACTTAAGATTTATCCTTGTTGTGCAAAAATATCAATTTATCATTCAAATATTTTTTGTGATATTAAAATCATTCTCTCCTTATGATTAGCCAACCGAAAACATGTATTCTAGTTAACCCTTATTATTTAACAATCCTAGATATGATCTAAGATTTAATCAAACAATAGCTTTATGTATGAGAAAGACCAACAAAACAAGACAATACAACACATATGGTGCATTTAATCTAGTTAAACAATCTTCATAAGAGTTATTAGTTTCGACGTAGCAAACCATACACTCTTAGTTACTACAAGAATCAAAAGAGATTAAACGAGTTACGGGTTCAATATTTGATCTAGCTTTAGATGACATTGATCAATAAACTAATTGTGCATGATAGTAATCGACTTAAGCAATCATGAAAAACAAGCATAGAAGAAAGTTTAATACTTGAAATGAACAAAATGATTTGCATTAATGTTTAAGCACCTCAAAATCTTTGATTTTCAAAAGCTTCGATTACCTTTACCCAAGGGAATGGGGGTTTAGTTGCTCTTGACAATATTCATGGAAACTGTTAGAAGAGAAGAAAAGGAAATAAAATTGACCATCTTTCCCATCATAAAAAAGCATCTATCGTATTCTACCACATTCCTATTTATATGAGTTTTCTATTTCCCAAAAAGGGTACAAAATCATCATTCCTCTTTCTACCCTCTTAGAAAATCCTAGCATACTCGTCGGGTAAATTACAATAGAATTTATCTTCTAGTTGAGGTCCGTTGTCTATTTCTACGATCTTTAGCGTACCCACCCTATTTTGCAACGTGCCCATGCCTTCATGCTCTTCTCGTGTGCCTATCTACCACATCTGTATGCTCACACTTTTACTCTTACGTGCCTATACTCTTTGTGCTTTCTAGTATCAACATTAGTCTCATTTACAAATTTGTTCTTTATATGGCTCTTTTTAGCACGATTGTCAACCAATTCCATATCCCGATATATATAACATACAAATATAGTTAAAGTCTATCATTTGGATACCTCAAATAGTAAAATGCAAGAGAATTGAGCAATTAATTACATGCATTCTAATCACTATCAAATCCCCTATGCTTAGATCATGCTTACCCTCAAGCATGGAATAATCCAAACTTGTCAAACCAACCCACTCGAATCTCTTATTTTGTCTCAACCAATCGTCCACATATCAAAATGCAATGCCTCAAAGAGTTGAACTAAAAACATGACAAAAACAGGGCAATTACGGTAGAAACTCTATACTTTCTACCGTAGAAATGCATAACGAACTCCAACCATCGGTTAAAACTAGTGATGCGAGTAGAATTCATAACCCTCACCAAGAATTCTCTTAAAAACACTCATGGTGTTTAGGGTAACTGTATTTTTCAACTCTCGGATCAATGCATAGAAGAATCCTTGCCATAAGCTTACCAAGACATCATATCTTCACTATTAATTATTGAATTAAACGTAAACATCAAAGGGTCTTCGGTATGGCGTAATGGGGTTGTATGTGAGGTTTGGTAGGGGTTAATTTGGTGTAAACAAGTTAAGAACCCATACAAGTTTCAATCTTCAAAAAATTGAGTCCTTCGAACATTACATGCTCATTTTTGTTTTTCCTAGGTTGCTAATCCAAATCTATTTTTTTTTCACTTGAAATTGAACACTTAAAGAATAATGATTTGCCACAAGCAACAAACATGCACTAGTGAAATGCAATAATTGGGACAACGAACCATTTCCGGTCAATTGTTAACAAAATCGATTCTCACTTAATTAAACATGTACACTATTCTTGACTTGAGGGTCAAACAATGGTTGTTTCTCAATCAAAGGGATAAGTTGGTTTGTAGTGTGATTAAGAAATCAAGAAAAGGTTAAGGCTCAAACTTGGCTCCTAAGGGTGAAAATCATGATGGTTTTTTTTTTAGAAGTTTAGAAATGGCTAATCCTAGGTGCCTTTATCATCTTAATGCATTCAACCCTTGGGTGTAGTTTCAAAATGTATAACAAGGAAAGTTCTAGAAGGATTAAACTTATAAAGACAATCACATAATCAAGAAGGAAATAGAGCTTGTATTGATGCATGCTCGTAGGTTCAAAAGCTCACATATGCATGTTGTGTGTGAATTCTAATATTTCTCATTTAAGCCAATTGTTGGGGGGTTGTTATACACTAAAATTTCTAGCAAGAGTGTGCATATGTTCATGCCCCTTATTATCTTATTTTTACCCAATTCAATGATTCAAATAACTTCAATCCATTTCAAGATAAGTTTTAATAGAATTAAGGACGTCAAATGGGGATTCAACTTACGTAATTAATGCACAAATTTTGATGTATGGCAAACCATCAAATTTCTATGTATTTGTTGTTTATGGTTCTTCATAAATAGGTTTTTTTAACTCTATCTCTTCTTCATCTACGTATGGCAAACCTTCATGAAAGAGTTTCAATCTGTGGCCATTCACCTTGAATGTCTTCGAAGTTACTAAGCTTTAGATTTTGATTACACCATGAGGGAATACGTTGGTTATGAAAAATGGTTGAAGCCAACGGAATCACAACTTCCTTGGAAACATTTTGAGTTTGGAATGATAAAGGAGGACCTTATGACCAATTGAAAACTCTTTTCTCGAAATCATCTTATCATGGAAAGCCTTAGTTTTTTCCTTATAGATTATAAAGTTTTCATAGGCCTCATTTTGAATTTTTTTTAGCTTTTGCAACTCGTAATTTTCTCTCGTGCATTGTTCTCACTCTAGTTCATGTTGCACCGCTTAATAGCCTGAGAATGCTTTATGTTTTATCTCAACCGGTAGATGACATGGCTTACGAGTACACCGGTATGTATGGGGACATGCCAATAGGTATTTTATAGGCTATTCGGTATGCCCATAATGTATCCTCCGACCACGGACTTTAATCTTTATGATTTAGGCTAATACTTTTCTCAAGGATGGCCTTGACTTCTCGGTTGGAAACTTCTACTTGCCCATTAGTCCGGGTATGGTAAGAAATACTAATCATGTGGGTCACACCATACATTTTCATCAAAGCCTCAACAATTCCGTTGCGAAATGAGTGTCGCAATCACCGATTATGGCTCTAGAAATATCAAATCTGTAGAATATGTTAGATTTAACAAAATCAGTAACAACCTTAGAATCATCGGTTCGGTGACTTTTGCTTCCACCCACTTAGAGACATAATCAACGACTAACGGAATATAAATATAACCAAAAGAAAGAGGAAATGGTCTCATAAAATCAATACTCCAAACATAAAAAATCTCACGTGACTAGAATGGGAGTCCGAGGCATCCGATGTCTTTGTCGAGATTTTACTTGTCTTTTGGCAACGCTCACAAGATTTACAAAAGAAATAGGCATCCTAAAATAAATTAGGCCACTAGAAACCGTATTCTAAGATTTTTCTTGTCTGTCTTATTAGCCCCAAGATATCCTTCACATGTATATGAATGGAAGAAGGTAAGAATGAAAGAAATTTCAATTTCATGTATTCACTTCGATTACCTAATCCGCATAATGTTTCCACAGGTATGGATCGTCCCATACATAGTATTTAGCATCACTTTTCATTTTATCCTTTTTAACTTTAGGAATACCTAAAGGAAGAATGTTAGAGGCTAAATAATTCACAATATGTGTATACCATGGTAGTCGCCCATCGACGAGAGAATAATTGTTCGTTAGGGAATTTCTCTCTCAATTTTTTCTTTATTTTTACATGAATCAAACGACTCAAATGGTTAACTACATAATTTTCTACACCACTCTTATATTTGATTTCTAAGTTGAATTCACTCAAAAATAGGATCCATCGCATCGGCCTAGGTTTCGCATCTTGCTTCGTCATTGAATATCGAAGGGATGCATGATCGAGTACACCACAACTTTGGTACCCGGTAAGTAAGAGCAAAACTTCTCCAAAGCAAACACAACTCGCCGGGAGTTTTTCTCGATGGTGAAATAATTCTTTTGAGCCTCATTCAATGTCATGGATGCATAGTAAATCACTTGAGGTGTTCCGCCCATTCTTTAGCCTAAAACGACTCTTAAGGCATTATCACTTGCATCACACATTATCTCGAAGAGAAGACTCTAATCCGGTGGTTGGATAATCGATGTTGAGATGAGCATCTATTTCAGCTTGTCAAAGGCTATCTTACAATCATCATTGAATTCAAAGCTCACGTCCTTCGCAAGTAGCTCTGTACGGTGATTGTGTGATTTTGGACAAGTTTTTGATGAAATACCGATAAAAACCTACATGGCCAAGAAAAGAACGGAATTTTTACATACTAGTAAGGTAAAGTAAGGATTCAATAACATCAATTTTTACGTTGTCTACCTCTATTCCTCTAACTGAAATTATATGTCTTAATACAATGTCTTGTTCTACCATAAAATGACATTTTTCAAAGTTCAAAACAAGATTTGTGTCGATGCATATTTACAACACTAAAGTCGGATTATGCAAACACTTGTCAAATGAGTCTCCATGGACCGTAAAGTCTTCTATAAAGACTTCTATCATATGCTCTATATAATCCGAAAATATGCTTACCATACATGGTTCAAAGGTGGTTGGTGCATTGTATACTCCGAATGGCATTCGTCTATAAGTAAAGGTGTCGAAAGGATATGTGAATGTAGTTTTCTCTTGGTCTTCTAAAGCTATAGCAATACCAAAATACCTAGAATAACCATCTAAGAAGCGATAGTAAGCACGATCAGCAAGCCTCTCAAACATTTGATCAATGAAGGGTAGAGGAAAGTGATCCTTTCGGGTTACCGCATTCAATCTTATGTAGTTTATGCCAATCTGCCACCCGAGTTTGAACTCTAGTGGGAACTAAGTCTCCATTTTGATTCTTCACCACTATGATACCGGTCTTTTTGGGAACAACTTGGATCGAACTAACCCATGCACTATCCAAAATTAGATAAATCACCCTAACTTGTAGTAGTTTCAGAATTTCTTTCTTTGCCACTTCCATCATAGGTGGATTTAACCTTCGTTGTGGTTGGCGAATTGGCTTGGCTTCCTCTTCTAACAAAATTCGATGCATGCATGTAGAAGGACCGATTCCTTTCATATCAACAATGGTCCATCCTATTACTCTCTTATGTTGTTTCGAGCACTCGCACAAGTATGTCCTCTTATTCCTTCGAAGTTTGCTTGAGATAATGACGAGTAATGTCTCTCTCTCTCAAGATAGACATATTTAAGATGGTTAAGGAGAGGTTTTAGCTCCAACGCCGGGCTTGCAAACACGGATGGTTGAAGTTGTTCGGCAGGTATCGAAAGCTCAACATAAGATATGTTGTTTAAGCCTTTCAACTCCTTAAATTTGTTCATCTCGGTCATAGCTTCTTGTAATTTTGATCCGAGTTATAGCTTAATGCTTATTTTCCAAAGGTGTTCACAATTGACTACCTCCAATTCATCGTCTCCATCAATTTCGAACATATCCCGTGCTGTGAGAATCAATTATGTCAACTAAATACACAGGATAATTAACATCGTGGTATTTTATTATATCATAAATGTTAAACTTTATGATTTCACCATTAAACTCCATGGTCAAGGTACCATTGTAGACATTGATTTTTATTCTTATAGTTTTCAAGAAAGGCTTTCCCAATAAAATTGGTGCTAAATTATCATCTTTTTTCATGTCAAGGACATAGAAATTAGTAAGTAAAGCCAATTTTTCATCAACTTGCACAAGTACATCTTCAACTACTCCCTTAGCATGAATGGTGGATCTATCAGCCAATTGAATAACAACATTTGTTTCCCCCAAAGGTCCAAGGTTAAGAGTGATGTAGATGGAGTATGGCATAACATTAATGGATGCTCTTAAGTCTAGCATGACCTTTTTAATATCAGCATTACCTATTGTGCATGGAATGCAAAACATACCTAGATCCTTGCATTTCTCGAGAAGGTTTCTTTGTATGATGGATGAAACATTTTCATCTATCTTAACTTTCTCACCTCTTTTGAGCTTCTTTTTTCTCTTCACTCGTGCATAATTCTTTCAAGAATTTAACATAGCAAGGGAGTTGCTTAATTGTATCTAGTAATGGAATGTTCACCATGCAATTTTAGAATGTTTCATACAAATGGGTGTTACTCCTAAACTTGCCAATGGAAACTAAAGCATCGGGGAAGGAAGGTAGAATTCTACACTCTTGTGATAACGAAGACTTACTTACCACTTCTTTCTCCTTTTGAGGGGCTTGCTCGCCACCTCCTTTTCTTCTTCAATGTGCTATTGTACCACTACATATGGCACTTTATTGGGTTGCTCTAGCTCCTTTCCACTTCGTAAGACTACCGCACTCGCGTTCTCTTTTGGATTCACCACTTGTTTGTGAGGGTAACTTATTCGAATTTTGAGCTTCGATTCCGTTGACCATATTAGCTAATTGACCTACTTGATGCTCTAAGTTTTGAATGATATTCTTTATCTCTTACTGAAACTTCATAGTGTTAGTAGCTAAAGTTTTAACACCGTCTTCGAGAGACATACCCGAATTGAAAGTTTGAGCGTGTGGTTGCTATCTGGGAGTACTGCTCGCTTAAATGGTTAAAAATTATTGACGGGTTGATTCATTGGGGCATTGCCATAGTGAAGATTGGGATGATCCCTCCAACTCGAGTTGTATGTATTGGAAAAAGGGTTATAATTTTCCTGTGGTAGTCCTAAAAATCCACCTACGGCATTTGCTTGTTCAATGTAATCATCTTAAAGGGTTGGACACATGTCCATTACATATCCCACCACCGAACAAATTCGTAAGCTTTTGCTATTTCTATTTTTTCTATCGCCAATTGACACATAAGAGCGAGTAAGGTCATCAAAACACTTTTCAAGGAAAGAAGAACTTACCTCATTGACTCGTTGAGTGGTATAGTCAAATCCGGTTCCAAATTGCTTGTGTGTTGGATGCCATATTTACTATCAATGTCATGACTTTTTCGAGTGTTTTGTCGACCAAAGCACTACCACTTGCTGCATCAATCATGTTTCGATCCGATGGAAAAGGTCTTTCATATAAATATTGAATAAGCGAGCTAGTTTATGATTTGATGGTGCGAAAAACTTGCATAGAGCTTTTTAAAATGCTCCCAATACTCATATAATGACTCTCTGTTTCATTGCCTAATACCATAAATCTCGTTTCTTATCGCTGGCTTCCCTTGATACTCGGAAAGAATTTCTTTAAAAACGACCTCTTCATCTCGTGGCAAGTGGTAATACTCCCAACGAGTAGGTAATAGAGCCAATCTTGGGCATCAACCTTCAAAGAAAATAGAAATGCCCTCGACTTAATTTGCTCTTTAATAACTCTATTTGGTTTCATACCCCTACACACCATATAAAATTCTTTCAAGTGTTTGTAATGGCCTTCACCCGCGATCCACAAAAACTAGGCTAACGATGTATCAGCTCAAATTTCAGCTCAAAAGTGACATTTGAATCAAAGTTAGGAAAGTTGATGCGATGGGGTTGTTGATCCAAATCGGGAGTAGCAAGCTCTCTTAATGTTCTATTCGCAGTCTACATTCTTCATAGTTTTAGAAATTATCCACTACTCTATTTGCTTCGTTTTGTGATTTTTCTCAATCTTCTAGCGATTTTTTCGATTTTCGAATCAAACTCGTAGGTTTTCCCGTAAGCTTTTGGATTGTGTAACGTACATAAACAACTATGAACTCCCTAGAAACGGTGTCAAAATTTGATAGTGCTATCGCGTACACCCAAATTAAACTCCTAAACTCCTATAATACAAATGTAGTAAGGGAGAATAGGGATTCATCTTACGAAGACTTCTATTATGTTAGTCGTTACACATCAAGAAGAAACTAAAATAAAGAGGAAGGTTTTGGTTTTGATTGAGATATAATCAAAAGCTAAACAAATTGAATTCAAAAAATGAATGTAATGATAAATATTCAAGTAAACAACCTTGGTTCGAGTCACATCGACTTTTGGAACTTTAGATTTATCCTTGGTGTGTAAAAATATCAATTTATCATTCAAATATTTATTGTGATATTAAAATCAGCCTTTCATTATGATTAGCCAACTAAAAACATATATTCTAATTAACCCTTAATATTTAACAATCCTAGATACGATCTAAGATTTAATCAAACAATAGCTTTATGTATGAGAAAGACCAATAAAATAAGACAATACAACACATGTAAGTGCATTTAACCTAGTTAAACAATCTTCGTAAGAGTCATTAGTTTTTGACACAATAAACCATACACTCCTAGTTACTACAAGAATAAAAAAGGATTGAACAATTACGGGTTCAATTTTTGATCTAGCTTTAGATTACATCGATTAATAAACTAACTATGTATGATAGTAATTGACTTAAGCAATTATGAAAAACAATCATGGAAGAAAGTTTAATACTTGAAATGAATAAAATGATTTGCATTAATGTTTAAGCACATCAAAATCTTTGATTTTCAAAAGCTTCGATTACCTTTACCAAAGGAAAGGGGTTTAGCTCGCTCATGACAATATTCATGACGACCATCGGAGAGAAGAGAAGGAAAAAAGCCGACCATCTCTCTCATCATAAAATAGCGTACCGCCTTATTCCGCCACATTCCTATTTATATAGGTTCTCTATTTTCCAAAAAAGGTACAAAATTATCATTCCTCTTTCTATCCTCTCGAAAAATCCTAGTATATTGTTAGGTAAACTGCAATGAATTTGTCTTATAGTTGAGGTCCGATGTCCGTTTCTATGGTCTTTAGTGTGCCTATGCTATTTTGCAATGTGCCCATGCCTTCATGCTCTTATGTGTGCCTAGCTACCGCATCTACGTGCCCACGCTCCTTGTGCTTTCCAAGTGTCAACATTAGTTTCGCTTACAAATTTGCTCTTTATATGGCTCTTTTTGGCACGATTATCAACCAATTCCATATCATAATATATAACATGCAAAAATATTTAGAGTCTATCATTTAGATACCTCAAATGGTAAAATATAGGGTAATTGAGCAATTAATTACATGCATTTTGATCACTATCATATCCCCAAACAACTCATTTCTCAAATGAAGTTATTTTACAAAGAAGATAAGTAGTGAAGCACTTGTAAAAACAATCCTCGACATATAGACTTATACCTTATCAATCTCTTTCTCCAGCCATTAGATGGTTAGGAAAGCCCTTTCAATTTGGAAAAGATCTCCTTAAATAGGGATAAAGACCTCATCATTTAGCATAACCACTAAAGCCTCAACCTTTTCAACCATAGGCTAAAATTGAGAATCGAACAACCTATCCTTCTCAAAAGAAGGAGTAACATACTTCCCTTTAGAATGCAAAAAGGCACCCCTTATACCTGGGAAACCAGATCTAATTGTATCCTTATTGGCCAAACGAGCCCTCGCCTTAACAAAAGCCACCCTTATGCCTCCTCCAAGACTTACCCCAAAAGCTAGAGTAGAAAAAGAAGAAACTTTAACTAGATCCTTAGAAATAAAACTTTCCATGTGAGACATATAAGGCTCCATCATAAACCAAATAGCATCAATTTCTTCTCCGAGAATTTGGCAAGCTGCGATATATATATACATATATAGCCAAATTCGAAGGTAAATCAATAGAGATTCGTAAACACTCAAAGCTCATCCATCTATCCTACAACATGAAAGGTTAGTGGGAACCCTCTAATAAGAAGGTTGGCTAGATATTTATCATCTTTACTCCTCACCATATCCCAAAAAACACGCTCTACAACGAATTTAAGCAGGGAATAAATCAAGATCTCTTTGAAACTTTCTCTACATATAGGTACGTCCCCAAATTTTCCAACCTTCATCTTTAGAAGCTCTTTTTTTCACTTACTATGAACCTCTCTTCCCTCTAATCACCAACTAAGTTAGAGGCCCTTACAAAAATCCCTTTTAATAAGCCTAACTCCCTAGCTAAAAAATATATATACATGATCCTTTTTCCTTCTTCTCCAACATCCCTAGGCAAACGATGATAATATCTAATACAAATCACTTATAAAAGTCCTTGAATGGAATAAGAATGTTGCACCCATTTGGATGAATTTGATGTATACATAAGCCAAAGTATTGGAAAACCTTTACCATAAACCTAGATAGAAGAAATGTATACTTATATTCCAATATGCATATAGGGTAACCATATCCAAGTTTCCTTTGGTAGTCCTAGAAGATGGCTTACTCATTTTATCATCTTGATGGGAACAAATCAAGAAATAATCCCTTCCTAAAAAATGACCAAAAGTAGTAAATCTCGTCCTAGACATACTACTAGTTCTCTTCACTAAACAAAGGTATATACCTTTGTCCACCTTGAAGAAGAGCCATCTCATCCATACTAAAACCCGTCTCTCCTTTAGAACTCCTACTAGGTATAATTCTAGATGCATTCCTTGCTCTTTTCTAAATCATCCATGCTCACTTAAACAAAAAGATAAAAGAAAGAAAAAGGGTTAGACGTCAAAAATTTTAATGATATACTGGAAATAGAGATTTTTTTGTAAGATTATTAGTTCAAATGAAGGATCTCCGAATCGTACTAAAGAAAATTTTAACAAAAGATTTACTAAAGAAGAACTTCTTTAAAATATCAAATGACACCAAGCAAATAGCCTAAGATCTCTTACAGCAAAACCTAGTAATTAATGAAAACAAAAATTAAAGGAGCATTTTCTTAAGAAAAATTTCAAAACATACTAAGCCCTAGCAACGAGCAAAATCTAATAATAGCAAAAGATAGTAGATTATATGAATCAATCGATAAAGATGAAAACAATTTTGATTTTTTTAGGAATACAAAAGGCATGATCTTTTCATGCATTTAAAGTTCTCTTGCATGGGAACATTTAGTCCGTCCTATGAAATGACCCATTTTCTAAAGTACCAAGCATAAAATGACACACATCTTTATTAACTTATGTAAGAATAAGGTGACTAGAAACTACTTTTGTGCTATCCTGAATAGTAGAGATGTTACTTCAAAAGCCTAATCAATTTATACTAGTCTAAGCCAAGCATGATTGTAAAGACTTAGGAGGACTAATAATGAGTTTGAATGACATGTGTCATTCAAAATGTCCCAAACATATTATAATAAAAAATGGGATCCATCATCCTTTGAAGGACTAACTAATACTTTAATAAAGCACAATTATCCCTTCATCCTTAGGTGCTCGTCCTAGATAAAAAAGGACAAACTCCATTAACTATCACGATAAAAATGGACATGCATTTAATAAAGAAACTCTTTTGAGATTGTCCTTATGAAATCAACAATAACTAAGACAATATTAACACCATTAGAAAACAAGTTACATCAAGAGCATAGTTCTCTTAAGTTAATATCGGAGATTGTCAATAGTTATGGAATAGACCATTTTGGCCATTCTACCATGTAACTTTATAGAAACCTTGTTTATATAAGAGGCCTAACTACCGAGTTTCAGATTCTTGACCTTGCTATCCACGACATAATATTGTTCATTATCTTACTCGCACAAAGAGATACATTGAAAGCCTAAGAGTAAATTGTTATTGAAAGGTCACTCAATCTGTTAGAGGAAGTTGTTTTATAGGTAGCTTAAGCAAGAAGATTTGTAAAAACTGACTAGCTTCCATTACCAATCATCAGCTATAAGAGTAATGTAATCGTTATTCATTATTTGAGGTTTTAAGAATCATCAGCATGTAACCTATTTTGTTGAATTTTCTTATCCTTTTTTATAGATCAACGAATTTTATTTTGTTGTTACTAAAATACAAAGCGCTACGTCAATCAAAGTCTAAGGTAACCTATCATACACTACTAGAATTTCATTAAATAACGACGTACATTAGTGACGGACATACATCAATAGCTAAATGAAAGCGAATAGCGATAAGATAGTGATCGTTAGAATTAGTGATAGAATATAGATAGAATAACAACGGTTTATTAGCAACCAACGCTAACTCGTCACTAAATTTGGCGAGTGAAATATTTTAAGGAGTCTTAGAGATGGTTTAGTGGTGGATTTTTTAGGAAAAATAACTATAGAATGGCAAATTCATTACTATTTTCAATGTCATGATTTAGCGATGAATATTCCATCGCTAAAAGACATATCCTTAACAATTTAGCATCGAAAAATCCATCACCAAAGGTGAGAATTTAGGAAAAATTAAGCGGATTTTTTTAAAGATAAAATTGCCTAATTTATGATGGATTAGTGACGGACATTGCCAAATTTACGACGCATTAGCGACGAACTTTTACTTTCATCGCTATATGTGAAACAATGGGTGGCTAGTTAAGCAAAATTAGTCGTCATTTTGATACGGATTAGCAATGGACTTGAGTGTTCATTGCTAAATAGTGATAGATCAATGAGAGGATCATGTCCGTAGCTATTTTTTAGCTCTAGTTTAGCCCTCTTCTTCTTCCTCCTCGCCTTATTTTCTTCTCCCCGTCCTTTTCCTACTACAACTGCCATTCTCCCAACCCTTCCATACCACCACCAAACTCAACTTCTTCACTCTCAATCGATCCACTCCACTTCTTCACTCTTAATCGATCCACACCCACTCTAAGGTTTTTTCTCTAAAAAAACTCTTTTTTTCTTCTCGTTTCTTGGTGTAGTTCCAATTGAATTAGGCTATTTTTTCTCTTTTATTTTCTTAATTAAAGTTAATAATTTATTTTAATTATTAGGTTAATTTAAGTTTAATTACTCAATTTATGATTGTGTATATATTTACTTGTTATTTTGTTGATTTATTTATTAAATTGTTAATTTTTATTAATTGTTAGGTTAACTAGTTGATTAATTTGTTAAATAATTAAATTTTCTTAATTATTAGTTTATTTAGTTAATTAATTATAATTTAAATTTAATCAAAAAATTTTAATTAATTGAGTTAATTTTATTTAAATTTAGTTAACTAATTAGGTTAATTATGTTTAATTAATTGAATTAGACTAAATTTCTTAATTAATTATTTAATTTTTCTCAATTAAGTTAATTTAATTTTTATTTTAAATTTATTTTGGTTAGAATTAGAATTAATTAAGTTAATTTTATTTATAATTAATTAATTAATTAGCTTGATTTTGTTTAATTTGTTGAATTAAAAATTTATTTACATTAGAAATTGTTAATTAATTATTATTTTAAATTTGATTTGATTAGAATTATAATTAATTAATTTAATTTAATTTATTTTTAATTTTTTAATTATGTTAGTTATGGTTAATTGGTTAAATTAAAACTTTATTTATATTAGAAATTATTAATTAATTGTTATTTTAATTTAATTTTGATTAGAAATAGAATTAATTAAGTTAATTAGAGTTATATTTAATTAATCATTTAAGTTAATTTTATTTAATTGGTTGAATTGAAACTTTATTTATATTAAAAATTAGAAGTTTATTGTTATTTTAAATTTAATTTGGTTAGAATTAGAATTAATCAAGTTAATTAGATTTATAATTAATTAATGAATTAATTAGGTTAATTTTTTTAATTGATTGAATAAAAACTTTATTTATATTAAAACTTAGAAGTTTATTATTATTTTAAATTTAATTTGGTTAGAATTAGAATTAATTAAGTTCATAATTAGGTTAATTTTGTTTAATTGGTTGGATTAAAAATTTACTTATATTAAAAATTAGAATTTTATTTTATTTTAAATTTAATTTGGTTAGAATTAGAATTAATTAAGTTAATTATATTTATATTTAATTAATTAATTAGGTTAATTTTGTTTAATTGGTTGAATTAAAATTTTATTTATATTAAAACTTACAAGTGTATTGTTATTTTAAATTTAATTTGATTAGAATTATAATTAATTAGTTTAATTATTTCTTATATAATTATTAAAATGTGCTGAGATATGCCATAGTGTATCAAACTCAAAAGGTCGGAGACCTTCAAGAATTAAGGAGAAATAAGGTTGGTTTAATGTTCTACGATGGAGCTGAAAGGATGAGTTTGAGATTTAATTTCGATGAAGTATTCGAGACAATTATTGATCTCGGTATGTGTAAATTGATTATTGGTTGATTGAATTTGTTGTTGGTGTGATGATTTAGAGTATTTGTTAATTAGAAAAGGTGCACTTTACAAGAGAAATTCTACCAAAAATTTATTAGCTATTTAGAAAAATTATTAATTAAATAATTTTATATTATCTCAAAAATATAGAAATAAAATAATGAGGTTCGATAGTGAATGAATGTATGTTAGGTGTATAGATGGGTATTTAAATGATAATTTCATGAATGGGATTAAAGAATTTACTACATTTGATATTACTCATCCTCAATGTATGGATGAAAGAAAGTTATAGAAATATTTGAAGCTAATGAAAAAGATGAGAGTGAATATGTATCACGATCAACCGAAAGAGAGGAAAAATTAAAAGATTGTTATGATAGTTGTAATTAAAAATCAATTTTATTTTTTATATTCATTAAACTATAACATTTTATCTATTGTGTATTTTTTTTTTTAATGTTTGTTGTGCATTTTAGACGTGTTGAATTTTTTTATTTTAATTCATAATAATTTATAATATATTTTCTATCAAATTATTATTTATTTGTTAAATTATTTCGGGTGTTATTCTTGAGTTATGCCTCGTGGATCGGGCGAGATATGATCATAGTGTCAATGATTGTGGCTCGATGTTAACCGTACGATTGATACCGGTGGTGTATGCGGACATGGCACTATTAGTCTAACTATGCAAGGCCGCAAACTTGATAGTGGTGTCAATACATCCGCATCCCCTCCGGTAGTGCCCCGGTCGATAGTGTCCCCTGCCGTGGATGATCCCACTGCTATTTCCTCAACTCCAAGAAGTTCTACTAGATCTAAAATGGATGGACCATTTGGGTCATGAATAATTGATAAGTAATTTGTTTTGCTTGAAATAATTAATTTTATATTTTTGTATATTATATTAGAATCATTATTTCACTTATTTATTATTTGTTTGTTTTGTTCGATAGTTTGGTTCTATCAAGCAAATGCTCTATAAAAATTATCGTAATTTTCAAGGATCGGTTAAACGTCGCTAACTTCATATGAAAGTTTGTCTCCATAATGACGAAATACCTCTATTTTAATGAATTTATGGTAATATATTAATTATTTGCTTATATGTCATTTAAATTGTTAATTTACCATGAAAAGTACTAATATTATTCTTTTCCTTAATCTATAAGTACTTTTTATAGGATGCGAGCGTCGACGCACTTATTAAGGATGCGTGGTAGAGTCCGGCTAGGAGGTGGTACGATGACATGCTTAACAAGCTGAAGCATAAAAGTAACAAACCTATGATTATTAAACAAGAGGTATGGGAAGCATGGCATCGGAAATGGAACACTTCTAAGTATCAAGCCCAATCTCGGCAATCGTCTCGGAATCGCATATCGAAGACAAGTGGTGTCGATGCTAGCCCATCCAAGCATACTAGAGGATCTATCTTTTTTATCGAGCACACTAAGCATTGGTAAATACTATATTATCCATTGTGTTTTAAATTAATTTTTATATTTATTTCATGTCATATTATTTTGTTTATTTGTTCGACATAATCAATTGAGTCGTATTTCAAATCCTTACGAGCTATTCATGATTACTCACAAGCGTAAGGATGGGAAATTTGTCGACAATCAATTTTAGATAGTAATGGTAAGATTTTATATTTTTTAAAATATATGTATATCTATCAATATAATTTTAAAAATATATTTATGATTTAATATTATAATTATTTCAATGACTTTAAAGCGCATGCGAGCAATGCAATAAGCATCCGTTAAGAAGTGACATGAGGGTGATACATCATCTCAAGATATTGACATGTTCAAGATATATTTGGATGTTGTTGGAGGAGAGAAAAAGTAGAGAGTGTACGATATTAGAACTTATGCATCTCGAGTGTTACTCACATTTTGGCTAGCTCCTTCTCTACTATTTTACGATATCTTGATGGTAATATCTAAGAGATTTCTACCCGATACGAAAATAGGATCAAGAGGATGGAGGCTACCATCTAGTAATAGGTCAATCAAATTAGCAGTATACAAACTCGATTACAAAGAGTTATATTTGTTAGAGAACTTCTAATTGCCTCTCGTCCCTCTTGCCGACCTTCCTACAACCAAGCTATCGAGTCATTCCTTTTAACGACCAAGCAATCGAAAAATAATGTAAGAGACGATGATAATAAGGACTAAATTTCTTTTTTTGTGTAAAAAAGTTTTAAATGTGTTTATATATCTTAACACATTTATATATTTATTTAATTTTAATTTTAATTTTATTAAAAAATATATCATGTTTTAATAATGTGTTATTTATAGATATTTGTTATTACAATTCTCAATAAACGGCTATTGATTTTTTTTAAAAAAAGAAAAAATTAGCGACAGATTTAGCGATGGAATTGTGAGGATATTAGCGATTATAATTTAGGGACTCGCTCATTCCATCTTTATTTAGCAACGGATTTAAGAGAAAATAGCAACGGTTTGACAACGGATATATGACTTTAGAAGCCACTTATTTAGATCAACGATGAAAGGTCAATAATTTAGCGACTAAAGAAAAATTTAGTTGCTAAAAAAATAACAACTACCGTATTAACGATAGAATTCATATTATCTTTAACCCATCATTAATTATATACAACGAGTGATTTTTTGATAAAAAGTGATGAAAAAATCTATCACTATTTAGTGAAATTCGATAGTGATATATTTAACTATAAAATCTACACGAGGAGACTGGATGGTATAGGAGCGGATCAATGAATAAATGACACATGCAAGCAGGAAAGAAGGTTCTAAATCAAGAAGATCATTGCTCGTTGGAATACATGCGATGATTACTTCGTTTGGGCTTGAAAGGGCTAAATTTCATTATCAGATTCTAATTAATAGCAAGATTTCACATGGGGATCAGAGCTTTGAAATTCTGAACCCGTTTAATTTGTTATTAAAACAGAAAGGTAAATCACTGAACCCACCTTTTGACCTTTTTAATGTAAAAACAGAAAATCTAAGTTTGAAATATAAATAAAAAGAGACGCGAAAAAAGTGAAAAACCAACAGTATAAACTATAAAATGCGTACTACTTATATCATATTTCAAACCTCGTTTTGGCGATGGAAAAAAGTTTAATGGGTGGGTCAAGAATTCCGGTACTTTATAAAATGGACTTCAATTATAAATGCTGTTAATTTTATCATCGATGATTTTTTTGTATGAATTTTACTTTCAATTTTTCATAAACTCTTAATTAAAAAGTTTTATATATTTTAAAAACTTTCTATCGATATTTTTTTTTTTTTTGGGGGGGGGGGGGGGGGGGGGGTAGGAAATGATATCATTTTTAGGGAACTTAACACTCTAAGTAATTCTAACAATGTGTCTTTAATTGAAAAATCAAAATAATTAGAGGATAAATTGATACTACTTCAATAGTTTGGGGATATATTTAAGCTTTGCCCTTATAAAAATGCAAAAACCAATAAAACTATTGAATTTAAATAAAATAACCAAAAATTTAGTTAAGTCAAATTTAATTAGAATTATTGTACCAAAAAAACACACAACTTTATATTTTTTTAATCGTATTAGTATTAGTATGATCTTTTAATATTAAATATAAAATACACAAACTAAATTTATATCAAATATATTAGCAAGCATGATTTTTTCAATCAAAATTCTCATATTACGTCAAATGTTAACGAAATTTTTCTCTTATCAGATCATATATTAATAAAATTTTAGATGAAAAAAATAATATGTGCTAATATGATTAATAAAAATATAATTTATATATGTTCTATCCAATATTAGAAAAACATATTAATATAATTAAAAAATAAATTTTGTGTTTTTTTTTCTTTACAATAACCCATGTAATTATATAGTTTAGCTGAGATCGACACTTTAAAATAAAATATATATATATATATATATATACACTCTGAGTGTATTAACCACACAAGTGCTAAATAGGGCTAAATTAACCAACAACCTTTTGGAGGTACGTGCGCTGCCAAATCCTACACTACTAGTGAGGAAGACGTGGGCATTCATTTATATCAATGTCTTGTCTGAAGAAATGGACTCAGATTTCCACAGTAATAACCCGCAAGTAATGCCAAAACGATAGTAGGTGTACAGTGCCAGTATATGGGTTTCGTTATTGAGACCCACTTAATTGCCTTCATTATTAAGTGGAAGCATTCACAGCTATCCTATAGATTTTGCTTTCGAATCTAACGTCAATTTTGTCTTCCCATTGCTTATCAACAATAGAACTAACCAGAGCTTTTAAATCCAAACCAAACCAATTTGAGTTTTTTGTCTATATATTTCGTTGACTGTACAAAACACACTTGGATGATTAACTAGGAATAGCCAAGTGTTGCTTTATTCTGTCTTTCACAAAAAAGTATGCTCTATAATTAATTAACCAACTTTAAACCCTGTGGAATCATTGTTCATATTGTAAGAAGTTGAGCACAAATCACCCTTTTTTTTTTTCTTTCTTTTAGTTCAATGGAAGGCTTGTTACACGCTCCTTTTTTAAAAAAAAAATGATAAGCACCAATGTAACTAGAATATCCCATACACCAGTTAATCCATAAACCTCAGAAGCCTCAAACACCTATCTACCTTTCTTTTTTTCATATAATAGGAGTAGTTATTATTCTCAATGAAATAAAATACCTTTCTTTTTCTTTATATCTATCTACCTTTCTTTTTTCTATATAAGTTTTATTTAAGTGTTTTTTTTTTAAGATTTCATATCCATGCAGTTTTAATTACAAGTAATGTGCAGTTCTTTTTGTTCTTTTTTAATTACAAATAGTGCTATCCATTCATTTGTTTGAAATAAATCTCTACGCTATGTTTAATCAATAAAAATTATTGTTTTTTAAGAATAAACCAACTATTTACTATATAAACAATTAACCCCTACACGTCCACCAAACTATTATCACTTATATGAGTGATGAGTGACAAACTGGGCGGAGGAAAATAGCTGCTGCTTAGAATTCGTATCTTTTATTTATTATAAATATTGACGCACGTTATGATTTAGGACATGGACTAGCACCACAATCCAACAATACCCTCTATATATAGGATTCACATTCCAAACCCATTGACTATATTGCTTGCTCCTTTTGGGAATACTGAGATGGGTAGAAGTCCGAAAGAGGGACTAATTAGAGGAACTTGGACTGCCACTGAAGACGAAATTCTTACAGAATATGTTAGAAATCATGGTGAAGGGAGCTGGACTAAGGTTCCAAAGGAAACAGGCAAGTTAAACTTTATAAATTCTAATTAATTAATATTCATTAATTTTTTCTTTTCTTTTCTTTAAATGAAAAATTGGAGTAAAAGTTGTATGGTATGTACAATTGCATAACAAACTGTAAACATATGGTTATTGGTACAGGTCTGAGGAGATGTGGCAAGAGTTGCAGACTTCGTTGGTTGAATGATCTAAAACCAGATGTTAAAAGAGGAAACATTAGCCCAGATGAAGAAGATCTCATTATCAGGCTTCACAAGCTCTTAGGCAACAGGTTTCCCCTCATCATAATTTGATTAATCAACACCAGCTAGCCTCTCTAAACAATATTTTTTTTAAAACATGATTAATTGTTCTACTAATTTTCACTATTTTTCTGTGTACGTAGATGGGCTTTAATAGCTGGAAGGCTTCCAGGTCGAACGGACAATGAGATCAAGAATTACTGGAATTCAACCGTGAAAAGAAAGGTACAAGCTAACAATCAGAAACAGCCCAGGAGAGCGAAGAAAGTTGCAAAAAAGCAAACCAGAAAGACCTCATCAGCATTAAACAAGGTGTCAATAAGCACAAACAATAGTCTTCCTTCACCACCAGTATCAGCTGAACATAAAGAGACTGATCAGATTCTCAGAGTACCCTCAATTGAAGAAGGAACCCTGGAAAAATATCTGATAGAGGACTCCAACTCAAATGATGAGCTTTTGCTATTTACTAATGACAATGCTGTGCCTTGCAACTTGATGGATTTTGATATGGGGCAGATGAGCTTATCTTATTTTCTCCAGACTGATATCTCCTCTAACAGTAATAACATCCATGTTGATGGGTCTTCACCTTCTTCTCCAGATGTAGCTTCTTTGTTCCCTGAGGCTATGCTGACGAATTGGACATATGAGGATGGCTTTGAACTTGAGGAGGCTATGGGTCCTTGATCACTGCTTTCTTTTTATTCAAATTCAAGGCGATTAGCATGTCAGCTTCTTCTTTATCATTATCCTTATCTTGTTCCAGGTTATTAATTGAGACTAAATAATGGGAGCAGACATCCCTTATTCCCTTCGCCTGCGTCCATTTTTCTCAGCATTTGAATATAAGAATTCCAAGTAGAATATGCTGGATTGTCCCTATATGGAAGAAAGGGATTGGCATGCTCCAATTTCCAACCGTAGTTATTTAAAGCTTAATGTCCTAATTATGGATTGGTATTTATTTTTATCTATCATAGTTTATCATGTCTTTTAAATTAAACTGTTAAATTACAAACCTCTCCATTTTTTGTCGTATGGTCTATGAAAATTGAGCTATCTTCATGTTAGGAGTGACGTAATCTACCATATTGGATAAATACAGACCATTAATTTTAAAATTAATGGTTTGGAGTTCTTTATATAAAAAAATTAATTACTAATTTTAAAAATCCATAATCAATATCAAGATCATTAGTATGAATTTACCTATCATGATGAACCATATAACTTAAAGAGAGTCAAATCTGATTTATACCTAAAGTTCACCGAATGTCTGAATGGCCATTGCCAGTCAAAAATTACCAACCCACCTTCCGGTTGGTCTGGCAGAGGACCAGAGGGCCCATGGCTTGAGCACGAATTCGGGAGTTCAGCTCCAATGGAAGTTCGACCTAAACCAACCACCACCCCCCCCCCCCCCCCCCCCCCCCCCCCACACACACACACACACACACACACACACACACACACACACAAAGAATAAATGAGAGACTGTAGGTTGAAATTTTATTGTTTTAGGGTATGACTCTCGAATTAAGATTGATAATTGAATAATTTTTAATCTAAATTGATTTATTGTACGTTTAAATCAATAATAAATACTTGCAAAATAAGTTCTCCTTTGATATTTGAAAGATCATTCAATTTATAGAGAGAATTGTATTTCCAAAATAGACTTTAAGAAATTTTACTTTTATATGAAAAAAGATATATATATATATATATATATATATAAAAGCTTAAAAGGCAAAACCAATAACCTTTGGTGTGTTAACTTTTCATTACAATAAAGCTGAAAAATAGCAATAGATTTTAACAACGGATACAAACCATAGCTAAATAATGTGTAAATGGTGATCGAATAACGTCCTTTTTGATTTAGCAATAGAATAAAGAAGGTGTGACAAAGGATTATCAACGATGAACTTAATTTTCATCGTTATTTGTGATGCCAAAATATTTTTGAGGTTTTTGGAGATAGATTAGAGACAAATTTGCTAAAGAAATTAGCAACAAATTTATGTTCCATTGCTATTTTAAATGTTTTGATTTAGCAAATCCATCATTAAATTTGAAAAAAAAATTACATTGCCTTTTGAAATTAAATAGTCACTCATTTTGTGATGGAATAGCAACAGAAACATATTTTCATTGTTAGGAACGATTTCGTCACTAGTTGCCAAAAAAAAAAAAGACAATCTTTTGGAATTAATTGACCATCTATTTTGCAAAGGATTAGCGATGAAAAATTAAGTTTCATCATTGCATCCTCACTCTCCATCAATCCACACCCACTTCAAACTCCTTTCTCCCTAAAAGTACCTCATTTTTCCTTCTTTCTTCTCATTCTCTTCAAGTCCAAATTATTAAGTTTTCTCCCTCCCTCTCTCTCCCTCTTATTAATTGTTAGTTATTTTCATAATTATTAGGTTAATTTTAAATTTAATTAATTGATTTATACTTTTACATAGTTTTAATTGTTAATTTTTTATTAATTTGTTAAATTGTTATTTTTTATTAATTGTTAGGTTAATTTGTTAATTAATTGTTAGTTTGGTTTAGATTTAATTAATTAATTTGTTAGTTTTATATATATATGCTACAAAAGTGTACAAATAAAATTGAAGCAATGTATCAGTAGCACCCTGATGGAGCAGCTCAAAAAAATTTAAATAATTTTAGTTGCTAATAAATATAAAGGACTTTAAAAAAGAACAAAAGATGAAGATAGTTTAGCAAGAATAAGGCGTTATCTCAATCAAAATGCCTATAGAACTTTCAATTTTAAACTTGATGAGCCAAGTTGCTCGTGTTCCTTGTTGACGATGTAGCTCTCTGAGCTGGCATAAACCAAAATTTATTATTAAGTACTGTTCTCAAAAAAATATTATTACTACCATCATCGTCATCATAATCATTGAGTACTTTAAAGTTAATTTAATTATAATTTATTCCTTGTAGTCTATCAAAATAAATTAATTAATCCCTATAGTATAAAAAATTATAAAATAATTCTCTGATCATTGTTGACCATACTTGACTTAATAGTATTTTGTTTGAAAAAACCTCTTATTTTCTCTTCAATCTCTTCCTACATGATCTACTTCTTCTTTTCCTTTTCATATTTCTTAAAGAAAACAAAAAAAAAAAAAAGAATTAAAAAAGAACAAAAAAATACATGAAAAAGATTAAGTTATAAATGAATTTAAAAATATAAGAACTAAATATATAGTTTCTGAAACCATGATGACTAATTAATTTCTTTTGAATAACTACAAAGACCTAAGTTATAATTAACTCCTCTAAAGTTTAAAGGGCCAAAGTTTGAAGTCAAACATGGTGAAATTGTAGCACACACTTTGCAATATAGCACCATCACTACTAATAAAGCCATTGTAGCATACAAGAGGTGAATGAATCATAGAGGAAGGGATTGCAGCATACAAAAGGTGAATGAATCATGTAGAAAGACAATAAAGAATTGAAGATTTGAAGTAACGAGCAGATCAGGATAGGGAAGGTGAAACGTTCTTGAGGAAAAAATTAGCGAATGGTCATTTGAGATTCATCCTTGGGAAAAGTATCTAAAAATAAGAGAGGAAATGTAGGATCTTAAATGACATCAACTTTGAGAAATTTAGCACATAAATCACATAATAGACTCAGCAGCACCTACATTTGAAGTGATCACCATCAATAACTATATTGAAATGATTTCCATTCAAATTTGGCAAACAAACTTGGAAAATGATAATAACTGCATACCTTCTGCTGCTTATAAACCAGTTACGTCTAATTCAAAATGAAACGAGTAGTAGCTTAGATGACATTCATGTTGACCATCCAAGGGAATGTTCAAAATGCGTCCTCCTCCAAAACCCACTCTAACAACCGACTATATCGCTGAGTAAAAAGAATCTGTTTCTAGTACGATCAGTCAGTTTCAGCAAAACTTAAAATTCTAGCAGAAAGAAGCTAAAATACTATTTGCCTCGTATTCATCTAAACTCTCAAGAAGCACCACCTTCTTGCAATGAAAAACTAATGCACCTGGTATTCTATCCCATAACTCTCAGCCTCAATTCTCAATTTCTTCATCATCCCCACCAGCATCGTTTCTTCGTTCACCATCCTTCTGCTTATCATCTCTGTAAACTTCTATATCCCGAACACTGCTTCCTTCTTCAGGTTCTGCATCTTCGTCAGTAATTCCATCAAACTCAAATCTCGAAGAGCCTATTTCAGCAATTTTTATGTTCTCACCGGGGGGTTTGTTATAGATGCAAGGTGGTCTCTCCTGACAACAAAGGCTTCTAAAAGCTCTGTATAGCCTTGTTTTTTTATGCCAAACTCAAAGCCACTTGCTGGCATATAAGTAGTGTTGGGAGGATTGTTAATGAGAGTTCCCGAGTATAGTTGATCTAATTGATTAAAATATGAGCAGGTTCTGGATCGCTCAGACCTCCTCTTAGGACTTTCTTTGGCTTTTCTAAAGTATTTGTTGATGTTCTCCCACTTTTCTTTGCACCTTTTGGCACTCCTTTGATAGCCCATTGAAATCATTAAAGAACTTACCTCTTCCCAAAGAGGACCCTTCAAGCCAGGTTCTTGAAACTTAATCTCTATTCTACTTCTAACTTGGATCAATGCCTCAACTTCATCTTTAGGCCATCTGCTATGGCTGTCAGCTGTTTTCACAGGTGTAATTTCTTTGATGGGCTCATTTGAAATTTCTGGTTGCAGCAATGATGGAACCATTCTAGTAGGAAGATTGATACTTTGGCCAGTGATTTTCTCTATGTAAGAAACAATTTGAGCCTCTCTACTTGAAGCTGAAGCCAGTTCATGTGCTCTAGAAATGGCTTCTCTGTTATTCTTTGCAGCCTCTTGGCGTCTCCATGTTTCTTCTCTCTCTGCCCTCTCTGTGTCCATCCTCTCAATCACTTCCAGGAACCTCCTATGCAACAATTCTTGGTGATCCATCACTTTCTTCACCGTGTTCTCAAAGAACCTAGCCATGTAGCTTAATTTCTCCTTCAATTTCCTCTTTCTCTTCCTCTTTTGGCTCTTCCTCAAGGAAGCTTCCTCTCCAATTGAATTCTCTGACCCATGATCCGCCCCAATCACAACATTGGCAGCACCATTGGCACCAACATTTTGCCCATTTGTAGCACTAGAAGGCATTGAAAGACCCGCATTCGTTGGCGAATTGTCGCCTGTGAGAACAGAACCAGAGCCTGCTTGAATATTAGCTTCAGCAATCTTTGCAAGGCTATAGATAGCTTCTAGCTCATTAAAGAGAGGAAATTTGCTGTCCAAATTCTTGCATCTCTCACTACTTTCATCCACTACTTGTTCTATCTGTAAAGGCCTAAAGTAACTAATCTTGTTTCCATTAGTTTCACGCTCTTCACTTCCACTCCGCTGCTTATCTAGTTGTTTCCTGTAACATTTACACAAACACATAGCTGACGACCTGGTACCCACTTTAAAAATAGTAGAATAAACAAAAAGCCTAAGTGATTATTAAATGGTTAGCCATGAATTACCAAAAGGGTTCTTTGATAGTGGTAGAATCTTCCTGGGGATGCCAAGAATGAGGCATTAAAATGGCATGTGGTGGATTACTATGCACGTTCCCATCAAGAAATGTAGTCGTAGTGGTAGTAGTACAGACAGCTTCTTCTTGATTATTCAAAGCACCTGCCTTTTTGCTGGCAATATATTCATTGCGTCCCAACTTGAAATTCGCAGAAAAGAACGATGGGTTTTGAGGTATGCCTTGGCCATGTTGTTGTTGTTGTTGTTGAAATGGATAAAACAACTGGTGGTGTTGCTGCAAAAAAACCTGATGTGGGTGTTTATGTTGTTGTTGTTGTTGCTGCAAGTGGGGCTGGTAAGGATGGTTTAAATTTTGAAGATTGGAAATGGGTAAAACTGATGGTGAGCAAAAACAATCATCTTCCATCAAATGTTGTTGCCTTTGTTGTTGATGATGATGGATGTTCGACCGTCCATAGCTAGGCTGCATTTTTTTCTTTTTGAGATGGATTGTGACCAGAAGGAGTAGACTGCAGTAGTCTTTGTTTCTTTGATTTCTGAGAAGAGGAATGAGAAAAAGAAATCCTAAAAACAGGAGAAGTTACGGGGAGACGTTGATGCTGCTTTGATTAGATTAGACCGATCGAAAACCTAGAGACTAGCTAGAGAGTAAGGAGGTGTAGAGAGAGAGAGAGAAAGAGAGAGAGGCTGTTACATGATAGATGGAATACGTCATCTTTCCAGTTAGGGTTTTATTGGTTGGCAAACCCCCTATCATATGGCCAGTAGATAATCCATAAGCATTTATAAGCTTTGGTACTTTTTGTTTTACGAAACACAAAGATTTAAGATTTAAACATCGGACCATTAATTAATGCTTCATCTAACTCCCATCGTTTTGAACTTTTATTTTATTTTTTTTCTCTTTTGAGAGAACTCTCAAACTCTTCCATAATATTTGATTTTTTTTTTTTTTTTTTTTTGTGTAAAAGTGCGTAACATTTCCATTCAAATCGTGTTTTTTTTTTTTTTTTTGACAGTGGAGATGCTTAAACTTAAGATCTTTTAAAAGAAAGAGGATTAGATGTTAGATAAAATATAAATTTATTAGGGAGCAAGGAATAATGCACTTTGACAAAAATTAAAGGAAAAAAAAAGTGCATCTTTGCTTGGTACCATTTGGAATTAGTTTGATAATAGTTAGTTACACTACGAAAGAAATAGTGTTATAATGTGGTGGTAAACTGAGTTCTTCCTAAACAATGTTGAAATCACCGGTAGTTGTTCTAAAAAAATAACGTTATTTTTTTAATTTAAAAAGAAATTAATTTTAAAATATTCAAAATAAATAGTAAATGCTCAATGCTTTTTATGTAAATAAATAATTAATTTTTAATAAAATTAATAATTTAATATTTTTTATATTATAACTATACTAGTGGTTTTAGAATCTACAACATAAAACGAAAACCATTTTTTAAAAAAAATAAATTACTTGTAATGAATATATTGAATAAATTTAAAATTAATAGATAAAAATAAAAATAACAAAAAAAATTGATTTTCATAAATTTTAATTACATAAAGAATGAGCAAATAAAACACGTGAATTTTATATTTTTTTCTTTATAAATATTTTCTCTACTCTTAGGCTATATGGCTAGTTTTTGTGTATAGGCTTCGCATGCAAAGGAATTCTTCCCCTCCCCCTCTTTTTTTTTTTTTTTTTTTGTATTTGAATTTGAATTATTAATTAATTTTTTAAAAAAATTCTAAGATAAATTATTTGAAAAATCTTTGCAAGTCTCATTTAAAAACTACAACAATTCATCATATAGACTATATTACTTTATTTTAAAAAAAGAGAGAATAATAATGATTAAAATTTTATTCTAAAATTCATAGATAGAGAAAAATAAATCATATTTGTTCGTAAATAAAAATTTTTTAAAAAAAATTAAAATTTAATGAGATGAGAATTCCATAATAAATGACAAATTGAAGAATTAAATGTTAGTAATAAGAGTAATATAATATAAAATATGTTAGTGTAAGTGCCCAAAATTCAACTTTTTTCAATGGTTTAACTTATTATAATATTGCATTCTTTATTTAATTAATAAAAGAAGTCTTTCTATTAATTTTATCGTTTATATTTTGATAGAATTAGATAAAAGTCCATATGATATGCATTGCATTAATGATTGATCGAAAGATGTGAGAAAAACAATAATGCACTTAAATGATATTATTAAATATCCTAAGTCATAGCGTTGTCAAGAATAGACATTGACTATATGTGGTAAGACTTGTGAGTCCTATGCTCATGGTATAAGATAACGATAAGAGATCACACACTTATTGGCATGGTAATGCCAAAGTAAGCACTTAGATGATTAATGTTAGAGAACATGTCACTAGATGTGATTTGTCATAAGAACTCATTTAGTTTAGTGCATAAGAATCTCATACGAGATAGATACAACTTATCCTTTGACTTGAAGCCATTACGATTATCTCATTATAGGATTTATGTAGTTTGATACTCGTTTTGATAGGCTCAATCAAGAGCTACATGTGAGTGATTCGTTGAGTGCATTAGGAATCTAATTGAGATAGATGAATGACTAAGATATGACATGTCATTCTTTGTGCGCTAAAAGAGCTATCACGTTGCACTTCAATAAATGTCGGCTCAAGTATTATGTGGCCACAATAGGAGTATACCAATAAAGCATAATTGGTTTACTCTAGAGCGAAGATATTTAGGAATCGAATAAAATTTATATAATCATAATCGAATAGACTATAAACCAAGTTCAAGATCATACTCGTAATAAATTGACATGAGGATCGAATTGTATGGTAACCATGCTCATAAAAGGTAATTACGAATTAATTAATCCTCCTAGAAAATTGGATAGTCATAATACCTTGCTAAAGGCTAATCTTGATTTATATATCAAAAGATAAAAGAGGTGTCCGTTATTCTTGATACATTGTCGACGTATCTAAAAGCCTATTGAGTTATACGTATAAGTTTAAGCATTCATATAATAAAAGAGAAGCAAAAATGTTAGAAGAAGTTTATAGTTTTGAAAGTTTCCTATTTTGGAAAAAGTTTTCTAAAATAGAAAGTTTTTTATTTTAGAAATCAGTTTCAAATTTAAAAGTCGATTACCTAAAAGGAAAATTAATTTCCTAATTTAGGTTTAAGGGTAATTTGAAAATTATTTCCTAATGTGGGCTCTACAAAAATACTTGACCAAATTTATTAGGATAGTCCAAATTAATTGATAATTAATTGGGCCAAAAGAGTTTGGGCCAATATGTTTAATTTAAAAGCCTACAAGATATTTTGGTGAGATGATAAACTTGAGCCCTATTGGATAAGGCTTAGCATTTACAAGAATAAGATCAAACAAGCTCACACATGTTACAACTCTTTGTCCTTAGAGGATAAGGATGCCGCCCCTCATATAAATAAAGAGAGAGAGGCAAAAAAGGAAAAGAGAGAGAGAGAGAGAGAGAGAGAGAGAGACATGATAAAAGAAAAAAAGAACATGTTTCTTTTCCAAAAGCCTCGAGTTGTAGTAAAAACCCTAAGTAATTTCTTTATAAAGCAAATCAATTATACATAAGGATTAGAACTAGCACTCTGTAATTTTTATGGCTTCCTTTATAGGTGTTTAAGTCTGTATAGATTATCGATAGAGGCTGAACACTTGAACGACTCTTTTTGCAAAGGCTAATTACGTGTTACAAGAGGTAAATTTTTACTCACGTATTTAATTCATGCATGTATGATTAGTTGATTCAACGGTTTGATCTTGAAAGCCTTAGATGGAGAAAATTTTTATTTTATTTCATACTTTCATAGGATACATGATCCTTTAATTGGTATCGAGTCTCTATTAAATCTTCACTTATATGCTTTATTAATTATGATTAACTACATGAATTATTAATTTTTTATTATAAATCTAATATTTTTGGTATTTTATAAATATTTAAAACTGATTTTGGACTAAGAAAACGGTAGGTGTGCGTGCTTACTAACCAACCAATTATGCGTTAAGCACGTGACAAGCTAGGCATTCCTTCTATAAACCGAGGCCTTTTGGCTAGCCGGTTGTGTGCTAGGTACACGATAGGTAAAGCCGGTCATGCGCTAGGTGCATGACACATTAAGCTTCGTTAGGTAGGCCAATCGCACGTTAGGCACCCGACATAGCAAACATACGCCGGACGAGCTCCATGCAAGACGCATACTAGGTATGCACTAAACATATGGGAAGGGCAAGCGCATGTTGGGCATGCGCCAAGTCTATGGCCAAGCTAAACGTGCTTTGTGCATGTCAAATACACACTATGTGTGTACAATGGCCAGTATACCTAAGCTAGGCACACAAGTATGCCGGATGTTAAGCTAGACGCGCGTGAGCACACCAAGCCAATTTGTGCCGGGCCGGTGCCCAACTAGCCAAGGCTTGTGCTAGGCACTAGCTAGTAACAATTGCCGACCAATGCTAAGGTGTGGTAGCACATGAGCTTTTTAAGCCCAAAAGCCTATAAGTCCGAAAAGTCCGAAAATTTAAATTTAGAGAAATTTTAATATTTTATAAAATGACCAAAAACATATATTTATAATTATAATTATAATAAAATATTATTCATTAGTATGATATGTATCAATGTGATTGAAGCATAGGTAAATGATATAAATGAGTCGATCCAGTTTTTGGAATGTATGTTTGCAATTTAGTTAAATAAGACTCGCTTATTTTATCTTCTCTATTATTCTAATGTATTTCTCTTCTTATCTTACTCTTCTGAATATAACTTGAGGTTTCTTATTCAAAGAAATAGAAAAATAGAAGATACAATATTATAATAGATATAAGGAGAAAAGCCAAGAAGAAAAGACAATCCTAAAAAAATTATAATAAATTTTCACCTATGTACCCTATTAGTCTTCTTATGGCTCAAGAGAACTAATAGTAGAGATCTATTACCACTCATCGATCCTAGAGTCATACATGAGATGTATGTATTTATTGTATGATTGATAGTATGCATGATATGATTAATGTAATTGATGACTAGTATGCATACTAAGATAAAACCTCTCATAGTAAATTCTTTAAACGTTGATAGCTTGTTAAGATAACTCAAGTTCACTTCTTCCTTGAGGGAATCAAATCATAGGCCATGTGATGCCTCCGAATGTTTGGATCTAACATAAGATGAATTATTGAGCTTGTTGAGATAACTCAAGACCCATCGAATTTATAGACAAAGATTGGTATTCACATAAGATGTAAGATGATAAGGAGTTATCATACCAATGAGATTAGAAATTATATTAGATGCAATTGGTAAAGATTTATCTATCTAATTCTTTATATATGACTTGTTAAGATAATTCAAGATTAATACATGTTAGAGGATGAGATCTTAACCCACTAGGAAAAACGAATCAAAAAGTTTTCTTAAGTCCTATATTGAAGATTATAGAACTTGAAGAAAATAATAAGAGTCGACATAGATTTTACTTCTTAATTTATGCTTTTTTTTTAATTATACAATTCAATTAACCAAACTATATACTTTTCTATCCTATCAAGGTTATTACATAGTACGATCGACAATATATTGATTTAATCGATTATTAATGAAAGTAATATCTTAAGTAGCATAAACTTTCTTGACTTGAAAATGAATAAAAAGAATTTTCCCTAACATGGAAAAATACTCTATACGATAGAGGATAAAGAATACCTTGAAGAGGTGTAAAAGAAGAGTTATAAAAACACATTAAGTATTTATGTTATTTAATTCAATTTTTTTAATTCTAGTCCCACATCATAAGTATTTGATACTTGGATATGGTGCACACATTTATACAAATGTGAAAGACCTAAATGATTCAAGAACGATTGTTTCGGAAGAGGGTTCACCTATGCATGGGTAATGGTTCAAGAGTTGTACCATTAGCGGTAGGCACTATGAGTTACTACTACCATCCGAGCTTATGCTTACACTCGAAAGCTGTTATGACATTCTTAGTATAACTAAGAATATCATTTTTATTTTTATTTGGACCAAGATGTTTTTTTATTTTTATTTAAGAACAAAGATTACTCCTTTTATAAAGATGATGTTTTATATAAAAATGTTAAAATTAACAATGATTTATATGTTTTGAACATATACACACTCATTTATAATAGAAATACTAAAAGACTCAAAACAAATGATCTAAACAAAACTTATCCGTAACATTGTTGACTTGGCCATATAAACGAGAATCGTATATCCAAACTCTATAAAAATGGATATATAAAATCATTTAATTATGAATCTTATGATATATGTAAATCTTATCTACTTATTAAAATGAAAAAATCCCCTTTTAGTGGAAAAGGTGAAAGAGCTACCGATTTGTTAGGTCTTATGCATAATGGTGCATGTGGGTCTATATCCACCCAAGCAAGAGGAGTGCATGATTATTTCATAACCTTTACCAATGACATATCATATTTTGGTTATGTATATTTGATGAGACACAAATTTGAAGCATTTGAAAATTTTAAAGAATTTAGATTTGAAATCAAGAAACAAACCGACAAAAGTATTAAGACATTTTGATCGGATCGAGATAGTGAATAGTTAAGTGCTGAATTTTTAGGTCATTTAAAAGAGAATGGGATTCTCTTTTAATGGACTCCACTTGGGACACTACAAGTGAATGGTGTGTCTATAGGAAGAACAAGACGTTGTTAGACATGGTCCGACCTATGATGAGTCAAGCCGATATCCCTAATTTATTTTAGGGATATGCACTCTTCTATCGCTATATTTATTTTGAACGGGGTTCAAATAAAATCTATTGATCAGATTTCATACGAAATATAAAAAAGAAAAAAATAAATTTATCTTTTCTTAAGTTGTGGAGCTATGAAGTATATGTTAAATGTTTGGATGAAGAGAAGCTAGAGCCTAAATTAACAAAGTGTAAATTTATGGGATATCCAAAAGAAATAAATAGATATTATTTTTACCAACCATAAGAATAAAAAGTATTCGTAACTAGGCATGTTGTATTCTTTGAAAATGAATTTATAGGTTCTAGAACTAGTGGGAAGAAATTTAAACTCGATGAGATTCGAGAAAACTCACAAATTGACTTCACTAGAGGAACCACAAGTAGATAGGTTACAAAGCATTACAAGCTGTCTCTCAAACTAATACACAAGAACTTTGTAGGTCTAAGAGGATTCTTTAAGAGCTAGAAAGATATTTTTCTCTCTACACATGGAGATGTGTTTGCTATACGGGACGACAAACCTAATGCCTATGAAGAGGCGGTGTTAGACATTGACTTCGAAAAATAACATGAAGCCATACAATCTGAAATGGAATCCATGTACACTCACCAAGTATGAAATTTAATTGATCCACCTAAAGGTGTCAAACCTATTGGGGTGTAAATGGGTCTTTGAGAGAAAGATTGACATGGATGAAAATGTACATACGTACAAAGCCGGATCGATGGCAAAAAGATATCATAAAAAAAAGTATTGATTATGATGAAACTTTTTCATCGGCAAAAATGGTTAAATTCATTCAGATTATGCTTGTAATTGATGTATATCATGATTATGAGATATGGTAGATGGATGTTAAAACCACTTTTCTTAATGAAAAATTAAACGAGGATGTGTAGATAACACAACTTGATAGTTTTGTCATCAAAAGACATACAAATAAGATTTACAAATTACAAATATTCATTTATAAGCAAGTATATAGAAGTTGAAACCAATGTTTTAATAAAATAATCAAAGAGTTTAACATTTCACAAAATGAAGATGAGCACTTATGTGTGTGTGTGTGTGTGTGTAATGAGAGCTCATTTATCTTTGTTATGCTATATGTAGATGACATATTACTTATTGATAATAACATTACCATGTTGCAATCTGTGAAAGATTGATAATACATGAGAGAGGTAGCTTACATTCGAGGAATTAAGATCTATACGGATAGTTCACACGGAATATTAAGGCTCTCTCAAAGCACGTACATTAATAAAATAGTAAAGAGATTTAGTATGAAAGAATCCAAGAGAGAACTTATTCTAATGTCACGTGACGTAAAACTCTATAATGTTGAGTGTGCTTAGCACATAAAACAAAAAGGAAAAAATGAATCATATTCCCTATATGTCGACCACAATATCTATTATATATGCCATGTTATGTATGTAGTTTGATGTCTTTATGCTTTGAGCATATGTAGTAAATATCAAGCTTATTCGGGTAAAAACTACTGAATTTCGTAAAGAGCATTCTTAAGTACTTGAGAAGAACTAATGATGTTTTCTTAGTCTATGAAGGATATGAACTAGTGGTGAAAGGGTTCACATATACTAGTTTTCAAGCCGACTATGATGACTTTAAGTCATAGTCAAGATTTATTTTTCAAATAAATGATGATGTTATTAGCTATAAAGTTTCAAGCAAGAAACAATAATCAACTCAACAATCGAGATTGAATATATTGCGACTAAGGAAGGCATGTCGGATTCATAAATTTTTGTTTAGACTACAAGTTGTTCCTAGCATTGTGAATCTAATAGTATTGTACCGTGACAATAACGAGGCCATAACATAAGCTAAGGAATCAAGGTCTCATCAAAAATCCAAGCATGTACTTGCGATACTACCACTAGATTAGAGAGATTATTAGTCGTAGCGATATAAAGATAAAAAATTTTCATACCGATGATAACATAACCGACTCCTTGACTAAGCCTCTATCACGGTTGAAACATGAGACCACTTGTTCGATAGTCGAGCATAAGAGACATGACTAGTTAGCTATAGTGCAAGTGGGAGATTATTAGGGTAGGTACACAAGATCTAACCTTGTTTGAATGGTTTGATATATTATAATATTACATTCTTTATTTAATTAATAGAAGAAGTCTTTTTTATTAATTATTATCATTTATATTTTTATAGAATTATATAAAAATCTATATGATATGTATTCCATTAACGATTGATCAAAAGACATAAGATAAATATTAATACACTTAAATGATATCATTAAATATCTCAAGTTGTAGCATTGTTAAAAATGAATATTGACAATATGCATTAAGACTTGTGAGTATTATGTTCATGTTATAAGATAGCATTAGGAGATCTCACACCTATTGATATGGTGATGCCAAAGCAAGAACTTAGGTGATTAATGTTAGAAAATATAATGACTCGTCATGAGAACCTATTTGATTTAGTCTATGGAAATCTTATACGAGATGGATACATCCGGTCTTTTGATTTGAAGTCATTACGGTTATCTCATTAAAAGATTTATATACTTTGACACTCGTTTTAATGAACTCGATCAAGAGCTACATATGGGTGATTCATTGTGTGTACTAGGAATCTAATGGAGATAGGGTGGATGACCAAGATAGGACATGTCATTCCTTGTATGCTAAAGGAGTTATCACATTGTACTTCAATAAATGTCTACTTAAGGAATTTGTGGCCACGGTGAGAGTATACCAATAAAGCATAGTTGGTTTACTCTAGAGTTAAGATATTTAAGAATCAAAGAAAACTTATGTGATTATAATCAAACATATTATAAATCAAGTTCAAGATCACATTGTGATAAATTAACATGATGATTGAATTGTATGGTAACCATGCTTATGAAAGGTAATTATGGATTAATTAAACCTCCTAGAGAATTGGGTAATCATGATGCCTTACTAGAGGCCAATTTTGATTTATGTATCAAGAGATAAAAGATATGTCTTTTATTCTCGATTCAATATCAATATATTTAGAAGCCTATTGAGTCTCATGCATAAGTTTAAGTATTCACATAATAAAAGAGAAGCAAATATTTTAAAAAAAAGGTTTCCAGTTTTGAGAGTTTCTTATTTTGGAAAAGGTTTTTAAAAATGAAAATTTCCTGTTTTGGAAAACATTTCCTAAAATAGAAAGTTTTCTATTTTAGCAATCAATTTTCTAATGTAGATATTAGTTTAAATTTGAAAGTCGATTACCTAAAAGAAAAATTAGTTTATTAATTTAGGTTTAAGGGTAATTTGAAAATTATTTCCTAATATGGGCTCCACTAAAATACTTGACTCAATTTATTTTGATGGTCTTAATTAATTAGATCAAAAGAGTTTGAGTTAATAGGTTTAATTTAAAAGCTCGTAAGATATTTTGATGATAGGATAAACTTGAGTCTTACTAGATAAGACTCATAGTTTACAATTATAAGATCAAATAAGCCCACATATATCGCAACTCCTTGTCCTTGGAGGACATGGATGTCGTCCCATTCATATAAATAAAGAGAGCGAGGCAACAAAGGGAAAGAGAGAGAGAGAGAGAAAGACGGCAAAAGAAAAGAAGAAAAAAGAGAAAGTGTTTCTCTCTCTAAAAGCTTGAGTTGTTGTATCCCTCCTTAAAAGCTTGAGTTATCGTAAAACCCTAACCGATTTCTTTAGAAAGTAAATCAACTATACGGAAGGATTGGAGCTAGCATTCGCGATTTTATGGCTTCTTTTATGGGTATTTAAACTCGTGTGGATTATTGATAAAGACTATATATTTAGACAACTCCTTTCTACAAAGGCTAAATCAATGCTATAAGGGGTAAATCTTTTACTCGTGTATTTAATTCATGTATGTATGATTAATTGATTCAACGGCTTGATCTTGAGAGTCTTAGATGGAGGAAATTTTTATTTTATTTTACGCTTTCATATGATGCATGATCCTTCAAAATATATATATCCATTTTAAAATATAAAAATATATCATATATACTCTTTTTCATTAGGTTGTGTAGAAAAATAAAAAAAATAATGATTGATCTTAATTTTTTACAAAAAAATAAAAAATAAAAATATTCAACTAAAAAAATGAAATAAATCACCGAAAAAAGCTAAAAAATTTTATTTTTCAAGATGAATAAATTGAAGACAATATCAACGAGTTAAAATGACTAGAATGAAGTCTCACTATGCCTCTCTCTCCTCATTTGTCATCTTTCATTTCTCTCTTCTCTTTGTGTTTAAGGACCAAACCACAATATAAATAAAACTTGAAGTCGAAATAAAAATATGTGAAAAAATCAAGGATCAAATTTTAACATTTTAAAAAACTTGCAAATCGCACACCAAATGGCTTAAAATAGTTTGAAAAAACAAGAATACCATGAATAAGAGAAGAAATAGTGAATTAAGTGTCCATAAATAGTAACATGAATCATAACTAATGGTTTTGTTTTAGTGATTTTGTTTAATAATGGTGGAAATATATTGCAATAATATAAATGTAATCCAATCTACACTAACAAAAGAAAGGGCATTGAAAGATTGTTGTCTAGTTGTTCCTCTCTTATAATTCAACTCCCTTTTAATTTTTTCAAAAAATTCAATGAATTATTATGTATTATAAACAACTTCAATTTTATTTGATTTCTTAAAAAATAATAATAATGAGAATTCATAGTATTCCTTTAAAAAAAAAAATCTCGTTAGCCATTTAACAGAGACTGAAAAAAAAAACAATAAATAGATAGTCATGTCACTTATTACAGTAAATTTTTAAGGTTACTCTTTTATTTAAAAAAAAAAAAAGAAAGAAAGAAGAAAAGTTAAAGTTGGTTTTGATAAAAAAAAAAAAAAAACATGACATTAACAAGGTGTCAAAAAGAATGATTATATAATTTGACCTTTTGACTTTTGCTCCAAGAACATGCATTTTGGGACATGTACAAATAGATAGTGAAAACTCTATTCGTATTTGTGGGACAGATGAAGTAATTAAAATCATCTTTAAGGACCTATTAGGCAATTAATTCAAATAAAACTTGCTATATATAGTAAGTAATAATTCATAAAGCTTAAGAAAAGAAAAGGGGTGTAAGCGAAGGGCATTGTATTCTTTTTCAGTGGGGCAAGAATACCGTGGCACTGGAACAATATAAGAGGATTACACGTGTCCAAGTCTGACAGGCCTTTTTAGCGTCTGAGCAATTGAAGACATACAAGACATCCTTTTGACGTGCACGTGAATTCCAGTATAGTACCTTGTCCTCTTGTCTCCGACATTAAATTTTGTGTCTTGTTTCTCCATCTGGACGCCCATTCAACGATCAAGATTCAATTTCAAACAAATCTTTCGACGTCGTTCCTTGCATTACAATCCACAATTCTACATCTTTGTTCAATTTGAAACTTCTTCTCATAATATTAGGCTGTCAGCTGTCTACAATGACATAAAGTTGTCAGAGTGGCCAGGTAGCTTTTCTGAACAGACACAGGATAGGAAAATAATTATGAAAAATAAAACAAGTAGTATTTTTCTTTTTATATAATTGATTTTTGGTAAAAGCAAATTATGAAAAGTATATTTTATTTACTTATGAATTTCTCACAACTCAATACTTTTGAGTTAATGAAAATATGATGATAAAAATCTCAAGTCATTAATATTATAAAAAAATTATAAAAAATGTATGTGAATTATTCCCTTTGTTTATCTATTTTATCTTTTTTTTTTTAAAGGGTTGAATTGTCAGTTTCAAGCTAGCTTTTTTTTTTTTCCTTTTTTTAAGGGTTGGACTGTCATTTAATTTTTTCAGGCTGGCTTTTTTTTTTTTTTTTAAAGGGTTGAGCTGTCATTTATTATAGCAGTACCATTTTTTTCTATTTTTCCCTTTTAACGGTTGGCGTCCTTTTTTTTTCTTTTTTTAAAGGGAAAAATTAATAATTATTTAAAAAATTCATAAGTTTTATTTGATTATATATATATATATATAATCGAAATTTATTGAAACTAATTTTATAATAGTTTTTATTTAAATCTATTCACTTCGATATATTCTATGCAATTTAAATGAGTTTTTGATTTTTATTTATTTATTTTATATATTCGAGCATATATATATATATATATATATATAGTTTTGTCATATATAAATTCTTATGAGTTGAAGAGAGAGCTAAAAGTTTATTTTTGATAATTTGACTTAATTTTTTTAAAAAATGATAATCGATTAAAAAAATCAATTCTGCTCTATTTTTTTAAATTAATAATTAGTTGAAAAATTCACAAGTTTTGTTTGATTATATATATATATATATATATATATATATATATATATATAATCATAGAATTTTTCGAAATCAATTTTATAGTAGTTTTTATTTAAATCTATTTGCTTCGATATATTCCATGCGATTTAGGTGGAGGTTTTTAATATTTATTTATTTATTTTATATACTCTAAATATGTCAAGTACGATATATATAGTTTTGTTAGAAATTAATTATATCTCGGATACATAACATCAATTATTTATTTATTTTTATAAATTTTTTTATACTAATATAATAAATTATTTTTTTAATGAATATATATAAATCAAATAAGTTCGCTTAATATATAAATTCGATTTACATTAATCTTCGAAACAAAACATCTATTTGCATCATACCATATAAATCGTTAACTCTTTGTATATAATGGTTCTTTAGCCGCGAGTGTAACGTGAGAATTATAAATTATAAAAAAAAATTAAAAGAACAAGGGTGAGGCTGTTCATGCTAATCCCCCCTCCCCGCCCCTCTTTTTCCGGCCTTGCCTCTTTTTTTTTTTTTTCTTTTCTTTTCTTTTTCTTAAAGGCTTGGGCTATTAAAGCTGGTCATTCAAATCCCATTACTGTAGCTATATATATTTTTTTGGCTAGCATCCCTCTTTTTTTTTCCTTCTTTTTAACGGGTTGGGTTATTGCGATTTAATTTGTTAATAAATTTTGGAATATGATTGTTTTATTTTTTAAGATATATTATTATAATTTATACGATTGATTATTTTTATGATTTTTATATGAAAATGGCATTGTTGCTTATATAAATTCTAATGAGAGAGAAAAAGCTAAAATTGTGTTTTAAAAAATTTGACTTCATTTTTTTAAAAAATAATAATTACTTAAAAAATAATTTGACTTAGTTTTTTTTTTAAATTAATAATTAGTTAAAATAAATTCACGGTTTTATTTGGTTATATATATATATATATATATATATATATATATATATATATATATAGACACACACGAAATACACACACACACATCAACCAGATGCGACTACTGCTCTTATAATTTATTTTATATTTTTAAAAGTCCGGCCACCAATTTCATGATAGAACAAAAAAAAAAAAGGCTAATTATTTTAAATCTTGATGTGTTTTAGGATTAGATCATCGAGAGGCAAAAGGAAACCTTTAAAAGAATATACATATTGTCATAGTATAGTTGAATCTCCAGCGAGATGTTGTACAAGTTAAACGATCATATATAATTGGTCTCTTTACCGGAAAAGAAAACATATATATTGTTGGTCCCTTTAATGTCCATGAACTAATATTAATTATATCTATGACTTTGATGTTAACATACATATCCGATTGTTTTATTCTTATTGTTTAAAATTTATTTCTTCAATTATTTGTTTCTTATTGAAATTCTCATTAAACTAATTTTTAATTTTGTTATATAATTTTATTTGTTAATAAATTTCTTTTTTTAATATATGAATTTTAGAATAAAATTTTAGAACGTCAATGTTTTATTTTTTTAAAATATATTATTATAATTTATACAATCAATCATTTTTATATTTTTAAATAAGTGTTCAAAAAATTCACAAGTTTTATTTTTTTATATGTATTTATTCATAATTTATAAAAACCAAATTTGTTGTAGTTTTTATTTTAATCTATTGACTTCAATATATTTCTACAATTTAGACGGTTTTTTTATATTTTTATATTTATTCTATTTACTCCGAATATATATATATATATATATATATATATATATATATATATATATATATATATATGTGTGTGTGTATATATATATATGTGTGTATATATATATATATATATATGTGTATATATACACACATATATACATATATATGTATATATATATATTTGTTTTGTTAAAAATTAACTATATATAGATTCGATTTATATTAATCACTAAAAATAAAATTTTTTACTCGCATTATACCATACAAATCGTTAACATTATGTATATAGTGGTTGTTTGCTCGTAGTGTAATGGGGATATCCAACTAGTGTCTACCGAAAACCAAAGCCGGTAAGCCATCACTTTTTGTTTTTCAAAGGAACATCACCAAATTATAAGTATGTTACACTAGGATCAAATAATTATTATATACATAAAGTTAACGATTTGTATGGTATGATGTGAATAGATATCTTGTTTTTAGATATAAATGTAAATCAAATCTATATATTGAGTGAACTTGTTTGATTTATATATATTTATTAACAAAATAATTTATAATATTATTATAAAAATTTACATTTGAATAATTAAAAGGTTCTTTCAAAATATTATTTAAATTATTTTATTTAAAAATATAGATTTTAGAACATGAAAAAAGTAAATAACAAATAATTAGCGTTATGTGTGTAAATATAATTAATTTCTAACAACACTACACACACACACACACACACACACACACACACACACACACACACACACACACACACACACACACACACACTTAGCATATTCGGAGTATATATAATAAATTAAAAATATATATAAAAAACTCCTTTAAATCACATGAAATATATATAAGTGAATAAATTTAAATAAAAATTACTATAAAATTTGTTTCGATCAATTCGATTATATATATATATAACCAAATGATAATGGTGATTTTTTAATTGATTATTATTTTTTAAAAATATTAAGTTAAATTATCTAAAACATACTTTTAGCTCTTTCTCCCTCATCGAATTTATATATGCAACTACGCTACTCTCATTCAAAAATCATAAAAATAATCAACCGTATAAATTATAATAATTTATTTTAAAAAATAAAATAATCATGTTCTAAAATTTTATTTCAAAATATATATATATATAAAATAAAATTTATTAACAAATAAAATTTAAAAATTAATTCAATGAAAATTTTAATAAGAAACAAACAATTAAAGAAATAAAATTTAAACAATGAAAATAATAAAATCAGATATGTTCAAACTAAATTCTTAAAAAAATATCGTATATATTCTACTATCATCAATCTATACTTAAAACTAAAAGAAAAAAAAAACTATCTTTTTTTTATATTTTCACACCTAATTTTATGATAAAAATTATAAAAATAAATTATTGGAAGGAAAAAAAGGAAGGCAAACGTTGGTTAGGACTTCTTATGCGAGGCTTGTGAGCCGAGTCATGCCTCGCTGAGCCCCCTTCTCTAGCAGCCCAGCCCTATAAAAAAAAGAAAAGAAAATGCTATAGTAAATGAATAGAAAAAAATGCAAGTTCTCTCTCTCTTTTTTTATTTATTTATAATGATTTTGATATATCTTAATATATAAAAAAGTGAATTCCCAATTATTTAATATCGCTGTTTCAATAATTAGTTAGTTTAAACTGTGAAATGATGTGGACTCTATAATTTAGTCATTAGCATTTGAATTTGACGTGGACATTATCTCCAATTAGGTAATTAAGGCGAGAAGCACAATTATAATCATTTGCAGTTTACATGTCAAATTCGAATTATTCATTTTTTCCCCTCACCTCTCTCTTTCTCTCAACAAAATATATTATCTTATATCTTAGTTTGGAGTGCGATTGATTAAAAAAAAAAAAAACTAATGGCAACCCCTTTTTATTGATTTTTTTATTTTTTTTATATGGATAAGATTTTTTATTTTTTTATTTTTTACTATCAGTCTTTTCAAATTTAATTTGTAGATATGACTGTTCTAAATAAAAAATTTATGTCTTGATATTTAAAGTTTAAATCATCTAAATAAAAGTTTTGATATTCTATCTTACTATTTAAAAGAGATTAACATCTATTGTTTTGATCAGTGGTTAAAATCTTCCATTGATGAGATTTGATATTGCAACTCATTCTTCCTTTGATCTATTATCGAAAGAGACTCGTTTGTATTTGTAATTTAGAAGACAAATCTTATTTTAAGAAACCCTGGTTAAAAAACTTTATAGAGCTATATGTAATAACTCGCCCTAAAAATAAAATTTAAGTTATTAATATATATATAGAAAAAAGACAATTGAATTATTTTAGAGTTTTTTTTGTTTTTGTTTTTGTTTTTTTAAGTGAGATGGATTATTGTAATACTCGGTCCTTGTTAAAAATTGTTATTAAATAAATTTAAGGTTGTTAAAGGCACATGAAAAATATTTTATGGGTATGGAATAATCCCTAAGGGATTGCTAGAATATTCAAAGCAATTGAGATAGTTTTTCTATGCTTAGTGAATATTTTACTCTTTTTCGATACATGAATAATGACTTTTTATGTAAAATAATTATTTTAAGTATGTTAAATGTGCATGGAAAGTGTTTTGTTGCATAGAATATTTGCTAGAGGGGTGTTAGATTATTTAATGCCATTGGATGAATTTTTTGATATTCTGTGATTATTTTATTTGAATTTTTCAATGCGGGAATAATGTTTTCTAAGTAAAATAATTAATTTAAGTATTTTAAAGGAGTAAGAAAATTATCCAATGGACATAGAAACATCATTTAGGATGTGTAGGAATATTTCATGAACTTAGTTGAATTTTTTTATACATAGGGAATATTTTATGTGAAAATAAGTGTATTTCTACACCAAACAATTAATTAGAGACTTAAATAAGTGTATAAAAATTATGTGAATGATGAATAAAGTCTTATAGGATGTTTTTGAATTTATTATGAAAAGAAATTAATTATTGGAAAGGTGTGGAATAATTTTATAGAATTAGGGACCTAATTCTATAAAATTAAAAGTTTGAACTTTCAAATTAAATTAGGAATGAACTTTAAGAATTAAAAAGTTATTAAGAAAACCTTTAAAGGAAGAACTTAAAGTGATCAATTGAATAAATGAGGGATTTATGGAAGACTAATTGTTGGGAAATTCTAAATATTGAGGGACTAAATTGGGACAATTTTTGGGAGAGATTTTTTCTCCTTTGTTGACTTAATGTATTAATTAGGGTTGACTTTTAGTTAAATGAATGGCTAGGATTAAGCTAAATAGAGGTTTAGAAGTACAAGAAAAATAAAAGGCTAGGATGAAACCAAATGAAGGGAGGAGATTTAAAGATGAATTAAGGGTCAAGATTGTACCAAATTAAGGGTGGAGATTTAAGTCAAAAGTCCACCAAGTTTCACCTATATATATGGGTGGTAGAAAATGCGTAAAATGCAAGGAAAAATATAAGGGAAACTCCTGCAAATTTTTCATAAAATTGCACCCAAATCTTCTCCTAACCACTTTCAAATACCTAAACCATCCAATTAAGTCTAAATTTCAAGTTAGAAGTTTAAAAATTCTAGGGAGGAAATTAGGGGAGCTTGGCTTAAATATAAAGAAAAGAGAAGGAGGAAGAAATTGCAAGGAAATTCTATTTTTCAAGGATAAATTGGAGCTTATTTAGGTAAGTTAATCTCACCTACACCACAAGGAAGTAAGATTGTATATTAATTATGGTTTTTGACCTCTAATTTTGTATTTAATTGAATTGATTTTGAAAATTAGGGTTAGGGTTTTTAGTTAGGAAAATTTAGGGAAAATGATTTTAAGGTAGAAATTCAAGCAATTGAAGTTATAAAATGTTAATTGGGCTTAAAATTGATGAAGAAAAAATAAAAAATTCTAGGGTTAGGAGAGAGAAAATATTCAGCCAAATGAGGTAATTTGGAGATTTTTGATGACTTGGTTTGTTTGATGATTTAAGCATGAATTAATGACTGATTGTGAGAAATTTCATAAAATTTGAAAATTTTACCTAATTTTCCTAGGCCCACATTCAACTCAATTTAGGAGAAAATTAGGGTTTTCATGTTTTTGATTGCTAATGGTTTAATTGGTGAATTCTAAGTTAGTTTAGCCTAAAAAGATGAATTAGTATGAAAAATTTCATTAAAATTGAAAAGCTACTCTAGTTTACTTAATTGAAATTTTGGCCCAATAGACCTAATTTAAAGTTCTTGATGCAATTGGTTGTGTAATTGTGTAGTTGATGTTGTTATGATGGAGTTGGTGTCCAAAATGTGAATTATAATGACTATAGTATGTTGGTATGTTTATGGATGTTTTTATAATGTTTAATCGTACATCGTAACATACCGTTATTCGATCATAACGTGAAAAAATGGTTGGTTATATGGTCCTATGATAATAGCTTTATCAAGGAAATGTGAATTGTAGATGTTTGGCCATGGGTTACAAGGTAAGGTACTTTTAGTGATGTAATTTTTATAATGTCATAAAATGCATCACTATAGCCTAATCTCACCTTATATATATAGCATTATAGTTGACATGCAATATGAGGCTCATGAGCATAATGCACTTGCATTATATACACAATCATGCCAATTCATGAAAGGATTTCAAGTCATGGAAAGACTTTTTCACAATTTCTTTAAAAGTGGTCGTAAGGCATTTCACTATTCTTGTGATTTTTCATGAGTTATTATAGTTTAAATGGTTCATGGATTTCATGATTTATGTTTGGTGAGTAGGTGTAGATGTATACCTTTAGATGCTTGATAAGTTCGATCGGATGTGAACTAATGCCTTTGATGCTTGGCATTGAGCAAGCACCGACGAGTGCCTTTAGATGCTCGATAGTGGTCGAGTGGGTACCGATGGTTGCCTTCGGATATTTGACTGAACGTGTCCATGCATGAAAGGAAAAGGGTTTTCAAATGGTCATGAGAAGGATTTTTGAAAAAGACATGAAATGGTTTTCCACATGCATTTCACATGCTTATATTCACGTTATACATGGATTAACTTATCGAGTCGTCACTTATCTAGTTTCATGTGGTGTAGGTACTAAAAATAAAAATGACAATGTTCGGTATGAACTGGTCACCGAGGGATCTATGCACTCGCATATACGTTGGATAGGGCTTTGGATTTCAAGTGGACCTCTTACACGTAATTCTTTTTCTAGTGCTCGATATTATAGTTTATGTACTTGGTATGATAGATTTATTTTATGCAATAGTTAAAGCCATGAACAAGCAGAAAAATAATTGAAAATGTGATGTAAATAAGTAAATAAGCCATTTTTGTAGTATATGGCATTAAGTTGTCTTGTATGGAAATAGGTATAGTTATATGTAATGTAAACATGGAACAAATCGATATTAATGAAATGACCTAGTTATGGCTAGCCTTATTTTTTTTAGTTAGCTCTTTATGTGGCAATGCCAATAATAAATTGTGATCACCAAATTAATAAGTAAAATAACAATAATAAATGGTAATTAAGGTGAATAAAGGAAATCAAATGTCAAATAATAAGTGATTAATAAATAAATTCCTATAGACTAATAGAAAAGGAATTTGGAAAAACTAAGCATCATAGATCTAGTCTATTCAAGTCTAAGCATTCTAAATAAAATAATAAATGTGAAAAATTTATAGTGCATTTTGGATTGAAACATAGGACCTATATGTCATTTACGAGTTTTCGCAGAGTAGTCCATACCTAATAATATCATAGGAAAGACATAGTGCCTAGTTGGCTTGCATTTATTGTACTTTAAATATAGGTCAATGTGATAATATTCTTGAACTAAGAGGTCGTAGTTTGAGGGTGCTATAGATGTGGTATCAAAGTAGGGTTTACCAAAAAGTGAATGCGAAGCACATCTAAGATACATGGGTGGTGACCTTCGGTAATCGGTAATAATGTTCAATGATTACTTGTTATGATTGTTTAGTGTACGCGAATGATGATTATGAGTAGCATGATAATTTGATATGATGAAATTATTATGTTGTGCTTGAATGTTATATGTATGGAAAGCTATAAGTTAGTATGATATGAATGACTTAATTTATGTTGTTTATGTTCATAAACTAAGAGAGAGGAAAATAATCTCACCAAAAAAAGTTGTTAATAATAATTTTAGTAATAACACGAGATCGAGTTAGACATCAAGAGATTGAAAAAGAGAATTGATAGAGTTGCTTAGTGAAAGATCATACATCCTATGGAAGTGCGGAATAAACAAAAAAACTTTCCTCCATTTAAAAGGGTCCAAGATCATGTCATTGAATTAATTAACTATATACATGAATTAAAACGATAAATAAAAAATTATCTCTTGTAGCACATATCTAAATTCTTTAGTAGAAAAGCCATCCAAGTGTCCGACCTCTATTGATAATCCATGGAATCCAAGTACCCACAAAGAAGTACTCAAAATAGGTAGAGTGCTAGCTCCACCATTTTTGATTTGTGTAGTGTTTTCTATAGAAATTTAATCTAGGCAAATTTGCGACAACATTAAAGGAAGAGGAAAAGTGGTGTGTGTTAGGGTTTTAGGAGAAAACTATTTTCTCTTTTTATTTTGATTTTTGCGTGTACCCTAGAGAGATTTTCTTCTTTGCTGAATTTCTCCCCTCTCTTTTTCTTACTTACTTGTGCCATACCTCTCTCCCCCATATACTTATAAGAGAGACTTCCTTGATATTTATTTAAAGATATGATATATGATTTGATATTTATAATATGCATTTGGCTTTGAGAAATAATCATTGCTTCTTGAGCTAGTTTTAAATTATCATCCTTAGTTTATTTTCCTTCCTTAGATATGTTATATAATATCTATTGACTAATTTGTTAATTTACTCACATCCCATTATTTCTATTTTACGGGGTTTGTGGAATTGCTTTTTTACTTCTACATGTTTTTCTTGAAGCTAGCATATTAATTTTGCGACTTATCTATTTATAATGTTTTAAACTTGTTGTTTTATATTAGAGTACCTTTTAGAAGCTCCGTAATTATACTTATGGAATTTATGTTACGTTAATAATTATTACGTTAGATATATTTAAGTATTGTATTAGAATATTGATTATGGATATTATTTTAGGAAATGCAAGAATACTATAGAATTATCGTTTATGCTTGAAGTTATAAAGTATTTAACTATTAGGTTATGATATTGAAAATTGAAAATAATACTCGATGTAATACGGGTTTGAGAATTATAGGTTAGATATTCGAGACTTGCTTGAGTCAAAGTGGGTCTTATAGCTTTTTCGATTCTAGCACCGATCATGGCTCACTTTAAAGGTCATGACAAAATTGATATTAGCACATAGGTTTTAGATTTTAGGATAACAATAGAGCATAAGTTTTATTCTAATCCATGTCCTTACTTTAAATTATCTTATTTCCTTGAATCTATACCTTTTGAAATATGTCGAATCTAAGTTTATGTTTCATATAGGTTTCCAAGTGAAGATCGGGTTAGGTATTCTTCGACTCTTTCCTTGTGATACTAGAGTATTGTTTGGCAATGCATTCTTTTGTGTCACGATATTTTTTCAAGAGGTTTGATGTGAGTCCATGCATGTTAGAGCGAGTCTTTGATCATGTAACCACTTATGAGAGAATGTATGATAGTTGATTTGATGTATAAAAATTATGATTAGTGGGTGATGGGTAGAAATTTACTCGTAGATTTAATATTGTTATATATGACTAATTTTGATGTGATTTTGAGAATAGATCGGCTAGTAAATTGCCATGTCTTGTTAGACTATTATGACAAGATAATGTTTCTTGAGAATTTAAGAGAATAGGGGTTTTGTTTTTAAGAGAGTGGAGTGTAGCTCTATCCAACTTAATTTCTACTATCAAATACCTAAAATGATGAGGAAAGCATGTGTGGCTTATTTGACATATGTGAAAAAGACAAATGATAATGTGGTTAGTTTAGATCAAGTTTCAATTATGAGGGATTTTCTTGATATGTTTCCGGATGAATTACTTATTTTACCACCAAAATGAGAGATAAAGTTTGCTATTAAATTGTGCTTGAGTATCAAGCCTATCTTTATACCTTTCTACTAAATGGCACCAACGAAAGTTGAAGGAGTTAGAAGTTCGACTTCGGGACTTATTGGATAAAATTTTTAGTCACCCTAGTGTTTCTTCATGGAGTGCTCTGGTTATATTTGTTAAGAAGAAAGATAAGAGTTTCGGGTTTTATATTGATTACCGTTAACTAAACAAAGTGATTGTGAAGAACAAATATCCATTGCCAAGGATTGATGAATTGTTTGATTAGTTATAGGGTGCAAAATGTTTTTCAAAGATTGATTTGAGATCTAGGTACTATCAATTGAGAATTAAGAGGGATGATATTTCTAAAACTACATTTTAGAGTTTTATGGCTATTTTGAATTGTTGATGATGTCATTTAGACTTACTAATGCTCGATAGCTTTTATAGACTTGATGAACTGAATGTTTCATCACTTTCTCGATAAGTTTGTGATAATATTTATTGATGATATTTTAGTGTACTTTGAGAATAAGAAGGATCATGAAATTCATTTGAGGAGAGCAACTGCGACATTGAGGGATCATATACCAAGTTTTCAAAGTGCAAATTCGGTTAAAAAATGTGATGTTCGTAGAAAATATTATGTTTAAGGAAGGTATTATAGTGGATCTAAAGAAGGTGGAGGTAATAACCCATTGGTTGAGACCTATGTTCGGAATAGAAATTCATAGCTTTTTGGGTTTGGTCGGGTATTATTGATAGTTTGTACAAGACTTGTCAAGAATTACATCACCATTAACTAAGTTAACTCAAAAGAATATAAAGTTTCAACGAGTATGTAAGTGTGAAGAGAGCTTTTAGAATAAAAAAAGTGTTTGACTATGACACGAGTTCTTTATCCTTGAAAAGTGATGGATTTTTAGTGTTTTGTCATACCTCGAGGATAGGATTAGGATCTACATTGATGTAGCATAGTAGAGTAGTAGCTTATGCTTTGAGGAAGTCTGAACAAAAATGAGCAAAACTATCTTACTCATGATCTAGAATGGCGAGTGGTGGTCTTTACCTTAAAAATTTAGAGACATTATTTATATGAAGAGACTTGTGAGATTTATAAATGAAGTATATATTAGAATAAAAAGCTTTGAATTTAAGGTAGAGGAGGTGGATGTAGTTATGCAAAGATTATGATTATTTTATTTTGTACCATCTAAATTAGGCCAATATTGTGACTAATGTCTTGAGTAGGAAATCGAGTGAGGAGTTTGGTGTATTTATTAAAGGAACAATGGTCGTTGATACTAAAAATGTAAAGATTACGAGATTTTATAGTGGAGTTTAGAGTTAGTAGATCATGAGTTCCTTTGGCCCATATTGAGGTTAGGTCAATTTTAGTGGATTGGATCCGAGAGACCTAAATGAATGATAAAGAAATACAAGAGATTTTTACTAAGATGTAAGAGGGAAGAAGGTCGAGTTTATTATGGATGGTAGAGGTACCTTATTTTTTCACCAAAGGTTATGTGTGCCGAACGATCTAGAGGCTAAGAGAAGATATTTTGAGGGAGGCTCATAATGTAGCCTATTCCGTATATCCCAGTTATATCAAGATACATAATTATCTTAAATAGCACTACTAGTGGATAAGAATGAAGAAAGATATTATGAAGTTTGTTTTATGATACTTGATGTGTTAATAAGTAAAATATGAGCATCAAAAGCCAGTTGGAAGGTTGCAAGAGTTACCACTATTAGAATGGAAGTGAGAAAAAGTGACTATGGATTTTGTGATAGGTTTGCCTTGAATCCAAGAAGGATATGATTCGATTTGGGTTATTATAGACGGACTAACTATGTCCGTTCATTTTCGACTAGTGAAAACCACTTATGGATATACCTAGTATACTAGATATACATTGATTGGATAGTGTTCTTACACAACATTCTAGTCTCTATCATTACGGATTGAGGTATTCAATTTACTTCTTGATTTTATAAGAAATTATAAGAGTTTTTTGGTATGAGGTTAGACCTTAGTATGACCTTCCACCCTCAAACGAGATGGTCATTCGGGGAGAATGATTCCAACCTTAGAGGATATGCTTAGAGAATGTGTGATGGATCTAAGAGATAGCAGGGATCACTATTTATCATTGATTGAATTCTCATACAAAAATAGCTACCATTCAAGTATCGGTATGGTATTGTATGAAGCTTTATATGGTTGAAAGTGTAGAAAACCAATTTGTTAGGTGGAAGCTAGAAAGAAGGAACATTTAGGACTAGAATTGATTTAACTTACAACTCGAAAAGATAAAGTTGATCCAACAACATCTTAGGACCGTACATAGTAGACAAAGGAGTTATGCGGATCCAAAGAGGAGACATAAGGAGTTCCAAGTTGGTGATTTTATGTTTCTTTGAGTTTGTTCAATGAAAGGAGTAATGCAGTTTGGCAAGAAAGAAAAATTAAGTTTGAGGTATATTAGGCTATTTAAGATCATTAGCTAAATTAGAGCGAGTGGCTTATAAGTTGTCATTACCATCACGAGCTTTTAAGTGTGCATCCTATTTTTTATATTTTCATGCTAAACAAATATGCGTCCGACCTATCTCACATCTTAGACTCACTAATTATGGAGTTAAATACTACCTATTATAAGCTAAACAAATTAAGAAATTACATAATAAGAACATTATCTCTCGTTAAGATTATTTGGAGGAACCATTCAATTAAGGAAGCCACATAGGAGGTCAAAAAAGAGATGAAGAGGAAGTATCCTCATTTGTTCACTTACTAACGTATGGTTAGAATTAATTTTGAGGATAATTTTTTTTTTAAGAAGGGAACGATGTAATAACTTGCCCTAAAAATAAGATTTAAGTTAGTAATTTATATATATTTTTAGGAAAAACAATAATTGAAGTATTTTAGAGTTTTTTAAGTGAGATGGATCATAGGAGTGGATAATATGAGACTTAAATAGAAGTGTAGAAATATGTTTGAAAGTAAAAAAAAAATGGGTATCTTGGTTAAAAAAGGGGACAACCACCGTGTCCTTAAATGCTTTTTTTATTTAATCTCTTGAAAAATATAGAATTGGATTACATCTTTCTAGCATCTAGAAGGATGGTTTAGCTTCACATGTTTTCTCTATTTAACATTGTTATTGGATTAAATCTAGCTAGCATCTACTAGGTTGTTCAATAGTTAGGAATTAATAAAATAGCATCTCGTTTGTTTAACAAATCAATAAGGAAAGATTAGAGATAACATACATGTCGTTGTCCTATGGTGAATATTCTTGTTAAGAATAGGTTAATATTTGAATCAATGGTCAACAATTAAACTAAATGTAGATACCGAACTTCAACCAAGGTTTTTCTCATTATTGTTAATTTTATTTACTTTTGATTACTTACAAATCTCTACAAACACAAATCCCTCTTTTACTTCCATTACACGGAAAAATCGAGTGGATAAAAACCATTATTAGAATAGTTTTCCTGTGGGTTCGACCCTTGTTTGCCTAGTCTACACTCCTATAGTTGAGTTTTGTAAGGAAAATAAATACATCTAATTTTTTGATGGCACGACACGCTATTAAATTTTGACACCGTTGCTAGAAAACATTACACTTAAGTTAATTATTTCTTGATATTCTAACTGTTCTTATTGTCTATATCAAGTTGGTATATGACCGGGTCTCAATCCTCTCTATTAAAGTTTTTCTCCTCAATTTGCTTAATGCTCTTTCTAGTTCGGGGTTAAAAAGTAGGTCACTTGTTTGAGACTTGGTCATCTACCAACTTGATATAGACAATAAGAATAGTTAGAATACTAAGAGAGTAGTTTATGTTTCATTGAGCATACTTATAGTTCTTGAATTTTTATCATTAAATGACTTAGAAGGAGAGGTGATGGTCGTGAATAGGATTTTAATGGAGTCAGCTACTCTCGATTTTAATCAACGACCACTTGTGTATAGAGTTCCCAAATGTTGATGTTGTATTTAAGTTAAAATTGGGATTGATACACTTGTTACCTAAATTCCAAAGTCTTGTTGGAGAAGACCCCCATAAATATTTGAAAGAATTCTATGTGATTTGCTTAACCATAAGACCATAAGGAGTGTTAGAAGAGTAAATTAAATTACATGTATTCCCATTTTCACTAGATGTGGATGCAAAGGATTGTTATATGATCTTCCTATGGGATCAATTAACTCATGAATAGGATAAAAAAAGCCTTTTTATTGAAATTTTTTCCTACACCGAGAGCTGCTAGTATAAGGAAGGAGATCCGTGGTATCGGAAAATTTAGTGGAGAGACGAGTTTATGAGTACTGGAAGCGGTTCAAGAAATTATGTGCCGACTTCCCACATCATTACATCTCCGATTAGTTACCGATTGTATATTTCTATAAAAGTCTGCTCGCCTATGGAGGGAGCTTGATAGATGTTGTTAATAGATAAGTACCGGTAGAAAAGATCCTTAATGCTTGCTAGAGCTTTGAGATCTAACATGGTTTGAAGTAGCAGAAAAAGTATTGTGTTAATTAATTCTCAACAATTTGGTGTAAGGGTTAATCACCCATCAAAAAGAGTAAATGAAGTCAACATATTCAGTTTGAAGTAGCAAATGTTTGACTTAACTTCACTAGTAAGACAAATAGTCGTGCAAAATCTATAAGCTATGAAAGCTTATGAAATTTTTTCAATTTCGAGTCACACCACTATTGCATGTCCAACACTCCAAGAGGGGCATACTCGAACAAGTTCGTGCTTGTTGAAAATTTTGGTGGTTATCAATCAAGGCCTATGACCCATTCTTCAATACCTATAATTTGGGTTAGAGAGATCACCCAAATCCGAGTTATTGAGGTAACGACCAAGGAAGGTAAAACTTTTATCATCAAAGGCAATAGGGCTATTAACCCAAGCCTTATCAATAACTTACCCCCCAAAAATCGGATCGAGTCATTAGAAAAGATAGTGAAGTCTTTCGCTTTAAATGTAAAACAGTTCCAATAAGAGATGAGGTCATGCATTCAAAACTTAAAAAATCAAATAAGTTAGATGGTGAGTGTTGTGAGGCATTTAGAGGCACAAGTCGGAAGGAAATTACCATCCCAAACTATGGTAAACTCAAAGGAAAATATAAGTGCTATGATGTCGAGGGGTGGTGCTTTAGTATAGAAATCGAGTAAGAAAATGTTAGGGGCAGTGAGGAAGAAGAGTTAGAACCGAAAATAAAGAAGAATTCCACTTAAATTGACGAGACAACATTGATTCCTAAGATAAATTCTAACTTTTCCATTTAGTTTACAACCAACCATGCACCTTTTCCTAATAGGTTAGAAAAGCCTAAAAAGAAAGAGATGAAAAAAGAAAAGTATAGGGAGTCGTTCAAGCTAATCTGTAAGATTCGAGTAAACATATCTCTCTTAGATGTAATCAAGTAGGTGCAAAGGTATGACGGGTTCTTAAAACAGGTTGTGCACAAATAAAAAGAGACTAGATATCAACAAAAGGTAAGGAGGGGAGAAAATATGTTTGTTATTTTTCAAAGAAAAATCCCTCTAAAATGCATGGATCTAGGCATATTCACAATACCTTGTCGAATTGGTAGTGCTAGGATAGAGAAAGCTATTTTAGATTTAAGAGCATCAATAAATATTATGTCATATTTCATTTATACTTTACTAAATCTAGGATCATTAAAAGAAAATAGTGTTATCATTTAACTAGCATATCACACTAACATTTACGTTAAAAGGGTAGTGAAAGATGTCCTTGTATAGGTGGATGAGTTTGTATTCTCGGTTGATTTTTACATCCTAAAGATAGGTGAGGATCCACTTATAACCCTACACCCATTTTGTTAGGAAGGCCTTTTTATAAGACAACCCGGAAAAACATAAATCTCCATGATGGAGTACTCATGATGAAATTCGATGGTGAAGTAATTTGCTTCAACCTTTTTGAGGCCATGAAGTATCCTAATGAAGTTACTCATTTTTTTTTCAAAAAATGCAATTGGTTCTAAGGAGCAAGAGGTGATTTTTCCCAAACACTCGAAAGGTGAAGGATCCACATTTATGGATAAAGGTAACGTCAAGCCAACAATGTTAAATAAAAGCATTTATTGGTAGTCAACCTAATGAATTTTTTTATGAATTTTTTTATTTAGGTTAAAGTTTAAATTAGTTTTGTTCAATCTTTCTTTAAATTCCCTCTATGCTTGACTTGATTTGAGGATGTTTGTAGCCTAAGTAATCTTTGGTATGTGGAGAGAAAAAAGGAAACACACACATGGGTAGAAAGGATAACATGATTTGTGCATGTTAAAAAGCACACTCGTGTGTGTGTTATGGCTAAAAATTTAGAACAAAAAGAGATACAACATGGGAAAAGCGTAGACATTGAGTGGTTTTTAGAAAAGGCACACCCATGTGACCTAGAGCCGTGTTGCATAGCTAAAATAAAAGAGAAGAGGCATGAGCGAGTAGCATTTCACACGAGCCGTGCACTAATTCGGCATGCTCGCATGCCTTGTTAGTGTAGGTATCCTAGATCTAACCATGTATAGATGAGCTTGAGTTAATGTATCACTGTATTATTTATTTTAATAATAATAAAGAAGTCATTATGCTAATTCTTTTGTTTACATATTTAATAGAATTAGGCGAAGTCCTTATGATATGCATTTGTAATAGTGATTGATCAAAAGATATGAGACAAATACTAATGCATATAAATGATATCATTAAATGTCTCAAGTCGAGCATTGTCAAGAATGGACATTAACAAATACCGATAGACTTGTGAGTGCTATGCTCATGCTATATGATAGCAATAAGAGATCTCACACATATTGGCATGGTGATGCCAAAGTAAGCACCTAGGTGATTTATGTTAGAGAACATGTCACTGGACTTGACTCGCCATGAGAACCCATTTGGTTTTAGTCTATGGGAATCTCATACGAGATGGGTACATATGGTCCTTAGACTTGAAGTCATCACGGTTGTCTTATTGGAGAACTTATGCACTTTGACACTCGTTTTGATGGACCCATTAATTGGTTGCACATTGGAGATTTGTTGGGTGAACTAAAAATCTAATGGAGGTAAGTGTATGACTAAGATAGGACATGTCATTCCTTGTATACTAAAGGAGTTATCACATTGCACTTCGATAAATTTCTATTCAAGAAATCTATAGCCATAGTAGGAGTACACCAATAGAGTATAATTGATATAGTAGGAGTACACCAATAGAGTATAATTGATATACTCTAAGAGCTAAGACATTTAGGAATCGAAGAACACTTATGTGATCATAATTGAACAAGACTAGTAACCAAGTTCGAGATCACTCTATGATAAGTTGACATGAGGATTGAATTGTATGATAACTATGCTCGTGAAAGGTAATAATGGATTAACTAATCTCCTAGAGAATTGGATAGTCATAATGCCTTGTTAGAGGCCAATCTTGATTTATGTATTAAGAGATTAAAAATGAGTCTTTTATTCTTGATACATTGCCAACATATCTAAGAGCCTATTAAGTCATACGCATAAGTTTAAGTATTCACATTACAAATGAGAAGCACGGATATTGAAAAAAGTTTTCAATTACAAAAGTTTCCTATTTTGGAAAAAGTTTTCAAAATGGAAAGTTTTCAAAAATGAAAAGTTTTCTATTTTAGAAATCAGTTTCTTAATTTGGAAGTTAGTTTCAAATTTAAAAATAAAGAACCTAAAAGGAAAAGAGTTTTCTAATTTAGGTTAAAGGGTATTTTGAGAAATTGTTTCCTAATGTGGACCCCGCTAAAATAATCTAAGAATATTTATTTAGATAGTCTAAATAAATTAATTGGGATAAAATAGTTTTAGCCCATTAGATTTAATTAAAAAGTTTAAAGATAATTTTGGTGGGAGGATAAACATCAATCTTATTGGATAAGGATAAATGTTTTAAAGATAAAAATTAACCTTAGTGGTTAAGGTTGAATGTTTTAAAAGATAATAATCAAGTAGACCATAAATAAAACAACTCCTCATTTTTAGAGGATAAGGAAGAAACAACCTAGAGACCTTTATAGACTCAATGCCACCACTTTCCTTGTCCTTAGAGTACAAGGAAACTCTCCTATAAATATATATGAGGGAGAGGAAAAATTCAGCTAAGAATAAGAAAAAAAAAGGAGAAATTTCGACCAGCCTTAAAAATCACTTAGGGCACATGGCTAAGAGAGAAAAATAGGGAGAAAATAGTTTTCTCCCAACTCTAGAAAAAAATACTCTTTCCTCCTCGCTTTAAGGTTGTCACAAAGTTGCCCGGGATTGATTTCTAGAGGAAATACTTAATCGAAAAGGTAGAGCTAGCACCTCATTAAATTTGAGTGCTTCTTAGTGGATACTTGGGCTGCATAGATCATCAATAGAGGTCAAACACTTGGATGAGTAATCAATGAAAGAGAATTTAGATATGTACTATAAAAGGTAATCGTTTAATTTAGCTTATTATTCATGTATGTATGATTAATAGATTCAAAGACATGATCTTAGGGCCTTAGATGGAAGAAATTTTTTTATTTATTTCTCACCTAAATTTTTTATTTATCACCTAAATTTTTATTTAGGGCAGTTCATGCTCTAAAGAAGAATAGAGACATAGGTAATAAGGTTTTACAAAGGTAGTAGAAGAAAATCCACATCATCATGTGGAATATAAGAACTTGTAAAGAAGAGGAAGAAGAAAGGATACATGATCGAAAGGGAAGAGATGTGGTTTGTGCACCAATTTAGCATGGGCATGTGACTTTTTATCTAGCTTAGGAGATAAGACTTCCCTCACAAAACTTCACTCATATAAATACCTAACCCTAAACCCATGTTACTTTATCTTTCCCAAGCTCATCTTCTGCAGCCCACAATAGCCACTCCTCCTCCTTTCATCTTTTTCAAATTCTTATTTTCTTCTATAATCTCAAGTAGCCACAATACTAATCTATTTCCCCCTAAACAAAAATAGTCTTTCCATTACTGACCCACCATAGAATTATTATCTTCCCAAATCTCTCTCAACTAAGGAGAAATTATATCTACTTCAAGCGAGAAAGGGAAACAAATAGCCACCTCAACAAGAAAGGTCCGTCGAAAGATGAAGGCTCAATGAGTAGGATATCCACCCCATTCCAATAATTACTATCTTTGGCCATCCATTGAATTTGAAAATGATGACTAAGAGGTATGTTGATCGAAAGGCTTTAGAATTGATTGGGTTGCTAGAGGAGGTCAAGGAAATGTCGGGTAGCATAGTTTAGGCCTTATTGTTAGAGATGGATGCTCCTTCCTATAGGGTACTAAGTCTGAAATTTCTAACTTCTTTTCAATTTGTAGCACGTGTTGATGAACAGTTAAGAGCTTGTGAGTTTTTCACATTCGGGACGACTAGTGGATGCGATCTATAATTCCTCATGCTTAAAAATCTTAGTAATGATCATCCTTGCATTTTGGTACATCCATTGAGTTATGACATAGATGTTATGTGGGTGGGAAAATAGCATTGACGTGGTAAACAAGATAGAGCTAGCAATTTTGTACTTTATCTCTAAAAAAATGAAGAATGATTTAGCTTGCTACCTTATTGAGTGTTTCCTAACAGTTTAGAAGTCGAGCAAAGGCATTATTGTCATCGATGGTTTCATCACCCACATTGATGAAAAATTAAAATTGCATAATTGACAAACAACTTTATTGACACCGACTAGGGGATACATCTCGCTTGACTTAGACAAGCTAATTAAGATTGGGTTGTTGGAGAAGAAATGGAAAAAATACCTTCCAACTTACCAACGAGTCCTCAACAACAAGAGGAGAGTCAATCGAGTGACGAGTCTTGGCAATAAGGATGATAAGGCTTCAAGAGTAACTATACATGTTTCACAAGAGGGTACCTCTAAGTGCCCAATTGTACATGTTGGAGCAGACTCGCCTCACGGTTGGATGATTTCAAAATCAACTTCAATAGTCTTTTTGACCATTTGAGTGAGAAAATCCAACATGTGGACAATAATATGGTGGTTAATTTTTCAATTATCAACAACTAGCTTAACGACCTCTTTAATGCCTTCATCATGCATTTTCTACGACCTTCATCACTTCATTATGATGTTACAAAATAGATTTAATCCATTATCTTTTATCTTAACATTTTCTTTATTTGTTTATGATCAATTTTGTGTTACATTGAGGATAATGTATAATTTAATTGTGCGAGTAGAATTTAGGTGTTCTTTTATTGCTTATGAATTTATGATTATTTTTTGTTTTATGTGTGTTTTGTGTGAGTGAATTTTTTTAGGTTATTCCCTTAATATATTAAAAAAAAAGATGATGCTTGAATGTCATGGTTTAGTATAATGTCTTTTTTTATTGATGATTGATGATGAATTTCAACAAAATTTGATGAGATAATTGAGAGTGTTTTAGATATTGGTGCTATAGAAGTGCATGCATGCTAGAAAACTTTATGTGTCTTTATGATTTAGCTTGATTTAGGTAGTAACATGGATTTTACAAGTACCCTTTGAAACTAGACCGAAGTATGGTTTAAAGAAATGAGATTTTCTTCTGTTTAATGTTGTTAGCTTCTCTCCTAAATTTGCTTAATGCTCTCTGTTTGATGAATGCATAATTTGCATAAATTTAATGCATTTTCCATTAAAATTTCTGAAACTTATTATATTATTTTTAGAAACTTAAGATCAAGTTAATGATTTTGGGTTTTATAGGAAAAATGGTGAATTAAAGCAAAAAAACCCGGACCAAAGCAAAGAAAAGCTAAAGTCACTATGGAAGCCTAAGGAGACATATGACCATGTGAGTTATAAGAAAAAATAGCCACTAGCCGTGTAAAATAAAAGAGGAAATCATATGGTTGTTTAACAATAAAACCACACAAGTAGTAGCTTTTCACGGTAAGAAGAAGGAAAACGACATGACCATGTGTGTGTCAAGGCTAAGATATCTTCTAAGAGGGAAGAAAGAAACAACACTTGGGTCGTAGCATTCCACATGGCATGTACTAAAGTAGAGACACACCTTTTTGTGTTAAAGTTAGAAGAAATCTAAAGGATGAAGCAATATAGACACACGGGAAGAAGGAAGTGACACAAGATGAAGTGCAAATTCTATACGAGCAGAAGCTAGTAACACGAGATAAAGCAAAAAGAGACATGAGATAGAGTGCAAAAGACACATGACCATGTGCCTCTATCCAAGCATACCAAGCAACACCAACTTTCTAAGGCTCTAACCATGTGAGATTAAATAGCGAGTCCATGAGTCTTTATCAAACAATCCACGTGGCCATATGGGATTGATATGTATGTTGTATTACTATTTTTCACTATAAATAGTGAGATTAGGATTTTATTAAAAAAATATCTAGTCACCGACCACCTTTAGATAAAAAATTCTTTTGTAATTAACCATAAGTCACTAAACATCTATCTTGGTTGAAGAAAAGTTGATGCTTTTGGTAAAACACCGTGATATCTTAATGTGTTCTAATTTTAAACTTATTTTTTTTAGCATTTTATGTTTATCCGTGTTATTTAGTTATGATTATGTGATTAATTAATTAGAATGCACACTAGTTTCTTGATCATTATAATCAATTACTAGCTAAGTATTCAAGTTCGTGTAATTGCTTGTCTTAACTCGCATGTGATAGTAATTAAGGGTTAATGATTATAAATATATTTTTGTTTAATCCCTTGGAAAACATATAACTAGATTACATATTTCTAGCTTTTAGAAAGGTAGCTTAACTTCGCCTGTCTTTCTCTATTTAACGTTATTATTGGATTAAATCTAATTAGCGTCTACTAGGTTATTCAATAGTTGGGCATTAATCAAATAACATCGGTTTGGTTAACGAATCGGTAAGGAATGATTGGGGATAACATACATGTTGTTTTCCTATTATGAATATTCTTATTAAGAATAGATTAATGTTTGAATCAATGATCAACAATTAAACCAAAAGTGGATACTAAACTTCAACCAAGGTTTTTTCTCATTATTATTAATTTTATTTACTTTTAATTGCTTACAAATATTTACAAACACAAACCCCTTTTTACTTCTATTATATTTCGTAGTAATCAGTTGGTAGAAACCATTTATTATACTAGTTTCCCTACGTGTTCAACCCTTGTTTGCCCTATCTACATTGTTATGGTTGGGTTCTATAAGAAAAATAAATACATCTAATTTATTAGTGGTATGACACATCATTAAATTTTGGTACCGTTGCTAGGGACATATCACTCAAGTTAATAGTTTCTTGACATTTTGATAGTTCTTGTTGTTTATATCACATTATTCTATGACCATGTCTCAAATAAGCCACCTACTTTTCAACCCCAAACTAGAAAGAGCTTTAAGGAAATTAAAAGAGAAGCTAGATAAGATTCAATAGAGAGGATTGAGATAATCAAGAGAGTATTTTTTGCTTTATCGGGCATAACTACGGTTCTCGAGTTTTTTTCATTAAGTAACTTAGAAGGAGAGGTGATGGTTGTGAACCAAACTTTTAAAAAATTGGTTGCTTCGATCTTAATCAGCAGCCTTTGTGTATAGAGTTCCTACATTTTGATGTTTCATTTGAATTAAATTCAAAACTAATACACTTGTTCAGCCCACCAAGAGACCACGAGTAATAAGAGGAGAGTCAATTGAGTGATAGTGATGATGATAAAGTTGATGAGCACAAGTTCCACAAGAGGGTACTACTAACACCCATTCGCACATATTGGAGTAACTTGCTTCATAGTTAGATGATTTCCATATCAATTATAATAGTCATTTTGACCATTTGAGTGAGCAAATCTAACATGTGGATAACAATATGGTGGTAGATTTTCAAATGGTCAATAATTAACTCAACGACCTCTTTAATGCATTCACCATGCATTTTTCACCACCTTCGGCACTCCATTCTAAATGCTATAAAATAGATTTGATTTTTTATCTTTTATCTTAACATTTTCTATATAGGTTTATGACCAATTATGTATTACATTGAGGATAATGTACAGTTTAAGTGTAGAGGCGGAATTTAGGTGTTCTTTAATTATTTAATTATTTATGATTGTTTTATGTTTTGTGTGTTTTGAGTGTGTGATTTTTTTGTTGTTGTTCCCCTGATATATATTAAAAAAAGATGATGATGAATGCCATGATTTGGTATGATGTCTTTCTTGATTGATGTTTAGTGACGAATTTTAACAAAATCGATGAGATAATTGAAATTATTTTGAATATTATTGTTATAGAAGTGCATGCATACTAGAAAAATTTATGTATCTTTATGATTAAGCATGATTTAGGTATTAATATAGATTTTGCAAGTATCGTTTGAACTTAAGCATGGTTTAAATAGATGAGATTTTTTAAATATTATGGAATTTAAAAAGAAATAAAAAAGAGAGCATTCCAACGAGAAAATTTTGGCCTAATCGAGTAAGAATCTACTTCAATTATTTAAGTTGCTTAGTAACTAGAAGTATTCATCACAAATGTTTACTTTTATATCAAATAGTAATTTGAACTATGAGTATGCAAAGCACTCTAAGTTTATGACGTGCTCGAATAACTTTTTTCCTTCATCACAAATGTTGATAGTCATGTAAAAAGATAAGTCATTACTTAGGAAAAAGCCATTCAAGGTCGTGAAAAAGATTAAGATGCTAAAAGTAGAAAAATTTAATCAAGGAAAATCTCGATTTATTACTTTTTCTTGTAATAGTGGAAAAAAGGGTAAGGACAAAATAAGTGTTACATGCTTGAATTGTAGTTGGTTATAAAGATGCATAAATCAATTTAGTAATATACATAGATATGAGAATAATGTCTTGAACATCGATTTGACTACTTTATTTTGTTGAATTTTGAATTGAGCATCAATATTTGAAGGATAATCATACTAGCATAACATTCATTTAAGCAATTTTGTGAGTATATCATCTAAAAACCATTACAAGACATAACTCATCTACTCGGGGGTTTAAAGACTTGTTGTATGTGCTAAATGCAATTATGATTCCTATGGAAGTGAGTTAGGGTTTTGTTTTGTTTGTTTTGCTTAAGAACTAGCAAAGTTGAAGTGTAGGGGTATTTAATGAGTGCATAATTTGTATAAATTTTATGCTCTTTTATATTAAAATTTCTAGCACTTATTATATTATATTTAAGAAATTAAGATCAAGGTAATGATTTTGGGTTTTGTATAAAAAATGACGAATTGAAGTAAAGAAATCCAAGCCAAAGCAAGGAAAAGCTAGAGTCACCAAAGATGCCCGAGAAGACATATGGCCATGTGGATTACAAGGGGAAATAACGACTGGTTATGTGAAATAAGTGAGTAAATGGTGTGGTTTTTTAGCAATGAAACCACACAGGTAATAGCTTTCCACATGGCGAGAGCAAGGAAAGTGACATGGCTATATGTGTGTTAAGGCCGAGATATCTTTTAAGAGAAAAAAAGTAGCACATGAGCGACGAGCATTCCACATGACGTACACTAAAGAAGAGATACGCCCGTGTGTGTTAAAGTTATAAAAAATCCAAACGACGAAGCAATGAAGGCATATGAGTAGAAAGAAGTGACCTAGGATAAAGTGTAAATTCCACATAGATAGAAGCCAAAGACACATGATGAAGCAAAAGGAGACATAAGATGGAGTACAAAGGGCACGTGGTGATATGCCTCTATCCAACGAAACCATGCAACACTAGCTCTCCAAGGCTCTAATCTGTATGAGATTAGACATCAATCCGTGTGTCATTATCAAACAATCTGTATGGCCATATGGGACTAACATATGTGTATTGTAATCATACTTGTAGCTACAAATAGTGAGGCTATGGTTTTATTAAAAGAATTGCTAGTCGGTAGCCACCACTAGATAGAAAATTCCCGTGTAATCTACTATGAGTCACTAAACATCTATTTTAGTTGAAGAAAAGTTAATGCTTTTAGTAAAATCGTTATGAGTTTTTAATAGGTTGTAATTCTAAACTTATTCTTTTTAAGTATTTTATGTTTTGTTTGTATTATTTGGTTATGATTAAGTGATTTATTGATTAGAGTACATGCTAGTTTCTTGACCATTATAATCTATTGCTAGCTAAGTATTTAAGTGTATGTAATTACTTATCTAAACTTGCTTATGATAGTAATTAGGAGTGAATGATTATAAATTTGTTATCGTTTAATCCTTTGAAAAACATATAACTAGATTACATCTTTTTAGCATCTAAAAAGGTAGTTAACTTCACATGTCTTTCTTTATTTAATGATGTTATTAGATTAAAACTAGCTAGCACCTACTAGGTTGACCAATAGTTAGAGACTAATCAAATAACATATGTTTGGTTAACAAATTAGTAAGAAAAGATTGAGGAGAACATATATGTTGTTATCCTACAATGGATATTCATATTAAGAATATGTTAATGTTTAAATCAATGATTAGTGATTAAACCAAAATTGGATACTAAACTTCAACCAAGGTTTTTCCTCATTATTGTTAATTCTATTTACTTTTGATTGCTTATAAATCTTTATAAACACAAACCCTCTTTTACTTCTATTGCACTTCAAAATAACCAGCTAATAAAAACCATTGATTAGAATAATTTTCTTGTACGTTCAACTATTTCTTGCCCTATCTACACTCCTATAATTGGGTTCTATAAGAAAAATAAATACATCTAATTTATCAATGATACGACATGTTATCAAATTTTGGCATCGTTGTCGGAGAGCATTAAGCAAATTAACTAGAGAAGCCGGACAAGCTTCAATAGAGAGGATTTAAAAAATCGAGAGAGTAGTTTTACTTCATTAAGCATAAGTACAGCTTCTTAAATTTTTTATCATCATGTGACTAAGAAGAAGGTATGATGGTCGTGAATAGGATTTTAAAGGAGTCGACTACTTCGATGTTAATCAACGGGCCTTATGTATAGAGTTCTCAAATCATGATGTTACGTTTGAGTTGAAATTGGGACCGATAGACTTGCTACCTAAATTTTAAGGCCTTGCTGAGAAGACCCCCATAAACATTTAAAGGAATTCCATATGGTTTGCTCAACCATGAGACCACAAGGAGTGTCGGAAGAGCAAATTAAATTATATGTATTCCTGTTTTCATTAGATGTGGATACAAAGGACTAATTATATGATCTCCTTACGAGATCAATTGACTCATGGAACAAGATTAAATAGACCTTTTTTATTGAAATATTTTCCTACATCGAGAGCTATTAGTCTAAGGAAGGAGATCCGTGGTATCAAATAATTTAGTGGAGATATGCTTTATGAGCACTAAGAGAAGTTCAATAAGTTACGTGCCAACTATCCATACCATTAGATCTTTGACTAATTACTAATTGTATATTTCTATAAAGGTTTACTACTTATGGAGAGGAACATGATAAATACCGGTAGTAGAGGAGCACTAATAGAGAAGACCCACGATGTTGTAAGAGCATTGATATCTAACATGGCTATGAATTCTCGGTAATTTGGTGTGAGGGTTAATCACACACCAAAAAGGATAAATGAAGTGAACATATCTAACTTAGAGCGACAATCGTCTAACCCGACTTTACTAGTAAAAAAAATGGTTGTAGGAAATCTACAAGTTATGATAGAATTTGTTCAATTTTAGGTTATTCCACCGATGCATGCCTAACACTCCAAGAGGGGCATACTAATCAAGTTCATGCTACTATAATTTTGTTTATGGTCAATCAAGGCCTTATGACCCATACTCTAACACTTATAATCTGTGTTGCGAGATATCACCCAAATTTGAGTTATGAAGGTAATCACTAAGTAGGGAAAAACTTCTATCGGTAAAAGCAATAGGGCTATCAACCTAAGCTTTATCAACAACATGCCTCCTAAAAATCGGATAAGTGATTAGAAGAGAGAATGAAGTCTCTTGTTTTAAATGTAAAAAAATTCCAGCAAGAGATGAGCTCGAGCATTCAAACCCCGAAAAACCAAACGAGTCGGATGTCGACTACTATAAGTCATTTAGAGACTTAATCTAGAAGGAAATTACCATCCTAAACTATGGTAAACCTAAAGGAAAATGTGAGTACTATGATGTTAAGGAGTAGTACTCTAGTAGAGAAATCGAGTAAGATAATCTTAGGGCAATTGAGGAAAAAGAGTTAGAGCTAAAAATAAAGAAGGAGAGTATGAAAATTGATGGGATGACATCGAATGCTAAGGTAAATTCTAACCCTTACGTTCGAGTTTACAACTAACCATACATCCCGTCCTAATAGGTTAGAAAACCTAAAAAGAAAGAGATGATGAAAGAAAAGGATAAGGAGATGTTCAAGCTATTCGAGCAAGATTAAGGTAAACATACCTCTTTTACACGCAATCAAGCGAGTGCAAAGGTATGCCAAATTCTTAAAAGACTTATGCGCAAGTAAGAGGACACCTGGATATCAACAAAAAGGTAAGGATAGGAGAAAATATTTTTGTTGTTTTTTAAAGAAAAATCTCTTTGAAATGAACGGATCTAGGTATGTTCAAAATACATTATCGAATTGATAGTGCTAGGATAAAGAAAGCCATGCTAGATTTAGGAGCATAAATAAATGTTATACCATATTCCATTTATGCTTCACTAAATCTAAGACCATTGAAAGAAATTAGTGTTATCATTCAACAAACGAGATCACACTAACGCCTACCCCGAAGGAGTAATGGAAGATGTTCTAGTGCAAGAGGATGAGTTTATGTTCTCGTTTGATTTCTTGAATATAGGTGAGGAATCCACTTGTAACCCTATACCTATCTTGCTAGGAAGGCCTTTCCTTAAGATAGCATGGACAACATAAATGTCCATGATGGAGTACTCATGATGGAATTTAGTGGATATATAATTTGTTTCAACATCTTTGAGACCATGAAGTATCCTAATGAAGTCCACTCAGCTTTTTCCAAAAATGCGAGTTGGTTCTAAGGAGTAAGGGGTGACTGTTCCTAAACACTAGAAGGTGGAGGATCCATATTGATAGATAAAGGTGATGTCAAGCCAATGATGTTAAATAAAAATACTTATTGGGAGGAAACCCAATGAATTTTTTTTTATGAATTTTATTGTATATGTAAAAGTTTAAATTAGTTTTGTTTAATTTTTCTTCAAATTCCCTCCATGCTTGACTTTATTTTAAGGATTTTTATAGCATAAGTAATTTTTGGTGTGCAAAAAGAAGAAAAGAAACACACACACATAGGAAAAAACTAAGAACATGATTTGTGCATGTTAAAAAGCATGCCCGTATATATGTTGTGGCTAGAAATTCAAAACGAGAAAAGATGCAACATGAGTAGAAAGCATAGACACGAGGTGACCTTCAAAAAGGCACATCCATGTGACCTAGGTTGGGTTACACATCGATTTTAGTACATCCATGTGCCTCAAGTTAGGTAGTTCATGCTCCAAAGAAGAAAAGAGAGACAAGCAATAAGGTTTTACTAGTGTAACAGGAGAAAATCCATATGATTGTGTGGAATATGAAAAGTTATAATAAAGAGAAAGAATAAATGAGACACGGGAAGAAAGGGAATAGATACAATTTGTACACCAATTTAGCATGAACAAGAGACTTCTTATCCAACCTAAGAGACATGACTTCCCTCATTAAATCTCACTAATATAAATACCTAACCCTAAACTCGTGTTACTTCATCTTCTTCAAGCTCATCTTTTACAACCGTAGTAGCCATTCTCCCTCCCTTCATCTTCTTAAAATTCTTTTTTTCTTTCATAATCTCAAATAGTCATAATACTAATCTATTTCCCTTTAAACAAAACAACATTTGCATTCCTAACCCACTAAAGAACCATTTTCTTTCCAACTCTCTCTCAATCAAGGATGAACCATGTCTACCTCAAACGATAAAGGAAAATAGATAGCAACCCCAATGAGGAAAGTCTAGCAAAAGATGAGAGCTTAACGAATAGGATATCCTTCCTAATCTGATAATGACCTTATTTACCCATTCATTGAATTGAAAAATGATGAACAAGGGAGTTATTTTGCTAAGCTAATGAATCAAAAAGTGACAACAAATATGTATATTGATTTGAAGGCTTTAGAATTGATTGGTTGCTAGAGGAGGTTAGAGAAATGTTGGGTAACATAGGTTGGACGAAATTATTGAAGATGGATGCTCCTTCTATAGGGAACTAACTCTAGAATTCTTAAGTTCTTTTTAATTTAAAACACGTATTGATGAGCGAGTTAAGAGCTTGTGAATTTTTCACATTTAGGGTAGCTAGTAGGGGTACAGTCATGAAAGAACTAATATGTCCAAAGTGTTTGGTTCGCCTCATAAGGTTGCAAGGCAATCCCTAGTTAGCATTAAGAAGCCATTTTGATAGACATTAATAGGTTTAAGGGAAGAGGTTTACAATCCCTTCCACTCAAAAGCCTCGGAATAATAAGCCTTATATTTCGTTTCTTCCATCGAGTTTTACCATGGGCATTATACGGATAGGAAAATAACAATAGGGTGATAAACAAGATGGAGCTAGCAATTTTGTATTTCATCTCTAAAAAAATGAAGATAGATTGAGCTTCCTAGCTTATTGAGCATTTCCTAACGATCTAAAGGTCGAGCAAATGCAGTATTATCATTCATGGGTTCATCGCCTACATTGTCAAAAAATTGAAGTTGTTCAATCAACAAACAACTTCATTGATACAAGCTATGAGATACACCTACCGAGACTTAGACAAACCGGTCAAGAGTGGGTTGGTAGAGATGAAAGGGAAAAGGTACCTCATTCGACCTACTAAGAGACCTCAACAATAGGATGAGAGTCAATTAAGTGATAATGATGGCAATAAGGATGATGAGGATCTTAGAGCAACTACACATATTTCATAAAAAAATCTTGATTTATTACTTTTTCTTGTAATAGTAGAAAAAAAGTAAGAGAAAAATAAGTGTTATATGCTTGAATTGTGGCTGGTTGTATAGATGCGTAAATGAATTGAAAAACATGCATAGATATGAGAATAATGTCTTGAATATGATCGATTTGATTGTTTGATTTTGTTGAATTTTGAATTGAGCATTAATGTTTGAAGGATAATCATAATGGCATGACATTCATTTAAGTTATTTATTTTATTGAATCTTCATTCATGTATATATTTATTATGAATAGTGCTGGATATATTTGCTTTGAATTATTACATACACCATAAAGAAAGCCTACAAAAGCTCCGTGCTTGAGGTAAAAAACCTATTGGATTTAGATAAAGAGATTGATGTTCATCCGGACTCTTGTTTGGATTGAAACTCACCCTATGAATAGAAAATTATAGAATGAGCTTCCTATAGCTCTTAGTGCATAAAGTTAGAGGTCGGATTATCGAAGGATCATGTATCCTATAGAGGTGAAAAATAAATAATTTTTTTCTCCATCTAAAGACATAAGATCAAGTCGTTGAATCTACTAACCATACATGTATGAATTTAAAGTAATAAATAAAGGATTATCTCTTGTAGCATAGATTTAAATTCTTTTATTAGAAAAGTCGTCCAAGCGTTTGACCTCTATTGATGATCCGTGCAGTCTAAGCATCCATAAAGAAGTACTCAAAATTGATAAGATGTTAGCTCTACCTTTTTTGGATTTGTGTAATTTTTCCTATAGAAAATCAATCCCGGATAATTTTGTGAAAACCTTTAAAGAGAAGGAAAGAGTATGGCTTGCTAAGGTTTTGGAGAAAACTATTTTATCCTATTTTTTTTTCTCTTGGCCATGTACCCTATTGATTATTTATGGCTGACCAAAATTTCTCTTTCTCCATTTTTTTGTGTTATACCACACACCTCTCTCTCTCATTTATTTATAGGAGAGTTTCCTTATCCTCCAAGAACAAGGAGAGGGCGGCATTAAGTCCCTATTAGGACTCTAGGTTATTGCTTCCTCATCCTTCAAGGATGATGAGTTATTTTTACATGTGGATTTTTAATCATTATATTTAAAATATTCATCCTTATCCAATAAGATTGATGTTTATCCTCCCACCAAAATATTTTAAGGCCTTTAATTAAACCTTATGGGGTTAAACCATTTTAGCTTAATTAATTTATTTGAACTATCTAAATAAATATTCTTAGATTATTTTAGGCGGGTCCACATTAGGAAATAATTTTCTAAAATACCCTTTAACCTAAATTAAGAAACTCATTTCCATTTTAGGTTATTTATTTCCAAATTTGAAATGAACTTCCAAATTAGGAAATTGATTTCTAAAATAGGAAACTTCCCATTTTAGAAAACTTCCCATTTAATGAAACTTTTCATTTGGAAAACCCTTTCCAAAATAGAAAACTTTCAAAATTAGAAACTTTTTCAATATCTTTGCTTCTCATTCATAATGTGAATACTTAAACGTATGCATGTGACTCAATAGACTTTTAGACATGTTAACAATATATCAAGAACAAAAGACTCTTTTATCTCTTGATACATAAATCATGATTAACCTTTAGCAAGGAATCATTATTACCTCATTCTCTAGAAGGATTAATTAATCCATTATTACCTTTCACGAGCATGGTTACCATACAATTCAGTTCTCATGTCAACTTATCACAATGTGATCTCAAACTTCGTTATAAGTCTTGTTCGATTATGATCACATAAATTTTCTTTGATTCTCAAATGTCTTAGCTCTTAGAGTAAACCAACTATGCTTTATTAGTGTACTCTTATTATGGCGATAGATTTCTTTAGTAGATATTTATCAAAGTGTAATGTGATAACTCTTTTAGCATACAAGGAATGACGGTCCTATCTTAGCTATACACCTATCTCCATTAGACTCCTAGTGCACTCAACAAATCACCCACATGTAACCCTTTAATGGGTCTATTAAAATAAGTGTCAAAGTGCATAAGTCCTCTAATGAGACAATTATGATGACTTCAAGTCTAAAGACCATTTGTACCCATCTCGTATGAGATTCCCATAGACTCAAACCAATGGGTTCTCATGACGAGTCAAGTCTAGTGATATGTTCTCTAACATGAATAACCCAAGCGCTTGTTTTTGGCATCACCATGCCAATAGATGTGACATCTCCTACTGCTATCATATAGTATGAGCATAGCACTCACAAGTCTATCCGCATATAGTCAATGCCCATTATTGATAATACTATGACTTGGGACGTTTAATGATATCATTTATATGCATTAGTGTTTATCTCATATCTTTCGATCAATCATCGTTACAAATATATATCATAAGGACTTCTATCTAATTCTATTGAATTTACAAACATAAAACATAAAAATTAATAGAATGACTTCTTTTTTATTATTGAGATAAATAATATAATAATACATGAACTTAAGCCCATCCAAACATGGTTGGATCTTGGGCACATACACTAATAATTACCCCACTAGTAATTTAGATAGTCCAAAGACTTAAAAAGACTTTAGGATTGAACAAGCTTTACCTAGGCCTTGTTTAGAAAAGCTAGATCCAATCAATTAGGATTGACCTATTAAGACATAAATTGTCTTTATAATATCGTTCGACCTAACCCTTGTTTTGGTAGGTTATCATTTGAAGTCTATAATGAAAAGCAACATATGTAACCCACTTCACATCTTGCATATATGTATTTACTATATATTCAATATATATATCTACTTTTAGTTGTTTTTCGAGATTTAAAATATAGGTCATCCTACCTAAGCTTAACTCTCCTCTCAAATCCACTACACCCAAATCAAACATCGCTAAATGGAGAATGAAGAAGGAGAACAATGAGAATAGACCCATTAGTAAGAGCTTTATACCTTGAAAGAGGAATTACTTATCTAAACGAGTTTGTTAGAAAAGATATTGCTAGCATTATTAAGTAGGGGAACACTTCACACTAAAGTTAGGCATAGGGTGATATGCTATATGCCCTTCTAATGCTAAAACTACAACCCAAACCCTCTATAACCACACCCATTAATCTAAACGCAACATCATTTTGTGTTGAAGCCTTATTTCTTATTGAGTCACTTGTTTATGCAATGGGCCTTCAAGCACCATAGATACAAGGTTTGCCTATTATAGACATCACTATTGAGGAGATCACTAAAGCTAAAATGATAGAAGAGCCCAACATAGATAAGTTATCTACCATTGAAGAATACCTTAGGCCTATTAAGGGAGCCGATGTCTATGATCCGGTAAGAGTTATAAAAATATGTCTAGTTTTCGATGTGATAATTCTTAAGCGAGTTTAAAGTACTAGAATTCATTAAGTATATAGGCACCTATTGTCCAATGACTTATTTAGGAGTATATTATAGTAAGATGGTTGATATTGTGTATGCTAAGATGCTATTGATATACTTTTTCCATGAAAATCTAGGTGGATCTACTCTAAGTCGATGTATGAGGTTGGACGAGTACCAAAACTAAAAAGTGGAAGGGCACCAAAATTAAGAAGTGAAAGGATCCATTTAATGCTTTCATTAAGCAAAATAAGTTCAATATAAAGGTAGTTTTAAACTGATCCAACTTACGGAGTATAGAGAAAGAGCAGAGAAACTATCAAAAAGTATATGGTGATTGTCAAGATTCATCTACCACTACCGCAGTCGAACTAATTTCCATATTTTCAAACACATTCAAGGCATCATACTTCAAATACCCGATTCAAAATTCCTCATCAAACTTTATCGACATCATGATTATTTTTGAAAGACTTAAACATGCAATCAAGGCTAGGAAAATCTCTAGAGGTATCGAAAAAAAGGTTGGTCTTGGTATTAAAAGAAGAGAAAAAGATGTTCACCGGGTAGAGGGATAATCCAATCAGTCCAAAACCGATGGAACAATCAATGGAGATATACCAACTCAAAACTTAATAATTTCTAGTCACCATCCAATCCCCAATAACTACCCTATCAAACAACATAATAGTTGTTACTTTCCATACTACCTAAATATGACCCAACTTACCCAACCAAACACACTAACCTTACCTACCAAACTTATCAAACCAATATTACCTAATCACTCCAACTTACCAAGCAAACCAATTCTTATGTTTGATTAGACTTTTTTATGGTCCATCAAATTTTAACAACTAATAAAATCTATACAACCGATTCAATCATAACAACCCATATACCAAAGAAGATTTTAAACCATTACCACAACTCCCATTCTCCTTAAGAAATGTTTTTAAGTATTTGGTTAGCATGTGATAAGTGGCTCCGATCTTGATGGAACTTATGCGATCTTTATATGCATCGTCATATAACAAGGATGAGCAATGTGAATATCATGATGGTGCTTCGAGCATTATATAAAAGATTGTTTAGCCTTTAAGGGAAAGTTATGAGTCCTCATCAAACATGAATGGATAAGTTTTGACAATGGCCCTAGTACCCTCAATGTTGACACTAATCCTCTTCCTAATCATGTAGTTAGAGAGGAGGTGTGAACATGATAGCCTTTGAAGAGGTCGAGTATGACCAAAAGAGAGGTGGTTTAAAGGTTTTAATGGAAAAGCTCTTTGTTGTGTTATCACAAACAAGATATCTCAAGAAACCTACCAAAATTCAAGCCGAGAATGATAAGAATCAATACTACTAATGGTAAGAAGAACGAGGATATGATATCGATGTTTGTGATGAATTCTATCAAAAAGTAAGAACCATGATGGTTTTGGAACTCTACAAATAGAGAAAAAATAAGAGGGACCATTAGTAAGGAGGATATCATAATAGAAGAAAAGTTAGATGGAAGTATGTCGATATCAATCACTAGTGATGAACCCTCAAAGATGATCTTATTAGTATAAAAGACTTATTTGGCTCCACCCAATAATGTTGTAAGTTAGATATACCCAATGATGAATATGGCTTACTACTGATATTATGATCTTACCGAAGTGGAAGATGTTTTACATTTATGGAATTGAAGGTCTAAAAGAAGATGAAAGGTAAAAAAATGATAAATTTCACTAAAATAGGTAAAGTGAAAAAACTAGTCGATAATGGTTGTTGAATTCTTAAAGATAACAAGGAATAGTGATTATGGTATGGTTGATTAGCTAAAAAGACCCCAACTATAATCTAATGTTGTAAAATAATTAGTTGGGAGGATCCAATCCACTACTTATCCGTACTTTTCTAAAGATGAATTGGGCCTAGAAGGTGTTGGCCATAACAAAAAATTGTATATCATAGTTAAGTGTAAAGATCAAGTGATTGCTAAAGTCTTGATTTACAATGGTTCTGCTCTTATTGTTCTACTTAGACATATTTTAGATTGAGTATCTATGAATGCTTCTTACAAGCGATCAAGTAATATGATGACAACGACTTATGATAGTTCTCCTAGACAACTAATAAGAGATATCGATGTTAACTTAGATAAAGGGCTAAACTCGTTTTAAGTCACTATGCATGTTATTGACATTCAGCCATAATACATTATACTTCGGTTGACTTTGGATTTATTCGACTAGTAGCTGTGACATCTTTATTGCACCAAAGGCTCAAGTATGTGGCCAATGGTAAATTAGATACCGTGATTATTGAAAAAGTTATATTAATGAAAAAGAATGTGTTATTGCCTTATATAGAGGTGAAAGGAAGTAGAGACAATAACCCGTAAGTTTTTGAGATAGTAAATGATGAATTAGCAACTAAAAACACCATGTCGAGGAAGTTAGAAATGCTCGAGGTGGTGAAAATAGCCGTAAAATACATGATGAAGTATGAATTTCCTTTATGCTAGAATGCCAAATAGGGTGAACAACCTAAAAATAAGAAGAGATGAGGATTGCTTTGGGCTAGGATTCAAGCCTAGTAGGAAGGATTACCTAAGGGAAATAGAGTAGAGGAAAGGAGGTGGCCATAATTGAGTGTCAAGAATCAAATGATGAGATGATCCATATGCCTCACATTTGTACAACCTTTTCCTATCCAACCTATGTGATCAATCAAAATGATAAAGCAAGTAACCTTAGGGGTAAAGATGGTTGATCCGTTTATCAACTAAGTGGAAGTTGAGGAAAAAGGGAAAACTAATGAAATTGTTCATTTTGAGTTGATGGTGGTCACTCTCTAGATCGTGATCCCGCCTTAACTAACTATCAATACTCTCGAAGAGATACCGCCAACCGATCAACTAGTTAGAGAATGTACTTTAGGCAAGAAACTTAGTAACTAAAAAGAAGAGGAGATCTAGTTAGTCTATAAGCTTGAGTAATTTACTACTTTGATATCTTAACTTTTTCAAAATCTAGCTCAAGATACTAAAAAAAGAACTTGTGTTGAGCATATTTATATCCGATATTGATATAAGATCATGAATTTTTCTTTCAACTATATGCCCTTTCTCTTCCACTCTTTTTATTCTCATGTTTTTACTTTTAAGGATATAGAAAAATAAATATCTTTTAAATTTCCAAAATAATTATATTAAATATATTTTGCGTAAATTTAGTGAAACATTGATTGTAATGAATGAAATTGGTGAGTTTGCTAAAGTAGTGGAACTATCCGAATGGACCATAAAACCTCGTCAAGAAAAGTTGTAAAGTATAAATATAGGAATTGAAGAAAACAAAAAACAATTACAAATTGGCACCTTAATATCAAAGGATAAAAAAGAGGGACCGATTGCTCTATTATGAGAGTATGTTGATGTGTTTGCCTAGTCCTATGAAGATATGTCGGGATTGGCTACTAACATCATGGTGCACAAACTCCTCTTGCTACTTAGTCACAAGCTTGTAAACTAGAAATTGATAAGAATAAGTTTGAATGTCTTGGTAAAGGTAAAAAAAAAAATCATTAAAGAATTCAAGATAGGATTTCTAAAGGTGATAGCAAAAATGTGTGTTAATTTCTGAAATCTAAACAAAGTTAATCCTAAGGATTACTTTTTACTATCCCACATCGACATATTAGTTGATAATTTTGCAAAACGTTCTACTTATTCATGGATGGATTCTTTAGATATAACCAAATCAAGATGGTTGAGGAGAATATTGGATGAACCACCTTTATCACTTCGTGGAGGACCTATTACTATAGAGTTATGCCATTTAGGTTAAAGAAGGTCAAAGCAATTTACTAATGACATATGGTCACTATTTTCCATTCTATGATGCATCAAGAATTAAAGGTGGATGTGGATGACATGATTGCTAAAATGAAACCAAAAGATGATGACATTCAAACCTTGTGAAAAACTATTTGAATGAATAAAGAAGTACCAGTTAAAGTTGAATATTGGTAAGTGTAAATTTAGGATCAAATTAAGAAATTTACTAAGGTTTATAGTAAGTAAAAGAAGCATAGAAGTGGTTCCCGACAATGTTAATGCCATTCGAGCAATGGCACCACCCAATCGTGAAAGAGAACTTAGAGGTTTTTTAGGCTTTTTAAATTATATAGCTCAGTTTATCTCATAATTTACCATGACTTGTGAGCCCTTTTTTAATTACTAAGAAAAAAGAATTCAGGAACTTTAGATGATGCTTGCCAAACTACCTTTGAAAGATCAAATGATATCTATAAAACTCACCTCTTTTGGTCCCACCTGTGCTCGGTCAACAATTGATTCTATACCCAACTTTTCATTCTCTTGGTTTAGCATGATGATAGTGGAAGGAAAGAGCAAGCCATTTTCTATTTGAGTAAGAAGTTCACGGACTATGAATCTTGATACGAGTACATTAAAAAAGATATGTTACGACCTAGTGTGGAGTGCCAAACAAGTCGGACAATACATGTTGTATTACACAACTCGGTTGATTTCAAAAACAGATTCATTCAAGTATATCTTTGATAAACTATATACAATGAGTGAAATTATGAGATGGTAAGTATTATTAGCTAAGTATGACATTATCTATAAGACAAGAAAGTCAATTAAAGGAAGTACAATCGTAGATCACCCGATAGACAATACGGTCGATGTTTATGAGCCCTTGGATTTTGATTTTCCTAATAAGGATATTATGTACTTTGATAGAGTTGTAAATGTCTTAGACAATGGTGTGGGGGTAGTTATAATTTCTCTAAATGGCAAGAAATATTCAAAAGCCATTAGTCTCTAATTTGAATGCACCAATAACATAGAAAAATACGAGGCTTGTATTCATAGGTTAGAAGCTACTAGAGAAAACGGAATTAAAAAAATAGAAGTGTATGGTGACTCGATGTTAATATTTTATCAAGCTAAGGGTGAATGGAAAACCATAGATGAAAAGTTGAAGCTTTATTAAACCTACCCGATTAAACTAGCAAAAAAATTAAATGAAATTGAGTTTGTCCATTTAGGAAGAGATAAGAATCAGTTTATTGATCCATTGGCAATATTAGGCTTAATAACTTAACTTGATTGTGGAGCTAGAACACAGCCTATTTACATCGAGACCACGAACTCAATGGCTTATTATTATATAATAGAAGGAGAGGTTGATGGAAAACCATGATATCATGACATTAAGATGTTCTTCAAGAATCGAAGTATCCTTTAGGTGTCTCAAAGATAGACTAGAAAATATTGAGGAAGATGGCTATGGACTTCTACCTAAATGGAGAAGTTTTATACAGCAAAAGCTTTGATGGTACACTATTCAAGTGTCTAAATGAGATAGAGACCGGAAAAATAATTGAAGAGCTTCATAACGGGATTTGTGCAACACATGCAAGTAGACACACCATTACCTATCAAACACGAGTGAAGTGGTTATTTCTAGATGAATATGAAAAGACACTATATAGAGTATGTTTGTATATGTCACCAATGTCGGGTTTATAGGGATAAAATTGATGCTCCACTCGCACCATAGCTTAACATGGCATCTTTTTAGTCATTTGCTATGTGGGGTTTAAATGTCATTGGGTCAATCAACCCAAAAACTAATAACAAACACTAGTTCATGCTAATTACAATTGATTACTTCACTAAATGGGTCGAAGCTACCTCTTATGCCCACATCACTCAAAAAGTCATCTAGTGGTTTATAGAAAAGAACTTGGTTTGTTGTTACGATTTGTCAAAAACCTTGATCACTAACATTACTTAGAATTTCAATAGAAAGATGATCATAGAATTATATAAACACTAGAAGATCAAGCAATTGAACTTGACACCATCGGACGTAACGTGAATGGTGCGATCGAAGTGGTAAATAAGAATGTTAAGAAGATTACATAAAAATTGATGGTCACATACGAGAGATTGGTAGAGATGCTCTAATATGCTTTATATGCTTACCGTACAACTATAAGAACATCACCATAGTCACCCTATATTCTTTGATTTATAAGATGGAAATGGTAATACCTTTAGAAGTATAGATTCCTTCTCTAAGAGTATTCATGGAAACCCGAGTTAGAGAAAGCCGAATGGGCTAAAATCATATATGAGTAGTTAAATATACTCAAAAAGAAAAGATTAGCCACTATCTTCCACACATAGATGTATCGGAAAAGGATGGTCAAGGCTTATGATAAAAAGGTCTAAAAAAGAGATTTTCGAGAAGGAGATCCGGTGCTTAGAAAAATTCTATTGATACCTAGGAAAGACAAAAGAAAATGGTTGCTTGACAATGAGGGTCAAGAAAGTATTCTTAGGAAGAGTGTTCATTTTAACAAATATGGATGAGATAATATAGCTAAACTTATAAACTCGGATGTAGTAAAAAATTACTACGTTTAAAATGTTTCAAGCCAAACTTGTGCAATGCATTATTTTTTTCTATATCTCTTTCACTTTAGTTTAATTAACTCTCTCATCACCTCGCCACATCACATGATCTCAATTAATATTATTTATAAATTGATAAACAAGGCATATAAGATATCATTACGATACTTTACTATGGAAATAATAGGCTAAACTTATCTCACAGATAAAAAAAAAAAAAATCAACTCTAAGTTCGATAAACTAGAAGAAATTTTGGTTTCCTATGTCTATTTAGAATAGACAGAGATCTTCAACTTTAGACAGGTTTACTTTTGACTAAGTAGAATTACCAAGATTTTGGCCAAAGGTAATCCTCAACATTCTATCTTTCCAAACATTAAGCAAATAAAATAAGAGTCCAATTAGAGGTATAAGTATATCTCACCAAAAATAAAAAACTATAGGTATATCTTGCCAAAAATAAAAAACTATCATGCAAATACAATATGTGGTCATCCCAAAAATCAAAAAGATAAAAAAAGAAAAAAATTCCAGCTACCTTATCCATCCTTGCGTGAATAATAATATGCCTCTTTGGTACCTTTAATAATATCGCATAGTATGTGCCTAGATCATAAGTTCTATCCGGACATTATTCCAACACACATGAGCAAAACTCATCACAAGAGAACAAAAATTATCAAACTACACAGTTTGTTGATGGGATGAGGAAAGATCATTTTTTAAATTTTACGTCATTTAAACTAAAATCTATCATTTGAAGTCCCATTTCTTCTAATTTCATTCATAAGAACCCAAACTAGGATCGCCCACATTAGGGGCAAATTGCATATATATATATATATATATATATATATATATATATATATATATATATATATATATATATATATATATATATATTACTACAAACGTTATTAAGAAAGTTTGATTAATAAGGAATGAATGTGCCACTGAATAACTTACCTTTTAAAATGTATAATAAAAAAAAATCAAAGATCTTTAAAGACCAATACTAGAAGTATTGGTCCCAAACACAAACAGAAAACACAAATAGAAAAAGAGTAGGATAGGCCAATAGAAAAAATCAAATGTGATGCATACCATTAAAGAGGAAATTTTTTTAAAGTGATCCCATGTCAAAATACCATAAAATACTATTTGAGCCGACATTATTTATTCTTCATGAAAGCCACATCATAGCTTACATTACATGCCCGTAAAAGTCTTTTTTAAACCAAAGATGAACCATTAATTTAATGAGTCTTGATTTTTGAGTAAGTGCAAATGAATCTTGTTGAAAAAGATAGTCAAGATCAAAATACATGATTTGCATATTTACAAGTAGTATCAATGGAAAAAAATCCCTAGGGGTAAGAAACCTTTTTTCCCAAATCCTAAACCCCTTTCACAAATCCTCAAGCAAGGATAACGCAAGGAAAAATTCCAAAAGTCAGCCTCATGATCAAGTCATGAACTAAAAGAAAATCCTAAATTTATCCTAAATTGATCACATCGCAATGTTTGCATGATAAGTTTTTGAAACATCATAGAATTTGACTGATCTTTGAGTCCAAATCTCAAAAATAAAATCTTGTTAAGTTCTTTTACGAAAGTCAAGTCCACAAAGCATGAAAATATCAAATATTTCAAAAATATGTATGAAATTTGGAACTACTATAAATCACCGAAAAGGCATACGAAAAAAAAGTATTATAGTAACAAAAGAACATAGTCAATTGGGAATAGATCACAATAGGAATCATTGCCACTTTCGAGGTTTAGGATAAATAAACCCACCTCAACTTGTTTGTAAAAAATAAGCAAAACCCAATTTTACAAAAGTCAATAATCAAACCCCGTGGGCAAGAAAGTTTCAGTAATATTATAGGATATGGTTTATTATTGACGTTTGAGTGGCTAAGAATTAAGCACCAAAAGGGGAGTTGAGTGTCGACAAGATAGGACAACATATGTTTCTTGCAAGTAACAAATTAACCATTGTAACAAGTCTTATTTTAGGGACACCATTGCAAATGAAAAGATGAAAATCATCTCACATGTAAGAAAAGCAGGAGTATCCCCTACGTCATGCAAGCTTAATCGCCCAAAACTAAACCATCATTTAGACTCGATCGCCTAACAATAAACTACCATTCAAGTTTGGTTGCCTAATAATAGACCATTATTTAAGGCTTAGTTGCCTAAAATTAGACCATCATTCAAACTCGGTCGCTCAATAATAGACTATTATTTTAGGCTCGGTCGCTTAGCAATAGGCAATTGCATTTTACTTTTTAGGATAAGCCGTCCTCGAGAACATGAGCATTGTATTTTATTTTTTAAGACAAGTTGCCTTGAGAACAAGGCCATTGCATTTTAATTTTTAAGATAGGTAGCCCTTGAGAACAAGGTCATTACATTTTAGATTTTGGGATAGGTCACTTTTGATAACAAGGCCATTACGGATAGGTCACTTTTCATAATAAAGCCACTACATTTTACTTTTTTAAAGCGAGTTCACCCGGGACACTTCAATAATTTTTGTGATTCGGTTCACATCTTCTTTACAAGATCACTAAGCAAACCCAATTTGAAGTCCACACTTTAGTTGACATTTGCTCTGTAAGCATTTTAAAGAAAAAGCAACTATTATAACCCAATATGAAGTTCACACTTCAATTATTTTTTTTAGTATTTTTTAATTATTTCATTTATTTAATTTTACTTTTATTTGTCTCATTCTTTCATGTTTATTTTTACTACTATTAGTTTTATATTTAATTTTATTTATTTACTTTTATTATAAAAAAGAGAAGAAAAAGAAAAGATAAAATTAAGTACATAATCAATTTTTTTTAAAAAAGGAAAATAAAAATACTAAAATAGATAAAAATAAAAAAATTGTATGACATGTTTATTTTGGGGCATAATTGTATAAAATCAAAATTGAAATTAAAATCCATTAGGGGTTCAATTGAAAAAAAAATCAAAAATTTATGAAGGAATAAAAATTGTAATTGAAAAGAATGAGGGGCATGATTGTGGAAGAATTTAAAACATGAAGGAGCTTTTTGACAATGGCCAAAACAAACAAGATAGTGAACATACATTTCATTATCTTTTTCATTTTAAAACTAGAATTGGTTTTGGTTCTACTCGGTTCCCCTATCCCTTTTCATTTTGTCCCGATCCGACTCACATGCCCTTCTCCTTTACTTTCGTCCAAGACATGCTACAATAAGAACAAAAAGGGAAAGTGTTAAAAGAAAAAAAGCAAAAATAAGGAGCTGGAACCTTTATTGAAATCAATCGAAGGCCAAGAGGAGAAGAAAGGAATTAGTGGTTTGATCGAGTAACAAAGAAATAAGTATAAAAATAGGCCTATATAGGGTTTTGAGGAGAGGCTATTTTAGGTGAAGTTTTAGAGAGAGAGAAAAGAAACAAGTCTAAAAGCACTAGAGGGTTGGTTTCCAAGGTTGTTGGGCTTTAATTTTAGCTTAAAAAATAAGTGTTTTAGGTAGAAAATAAAGAAGGGACGGAGGGAGCATTCAAAGAGCTCTATTTTTAAATTATAAAACAAAGGCTACTTGGACTCGGAGTACCTAAGGAAGACAAAGTAGGTTAAAACTAACATTGCCCGACCTCTACCATTGTCCTTTGTTCATGCTTCAAGTCAATCTAAGACCTATTGTTTATTTTTGTTACTTCATGCTTATTGTCTAAATCCTTTGGACAATTCATTCATTTATCTCCAGTTCCTTTTTTTTTTTTTTTTGTCGTGTGTGATATGCCAAGGGTTAGTCTTTTATTTATGGAAACATGAATATCTACGTGGTTTACGGAGCTAAGGCTTGTTTTGTTATTAAGGTCTTTAATTCGGAAACGAAATAGTAATAGAAACTTACAAAGACAAGTTGAGGAAGAAGAAGAGGAAAAGAAAAAGAAAAGAATAGGCCCACGAGAGAAGAAAAAAGAACTTAACAAGATTTCAATTTGAAGAAGATTAAAAGAAAAAGAAAAAAAAACAAGGCTGGGCTCGGCCTAGTCATGAAAAAAGAAAGAGGGTTCGAGTTGGGTTCAGCTCAACCTACGTGAAAGAAAAGAAAAAGAAATGGCAAGGGGAGAAAATGAATTATGTTGGGGCTTAACTAGGCACGGGAAGTGAATGAGTAAAGGATGGGGTTTTTTGTTGGGTTTGAGTATGCCTATTATGCTTGGCCCAAGGGATCGAAAGCCTACTAGGCCCAAATATGGGTGAGCAAACTTTAGTTAAAACCAAAAAAACAAAACCGAACCAAATTGAATTGGAATACCTATTTTGGTTTGGCTTTTCATTTAAATTTATTTAAAAAAAACCAAACCAAAATTAAATCAGTTTTTGGTTTTAGTTTCGACTTTGGTTTATAAAAATTTTAAATCGATGTCCATCAAAAATCAAACATTACATCTAATTTTATTTTATTTAAATTAATATGAGCTTATTATTTATTACAAATGAAGTTTGGCTCATAGTTTTTTTATTAGACTTCGGAACTTCAAAAGCGGCCCACAAGGGGCCATTAATTTTGAAGCCCAAAAGCCTATACTCTATTAGCCACAAACTACAAGGGAATGAGAGAAAGTCGACTTTATATATAAGCAATCCCTTACCCTTCAAAAGTGAAACTAAACAATGTGGGATAAAGGGATGATGAAAAGGTGAGTTCACTAACTCATATATATATGGGAGTTATGTTCAAAACATATGATTATTATCAAGATATTTTCATAAAAACTCATCTTTAAAAATAATATATATATATATATAATAAAAGACTCAAATGATCTAAATAACATTAATTTGTAGCAACATCAACTAAGCCATATAAACGAGAATCTTACATCTAATCTACTTATAAATGGATATCTAGAATCATTTGATGATGTTTAAGGAATCTTGTTTGCTTGAAAAAGAGACATGAACCCCTTTTTAAAGGAAAAGAAGAAAGAGCTACTAATAAGGCCTTACACATAGAGATTTACATAGGCCCATGTTCACCCAAGTAAGAGGAGAACATGCTGATCGGATAATCATTAATGATAGTCATGTTTTTGCTATAAGAAACAAGTGCAAAGCATTTGAAAGGTTCAAAAGTTTAGACTTAAAATTCATGTGACAAACTAGTAAAATTATTAAGGCATTTTCATTCGATTGAGGTAATGAATACTTAAACATTAAAATTTTAGATCACTTAATAGAGAAAGACATTTTCTATGGACATCACATGTAAGACATGGTCCGATACATGATGAGTTCAATTAATATCCTCATTTCATTTTGGGACAATGACTCCTCACTACAACCTTTACCTTGAATAGGGTGTTAGTGTAGGTGCCTAAGATCCAACCATGTTTGAATGGGTTTGAGTTATTGTATTGTTACATTATTTATATTATTTATAATAAAATATTTCTTTATATTAATTGTTATCATTTACATTTATTGATTGAATGAAATTAAATAGAAGTCCATATGATATGCATTTGCATTAATCATTGATCGAAAGATGTGAGATATACAATAATGTACATAAATGATATCATTAAATGTACCAAGTAGTAACATTGTCAAGAACGGATATTGATAATATGCGATTAGACTTATGAGTGCTATGGTCATGCTATATGATAGTAGTAGAAGATCTCACACCTATTCGCATGATGATGTTAAAGCAAACACTTAGGTGATTTATGTTAGAGAACATATAACTCGGGCTTGACTCGCTATGAGAGCCCATTTGCTTTAGCCTATAGGTATCTCATACGAGATTGGTACAAATGATCCCTTGACTTAAAGTCATCATGGTTATCCGATTAGAGGATTTATGTAGTTTGACAATCGTTTTGATGGATCCAGTTAAAGGTTGCACATGGGCGATTCATTGGATAGACTAGGAATCTAATGGATGTAGGTAGATGACTAAGATAGAATATATCATTCCTTGTATCACTACTAGAAAAATACCAATTAGCGATGGATTAGAGACGAATTATAAAAGGTTGTGTTTTGCGATGTATTAGCGATGAACTAATGAGGGATAATTAGCGATAGCAAAAAATCCATCGCTAAATAAGGCGGGGAAAAAATGCCAAAATTAGTGATGGATTAGTGATATCTTTGTGGTCTTTAAATGGAAAAATTAACGACATAATTTTTTCCTTCATAAAAATTTCTGAAATTTAGTGAAGTTAGCAATGGATTTTGGAATCCATTGCTAAAATTAGTGACGGACCATTACTAATTAGCTAATTTGTGCCTTTTTTGAGGGGAAATTCCCCAAAATGGCCCAAAGTTAGCAATGGATTTTGAAATCCATCGCTAAAATTAGCGACAAACTTCAAGTTTGTCACTAATTAGCGATGGACATCAAGTTCGTCGCTAATTTATGACTTTTTTAGGGGGAAAATTCTCCCAAAACGGCCCAAAGTTAGCAAAATCCATCACTAAAATTAGTGACGAGATAAGGGGGTATATATAAAGGCAAAATAGCAATAGACCCGATTTTGTCGCTAATCCAGTCCACGATTAGTTACGGACCCATAATTTGTTGCTAATCAGCGATGGATTAGCAACAAAATTGGGTCCGTTGCTATTTTACCTTTATATATACTCCCTTCTTCTTCTCCATTTACTTCCTTAACCTCTACCACACCTCCTCTTTTGCCACCTCCCACCAAAACACCCATCCACGCTATCTCATGCCATTAAATCTTTTTTTAAATCATTCAACAAAGTGAGAGGTATCTTTCTTTCTCAAAATTAGATCAAATCTGTGTTATCTATCTTTGATCTATCGGGTAAAACTTTCTCTCTCTAACTCTTATGTGTTTTTTTTATTAGATAATTGATATAAATTTTTAGTTAAATTTTGTTATTTGTTAGTTTATTAATTGTTTGAATGTTGTTAATTATCTTATTATGTTAAGTTGTATATAGTAGTTTAAATTTGTTAGTTGTTATTTTATTTTTATAAGCTGTTAAATTAATTTTGTTAAGTTTTATTTTGTTATTATGTTAATTGTTAGGTTAGTTTGTATGTTAATGTAAACCTTAAAAATTTAAAATTTGTTAATTTTTAGTTGTTAGATTAAAATTTAATTATTTAATCTTCAATTGTTATTTTAATTAAGCGAATTAATTATATATATATATATATATTTTTAGTGTTAGGTTAATTTGGTTCGTTGTTTGTTTAAACTTAATTTTTAAATTATATAATTTTTTATGTAGTTTAGTTAAATTTGGTTGAAATTATATAATTTTTTACATAGCGTAGTCATTTTGAATGTAAATTTTATAAGTAATTTTATTAGTTTAATTATTAAAGTTGAAATAAGATAACATGCATAATGATTTGATCGTTCCTTTCACTCGACCTACGGTCGAGCCCTCCACACAGTATAAGAATGAGGATATGGGATTAGATGAGCAAGATGAATGATATAATATTCAGATCACTTTGCTTATTTTGTTGTTTTTTATGGAACGTATTCTAGAATGATTTGTTAATATTATTTTATTTTTCACATATATATGATTACTTATAATTATTTATTATTAAATATTAATTATTAAATTTCATATTAATAATTTAATTTTAAAAAATGTCAACAATGATGGAATTGTGGAAAAATTGTTTTTGAAATTAGTGACGGAATAGCGATAGATTGGTGACAAATTTATTTTTCAAAATTAATGATGGATTTATTTTCAAAATTAGTGATGGATTAACGACGATTTATTTTTAAAATTAACGACAAATTTATTTTCAAAATTAACGACAAAATAGTGACGGATTAGCTATGAAAAAAAGAGCGATCCTAAGACAAGATTAGCCGTGGATTGTTTTTGGTTTAGCAACGAATTGTCCATCACTAAATTTAGTGACGGATTGAGTATTCCGTCGTAAAAATTTAGCGACCAGCAAAATAGTGACGGAATATGGTCCATCGCTATTCACAATTAGCGACATAATTGGAGCGTTTAGAGATGAAATATTTCATTGCTAAACTCAATTTTTTTTGTAATGTATACTAAAAAAATTATCACATTGCCCTTTGATAAATGTACGCTAAAAAAATATACGCCTATAGTAGGAGTACACTAATAGAGCATAGTTGGTTTACTCTAAGAGCTAAGACATTTAGAAATCAAAGAAAACTTATGTGATCATAATTGAACAAGACTTATAACAAGGTTCAAGACCACGCCGTGATAAGATGACATGAGGACTAAATTGTATGCTAACCATGCTCATGGAAGGTAATAATGGATTGATTAATCCTCTTGAAGAATTAGATAGTCATAATGCCTTACTAGAGGCCAACTTTGATTTATATATGAAGGGATAAAAAAGGAGTCTTTTATTTTTAATACATTGCCAACATATTTAGGAGCCTATTGAGTCACACACATAAGTTTAAGTATTCACATGATTAAAGAGATATAAAAACATTGGAGAAAGTTTCCTATAATGTTTTCAAAATTAGAAAGTTTCTTAAAATGGAAAATTTTCTATTTTAGAAATCATTTTCCTAGTTTGGAAGTTGGTTTCAAATTTGGAAGTAAATAACCTAAAATGGAAATGAGTTTCCTGATTTAGGTTTAAGGGTATTTCCTAATCTGAGCCACCTAAAATTATCTAATTTAATTTATTTAGATAATTCAGATTAATTAATTAGGTGAAAATGGTTTTGGAATAATAGGTTTAATTAAAAGCATAAAAGATAATTTGATGGAAGAATAAATATGAACGTTATTGAATAAGGATGAATGTTTTATAGATAAAGATAAAAAACAAACATGTTAAATAACACCTAATCCTTAGAAGATTAGGAAGCAACAACCAAGAGTCCAATAAGGACTAGTTGCCACCCTCTCTTCTTGTCCTTGAAGGACAAGGAAACTCTTCCCCTATAAATAGGAGGAGGAGAGGTGTAGTGAAAGGAAATTTTTAAGAGTAGAGAGAAAATTCAATAATAGCAAGAAAGAAAATTGAGGCATTCAACCCTAAGTAAAAAGAAGAAGAAAATTGTTTTCTCCCTAACCCTAGCATACCACCTTTCTTCTCTCTCTCTCTTTGGGTTGTTGCAAAATTACCCGAATTATATTTCTATGGAAAACACTAAACAAATTAGAAAAGGTAGAGCTAGCACTCTACCAATTTTGAGTGCTTCTTTGTGGTTACTTGGACTACATGGATAATAAATAGAGGTCGGATGCTTAGATGACTCCTTTTTCTCTCAAAGAATTTAGATCTCGTGCTACAAAAGGTAAATTCTCTATTCATTGCATTAATTCATGAATATGTGATTAGTTGATTCAATGGCATGATCTTGGGCCCTTTAGATGGAGGAAATTTTTGTTTTATTGTACACCTCCATAGAATGCATGATCCTTCAATTAGTGGCGAGCCTTCGTTGAATCTTTGATTATTTATTACGTTAATTATGATTAATCGTATCAATTAGCTATGCCTGATTATAAATCTAGTGTTTTGGTATTTTATATAAATTTAAAGCATAAATTTGGGTTAAAAATTAGTGGGGGCGCGCGAGGTCGATATTGGATGTTGGCACTCGCATGCTTAAAAACCCTAAGCTCGGTAGTGTGCTCAATGTGTAGTAAGCCGGGCCGGTCATGCGGCTGGGTGCACAACGAGCCGAGCCTACGGCCAAGAGTGGCACACCAAGCATGTGATAGGGTAGGCTCGCGAGCGAGGCATGCGAGCTAGGTGTTGGCGTGCCGGCGTTGTAGGCCAAACCAATGCCCGAGGTGTTCTAAATAGGCACCTACATGCTAGGTGCTCGTTCACCAAGTGTGTAAGCTAGCAACTTGCATGTTAAACCGTAGGCTAGGTATGTGAGCGAGGCCACCGGGTAGATGCTCAAGTACCAATCTATCGGCCATGGCTAGGCTCGCATAATCGCTCCAAGCCGAGGGCTTAGGCATCGAAGCCCATGGCTCTTTAAGGCCTAAAAAGACCATGGGCTCAAAGTAAGTCGAGGGCCCAAAAATTTTTAAGAAATTGAAATTTAAAATTTTTTTGATAAATTTATAAAATGACCAAAACATAGATTTATAATTAGATTATGAATGAAATGTGTTTTATTATTATGCTATGTATTAATGTGATTGAAGCATGGGTGAATGGTACGGATGAGTCTTTATGGATTGAATGTTGTAATTTTTGGATAAATAGGACTCGCGCGTCCCGCCTTCTCTATTACTCTATTGTATTTCTCTTCTCATCTCACTCCCTTCGATGTAGCCCGATGTTTTTTATTCAAATAAATATAAAAGCAAAAGATAGGAATTAGAATAGATGCAAAGAGAAGACGTCAAGAAATGAAGACTTCCTTGAAGAATTTATAATCATTTTTCACCTAGGCATTCTTGAGGCAGCTAGTATTAGAGATTCATTACCATTCACCGATCCTTGTGACATGCATGATATGTATATGTATTATTCGATTACATTTAATATGCATATTAAGGCTAATGAGATTAATGACGGTATGCATGCTAGGATGAGACCAATCAAATTAAATCCTTCAAATAAAATATTAAGTTATTGCCTTCTAATGTTATGAGGAGGGAACTATCTTAGTCGTTGTTGGCTTGTTAAGATAACTTAAGGTCATTTCTTCCTCAAGAGAAATAAATCATGGGCCATGCGATGTCCTCGAGCATTGGGTCTAATTTAAAATGAGTTATTGATTTTATTGAGATAACTCAAGGTCCAATAAACTTATGGGCAAAGATTGGTATTCACATAAGACATGATATGACTAGGGGTTGTCATGCTAATTAGATTAGGAATTACATTAGATATATTAGTAAGGAGTTGCTACCTAATCCTTCATGTATGGCTTCTTGAGATAACTTAAGGCTAACGCATGTTAGAGGATGGGATCCTAACCCACTAAAAAAATGAATCAAAAAGTTTTCCTAAGTCCTAAATTATGAAGGTTATAGAACTTGAAGAAAATAGGGGAGCGAACATAAATTTTACTTCTTTAATTTATGCTTTGTTTTGCTATATGTAATTTAATTAACTAAATTGAATATTTTCCTATCTTGTTAGATTGCATACTATGACTAACAACATATCGATATGATTGATCATTGATGAAAGTAATGCCTTCAATGGCATAAACTTCTCAACTCGGAAAATGAATTTGAGAATAGTCCTCCAACTTAAGAAAATTCTTTATACGATAGAGAAAGCTCTCACAACTAAGCCTCTTCGATATCAAGTCGAAGCTTGTATAGCATGGATCAAACATAAAGATAATACAATCATTGCTCGAGCATTATGCTTACTCGCTATAACATTAGAGCATAGACGTTAACACGAAGGCATACGAGGCCTTTGATATCATAGCAAAGCTTCAAAGCTTGTTTGAAGAGAATACTAAGCATGAGCACTATGAGATAACGAAAAAGCTCTTTAGAGCCATAATAGATGAGGGATCTAACTTTGAAAAGCATGCCATTGAAACGATAGGCTATATTGATAGACTAGTCAAGCTTAAAGTTGAAATGGATGTTGAATCATCCATTAACCTAATATTGTAGTGTTTGCTTAATAGCTTTCGACAGTTGATTATGAGCCTTAATGTTATGAACATGGAAAAGACTCTCGGAGAGTTATTATCCATGCTAAGAGAAGCTCGATCCGAAATTAATAAGAAGAATAAGAGTTTTGTACTTTTCGTTAACAAGGAAAAAAATAGTAAAAAGCAAGAAAAAGCCCAGAAGAAGTAGTCTTCAACTACCCCTACTAAAAGAGTGAAAAGCCACGAGGCCCAAAATAGCCTAAAGGATGCGATGCGCTTTCAATGCAACAAAAAGGGTATTGGAAGCGTAATCGTAAGGAGTACCTAGAAGGGGTGCAAAAGAAGAGTTCTACCGTCACCTCGGGTTTTTATATTATTAAAGCTAATCCTTTTATTTTTAAATTACACCTCATGAATATATGATGAGTATATGATACTAGATATGGTATTCACATTTTTGAAATGTACGGGAGCTTAGAAAAAGGAAGGAAAATAGCTTCGAGGAGATGACCTACATGACTACAATGGATAAAGAGTTGGACCATTAGATGTAGGTATTTATGAGTTAGCACTATGGATGTGCTAAGATTCAATTAGTATTATTAGTAGAGACTAAAGATGTTATTTGCATTTTTTGTTTTGAAAGAGTAGTTCAATTTTAAGAATAATGGTTATTTTTAAAGATGAGTTTCTATAGAAATTTCTTGATAATAATTATATTTTTTGAACATAACTCCCATATATGTATAACATAAATACTAAAAAACTCAAATAATCTAAATGATAAAAATTTGTAGGAACATCAATTTAGCCATATAAACGAGAATCTCATATCCAATCTACTTATAAATGGATGTTTAGAATCATTTGATGATGGCTATGGAATCTTGTTTACTTAGTGCGGTGACATGAATATCCTTTTAGTGGAAAAGAAGAAATAGCCACGAATAAGGCCTTGTACATAGAGATGTATATAGTCTCATGTTCACTCAAGCAAGAGAAGAACATGCTTATCAAATAATTTTTAATGATAGTAGATCATGTTTTGGTTATAAGAAATAAGTCTAAAGTCTTTGAAAGGTTCAAAAGTTTAGACTTAAAAGTCATGTAACAAACTAGTAAAAGTATGAAGCCATTTCTATTCGATCAAGGTAATAAATACTTAAACGTTAAAATTTTAGATCACCTAAAAGAGATTGAGATTCTTTATGGACATCACATGTAAGAAATGGTTTGGTCCATGATGAGTCAAATTAATATCCTCATTTTATTTTGGGATAAACACTTCTTATTGCAACCTTTACGGTGAATAAGGTTCCAATTAAATCTATTTAAATACACCTCATATGAGATATGAAAATGAAAGAAAATAAATTTATCTTTCCTTAAGATGTGAGGCTATAAAATATATTTCAAAATATTTGATAAAGGAAAACTAATGCCTAAATCAAAGAAGTGTTAATTTGTGAGATATCTAAAGCAAACAAAAGGATGTCATTGTTCTACCATTGGAATAAATTGTTTATGACTAGGTATGCTATGTTCCTTGAGAAGGAATTTATGGATGCTCGAAATAGTGGGAGAAAATTTAAACTCAATAAGATTCGAGTGGAATAAAAAATTGACGCTTCGCTAATGGAACCCCAAGTAGAAAAATTACAAAGTGTTGTAACTATCTCACAAACATAAACACAAGAACTTCATAAGTTCAAAAGAAATTCATCAAAGGATAAAAGGATATGATCTTCTCGTCTCAACACATGATGATGTGAGCCCTAAAAAGAATGACAAAGCTAACACTTATGAAATGGCAATAGTCATTAACCGCAAGCAAAGGCTAACGAAAACGATGTGTATATGACATATCCCGATGGTTCTTAAGAACGTGTAAATAAGATTTGCAAAATACAAAGGTCCATTTATAGACTTGAGTATGCCACTAGAAATTAGGGTCAATGTTAATGAAACAATTAAAGAGTTTGATTGTTCACCAAAATTTAAGACGAACCTTATGTATATAAAAAGTTAGTAAGAGCTTACTAGTCATGGTTATTCAACATGAAAAGTTAAACACACTACTCCTCGGCTTTAATATTATCATGTTACAAACTTCAAACGAGTAAGATATCTAAAAAAATTTCCTAAGTAGGACATGGAAGAGCAACCCATAGTCTAAAAGTATAGATTTATAGAGATAGATCACTTGGAATGTAAGGAGTCTCCCAAGAAAGATACAATGACATGATACTAAAAGGTTTAGTAAGAAAGAACAAAGAAAGATTCATTCCAATGTCATATAGCTTGATGGTCCAAAATAAAGGATCCATAGCACAAGCTAAGAAACCAAGGTCTCATCAATAGTTCATGGATGTATTACGATGCCACCATCTAATTAGAGAGATCATCGATCATGGCAATAGAAGGATAGAAAAGGTCCACAATAATGACAACATAGTTGACCCCTTGACTAAGCATTTGTCATAGCTAAAACATGAGACCCTTACTTGATCGTCGATTAAGGGACATAGTTAGTTGGCTCCGAGTGTAAGTGGAAGATTATTAGTGTAGGTGTCTAAGATCTAACCATATTCGGATGAGTTTTAGTTATTGTATTGTTGCATTATTTATAATAAAAGAAGTCTTTCTACTAATTCTTATCATTTATACTTATTGATTGAATATAATTAGATAGAAGTTCATATGATGTGCATTTGCATTAGTGATTGATTGAAAGATGTGAGACAAATACTAATACACATAAATGATATAATTACATATCTCAAGTTATAGCATTGTTAAGAATGGACATTTATAATATGCAATTAGACTTGTAAGTATTATGCTTATGCTATGCGAGATCTCACACCTATTGGCATGATAATGCCAAAGTAAACACTAAGATGATTTATGTTAGAGAACATATCCCTAGGCTTGACTTGCCATGAGAACCTATTTGGTTTAATCTATAGGTATCTCATACGAGATGGGTACAACTTGTCCCTTGACTTGAAGTCATCATGGTTATCTCATTAAAGAATTTATAAACTTTAACACTGGTTTCGATGGACCTAGTTAAGGGTTGTACATAGACAATTCGTTGGGTTCACTAGGAATCTAATGGAGGTAGGTGGATGACTAAGATAGGAAATGTCATTCCTTGTATGCTAAAGGAGTAATCACATTGCACTTCAATGAATGTTTGCTCAAGAAATCTATGGTCGTTGTAGGAGTACACTAATAGAGCATAATTGATTTACTCTAAGAGTTAAGACATTTAGGAATAAAAAAAAACTTGAGTGATCGTAATCAAACAAGACTTGTAACCAAGTTTGAGGTCACATTGTGATAAGTCGACATGAGGACTAAATTATATGGTAATTATGCTTGTGAAAGGTAATAATGAATTAATTAATCTTTCTAGAGAATTGGATAGTCATGATGCCTTGTTAGAGGCCAATCTTGAACTATGTATCAAGAGAAAAAAGAGGTTTCTTTTGTTAATACATTACTAGTATATATAAGAGCCTATTGAGTCACACGTATAAATTTAAGTATTCATATGATTAAAGAGAAGCAAAAATATTAAAAAAAGTTTCTAATTTTGAAAGGTTCTTATTTTGGAAAAGGTTTCCAAAAATAAAAAGTTTCTTAAAATGGAAAGTTTCATAAATGGAAGTTTTCTAAAATGGAAAATTTTCTATTTTTGAAATCAGTTTCTTAATTTAGAAGTTAGTTCCAAATTTGGAAGTAAATAACCTAAAATGGGAATGGATTTCCTAATTTAGATTTAAGGGTATTTTGAAAATTGTTTCCTAATGTGGGCCACATAAAATTATCTAATTTAATTTATTTAGATAGTCCAAATTAATTAATTGGATCAAAATATTTTTAGGCCAATAGGTTTAATTAAAAGCCTAAAATTTAATTTAGTGGGAGGGTAAACATGAAACTTATTGGATAAGGATGAATATTTTGTAGAAAAAGATCAAAAGCCCACGTTAAGCCCACGTTAATTAACGAGTCTAAAAGATAATATGGTGGGAGGATAAACATCAACTTTATTGGATAAGGATAAATTTTTTATAGAAAAAGATCAAAAGCCCACATGTTAAATAACTCTTAGGATTTGGAAGTAACAATCAAGAGTCTAATAAGGACAAGTTGCCACCCTATCTCCTTGTCCTTGGAGGACAAGAAAACTCTCTCCTTACAAATTGGAGTAAAGATGCAACGAAAGGTTTTTTTTTAAAGTAGAGAGAAAATTGGACAATATCAAGAAATAAAATTGGGGCATTCGACCCTAAGTAAAAGGAAGAAGAAATTGTTTTTTCCCTAACCCTAGCACACCACCTTTCTTCTCTCTCTTTAGGTTATCATAAAATTACCCAAATTAGATTTCTATAGGAAACACTAAACAAATCAAAAAAGATAAAGCTAGCACTCTACCAATTTTGAGTGCTCCTTTGTGGTTGCTTGGACTACATTGATAATCAATAGAGGCCAAAATCTTAGATGGCTTCTTTTTTTGTCAAAGAATTTAGGTCCGTGCTATAAGAGGAACATTCTCTATTAATCGCTTTAATTTATGAATATTGGTTAATTTATTTAACGAGTATGCTTTTGGGCCCTTTCAATGAGGAAAATTTTGTTTTATTTTGCACCGTCGTAAGATGCATGATCCTTCATAGGGTTTTAATTAAATCTATTTAAATACTTCTCATATGAGATATGGAAAGGAAGGAAAATAAATTTATCTTTCTTTAAGATTTGAGGCTGTAAAATATATCAAAAGTTTGACAAAGACAAAATAAAGCTAAATCAAAGAAGTGCTAATTTGTGAGATATCCAAAGCAAGCAAAAGGATGTCGGTTTCCTACCACTAGAAAAAAGTTTTATTCATGACTAGGCATGCTATGTTCCTTAGAAAGGAATTTATGGATGCTAGAAAAAGTGGGAGGAAATTTAAACACAATAAGATTTGAGTACACTCACAAATTGACACTTCACTAATAAAACCTCCGAGTATAAAGGTTACAAAGTGTTACAACTATCCCATAAAAAAAACATAAGAACTTAATAAGTTTAAAGAACATTCATTAAAGAACAAAAGAATATGATCTTCTTGTCTCAACACATGGTCATGTGAGTCCTAAAAGGGATGACAAAGCTAACACTTATGAGATATAAATGTTAGACATTAACTCTTAGAAAAAGAAAAATGAAAAGACTGTGTAGATGACACACCTTGATGGTTTTCAAGAACATATAAATAAGATTGGCGAAATGTAAATATCCATTTATAGATTTGAGCATGCCACTAAGCATTAGAGTTGACGTTTTAATAAAAAAAATCAAAGAGTTTGATTATTCATTAAAAACGAATACGAACTTTGTGTACATAAGAGGTTAATAGGAGCCTACTATTCATGGTTTTTCAACATAAAAAGTTAAACAAACTACTCCTTGACTATAGTATTATCGTATTGAAAGCTATAAAAGATTAAGATATCTAAAAGCAATTTCTTAAATATGACATGGAAGTGTAACCTACAGTCCAAGAGTGTAGATCTATAGAGATAAATCATTTGGAATGTGAGCGAGTCTCTCAAGACGAGATACAATGACATGATACTAAAAGATTTAGAATGGAAGAATCAAAGAAATATTTATTCCAATGTCATATTACTTAATGATCGATAATAAGGTCTCATGAACGATCCAAGTATGTATTATGATGCTACCATCTAATTAGAGAGATTATCGATCATAGTGACATAAGGATAGAAAAGATTCACGAGTGACGATAACATAGTTGACCCCTTGACTAAGCCTTTATCACAATTGAAAATGAAACCTTTACTTGATCATCAAGATTAAGGGACATAGCCGTTTGGCTCTAGTGTAAGCGGATGATTGTTAGTATAAGTACCCATGATCCAATCACGTTTCGATGATTTTGAGTTATTATATTATTATATTACTTCTATTATTTTTAATAAAATAAGTCTTTTTATTAATTCTTATCACTTACATTTATTGATTGAATAAAATTAGATGGAAGTTTATATGATATATTTGCCTTAGTGATTGATGGAAAGATATGAGACAAAAACTAATGCACATAAGCAATATCATTAAATTTCTTAAGTCGTAGTATTATCAATAATGGACATTAACTATATGTGATTAGACTTGTGAATGCTATGCTCATGCTACAAGATAGCAGTAGGAGATCTCACACCTATTAACATAATGATGTCAAAACAAGCATTTAGGTTATTTATTTTAGAGAACATATCACCGGACTTAACTTCCTACGAGAACCCATTTGGTTTAGTCTCTAGAAATCTTATACGAGATGAGTACAATCTGGTTCTTTGACTTGAAGTCATCATGATTATCTCATTAAAACATTTATGTACATTGACACTTGTTTCGATGGACCTAGTAAAGGGTTGGGCGTGGACAATTCGTTGGGTGCACTACGAATCTAATGGAGGTCGGTAGATGACTAAGATAGGACATATCATTCCTTATATGCTAAAAGAGTTATCACATTGCTCTTCAATAAATGTCTCGCTCTAGAAATCTATAGTCATAGTAAAAGTACACTAATAGCATATAGTTGGTTTACTCTAAGAGCAAAGACGTTTGAGAATTGAAGAAAACTTGTGTGATCATAATCGAACAAGACTTATAACCAAATTGGAGATCACACTATGATAAGTTGAAATGGGGACTAAATTGTATGGTAACCACACACGTAAAAGATAATAACGAATTAATTAATCCTCCTAGAGAATTAGATAGTCATGATGTCTTGCTAGAGGCCAATCTTAACTTATGTATCAAGAGATAAAAGAGATGGCTTTTGTTCTTGATACAATGACAACATATCTAAGAGCCTATTGAGTCACACATATAAGTTTAAGCATTCACATTATTAAAGAGAAGCAAAGATATTGGAAAAAGTTTTTAATTTTGAAAGTTTTCAATTTTGGAAAAGGTTTTCGAAAAAGAAAAGTTTACTAAAATGGAAAGTTTCCTAAAGTGAAATTTTCCTAAAATAAAAAGTTTTTTATTTTATAAATCAATTTCTTAATTTAGAAGTTAGTTCCAAATTAGGAAGTTAGTTTCAAATTTAGAAGTAAATAACCTAAAATGAAAATTAGCTTCCTAATTTAAGTTAAAAGGTATTTTGGGAAGTTGTTCCTAATGTAGGCCACCTAAAATTATCTAAGTTTATTTATTTGGATTGCCCAAATTAATTAATTGGCCTAAAATGGTTTTAGATCAATAAGTTTAATTAAAAGCCTAAATATATTTTGGTGGGTAGATAAACATGAACCTTAATGGATATAGATGAATATTTTAAAGATAAAGATCAAAAACTCATATGTTAAATAACTCATAATCCTTGGAGGATTAGAAAACAACAATCAAGAGTCCAAATTCGAACAAGTTTTCACCCCTCTTATTGTCCTTGGAGAATAAGGAAACTCTCTCCCTATAGTTAGGAGGAGAGATGCGCAACAAGAAAGAATTTTTAGGGGAGAAAATTCAAAACAATTAAAAAGAGAAAGTAGTTTCTCCTAGAAACCCTAGCACACACCACTTTCCTCTTCTCTTTGGGTTGTTGTAAGATTATCCAGATTAGATTTCTATAGGAAACACTAAATAAATCAAAAAAGGTAGAGCTAGTACTCTATCAATTTTGAGTGTTTCTTTATGGTTGCTTGCATTGTGCGGATAATCAATAGAGGTTGGATGCTTGGATAGCTCCTTTCTCCGTTAAATAATTTAGATCTATACTACAAGAGATAATTCTCTATTCATCGCTTTAATTTATGAACATATGGCTAGTTGATTTAAGGACACGATATTGGGCCCTTTAGACGGAGGAAATATTTTTTTTTATTTCGCACACTTCATAGGATGCATGATCCTTCACTCATTAGATGTATAACTAACTCTTTATCCTAAAATCTTCAAACCAATGTCATTTTTCAGGTTTTTTAGTTTCTTTAATACTAGGTGAAAACTCCAAAATCAATAATAACTCACATTCCTAGTAAATAAAACAAAAAAAATATAGAAAACAAAGTCTTTTAAAAGTCTTCTAAAAGTTGGATAACAATAGCATGAATTTTCCTTGAAAAGGGTGCCTTTGGATCATTGATATCTTTATAAAATCATAACCAACTCCTTACCTAAGAATCTCTAAACCAATGCTATTTTTAGGTTTTTCTAGTTTCTTTTAATACTAGGTGACAAATTCAAAACAAATAATAACTCACATCCCCAATAAATAATCAAAATAAATAAAAAATAGTTTTTAATAGTTTTTTGGAAGTCTCCTAAATGTCGGGGAGTAACAATCATAACCAAGGACAAGGATATGTGCTATAAAATGAAGAATGCAATTTAAAGAGAAAAGTCTTTCTTTATTTTCAAAACTCAAAAACAAAATTGTCGACCATTACGAAAACGATACCTTCTTATACTTTGGTAAAATTCATCTAACCTAAGAAATCAGAACTTGGACTTTAAACTGAACCCCAATTAAGATAATACAATCCATAATCCATTAAAGTAATCATTAAGATAAACAATTTGGCCCAAACTTGCTCTTCAAAGTAGTAACTTTTAGCCTCCTCTCTTGAGCAACCTTTCGGCCTAAAGTCCTCCATGGTATTTAGCACTCCTTATTCTTTTGGTCCTAGTCTTAGACTCTATAGGTTGGTATAGACACTTTTGTGTCATACTCCTCCGATTGAAAAAAACTCTTTGTCAATATCTTAGAATCATCCTCATCATCATCGTCAACTTAAAGCTCAAGTGGAGACACTTTAAAAGTAGCCACATAGCTTCCTAAAAGCTCCACTAAGTACAAGTCTTTCCTAACTCTCTTTAACACAAGTAATGATCCATCCACTTCTAAGAACTTTGCATTTTTCATTTGGAGAAACACTTCTTCCTCATGTGAACCTAAACGAAATCTGTCTTCTAAAATACCGTTAGCGTCTTAAACTCATTATCCTTCCTAGGCTCTCTCATTCCATGTGACGTAAAAAGGACACATGACTTTAAATCAACCTTTTCTAAATGAAAATCATGCACAACACACGAGACTACTTCCATAGCCTGTATGTCAATCTCTTCTAAAATTACAACATAATTTTCAGCTTTAATCACACCCCTATGGTAACTCATAGCCACACTCTTTCTAACATATTTTTCATGCTTGGTGGTGTTTCTTTTTACTACATTACTAGGTTTGATGGTAATCATCCCATATTCCCAATATCAATATGATGACATATCATACTATCAATAAATTAATTATTTATATTTGTCCTTACTAAGCTTTTAATCGCAGTTATGTAATCGGGATAAGTAAGGGTCGAACCCACGGGAAAAGAAAATCAATCAATCGCTTTGGGTGTTCTTGTATGTAAAGAGGGGTTTTGTGTTAAGATTGTTCCGAATGGTTAGAAACAAATAAAATAAATTGAAATAACAATACTAAAGAAACCTTGATTGAACTTTAGTATCCATTTTTAATTTGGTCATTGATCATCAATTAAATAATTAACTTTATCTTAAACATGAAAATTCACCGTAAGACAACAAAATATATGTTGACTCCGGTCTTTTCTTACTTAGTCGTTAACTAAATATACGATATCTAATTAATTCCTTAGCTATTGAATAATCTATTAAGCACTAAATAGGTTTAATCTAATAACATCAATAAGATGAGAAAGACGAGTGAAGCTAAGCCACCTTCCTAAGTGTTAGAGAAGATGTAACTTAGTTCTATGTTTTTCAAGGAATTGACCAAAGCATCCCTAATCATCAACCCCTAGTTACTACCATAGGCAAGTTTAAATAAGCAATTACATAGACTTGAATACTTAGTTAGCAATAAACAATATGAATAAACAACTAGCGTGCACTCTAATTGAAAGAATCATACAACTAAGAACTAATCATATAGAAAAATATAAAATGCCAAATAGAGATAAATTTAGAAATAAAATCGGTAATCTCACGGTGGTTAACCAAAAGCTTCAACTTGATTCAACCAAGAAAATAGTTTAGTTATTCATGATATAACGAAATAATTCTATTAATTGTGGCTATAGAAAAGCTAGTTGAAGAGACAATAAATAATACCTTAACTTTGCTATTTATACCCAAAACTAAGGTTACATCACTTTTGTATCGATATTAGATTGTTACATGGCTCGATGTGTAAAGTTACATGGTTTGCTACTTGATATCACATGGTTTGGAACCATAGAAATAAGGTTGCAAACGACCATGTGAATTTGTTCACAAACCATGTAGCCAAGCTTCTACCAATGTAGATCTTCTCTTACTTAGTCATACGAGCGTGTGGTTTTATACTACAAATCGTCTAAAGGGCTTACTCGCCCATATGGATCTTCTTATTCCCTTATGTGTGCTAGGCTTAATCAACCACACAACCTTATGGAATGCTTCTTTAAACCGTATGGAAATGGTTCTACCCATATGGCTTGTCATGCTTGAGATTCCATATGGTTTCCTCCTTTATACGGCCACGTGACCTTTCTAAACCTCTTTGGTGACTTCTCTCTTCCTTACTTTGGTTTTAGGTTTCCATGCTTTGATTCATCAATTTTTTATAAAACCTAAAATCGTTATCTTATTCTTAAATAATATAATAAATACAATAAGCACCGGAAAGTTTAATTGTATTAGAGCATAAAAATCATGCTAATTATGCATTCATCAAATACCCTCACGAGTTAAACTTTGCTAGTCCTCGAGCAAAACAAATAAAAAAAAACCTAACTCACTTTTGTAAGAATCACAATTATATTTAACATATGTAACAAGCTTTTAAACCCCCGGGTTACCCCAAATGGATGGTTTGTGTCTCATGAGGATTTTTAGATAAAAAACCCATAAAATCATTCAAAAAAATGTCATACCAATATTATTATTCTTCAAACATTGATTCGTAAATCAAAATTTATAAAATTTAATAGTCAACTCAGTCATGTTCAAGATATTATCATTATATCAATGCATGTCTCTAAATTAATTTATGCATTTTCAAAACTAAACATAATTCGGGCATGCAACACTAACTCTACTTTTATCCTTTTTCCACCACTATAAGCAAGGTGATAAATATAGATTTTTTTAATCCAAATTTTTCTATTTAAAGCATCCCAATTTCTTTTTCATTTCAAGGCTTTAATAGCTTTTCCTTAAGCGGTCACTTACCTTTTTACGCCACTCGTTGACATTTATGATGAAAGTAATCGGTTACTTAGCAAGTCAACAACCTAGAGTAATTTGCATACTCATAATTTGAATAGTCGTTTGACATAAAAGTAAAAATTTATGATGAATACCCTTAGTTACTAAGCAATTCAAATCATTGGAGTAGAATTTTGAATTTCTTAGGCCATGTTTCTAAGGGAATGCTTTTCATATTTCTTTTTCAAATAACAATTAGGAAATCTTTTTTATTGAAACTATGCTTAGGTCTAGTTTCCAAAGGGTTTGCTTTTCTTTCAAAGTTGGTATTTCTTCCTAAATTATATTCCATTATGAAGACACATAAAGCTTTCTAGCATGTATACATATCTACAAAAATAATATCCCGAACATTTTCATTCATCTCATCAAATTTTCTCGAATTCAACATGACTCACCAATTAAGACGAATATCATACTAAACATGGCATTTGTTTGATTTTTTTATATAGGGGTATAAAATTGTAAACAAATCATGTGTATCTCATTCCGCCCACGTACCTTAATCTTTAATGTCACATGCCATGCGAATTGCACACAAACCATGTGTATCTCATTCAACCATTTGATCGTTCTCCTAGTTTTAGTTTCCAGCTTCTTTCCAGGCACACGGACATGTGGCTTTCTTTTTCAAATCGTGTCTTTTAGCCATCGCATATGTGTTTCTCCTTGCCCTTTAGACACTTAGTCAAATTTATCACCTCATTACCTATGCTATTCATTCTTTCCATCAAGTCAAGTGTAGATGAACCTTAAACATCAAATTAAGGACTAACTAAAAATTGGAATAAAAACATAAAATTTACACAAATCATTGGGTTGCCTCCCGATAAGCGCTTTTGTTTAGCATCGTTGGCTCAACTTTACCTCTTTTTGTAAATGAGGATCGTTCAATTTCAAACTTGATCCTAAACTTACGTGCATCTTAGTATTCTCCTCTTCGAGGATGTTGAATTGAATCACCTTACCATCGAACTCCATGATGAGAGCTCTCTCGTGGATGTTTATGTTTGTCCTATTGTTTTTAGAAATGAACTATTGTTTTTAGAAATGAACTCCTAATAAGAGAGGTGCAAGGGTTATAAAGAGACTCGCCTACTATCTTTAGGACATAGAAATTTGCTAGGAACACATATTGGTTCAATTGTATAAGAATATTTTCCATCGCCCCTTCAAGGTAGACATTAGTGCAATATGCCGGTTATATGATCACGTTTGTATTTTTCAAAGGCTCTAGATTTAGTACAATGTATATGGAATATGGTATTACATTGATTGATACACCTAAATCTAACATAGGTTTGTCTATTTTCTTGCTCCTTATTTGACACGGTATAGTAAACACACCTAGTCCTAAGCATTTAGGGGGATTTTTTGTTACAAAACTATAGAAATTCTCTCTCTTATTCTTATCTTTTCAATCATGTTCAACTTCTTTTTATTGATTCACAAGTCCTTCAAGACTTGGCATATCGAGGCACTTGCTTTATGGCTTCCAATAAAGGTATGTTTGCCTCTATTTTACTAAATAGCTCAAAGATTTCCTTCTCTTTTTCCTTCTTCAATTCTTCTTTCCTAGGCTTCTCTAACCTTCTAGGAAATAGCACATGATGAATTAAAAATGGGGTAGAGGCACCGGGACTTACCTTAGGTCTTGATCTCGCCTCGTCAATGATTGCAATCTTCTTTCCTTTCTCTTTCCTACTTTTTCTTCTTCGATAATTCATGCTTCCTTTTGATTGGCTATTCTATCCAAGCACCACTCCTCAAGATCATCGTGCTCACATTTCCTTAGGATTTATCACTATTTGAGATGGTAACTTCTCTTCGACCTAAGCCTCTAAATGACTCACAACAATTGTTAATTGACTTATTTAATTCTCTAGGTTTTGAATGCTTGATCTTGTCTCTTATTGGAATTGTTTAGTGCTTAACATAAGAGACTTTATCATTTCTTCTAGAGAGTTTTCAGCTTATGGTAGGGTGTGTTGTTGGAAGGACATAGATACGTAAGCTTGTCGCCTTGACTCATAAAAATTCTATCTACCTTGCCTATTCTCCTTATACCTCAAGTTAGGATGATCTCTCCATCCCCGATTATACATATTCAAATAAGGGTCATATGGCCTTGGTTGGCCAAACATTTCTAGCTACGTGTAGTTTTTTGTTGTGCCCCTCTTGCGGGGTTGGGTTTGCATTTATCCGGTGTTTGATAGTAGAACAAATTCTATAAGCCTTAATCGCATGTAGATTACCAACTACCATCTATCTTAGTAAGGATGTTAAATCAAAATTTGTTGCTCCAAACTTGAAATATTTACCTCATTGGCTCTTTTCAGTGCATGATAAATCCTCACACCAAATTGTTATGAGTTGACAATCATATTGGATATCAAAGCGAGTAACACCATCGATCGTTTTGTCTAGCAATGCTCTTCCACTTGCCACATCTATCATACTCATTTTCATCGAAGTAACCCCTCATAGAAATAAACTATAAAAAATTGATCAAAAATATGGTGATGCAAGTAGCTAAAACATTTCTTAAACTGCTCTTAATACTTATAAAGAGTTTCTCTAGTGAATTATCAAATCCCATATATTTCCTTCCCGATGCTTGCATACCTTGATGCCAAAAAGTACTTCATTAGGAATGCTTGCTTCATGTTGTTTCACGAGTCTATTGATCCTATAGGAAGATCATATAACCAATCCTTAGCATCCTTATCCAAGTAAAAAGGAAATGCTCTCAAATTAATCTAATCTTTTTTGATATTCCTTGTGGTCTCATAGCTGAGCGGACCATACAAAATTAGTTTAAATATTTATGGATCTTCTCTAACTAGGCCCTAAAATTTTGAAAGTAGATTTATCAATCCTAATTTGAACTTGAATGCACCTCTAAATTTGAGAACCTAATGTATAGTAGCTACCGATTGAGATCAAGCACAACCAACTCTTTTAATATTCTATTTACCCTATTTGTAGCCATATCATCTCCTTCGAATCACTCGACGATAAGAACTCAAAAATTATAGTTATTCCCGGTGAACTTCTTTAGAGGATTTAACCTTCCCAATTAAAACGAACCTTGCTTCCTTCCTCAACTTCCTTGATTTTCTTTCGGGTTCAGGATTGAAAACCAGCTCTCTTGGTTGAGACCTAATCATATACCAATAGTAACTAAAACACAAGAATAATCAATAATATCTAATAACAATAAAATTCAACTACGAGTCCTTGATAGTCATGCTAAAATCGATGGTGTGTCATATCGCTAAAAAATTAGTACTTTATATATGTCCTTACCGAGATTTTAATCGTAGTTATGTAATCGGGATAAGCAAAGGTCGAACCCATAGGGATAAGGAATTAGTCAATTACTTTGGGTGTTCTTATGTGTAGAAAGGGGTTTTGTGTCGAAGGTGTTTGGAATGCTTAGAAACAAATAAAATAAATTGAAAAAACAATAATAAAGAGATTTGGTTGAACTTTATTATCCACTTTTAGTTTGTTCGTTGATCATCGATTAAATAATTAACTTATCCTAAACATGAATATTCATTCTAAGACAACAATAAGTATGTTTACTCCAGTCTTACCTTACCTAGTAATTAACTAAATATACGATACCCAATTAATTTTCTAGCAATTGAACAACCTATTAAACACTAGATAGATTTAATTCAATAACAACATTAAAATGAGAAAGATAGGTGAAGCTAAGCCACCTTTTAAATGCTAGAGAGTATGTAACCTAGTTTTATATTTTTCAAGGAATTGAATGAAAACATTACTAATCATCAACTCCTAGCTACAACCATAGACAAGTTTAGACAAGTAATTACATGAACTTGAATACTTAGCTAGTAATAAGCAATATGAATAAATAACTAACGTGCACTCTAATTAAATTAATCATACAACTATGAACCAATAATGCGAGAAAAACATAAAATACCTAATAGAGATAAGTTTAGAAATAAAACCAAGTAATTTTATAGCTTCTAACCAAAAGCTTCAACTTGATTCAAACAAGAAGGGAGTTTAGTTATTCATGACACAAAGAGAGAAGTTTATTAATAGTGCTCGTAGAAAAGCTAGCTAGAGAGAATAAATAATACCCTAACTTTGCTATTTATACATAAAACTAGGGTTACATCACTTTTTGTATCGGTATTATATTGTTACATTGCTTGATATGTAAAGTTACATGGTTTGCTACTTGGTATCACACGGTTTGGAACCCTAAAAATTAGGTTGCACACGATTGTGTGAATTTGTTCATAAACCGTATAGCTAAGCTTCTATTCGTGTAGATCTTCTCTTCCTTAGCCATGCGAGCATGTGGTTTTATACTACAAACCGTGTAAAGAGCTTACTACCCATATGGATCTTCTTCTTTTCTTGAGTGTGCTTGGGCTCAATCAACCACATGGCTATGTGGAATGTTTCTTCAAATCATGTGGAAATGTTTCTACCTACGCGGCTTACCATGCTTGAGATTTCACATGGTTTGCTCCTTCAAATCACATGGCTATGTGACTCTTCTAAGCCTCTTTGTTGACTTTTCTCTTCTTTACTTTGGTTTTAAGTTGTCTTGGTTTGATTCATCATTTTTCCTATAAAACTTAAAATCGTTATCTTATTCTTAAATAACATAATATAATACAATAAACACTAGAAAGTTCAATGTATTAGAGCATAAAAATTATGCTAATTATGAACTCATCACAATAATATAGGGGTCATCAACATATCTATCATCATACTAATCATACCTAGGTGCTATATTTCAACCTACATACTCTTCATACCCACCACATACATCAAAACCAAACACTAACCCATTCCCACTCAACCGATTCAAACTACACACACTTTCAACTTTACTTAAATAAGCTAAATCATGATCTATAACATTTGATTGTAATTTACTAAGGTATAAAAATAGAGTGTTAATCATACCTTTGTCATTCCCCACCTCGTTCATTCCTCATGGGTAGTAAGGTGATCCGATCTTTAACCATAAATAATGAATAAGTGTAATGGTATATGCCATGCATACTACCATAACCTCCCTAGTAAAATGTAGCAAACATTTATTGGAACCACATCAAACCAAATCTGATCTATATACACCGACCAACAAGTGAACTCTATAAAGCTTTTTTTGTTCACTATTTTTTCATTCCTTCTTATCACCCAAGACATACAATAAGGTTTAAGGTTATTGACTATAGGTAGTCCAAGCTTGTTGACTATCTAGACAAATATTGTATTCACACATGCCCTACTATCAATAATAACATCACATACAAAAGACATCACTCAACTCGCTATTCATCTTTGTATCAATGAACTTAGAATCTAGTATGCTATTTAACATTATCATCTCTTCTACATCGATAAATAATTTCTTCTCTACTTTGATTTTCACTTCTTCCTTCTCTTCTTCCTAGATTTCCCATATTTGGCTTCCTCAACCAAACTCATAATCCTTCTATTCAAGTAATCGGATGTAATGTGCCTAAACATTTGGCACTTAAAATAGTTTCAAGCATGAAGTCTTATAGGTTTAGGTCTAGTAAGAGTACTTGCAACTCCCCTAAAAGTCACCACTAGAAAAACTATACTAGGATTAGAGGTAAGAGCTCTAGTCAAAACTCTTAAGTAGGATTTGGCTCCTTAGCATGAATCTTCCAACCCATCTTATGGATTTTTATGCCTCTCTACTTTCAAGCACTAGCTTGATGTCATCTTGAATCATATGGTATTACCGTAGTTAAGCCGCACTAGTTATCTCTATCTTTATCCCTCTTAGGAACCATACAACTAAATGTTCTTTTAGCTCATTCACATCATATTTGAGGATCAGTTGCTTAAACTCAACTGCATACTCTTCTATGCTTAAGTTGTTTATTAAAATTATGTAACTTAATATAAGTGTATTGCTTGTGATAGTCAAACAAGTTCTTGTGCTTTAGAATTTTTTTTATTATTTTTTCACATGGTAATCTTTCTTTTCTCCTTTTAAATTTTCTATCATTTTCCCACCACATGGAGGCAAACCTCTTCTCTTTCACCATTTGACCCTTGGTCTTATACTTTCGATTTGTAGCATCTTAGACTTTCCCTCCAAGACCTTCTCCCTCTCAACCTTTTATGTCGGGAGCCCTTAGAAGTTGAAGTTTAATTTTCTCTATCGGATGCATAATTTAGGTCATCTCCATCCGTAACTCAGCCATAATTATACGAGTAGGTAGTGTTCTTCTAAGAGGCATCTTCACAACAATGTTAGTCATGCAAACAAGAATTGACCAAAGCTTTGATGCAAATTTGACATTAATCCTTTATGAAGACTTTGCACCTAAATACATAAGCATTGATATCCCTCTAGCTTGAAATGTTTAGGGCAACAAACAACCAATTTAGCATGATTAGAAAACATAAATCAAGTTAAAAACTCCAAAAGCAATTTCAACAACAAGAAAAGAAATGTTCAAACCTTAAATCCAATCACACAAAACTAACATACAATCCACATAACTATATTGTAGTCCATAAATAACTATGAAACACATAAAATTAGCCCTACCTACCAACTCAAAGAATTCAAAAATCATAACTCAACAAATCCTAAAAACCTTGACAAATAAGGTTAAACCTAGATCTTGTCAAACCTTTTCATAAAATTACAAAACTTTAACCAAACCTTATTTAGACTTAAAAGAACAAATGGTAAAAATTTGGAAGCAATAAGAAAAACCTAACCCCTAGTTCTAGAATTACAAAGCACGAGGTTTAGCGTAAGAGATAATTAAGAGAAACTTCTTAAGAATTTTATTAATCAATTAGAAAAAGCTTTGTTTCTCTAAATTACGTAGAAGATGCTTAAATAATGAAGCATAAAATTTGGCTAACTAGGAAAAATAAGTTTACCCCATAATTGGTCCATGTACGAGTTTAATGGTAGCTTGATTGAAACCTCCTGCTCTTGCAAATTTATTGATTGAGACCATCCGTTATAACGTCGTTGACTATTCATCATACGTGGCAAGTTGAAATTAATGGTAGCCAATCAAATAATGACACATAGTAAACTTTTTGATACATATTTCCATATGTCGGTTCCCGATTAGCACGTGGCATGAATAGTTAACAACGTTATAACAAAGGGTCTCAATCAACAAATTTGTAAGAGTAAAGGCTTCAATCAAGTTAAAAAAATAATATAGGGTCTTAATCAAAAAAATTAAAATTATACAGGGACCAATTATGGAGTAAATCTCCGAGATAAATACCCCTAACATATTTAAACTTAAATTTAATAAAGACTAATTAACCTAGCCCAAAATCCAAAATAAATATAGACTCTAAAATAAACTACAACATAAATAAGAATTCTTATGATAATAAAATACCTAAGATAAAATGTAATGAAAGTTAAATAAATAAAACTTGAAATCTTTGGCCTATCTAAGGCTTGAATATTCAACCTAATTGAAATGAGCCATTCTTCTATGTCAAACTCCCCATTTTGAAGAAAACTTATCTTCGAGTTGAACTATTCTTACTTTAATCTTGTGGATGTCCAACTAAAACTATCCAAATCTTTTTTTTCTTTGCTCTAACATATAATATAATATTTTTTTCTTGAATTTGCTCTAGCTCTTGTAGACCATTATGTTACCCTTCGTACAAAGATGGATATTTTTAGAGGTTAATAAAGAATACTAGATAGATCTAGAAACCTCTAAAAGATTTAGGATCGTTAGAAAAGCCTCCGAATTATCTAAGAGAAATCTAGACATGTGTTAGATAATTCTAAAGAGTTCTTCATTATTCTAGCATGTACATATCTAGATAGTTCTAAATAGTTCTTTATAAACATCTAGATAAGAGAATTATAGAAAATCAATCATAGCCACTAGATTAAATTGATCATATTCATCCATTGAGGAGGTGAAGGACTATAAATTAATGAGGCCTTCTTTTGGCCAAACTATTCAAGAGATCGAGAGAAATCCAAGAGATCTAGAAAAGTGTAATCTAGAGTTGTAAGTATTTAAGAGCAATACAAAGAGTGTTATCTAATATCTCTTTTATATTTTTTTCTTACTTAATAAATTAGTATAAAAGGAAGGCTCACTTAGTTTGGCTTAAAAGAAAAGTAAGCCAAGAGCCACAAGAGAACATAGGAATGTCTAAGTTTGTGAAAAGTGGTATCGTAGTGTGGTTAAGCTTGATAAATGATATCAAACTCGATTGTAAGCTAAGTATTCAAAGAGTAAACATGTCTAGCTCATATATTGATGATAATGTTATGTATGCTAAAAAAAAAATTTACCACCTCAACCCTTAGACGAGTTAAGGGAAGTCTCATGATGTAATGGTTTCCTTCGAGGGAGCATCTTATAAGGACAAAGAAACACTTTATCGATTTACAAAAAAAGACTTGAGGATATAAAAGAAGACAATGAGGAAGAGGTACTAGGCATGATAAGCCAACATGAAGCACTCTCTAGTCTCTAGACTCAAGCAAAATTGGTTGAGAGGTATACTAAAGAGAGCTTTTAAAAAGGATGCTTTCATTGAATGAACAAAGAAAGTGCTTACACAACATGAAGAGTCTATGACAAAGTATGAGTAACTCTTGAACGAGCTTAAGAAAGATTAGATAATTTACTAAGAAGCTATATCTAATGGTGTAGTCTTGTGGGACATGCTAAAAGTTGAAGTGCTTTGGGATAACAAATTATTCGAGCAAAAATATGTTAAAAAATTCAATAACTTCTTTTGAACAATATAGCAATACTTTAAGGTAGTAGGCTTGATCGAGGATAAGAGTTATGTCAATACTACAATCCTTTATCTCAAAAAACACACTCGCTTTAAGGTGGCATATAAAGCACCGAGTGGTCAAAGATAGGAATCGAGAGCTACCTAGCTAGGATGAAATCAAAAAAGCCTTTTATTCCTAATTTTACCTCAAGTAAGTAGATTGGGAAGAGTAGGAGAAGGTATAAATATTGAAGTATATGAGAACTATTTATAAATATGTTAAAGAACTTTCCAAAAACTTTAGGTATGTAGCAAACTTGATTACGATCATATATATAATTTTATTAAGGAACTTCAACCATGGACACAATAAGAAGTACAAGGTCAACAACCTAAGACCTTTACTAAAGTTGTGGCCATAGCTAAATCTTTGATATTGTATAAGGAAAAAAACCCTTTAATCCTATAAAAGACTTCAAATGTAAATATAGGGGAGTTTAAGAGAATAATTGGTATAAAAACGGATAAGACAAAGCATATAAGTATAAAGGCTTTGTAAAACAACAAGACAATAAATAATTCAAGCCCAATGGTTGCTACTTTTATGACGGAGTTACATCGGTGTAAGAGTGCCTAAAATGACAAGTCCTCAATGCCTTAATGGAAGATAATGAATGTTCTCCTAAGCATGAGAAGCATATGGGATCATTATGGCTTTTCAATGTCCTAAACATCAAGCACTCACCTAAGGTACCATCAAAAGATGGGATAATATATATGGATATAGACAAGAATAGTAAAGCTACTTTAACCATGGTAGACATGGGTGCCAAATACAAATTTATGGCCAAAGACGAGGCTAATAGACTTTGGTTTGGTGGTTACCAAGTCATCTAGTAATATGAAGATGGTAAATACTTCCCTAAAGCCTACCGGTGCATAATGTGTGAGGCAAGTCTTGGCATTAGCACATGGAAGAGAATGATATATTTTATGATAATCACGATCGATGAATTCTAAATTTTATTAGGCATGGTGTTCTTCAAACAAGAAAAAACCATAACTATGCCTCACTTAGAGCAAATGGTAATCCTAAAGAAAGAGACATCATACATGGTGACAATTGGGATACATGATAAATTAGATATAAAACTTCTTTTAGCCATGTAAATCATCGATGGAGCCCCGTAAGATGAATACATAGGTAACATGAAGTCACCACCTAGCTAATTATAAAGAATTATGAAACCCCAAATGTGCTAGTCTATATAGATATCTTGATAAGAGGTCGAGTTCTGTATGGAGAAGATATGACATCATCACTATCCTATCCTACTTGAGGTAAGTTGTATATTCGCATGTGAAAATAAAAATCTATTTTTTTACTATGTTATACTTCTATGCCTATTTAAATGAGTTTATTTTGTTAAGTCAAAACATAATAGTTTAGGGGTGTGGATGTAAAATAGAGTAAATTAGGGATTTAGACTGGTCTAAGGCCAATACCTCCCACTCAAAGGGGGAAACATTAGACAAGTTAGAATTTTAACTAATCTTTAACAAACACTACCTATATCGATAAGTAGGTAGTTTCTAAAGATAAATAGTCTTTAATGATATGAATAAAAAATCATCAATAACTTTGCTCTCATAAGCAAGAAGTTATCATTAAATTCAAATCACAAGTTTGAAAAGCTACCAATAACTTCTTCACATAAGTAGAAAGCTATTGGTAACTTTATTTTACTTGAGCAAAAAGCAAATAATTGGTTTAGAAGCCACTAGAAACTTCATCACATAAGTGGGAAGTGTTTTCTAACAAACCGAACACACGTGAAATGATTTCAAAATCATTAGAGGCTTTATCACATAAGTGAAAATTTATCAATAACTTCATTTCTATAAATGGTTTTAGAAGAAAATGATTTTGGAGCCACCAATAGTTTTGTCAAAATAGGTGAGAAGTCACTAGTGACTTTTTTTGACAAATTGAACGTAAGAAAAATGATGTCAAAATCATTGAGAACTTTGTCTCATAAGTGAAAAGTTACTAATAACTTTATTTTCATAAATAGTTTTGGGAGAAAATGGGTTTGGGGCCACCAATGGCTTCATACATACAGGTAGGAAGTCATCAATGGCTTGTTTTCCGACTAATAGAATACGGGTAAAATGAATTCAAAAAAAATATTGAAATTGGATTATATACTTTAGATATGACTCTTACATGTTTAGGTACATTTTAACAAAGCATGTCAAATTCATCAAACCACAAACCATGCCTAAACTCGTATTAAAAATACAAATGTTTAAATGGAATAATTCATTCATAATGGCAATTACAACAACATTCACTTCAACTACATTTAAACCATGAATATATAAATAAAATATGATAATTTATTCATATTTTAAAGGAGTACAATCATTATAGAGGTTTTACCAAAAAAATATTTTGTATTTTAAATGTTTGATTTGAGGATTAGTTTTATTCTATTCGTCCTCAATGATAAATGATTGTTCGGTTATGTAAGAAAAAAAGAGCAATTGCCTACTATCAAAACATTGTATGGGTCTTGCTAAAGTGACTAAAATTCCCTCTAAGGTCAATGCAAATAGTTGAAGTTACTATTATCGCCAAAGTTACTATAGATTTATCAAAGTTATTTGTAAATTTTACAATAACTTTGTAAATCTCCAACTTCTCTAAAAACTACCAATGTTACTACAGACTTGAGGAGACTTGTCCATAAAGTAGTTGCTATGTTTTTTCTAGCAAAACCAACGCAAACATAGTTTACAACATCATGCAATTCCTACCAAACTCAATCAATCAAACAATCTATATATATATAACACATGTCATTCAATGTTTACTTTCAAACATATAACACATTATATTTTTTATTTTGTTTTGCTATGAGTGATGGTTGGAAATGGTAGCAACTTTTGATCTAAAATAATGGCTGGAATTGTATCAATTCTTGGCCAAAAATAGAGGAAAAAAGGTTATGGCTTTATGGCTATAAATTTTGACCTAAAAAGGTGGTGACTTTGTGGTTGTAACTTTTGAACTAAATAAGGGGTTAAGGGAGAGGTTTTTGGCAATAACTTTTGGCTCGCAAAAGAGAAAGCGATGGTGTTTGTGACTACAAGTTCTAGCTTAAAAATGGAGGATAAATGGTGGTTTTATGATGGAAGAGGGTTGATGCCTGGTCGATGCTTACGAAGGGCTATAAGTGAGGGCTACGAGGTGAGGGGTCATTCTTGGCTAACGGGTAAGCGGCTATGCATATGGAATACCGGTGAAGGGTTGGCTACGAGGGCTAAAATATGAGGGGTCGTTAGTGAGCGGCTATTGTAATATGGGGAGTTGATAGTGAGGGGTTAGCTGCAAGGGCTATGAGATAAAGGGTCGTTAGTGAGTGGCTATTGTAATGTGACAAGCTAGTCGTAAAGGCTACAAAGTGAGGCTTTGGGTGAAGGGAGGTTGTTGGTGAGGGGCTACTAGTTTTGGGGCTAGGCTGCAAAGTAACGGCCATTGTGATAAGAGGAAGGCTGTTGATGGGGCCTACTATGATATGGGAAAGTTACTAGTAAACGGCTATTAGGATGAAAGGAAGTAGTTGGAGAGGGGCTGCTATGACATGGGGAAGTTGTTAGTGAGGAGCTGCTGGTTATAGGATGTTACGATGTAGGAAAGCTATTGGTGAGAGGTTGCTATGATGTGGAGGAGTTTTGCAAGGGAGAGGGAGTTTTTTCCGAAGGTTTTTGTTTTAATAGAAAGAGAGTCGACTAGATGCAAGTTTTAAAAGAGATGAATAGTAACTAGTATTGAAAATAAAAAAAGCAAGGTAGGGACTTTTAAACTTGGGTTCTAGGTTTTTTAGTTAAAAGTTTGTTTTGCTCCTAAATTCTCTAAAATCTATTGATTTAAGTTCGATATTGATTGTTCGTTTCAATGGCACCCTTAAATCTCTATTAATAAATCCTTTTTTTAATTTCTTCCAATTATGCCCCCTCTTTATTTTAATTAAAGGAATAAAATTTTGGATTTTTTAATTGTACTCTCAATTGTCTTTTCTTATTTCGAACTTTTTATTTCTTTTTTATTACCCCTAGAACTAATCCGAGCCGCTTATTTAAATTGATTTTTTTTCTTTTTTTCTTTCTATACATGGCATTTTTGTTTTCATTATTATTATATTTTTTATTTTTTAATAAAAAATAAAAATAGAAATAAAATAATAGGGGTAAAAATTGAGTGCTGATAGTTGTCTCCTCTTTACAATGCTTTCGTTACAAAGTCATTACAAAGTCATTAAAAGGTTATTCTTTGACTTTGTATAGAAAGCCTTGTAAAGAAAAATAAGAATTGAAACGAAAATGCACAAGTGCAAATAAATTAGAAAAAAAAAGATATTCATCAAATTTAAATGACAACCGACCATTTGACGAAATGTAACCGACTACTAATTTTACAATGTGTGACGGACCGCTCTAACCCTCATGTGTGACGGACCACACCGACTTTAGCAGAATATTATAGACCACTTTGACTTTATTAGGTGTGACAGATCACTCTAACTTTAGTAAGATGTGATAGACTACTTTGACTCTTTTACATTTAATAGACCACTCTAATTTGGTAGGATGTGTCATACCACTTTGACTCTACTAGATGTGATAGACTATTCTAACTTTGGCAATATGTGATAGACCACTCTAATTTTGGAAAGACATGACGGACCAATCGACTTTGGCAAGACGTGACGGACCACTCGACTTTGTTAGATGTGACGGACCACTCGATTTTGGCAAGACGTGACAAACCACTTTTACTCGCTATACTTAGTGAACCGCTCCGATTTGGTAAAATATGACGGACCATTTTCACTCTTCTAGGTGGGACAAACTACTCTAACTTTAATAAGACATGATAAACCATTTTGACTCGTTATACTTGACGATTGCTCGATTTGACAAGAAGTGGTAATCCACTTTGACTATACTAGGTATGACGAGACCATTCTAACTTTGGTAGGATCTGGATAGACCACTCGACTCTACTAGGTGTGACAAACCATTATAACTTTAGCAAGACATGACAAACCATTTTGACTTTGCTATACTTGACGATCGTTCTAATTTGACAGGACGTGGAAACTACTTTGGCTCTACTAGATGTGATAAACTACTCTAACTTTGACGAGACATGACAAACCACTCTTACTCTATTAAGGGTGCCGGATCACTCGACTTCGACAAGACGTGATAGACCACTTTAACTTTACTAGGTAGGGCGGACCACTCTAACTCCATTAGGTATGATAGACCATTCGGACTTTGTATACAAGGACTCGTAAAGAATTGAAGAATGAAAGAGAAAATTGACAAAGAATAACTTAAAGAATATATATCATTTTTATGGTCTATTCTCTAAAGCGATGTACCTCTTGTGGTCGACGTAATCGAGTTAAACAAATAGATTACCATTCAACATGCATTCTTGGCTTACAAGTTGTATCTTTCTATTATTAGAAATATAAGTCTTGAAAGTTCCAACCATACTCTTTCCTTTTTCTCTAGTGTTGCCATTCATGTTTGATAGCAAAATGAAAGGCTTACTACTCTCCTTTAGACCGGTCCGACTACTCCTCGTGTCATGGTGGTTTGTTGCAAGCCATTAGATCGTACTAACATGATTAGTATTATATGGTGTGGTGACTTTTCCTTTTCAAAATCTAGATTTTTTCCATCATATCATCGCGTTTGCTAACCCGTGCAAATTTCTTTTGACTTAAAAACATTATCTATGATGTCCCATGATTTGCTTTTCAAACAAGCATGATTTGAAAGGTTCTATCATACTATAGACTTTGGAAAACCTCTTTATCATGTCATTCTTTTATATTTTAAATTCTTTATCGTGTTTTTATAGATAATATCAATACACTATTATGCGAAGGATCAAGAAAATAAGCTTTTAGTGACTCGATCACATTAGAGAATGTGGGTTTTTTTTAAAAAAAAAAAGAGTTAGAAAATCATAGATTTGATAATGAGAGAAAATAAAAAAAAATAATAAGCAAAAGAAAATACTAACATGTAAAATAGACTAGCCGTAACTTCGATAAATACTTTATTACTTTGAATGAAGGGAGTTATAATTGATATGTAATATTTTTTTACAGCATCTAAATTCACTTGTTTAGAAAGCTCACCACCATCCATATTCATCAAAATGAGAGCTCAACTCGAGAATGAATGCATTTTTTACCATATAGAGACCTTCATAGTTCGGTGCCCATTTACTTTGATTTCCCCTCAATATTTATAGAATTTTCTTTAGCACGAGTTCTCTTTCTTAAAAACTTCTTCGATGAATCTTCTTGTCATATGCTCTAGCTATTTGTTTCGATACAACTAAGCATGACAAAGGGAGGTAAGCCATTTTTGCTTATTAGATTTAGTTTTTCATATTGGATTTTTACCTATTTAGATTCTTTCAATTTCGCTCCTTTCAAGACTCTTAGGGAAGGTATTTCAACTTCCAAAGGCATCACAACCACCATTCTATATACCGGAGAGTAAGGAGTTACTCTTTTAAAGTTCGATGGATGTTCAATAATCTTCTTTAAGTTTTATTTGCTACTTCCACGACTTCACTCATCTTAGGCCCATATGAAAAGGAATTACGATGCTTTATCTTCTATTACCGACATAAATCTATTATCATTTTACCATTAAAGTTATAAACATTTTATGTTATTGAAGTTTTAAGAGAGGTACATCTGCAAACAATAAATTTTTCTATAAATTGGTGTACAACTTTCCGAGTCAAAAGTGCAAAGGAAGAACCTTCAACTCATCGGTAAAATAATCAACTATTACTAGAATGAAATGGTACATGTTGCTCACCTTAAGGTTTATCGATCCAATGACATCCAAGCTCGATAAATCAAGCGGCGAGGTGATATCATGTTGAAAAAAGGTGTTGGTAGACATTTATTCGATCGACATAAATCCGACACTTGTGAAATTTTTAAACACAATCAATGTAATCTTTTTCCATGATAGTCCAAAAGTACCTACTTCATTGAATTTTTCCAATCATCATATGTCCGTTGGCATGCATAGTACGGATACCTTTATGGAATTTTCTTATGATGTTATTTGCCTTAGTCAAATCCAAACTTCTCAATAAAGTGCCAACAAAACTTCTTTCATATAGAATCCGACCATTAAGATAAAAATCAAAAGCCAACCTTCCGAGGGTCTTTTTTTCATTTTTGATTATCCATTCTAGTACTCATTGCTTTTAATGAACTCTATGATGCCATGGTACCATGGCTTCCCATTTGATTCCTCTTCGACCGGACCACGACAATATACTAGGGCATTTTTGGTTTCAATGAATATGGGTTGAATTTTCATACCACATTCAATTTTAATCATAAAAGAAAGGGTTGTTAGCACATCATTGAAATGGTTCTTTTCTCTACCTAGACGAGTGAATTTCTTCAAACTGACTAGCTAGTTTTGTTAGATACTCATGGTATAGTTTTAGCTTTTCATCATTCATTTGTCAATCTCCTTTCACTCGACTAATTATCAATAATGAGCCACCGTATATATCAATTTTTCTTATATTTATCTCTAAGGTCGCTTCTAGATCATGCATACATGTTTCATACTCAACGATGTTGTTCGTACATTTAAATTGCAATTTAACTATCATTAGAAACTATTTCCTCTTTAGTGAAATCAAGACCAAGATGATACCATTTCCTAACACATCGATGGCTCCATCAAAGTACAAGACCCACATGTCATCATTTGGCTTAGGCTCCTCTTTTTCAACCATCACAATTGATTTGTTAGGAAAATCAAATCTCAAAAGCTCATTATCATCTATTGCATTATCTATTAAATGGTCGGTTATGGCACTTTCTTTCACTACATTTCGGTCATGTATATAATATCATATTCGGATAACATGACTTGCCATCTTGCAATTCGACTAGAAAGGTATGGCTTCTACAAGATGTACTTAAGAGGATCTATTTTTAAAATTAACTAAGTAGTGTAATAGAGCATGTACTTGTTTGAATCATCATGCACACCATATTAAACCATGACACATCTTCTTCAACACACCGTATCTTGACTTGTAATTAGTGAACTTCTTACTCAAACAAGTAGATGGTCTATTTTTTCTTTCTCTACTTATCATGCTGATCCAAGACACCCTTCACTACTATTTCTATAATTGATAAATACATAATCAAAGGTCTTCTCGGTATAGGTGGTACCAATAATGATGGTTTTTGTAAATATCACTTGATCCGATCAAAGGCTTCTTAGCAATCCCTATCCCATACGTCGAGATTTTTCTTTCATAACCATCTCAATATCAACTTGCTAGAGTTGGTTAATTGAGAGATGAAGTGAGCTATCTAATTCAAACGACCCAAAAAGCTTATAACTTCTTTCTAGGTTAATGGTGATGGCATACTTTGAATGACCCTAACTTTATCGAGTCAACTTTAATTCCTTTATTATTCATTATGAACCCAAGAAATTTTCCGGACCTCATACCAAAAGTGCATTTTGTAGGATTTAACCTTAGTTGATATTTCCTGTCTCTCAAATAACTTTCTCATGATCAAAATATGATCCTTGCTTTTCTTATATTTTACAATCATATCATCCACACACATCTCAACTTCTTTATGCATCATGTCGAAAAATTATGTAACCATAGCTCTTTGGTAAGTAACCTCAATATTTTTCAATCCGAAGGCATAAACTTGTAATAGAAAGTTCCCCAATGTGTGATAAATGTCATCTTGTTCATGTCATCTACTACCATCTTGATCCGATTGTATCCTAAAACCCTCCTTAAATGAATATGTGGCATTTTTTTAGTATTTTTAACCAAGTCATCGATGTGCAATAATGAAAATTCATCTTTTGGACTAGGTCTATTTAGGTCTTGGTAATTCACACACATTCAAAACTTACCATCTTTCTTACCCACTATGACTATGTTTGACACCCACAAAAGGTATTCAACCACTTAGAAAAATCCTACTTTCCATTGTTTTTTAATCTCTTTGTTCACCTTCAACGAAGACGTTTAGCCTTGTCCTTCTCAACTTCTATTTTTCGGCCTACATCCTAGGTTTAAAAGCAATTTATGCTCCATTATCTTGATATCTATCCCTAGCATGTCTATATATAACTAAGCAAATACTTCGCAGTATTCTCTAAAGAATGAAATCATACTTCCCTTTTCAACATCTTTCATCAAGGTCTCAACTTTTAACTCTTGTTTGTTCTCATTACTTCCTACATTTATCACTTTTAATTCTTCTTAGTGTGGTTTGATAGACTATTCTAACAATTCTACTAGTTTTGTGAATTCTTTTATATCATCCTCTCAAGCATTCTTCTTTATCCATTATAGTTAAAATTTCATCATATTTAGGCCAATCATTTTCACTTTTTAAACAAATGATCATAATGTATTTCCTTGAAATGAAATACAATTACAAATAAAATGAAGAGAAAATGAAAGTAAAGAAAGAAAATTTTAAAAAGAAATTCTTTATAATTTGATCTATTAGTTTTACATATGAACAAGATAAGGCCCTACATCAAAAGTCTTTTTCTAGGATTCGAGCTAGAATTCAACTAGAAGGTCAAATAAAAACATGATAAAAAGAGATTTACTTGATCTTATAGAAGACCGGTACTTTCTTCTTGAACCGGTTAGTTAGCTCTTCATTTCTAGCATATTTCCAAACAATCTTATTAATTTAAAAGCTTCCTTCATCTTATTAATACCGAGTTATAGAAGAGTTACCACATCCAAACTGGTTGATGATGACATCAATAGTGTATATTGATCAATGCCTTAGCCACTACTCGCCTCAAAGGTATTGATTGCCATGTCATCGAAGGTGTAGCCTAAGGTAAAATCCTCATCATCTATAAATTTTACATATGAAGGTCGTGGGAATGTCATACAAATATAAGAGATCAATGTCTCAATAATTGGGATATTACCCCTCAATATGGGCCTACTTTTTCTCTCTTATCAATACAACCATCCTCTAATAATTCTTTTTAGATAGTTTGTCACCAAACCTAAAGTGCTAGTTGGTCACCCTTATTTCACAAAATTGAAATTATCAAGCACATTGTCATTCATATAGAAATATGGTAATATAGCTTTTATCATGTACTTTGATACCATCTTTACGACACCCGATAGCTTAGTGCTATTTACTTATGAATTCTTGAGAACTAGTAAGGCATTGACTACATAAAAAGTATGCAAGTTTCCATCACCTACTCTTTTTACTTTAATATATAAAACTCGACACGTTCTTAGCTATGGCCATAGCCTCTTCATCCTTTACAGGTGATCGGCTTTCTATCGCTTATATACTTCAATCTTTAGTGTAGTGAGAATGTGATAGCCTTCCTAGCAACATACTATATGAAGGATGGATGTCAATCACTTGTAAGGTGGTTTGAAACTGGTACGATCTAATGCTTATATCAATTTATACCTCTCTAATAACCTAGCCAAAGGTGTCGTCATAAGCTCATATCATCATTTTACCTAGCCTTGTTTGAGAAGAATCAATTGAAAGAAAATCTAGAACATATTTTGGTAGCACATTAAGAAAAGACCCATTATCAATCAACACCTTCGTAACCATATGATCCTTGTACTTGAATGTAATATGTAAGGCCTTATTGTGTCCGAGAGTCTAAATTCGTCTTCGATAAAGTATAAGTAATTGGTGACTTGTACCTTTCCTACCAAGTGCTATATTAAATCAGTAGTGATGTTTTGTAGGCATATGCTTCATTGTGGAATTTTAAAGTGTTATTTGATGACGCTTAGAGTTTAAGATTAGTGATAAGAGAGATATGTATAGGAGTTTTATTCAACCGATCCACTACACTATACTCGTTGGGTTCTTCAACTTTAAAAATTCCATATCCTTATCATCCTCAATCGGCTTATTCATCTTAAAATTCATAAGAGACAACTCAACTCTTTTATCTTTGATGGATTTTTATACATTTAGAGGGATAGGTTCGATGTCCTTCGCTTTCTCTGTTCTCAACTTTTTAGGGGTGGAGTACCATTTTGTGTATATAACTTCCCTAATATCTATCATCCCATTAGAACAAATTTTTATGATAGCACATGACTTATTGGCATAAGTGAGAGATCCATACTTGTACTAGGTAGCCTAGTAGTCGGCCTTCACGAGTGCAAGCATTTTTAAAACTAGTTTTATAGGACCCAAAGCAGCTTACCTCATACCCGAAAGATATAGATTTGTCGAGCATCATTTTTTAAAGATAACATATTCACTTTGATATCTATTTTTTCTTCTTAAACCTCAAAGTCCCTAATATTAGCATAGTTTGGACCAAGTGGTGGAACTCATCACACCTATCAATATCATGTCCTCCTTTTTTTTTTTGGAATTTACAAAAATATTCAAAGTGGATAAGGGCTTGTAAACCTAAGAGCTTTATATCGACTCCAACAAAATTCATCATTTCAAACGGACTAGATATGGAAACTTTCAAATTCAACCTCTCTCTATTAATAGCTACATCATCAAGTATCATCATATTTATCTTTCTAATGATAGTGTGAGTTGGTAATGGGTTTGAGCTCACATTTAGAGAATTAGGTGTGTCTTCAAATGTAATTCACCTTTGGTTAATTAACAACTTAACTTTTTTCCCGAAGCTAACACAATCTTTGATATTATGTCCAGTTACACCACTCGTGGTATTCATAAATTTCATTTAGCCTATACCATCTTAGATACAATGGTTGCAATAGAGGCATATGTACCGGAGTTATTTAACCAATGGTCATCCGGTGCGTGAACGGATCCCTCGTGGAAATAGGAAGAGGTGGCAAGATATTTTTATATTCTATCCATCCAAGTATCCATTTGATCATTTAGGTGAGATAATGCTCGTTGGTTGTTAAACTATTTGAAGGCCAATAAGTTCCTAAGGATGGCCTATGTTTGAAGCTATAGGAAAATTGGAGATTAAGTTATCAAACCGATAAGATTAGTGGGCATAACACTCCTTGACATTATGAATTAAATAACGGGATTGACCATGTTACATTATGGAACAAATTGACTTTTAGACCTCCATGCAATTTCCCAATGACCTCTTGGATGAAAAATCGATGTTTTGACTTGATGCATGCCTTTATCTTTCCTTTTTCGCAAGTTTTTTCTCTTAAAGCTTGACTCAACAAAATTAGCTATTCTACTTACCTTAATGGCCTACTCGATGTGATTAGCTATAGATATTGTCTCAATAAACTATTAGACCCATTACCGAATAGATAGTCATAGAAGAGAAACTTAAAGGCATTTATAAAAAGTGATTAACTCTTTCTATAGCAATGATGGCTAAATTCTTGAAATAGTTTCTCGTCACCTCTAAGTATGCTCTCGACGGACTTTTTAGCACTTTTTCCATTGACTATAAACCGAACATATCTAGGGTCACCTCCAAGTTGAACTAGCATTGCCTCATGAAAGTTTCAATCTCTATTTTTTTATTTGGTCTAGTCTAGGTCAATAAACCGAGTGAAAGAAGGCCCTTCTAGACTTTTTAGGAAAAAATGAATCGGTAACGACTCATCATTAACTACTTCGACCATCTTGTTCAAATATGCCCTCAAAGTGGGTCATTGGGCATTGACTACCAATATATTTAGGAAACTAAAGTAGCTTGAATTTCTTCAAAATCACCATATTCAACATGAAGGATTTGTCCATAGTCGAGAGAACATCATATAAGTCTACACCATTAATAGCCTCGATTTGCTCTTCAATAGTAGTGAACTTTTCTGCTTCAAACTAAGCAATTTTGTCTTTACCCCGATCATCGATCTTCAAATCATTAGAGGGGATGGTTCGGGTTCAAAACATATGTGGTTGTAGAAGAAGACTAGGAGTTTTCAAAAGAGCCAATTTAGGCATGTCCCTCAAGCATTGACGTGTTGGTTAGGTTGGTATTAGCATTGTTCTCTCAATAAGGCATGAAGAATTGAGGCATCCGATCTACACGTTGAGAAGTAAGCAAAGGGATAGCTAATGGCACTTTAGGAGCAGCAAATGACTAGGCAATAGTGGGATTAGGAGGTAGTTTGATTAAGCTCGTGTTTGCATACTCCATTTAACCAAAGTAGAAAGCCTTGCAATTTCCTCTTTTAGCACTTCTATATCTAACTAATGAGCTTGCTCTAGTTAAGCTCTTTCTTCACTCTTCATTTTCACTCTTAGTCTGGTTTTGTAGATTACTAAAGGAAGTGTGGTTTTGGCAATAGGACCTATATTTATGCACGGATAAAAAGAAATAAAATATAGCACATAAATAATATATTAATATAAACGACACTCAAAACTAGATATAGTTTAGTTATCAATGGAGGGTGACAAAAGAGCTCATCCTATTCTTATTTCTTTGCCGGAAAAGTTACTTATGGATGGTCTAATGACATGCTCATTCATATTAGTGACCTTTTTATTTTCTTTAATCTGTAAAAGGATCAAGTTATTTTGGTCCTCGAAGCTTTTTTGTCATTTTCTTCCCTAGTTTGAAGTGCATATAGCACCATTTCTTTCTCTTGTAAATTCAAGCTTCTCTCTTTTTTTTTTCAAAAAAGATAGGTCGATAATAGACCTAAAATCATTAATTTTATACTCATACAAGTCAAATGACATAAATCTATATCATCAAAACCATATATCCAAAGCCTTTTACACCAACAATGACAATGCCTCTTCAATTCTTTACTTGAATGCATCATCGTCATCATTTGAAAGAGGTTGACTTCTTATAGTAGTAACGTTTACCTCATGTTGTGCTCGTTCGCAGATCAATTTGAACTTCTAGGGAGCCGTGGCTGAAAACTCAACAAAATGCAAATTGGGATCCTTAGTAAGCTTTCTAGCAAGGTGCAAGAATGGCTTATTGAAATTATAGTTATTCCTTATTGAAATGTTATAGTACTTTAAGTTTTTCTTATAATGGAAGGTGACTTTCTTAGCCTTCACTTGTTTGTTCTTCATATCAACCATGTTTCAAAATGCATTTCATCCTTTTAGTTAAAGCCCCGGATTCTATCTAGGCCAAAACTTTGACTTGATCGAAACAAAGACAGACTTTAGCTATGATTCTATAAAATCTTTGATTCTAGCTTTCACCTTTTTATACCCATGCTCCTTGTACTATCATAACTCTTCAACCACAACATAGAACTCTTATTATTATACTACACTAATTGTATGATTTTTATAGGCATTGGAATAATGAGGAGTTAATAATCATACAAAAAAAGGTTATTAATTTTATTGTAATTTAGTATTTTGGGACGGAAAGCACATCAATTGAATGGTCTATGTCATAATGTATGTGCTAATGTATTGTTGTCAACCAGGAATAAGTTGGTGTAGTAAAAAGTGTTATTTTAATGCATAATGTTACCATTTGCTCTTGTATTAAAGTGATTACTTCCTTTTCTTTATTTTTTATTAAGAAATTTGATTCTATGATATTGATCATGATTGTGTATCGCATGTGCTTATTGAGACCTAGTAATGGGGAAATATGCTTATTTCCTTTATTCTTCTTTATACTTTAATAGTTTCTCATTTTTCATTCAAATGAGAGAGTATAAGCAACTCCTTGCACTTTGTTTTTCTCTTTTTTGTATGTAGTAAAATAGATTGGTATATCCTAAAGAATTGGCCTTTTCTAATATGTGTAATCTATTCAAGGAATAGATTTATTACTATAACATTATGCCACTTCTAGTTGTTTGTCTTGAAGTCGAGTTGCATTATTAAGGTTTCACATTCATTGTGTATTTGGATGTCATAGAGTACACCGCTCTAATCATTTTGTATCCGTGAAAGACTAGATTAGCTAAGAGCCTAATCAATGTCCCTAATTCCTCAAACACTCAATAAAGAACAAAATGCATAATGAAAGTTGCTCATATATTGTCATATAATTGATCTTTACTTGTCTTATTGAGAGAATTCAAATAGTGTATTAAAATTTGATTAGATGGTGATGGAATCTTAGTCGGTAACGTCATTGATTCTCAACCAATAAAGGATCACCATCATAATGATATAAGGGATCATCAATAATGTCGTAACGTAACATAACTAATTTGCTATATAAAGCTTGTACTACCATAATATTCACTATAATCTTGGTTTAAGTAGCTAGATATTTTCCTTAACTAGCTAAGATAATCCTACTTCATTTGTATCATGAAACCTTGTATGTACTAAATGTATCATATAAATAAGTAAGAAGATTGATTACCATAATATTTTAGAGTATTAGAGCCTCTCTATCCTAGGATAGAAATTTTTTTTTTCTCTTCCCTTCTTAATCCTTTAACCTTTCTACCTTCCCACTACAAAAAAATGATAGACTCACCCTCCATCATAAATCCTACTACAACCTCCACTACCTTAGCAACAACACCGAATGCTCTCGACCTATCACCCTAAGGTAATATTATATCATTAAATGGAACCCTTATCTCCCTTAATGTTTTTATCTTTAATCCCTTTAAAACTTTGTAAGAGGGGTAGCAATTATGCCTCATGCAAGTCACAAATGACCAATCTCATGTTCGGGTATGGCTTACTTAGCTATATAGATGGCTCTTTACCCTATCCACCAAACATTGATTCCTCTTATCCTCTTTGGCTTCATCGAGACGGCTTGGTTCTTCTATGTATATAAGCCACTCGTCAACGTATTATTAGTCCCACTATTAACAATTGTAGCTCCTTTGTAGAAGTGTGCAACAAAATAGAGAATAGTTATGTCGATCACTCTAACACACGTATTTCTCCCTTCTTTCCATACTCATGATTGTAAAAAAGATGGCAAACCAATTATCACCTATATGAATTGCATCAAAATAGTCATAAATGATCTAGCCATCATTAGTCACCATTTGACTAACTCGTAAATTATTGCTCACACCTTAAGTGGACTTAGTGATGAGTTTAAAGAACTAACTACCGTTATCTTGGTTTGTGACACTCCCATTTCCTTTGAAGACCTTTATGAAAAAAAAACTCATTGATGAAAAGATCATTCAAAATTAGGGTTAGCACACTTGAAGGATGACACCTCTGTCACTATTTAATTTGCTCAACGGTGACCAAATGGCAAACAAGATAAAGAAAATCATTAGGACTCAAGGTTTTTCTCTCCATCGAGTGGAGGTTCAAGTCAAGCTAGGATGATGTCTTAATTAAAAGGGCAACCAAATTAGTACTATACTCACCAAACAACCACAATTACTCTACACCAAGCTACGGCTTTACTCCTATCTTTCAATCATATTTACCTTCTTGGAACTTTAGCTTTAATCAAGGTTAGAACTAGACTATCTATCAATTATATGACAAGATCGACCATAGTGCTAAAACATATCACTATCATGCTCCACCATCCCATCACTTCATTTAACCACAAGCCCATCATGTTGATGGCAACAATAACCAATCCAACAATAGTTATTTATTGGACTCAATAGCTTCTCACCATATGAATTTTGATCTTTAAAACTTGTCTATGCACTCTAACTATATTGACAATAAAGACATCATTTTTAGTGATGGTAATGGAATTTCCATTTGACATATTGGTTCTTCTATCCTTCAATTTCCTTTTACTTTCTTTCAACTTGGTAATGTTTTATGTGCACCTTTAATACGTAAAAACCTTATTTCTATATCAAAATTCTATAAAATTAATAATGCTTTTATCAATCTTTTTTTCTAACTTTTTTCTTGTGAAGGATTTGAGCAAGGGGAATCCTTGGTCCGAGGTCTGGAGTAGGAATGATTCGTACAAATGACCATCTTCTACTTTTCCATCATCCTTTTCTCCTTTAACTTAAGTCACTATAACATCAACCATATAGCATCAATGGCTTGATCACTCTTCCTTGCCTATTCAATAGGAAATCCTTACTCCAAATAAACTATCAATTTCTACTCTTAATAATTTTAGTCATTGTTACTCTTATGTATGTAATAAAACCCATATATTGGCCCTTAAAAATTCATCAGTTGTTTATGATAGACCTCTACAATTAATTTACTTTGATGTTTGGGGACCTCGCTTTAATCTCTTCATTTTGAAAATTTTGACACTACGTTATTTTTATTGATTATTACACAAAATACATGTGCCTCTATCTACTAAAATTAAAAACTAATATCTTTCATATATCGAAAAACTTCTTGAAACTTGTTACTAATTTTTTTAGACCTTCATTCAAATATTTTACATAGATGGTGGCAGCGAATATCAAGCCTTATCTCACCTACTTACCAAATACGAGAATCCAATGCCTTACCTCTCTTCCCTACACCCATGAACATGTTAGTTCTACTAAATACAAACATCACTATATTATTGAAACATAACTTACCCTTCTACATATCACTTTGGTTCCGTCATAATTTTGGACCTTGCTTTTCAAACAACCAACTCGCCTCTTAAACTCGTATGCCTACACTAGTTCTTTAAAAGGTAATACCAAATTCTAAACTTTTCGACCAGCCACCAAAATACACCTTTCCTCGAGTGTTTAGATGTTTGTATTATCTCCGGCTCCATCAAAACACCATGAATAAACTAGAGCCTCGCTCTTGCCCTTGTATACATCTTGGTTTCTTTATCTCCCATCATGTTTTCCTCTATTTTAACTAACAATCCAAATATATATATATATCATCTCAAGGTATGTTGTTTTCTTTGAATAATTATTTTCTTATATATCAAAATCTTGTATTAACTCTTCTATTGCTACTCCTATTTTTTCTTGTTTACTTTCCTTATTTATAGATTTTCTACCTGGAAATAATTCTTCTTCTCTAAATAATCATGTTCATATCAATCACCAATCCTCACAGTCCCTAACTCACACGATGTTACTAGTTTCCATTAACTCCTTCCGGTCTATTTCATCACCATCTTCTCACTAGTCATTCTATTTGTACAAGGACACTACTACTTCAATCGCTTCTCTAGGTATCTCTTCTAATTCCTCTTCTTTTACTCCATCAGTATGTACCTTAAACACCATACCATCTTTCATACCATCATCTCCTCTATATATGATCATAAGAGCTCAAAACACATACATAAACCTAAACGTCTCTTCAACCTAAACACAACCACCACTCTATCTTTTCAATTCAACACCATAAAACCACCCATGCCTTTCTCTCAATTAGCGAAACACCCGCACCGATGTACTGCTATGGAAGAAGAATTTAGTGCTCTCCTTAAAAACAAGACATGATAGTTAGTTCCTCTCGGACCCAATCAAAATATTGTTGGTTGCAAGTGGGTATCAAGAGGAATCCAGATTGATCTATTACCTGTTACAAAGCTCATTTAGTTGTAAAAAATATGTCACCAAAGACTAGGTGTTGACTTTATAGAGACCTTTAACTCCATTATAAAGCTTATAACCATCCATTTAATACTAAGTCCGGCCTTGACTCATAGTTGTTTTGTCAAGTAACTAGATGTGAATAATGCTAATTCTATTAGATACGGTATTAATGCAGCAAGCATAGGGGTTTCCGACTCATGAAACCCCTATTATGTTCGTAAAATTACCAAGGCCATCTATGGTTTTCATCACACTCCAAGAGCATGGTAAAGTGAACTATGCAATTTTCTTCTAAGTAGTGGCTTTGTCAACTCTCGCAATGATACTTCCCTCTTCATTCATCATACATCAAAAGGCACCATGTACCTACTTGTGTAAGTTGATGACATCATTCTCACTAGCGACCATCCCTTCTCTTTGTAAACCTTTATCTCCTCATTGGCCTCTTGATTTTTCTTAAAGGATTTACGTGATCTCAACTACTTTTTAGGTGTTAAAGCCTATAGAACATCCACTAAGCATGTTTCTAACTCAAAATAAATATTTGCTTGATCTATTACACAAAGTCAATATGCATAAAGCTAATTCAATCTATATACCTTTTTCCTCTAGTGACACTCTTTGACTCAATGACGACTCCCGAGTCATGATGCCACCGAATTTAGATGGATTTTAGGTTCACTTCGGTATCTCTCTCTTACTAGACCCAATGTTGGTTTTGCCATCAACAAACTAGCCCAATTTATGCATTGGCAAACCTCTAATCACTCGATAGTCGTCAAATGAGTAATGAGGTATTTGAAAGGCACCCCACACCATGGTCTCTTCTTATCTACTCAATCTACCCCTCTCTACAAGCATTCTCTACCACCGACTAGGTAGGAGATCTTGAGACACATCACTCCACCTTGAGTTATGTTGTATTTTTAGTGGTCTAATTCGATTAGGTAAAGCTAAAAAAAATAGACTACCATTGCTTATTCAACCACTAAAGCTAAGTATAGGGTTGTTGGTGTAGCCACTACTAAAATCAATTGGGTGGAAAATCTTCGAGTGAACTTGGTGTATCTTCTCCTTCCATACCAACAATCTACTTATAATCACTACAAGGAAATTGACAATTAGCGATGGATTTTACGACGGATAATATTTCATCTCTTATTAGAGATAAATTAACGATGGATTAACAACGAACAAGAAGAAGGTGATTTTATGAGTGATTAGCAACGGAATAGCGAGGGAAATTCAATGACGAATTTAATTTTTTCATAAAATAACGCCGTAAAAAAAAAGCTTCACGTTCAAAATAGATTTTCGTCATCGATTTAGCAACGAAGCGGATCCATCGCTATCAATCGGTAAATAACGATGAATTTATTTCATCGATAAATAAAAGATAATGGGTTGCCTTTCGAGTTCAAAATTAACGATGAAATAATGATCCGTCGCTAATTTTGAACCTAAAATAGTGATGAATTTTCAAATTCATCACTATTTTGGTATTTTTGGGGGAATATCTAGTGAAATTAGTTCAAATTAGTGACAAAATTTATTCCGTCATTAATTTGAACTTTAAAATGGCAAGGGATTTGAAAATTCATCGCTATTTTGGAAATTTGTGTGAAAATTCCTCACAAATTGGTTCAAATTAGTGATGAATTAGCTCCATCACTAATTAAAATTTTAAAATAACAACGGATTTGACAACCGGTCGCTATTTTATCACTTTTACGGACAAATCGGAAACTTTTAGCGCCTTTTGGGTTTCAAATTAACGACAAATTATCGATCCTATCGCTAATTAACGATGGATTAACGTCCATCATTAATCCGAAACCCTTTAAATACCCACTTTCTCTTCTTTAAGCAATGGATTAATGTCCGTTGCTAATCCGAAACCCTTTAAATACTCACTTTCTCTTCCTCTTTCCCATTCAGCTCCTCTCTCCTCCACCAAAAAACCCATCGTTGGCCGGAAAATCACTACCCACGTTGCCCCACGTCACCAAATGACTCCTCAAACCATTCAACTCGGTGAGCTACATCTTTCTCCCTTAAAATCCGATGAAATCTCTCGCTCTCTCTCTCCTTGATCACTTTGGTAAAACTTTCTCTATCTAACTCTTTTGTCTTTTTTTAAATTAAATGAATGTTACAAATTTTTTAGGTTTAATTTTATTAATGTAATTTTTTTTTTGTAATTTAGTTAACGTTAATTTATTGTCAATTGTTTTTTTTAATTTTTAGGTTAAAATTTAATTATTTAATCTTTAATTGTTATTTTAAATTTTTAATTAATTATTTATTTATTTGTGTTAATTATTAGGTGAATTTTTTTAGTTGTTTTCTTTAAGTTAATTTTTAAATTATATAATTTTTTATGTACTTTATTTAACTTTTGTTGATTATTTCTTAAGATATTTTTAATTTATTGGTTGGCAAATTTTTTTAATTTATTATTAATTTGTGATATTGCATTTCGTTTGAATTAGTTTCTAGCTTAATTATTTTAAATTAATTTAATGTAATTGATTTGATTTATGGTTATTTCGAATAAAAATTGTACAAGTAACTGTTATAGTTTAATTATTAAAATTGAAAGAAGATAACATGCATAATGATCCAATCATTTGGAAAATAAAAAAAATTGAAATACAAATGTAATTGAAAAATAAACATAAACGTTAAAATTTAATAAACATTTTATTAATTAATAGAATTTAATAAATATTTTATTTAGGATTAATTAAATTAACTTTATTATTAAATTAATTAGAAAATTTTAATAAACATAAATGTTTTTACCTTCAATATAGATTAAATTTCATGTAATTGAAGTTAAAATGATAAATTTTCACTTAATCCCTTAGGAACCCATTCGGCCCAAAGTTGGTAAAATTAGGGTTTAATTTCTTTTGCTTAGTAAATGAACTATTGATTAATTATGAGTTATTTTAGCGTGAATATATGAATGAAAGTGGAAAATTTTACAAAAACAACTAAAGAATTTTATCTAAATATCCGAAACCCCACATTCGACCTAAATTGGGAATAAATTAGGATTTAGTTGTAATTGACTTCTAATTAATACTTTAATTAATCAATTTAGGCTTAGAATAATGTAATGAGATGAGTTAGAATAAGAAATTACATTGAAATTGAAAAATTAGCTTAAATTACCTAAATTAGTGTTTAGACCTAATTTGGAGTTTATGCATGTAATTGATCAATGAATGCCTAATTGAGTTAGTTCTTGATATTAAGGTATAATTAAATGAAATTATATGAGAAATTAATGTTGAAATTGAAAGAAAATGTTTGTTTTAGGTTAGGGTTATTATTCGACCTAAGGTAGAAAATATAAAAAAATAATAAAATTAGATAATAAATAATTGAATATTATAAAATTAAGTATTTAAGAATAAAAAAATAGAAAAAATTCTACAACTTTCTTTAAATAATCAATTAAATGCAAAATCTAATTCTTATAACAAAATTCATAACTAGTACATTTAATTACACAACTAATCTATATGCTTAATTTTTGTAGTAATTATAAAAATGAGATATGATCAATAATGGATGAATGTTAAGTTAGTTGACGAGTTGTTAAATGATGACTTTGTCGGATGTGTAGAATAATTTTTAGCTTTTATTATTGAGCATCAAGAATGTATGGAAGGAATCAAAATTAGGTGTCCTTGTAATTACGGTAAATGTTGAAACAAAAATTATGAGGAGGTTGAAATGGTAAAATATCATTTATGCCATAAGAATTTTATATCGGGATATTATGATTGAGGACATCTTGGCAAATTTGAATCCTACATGGCATTTATTAATTCTAAAAGTCATTATGTTTTTGGAGATTACTATGTAGGCCAAAATAGTTTTAGTGAACTCTAAAATCCATATCAAAAAATGATAATGAATGCAAGTCGGTCCATCTTTCGATTCGTTTAACACGGAGGAGGTTCTTAATTCTAGCGGCCAGTACTTTTATGATATGTTAAATACATCACGTAGAGAGATTTGGTCCGGTTGTGATGAGCACTTATAATTATCGGTAGTTGCTCGAATGCTGAATCTAAATGTCGAATATCATTTTCCGGAGAAGTGTTTCGATCGGTTATTAGAAGGAAGACAATGAATTAGATAAATGCAAGTTCGTCAACATTCTTGATATCGAAGTTCCCATCAATGATCGAAAGAGAAAACTTATTTCAATTAAGAACATGTACTTGCTTCCTCTAACCCCACGTTTGTGGTGATTGTATGCATCGAATGCGATAGCTAAGCACATGACATGGCATGTTAAACATGGAGGAATTGATATAGGAGTAATGCATCGTCCCTTCGATTCTATTACATGGAAAATTTTCAATCGATTAATCTTTCTTTTGTAGTTGAAAAAAAGAACGTCGGATTAGGAATGTGCATTAATGGGTTTCAACCATTTAGTCAATTCAATGCTCAATATTCCTCGTGGTCGGTCATTGCGACTCCATACAATTTGCCACCATGGATGTGTATAAAGGTGGAATAAATGTTCCTACCAACAAATCCAAAACAAAAGTTGGACGTTTACTTGCAACATTTCATATTCGAGTTTATCTAGTTATGGGAAGTGGGTGTGGTGACTTATGATGTATATCATAAGTAGAATTTTTATTGAGAGCTATAATTATGTGGACTATCGGTGACTTTCCTACATATTAGATGTTGTCCGGTTAGAGTATTGTAGGAAAACAAGCTTATCCTTATTGTATGGACAATTCAAATGCTTTCTCCCTTCCTAATGGAAGGAAGACCTCCTAGTTTGACAACCATCGAAAGTTTCTTCCTTATGATCATCTATATAGAAGAAACAAGAAAGCATTCATCACAAAAAAAAAAATTATTAAATCGGCCCTCTTCTAATCGATATGGAGTAGAGATGTTCCATCTAGTGGAACAATGAGGGTTGTTGAAGGTGACGGAAGATGGCGCAGATGATCATTCCGTATAATTTAAACACCATTCATATTAAGAAAAATGTGTTTGACAATATTTTAACACAATCATGAATGTGCTCGGTAAAACTAAAGACAATGCCAACTCCAGGGAACACTTGAAACCTTTATGTAAAAGGCCGGAATTAGCAAAGGATGATGCGTCTAGAAAGTATCCTAAAACTACATTTACTCTATCTAAATAATAATAAAAAATTGCTTGAATAGATAAAATAACTCGGGTTTCTCGATGGATATGTGCACAATCTAACTAGATGTGTTGATGTGCGAGCATGATAAACTTTATGAGTTGAAAATTCATGACTTGTCATGTCTTCATACAGAGGTTACTTCGATTGTATTTCAAGAGTTTTTGCCAAGAAATGTTTGACAAGCACTTACGGAGTTGATTTTTTTTTAAGCAATTAACTTTTACAATGATAAGAGAAGAAGATATACTCGCGGCTTAATGATGAGATATCCATCATTTTGTGCAAACTAGAATATATATTTTCACCTAGCTTTTTTTACTCCATGGAACATCTTCCAATCCATCTACCATATGATTCATCTATTGCGGGACATATACAATATCGATGGATGTATCTATTTGAAAGGTATTGATATTAAATTTAAATACAAATTTAAATAAATTTCTAACTTTTGAAAGTTAAAATAATTTATATTACTAGTATCTAAGGAAGCTAAAAAATAATGTTAAAAATAAGACTAAAGTGGAAAGATCAATATGCAATGCAAAGAAGCCTTTTTATTTTACTCATATTATTTTGAGCCTCATGTGCATACTAGGCATCAAAAAGTATCACGTAACGTTGACTACTACGACGGAGAAGAAAGTGACCACATTGAAGGGATTTATCCGTATTTGAACAACAAGGTAGACTAATTAGTCAACACACACTATGAAAATTAACACAATTCGAACACAAAGCAACTCATCAATATATATTGTTGAATTATGAAAAAATAAAACCTTACATTAAGTGAGTTTATCAAAATTCAAATTGTAGATCATACTTATTTCATTACATACAATAATATTAGCAAGCATAGTAGAGACTAACTCACGTTTTTTGTTAATTCTTTTTTTTTACTGGATTTTTTGTCAAAATGCTACTAAACAATCCCTTCATGTTCGAGAATGAGGTCGATGCTTTAAATGAAAATGAGTTTACCTCCTGATTTAATCAATATGTAATTCATATTTAGTTTGTTGATAGCATTAATTAAAAGATAACTAAACTTTTAGGGGATTTTATGTTTAATTTACGGACACAAAATGCACAAGCAATTTTCATGAAAGAACATTTCTTGAAAGATCTTGCACTAGGCCTATTACTTACCGTAAGATCGTAAAGCGGTTCTTTTGTTAACGGTTATAGGTTTCGCACACTTGAGGGATCTTCAAAAACAGGATCTTTCAATAGTGGTGTCTACATTAAAGAAAGTAATTATAGTATAGTCGAGAGTGACTATTATGGGATACTAATAAAAATTCTTGAAGTAGAATATCCTGTACTACCAATTAAGAGAACGAGTATTATTCAAATGTGATTGGTTCGATCCCACACCACAAGGAACAAGGGTTCATTCATATTATAAACTTATGAATGTTAATTATAAGAAAACCTTGAACAATTACAAACCATTTGTCCTAACATCATAATCGTCTTAGGTGTATTATGTGGAGTACCTTAATTTAAGGCATGAGAACCGAGATTGGTGGGCTATGTGTAAGATCAAAGCTAGATTTGTGTTTGACTTTCCCGATTCATCAGCTATCATCCAACAAAATGCTAAACTATTTCAATAAGACGATCCAAAAATTTGACACGAATTGATAGAGAAAGTCGAGGACATCACTTTATTGAATGATCCAATTGATCGTTTGTAGACGTAGAAGTAAGTATGATTGATGAAGACGATGATAATGAGTGTGAAATACATCGAATGATAAAGATGATAACTTAAATAGTGATTATAATAGTTCTAATTAAAAATAGATTACATTTGTTGTATTAGTAAAAAAATGATGTAATTTTGGTTTCTTTATTAATTTGTTATATGCAGTTAATAATATTGATTTTCATACATCTATTAAATGCTCGCTGTATATTTTGATTGTTTTGTATTCATAGCAAATGATGTATTTTTTATTTACTTATTAATTTACTCTAATAATATATTTGTTATATTTTTTTTATTTGTTTAACGTTAGGTAATACAACGAATGAATCGTGGTTTGCGTTGTCCTCCTATAGTCACTTATTGGATCACGTTTTGATAATTGTGGATGAGCATCATCGTCCGATGGTAGTTCACTAGGATTCTCTATTAGTATTGGTCGTAGGTCTCCAACTACAAGCCTTTTATGTAGGTCCCATGGGTCTCGCAATCATAGAGGTAACACATCTACGACGACGGGTTTTCGCATCGGCACCTAAGGCTCCAACACCGACCCCAAGAGTGGCCTCTCCACTCGTATGTCCGATATTCTAAAAAGTTCCCATAGCTCCTCCAATCGATAATGTATTTCTATCGCTCGAGGACGGTATGTAATTATTTTTTTACTTTAATATATAATTTCAATAATTCCTATGTTTTTTTTAATATTTTTTTTTGTTGTTTGATAGTTTCACTCCGCCTAGTAAAGATTATTCCATGAAGATATTTGTGATTTTTAAGGAGTGGTCGGATATCAATAGATCATCTTTGAAGTCTTTCACCGACGTCACTAAAAAATTCTACTTTAGTGAATTTTGAGTAACATATTATCATTTTTTTTATAATTAAAATAAAATTTTTCACCGAATAAAGTAATTCATATTACTTATTTTTTTCGTACGTAAATATTTTGACTAGGATGTGTCCATCGAGGCACTTGTCAAAGCGGCATCCGAGGCTATGGCCAAAAAAATGCTATGCTAACTTCATCTACAAATGTAGTTTGATGAATGAGCAACCTACTTATATTAGTCGGAAGGTCTAGGATACGGGACGAACGGATTTCACGAGACTCGATCCCGTGGCTTGTTCGGAGCAAGCATCTAGAACCGATTGTTCGAGACCGGTGGTCTTGGTACGAGTCCTTTCGGCATACGAGAGGGTTCTATATCCGTAGAAAAGCACGCCCATCGCTTGGTAAATTGCACTCTTTATTATTAATTACATGTTTCGAACATTTCAATTTTTTTCATATTATTTGTAATGGATTTTTTTCGGGAGGCAAAATTAGGTCGTGAGCCAACGAGTTTTGAGTCGTTTCAAACGACTCACAAGAGACGAGATGGTTCTTTCGTCGATCCGCGCTCCCGCAAACAATGGTAAGTGTTTTTCAATTTTAAATATTAAATATGAAAAGATAATCTAAAATTTATTTTAATCTTATAATGATAATATTATTATTTTGATTACACGAGATCGTGTGGAACGGCTCATCCAAGAAGCGAGTTGCATTAGTAGGCGACGGGAATCATGAAGCCGAAGTTGACCGAATACCATATACCTTGAGGTTGTCGAGGAGAAGAAGAAAATGTTTTATGATATAAGCACATGGTCGATGCATTACCTATCATAGTTAGGTGGCGACGGCTCCTTCCTTACGACGTCGTATTATGTCATCAACTCGGCTAACAAAAAGCTTCGAAAGGACTACGAGGCTATGAAAGAAGCGATGAAAGAGATGTAGGTGAAACAACACAAGCTCCAGATTATGATCTCGGAGTAGTAGACGACTATACATAGTCTAAAATCTCGGTAAAACTTTATGGCATCCTTAATGATAAGGTCGGCATGGACAACCGAGGTGCTCGTAGATCCGTCGACCAATTAGCAATCTACCGTTCCCTCCACGTAACCTCCCGTTTAGTTTCCAGTCGATTCTCCTATCGAGCCCTCCACACAATATCAAGAGGAGGATATGGGAATAAACGATCGGGATAAGTGATAAAACATTGCATTTAGTCACTTCGTTTTTTCTTTTTTATCGAATGTACTCTTGAATGTTATTGTTAATATTAATTTATTTTTAATCTATACGTTATTACTTGTGATTGTTAATTATTAAATATAATATTAATTATTAATTATTAAATGCAATATTAATAATTTAAAAATAAAAAACAAATTGTCAAAATTTTTAGCTACGAGAAAAATGACAAATTCATCTCTTAAATTTAACGACGGAATAGCGATGACTTAACTTAGCTTTGGATATTAACGACGGATTGTCATTCAATATTTAGCAACGGAAATAACGACGTCAGCCATGACAGATCCCACGACAAAAACAACGATGGATTATTTTCAAATTAGCAACAAAAATTTCGTTGCTAAAATTGTGACGAAATGGATTTTTCTGTTGCTAAAATTAATGACAAGCGATTTAGCCACGGATGGACATTCCGTTGCTGGTTCGTCACTCACCCATTTTAACGGCGGATTTTGAGCAATTAGTGATGGAATAATCCATCGCTAATTGCCTTTGTTTTTTAGTGAATGTTAGTGCTACATACCTCTGCTCTAAAATCCCGTTTTTCACTCCCCTTTGAAACATATTGCTATGGACTCTCACTTTGTTCATGATCAAGTCACTGTCAAGGTGCTTCGGATTACTAATGTCCATTCCACTTATCAGCTTGATGATTCGCTTGCCAAACCCCTAGCACGCCATCTGTTCTAATGGCATCGTGCCAAACTCAATGTCCTCCCCGGACCCTTGCACTTGTGAGGCATGATAGAATCTCAGTCAGGAATGTCACTGATTCTCAGCCAGCAAAGGATCACCATCACCATGATACAAGGGATGCTTTTACTGCTGTAATATTCTCTATAATCTCAGCTTAATTAGCTAGATATTTTCCTTAACTAGTCAAGATAATCTTACTTGATTTATATCATGAAACCTTATATATATACTGTAAGTATTATATCAATAAGTAAGACGATTGATTACCCCATTCTTTTAGATGGGTTAACTAAAACGGAGCAAACCTTCAAATTTGTTGCTTCTGGCTTCTTATATTAAGGTCAACTTCATCTCGTGGATTCTCAAACAGTGGAACTCCTGCTCGCCTTTTCCACTTTTATATAATATAAATACGATTTCCTTTAGATCTTTTTTAATTTATTTGGTGAAGGACTCCTTGGAAAAATTTTACCCCACATTCCCAGGATTTTTCATGCCTTTAGTTGACTTAAACCAAGACCAACCAAATAGTAGTAGCTAGTTAAGTTGTGGTTTTACATCACTCAAGACAGATCCTTTATCTGATTACCAAAGAAAGTATACTTGCAAATGTAAGAGATTCAAACTATGCAATCATAATCTCGGACAAAATGTAGACTAGCACCATTGTAAAATGAATCAAAACAAAAGGAAAAACTATCAACCGAAGTGTTTGTCAATCCATGGAAAATCCTTCAGTTTCACATCTACTGACCGCCAACAACATTGGCATATACAAACAGATGAAAAGAAAAGACAAACTGTGGGATTTTCCATGGATTAACAAAGACTTCCTTAATTGGCAATAGCTAGCATCGCAAAAATACAAATGCGTAAACTACTACTAATTCTGAAGGCAGAACCAAAGCTTAAAACTTACAATATCATGGAAAGTCGTACAAAGTCTCATCCAGTTCAAAGAATTTACTCATCCATTCCAAATTCATAGGATCCTCATTGGAGAAATCGAAGAAGTCATCCCCAACAAAGCTCGATTTTGAGGCCTCAAGTCTCTTAGAAGTACCCTCCTCCCTTCCCATGGCAACATTATCCATATCCAGTACCTTAGTTTTCTCTGGTTCATGTTCTTGTAATGTAGAGCTTCTTACTGGCTTTTCATTTTGCTTTATTTTTTTGCTCAAATGAGAATTCCAGTAGTTCTTGATCTCATTATCCGTCCTTCCAGGTAGTCTTCCAGCTATCAAAGACCATCTAAATAAAGAACATATTAATTGAAGTTAGAACACTGACCCCAAAATATATTTCTATCAGTGAAAAATAATGATGAGCGAGAGAGGGGGAAAGGAAATTAGGATAAGCTTGCCTGTTTCCAAGGAGCTTATGAAGCCTGAGTATCAAGTCCTCTTCTTGGTCTGATATGTTACCTCTCTTAATATTTGGTCTAAGATGATTCATCCATCTCAACCTGCAACTCTTGCCACATCTATTCAGACCTGCAGTAAGCAGTATGATCAAATTAACTTACCAAATCCAAAATACTGGATGAATTCTAATCAAACATTTGGACTAAAAGTTTGCATTTCTCCTTTTTTTGCTATTATAGACATTCATGTATATTAACACAATCTCCTTTAACATACCTGCTTTGGCTGCAATGGATCTCCACCTCTTTGGACCATGAATTTCAATGACTTGAGCCAGTTTTTGGTCCTCTTCAGCTGTCCATGCTCCTCTGTTAGCTTCCTTTCCATTGCATTTACTGCTCCTAGGAACCATTGGCATTTTTCTTGGTTTTTTTTCTCTCCCTCTCTCTCTCTCTCTCCCTCTCTCTCCCCCTCGGAAGCAAGATTGGTGTTTTGGACAGGAAGACAGAGTTGGAGTGAGTTACGCTTCAAGTCTTGGAGTTATATATTCTAGGGAGTACATGGATGGGAGAGATATGGTCTCTTTCCTCTAGGCTCTAGCTACCTTTCTTCGGTAAATGTATGAATCCCAACTAACTGTATATAATACTAATGCAAGTCAGTATTTGCTCCCCAGTCTCCCAGAGAGATAGTCCACAAGGCTCATGATTGAAAAGCGAGAGACTTTAGCATGTAAGAAACCATACATTGGAGTTGCTGCCCATATACTTATGTAAGACAAAAATGTAAGGAAAATGAAGAGAGGAATAAAATCCAACGGCTGTTGTCACTCAGTGGATGCTTGTAATGATGCACATATACACACACAAACAACATTGCCTTATTTGCCCCCAGAAGAATAGAACTCTCCAAAGTCAGTAAGCAAACTCATTTGCATGTGACATGTTCTTGTTTTACGAGAGATATGGATTTGCTAAGGCTTAAAATATAGTACTAGGACTTAATTCTAAGATTTGTTGAGAACAAGGACTTGGGGCATTAAGCACGTTGGTGACAACGAGAAGGTCAAAATAACAGTCAAATTCATCACTGCATCATCTAATAAAGCTGGATCATTAACGGAGATATAAAATATTACCCATAAGTAATCTACATATAAGTGATAGAATTGATTATTTAGATTCTTCTTCGTTCGACATAAAATGGATGCATCTATTCTCCAATAATCACATGATCCTGTTTTTTCTTCTTCACAAATTTCTGTGCCTTGTGATACTGATTTATTTCATGTTTTTATTTTTTGTTGTGAGTGTTATCCACCACATGCCACTCTACATGCCCCTTTATTTTTGGTTATGCAGATCACCCTTTTGGTACAAACCACAAGTTTAACATAAATCCAATATGTGGATCAATTAATAACAATTTAATTGTATTAAAACATAGACCAACTATTATACTTGCTTAACATAGTGATCAAGCTCATATAGTTTTGTTTATTTATTTATTATAATCAAGATATGATTTTCGTATTAGCTTTCATAATATCAAAAAAAAATTCCCTAATCGGAAGCTAGATATATCATCCATTTGGCATCTTCAAGAAAATATTTTTTCTTCCAATTTTGTATATAGAGGGTTTTTATAATAATTTCTTCATCACTTCGATGTCCACTGCACCTCACGATGATATTGATTGTTCAACATGGTATTTGATAGTCTATGAGGATTAAATTAAATGAAAGGAGCTCTAATTACTTAAATAAATGATCTTAGATTTGAATTATTAAGTATGGAAAAAATTCATTACATAATTATCTCTATCTTATGCACATGGTAGAATAACGAGAAATTAGTTTGACATTTCGGACTTGAAATATCCCGAGGGATAAAAAAGACATTGTACATGATAAATTAAGTGTTTTCGGACTTTTAGTCCTTTGGGTATGGTAGACACGAGAAATTAGTAATCTAGGACGAGATGCGGTTTGTGTATCTATGAATATCATGATTTTCCTTACCAACCACTAATCAAATTTTTTTTTCATCAATTTATATTACATTGTAAGAATAAAATTTAGAATACATTCTTCAATTAATAATGAATTATTGGATCAAATTGTAAGATTTTAGTTGTTAGAGATCAAGTTCAATACTTCAAGAAACAGTAAGGACTAAAAAGAAAATGGCAAGCCAAATTTATTTTCCATTGAAAATGAATTAGTTGGCTACATCAAGAAATTCGGCATTAATGAGAATTATTTTTACCCAATAGAATTTTATTAGAATACCTATCGAGTAGGAAAAACTATTCTAAGAGAATTAATATTTCTAATTAGTTTAGTTAGCTTTTTAAGTTTACTTAACCGCTAAGTTCATAAAGATGCATTATTATTGTAATTTTTTGGACTGACCCAAAACTTTTTTTTTTTTTGAATTTATTTTTCAACCTCTATACTCTATTTTTCTTTTCAAATTTATATTTTACCTTTTTTCTTTTTAATTTATTTTCTTACTGCAATATTTATTGCTTTGTTTATAGCATTATTTATCGATTTGTTTTACTACTTTCTTTATAGCTTTTCTAAATGTAGTTCCTAGCTTTCTTAAGTTTTTCCTATCATAGTTTATTAGATTATTTTATCTTAAAACCTTAACTATTTTGCTTGATTTAAATCTCTTGCTTACATTCCATCAATCCTTCTCATTTGAACTCTTTTGATTATAAACTTTATTATTCTTTACTTTGACTATATGTCCGTAGAATTTGTATCGAGATAGTTATTGTTTTTTCACAAGTTATTCCTAAATGCTGGTTGTTCTAAAAAAAAAAAAAAAACAGTCACTAGTAGCTGGTAAACAAAAATGAATCCATAGTCCAATAGTTTAAGCTTTTAAAAAGTAATGTCCATTTATTTATATAAGTTTTCACATGCACGGTTCCATATGCCAACATAAAGTGACTCTTAATGCATATTTTTCTAACAAGTCATAATAAAACTAATTATGGTTTGTTGGATAAGGGTAGATCTAATTTGTGTTTGTTGAGCAATGGCTTAGCATTGTACGTAAAGAACTAGTATAAAAAATGCTATGTTGATTGACTTTCATAGTTGTGGTTCTTATTGATAAAATGAAAGGTAAAAAAAATTACATATTAATACTATTTTTATATAATAATTTTTAATAACTGATAATAGTTTTGTTTGAGTTAGAAATGCAAGTCAACCATTCATATAATGTGTTCAATTTAGTAGATATATATATATATATATATATATATATATATACACTATTCCTTTTATTTTATTCTCGTCCTTTTATAATATTTATGTTATTAATGGATTTCAAATTATATAAAAAAAGAAAAAAGAAAAAAAGATGAGCTAGTAAAATTATAATTACAGCGTGTGAGAAAGTAAATTTTTCCATAAACATTACATGAATTCTACATTAATTTACCTAATGATCAAACAATATTTGAAGCATTAAAGATGTACAACATCCAATGTATAGGTAAATAGGTTTTCCTATATATATATATATATATATATAAATTTGGGTATTAAATTGAAATCCAGCAATGAAACTAGGGATGGCAATTTGCCTCGCCCGCCCGCCTCGCCGCGTCAATTTTCCCCGGTCAATACGGAGATTCCCTATATTGACCGAGGAACAGGGGCGGGGCGCCCGCAAGCGGGGACGAGGCGGGGATGGGATTTGCCTGCCCCATCCCGTTTGCCCCATTTCTTTTTTTTCATTAAAATTATAATTATACCCCATATAAAATCTATAATTAGTGACTTTTAAGGTTTATTTTTTATATAAATTATTATTTTTTTACTATAATTTAAAATTTAATAGTAAAATTGGATAAAATAAGACGAAAATAAAAAAAATTATTTCATTTACGTCCCATTTACCCTGCGGAGATCCCCATCCTCATTTGAGACGAAAATTGTACGAGAAATTTTGCTTTGTTTGAAGCACAAGGCGGGCGGAGAGGGGATAGGGGCGATCCTCATCCTCACCCCCACCCCGCCCCTTTGCCATCCCTAAATGGAACATCAAAAGGGCTGCTTTCTTGATATATAGCATGGTGCCATGTTCAATTGCAAATGCCATGTCAAAAATTGATCGTCCAAATAAATTGTCATTCCAAATCATAAAATCAATTTACTAACTATTAACAAAACAACTAAAAGAAGTGGATTTATTATTATTTGGTACTACTCACTGTCTCTTAGTTTACGGTAGACCAACACCAAGAGACAGTTTGTGTGCTTCAGCCATTGATCCTTTATTCCTTTTTCCTTTTCATTTATAGTCGTTTGATTTCCTTTTTTATTTTATTTGCTTTGCAAATTGGCTATTTATTACTCATGCATTTTCTCTCTATTTTTATTTTTGCCCCTGTCTATTTTTGCTCTTTTATTTCTTTTCCTTTGCTTTCCAAGTTGTTTAATTACTTATCTTGTGTTTTGTGCATATGTTTAATTTTGCCACTATCTCTGTCGTCATTTTCTTTTTTTACATGCCCCAGGCAAGCAGCTTGCATTAGGCTTGCTTTTGCAGGCCTACACATGCAAGCTTGCTATGGGTCCGTAGAAGCCAGGCGCACAGACTTCTCTCCTTTTTTTTTTTTTTTTTTTTAACTAACAATTTATGTTTAAATTTTATTATTGAATTAGATGAAAAAATTATATAAAAAATATTTTTTTACAAAGGCTATATATATATATAAAGTTGATCTCTTCAATTTGTCATTTTTTATAGAATTTTTTTCATCAAATTAATTTTTTAATCTTCTATTTTATGTAATTTTATTTATTAATGACTATGATTTATCTCTCTATGTATGAATTTTTAAATAAATTTTAAAATATAAATAATCAATCAAAAAATAAAATTCACATATTTTATTTTTTTATTATTTATACAATCAAATTTTATCGAAATTAATTTTGTAATTGTTTTTATTATATCCTATTAACTTGTTTCTATCTAAACTAAAATTGGATTAGCTTTACAAAATTGATACGAAATCCCTTTTTAAGGAGATGCTCAAATGATTTTTCATATCCAGATTTTTTAATGAAAAAATATCTGTTTTTAATTTTTTTATAACACGTCAAAGTAATCAAATCTTAATAAATTAGTGCAAAAACTCACATATTTGATAATCATATTTTTATATGTCACATTAAAAATATTACTACTAGATATTATTAAAATATAAAATTATGTTATTAAAATAATTAATGATATGTACTAATTAGTACAGCATCACTGATTAACATGGTTATATATATAAATCAATTAAAATCTCTTTTATGTTTAGAAATTATGCATGTAGTGTTGAATTATGTGCTTATTATTTATTAAATAATTTAGAATTAATTATTATTACGATTGTATATTTATAATTATAAATAAATTTTAATTATAAATTAATACTAGAAACTTAAAATGATTTTCATAGAGTTTGCAATATAATATTAATACAATAATAATTATAAAATAAAAAAAGAATTTTATTATTCATATAAAATAAAATTTAGTTTAAAAAAAAAGTAAAGGTTGAATAATTGAGTTTGCTTTATAGAATCTATAATAATTATATATATATTAACAAAAATGAAAAAAAAAAAAGAATAGCAAAAATACCAATGAAATTAACTCAATTGGGTTTTCTTGGATCTGCTTTGATTCCAATCAATCACTGAACAAACTTAACCCAACTATATTAAATGAAGTCTAATATCTAATGGATCAAATGAAATTGTAACTATATATAACTTTTTACTATTTTAGTTTTTTTTTTTTTTTTTTTTTTTGCTCCTGTCCTTCCATGTTTCCACATCAACCCCCTATTCTTTTAGCTCTAATTCTAACAAGGGCAGTCCACCGGTTACTACGTACCTCCGGTGTGAAGTCTCCAAGAATATTTACTTTTGACTTTTTTTTTTTTTTTTTTGGCCTTTTACTAATATTATGGAAGGTTTGCAGCCTTGTGAGTCACCGGTCACCAGGCTCCCCCCACCACGCCCATGAACTTAGCTGTGCAGTGTTGGTTTTAGTGGCCAGTTTATTGCCGCATTTATGCTCCTGTAATATTTTTTTCTTTTAAAAAAAAAAACCTATTTAATTTGCACTAGAAACAACTGTACTGATAAGGTTGTGATGGTCAATCACGTGAGTGCTTGATGGAACCACATGTGTGTGGATTTACGTTAACTGGAAGATGGTCCGGCCCTGGTGTAGTTTCATTAATGGAATAGTGAGCAATGAAACACACATGTGGAGCTATGGGGCTCGTGCCAGCTGGAGATCTTTTCAAAGATTAAGCGTCCAGGGCAACCAAACATTAAATGACCAGAATTTCACGAAAGATTAAATCTGAGTTGGCCTGCAGTTGTACACAGGTCGGCTTTATAATATCTATAGCCTTAGTTAAAATAATATTTTAAAATTTTTTTTATAAAATAAATAAATATTAAATATTATTTAAAATTTAATTTTTTTATTTTTTGAGATGCAAAATCTCTAATTAAATTTTTGTATTCAAGTTTACAAAGCAAATCTTTTTCAATTGATAATATAGCCAAATAACTTAATCATTCTTGTGACATAGTTGAACGTAAATAAGATTTTATTAATTTTAATTTTGAAAAACTTCTTTCAGATCGAAGCTACAATAACATGGATAATTAATAGTATTCTATATGTTATTCATTCATTTGGAAAAAAATTTACTTTTTTTATAAAATTTAGTATGACAAGTAGTGTTTTCATTTTTATAGTTATAATTTCTTTTAAAAATTTTAATTTTGAAAATAAATCTAAATCATCAATATCGGAAAGCATATCATACTTTAGAAAGTTTTCAAGATTTAAACAATGTTTTCTCAAAATATCATCATCAAGTGATTTTAATTTTTCTACATTATAAAGAAAACCAAAATTATCTTCATATATTTTAAATTGTTCAAACCTATTTTGAAGAGAGGAAATCACATGATCAACGAAATATGTAAAATAATTAATTATAAAAGATTCTTCAACAAATAATTTCATATCTTCATTTTCTCATCAAATTGTTTCTTTCTTCTTATTGTACACTTTTCACGAAATTTTGGTTCTATATTCATTTGCTCGGTAATTTCCTTAGCTAAGATCATAGAAAATGTAAACCCATTTTCTCTATAGTTTTTTAAAAAAGAAATAAAACCTTTCAAGTGGTCTATTGTAAGAGCAATATCCAGATCTTTAGATTGTAAATATTTACTAACCGTATTAACGACGAAACAACATATCATACCAAATAATCATACCTAATAGAAATTCAAAATTTTCAATCTCATATATTGCTAAAGAAATAGCTTTACTTTTTGTTTTAGGATCCTCACTAGTTTCTGCTAATTGATATAAAGCATCTCTTATTTGTTGAGTTTGAAATCTAATTGCTTTAACATTTTCAATATGACTTTCCCAACGTGTTTGTGATAATGGCTTAAGTGTCAAATTAGAAACATGATCTTGTAAAATTTTTCATCTTTTTGTAGAAGAAGAAAATAATGAATATATGCGTTGTGTCGCTCCAAAAAATATCATAGCACTAGCACATGAATTAGCCATATTACAAAGAACTAAATTAAGATTATGACGACCACATGGTGTATAAAATACTCTAGAATTTATATCTAATAATCTTTTTTGTACACCTTGATGTTTACCTTTCATATTAGACTCATTATCATATCCTTGCCCTCTCACATCATTTACATCAAGTTCAAGAGTTTTTATCTTACTTGTACGTTCATTAAAAAGACCTTCACCGGAGGTATCATCCACTTTTAAAAAATCTATAAAATACTCTTTTATTTTTATTGAAATTGTCAAAATATCTATATATCTTAATATAAGAGACATATGTTCATGATGACTTGCATCCGGAGTACGATCAAGTATAACTGAAAAATATTTTGATTCTTTGATTTTTCCGATAATGGTACTTCTTATTTCTAATGCTAAAATATTTATGAACTCACTTTGTATATTATGACCAAGATAATGCATATCAATATCTCAATTTTGAATACGTCTAACATGTTATTGCATTATTGGATCAAACTCGAGCAATCATTTCAATTAAACTCAAAAAAATTCTATTATTGTCCCGATAAATCTTCTCATTTGTACCACGAAATGCCAAATTATTTTTTGAAAGAGCTTTTACAATAGTAATAATTCTTAATAATACATTCCTCTAATGCTCTTTCTCTTTATTTATTTTCTCTTGTAAATGCTTATCAATTGTTTTGTTTTTAAGCAATCTCATCCGAGCATTAACCCAAATGTTCATATTAATAGCATGTTCATTACTTGTCTCATGACTTTTAAGTTTGGCACTATGATTTTTCCAATCTCCACACCCTTCATTTACTAATTGAATATTTGATTTCAAACTAAATAATTTACAACAATAACAAAACACTTTATCTAACTCTTTTGAATGTACTAGGCATTTTTTATCATGTTTTTCTCCGTTTGGTAATTTTTGAATGTAATAAATCGTAGAAAAATGTCTAGAATTTTTATCTCTTGAAAAATCTAAAATTTCTCTAATTGGACCTTTCTCAACTAATAAATCAATCGAGTTTTTAGTCTAAATTTTTCATTGTGCTGGATCATAAATATTTTAAATTGTCGTTGCATCTTCATCATTAATATTTTCACTTTTATTGATTGAAACACCATCTTCTAAATTTTCACCATATTCTTCATTATTTTTTGGTGAATTTGAATTGTTATCTTCAAATTTTTCTTCACAATTTTCCACTATATTTTCATTTAAATCTTTATCTTGTTCTTCTAGTATATGGGGTTTAATTTTAGTAATAAATCTATCAAGTGTAACTTTTTGGGATTAAATTAGTTCTTCTACATTTTTTTTTCTTACATTTTTCATATCTAGATTCATACTTTATAGTAGACATTTTATTCAAATAATAAAATTTAAATATAATTATAAAAAGAGTAAGAAACTTTGACACTTGATTAAATTTGCTTGTCACACCTAATCAAGTAAACCTAGAGAGAATCACTCGAAAAAATAAAAAAAAAGAGAAAAAATAAAATATTATATGATTTATGTACATAATTTTATATGCATAAATTAAAAAATTACCTTCGATTCTTACGCCAAGCTAATTAGAAAAGGTTTTATAAGAGATCCCCGATTGTTTAGAGAAACAAAGGAATATAATAACAAAATTTGGAGATATAAAATTGTTTCACTCATAAATATTTTTCCGAAACTTTTCCGTAAGTAAAAGTGTCTTACCAAAATAAAAATTGAAAGTTTTTATAAATAGAAGGTAACTGGAAAGACATCTAGAAAAGATGAAATTTTTAACGTTGAAATAATAATATCTCTAAACAATGGGAACCTTTCAATGCAAGAACTCTAATACCTATGACCTGTTAATGGAAAGAAGAATGGTATCTCATACTTAGGTGGAGACTGCACCTTTTAATTTATCTCATTTTTCACCAATACAAGTTTAAGGTAAAATTTTAAATGAAAGCCCCTATTTCTATAGGAGCCCTAGGCATAGGCCTTGAGCTGGTACTGGTTGTACAAGTAGGCAAAGTATAGGTATAATAATGAAGTTTTTAACGAGGAGATGGAAAAGATAGTACCACAAAATAATACCACTCCATTGAGACAAGCTATTAATAATAATAAACAAAAATTACGTTAAACATCCTCTATTTTGAAAATGGTAACATTTATATTTTTATTTTTTAAAACTTATACTTTATACCCTACAAACTTGATGATAAATTTTATGTCAAACAATAAGTGAAAATACTAAAATGCTCTCGTGTAAATCCAAACATGATTTCTCTCTCTTTTCTATGCTCTCTCCCTACTCTTTTTTGTTTTTCTCTTTTCGTTGAGTTCTCTCCCTTACTCTCTATTCATCACCCTCTCTATTTCTTCTCTTATCCAAACCACCACCATCATATCACGTCAAATCACTTACTACCATTAACTACATGCAAAACTATCTTTATCTTCGTCAATTGAATCACAACCACTTATGGCTAATCCTCTCTAACATACCATAAAAAGCAGCAATGCGCATTTTCATATGCACCGATCAAATAATATGGTCCATCAAAGTTTGAAGTCAAAACAAAGTTCAAAGACAAATCCAGCATGTGCAAAAATATTCAAGTTTAAGTCTTATAAGATCAAATTGGGTTTGATTTTGCAAGTCGGATTTTGTTTTTATATGACTCGAGTGCTTGCAAATACTTCAATTTCATCATTAATATCAAGAAAAAGAAGAACTATGTTCGGATTTTAGTGAGTCGAATTTGGATTTTAATTGCATTTCTTTGAATTTGGTTCCAAATTGGAATTTGATAGATGACAAACTTGCAGATGCACTTGGGTTTTTAGTTTTTGTTGAGTTTTCTTAGTAATATATGGATCTTCTTATCAAATTAAGTCAAGGTATTTTAACTTTTCTAGATAATATATGGAATTGGGTAGGTTGTTGTAGATATCAAAGGGTATTTTTATCATTATAAAAGTTGTAATGAAAAACTTGTAATAATTTAACGTAGTTGTCCATCAGAATCTTATATTTGTTAACGAAATTAAAATACAAGATATTGTCTGAAATAAAATTTAAATATATATGATGCAAAGTATAATTTATGAAACTAAAAGATGTAAAATATAACCGTGCTCAAAACACAAAGTGTTTAACGTAATGTACCTTAATAATAATAATAATAATAATAATAATGTTGTTGCCAAAAAAAAAATGATACATAGTTTGCTAAGAACTTTTTTATTTTTTGTTTTTGACGATACTAAAAATGATAAAATTATCCGTTTTGATCGATATCCGATAAAATCCGATTTGATTGAAGTGGTATGAAAGGTATTTTTTTCCTTGATAAATAATGAGGTGAGGGGCGAAAAACATGCCTCTCCTTTCTTGGAGAATCCAAATCTAATTATATATATATATATATATATATATATATATATATATATATATATATATATATATATATTCATATAAATTGTTTTTTTATTAAGTATATATTTTAAATAATTAATATTTAAACAAATTTATTGTTTAGTTCGCTTTTTGAATGCTTATATATAATTATGTATGAAAGTTATATATGGTAAAATTCAATATTTATATCATATGTATTTAATATTTATTTCTGCATTGTGTATTAACCATCAAATTTTATTTTAATTAAAAAAATTGTTTATTAATAGGTGTCATAACCTACCTACCGAGGCATATCATATGTATAATAGGTGTCATAACGATGAAAAGTCCTCGAACTCGCACCAAACCTGATGAGCCTCATCCCAAATTCGATTAATGTGGAGTGGAGATAAGGTAAATATGACTCGTTTCAAACGTATTCAATTCACATTCTTATTTGACATTAAAGGTATTATCTAATTAGTCTGAACATCCAATGAGGTTAAATCTTCTTTTTTAATGGTCTAAGGATGCATCCCTTATATTAGCCTAGTAAGTTCAAGAAAATAAATCATTTTGGATGTTGGCCTCAAAGTTGAACTCAAAAAGCCAAGAAAGAAAACAAACCTTCTTGATTACTAGGCCAATCTTTCAAAGTTGGCTAAGAACCAGTGTTATCAAAACCAAACTAGTCGATTCAACTGATGAACTATTGAATTGGACCATTAGTCGGTCTTGTAATTCTGCAATTGAATCAATTTCACTCATATGACCTGAAAGAGAGTTTTTTTTTTTTTTGCTAAAACAGATTACTTCTAAATCTTATTTATAAAAATAAGATTATATTAATTTTATTTATCAAAATAAGATAGTTTTTTTCACGTGAATCAAATCACCTACACGTATCAGTTTTTTCTTAATGCTAAATTCATTAATAATTTTATAAAATTTTTAAAACAAATATCATTTACAATACACATATTTCAATAATTATAATTACTAGATGAAATCAAATATTAATAGATCTAACCTCATCAACAAGATCTAGAAATAATTATTCTAATAAAGCTAAAATAAATAAACTTTTAGGAATCAGTAACTCTAGAGCAATCTCTCTCTACCAAAAATGAAATGGCTCAACAATCAAATAAATGAAGCTAGGTTAAAAAACCTAAAATCCAAAACCAATAAATAATAATACGCTTATTAATCAATAGGGTCATCCAGTCCGGTAGCAATTTTGTTCGAGTGCGTGGAGCATCCTATTTGCTCGACAAATGTCATTATCAATGTTGACGAGCCAACAACATGACAGCCTTGGTAGCCACTGTTACCAGACATGTGGTACTAAGTTGTGGTCTTGTGGATTCCCACTACTTCTTAACCCTCAATAAAGAAAGTCACACTTTGGCAAACAATAAATTTGTTTTGGGTTTTGCCTAGTTTTGGATTTTGGCATTGGTCTGTTGACTTGATCCCAGTTTCTTCGATGGTCTTGAAATTGAGCCATTTCAATTTTCATAGAAAGAGATTGGAGTTATTGATTCTTGAAAGTTTATTTATTTTAACTTTATTAGAGCAATTATTTTTAGATTTTGTTGATGAGTTGATAGAATTGGATCTACTAGTATTTAATTCTATCTAATAATCATAATTAATAAAACGAGTATATTATAAATAATATTTGTTTCTAAAATTTTATAAAATTATTAGTGAATTTTGCATTAAAAAAAACTAACACATGTAAATGATTTGATCCACATGATAAAAACTATCTTGTTTTGATAAATAAAATTAAAATAACCTTATTTTTATAAATAAAATTTAAAAATATACTGTTTTGGAAAAAAAAAAAAAAAACTCATCTTACAGAAGGGTCAATTCGAACTGACCTACCCAGTTCAAAGACTAAAAAGAAAATAATAATAAATTAAACACTTAAAATTATGTTGTTTTAAACTTTCATAAATTCCTAATTTCTGATCAGCTCACTTCCTTCTTTGCTCTTCTTTTAGTTTTGCTATTGTTGCCGCACCCAAAGAAACCAAGAAACCCTTCAGTTTCTTCTTCTTGCTACATCAAAATTACAATTAAAAACAAAAGGTTTCTTTGTTAGCTTTTAAAATCTCAAGATAAAGTTGAAGTACGATAGCAGCAAATTTATTGAAAAATGCCTTCTTCTCCTTGCCAAGATACCACTGTTAACATCCAAGATTTTGTACTTTTTTTTTTTCCTATTCTTCTTTCATCACCCATCGTACCAAAACACTATATAGTTGATTTTTTTTTTAGAAAACTATAATTTGAGTGCTTAATTTTTTATTTCTTTCTATTTGAATCTTCAACCAATAATTGTTCTAATTGATTGCTCAAGTTTTGATTAATTTTTTTTTTAATGTTTGAGTGCTCACAGTCACCTAAAATTGAAAGATTTTGATGTGTTTGAGATGAACTACCACATGATAATTTTCAACTCGGTATGTGGTTAAAAAATGAGTTTCACTTGAATTATTAAGAAAAAAATATAATTTGAAGGCCCAATAATTGATTTTTTTTTTCTATTTGAGTTTTCTCAGTCACCTAAAACTAGAAAATACTAACATGATCTAGTTCTACTTGCAACGATAATATTTAACAAACACATGACCAAAAAATGGATCCCTCGGAGAAAAAAAAATTATATAAAACTTTTATAAAAGAAAATTAATTGGAAATTAAAAAATAAATGAATCAAAATCAATTGTTCTTTGCCTAATGAACTCGAATTGTTTAGAAGATTCGAGGTTTGGATTGGATAAAGAAAATGGGTTAATGGTTTGGTTTTTGAAAATGGGTTAATGGTTAGGTTTTTGTCTTAATCTCGTTTCTCCATTAACTTTTAGACTAAAAGCATTAACTTGTTTTGTTATGTCTTGATCTCATCTCTCTACTCTATATATATATATATATTTTTATCTTGATCTAGCTTCTTCTTCTTCTTCTTTTTCACTAAATTGAAATAAATAAAATTAAAAAAAAAACTAAAAAAAAATGTAAAGATATATCTGGTCATTCTCTATAAAAATTAAAATAAAAAAGTGAAGCTAAAAATATTTTTTGTATCCAAAATATCTTTTATGGGTTTAAATTTATCTCTACGTTAGTAAAAAAAAATTAAGTATAAAATAAAATATTTATTGTATTTTTTTTATGTGAAGAGAATTTTAGTTAAGTTTAAAACCTTTGAATGGTATTTATAATTTTATAATACCTCAAAATAGTCAAATATAATTTATTTATTTTGATTTTATAATTTTTTTTAATTTTAAAAATTTAACTAAAACTCCCTTCACATTTAAAAAAAATACTATAAATATTTTATTTTATATTTAAAATTTGCTTACTATCATAGGGCACATTTTAAGAATAAAATACAATAAATATTTTATTCTATATTCAAAATTTGCTTATTATCAAAGTGACAAATTTAAGTCTATAAAGGATATTTTAGATTAAAAAAAATTATCTTCACCTTTTATTTAGTTTTTTGATTTTTTTTTATTTTTTGAGAGATATATCTTCACATTTTTTCTAGGTTTTTTTTTTCTCAAAATTTATGTATATATAGTTGATAAAAAAAAAAAACAAGATTAAGACGAGAAAAATAGAATAGAGGGATGGGATTAAGACATAAAAATAGAATAGAAGAATGATATTAAGATAGAAAAGAAAAAAGTTAACACGGTTTGTTCAAAAGTTGACAAATGGACAAGATTAAGATAAAAATCAAATATAGAAGGATGAACTTAAGATGAAAGAAAAGTAGAGGGACACGATAAAGACAAAAGAAAGAATAGAGGGACTTCTACAACTATTAATCCTAAAAGATATGTTTAGATAATGATATCTTAAAAGTATTTTAAGAAATTATTTGGCCAATTTGTCGAGTTCATTCAACTAATAGTAATGGATCTTGATTTTTTTTTCTAATTATTGCTAGAAATTTTCTTTTATAAAATTTTTATAATTTTTTATAATTTTTCTTAATAAATACGAGCGAGAATCTATTTTTTTCACGTATCGGTTAAAGATTGCCAAGTGTCAATAGATTCCGACCACGCCAATATTTTCTGTCACATGGGACTAAGAAAAATTGAATAGAAAAAAAAAGAAAAGAAACCAAATGTTTGGCACTCAAATAGATAAATAATTAAAAATTAGACACTAAAATAACATTTTTCTCTAAAACAAAATCAAAATTTTTTCTGAATAATTCATATAGGACCTACCTTTTTCCATGTGTTGATTAAAAACTATCACGTAGCAGTTTATCTTAGATAGGTTAGTATTTTTCATTCTCATGTGATTATGGATATTTAAAAAGAAAAAAATATAAAATTTTGGACACTTAAATAGAAATATTTACATATTGTATATTCAAAATAGAAAAAAAAATCAAAACTTAAATACTCAAATTATAGTTTCCTCTTTCTTTTTTCTCTGTCTCTTTTTTTTTTTTTTTTATCCACCATCTTTTAGTTTGGGCAACGTTACACTTTATACTTTGTATTTTGAAATTACAATTTCCACCTTAAGATGACGAAAGAGTTAACATTTCTGTAAGAAATTTTTTAAAATTTAAAAATGCCTCTATTTTAAGGTAAGATAGAAAGTATCACTCTCTCATTGTATCAATTACACTCTCTTTTCAAAGAAAACTTGTTTTTTTTTTTCGAAACTCATACAACCAAGACTCAAATTTTTTTCTATATATATATATATACCATTTATGCATCTATGTTTTTTTTAATAATAAATTATAAAATAAAATAAATAAAGGGCATACGAAAGAAATTTGGAATTTCATTGTACTAAATAAATTACAATTACATTACTATTTTCGGTTACATCCGGAAAAATTATAACTTGCCACTTGGAAAAATAATTGACAATACAAGCAATGTATGATAATCTTCAAAGTAAAAGCTGGTGTTATCAATGATTTGGATGACGGAAAAAACCTTCAAAAATTCCCAAATCTAAGCTACCTATATAGAAATTGATTGCATTTCTCGCACAAGTATGATTTTAAGTCACAATAAGTTAATCAATAGAAGGACGAACAACGTTATCGAGCTCGTTGATCTAAGTTCCGAAACTACTAACTACTAGAAACAACAACAAGACCTTTATTCAAAATGAAAATAAATAATCAACATGCAACCACATAATCTAAATACAAGATCTAGATCTATAAACATAAACTAAACAACAAGAAAATCTAGAATTATGAATAAGAAGAAGAAAAAAAAGGAGGTTGCAGTTGGTGGTTCTCACTGCGACCTACTAGACAACTACTTTACCTCGTGTTTTGATAGGGAGGAAAGTGGGGAAGAGGAAAGAAATTAAGGGTGAAAAGAAAAGTTTCCACCATTTGGGTTGGGGAAGAAAGCTGTGGAAAGAAAAAAATAATAAAAAAACATAAAATAGGTGGGACCCATTTTCCTCCGAAAATTAGGAGGAAACTGGAAGGAAAACCATGTAAAACACCAAAATTCATTTTCTTTCCCATTTATGCCCTCATCTACCTCGGTCGTCCCCCTCTTTTCTACTCTCTGCATTAACAAAGTAGATTTGCAAATCAAGCCTCTTTTACTCCTTTGGTCGGATGTTGTAGTAGTTGGATCCCACTCTTTCGAGTGCCATTGAAGGTTGTTCCTCCTAGTGATTGACTTCCCCTCTCAATCTGTTTCGTTCTTTCCAATTCATCAAGGCCAAGCATCTTTCGCAAACCCACGATCATCCACCATAACAACACCCTTTCATTTTCTAGTCTTACACACTGCAAGTCATTCGGAAACATCATACCCCTAACTCACGGTCCCAATTTCCTTCGTAAAATCAACGGTGACAACAACAAAAGGTGGAGCATCCTCATTCAAAATCAATCAAACCTACAAAAATGACAGACAACGAGTTAAAAAATTATCCTTTACTCCTCGGGTTTTGCTGAGGAAATTCAAATAGTCTAACAACGAGTTCTTATTAGTTCCCCTAGTTTTGTGGAAGCTCCACTCGGGTAACTCATCTCCCTCGGATTCTTTCATTTTCAATTTTCACTAGATGGTCGCTTTAATCTAGAAAGAGAGAAAGATGATAGTGATAGTTTTAGGTTTGGGCCGTAGTCTGTTTGGTTCTTGTCGAAGAAATCTCTTTCGACAGATTAAGAAGCTAGACATATAGGAAGAATGAAAGACAGGGGAATAATAGGAACAAGAAAGAGAGAGAGGACCGGAACCGGGTTTCGATCTAAGCGGGGGAGAGACATTTACACCTCTTGGAAAATTCAATAGTGATGGCAACTTGATTTATACAAGCATCCAACTCCATCTAAGTTTTCTTGCATTCACTTTGTGACTACAAGGTAAGTGCTAAAATAATGTGGCTTTACCGGATACTGCCTCAACGGATCATCAAGATTCTCGATGTGAGATAGCTATGTTGCCAAAGCCACATTTGATGTTGTGTGGTAGGAAAGAGGATTTGGGTGCTTTAGCTATGTTGGAAGACACCGTAAAAAAAGTTAAAGAGTCCTAAAACTTCACCGGGGCAAGCTCGAGTAAGACCCGGGTTGATCGTGCGCTTGATCATTTAGCCGATTGGGTTTATAAGTCTTGTGGGTCCGTATCCTTTTCGAGTTTAGAGCATCCAAAGTTCAAAGCTTTTCTGAATCAAGTTAGGATGTATGTGGTTTCAAGAAGGGATTTTATAGGTGGGAGATTGGATGTTAAGTATGAAGAAGCTAGATGTGAATCCGAGGCAAGGATTCGAGATGCTTATGTTGATATTAACTTGAATGGTTAATCAACCTTATCGAAACCTTAGACTTTCATAATTATCCGTAATGTGTATATACAAATTGATCCTAAAACTTACCTAATTATATGTAGTGTTTGCACATAGTTTTTTCTCCCTTTTATTTATTTATTTATTTTAAGTATTAAAAAAATACTTAAAAAAATGATAAAACAAATCAAGCAAAAAATAGAAAAAAAAAGAGCAATTAGAATGGCCTATTTTAGATTGATTCAAAGAAGGGAGTTAATTGAGAAAAATAACGGGTTGGAAAAAATTCAAAAGACAATCAAGGGCATAATTGAAAAAAAATCAAACACCTAAAACACTCCCAAAAATTACCCAAATAATACATCCCTTAAAATAGCCATGAAACACCTCCCCAAAACTAGCCATCAAACGAGTTACAAACAAGTCCAAAAACACCCTACACAATAGCCTTAAAACGAGACCCAAACACCTACCAAAAGCCTAAAAAATCAGCCACGGAAGTATTACCAATAACCCCCTCAAAACCTTTACAGAGTAACCCCTTTGGACAACCCATTTGAACCACCAAAGTAGTCCCAAAAACACCCTCAAACCAGACTTCAAAACCACTCAAAAAAACCCCAAAAAACTCATCAAAACGAGCACAAAACATTCATCAAAACAACCCCTCGAACACTTTTTGAAGTTACCGCAATTGAAGAAATAAAATTATTATTAAAAAACAAAAAAGGCTAAACATATTTTCGTGTGTTGGATTGTTAGTAGCCATAACATGATGTTGTAGGTTGCATTTGATTGAGTCTTTTTGATAGAAAAATAAGCAACGAAACCTACCTTGGGCTTTTAGGAACTTTGCAAATTTTACAAGTAAATTTGGAGTGTTCACCTAAGTAACGGGTTATGCCTATCTATCCAAATATGCAATTTGTCTCATTTTTTGTGATTCAATTGACTTTCCATGATTATTTGCAATGCTACAATAAACTCATTTTTTTGGATTGCTAAATAGTAATTTTTCAATCCAACAAAAAAAAAGATGAGAAAATGATGGGTAAAAGCAACTAACTTATTATATGGATAGATAATAATACATGTTATACATATTTAAATTAATTTTATGTTGATAATTGATCTAAATTGGCTATTGAATTAATTAATTAATAAACGAGTTATCGATTATTCTATGGAAACGATTCATTATCCATCTTATCATTTCGGATAGATGTTACATGTTAGATTTTTATTTTATTATCATTTGTTCTATTTTCATGAAAAAAAATATTCATACAAATTTATTATAAGTATTTAAATATAGAAATATAATCATAGAGGTATTATAGTAAATATACAACAATATATTTCTTTTTTTCCTCTTTTTACAATTATCTAAACAAGAAAAATATACTTTATTTCCTTTCATTTCTACTCTTATCTAAACAATAAGTAGAAAATAGTCTTCTTTCCTCTCATTTTTTTTCCTCCCAAGAGGAAATATCCAAATAAGGGTTTAATGAAGACCAGATTTTAAGGATTTTTTTTTTTTGGAGAGAAAATGGAGTGATGCGTTTTTTTATTGAAAAGAACAACAAAAACAGACTCATGGATGAATGCTACCCATTTTGCTTGATGTTTTATACTAACATCAAAAGGAATGATTGTTCAGACTGAATTCTTTTCATACAAAATAAACATTTTACTTATCTATTTCAAACATTTATTATCTTTTTAAAAGTTATTTGGACATTTTATGGCATTTTGATAGAAAAAAATCAACTTAATTTATCAAGATCGACTAATAGAATTTTAACGAAATGTGGAAAATACAACTAAAAAAAAGGAAAAGTATTAAATTTTCAAAATATAAAATAAAAAATATAATGACATCCAAAATAAAAGAGGTTGTTGGAGGTAATTAACTCCAAAAAAAAAAAAAAAAGTAAAATAAAATTAATGTTTTCATATTTACCTCCTTACCTATGAACCAGCTCCGCCAGTAAAAGTATGATGTAGGCCAGCATCTGGGTTCTTGTTTTGGAAACAAAATAATATTTACACATATTGTTCTAAGAAACATTTCTTATGTATCCGTAATTCAACATATATTGGAAATGCAAATTATGCAATTTTGAAGACGTGCTACATATAGTTGTCAAGAAATTTCTTGTAAATAATTTATAATAGAGTGATGGTGTGCCATGAACAATGTAGATGCAATAGCATCCTTCCTGTGGGTGGCTTGGGGAACAACTTTGAATAAAATATTGGCAGAAATCTAAACTGAGTCATTTCCTCATCTTTTTATTCAAAGGAATGCTGGCGGTCAAAAGAAATCAAAATCAACATCTGGGCTGGAGACCAAAACATTAATCGTTATTAATGAATTTGTAGTTGAATTAATTTTTATTTTTTAAGAAAAAATAACTTGTATAAGATATAATAATACTTTAACACACGTGATCACCGTTTTCCATAGTATATTTATATAAATTTACGACCTAGATGTAAGACTGCTTGTTAAAAATTAATTAATACTCCATCCTAACAATATCAAAGTGCCAGTGTTGAAGCATGCCAACAAGCATATTCTAAATTCAGCAGTGTTTTGCTTCCTTGAATTCTCTTTTTCCGGTCAGGTACTTGTAATTTCAGGGACTCCTATCTCTGAAATATGGCTAATTTGCAATGGGAAAAATATAACATGTTAGTAGTTTCTGCATGAATTAAGGATTTGAATCTGTTTATTAGAAACACAACTTTGTATATAAGTGGAAACAGGGTTCATTGGAATTGGAAAGACCACATACATTGACTTGACTCGACTTGTTCACATGCCACCTTCGTATACAGATGATGTAGCAAAAGACAAACGACATACTTCCAGCAACTTTTTACCTTCCGCACAAAAAACAAGAGAATCATTTTACTTTCTGTGCTTTGGTAAAATCATATATCACATCAATCTCATTCTCCCAAGCTCATAAAAAGAGAAAAAAAAAACATTTTTCTTATTCTTCACCCCAATGATTTCATATTTTAACTTACGCCAAAAGATGTTTGTGGTTTCGAATTTTTCAAAATTTTTTTTAGTTAAGTCCCTATTCTATTTTGTTTTTAAAGAAATTGCAAATATCATATATACTATTAAATCATCGGTATACTATCAATTTTATACCTAAACTATTTTTTTTATCATTACATTATTTTGATTTTTCTTTTTCAATTAATTACTTACTTTTGTTAGAATTATTGAAAAACATTATAAAATAATGTCGTTTTTTATATAAAAGAAAGCATATTTTGGATAAAAATATGGACAAAATTTTTAAAATGTTAGAAAAGTTTGAAAGTAAAATTAATAGAAAAAATTGTTTAACGGATGCATTTACACTATCTATATAGCTAAATAGTAATTTGAAGTTTGCCCATATATATATATTAAACTCTCTATATTTATTCTTCTTGTAAATGCAGTATTTTAATTAATATATAATTTTGTTCATAATCAATTGGCGTTACTAGCTCACTTGCCAAAAAAAGAAAAAAGAGAAGAACCTAGGCACTTTTCATTGCCGCATCATCTTTTGTGGCATGATTTTGATAAGGTTGCTTATATAATTTATAGTTTGGCTTATACATTTCTTGTTACGCTGTTTTTTTTTTTTTTTTTTTTTTGGGACTTGAACTGTTAACCGTTAAGCTTGAATAACTCATTTCTATATTTTGCAATCCCAAACCATGGCATATGCTCCTCGAGATGTTGGGTCTGTCAAAAAGCATCATGATATGTCCTAATTTCATCCAAATCTGCTGTATACAGCCGGTACGTGCAGAGTGCTCAGAGAGAGTGAAAGAGACACTAACAATTGAGAGACTTTTTAAATATCGTTCCTGGTTATTTGGTTTGTGGTTACATGCATCCATTCCTTCCATCTGCCGCTCACGGGAAGGTAGATGAGAACCAACTACCTTTCCCAATGTTGGGTTTGGTACTCGGCTGCTGCACCCAACAAGCGCAACAGTGACAGGGATGCCTAGCGTATCCAAAATAAGATTCAGGACCTCATACCCATATAGGAAGTGGCCATTTGGAAAGGTTTTGGAATTTGGAAGCCTACCATGCCCAAAAATGTAGGGCACTGGTGGCCAGCGAACACCAGAGGGGTCTTACATCAAGCATTTAATATGAAATTGACATATGAGCAAATTGATTTCGACAGTGAAAATAAGAGACTTTAAGCATTGCCTTTGCCCCCATAAAAGAAGTTTTCGGATTAGTGAAGGAAAAAATAATGGCGAAAATTTTGTCCCTCAGTCAACTGATGTACTAATTAATGTTGCACATGTACTTTATAAGTTCTCGTTAAATTGACAAGCGTCCAAGTAATTCAAGGAAAAATTTCATAATACTCAATGGGTAATTAGTAGTATATATAATAATTATTTTATGGGTTATTTTAAAAAAAGAGTTAGATATAAAAAAGAAGAGAGAAACAAGATAGAGAATATTAAATAAAAACGAACGAATGCGAAAATCTTCTTATTACTTTTGATGAGTCCGGATGTAATTTTTTTTTATCTATCTCTTTTATCAAAATAGGTCAATTAAGTAACTATCGTACTTGCACACTAATTAATCATTAAGTATTATAAAATTTTTCATAATTCTATGTATCACAACAAACGTCATTAGACCATATTCGGATAGATGAGTAGGAGAGAAGGGTATATCCTAAACGGGTGGGCATTTGTACCATATAAGAGATTCACAACTCTTTAGGTTTTCTCGGACATATTTTGAGCTCATATGCAAATTCAAGTCAATCGGGTATATCACCCACCAACTACAAGAACAAGTTATACCCGTATTATACACCTACGTCTTTAAGACTCGCCTCTAAACATTACCTATTACATCATCGCCTACAACAATGATTCGCCAATTCTACACACATAACCCTTAATCAAACTCCGAAATTATAAGTGGTAATGTAATTAACGTCTCTACTCGTCCTCTTCATGCAAACGAGACAAGATTCAATCATGAATATTAGGATAACGAGTTCACGATATCTAATCTCTCAACCTCTCGTTGATTATCTTCTCCTTGCACTTGAAAGATAGTCTTTTTGGGTAACAAGTTCACAATCGTTGATCTCTTAATCCCTATTGACTATCTTCTTTTGGCATTTGCAACTAGCCCTTTCGAGGTTATATCTCTTTTTCTATGCTAATTTGAACATTGGAAGATCCCTTATCTCCCTAAGGAGATTTGTTTTATAGTTACTCAAGCCAATACAACTTCTTTCCACATCGGCTCTATGAAGAGCTATCATGTCATAGTAGATTTTCCAATCTCATCACTAACGATAGCAGTATCGTTAAGAAAACAATCCCTTAAAAAGAATACATCACTAGACTTTAATTTGCTTTATCGAAGGTTTGCATACTTCAAAACAAGGAATAAATTAAAATTTTGATATATATATATATCTACTACGTACATATAAAACTGAAACTTTTCAAAACTATTCGGTAACAATTTGATATGTCAATAATTTCCTATACTTGTTATAAATTGCCGGTTAAAAGTCCTCTCTCCTCCTCCTTTCATGTTGTTTTCTTTCTTTTATTATTTCCCCTCTCCTTTTTACTCTCTTTCTCTTACCATTTTTCCCTTTATGCTCGAATTAATAACATATCTTCCCAACTTTCCACTCCATCAATAACATTAGCCATTAATCAAGTAATACCTTTATAAAATGAACAAAGAGAAGGCTATAAAGGTTTAGCATCAAGGTTTTTTCAACTTTTGCCTTAAAAATAAAAGAAGAGTAACATTTTCTTTGTATGTAATTTATTGACTTGATAACTTTCATCCGTTATCTTTTAAAAATCTTTAATCAATAGTTCTCTCTCTCTCTCTCTCTCTCTCTCTCTTCATATTAATTTAATTTAGAAGACAATAATTGTTAGAAATTATAGAAAGTGATGTTCCTCTTTCCATTTAAAAAATCGAGCTCTTGTGCTTTTCTTTTCCTTTTAAATTAACTTAGTTTGAGGGAGATTTGGTGAAGATGTTTTTTTGTTTGTTCTCCAAGCATATTTGGGTCTTTCATGACGGACAAGTTTTATTAGTTTCAATCTTGGTGAGTGATATAATTTTTTTAGTTGGATTTAGTTTAGTTTAGTTTAGTTTAGTTTAGTTTTTTTTTTAATCTACCATTGAATACTCTATGAGTTTTCATATGATTTCTTCTTAGTCTTCTACAATTATTATGTTTTTAAATTTCAAAATATTTGCATTATTTGTCCTTTTTTTTGTTTGTTTTCAAAACAAAATTTCCCGACAATGTAAATATAATTATGAGAAATTAAGATCTTTATATGAAGATTATACGAAGGAATATTGTGGGTAATTTATTGGGAGCTTAGAGTTTAAAAAGCATTAGAAGTGGATGCTTGATATGCTAATTATGTTTACATCAACCATACCACTTACTTTCTCATATATATTCAACCTTTATTAGTTACAAGTACAAAATAATTTTTTTGGATCGTGTATAATTTCAAATTAATATGATAGTTTATGTATTCCAAATTAATATGAAGTTTAAGCAATTAATTTAAGTTATGTCTCAATTTTTTTATTGGTCTACAATCATATGCATGTTGAATATTTTCGCCTTGGAACTCTATTTAATTTCATGAATAAGATTCTATGATAAATAACAATAAAAGCAAATTAAATCGAGTCTAAGATATTTATTGCACATTTAATGTAATTAATTATGGCTATTTAAGTATTAATCAATTTTAGTTTGCTTTCATAATTAGTTTATAAAAAATACCGAGTTAGGTAAAATAAGCAAAATAAAGTTTGTGATGATTAGTTGGATTATTAGCAATGTTTGGTCTATTTAATTAATTATTTATTATTTAGTCTCTTAATCTGTAGAAAACTTGAAAATTAAAGCACCGATATTGATGTTTAATACATAAGTTACATTCAATTTAATACATAAGATCCCGTGAATAAGATCGTTAAATTTATGGTTTACTAACACTTTTGATTAAGAAAAAAATGATACATTTCATATGTTGTCTCTTTACAACAAGTGAAGTTTAATGATACTAAATAATTTTTTTTCTTTTGATAAAAAAATAAGAAATTTTGAATGAAGGGATGAAATAAAAAAAAAAAATACAAAAGATGGATGGTTGTAGTATCTAATGGAAAAATATGAGGCATAAAAACATGATTAATTATTGTCAAATTGCCTATGTATCTTATCGCAGGTGCCACATCGACGTTTGACGAATGCTTTGAAAATAGGATAATAGAAAAGAGTCACTATCTTGTATTAAAAAAAAAAAAAGACCTAAATGATTGATCTACACGAATTCTAGGTACTAGGTTGGTTACAAGTAGGAAGGTCAAGATCACCACAACCTCGTCCTACCCGAAGTATGCTATATTGCATGCACGTTGAATGTCAATGTTTGGTTTTTATTATACTATGAATCTATGCCCACTTGAGTGTGCTTGTCTTTGGATTGAAAATTGATTGGTTGAGTGATTTAGAAATGAGACTAGTCGAAGGCCCGTTTTCTCACTCGAAATAAAAGGAAAAAAACGTTTAAGAAATGGGGAGCCACTAGTGATGTCAAGCCCATAACACATTTGAAAATAGTGATGGCACGAGTGGTGTCAAGCCTATAACACATATTAAAAATGGTAATTCTACGAATGATGTCCATCCCATAACACATTAGAATGATGATGTCATAAGTGGTGTCAAACCCATAAACACATTAAAATGATGATGCCACCACCGACATCAAACCCATAAATACATTCAAAGTTGGTGAGTCATGAATGGTGTCAAGCCCATGAAATATATTAAAATAGTCATGCCATGAGTGGTATCAAGCCCATAACACATTTTCAAATGATAAGCCATGAATGACATCAAACCCATAACACATTCACAAATGACGAGCTATGAATGATGTCAAGCTCATAACACATTAAAAAATGGCGATGCCATGAGTGGCGTCAAGTCCATAACACATTAAAAAATAACGATGCCATAAATGGTATCTTATAATGCATTAATAAATAATGATGCCACATATGGCATCAAGTTTATAGAGATATTAAAATAGTGATGCTATGATGGCATCATCCCATAAACACATTAAAAATGACAATGCCATGAGTGGCATCAAGCCTATAAACACATTAAACTAGCAATGCCATGAGTGTTGTTAAGCCTATAAACACATAAAAATGACAATGCCATGAGTGGAGTCAAACCTATAAACACTTTAAAAATGATGATGGCATAAATAGCGTCAAGCCCATAAATACATTACATTCACAAACAACGTTAAGTCATAAACACATTAAAAATGGTGATACTACAAATGGCATCAAGTCCATCAACATATTATAATGGTGAGATCATGAGTGGGCGTCTAGCCCATAAACATGTTAAAAAGAGCGATACCATGAGTGGCATCTAGCTCATAACATGTTCACGTGTGACGATGCCACCAATGTCATTAAACCCATAAAGAGATTAAAATTGGCAATGTCACGATGGCATCAAACACATAACACGTTCATAAGGACGATGCCATAAATGGCATTAAACCCATAAATACATTAAAAGTGGTAATGCCATGATGGCATCAAACCCATAACACGTATAAAAATGGTGATGCCATGAGTGACATCAAGCTTATAACACATATAAAAATGCCATCAAGCTCGATAACACGTTAACAAAATGCAAGCCACAAATAGCGTCAAGACCATAACACGTATAAAATTGATGGTCCACTAATAGTGTCAAGTCTATAACACATTCATAAATGCCGAGCTACAAATGACATCAAACCCATAATATGCTCATGAATTTATGAGCCACAAATGACCTCAAGCCTATAACACATAAAAATTAGCATGACACATTCATAAATAACGAGCCAAGAATGATGTCAAACCAATAATAAATTCACAAATGACAAATCATGAATGACCTCAAGCCCATAACACATTCATAAATGGTATCGAGCCCATAACATGTTCAATCACATTAACACATATCCCATAATCATGACAAAAAGGCCTCGGCACTCAAAGCCAATCCTAAATGTTTTGAAACATCGACACATATAAAAAATTTATTATTTTAAAAAATATAGTGTCGAAATTCAGAGCTAAGATTACACATTTCCATATGTCAACACATGCATCACATAAATCGACAAAATTGGTGTCGGCGTTTAAAGCTAACATCGCATATTCTAATTAATCATCTCATATCTCATGTCATTCAATAAAAATATGGTGTCGACATTTAGAACCCACACCAAATATTTTAACACACCCGCACATGTATCACATACTATGTAATCGTTTAGCAAATATAGTGTCAATATTTGAAACCAACATTGATCATTTTGATACCTCCTCACATACAACACATATTGTTTAACAAGAACAGGTGTTAGCATTTATAGTGAACACCAAATACTTTAGGACCTCTACACATACATCACACATATCTTTTCAAAATTTAGTATCGGCATTTAGAGTTAACACCAACCATTACAACACATATCACACACATTTCTTTCATAAACATAGCTTTAACATTTAGAGTTAATCTTGAGTATTATAACACATACACACATATCATGTAGATTTGTTTCACAAGCATGATGTTAGTTTTTAGAGGTGACACCAAGCATCACCGTACATACGTATATATCATACATATTCATTCCAAAACACAACATCGACCTTCAAAGCTAACATAAAAAATCATAGTACATACACACATATCACATGTATTCATTTTACAAACATGGCATTAGCCTTCAAAGTTAACTCATATCACTTTATAACACACCCACATATCTCACATATTTTTCTAAAAAAAACAAAAAGTCATCCTCTAGAGTTATCATCAATCAATTTATCACATTCACACATATCATATTTAATTGATCATGAACGTAGTGTCAACCTTTAGTACTAACATCGAGCATTATGACACATTCACACATGTCATACACATTCATCCACAAACATGACATCTATCTTCAAAGCTAACACGTACCAATCGATTGATCACATCCGCATATATCACATTTAATTAATAACAAACATGGTGTCAACCTTTAGAGCGTTAGTCGAGCATTACAACATATTCACACATGTCATACATATTCATCCACAAACATAGTGTTAGCTTTTAGAGTTAACACCGATCAATTAATCACATACACACATCATATTTAATGGATCACATCACACAAATAACATACCATACTCTATTTGCACATATCGAGACTAGCATTTATCCCGAATAAGCCATTGGAATTAAAACTTATTTTCAGTTCTTCTAGTTTTATCGTAGAGCATTGGCACTAATCTTATTTCTTCTTAAGAAACTTAAGGGGTCTTAGACCATTTCAAATTCAATACATTATAACATATCTCAATGCACTTCAATCTAATTAAATCACAAACTATATTGTTAACAATATCTATAATTAAAATAAACTATGAATTATGAAAAAAAAAACTAAAATTTTGACAGCTTTGACAACCTACTTAGACAACCGAATGGGTTATCATGAAGCTCGCTGAGATATTGTCAAGAGTGCGAAATGTCTAAAATGAGCATTTAGTGGTTAGTTCTAATTTTTTCAATCTCGATGAAGACCGATTTAGTTTCAATTAGCTAGAAAAGAGAAAGAAACTACCCATTGTAGGATTAATTCTCTTTTCCTTTGCTTTTACTTGAGTAATTTCCTTGAACCAAAAATCAAGAAAGAAAGAGCCTTAGACTTTGTATTTGTTAGCTACCAAATTGGGTAGAATGGTCTGAAGCTATTTTTTTCTTCTTAATTTGGCTTCCATTTTCTCTTTTTTTTTTTTTCATTATGGTTGGAAATGTCAATACTTATTTTAAGAATGTTTGTTAGTGGCTAAAGTTGATGTTCGTGTCCGGGCTTTTGATAGAGGGAGTTTGGCAGTGGATCTTCATGACTAGTGGCTAGTGTTGTTGGTTGTTTGGTGAGGGTTAATTGGTAGTGATGGTGATGGTTTAATGGAGGTTTAACTTTAGTAGTGGGGGCTTGGCTACTAGCTAATGGGATTTTTAGGGATCGGTTTTTAGTGGTGTTACTACCTGGAGAGAGTCGACATTAGAGGTTGTTATTAGTGGTAACTAGGTCCGGGGTCGAGCAGTGGCTATGGCTATAGAGTGGATCAACATTCGAGGATATATGGCTAGAGAGTGGATTGTCATGGTTATGGCTATGGAGTGGCAATGAAGATGGCTATGAAGAGTGGCGGTAATGGTTTGTTGGTGTGACTAACGGCGATGGGTTTGACAATTATGGGTTTGTGATGGTTGGGATTGTAGTGATCTACGTTATGGAGAGGAAATAGATGATATATATTTTTTTTATGGTAGATTGGAGGTATAAGGGAGAAGTTTTGTATGGGTTTTGTTGAGATTTAGGTCTAGCAATGATGTCAAATAGTGGCGGATCGGTGGATGTGGCCATAGGTAGTGCCGACTAGTTGATGGAGAACGATAGGTTTGTTTGGGGAATCAAAAATAGCTAACACCACCTAGAGAGAGAAGAAATGTGGGTTTTATATTAGAGTATTTAAGGTTAAGGGTAACAATTTGGCCTAGTCCCCCATCTTTTTGTCTTTTTTAATTTTAGTTCGTGTCTCTCTTTTTTCTTTTTTCTTTTTCAATCTCGCCCCCTAATTACAATTTTTTTTAGTTTTTTTTTCTTTTTTCTTCCTCTCAATTTCATCTCCATTTACCTTCAATTAAGATCCTTTTATTTTCATCTCTTTTAATTATACATCCAATTGGATTTTTTTGGTCCTCACTTTTTATATTTTTTTGTCAATTGGACTCGAATTCTATTTTTTAAATTTTCTTTTCTTTTTTTTTTCTTTCTTCTTGTAATTAAATTTTCTCTAAATTTAAAAAAATTATAGGACTCCTAAAATTCCTAATAAAAAGGTAACGATTTATAAAATCAAGTGGATAAAAAAATATTTAATTTTAATAATTTTTATTTTTAGGAAACAATTGTAAAAATATTAGAGTAAGAAATTAGATGATAATAGTTACCCTCTCTTAACAATGGTTTTAAGAAAAAGTCTTTTAAAAGCAACTTGATTTGACTTTACAAAGAAAGCCTTGTAAAGGAAAAAAAAAGGTTTCATAAGGTAAAAATGGCCTCTTCTTCATCGACCTATTGTTTGGAGGCAACTCCGTCCCTCTAGTTTGTTGTTCATGGTGACCTATCCTTATGGTCTATTTTTTAGGATGACCTATCCCTATGGGTTTATTTTTTAGAGCAACATGCCCTTTTTTCAAATAAAAAATAGGTTGCCCAAAACAAGTATCGTTCATTGGAAGAGGCCGATTGAGAGATGATTATGTCCATGCCTAACTCGTAATGATAATAAGATTGTGAATTAATTTTTTTCAATTGAAAAAAATATAGATCATACTTAGAAAGCTTAATCTCTTTATTTCAACTAAATTGCTCAAAACAACATTAAACTTAATATGTTTTGAGATATTAGCATTTAGTTTACTCGAAATAGCTCTTTTGTCTTCAAGTTTAGCCATTTCATGACTACTTTTATCGACGCTCGAATGTCGGCTTTCAAGCTCTTTTCCTTCCCTTTCATTGACTCTGGTTGCTCATGATTGCTCTTGTTACACTTGGGTTTTAATAGACTTAAGTTTTCCATTTGATGACATCTCATTTTAACACACTCGATTAAGGATACAATCAAGAATAACTAAAAAGAAACAAAGCCGAAATGAACAAAGATAATTAAGAAAACAAGATAAAATGATAAAGGTCTAAAGTGGAAAAGTTAGAGAAATTGAGGGATTGAAATGAATTTCATTTAACTAGAAGATGACATTTCATATACTTTAGAATAAAAAAATTAAAACCAAAGGAGAAACGATGTCATTTCACCCTTGGTTATGTTATTATTCATCTTTCTTCCTTTTGTTTTTCCTTTTTTTTAGCATTTTTTTTTATTTTCAAGCCACCAAATAGCCAAAATTTCTCCCTCTCTCACATGTTCTAGCTTCACACAAAACCACCAATCTCTTTCTTGATATTGTACTTATAATCTCATCTAAGAACTAGCTAAATGATCATATATCCTATGAAGGTGCGAAATAAAAAAAAATTTCTCCATCTAAGTGGCCCTAGATCATGCTCGTTAAATCAACTAACTATATATTCATGAATTAAAGTGACGAATAGAGAATTTACCTCTTGTAGTGTAAATATAAACCTTTATAGAAAAGAGTGGTCCAAGAGTCCGGCCTCTATCGATAATTCATACGATCCAAGCACCCACAAAAGAAGCACTTAAAATTGATAGAGTGCTAGCTTCACTTTTTCCGACTTGTTTCTTGTTTTCTATAGAAATCTAGTCATGCTAATATTTATGATAACCCAAATAGAGAGAGAAGAAATGTGGCATGCTAGGGTTAGGGAGAGAACAATTTTCTCCGAGCTTTTATTTTTGAGCCGTGTGCCCTTTTTTCTTTTCTTATTGTACCAAAATTTTTTAATCCAAAAGCCTTTCTTTTTTCCCTCACCTCTCCTCCTATTTATAAGGGAGAGTTTCCTTATCCTCTTTCCTTGACCTTCCACCTTATCCTTCAAGGATAAGGTGGAAGGTCAAGGAAACAACTAGTCCTTATTAGACTCTTGGTTGTTGCTTCCTAATCCTCCAAGGATTAGGAGTTATTTAACATATCGGCTTTTGATCTTTATCTATAAAAAATTCAACTTTATCCAATAAAATTCATGTTTATTCTCCCACCAAAATATCTTTTAGGCTTTTAATTAAACCTATTGGCCCAATTAATTAATTTGGACTATTTAAATAAATTAAGTTAAATAATTTTAGAAGGCCCATATTAGGAAGCAATTTCTCAAATTACCTTTAAACCAAAATTAGGAAACTAATTTTCATTTTAGGTTATTCATTCCAAATTTGGAACTAAATTCCAAATTAGGAAACTGATTTTCAAAATTGGAAACTTTCCATTTTAGGAAACTTCCTTTTTAGAAACTTTTCATTTTAGGAAACCTTTTTACAAAATAGGAAACTTTCATAATTAGAAACTCTTTCCAACATCTTTGTTTCTCTTTAATTATGTGAAGGCTTAAACTTATGTGTGTGACTCAATAGGCTCTTAGATATGTTGACAATGTATCAAGAATAAAAGACACCTCTTTTATATCTTGATATATAAGTCAAGATTGACCTCTAACAAGGCATCATGACTACCTAATTAATTAATTCATAATTACCTTTCACGAGTATAGTTACTATACAATTCAATCCTCATGTCAACTTATCACAAGTGTGATCTTGAACTTGGTTATTAGTCTTGTTCGATTATGATCACATAAGTTTTCTTTGATTCCCAAATGTTTTAGCTCCTAGAGTAAACCAACTATGCTCTATTGGTATACTTCTATTGTGTTTCTTAAATAGACATTCATCGAAATACAATGTGATAACTCCTTTAGCATAAAACGAATGACATGTCCTATCTTAGTCATTCATCTAACTCTATTAGATTCCTATTGTACCTAATAAATCATCCACGTGTAACCCTTTACTAGGTCCATCGAAACAAGTGTTAACATACATAAATCCTCTAATGAGATAATTGTGATGACCTCAAGTCTAAGGACCAATTGTATCCATCTCGTATGAGATTTCCATAGACTAAACCAAATGGGTTCTCATGCCGAGTCAAGTTCAGTAATATGTTCCCTAACATAAATAACCTAAGTGCTTGCTTTGACATCATCATGCTAATAGGTGTGATATCTCATACTACTATTATATAGCATCGAGCATAACACTCATAAGTCTAATCATGTATAGTCAATGTCCATTCTCGACCATGTTATGACTTGAGACATTTAACGATATCATTTATATGCATTAGTATTTTCTCATATCTTTCCATGTTACGACCCGAGACATTTAACGATATCATTTATATGCATTAGTATTTTTTCACATCTTTCGATCAATCACTAATGCAAGTCCATATCATATGGACTTATATCTAATTCTAATAAATGAATAAATGTAAATGACATAAATTAATAGAAAAGCTTCTTTTATTATAAATAATATAAATGATATAATAATATAAGAAATCAAACTCATCCAAATAAGGTTGGATCTTGAACACCTACACTGAACTAGATGCAACCAAAGCCTAAAATTGCTTCTCTAAACTTTAAAAAAGCCAAAACAAAAAAAAAAAGCACTCAACCCTTATTATTGTGATAAAAGGAAAAATGATAGTTAAGAGGGATATTGATGTTGTGCATCAATCAATAATATCAAAAATGGAGGTTTGATTAAAAAAGAGGCCTAAAAATTGTTTCAAAAAGACTTAAAAAGAGGTCGAAAAGTGGTAAGAGAAGGGGTCTAGAAAAAAATTAGAATATTAAGGTTAAAAATTTATAAAAAAAATGCCAAGGTTTTAGAACCAAAATTTTAACCCTCTCTTTTCCCAAAAAAAAAAAAAAAAAACCCAAGCCCTACTCGCTTCATTTTCTTTTAGCAAGGAAAGTAGCATCTTCAAACCCCTTATAATTGTCACCAAAATGACCCCAACAATCCCAAATTCCACTACAAATTAATCTCTTCTTTTTGGTAGCTATAACACCCTTTTCCAAAAAAAAAAAAAAAAAAAAAAAACTATTGCTCCATTTGCTTTTGGAAAGGAAAGTAGAAACTAAGTGTTATGTGCCTAATAAAGGTGTTAGGGAACTTAGTTTTTAATATTTGAAGTTATTGGTTATATCATGAGTATAACAAGAAGTAGAAACTAAGTTAAAGGGATTTGAGTTGGTTTTGATGATGGACGAGTTCAACCATGCATGGGTTTTTTGTTCCTCCCAGCTTTCTTGGCGACATATATCATAAACTTCTTTTTTTAGTTTGTTACATCATTGGGCATTAGAAAAGGGTTGACTACTCGATTTTTAGTATGGTCAAGCTGGTGCAAAAATAAAGCATCAAAATGAGAAATAATCAATCAAAATGTAATTTTTGAATTTAGTCAACTTTCTTATAGTTTGGTCTATAGTGTTATTTTTTTTTTAAGCAATTTAGCTTAGTTTACCTTAAATTTGGCTCCCGATTTACATAATACCAAAAAAAAAAAAAAGGAGAAATAGTAAGTGTTATTTGAATTTTTTTTTCCTTTTGAGCAAATTTAGTCTCTAATTTGTCGTGTGAGTTTCTTTTTACCGGCTTTATATTCATTTTTTTGTTAATTAGGCATACATTTTATATTTGCAATAGATAAGTTCTTTTTTATTTATCATGACTAAAAGTCATAAAATTATTTCATTTGCTTACATTGCTCTCTCTCTCTCTCTCTGTACACACACAACACACACACACACACACACACACACAATTTACATGTTTTAAATTTTGCAAACATAAATTACCCTTTTTATTTTTTACCCTTGTTACGTAGTTATTTGCATATCATAACTTACATTATTTAAGTTTATTTAAATTCAATATTAGGTCAACGAGTCCTTTATTTTCAAGGATCGATGGTGGTCTAATGATATTCCATAATCATTTGAGTGGATTAACATATAATGTTAATTATTTTTGTTTTCGATTATAAAAGTCTACCTATCATTGCATCCTTTGCATCTAACTCCGTGTCTTGACTTATCATAATCTTTATAGTGTTAGCACTCAATTTTAATCCTCATTAATTTCATAATTTCTTCAAAAAATAAAAAAATTAAATAGAGAAAATAAAAGAAAGAAGAGGAACTAAATCATGAAAACTAACTATTTAGGGGTAAATTGAAAAATCGAGAGAAGTGAGGGACCAAAAAGAGTCTAATTGAAAAGTGTAATAAGAAAAAATGAAAGCTAAGAGTCCTAATCGAGAGTGAGTTTAGGTGAATTAAGTGAAATAAAAAGAAAAGAGACTAACAATTCAATTTAGGGGCACAATTGAATTGAAATATGAAGGAAGAGGACCAAAATAAAAAGAATATACAAGATGAGGGACCAAATTAAAATTTGTCCATCAAACCCCGAAAACCCAATATAAGAATTTCTCTTTCTACCCTAACTAACATCCTCTCGCCAACTAAAATCTCATGCAACCACTACCGTTGACCACCAATGCATTCTAGTCAAGTCATTATCTTCTTGCCAACAAAACCCTCTTAACGAACTTGCCAAATTCTAGCTAGCCATAAACACTACCCAACAATGCCATTAGCTCCTCCATCTATGCTATTGATCCTTACCCATTGCCAACCACCATGTTGTTAGTGTGGGTGTCCAAGATCCAATTTATTTGGATGATTGTGTTTATTGCATTTCAATATTAATAAAAAAATCTTTCTATTAATTCTTGTTATTTATAATTTGATAGAATTATATAAAAGTCCATATGGTATGCACTAAATTAATGTTTGATCAATAGATGTGAGATAAACATCAATACATTTAAATGATATCATTAAATGTCCTAAATCGTAGCATTGTCAAAAATGGATATTGACAACATGTGATAAGACTTGTGAGTGCTATGCTCTTACTATAAGATAGCGAGTAGGAGATCTCACACCTACCGATGTGATGATGCCAAAGCAAGCACTCGAGTGAATAATTTTAGAGAACATATCATTGGACGTGACTCATCATGAGAACCTATTTGATTTAGTCTATGAGAATCTCATATGAAATGGGTAGAAGTAGTCCTTTGACTTGAAGTCATTATGGTTATCTTATTAGAGGATTGATGTAATTTAAAATTCGTTTCGATAGGCTCGAGAAAGAGGTGTATGTGGGCGATTCACTCGTGTGGATTAGAAATCTAATAGAGATAGGTGGATAATTGATATAGGACATGTCATTCCTCATATGCTAAAGAAGTTATCACATTGCACTTCAATGAATGTCTACTCGAGAATCCGTGGTCATAGTGGAAGTATACCAATAGAACATAATTAGTTTACTTGTGAGATAAGATATTTGGAGACCGAAGAAAACTTGCACGATCATAATTGAACGGACTATAAATCAAGTTCGAGATCATGTTGTGATAAATTGATATAAAGATTGAATTATATGAAAACCATACTCGTGAGATGTAATTGTGGATTATTTTACTTTCCTAGAGAACTAGGTAGTCGTGATACCTTACTAGAGGTCAATCTTGACTTATATATCAAGAGATAAAAGAGGTATCTTTTATCTTTTTGATATATTATCAATATATCTTGGATCCTATTGAGTTACACCCATAAGTTTAAATATTCACATGATAAAAGAGAAGTAAAGGTTTTGAAAAAAGTTTTCTATTTTGAAATTTGGAAAAATTAGTTTTCTAAAATGAAAATTGATTTCTTATTTCGAAATCAATTTTCTAATTTGGAAATCAGTTTTCAAATTTGAAAGTTAGTTACCTAAAAAGAAAATTAGTTTTCTAATTTAGGTTAAAGGGTAATTTAGGAAACCGATTCTGAATGTGGGCCTCCTTAAAAATATATAACTCAATTTATTTGGATGGTCCAAATCAATTAGTAATTAATTGGGTCACATGAGTTTGGGCTAATAGGTTAATTAAAAAACTTGCAAGATATTTTTGGTGGATGGATAATCTTAAGCACTAATGAATAAGGCTTAGGTTTACTAGGGTGATCAATCGGTTATTCAGCTTTGGTTATTAATGATTTTGATTCAATTTTCAATTAACCAAATTAATGGAATTAAAAACCAAACTGAATATAATTAAAATTTGATATTTTGGGTTTTTGACAAAAATTTTGATTTTGGTTTTCAATTAATTTAGTTAAAAATCAAATTTTTTTTCCTCGATGGCCTTTGGGCTTTAGTGTCACTATGTAATATCTCGATACCCATTAAAAACTGATATTTAATACATTTAAAAATGTTAAAGGTATATGAAAAATATTTTATGGGCATGAAATAATCTTTAAAAGGGTGCTAAAATATTAAGAGCGTTTAAGATAGTCTTTCCCTACTCAATAAATATTTTGTTGATTTTTCGATGCATGAATAATGACTTTTATATAAAATAATTAATTTAAGCGTGATGAATATGGATGAAAAATGTTTTGCTTGCATAGAATAATTACTAGAGGGGTGTTAGATTATTCGATGCTATTGGATGAATTTTCTAAAGTTCTCGTGATTATTTTATGTGAATTTTACTATGGATGAATAGTATTATTGAGGTAAATTAATTAATTTAAGTAACTTAAAGGCATAATAAAATTATCCAATGGACATAGAAAAATCATTTTGGGTGTTTAGGAATATTTCATGAATTTAGATGAATTTTACTTTTTAAAGGGAATATTTTCTATAGGAAAGAGTGTAATTTTACACAAAACAATTAATTTGAAGGCCTAAATAAGTGTAGAAAAATTATGTGAATGATGATTAAATTCTTTTAGGAGGAACTTGAATTTATTATAAAAAAAAATTGGATTTTGGAAAGGTATGGGATAAAATTTTAGAATTAGGGAGCTAATTGCATAAAAAAATAAGAACCTAATTACATAAAATAAAAATTTTAAAATTTTAATTTAAATTAGATATGAATTTTAAGAGTCAAAATATTGTTAGAAAACCTTTAAAGAAGAGCCTAAAGTAATCAATTAAATAATTGAAGGACTAATGGAGGAGTAATTAGAGAAAAAATTAGTAACTTTAAGGACCAAATTAAAGCAACTTTTGGGAGAGATTTTTCCCCCTCATTGCTCAATTAATGCATTAAATGAGGTTGGCTTTTAGTTAAATGGATGGCTAGGATTAAGCTAGATGGAGGTTTAAAATTAAAAGAAGAGTAAAAGGCTAGGACTAAACCAAATGAAGGGAGGAGATATAAAGAAGAATCAAGGGCCAAGATCACACCAAATTAAAGGTTGGGATCAAGTCAAAAGTTCACAATTTATCTTATAAATATGGGTGGAAAGAAAATGGAAATATTTTAGGAAAATAGAAAAACCTAAGGCAAACTCTTGCCAATTTTCCATCAAAAATTTCACCTAAATCACTTTCAACCATTTCTAAACGTCCTAGACCACCTAATTAAGTCTAAATTTCAAGTTAGAGGCTTAAAAATTCAAGGAGGAGCTTAGGGGAAACTTGGTCAAATTTAAAGGAAAAGTGGGAGGAAAGAATTTTCAAACAATCAAATCTTTCAAGGACAAATTGGAGCTTATTTGAGTAAGTTAATCTCACCTACACCATAAGCATGTTATAATTAGTGTTAATTGTGAGTGTGAGCCCTTAATTTTAGCTTAATTGAATTAATTACGAAAATTAGGGTTAGGGTTCTTAGAAAGGTTAATTTGGGAGAAAATGAGTTTGAGCTATAAATTCATGCAATTAAAGTCTAAATATGTTAATTAAGATTAAAATTTAGAAAGGAAAATCAAAATTTCCTAAGGTTAGGAACGAGAACCCAAAATTTTAATTTAGAGGTTTTTGATGCTTTGATTTGTTTGATATTCTATTGCTTGATTATGTGTTTATTAGGTATGAATTGATGATTAATTGTAAAAAATTATGTGAAAAATGAAGAATTTTTCTTGAATTTCTTAGGAACATATTCGATCCAAAATATGAAATTCTTGGGTTTTGATTCCTTTGCTTATTTAATGAATTGTTGGTTAATTAGGAGTTGATTAAGTATGAATTGATAAATGAGAATGAAAATTTTCATAAAAATTGAAGAATTTCACCTAATTAGCTTAGGCACGATTTAGCTCATTTAGAAGAAAAATTAAGGTTTTCATACTTTTTGATTTCAAATGGTTTAATTGATGAATTCTAAGTTATTTTAACTCAAAAAGATGAATTAGTATGGAAGATTTCATTAAAAATGAAAAATTTATCTAAACTACCGTAATTAGGATTTCAACCCATTAAGGCCTAATTAGGGTTTACACATGTATTTAGCTATTGATTGCTTAATTGATTAAATTCTTGATATAATAATGTAATTAAATGAGTTATTCTGAAAAGTTAGTCTTAAGATTGGAAAAAATTATCTAATTTAAGTTTAAGGCATATTTAGCAAACTTAGGGAAAGTTAAGGTTTTTGTTTTAGTTTTATATAATTTAATGGTAATTTGGTTCTTTGGTACCCATTTGATGTGTTTATGATGTGTGGAAGTTGTGATGTTGATGACTATGGAAGTGCATTGCCTTGTGTTGTGTAATGATACTATTATTTGGAATGGTTTGGAATGATTTAATAAGATAATATATATGATGTATTATATTGTCAAAACATGCATTTTCATGGCATAAATACATCTTTCTTTTAATGAACATACAAAAATATTTTCACATGCATTTCATTTACATGCATAGCATGCATAGATTAACTTATCGAGCCGTAGCTCACCCATCTTCTCATGGTGTAGATAATACGAGTACAAATAATGATGTTCACACTTAAACTAACTATCGAAGGAACAATGCAATACGTGTACCTTGGATGTGTTGAAAGATGGACCTCCTTCATACTATAGTTATTTTAATACTTAGTATTTTAGTTTATTTTTTAGGTATGACATCTTTCTTTTATATGATAGTCAAAGCTATGAAGAAGTGAGTGGTTAATTAGAAAGAAAAAGGATGTGCTAAATAAGTCACTTTTACAAGCATATGACATAGAATTGGTAGATGTAAATTAAGCACCGTTTGTACATTAATCAAAATATTGATAGTAAAATAAGTAGTATTATCATAGTTAGTATATTTTTTTAGGTCATTTTCTTCCATGTTAGCATCATTAGTAAAATAAGAAAAACAAAAATTAATGAAACATTAATAATAATAACCGATAATTAATGAGGACAAAAGTAATTAATCACCAAGTAACAGGTAATATCTAAATAAATTTATACAAATTAATAGAAAAGGAATTTGAGAAAACCAAGTGTGATGGATTCGATCATTTCGATCTAAGGAATTTAAATAAAATAATAAAATGTAAAACATTTATAGTGCATTTTCGATCGGAATTTAAGACATGCTCATCATTATTAGGCTTTCGTAGCTAATTCCATACCTAAAATACCATAGTAAAGACACAATGTCTTATTGGTTTGTATTCATTGTACATCAAATATAAGTCAATAGCGGTAATATTCTCAACTTATGAGGTCACGGAGTTGGGGGTGTTATACTTTATCCTAGATGGGCTTTGGCCTTTAGGAAAAACTTCATATGCTACACTACTAAAGCCTATAGAGATAAGAAAGAAAATTCCTTATTTGTAAAGTAAATTTTACAATCGAATTCACAAACAAAATATAAGAATTACAAATGAGGCAAACAAAGCTAGAAATGGTAGGTTCATTGGTACTAAATTGGAAAATGAGGCGAGAGATAGAAACCAACCTTGTAGCAGGCTACAATAGCTAGTAGGGAGAAAGAAACCAACCCGATAGCAAGTTAATAGTCCGATTCTGAATGTAGACATATTCGGTGATCTATTGAATAATTCATAAATTCTATGCTTGGGTAGCTTGGCAATGGCATAATTCATAATTAAAGTACAATACTCAAATTAAAAGAATATTAAAATATTAAAAACATCATCAAAATACATAATTAAATTTAGATGCTATTTACTTCCAAATCTTGACAATGGCATTCCCTATAAAGAAAAAGAAAACACCATTAATCCATCAAATATTAAAATTTTCAAAAATTATTATATCAAGCAAATAAAAATTAAAAACTTACCTATGACACTCAAAAAGCGAAAACATCATCAATTCATCAACATATTCATATGGATCGCTCCTAAATATGAAAAAATATAGGATAAAAAAATCAACACTTTAACATTATTAAGTTATTATATTGGAAATAAATAACAAATAAAAAGATAGAGATAAAAAAAATATTGATTTTAATTTTCGTAATATCTTGTAAATTTTCTTTTGCATTAATTGGTCTCGATGAATTTTTAAACCAATCTTGAGCTCATATAAGAGATTGCATTATGATAGGAAAGAACTCCTAAAAGCATTAAGAAATATTTCTCCAATGCTAAATGCTGATTCTAAGGGAATATTAGAAATAGGAACTACCATCATATCATGAACCATTTGTAAAAGAATAGGAAACTTAGAAGAATTGTTTTTCTTCTACTCTAAAATATCAAAAGTAGAGTTATCATCTTCGAATCTTCAGCAAGATACCTATCCAACTTCAATTTATTTTCTTTACCTCCACTCGAGACACTTGAATTTTTTGAAAACGTCATCATCTTTACTTTCACACTCAGCTCCTTGTGCTTAACTCGTTCCCTCATTTGTATTTTAAACTTTTATTCTTTCACCACTTTTACCAATTTGATCTTTAGGTTTGGATAAACGACAATAGAAATCATACATGCCATATATAGATTCTTTCATAATATTTGTCATATTTTCACCATCCAAATCACCATACAATTGTTTAATTGAAAATTCAACAAATCTAATTTTATACCTAGGATCAAGTATGGTTGCAATATAAATCAACTTGTTCATTTTCTTAATATCCTTCTAATACTTCGAAACTTTTCTTTCATTTTACTAGCTAATGAAAAATCATCTAAATCTAAATTTCGTTGCCACTTTCTCAAAACAAGTTCAATCAAACATATCGCTTCAAAGTAAGTATTAGAAGTCACATACAAAGAAATCGAAGAAGTAAGGTCGTAGAAAATTTTCAACATGCTAACTATCTTCCTATAAGCCTTCCAATCATCAACATTATATGGCCCATCAACATTATTGTCATGATCTCCATTAAATTCACTCCTACATAAAGGATCAATTTGCTTATATTTCTTAAAATCTTTCTCAAACTTTTGAGTCATATATAACATCAAATATGTTGAATTTTAGCTAGTTACGACATGTAGTTGTAACAAACTCTTAGAATGTATCTTATCAAGTTCAATGCATTTCTTAAATTTTGACAACCTAACTAGAGATTGTCTTACATATCTAATGACTGATCAAATATAAATAATCAAAGGATTAAAATGTTTCAATCCATCAATAACAATAAGATTCAAAGTATGTGCCATACACCTCACATGAAAGAATTCCCCATCTAAGATGCTATGCCCCCAATTCTTAATAACATATTTTAAATATCTAATTGCCATATCATTTGAACTTATATTATCAATCGTAACAATAAAAAACTTTTCAATTTCCTAATCAATCAAATATTTCTCAATAACAATGCCTAAATTTATTCCTTTATGACAACCAATTGAATAAAAGCTAAAGATCTTTTTTATACAACTTCTAATTATTATCAATGAAATGAGTAGTTAAATACGTATAATTGATTCTTTGGTTAAATGCCCATGTGTTAATTATGACAAAATCTTTCATAATTTTGTTTCAATAATTGCTTCAACTTTAATTTCTCATCTAAATAAAGTTAGTAGCAATCTCTTAAAATCATAAATCATGATAGGATTTTGAATCTAGATTGCATAATGGACATATGCTCTTTGAACCCCAAACCATCCACAAACTTAAATGGAAGTTCATCTATAATGATCATGTAAGGTAAGGCATTTCTAATAGTAATTTGGTTAAACTTCTATGTGCTAAGATTGTTATCTCCTCTTACATTTGGATTAAGATTTAACCGAGTTTGTGTAGTATCAAAACTATGAGGGTGTTTTTTATATGTAAACAAATGAGACTTAAGTGCAATTATGGCATTTCTTATAGGATGACAAGCAAGTACCTTATCAAAATGGTTGCATTTAGCCTTGATGTCTTTATTCTCATCTTCAAACTTTGTGAAATTCTCAAACATAATTGATCTCGACTTAATCACTTTCCTCTTCGTGCTTGTGCTAGCTTGTGTCTCAATTGAAGCTACACTTGATTTTGGTCCTTCTAGATCACTTGAACCCATAATTTCAACATTTATCTCTTTAGGTTACAACAGTAAAAAAATTATAGAATAATTAAAAATTAAAAATATTTATCCTATAATTATTGAAATTGTATAACCAATAATATCATCCATACTTAAATTATACAAGGAAATAAAAGTAATAAGATGAGACTTTAATTCAATAACAACTTTCAATTGCAACATTATCATTTAGCAAATGAAATTATCACATAAAGAAATATGTTGAGTTGATCTAATACCATATGATCCTCAATTTGCCCAACAACATTTTCCATGATTTAAGACCATACAATCGCTAAATATATAAAACTTACAAGAAGATTTTACGAGTTGTGGATTGCCTAAGAAACTATTGCCTACTAGGATAAATTAACAAGAAAATTATCAAGAAAATGGTAGATAAATAATTATAACTTTTCTCTAAAATCTATAAGGAATGGTGCAACAATTAATATGAAAAATGATAGATAAACATGATTATTTTGTCCCTACCCAAAACAATATGCTTAACAATGAGCAAATATATATACATGAATTTAACAAATATCTAGATATAAGTTTAGGTAGATAAAAGGAAAGGAAATAAGCTTGATAGGTATTGCAACATGCCAATAATCAAATACATTACTTGACAAACCATCCTCAAATTAGTATGAAGCATCTAAATATTAAGGCATCATGCAATTTAGTAAATCTACATAAAAAATAAAAAATTATTTAGAAAGTTAAAAAAGCTCTTTAAGGAAAAATACTTGAACATCAATCCTAGTATTATAAAAGCTTGTTGTGAGGCAAAATTAATACCTTCAAAAATAAATAAACAATTGAATTTTTGAAAGACAATTATTGCCTTCTTTCTAAAAATATCTACTCTCTCGGTCTCCCTCCCTCCCTTCTCCCTTTCTCCTTCTCTCTCTCTCTATGAATAAATAACAACAATAACAACCGATGGTGGTGGGTTCTCTTAGGAGGTGGTCGGCTATCCGACGTCCGTGCAAGGCAAGAGAAAGGTAGGGTAGAGGTGGTCGACTATTGATGGTTGTGGTGCTACTACACTCGTGTGCCTAGCTATCCGCTTCGGATGAGGGAAGGTGACTAGATCTATTAAGTGTGGATTGTGGCTCTATACTAACTACTATGTAAGTGTGGTGACTAGTGTGAGTGACTCTATGGAAATGAAGTGAGGATTAATAAGTGACAAAGTCGGGATTGAGATAGATTAGAGAAGTTCAATTTTAAAATTTTGATAGGTTAGGACTTAAGATTTTTACTAAAGTGAGGGTCGAGAAGTGTTAGCTATTGTAAAATTTTTAATTTTGTTATAGATTAAAAAAATCAATTTTTAGTTTAAGTCGATTGTAAAATTTTAAAAACCAAACCAAGCACCAAAAACTAAAATAATTTTTTTATTAGGATTTTATTCTTTTTTTTTTAAAAAAATCAAAATAGTAATTTTGGTTTGATTTGATTCAAATATTCGATTTATATTTAACTTTGCTTAACCCTAAGGTTTACAAAGATAAGGTTAAACAAGCTCACATGAATTGCCTTTCCTTGAGCTACTAGGAGAGCTTTTTGCCACTTATAAATTGAGAGAGAGAGAGAGAGAGAGAGGGAGAACTTAGACATAAAAAATAAGAAAAAAAAGGCTTGGTGCATCTCTCCCTTAAAAGATAAAAGTTACTCGCATCTCTTCCTTAGAAAATATTATCGGTGGAAAAACCCTAAAAGATTTCAAGAGAGAAAATTTACTATACAAAATAGTTAGAGCTAGTGTAAATTGATTTTTGTTGCTCCTTGTGTGAGTGTTTGAGCTACATGAATTATTAGTAGAGGCTGGACACTTGGATGGTTCCTTTACGTAAAGTTTAATTCTACGTTATAAGAGGTAATCACTCATTAATATCTTGTTATATTTGTATGATTAGTTGATTGAACGACGGAATCTTGGGAACTTTAGATAGAGGAAATAAAAATTCTTTTTATCCTATACCTTCATAGTATGCATGATCCTTTTAATTAGTCTTAGAGCCTCCGTTGAATCTTTAATTATATATGATGTTAATTTTGATTAACTACATGAATTAATGATTTCTAATTATAAATCTAGGATTTTTGGTATTTTATAAAATTTTAGAACTAAATTTGGGCTTATTGAAAAGGACGCACGCTAGGCCAACATTGGACGTTGGCCATCATGCACGCACCACAAGGAAAGTCCGGGCTTGAATGAGCTAGGCCAATGGCAACTAGGCCGGTGCAAGGCACTAGCCGGTTAGCCCACTAAAGCCATGTTAGGCATCGGCCTTGGCAAGCACTAGGTAGTGGTAGCCCCGAGCCACTACTAGGCACTAGCCAACAAGGGCGTGACGACTCATGGGCCTCCAAAGTCCAAACATGAGCCTCCAAAGTCCAAATATCTAAAAAAATAAAAATTTGAGAAATTTTAATATTTTTTATAAAATGACTAAAATCGCATATTTATAATTATATTTAAATGAAATATGTTTTAGTTATGTATATGTCATGTATCAATGTGATTTAATCATGGGTGAATGGTATGGATGAGTTGAACTAGTTTTTGAGAATGTATGTTTGTAAATTTTTAGTTAAATATGGCCTATATGTCTTGCCTTTTCTATTATTTTGATGTATTGCTCTTCTCATGTTACTCCCTTCAAATATAACTTGAGATTTCTTATTTAAGAATTGTAAAAGTTGAAGATAGATTGATAAAATAGGTACGAAGAAGGAGCGAGAAGAAAAGATAATTATAAAGAAAATGTAATAATTTTTCACCTAATCATTTGACCCATTGGTCTCTTTGTGGTTTGAGGGGACTAGTAGTAGAAATCCATTACCTTTCATTGGTCCTTAAGTAATGTATGAGATTAATGTGATTGAACTCTTATATGTATGATTGTGATTTAATTCTAATATACATGATAGTAATATGATTAAACTATAGTATGCATAACATGATTAAAATTATGAGACCATACGATATTTAATCCTTCAAACAAATATTAAGTTATATACCTTCTAACATTTTAAGGAGAGAATTGTTTTGGTCATTGTTGACTTATTGAGATAACGCAAGGTTATTTCTTTCTCGAAGGAATCAAATCATGAGCCATGAAATGTCTCCAAACATTTGGGTCCAACTTTAAATGAATTATTTGGTTTGTTGAGATAACTTAAGGTCTAATGAATTTATAGGTAATGGTTGATATTCATATAACATATGAGATGAGAAGGAGTTATCATACCAATGGGATTAGGAGTTGCATTGGATGTAATTGGTAAGGAGTTACTCGCCTAATCCTTCATGTATGACTTATTGAGATAAGTCAAGGTTAATGCATATTTTTAGATGGGATCCTAACCTACTGAAAAAATGAATTAAAAATTTTTCTTTAGTCCTATATTGAAGGTTATAGAACTTGAACAAAATAGTAAGAGCGAACAGAGATTTTTCTTTTTAATTTGTTTTATAAATGCAAATCAATTAACCAAATCATATATTTTTCTATCCTGTCAAGGTTGTTGCATAGTATGACTAGTAATATATTGATGCAATTGATAATTGATGAAAGTAATACCTTCAATGATATAAACTTTCTTGACTAGGAAATGAATTTAAGGATAGTCCTTCAATATGAGAAGATTCTCTATATGATAGAGACACATCTCCTAACCGAGCCTCCTCGAGATTAAGCTGAAGCTTATGCAACATGGCTCAAGTATAGAGATGATGTGATCACCTTATAGAGTATCATGCTAGCTACTATAAAGTTGGAGTATAGGCTCCAACATAAAGGCACAAGTGCCTTTGATATTATAGCAAAGCTTAAAAGATTATTCGAGGAGAATACTAGATGGGAGTGCTATGAGATAGCTAAGAAGCTCTTTAGGGCCAAAATGGATGAAGGATCCAATGTTAAGAAGCATGTCACCGAGATAATAGGCTATAGCGACAATCTAATTAAGCTTAAAGTTGGAATGGATGCAAAGTTATATATTGATTTGGTATTGTAATTATTGACTAAAAGATTTGGATAGTTTATCATAAACTTTAACATGATGCACATGGAAAAGACTCTTAGAGAGTTGCTCTCCATGTTGAGGGAAGCTCAGCTTAAGATAAACAAAAAGAACAAGAGTTCCATACTTCTTATTAGAAAAGGAAAAGGTAAGGTGAAGCATAAAAAAAGCCATCAATCGCACCTAAATGAGGGGTGAAAACGTTCATGACTCGGGATAGCCAAAAGGAAGTAGTTTGTTTTCATTGCAACGTGAAAGGGCATTGAAAGTGCAATTACAAAGAATACTTGGTAGAGGTGCAAAAGAAGAGTTTTAATAACATCTCGTGTATTTATGTTATTAAAGTTAATTTTTCTACTTCTAAACCCACCTCGGAGTAGGAAGATTACTTCGAGGGAGGTTGACTTACACATTAGAAATAGATCAAGAGTTGTACAATTTATCGTAGGTATCAATGAGTTAGCATTGCCATATAGGCTTATGCTTAAGTTTAGAAACTATTATTGTATTTCTAGTATAACTAAAAACATTATTTCTACTTCTTATTTAGGTAAAAAAGGTTTTACATTTTTATTTAAGAATAATATTTTTTTTTATAAAGATGATATTTTATATGGAAATGGTGTTATTAATAATGGTTTGTATGTTTTAAACAATGAAAATCCTATAAATAAAATAAATACAAAAAAACTCAAATCAAATGATCGAAATAAAGCATACTTGTGGCATTGTTGACTTAGCCATATTAACAAGAATCGAATATCCAAACTACATAAAAATGGGTATTTAAAATCATTTAATTATAAATCTTATGATATCTATGAATCTTGTCTATGCGAAAAAAATGACAAAATCTTTTTTAGCGAGAAAAGAAAAAAGTGGTCGTTAATTTTTTAGGCCTTAATCATACTAATATATGTAGGCCCATACCCACCTAAACAAGAAGAGGACATGATTATTTCATAACTTTTACTAATGATAGATCATGTTTTGGTTATTTATATTTAATAAAAAATAAATTTGAAGCATTTGTAAAGCTAAAAGAATTTAGATTTGAAGTCGAGAAACAAACCGATAAAAGTATTAAGGTACTTTTATCTAATCGAGGTGGTGAATACTTAAGCATTGAATTTTTAGATTATCTAAAAGAGAATAGAATTCTCTCTTAATGGACTTTACCTAGAACACCATAAATGACTGACATGTCCAAAAAGAGGAATAGGATACTATTAGACATGATTTGATCCATGATGAGTCGTATTGATATTCCCATTTCATTTTGGGGATATGCACTCAATACTACAACCTTTATCTTGAGTAAAGTTTCAATCAAGTTTGTTAATTAGACTCCATATGAGATATGAAAATTGAAAAAAGCAAATTTATTTTTTCTTAAGATTTGAGGTTGTGATGCATATGTTAAACGTTTAGACATAGATAAGCTAAAACCCAAATCAATGAAGTACAAATTTATGGGATATCCAAAAGAAATAATTGGATATTATTTTTACCAACCATAAGAATAAAAGGTGTTTATGGCTAGACAAGTTGTATTCTTTGAGAAGAAATTTATAGATGCTAGAATAAGTAAAAGATAAGTTAAACTTGATAAAATTTGAGAAGACTCATAAATTGACACTTTACTAGTGGAACCCCAATTAGATAGATTATAAAGTGTTGTAATTATCTCATAAACTAATACATAAGAACTTTGTAGGCCTAAACGAATTTATCAAGAGTCGACAAGATATGGTCTTCTTATCTCTTTACATGGTGATTTGTCTCTTATAAAGGATGACGAACCTAATGCCTATGAAGAAGCAATGTTAGACATTGACTCTAAAAAATAGCATCATGCCATACAATCCAAAATGAAATCCATATACGAGTAATCAAATATGGACTTTGGTTGATTCACCCGAAGGTGTCAAATCGATTAGATGTAATTGTTTCTTTAATTGAAAGATTGATATGGATGGTAAAGTACATACATTCAAAACCAAACTAGTGGTGAAAGGAAATCATCAAAAGCAAGGAGTTGGTTATGAAAAAAACTTTTTCACCGATTGCTATGGTTAAATCCATTGGGATTATGCTCGCAATTACTATATATCACAATTATATGGCAAATAGATGTCAAAACTACTTTTCTTAATGGAAATTTGAATGATGATGTACACAACTTGATGGTTTTGTTACCAAAGAACATGAAAATAAGATTTACAAGTTGTAAAGATCCATTTATGGACTAAAGTAAACATCTAAGAGTTAGAATTAACATTTTTATGAAACGATAAAAAATTTTAACTTTTCACAAAATGAAGATGAAATTTATGTATACAAAAAGGTTAGTGAAAGGTTAGTAGTCTTCGTTGTTCTATATGGACATAACAAACTACTTCTTGGTTATAATAGTATTATATTGTAATTTATAAAAGATTAGGTATTTAGAAATTTCTCCATGTAAAACGTAGGAGGACAACCTACATTCTTGAATAAAGATTTATAGAGACAGATCACGTGGAATGTTAGGGCACTTATAAAATGCATACGTTGACAAAGTACTAAAAGGTTTAGTATAGAAGAATCAAAGAAAGGAATTCTTTTAATATCACACAGTTTGATGATCGATAATAATGGAGCCATAGCATAAACTAAGGAATCAAGGTCTCATCAACATTTTAAGCATGTATCGTGATGTTATCACTCGATTAGAGAGATTATCGGTGATAGAGAGATAAGGATAGAAAAGGTTCACACCGACGATAACATAGCATATCCCTTGATTAAGCCTTTGTCATAGAATAAACATAAAACTCTAGCTCAATTTTTGAACATAAGGAATATGGCTGGTTGGCTTAATGCAAGTGGGAGATTGTTAGTATAGGTGCCTAAGATCCAACTTGTTTGGATGATTTGATTTATTAAATTTTAATATAATAATAAATAAGTTTTTCTATTAATTCTTGTTATTTATGATTTGATAGAGTTAGATAGAAGTCCATATGGTATGCATTGCATTAATGTTTGATCAATGGATGTGAGATAAATATCAATATATTTAAAAGATATTATTAAATGTCCCAAGTCATAGCATTGTCAAGAATGGACATTGGTAACATACGAGTAAGATTTGTGAGTGTTATGCTCTTACTATAAGATAGTAGTAGGAGATCTCAAACCAACTGGTATGATGATGCTAAAGCAAGCACGTAGATGAATAATGTTAGAGAACATATCATTGGATATGACTTACTATGAGAACTTATTTGGTTTAGCCTATGAGAATCTCGTACGAGATAGGTACAAGTAGTTCTTTGATTTGAAGTCATCACTATTATCTCATTAAAGAATTGATATACTTTGACATTTGTTTCTATGTGCGTAGTAAAGAGCTATATGTGGGTGATTCATTGGATACATGAGACATCTAATGGAGATAGGTGAATGACCGAGATAAGACATATGATTCTTTATATGCTAAAGGAGTTATCATATTACACTTTAATGAATGTCTCGCTTAAAAATCCGTGACCACTATACCAATAAAGCATATTTAGTTTACTAGTGAGCTAAGACATTTGACAATCGAAAAACACATATATGATCATAATTGAACGTACTATAAATTAAGTTCAAGATCACACTATGACACATTGATATGAAGACTGAATTATATGAAAATCATACTCATGAAAGGTAATTGCAAATTAATTAATCCTCCTAAAGAATTGGATAGTCATGATGCCTTTCTATAGGTCAATCTTGATTTATGTATTAAGAGATAAAAGAGTCGTCTTTTATCTTCTTGATACATTGTCAACATATCTAGGAGTCTATTGAATCACACATATAAGTTCAAACATTCACAAGATAAACGAGAAGTAACGGTTTTGAAAAGAGTTTCCTATTTTAGAAAGTTTCCTATTTTAGGAAAATCAGTTTCCTAATTTGAAAATTAGTTTTCAAATTTGAAAGTCGATTACCTTAAAAGGAAATCAGTTCCTAATTTACTTTAAAAGGGTAGTTTAGGAAATTGTTTCCTAATATGGGCCTCCTTAAAAATATTTGACCCAATTTATTTAAATGATCCAAATTAATTAATAATTAATTAAACTAAAGAATTTTGGGCTAATAGGTTAATTAAAAAACCTATAAGATATTTTTGGTGGATGTTTAATCTTAAGCACAAATGGATCGGGTTCAAGATTTACAAGGATAAGGTTAAACAAGCCCACATGAATTACATCTCCTTAACCTATAAGGAGAACTTGCCGACACTTATGAGTAGAGGGGGAGATGGTTAAGTCATAAAAAAATAAGAAGAAAAAGGGCTTTATGTGTGTTTCCCTTATACGGAAAACGTTGCCACATCTCTCTCTTAGGAAATATTGTTAAGCACAAAAACCCTAAAAGATTTTTGGAAAGAAAATTTACTATACATAATAGTTAGAGCTAACACACAATGATTTTTATTGCTTCTTGTATGAGTGTTTGAGCTACGTGAATTATTAGTAAAAGTTGAACACTTAGACAGTTCCTATCCATAAATTTTAATTCCTACAAGTGATAATCTCTCATTATTATATTTTTATGTTTGTATGATTAGTTGATTCAACAACATAAAAGAGGAAAGAGAGACATGACAATACGCTTCTAAAAAAGAAAAAGTGTTCGTCTCTCCCTTAAAAGAAAACGACAAAAGTTATCGCATCTTTTCTCTCCAAAATTGGTGCAAAAACCCTATGTAATTTCTTAAGAAAAATTATACAAAGCAAAAATGTTAGAGCTAGCACACCATAATCATCAATAGAGACTCGGATGCTCAAACAGTTCCTTTTAAAAAAAATTTAAATTCTACGCAACAAGAAGTAACTCCCAATCATCTCATTAATAATATAGTTAGTTGATTTAACGAGTTGATCTAAAAACTTTAGATGGAGGAAATAAAATTTTTATTTATTTCGCACCTACATAAGATGGATGATCCTTCAATTAGAAGTGAAGTCTCCATTGATTCTTTAATTATATAGATATTAATTTTAATTAACTTCATCAATTCTTGATTTTTTTTTATAAATATATTGGTCTTAGTATTTTACAAATCATGTAAAAACTAAATTTAGGAAGTGGGAGGGCACGTAATTGGTTAACGTTGGGTGTTAGCCACGACACACCTCGTACGAGCCAAGGCGATAGCCGGTGTGAGCATGCTAGGCTAATGGCGAGGCTAGGGGTACATGAGAATGCTAGGGTAGGTCAAGCATACACGAGCACGCTAGGCAAGTGCCACGCTAAGCAAATGCCTCACTAAGGGCTCGAGGGCGTACGTCGAGGCTAAAAGGTGCTAGTTAGGGTGACGGACTAATGCTAGGCACTAATGATGGCATATCATACCGCCAATAAATTAGTAATTTATAATGTGTCTTATAGAGCTTTTAATCATGGTTATGTAATCGAGGAAAAGTAAGGGTCAAACCCATAGAGAAGGAGGTTTAATTGATTGTTTCTTTTGATGGAGTGTTTTTATCATGTAAGAGGGAGGGTGTTGTGTTTGGAATGCTTGAAAACAATTAAAGTAAATCAAAATAACAATGATAAAGAAAACCTTGGTTGAACTTCAATTTCCGCTTTTAATTTGGCCACTCGAACATCGATTAAATAATTAACTTATCCTAAACATGAATATTTACCATAAGATAACAACATGTATGTTAACTCCAATCTTTCCTTACCTAGTCGTTAATTGAATATACGATACCTAATTAATTCCCTAGCTATTAAACAATCTACAAAGTGCTAGATAAATTTAATCCAATAAAAACACTAAGATGAGAAAAACAAGTGAAGCTAAGCCACTTTTCTAAGCGCTGTAGAAGATGTAACCCGAGTTTTATGTTTCTAAGGAATTAAATGAAAACATCACTAATCATCAATCCTTAGTTACTATCACATGCAAGTTTAGACAAGTGATTATATGAACTTTAATACTAACCTAACAATAAGTAATATGACTAAACAACTGGTGTGCATTCTAATTAATTTAATCATATAACTATGAACCAATCATGCGGAAAAATATAAAATACCCAATAAAGAAAAGTTTAAAAATAAAAATATATCTCATAGCGATTAACTAAAAGCTTCAACTTGATTCAACTAAGAATAGAGCTTAGTTGTTCATCATACAAAGAGAGAATTCCTATAAATGGTGGCTGCTAGGAGAAGAGAGAATGAGAGAGAGAGAGAGAGAGAGAGCTAAATAATAACCTAGCTTTGCTATTTATAGTAAAAGGTAGGGTTAAAACACATTCCTAAGTCGTCTACAAATGTCACATGGATTGCTTAACTAAGGAACATGGTTATGTTCTTTTTCACTTCTTCTTATATCTTTCATTCCTTCATCCCATATTAAATCCTTCTACCCATATAGAATTTGCCCTCAAACCAAGTAAAAAACTTTTAGCCCATGTGAAATTGCACTATAACTCGTGTCTCCGAATAATCAGCTTGAATGGAATTGATACATGCCAAATTAGGATTTATGTTCTTCATAAAAGTTGTAGCCCTATGTCTTAGCTTTCCAAGTCATTATAGATTACATATATTATACATCTATAACATATGTTATGAGTTAAAAACCGACATGAACTCAATCTATCCATCCCGCCTTAGGATTCCAATTTGCAATTGAATTCCTCCATGATAACGACCTAGATTGGATTCAAATCCCGCATCGGACTTATAGGTACACCTCTTAGGTATTATATGAGCTTGTCCTTAAATCAATTAGGGTTCTAAAACTCAAGATATGAATTAAGCTCCATAATTGATCCGGACTTCAAATGGCATTTGGATCAGCTTTTTATACTAGAATATGAAATATCGTTTGGAGGTCGAAACAAACTTGGATTTTGAGCTAGTCTATCATTTTGGAAGCTTGAGATGTCCTTTATAATATCTTTGTAGATCACTTCTTCCAAGTCTAAATCTAAGGCTTCGGGAAACCTATAAGAAATCCGAAAGGTCAAAGTTAATCATGTTGGACATCCACACAGCTTTCTTCTTTATTCCACACTGCCGTAGCTATTTCTTCTTGTATCACACTTGGCCATGTCTCCTTAAGCTTCTTTGGTAGCTTTTGGCTTCTCCTTACTTTTGGCTTGGGTTTCTTGCTTTAATTTGATGTTTTTCCTACAAAACCCAAAACCGTCATCTTATTCGTAAATAACATAATATAATATAATAAATACTAGAAAGATCAATTATGTTAATTATGAACTCATCAATTGGCTAGCAAGGGTAGGTCAACCCATAAGCCTCTAAGGCCTAAAACCCTATGGGCCCAAATAGGCCTAAGGCCTAAGAGTCTAAAAAAATAAAATTTAGAAAACATTTAATGTTTTTATAAAGTAACCAAAATCACAAATTTATAATTATATTAAAATAAAATATATTTTATTTATTTATATGTTATGTATCAATGTGATTAAGCATAAGTGAATGATGTGGATGAGTTAACTAAGTTTTTGAAAATTTATGCTTGTAAATTTTTATTTAAATAGGGTCTACATGTCTTGCATTCTTTTTTATTCCAATATAGTTATTTTCTCATCTTACTCCCCTTGAATGTAACTCGAGGTTTCTTATTCAAAAATTATAAAAGTAAAGATAGATTAGTAGAATTGGTACAAGGAGAAGAGCCAAGAAAAAAGACAATCCCGAAGAAAATATAATAATTTTTTACCTAGGTTTGTGACACCTTAGTTTCCTTGTGGCTCGAGGAGACTAGTAGTAGAAATTCATTACCATTCACCAATTCTTAAGTAATGTATAAGATTGATACGATTGAACTCTAATATGCTTGATTGTAATTGAATTCTAGTATGCATGATAGTAATATAATTAAACTATTGTATACATAATAGGATTAAAATGATGAGACCATACAATATGAAATCCTTTAAACAAATATCAAGTTATATGCCTTTCAATGTTATGAGGAGAGAACTTTCTTAGTCGTTCTTGACTTATCGAGATAACTCAAGGTCATTTCTTACTCGAGGGAATCAAATCGGGGGCCATGGAATGTCCCTAAACATTTGGGTCTAACTTGAAATGAATAATTAGATTTATTGAGATAACTCAAGGTCCAACAACTTAATAGACAAAAGTTACTATTCATATAAGATGTGAGATGACAAGGAGTTATGATGTTAATAAGATTAGGAATTACATTGGAAATAATTAGTGAGGAGTTACTTACCTAATCCTTTCATGTATGACTTGTTAAGATAACTTAAAGCTAATGCATGTATATGGATGGGGTCCTAACCCATTGAGGAAAATGAATTGAAAAGTTTTCTCGATTTTTATATCGAAGGTTATAGAGCTTGAAGAAAATAATAGAAACGAACAAAGATTTTACTTCTTAATTTATACTTTGTTTTATAAATACAAATCAATTAACCAAACTATGCATTTTTCTTTTTTGTCGGGTTTTGCATAATATGATTGATAATACATTGATATGATGGATAATTGATAAAAGTAATGCCTTTGATGGTACAAACTTCATTGACTAGGAAATGAATCTAAGGACGATCTTTTAATATGAAAAAAATTCTATATACAATAGAGACACCTCTCCTAACCGAGTCTCTTCAAAATATCATACCGACTACTATGACGTTAGAGCATAACACCAATATAAAGGCATAAGCACCTTTGATATCATAGTAAAGATTAAAAGCTTATTTGAGGAGAATATGAGGCATGAAGTGCTATGAGATAGCCAAAAAAGCTCTTTAGAGCTAGAATGGATTAATGATCTAATGTTGAAAAGCTTATGACTAAGATGATAGGTTATATCAATAGTTTAACCGAACTTCAAGCTGGAATGGATTCAAAATTATCCACCGACTTGGTTTCACAATCGTTGCCCAACAACTTTAGATAGTTCATCATGAATTTCAATATGATGCACATGCAAAAGACTCTTGGAGAGTTGTTGTCCATGATGAGGAAAGCATAATTTGAAATAAATAAGAAGATCGGGAGTTCTATATTTCTTGTTAACAAGGGCAAAGGAAAGGTGAATGATAAAAGAAGCCCAAGCACTAAAAGAAGCCTTTTATTGTGCCAAAATAGCCAAAAGGAAGTAGTCTACTTTCATTGCAATAAGAAAGGGCATTGGAAGTACAACTGCAAGGAGTACTTAAGGTAGGTGCAAAAGAAAATTTCTACAAGCACCTCGGTTATTTATGTTATTGAAGTTAATTTTTCTACTTCTAGTCCCATTCATGGGTATTTGATACTAGATATGGTGCTCATATTTTTATAAATGTGTAAGGGCTTTGAGAATCAAAGAAGATTGCTTCGGGAAGGTTGATCCGTATGTTAATAATAGATCAAGAGTTGTAACATTGATCGTAGTCACCTATGAGTTAACACTACCATCTAAGCTTGTATTTATATTAAGAAACCGTTATTATATTCCTAGTATAACTAGAAACATCATTTCCATTTCTTATTTGAACCGAAAAAGTTTTTCTTTCTTATTTAACAATAATAGTTGTTTTTTTTTTATAAATATAATGTTTTATATGAAAATGTTGTGATTAATAATGGTTTATATGTTTTGAATATTGAAACACCAATAAATAACATAAATGCAAAAAAAAAAAAAAACCTCAAAACAAATGATTTAAATAAAACATATCTATGGCATTGTTGACTTAACCATATAAATGAGAATCGATATCCAAATTATATAAAAATAGATATCTAGAATCATGTGATTATAAATCTTATGATGTTTGCAAATCTTGTCTACTTGGTAAAATGACAAAATCCCTTTTTAGTAGAAACAAAGAAATGGTTGTTGATTTGTTAAGCCTTATACATACTCGACATATATGGGCCTATGTCCATCCAAGCAAAATAAGGCCGGGATTATTTCATAACCTTTACCGATGATATATCATGTTTTGGTTATATGTATCAATGACGTATAAATTTGAAGCATTTGAAAAGTTTAAAAATTTAAATTTGAAGTCGAAAAGAAAACTAGCAAAATTATTGAGACACTCTAATTTGATCGAAGTGGTGAATACTTGTGTAGGGAATTTTTTGATCATTTAAAAGAGAATAGGATTCTCTCTCAATAAACTCCATCTAGAATACCATAAATGAATGATGTTTTCAAAAAGAGGAATATGACACTTTTAGACATGGTTTGATCCATGATGAGTTGTAATGATATTCCCATTTCATTTTTGGGATATGTACTCTATACTACAACTTTTATTTTGAATTGGTTCCAACAAATTCTATTAATCCGATTTCATATGAGAATGGAAAGGAAAGAAAGCAAATTTATCTTTCTTTAAGATTTAGGATAGTGAAGCATATGTCAAATATTTAGACTAAGACAAGTTAGAGCCCAAATTAATAAAGTATAAATTTATGAGATATCTAAAAAAATAGATATTACTTTTACCAACCACAAGAATAAAAAGTGTTCATAGCTAGGCATGTTGTATTCCTTGAGAAGAAATTTATAGATGCGAGAACCGGTAGGAGAAAATTTGAACTCAATAAGATTTGAGAAGACATATAAATTGACACTTTACTAGTAGAAACCTAAGTAGATAGACTATAAAGTGTTATAACTATCCTATAAACTAATACATAAGAACTTCATAGGTCTAAAAAAATTCAACAAGTGCTAGAAAGATATGTTCTTCTTGTCTCTACGTGTGATGATGTATCTCCTATAGAGGATGACGAACCTAATACCTATGAAGAAGCAATATTAGACATTAACTCCAAGAAATGGCATGAAGTCATGTAATCCAAAATGGAATTTATGTACATTAACCAAGTATGGACTTTGGTTTATCCACATGAAGGTGTTAGACCTATGGGATGTAAGTGGCTCTTTAAGAGAAAGACTAACATGGATAGTAATGTACATAAATATAAAGCCAAAATGGTGGCCAAAGGCTATCATAAAAAACAAGGGGTTAATTATGATGAAACCTTTTCATCGGCTTTTATGGTTAAATTCATTACGATTATGCATGTAATTATTGTATATAACGATTATGAGATATGAAAAATAGATGTCAAAACTAGTTTCTTAATGAAAATTTGAATGAGGATGTGTACATGACATAACTCGATAGTTTTATCACCAAAAAACATGCAAATAAGATTTACAAGTTACAAAGATCCATTTATGGACTTAAGCAAGCATCTAGGAGTTGAAATTAATATTTGATGAAATAATAAAAAAACTTTGACTTTTCACAAAACGAAGATAAACCTTTTGTATATAAAAATTTTCGTGAGAGCTTAGTAGTCGTTATTGTTCTATACGTATATGACAAACTACTAATCAATAATAACATTACCATATTATAATCTGTAAAAGATTAGCTATCCAAGAATTTCTCCGTGAAAGATATGAGAGAGGCAACCAACATTTTAGGAAGTAAGATCTATAAAGATAGATCACGTAGAATATTAGGACTCTCACAAAGCACATACTATAAGGATTCGAAGCAACACAAAAGGAATTGATGCAGTGAAAATAATATCATAAAAAATGCCATAAGATCCATGCAAAAACAACAAAGTTATAGGATCGGATCATTACCTCTTATGGCACGGATCATATCTCTTGCATAAAGGATGCTTGCATCACGAGCATAGATCTATGAACTTCACCTATATTAGTATCCACATGAATGTCTCGATCACTAAAAAAATTTTAGAATGGTGAGTTACCTCAAGTTGAACTGCTAGCTATGAATACTAGTGTTTAAAGGTCGGCTCACTTTTCCATTTAAGATGACTAAGGTTTTCTCCAAAGGATCTTAGGGTTTTTGTCTCACACTTACACTTATACAAAATAAATATTATGTTCTAGTTGTATTTCACAACAACTAGAATGTGTGTGAGCATAATCCCACTTGAAAACTAATTTCCTAACCCTAAAGAGAGAGAAAAAAACATGGGCTGATTATTTTGACAAATTAATATCTAATAGCCTTAAACTTGGACTTCATTAAGCTCATTTTATATGTCTTAATCAAATTATCCCATTAGTGTAATTAAATACTATAATCCAGAACTATCCCAGTCTCACTAGGAATCTTAACCTTATAAGGAATCCTAGTCCAATTAGGAGTCTTAACTCGACTAGGATTTCTAATCCAATTAGGAATCTTAACTCGACTAGGAATCCTAATCTCATTAGGACTTCGATCAAACCTCAAGTTCGAGTTGCTCTTTGTGTGTGACCCTATAGGATCTTATTAATTAGTAGTGATCTTAAAATCATAATTTAGAATCACAAATATTGAGCGACATTTAGCAATGCATCACTACTATCCAAGTAATAAGACTCGTTGATAATTTGACGTAACCTTGACATATGTTACCATGTAGTCTTATCGCTTTGTCCTAGATGCCTAGATTTAACATGAGACATGGAATGTGTCATCCTCATATAGTTTAATCCTAGCATTTCTTGATCCATAATTTGATTGCTGCGAACGAATGAGATCGATATCTCATATCAATTCATTTAATCATGGCCATGCACTTCACAATCTCATTCAATTAAGGAGCCCATAAACATCACTCTTATTATATAGGAAGGACAAATCCTATCTAAATTACTCACATCCCTCTACATGACTTATAGTATATCCAACAACTAACTTTATAGTCCATCCTATTACGGATGATGGTTGATGGTATCAAAATATATGACTTTTCATGTAAGGAATTGTAATGATTTCAAGTCGAAGGATCACGTACACCACACCCACAATGAGACTAACTTATGACACTCATATAACGATCCATATAATAATCTCATGGTAGTCGATCTAGTACATGTTCTCCAATATGTACCCATATATCGATTTGATATTTCATATCCATAACACATTGTTATCAATCAATACACATACCAGTCTCAACATTTTATCATTGCCCCTTTAATATATCCACAATAAAACACTTGATTAGAGACATTTAAGAATATTTATATTCTTGAGACTTTATCATGTTCATTTAATAAAATACAAGAATAAATAAATATAATAAATGGAATAACTTAAATATATATATATATATAATAACATGATAAGTGTATGCTTGTACAATGAAACTATGATTAGCTTCTAGGACATACACTAACACTTACATTGATAAAATACTAAATAGAATTAGTATAAAAGAGTCAAAGAGAGGACTTCTTCCAATGTCACATAGCATAAAACTCTTTAAGGCTAAGTGCCCTAAAGCACAAAGTGAAAGGAAAAGAATGAATTGTATATGTATTAGTCATAGGATTAATAATATATGCCATGATATGTATGCGATTTAACATCTCATATGCTTTGAGCCTATGTAGTAGATATCAAGTCGATCTAGGTGACAAATACTATATTGCTGTAAATAGCATTTTTAAATACTTAAGAATAACTAAAGATGTTTTCTTAGTCTATTAAGGAGATGAGCTAGTTGTGAAAAAGTTCACGGATGCTAGTTTTCAAGCCGATCGTGATGACTTCAATTCACAATTAGGATTCATTTCTATTTGAATGATGGTGTTGTTAGTTGGTAGAGTTCTAAGTAAAAAAAGTAATCGACCTCATAATCAAGGCTGAATATATTACGGTTACACAAGTAGCTAAATAAGGTGTCCGAATTCATAAATTTCTACTGGACTCTAAGTTGTTCTAAGCATTGTTAATCCAACAATACTATACTCGTGACAACAATAGAGTCATAGTGCAAGCTAAGTATATACTACAACTTTAGCACTTGATTAGGGAGATTATCGATCATGGTGATATAATGATAGGAAAGATCCATGCTTATGATAACATGACGGACCTCTTAACTAAGCTTTTTTCATAGTAGAAATATGAAATCCTTATTCAATCATTGAGCATAAGGAAGGAATATGGTTGATTGGCTCCAGGTGCAAGTGAGAGATTGTTAGTGTAGGTGCCTTATATCAAACTTGTTTAGATGATTTGATTTATTATATCATTGCATTTTAATATTAATAAAAAGTCTTTTTATTAATTCTTGTTATTTATAAGTTGATAGAATTTGATAGAAATCCATATGACATGTATTGCATTAATGTTTTATCAATAGATGTGAGATAAACCTTAATACATTTAAATGATATCATTAAATATATCAAGTCATATCATTATCAAGATTGAACATTGATAATATATGATAAGACTTATAAGAGCTATGCTTATATTATAAGATAGTAGTAAGAGATCTTACACCTATCGACATGGTAATGCTAAAGCAAGCACAAAGGTGAATAATGTTAGAGAACATATCACTAGATGATGTGACTCATAACCCATTTGGTATTGTCTATTGAAATCTTATACGAGATGGACACAAGTAGTCCTTTCACTTAAAATCATCATAGTTATTTCATTAAAGGATTGGCGTACTTTGACATTCGTTTTAATAGACCAAGTAAAAAGCTGCATATGGGTAATTTATTGGTGGGTGCATTAGAAATCTAATAGAGATAGGTGAATGACCGAGATAAGGTATGTCATTTTTTATATACTAAAGGACTTATTACACCGCACTTTGATGAATGTTTGCTCAAGAATCTATGGCTACAGTGGAAGTATATCAATTCAACATAATTGGTTTACTTGAGAGCTAAGACATTTGGAGATCGAAGAAAAATTGTGTGAACATAATCAAACGGACTATAAACCAAGTTTGAAATCACACTCGTGATAAATGATATGAGGACTAAGTTATACGAAAACCATGCTCGTGAAAGGTAATTATGAATTAACTAATCTTTTTAGAAAATTGGATAGTCATGGTACCTTGTTACAGTGTCAATCTTGATTTATGTATTGAGAGATAAAAGAGGTATGTTTTACTTCTCAATACATTTCTAACATATCTAGGATTAATTAAGGTTAAATTAAGGCATACAAGCAATAACTCCTTTCCTAAGGAGTTGTTGCTACCTATATATATAATAGAGGGAAGAGAGACATGGCAATACACTCCTAAAAAATAAAAGCCGTGCGTCTCTCCCTTAAAAGAAAAAAGGCAAAGGTTGTCGTATCTTTTCTCTCCAAATTTGGCATAAAAACCCTAGAGCGATTTCTTGAGAAAAATTATACAAAGCAAAAAAGTTAGAGCTATCACGCCATCATTTCTATTGCTTCTTATGTGCATATTTGATTGCATGGATCATTAGTAAAGATAGGACCTTGGACGGTTCCTTTCATAAAATTTAAATTCTACACTATAAAAGGTGTGGAATAAAAAACATATTTTTTCTCCATCTAAAGTGGTCCAAGATCAAGTCGTTGAATCTATTAACCATACATGTATGAATTAAAGTATTAAATAAAGGATTACCTCTTATAGTGCGGATCTAAATTCCTTAGCAGAAAAGAGTCATTTAGGTATCCGACCTCTATTGATGATCCACGCGATCAAACACCCACAAAGAAGTACTCAAAATTGATAGAGTGCCGGCTCCACCTTTTCTAATTTATGTAGTGTTTCCTATAGAAATCCAATCCAAGTAATTTTGCAATAAACTTAAAGAAAGAAAAAAACTAGTGTGTATTAGGGTTTTAGGAGAAAACTATTTTCTCATTTTTATTTTTTTATGTCGTGTACCCCTAGAGAATTTCCTCTCTTTTCCGAATGTTCTCTCCCTTAAATTTCCTTAGTTGTCGCATCTCTCTCCCCTAATTTATAAGGGAGGATTTTCCTTGCCCTCCTAAGTCAAGGATGGGTAGTAACTTGTCCTAAATAGGATTTATGGTTGCTTTTTCTTAATCCCTCAAGAATTAAGAGTTATTTTGCATATGGGCTTTTGATTTTTATCTTTAAAACATTCATTCTTATCCAATAAGGTTCATGTTTATCCTCCCATCAAAATATCTTCATGCTTTTAATTAAACCTATTGGCCCAAAACCATTTTAGCCCAATTAATTAATTTGGACTATCCAAATAAAAAACACTTAGATAATTTTAGGTGGCACACATTAGGAAGCAATTTTCCAAAATAACCTTTAACCTAAATTAGGAAACTAATTTTCATTTTAGGCTATTTACTTCCAAGTTTAGAACTAATTTCCAACTTAGAAAACCAATTCCTAAAATAAAAAGCTTTTCATTTTAGGAAACTTTTCAGTTTTGGAAACCCTTTCCAAAATACAAAACGTTTTTCAATATATTTGCTTCTCTTTAATTATGTGAGTGATTAAACTTATGCATGTGACTCAATAGGCTTTTAGCTATGTTGACAATGTATAAAAAAAAAAGACATATTTTTTATCTCTTAATACATAAATGAAGATTGGCCTCTAATAAGATATCATGACTACCTAATTTTCTAGGAGGATTAATTAATCCGTTATAATCTTTCATGAGTATAGTTACCATATAATTCAGTCCTTATGTCAATTTATCACGGTGTAATCTTGAACTTGGTTATAAGTCTTGTTTGAGTATGATCACATTAATTTTCTTCAATTTCCAAATGTCTTCTTAACTCTTAGAGTAAACCAACTATGCTTTATTGGTGTACTCTTACCGTGGTCATAGATTTCTTGAGCGGACATTCATTGAAGTGTAATGTGGTAACTCCCGTAGCATATAAGGCATGACTTTTTCAATCTTAGTCATCCACCTTTCTCAATTAGATTCCGAGTACACCCTACAAATCACCAACATGCAACCCTTTTATTTAGTCTATCGAAATGAGTGTCAAAATGCATAAATCTTCTAATAAGATAACCATGGTGACTTTAAGTCTAATGACTAATTATACCCATCTCATATGAGATTCCCATAAACTAAAACAAATGGGTTCTCATGATGAGTTAAGTACGATGATATGTTCTTTAACATAAATCACCTAAGTGCTTGCTTTGTCATCATCATGCCAATAAGTGTGAGATCTTCTACTCGCTATCATATAACATGAGCATATAACTTACAAGTCTAAATACATATAGTCAATATCTATTCTTGACAATGCTATAACTTGGGATATTTAATGATATCATTTATGTGCATTAGTGTTTGTCTCATATATTTCGATTAATCATTAATGCAAACACATATCATATGGACTTCTATCTAATTCTATTTAATCAATAAATGTAAATGATAAGAATTAATGGAAAAAAAATTTTATTATAAATAATTCAATAATACAATAACTCATCCCATCCAAACATGGTTAGATCTTGGGCACTTACACTAACAATCTTCCACTTACACTAGAGCCAACCAACCATGTTCCTTAATCCTAATGATCGAGTAAGGATCTCGTGTTTTAGTTGTGATAAATACTTAATCAAGGGATTAGCTAGATGTCATTAGTATAGACCTTTTCTATCCTTATGTCACTACAAATAATAATGTATCTAATCGGATGGTGGCGTTGTAATACATGCTTAGATCGTTGATAAGACCTTAGTTCCTTAGCTTATGCTATAACTCGTTGTTATTATAGTACAATGTTTTTGGATTAATAACACTAGGAACCACTTGTAGTTCAAATAAAAATTTATGAATCTAAATAGCTTCCTTAGTTGCTTTTATGATTGCAATATATTCGACCTCGATTGTTGAGTCGACCATCGCTTCTTTCTTAAAATTTTTCTAACTAATAACTCTATCGTTCAACTTGAAAATGAATCATGATTGTGACTTAAAGTCATCATGATTAGTTTGAAAAATAGCATATATGAATCCTTTCACTATGAGTTTATCTCTTCTATAGACTAGGAAAACATCGTTAGTTTTTCGTAAGTACTCTAGAATCGTCGTTCGGAAGCGGTTTAGTGTTTTTCACCTAGATTGACTTGATATCTACTATATATAATCAAAGCATATGAGACATTAAACCACATACATAATATAGCATACATGACGGATCTTATGGCTAACACGTAGGGAATGCAACTCATCATTTACTTTTCATTTTATGTGTTAGGACACTCATCCTTGAAAATTTTTATGCCATATGACATTAGAATAAATCCTCTCGTAGATTCTTTCATACTAAATCTTTTTAGTATTTTATTAACATACGTGCTTTGGGAGAGTCCTAAAATTCTTCGTGATCTATCTTTATAGATCTTGATTCCTAGAATGTAAGCTAACTCTCCCATGTCTTTCATGGAGAAGTTTCTAAACAAGCAATCTTTGATAGATTGCAACATGATAATGTTGTTGCCAATTAGTATGTGATCTACTTATAGCACAATAAAAATGATTGGGCTCTCACTAACCTTCCCGTACATACACGGTTCATTTTTATTTTATGAAAAGTCAAACTTTTGATCATTTCATCAAAATATTAATTCTAACTCCTCGATGCTTGCCTAAGTCCATAAATGGTTCTTTGTAATTTATAAATCTTATTTGTATGTCATTTGGTGACAAAACCATTAGGTTGTGTCGTGTACACTCATTTAATTTTTCATTAAGTAAAGCGATTTTGACATCCATCCGTCATATCTCATAATTGTGATATGCGATAATCGCAAGCATAATCTAAATGGATTTAACTATTATTACCGATGAAAAAGTTTCTTCATAATCAACACCTTATTTTTTATGATATACTTTTGCTACTAGTTTACCTTTGTACGTATGTACATACCCATGCATGTCGATCTTTCTTTTAAAGACCCACTTATACCTAATAGGTTTGACATGGATTCCATTTTGGATTGCATGGCCTCATGCCATTTTTCAAAGTCAATGTTCTAATATTGCCTCTTCATAAGTATTAGGTTTTTCGTCTCGTATAATAGACACATCTCTATATGTAGAGACTAGAAAGCCATATCTTTCCGGCTTTTAACAAACATCTTAAACCTACAAAGTTCTTGTGTATCAGTTGTGGCATAGTTACAACGCTTTATAACTTTTCAATTTAAGGTTTCTCTTATGGAGTGTCAATTTATGAGTTTTTTCGAATCTTATTGAGTTCAATTTTTCTCTAACCGGTCCTAGCATCTATAAACTTCTTCTTAAGGAATACAACATGCCTAGCCATGAACACCTTATGTTCATATGATTAACAAAAGTAATATCCATTTTTTTTTGAAATCTCATAAATTTATATTATGTTGATTTAGGCTCAAGCTTATCTCCATCTAAACGTTTGACATATGCTTGATAGCTTCAAATCTTAAGAAAAGATAAATTTCTTTCTTTCCTTTTTCATATCTTATCTAGAGTTTGATTAACGAGACTTGGTTGAAACCCCGTTCAAAATGAATGTCACGGTAAGGAGTGCATATCCCTAAAATGAAATAGGGATATGAGTTTGACTCATCATGGACCGAACCATGTCTAACAATGTCCTATTTCTCCTTTTGGACATATCATTCAATTATGGTGGTCCGGGTGGGGTTCATTTTGAGAGAATCATATTCTCTTTTAAATGATCTAAAATGTCAATATTTAAGTATTCTCTACCTCAATCCGATCAAAGTGTTTTATATTTTTGCCTCGTTTGTTTATCGACTTCAAACCTAAACTCTTTAAACTTTTTAAATGCTTCATATTTGTGTTGTATGAGATACATATAACTAAAACTCGATCTATCATTGATAAAGATTATGAAATAATCATATCCTCCTCTAACTTAGGCGTACATGGGCCCATATACATCATTATGTTTGAGGCCTAACAAATCGGTAGCTTTTTCACCTTTTCCACTAAGAGGGAATTTTATCATTTTTCTAAGTGAAAAAGATTTGTAAACATCATAAGATTCATAATCAAGTTATTCTAAATATCTATTTTTATGTAGTTTGGATATGCGATTCTCGCTTAGATGGGCATGTTGACAATGCCACATATAGGTTTTATTCTAGATCATTTGTTTTGAGTCTTCTTGCATTTATGTTATATATTGGTGTTTTTATGTTTTAAACTTATAAATCGTTATTTACATAAGCATTTCCATATAAAACATCATCTTTATAAAAGGAACAACCTTTGTTCTTAAATAAAAATGAAAAATTATCTTGGTCCAAATATGAAATAGAAATAATATTCCTAGTTATGCTAGAAAAATAATAATAGTTTTTGAGTGAATACACAATTCTAGATGATAGAGTTAACTCACGAGTGCCTACCGCTAATGGTACACCTCTTGAACCATTACCCATGCGCAAGTCAACCTCACCGAAGCAGCTTTTCTAACTTCTTTTAGCCTTTCTAAATTTGTGCAAATGTGTGTACCACATCTAGGATAAAATACCTATGATGTTGGACTAAAAGTAGAAAAGTTCACTTCGATAACATAAATACTTGAGGTGCTTTCGAACTCTTCCTTTGCATCCCTTCATGGTACTCTTTATCGTCTATCGCATAGAGCATTTTCCTATGTTGGAAGACATTTCTCTTATTTATTTTTAGTCAAGGAAGTTTGTTCCATTTAAGGTATTACTTCTATTAATAATCGATCTCATCGATGTGTTATTAGTCATACTATGCAACAACTTTTACAGGATAGAAAATCATACGATTTGGTTAATTAAATTACATAAAATGAAACAAATCATCAATTAAAGAAGTAAAATATATGTTCACACCTATTATTTTCTTCAAGTTCTATAACCTTTACAATATAAAACTCGAGAAACCTCTTCGATTTGTTGTCTTAGTGGGTTAGGATCCCATCCTCTAACTCTGTATTAACCTTGAGTTATCTTAACAACTCATACAAAAAGGATTAGGTAGGTAACTCCTTACTAATTATATCTAATGTAATTTCTAATCTCATTGGCGTGACAACTTCTTGTCATATTACATCTTATGTGAATACCAATCTTTACCTACAAGTTTATTAGACCTTGAGTTATCTCAACAAACCCAACAACTCATTTTAAGTTAGACCCAACATTCGAGGACATTGTATGGCCTATAATTTTTTTCCCTCGAGAAAAATGTGATCGTAAGTTATCTCAACAAGCTAACAACAACCAAGAGAGTTCCCTCCTCATAATATTGGAAGGCAATTAACTTAATATTTAATTTGAAGGATTTAATTTTATTGGTCTCATCCTAGCAGACATATTAATCAATAATCATTTTATTTCTAACATGCATACTAACATTAACCACATAAGATATATACATCTCATATATGACTTAAGGATCGATGAATGATACTCGGATCTCTAATACTAGCCCACTAGAGCCACAAAGAGACTAGTAGGTCAAATACCAAGGTAAAAAATTATTATAAATTCTTCAAGAATATCTTCATTTCTTAGCATCTTCTCTTTGCATCTATTTAATTCCTATCTTCTACTTTTGCATTTATTTTAATAAGAAACCTCGAGTTACATTCGAGGGGAGTAAGATGATAAGAGAAATACAATAGAGTAATAGAGAAGGTAGGATGAATAAGTCCTATTTATCTAAAAATTTCAAACATCCATCCATAAAACTTTAGTCGACTCATCCATACCATTCACTCATACCTCAATCACATTGATACATACATACTAATGAAATATATTTCATTCAAAACTCAATTATAAATCTATGTTTTTAGTCATTTTATAATTTTATTAAATTTTTTCTAAATTTCAGTTTTGAAACTTTTTGAGCCTTGGGTCCATTTTGGGACTAGATGGCCCATGGGTTTTGACACCCCAAGGCTTAGCCTTGGTGTCCTCGTGTATGCCTACCCCCGACTAACAACCCGGCACGCGAGTGCTTGGCTAGTGGCCTTGTACGTATGCCTAGCCTCGCGCTCCTCGACCGTGACATAACACACGTGAGTGCTTGGCCTACAAACCTCACACATAGCTCGGCATACAAATGCTTGGCCCGCGAGCCTTGCACATGGCTTAGCCTCGGCTTGTGTGCACAGGCGGGGCTCGTCGTGCATTTGGCATGTAACGTCCTAGCCGGTAGGTCTAGCCTATCATACGTCCAATGCGTGATTGGCCCGGCTTACCATGTGCCCAGCGATAGGCATCCGAGGGCCGTTACATGCCTTACACATAGCTAGCCTAAGGTTTTTGCATGCGCAAGCGCCAATGTCGACCTCGCACAACCCCATAGATTTTTAAGCCAAATTTCAGTTTAAAATGTATATAAAATATTAAAAATACAAGATTTATAATCGAGCATAGATAATTTAAGCAATTAATCATAATTAACATAACATATAATCAAAGATTCAATGAAGGCTCTCATACCAATTGAAGGATCATGCATCCTATTGAGGTACGTAATAAAACAAAAAGAATTTCTCCATCTAAAAGCCTAAGATCAAGCCGCTGAATTTACTAACCATACATGCATGAATTAAAGTATTAAATAAAATATTATCTCTTGTAGTATAAATCTAAATTCTTTAGCAGAAAAGAGTCATCTAAGTGTCTAACTTTGATTGATGATCCACGTAGTCCAAACACCCACAAAAAGAGAAAATTGATAGAGTGTTAGCTCCATCTTTTTTTATTCATGCAATATTTCCTATAAAAATCTAATTCGGGTAATTTTACAACAACCTTAAAAGAAGAAGAAAAGTGGCTTGTGTTAGGGTTTTAGGAGAAAACTATTTTCTTCTTTTTATTTTCTTTATGCCAAGTACCTCTAGAGAATTTTCTCTCTTGGTCGAATGCTCTCTCCCTTAAATTTCCTTAGTTGTTCATCTCTCTCCTCCTATTTATAGGGGAAGAGTTTCCTTGTCCTAAGAGGACAAGGATGGGTGGCAACTTGTCCTAAATAGGACTTATGGTTATTGCTTCCTAATCCTTCAAGGATTAAGAGTTATTCTGCTTATGAAATTTGGATCTTTATCTTTAAAACATTCATCTTTATCCAATAAGGTTCATGTTTATCCTCCCACCAAAATATCTTCGAGCTTTTAATTAAACCTATTGGCCCAATTAAATAATTTAGATTATCTAAATAAACAAACTTAGATAATTTTAAGTGACCCATATTAGGTATTAATTTTTTAAAATACCATTTAACCTAAATTAGGAATCTAATTTCTATTTTAAGTTATTTACTTCTAAATTTAGAACTAATTTTCAAACTAGAAAAATGATTTCTAAAATAAGAGACTTTCCATTTTAGGAAATTTTTTATTTTCAAAACCCTTTCCAAAATAGAAAACTTTCAAAATCGAAATTTTTTCAATATCTTTGCTTCTCTTTAATCATGTGAATGCTTAAACTTATGCGTATGACTCAATAGCCTCCTAGATATATTGACAATGTATCAAGAACAAAAGACACATCTTTTATCTCTCGATACATAAGTCAAGATTGACATCTAGTACGGTATCATGACTACCCAATTCTATAGGAGGATTAGTTAATCCATTATAACCTTTCATGAGCATGGTTACCATACAATTCGAGTCCTCATGTCGACTTATCATAATATGATCTCGAACTTAGTTATAAGTCTTATTCGATTGTGATCACATAAGTTTTTTTTATTTTCAAATATTCGAGCTCTTAGAGTAAACCAATTATGCTTTATTGGTGTACTCCTACTAGAACCATAGATTTCTTGAGCGAGATATTCATCTTAGGCACCTACACTAATAGTAATCGCTAATCATCTTATTGCTAATATTGTTAGTTGATTCAACGGTTGATCTTGGGAACTTTAAATGGTGGAAACAAATTTTTTTTCTCACACCTTTATAGGATGCATGATCCTTTAGTGATATCAGTCAAAATTTATCCTAGGTTGTAGTGAGATTCTTAACTTTTTTCAAAACCAATCAAAGCTAGAGTTCTCTTTACTTATGTGGGTTCGGATAGTTTGTTTATAATGCTGAAAAATTTTAGCCATCATATTAATTAGGGTTTGGAGTTTTGACTTGCTTCAAATCATCATAGGATCGTGCCAACTTAGTTTATTTTTACATGTGTTTCTCATAAATTTTTGTGCGGATTCCTCTAAAAAAAAACAAAGAATTACTGAAGCTAAATTATTATGGGAATTTGAGCATACTTAGTAAAGGCTTGTAGTGTATGAGATGAAAGACCCTATGGCTTGAACTCATGAGTTTGAGGATAGGGTGGAATTTAGAGGAGAGAACTCTTTTTAGCATCTACAATGTGAGTCATTTAAGAAAAAAAAAGGTTTGTACATCCTTAAAGGTGTATTCGGAGAAAACTCGTATCAAGACTTTGATGTTAAGGTGGATCTATCTAACTTTAAGGAAAGACTAAACCTTGATGATTGCATTAAGTTGATGCATATGGTAAAGAGGGTGTTTGACCATAAGGATGTACTAGATGAAAAAAAGTTCAAGATAATGGCAATAAAGTTCAAGAAGAATGCTTTTATGAGATAAGAACACCTACAAAGATTTAAAAAAAAAAAAAAAGAAGAAGAAGTCATGAGGGCAATAGAAAAATCTTTCCAAAATCAATCAAAACTAGGGTTACTTTTGTTAATTATCAAGCTAAAGTTTTAGTAGGGTTTTTAATTTTATTAAAAACAACCAAGGTAGGTTATATTTTATTGAACAAATTTTGGGTTTAAGGATTTATTTTATTTATTGAACATAGTTTTGGCTTTCTAGGATTTATTATTTACATATTAATTTTTTCTTAATAAATTTGATGCCAACTTGGTATATAGAGAAAGGAGGGAGGGATTAAATGTTGAAGCATACAAGAAACAACTATTTTAGTAGAATCAAAAAAGGAAAATGAGTCTGGACTATTTTAGTTAAGCATCCACATCATCAACGAAAGGATGTTTCAAAACTTGAGAACGAATTTTCTTCAACTTGGGAAGCTTGACATGAGAGTGTGCCTATGGACTAACAAGGTAGAATGTTTTAGCTTTGTTTAGGCCGATTATTTGAGTCTATATATTTATTTTATTTAGTTATTTTATATATCTTATTTATACAAGGATTTCTTTTTGTATTTGAAGTTCATTTATTTATTTATTTATTTATTTTGGATCCATAGTTGTTAAGGATAGATTAATTAGTCCTTATTGAAAATGTATCAAACTTTTAGGTGTGTAGCTTTATGGCATATGAATTTAATTACCATATTTTCCAGTTAAATAGGGTATATGACTTTCTTGATGAATCCATTTCTCTAAAGATTACCTTCTATTATTTTCCTCAAAATTCTTCTTTTTTTAGCGAACATAAAGATTGATATTTAGTTAGTAGGAGGGCACGTTTGGGATGATTCCAATTATGTTAGCCGACGAGAAGATGAAATTAGTGCTTTAGATTCTAAATAGCTTAACAATCTACTCTTTCCATTCAATTGTCAATGTTGACCTAATTTTGGTCATGGAATCTAGCTTCCTCTCTAAGGTCATGCTTTATAGTTTTTTAGTTCTATATGTCTTTCTCTCATTTCTAGCATTTTCCCTTAGTCTTCGACCATCATAGCTTTTTTTTTTTCTTTTAAGAAAAAGAAGATGCATTCATAAGAGGCTAGTTGGTTACCCTAACCATTGTGACACCACCCTTTGTAGAAAATTTCAACACCAAGCATCTCATACCGATGGTTGCATTTATCTCATCAAATATGGGTTTTTAATGATCGAGTTATATGTAAGGTTTATTTGAATGACCATATAGGTCTCGTTGGAGTGAGATCGACATCGATTGTAATTGGTATCTTAATATGCCCCTTTACTAGTATCCTTGTTCCTTCTATCCCCACTAAAAAAGTCCTAATGGAAAGCAATTTAAAGGGGTCAATCTTCATTAGATCAAAGACCTATTAAGAAAGAATATTTAGAACTTACAAAGTGGTGAGGACTTATTTTCTATATGTCTTTCTTATCTTGTTAAGATCTTATACACTAAAAATTCAACCTAAAATTGAAGGATCATGTATTTTATAGAGGTGTAGAATAAATAAAAATTTGTATTTTCCTCCATATAAATTTTTCTAGATCATGTTGTTGAATTAATTAATCATATAAATATAACAAGATAATAATAAGTGATTACCTCTTATAGCGTAGAATTCAAATTGTGTAAAAAGAATTGTCTAAGCATCCGCTCTCTATTGGTAATCCATATAGTTCAAAAACTCACACAAGAAGTAACAAAAATCATTGTATGCTAGCTCTAACTTTTTTTGTAATGTAAATTTTCTCGTTGAAAAGTCTTTTTTGCACCAATAATAGAGAGAGGAAGGGTGGCGTTATTTTTTTCTTTGGGAGGAGGCACTTTTCTTTTCTTTTACGCTATATTGCTTCCTCTCTCTCTCTCTCTCTCTTCTATTTATAAGGGCAACAACAACTCCTTCTAAAGAAAAGAGTTGGTTCTTATATGGGTTTGTCTAACCTTATCGTCGTAAATCATGAGCCTTATTCATTGGTGCTCAAGATTATCATCCACCAAAAAATATCTCGTAGGCTTTTTAATTAACCGATTGGCCCTCAAACTCTTTTGATCTAATTAATTACTAATTAATTTAGACAATCTAAATAAATTAATTGGATAAGATATTTTTGGAGAGGCCTATATTAGGAAACAATTTCCCAAGTTACCCTTTAACCTAAATTAGAAAATTGATTTTCATTATAGGTAATTGATTTTTAAATTTGAAAACTAATTTCTAATTAGGAAACTGATTTCTAAAATAAGAAACTAACTTCCATTTTACAAAACTAACTTTTCAAAAATAGGAAACTTTTCAAAACAAGAAACGTTTTCCAAAACTTTTGCTTCTCTTTTATCATTTGAATGTTTAAACTTATACGTGTGACTCGAGTAGGCTCCAAGATATGTTAACAATATATGAAGAAGATAAAAGACACCTCTTTCATCTCTTGATATATAAATCAATATTATCGAGTAGCAAGGTATCATGACTACCCAATTCTCTAGAAGGATTAATTAATCCATAATTACCTTTCACAAGTATGGTTTCCATACAATTCGATCCTCATGTCAATTTATCAAGTATAATCTTGAACTTGGTTTAAAGTTTGTTCGATTATGATCACATAACTTTTCTTCGATCTTTGAATGTCTTAACTCACATGTAAACCAATTATGCTCTATTGGTATACTTCCACTCGTGGCTATAGAATTTTTTTTAATAGACATTTATCGAAGTGCAATGTGATAAATTCTTTAGCATATAAGGAATGACATGTGTTATCTAAGTCATCCACCTATCTTTATTAGATTCTTAATACACCTAACGAATCACCCATATACAATACTTTACCGAGCTCATCAAAACAAATGTCAAAATATATCAATCCTCTAATGAGATAATCGGGATGACTTCAAGTTAAAGGACCAGTTGTACCCATCTCGTATGAGATTCCAATAGATAATACCAAATGGGTTCTCATAGTGAGTCATGTCCAGCGATATGTTCTCTAATATTATTCAATTGAGTGTTTGCTTTAGCATCACTTACCAGTAAGATTGAGATCTCCTACCGTTATCTTATAGAAGGAGCATAGTATTGACAAGTTGTATTGCATATTGTCAATGTCCAATCTTTACAATGCTACAACTTGAAACATTTAATGATATTGTTGTTTATCTCACATGTATTAATTAATCATTAATGCAATGCATATCATATGGACTTCTATCTAATTCTATTAAATTATAAATAACAAGAATTAATAGAAAACCTTCTTTATTTATATTGAAAATAAAATTATACAAATAAATCAAACCATTCAAACATGTTGGATCTTGGGCACCTATACTAATAAAAATTACATTAATTTCTTAGAGAAAGTTATTGTGATTGCTAGGTTCCCTTTGCTCTAATCTTGTTTAGAGCCTTTCTTCATAAACTATTGAGGTAACCCTTAGTGATCAATCACTCAATGTCCTTTACTAATGTGGAGTAGTTCTTTAGTTCATGCCTATTATCTTTATGAAAAAAGATAATATTTTTCAAATTATGTTACTAGGGAGTGCTTTTTCATAGAAGAAGGTTGAGAGACATAATTCTTTCCTTTAATTGCAATACATACCTCTATGTGGCTTGTATTTAAAAGGATAATTTAGAGTTCAAGAAATACTAGGTAGTTGTGTATAGATCTTTTGGGTTTTCTTCGCATTCTAGTGACTTTGGAAAGACTTTTCTTTCTTGTTCCTTTCTTCTTTTATCTTTTAGAATCAAGGATGAGCCTACCTAATGGTGCTAACCTCCTCTATCCAAATGTTTCATTCTATTTCCTTCTTTATTCGGATGACATTTTTATCTAACAAGGCACAAAGTTCTCTCCACTAACTAGCATTATAAACTCTACCTTTCAAGGCTTCGTAATGACGAGTTCTAACAAGTTAATTACCTTCGGTATCTCCTCATGAAACCTAAAGACGTACATTTGGGTACTCTTATTTTTCTTTTAGTTGATGAAAAAAAGTCAATATAGATTTTCTTAATAAAGATGTTGGTGGAGAACCAAGCCACGAGCTTAGAATAAAGATCCTTAAAGCTAAGTATGGACTCGGGGTTTAAACTGCTATGCCACTTCCATACTATCCCCCGAAAGATGGTGGGGAAGATCTTTTACTTGGCATCTAAGCTTTGGATTATTAGGTTAAGAAAGCCTCTAATATTTTGCATGTGCTCTACAAAGGGTCGGTTATACCATCATATATATCGAAATTCTTTTTTACGGAGATGAATTATTTCAAAAGCTAAGTGCTTAATTTGCTTAAAGCAAGTGAGACGACGTGAACCCTATGATCATAGTGATCTATTTTAGGCAATCAAATCATTACTAATCTCACTCTCATTTGATGACATTTGGGCTCGAGACTCGTTGAAGGTCGTTTAGGAGTGTGAGTTTTCTCGGTGATGCTTTACTTAGCAATCTCTTTAAGGTTGGTGATACTTTAATCATTTTCTCTATCACTCTTCCTTTTATCTAGAGCCTTAGGTTTTTTTTTTTTTTAGGTGGTATGAGTGACTTTTCTAGGAGTTATGGTGGTCTCTTGTTTATCCTCTACTATATCCGGCCTCTCTTTTGCTCCTCGAAAAAGGTAGCTCTCTATATATGCTTTAAAGAGGAGGTCATGGATGATCTTTCTTGCTTGATGGAGCCAATACGGACACTAGCCGCCCTTAGGTTTTGGTGGTAAAGTAGAAAGGCTCTAAGTTGCTTTTGCTCAATTAGAAGCACCTATGTTAATCCTTTAAGCTTGTTGTTACAATTGTAGAAAGTCTACCGGTTGGAAATTTAAGCTTGTTAGGTCCATCATAGCATCATAATATGGTGTTCGGCCTAATGTTTCTTTATTTTTAGTCATAGAAAGAACTTAAAGATGAAAAAAAAATTGAATGCTAGCTTGTATCTCAATTTTCATAACATACCACTAATAAAGTTATGAAACCTTAAAGGATGATGTGACTTTTTCATAGTTGGTACAATGATGGTGCTTGCTGGTTGATGGTGATGACAATAGCTAGGATACTAATAAAATAAGTCTACCCGGTTAGGAAAATGACCCTCCAATGTTATTCGAGTGTATGAAGTAAAATGGTGGCCTAAAAAGGTTGTAGTGAAAATGTCAAAGAGATGATGAATAATAGTATTAAGAGAGAAGATTTTAAGATCCCTAACTTTAGGTATCATTGCAATTTATATAGCCATAAGGCCTTTCAATTTGCATGAAAAGATTGGGTAAAATTGTCCATCTAATTGCTATTAACAATCTCTAATTCTATTTAAGAGAGAAGTATTTCTAATATTAATGGATCAAGATTGAATAACCATGATGGTGTCATGGTTGTTATAGATTGAATAAAAATAACATTGATGTGTGCCTTTATTTGATGAATGCATTATATGTTCTTTTGATAGGTAAAAGTTGGTGTAAACCCTTTGGCCATTAGTTGGTTAGCTAGGGATGCTCTTGATTGTATGTCTAAAGGTCATCTAGATAGACTTCATTTATTCAGCTTTTTTTCAAATAGAGTAATAGATTAAAAATGAACCATAATTCATCCATATTGACATAAATTGCGGTCTAAGATATTCAACTAGACCTTAAAATTGCTCATAAATGGATCAATAAGTTTCTTGTTATTCAATGGTCAAAATTATACTTTGTTAGGATAAGTTTATCCTTAACATTATCCTTAATGTTATCTTTATCTTGTGATAGGATAAGTGACCTTAATAAAGATTTAATTGTACAAAGGGTTTCTATTACATTGGATTCCTTATTTAATTTGAATTAGATAAGTTAGTCCTTATTAAATATGAATGGGATTTAAGTTGCCTAGTAGAATTAAGCTAAAGTTTTTCTAGTCTATATTGGACAAGTTTTCTTATTCATTGGCCAATATAATAAGAAATTTTATTTTTTAATAGGAAATGTTTATCCTTTAATGGGTAAATACTAGTTTAAATAGGAACATAATGCTTGTAGAGAAATAACTTTCTTACTTTGACAATTAATAAAATACTTGAGAAGTTTTTCACTAATATCTTGAATCCTTGTGTTTATGGTTTGTTATTTACATCCTTGAATTAATCAACCAATATGGGTTTTTTTTATCATAAATTAATCTAAAGGTATAGTGGGGTTATCAATCTCACCAAAATCATATAAGGTTAAACTCTAAAAATTCTAGCAATCGAGCATAACTTGGCTTGTTATTTTTTTTACACTCGAAATTTGATTTTAGGATAGAATCTAGATAGAACTTTGACTTAGTGAACAAGAGGTCTAAAATTATTGGATTAAAATAAAATTTGGATAATAGCTTCATCTATCTTTTAAATACATTATTTCAAAAATTAGGTTATTCGATCTAATTTGTTTGGTGAACATAATTGATCTCTATGATGGGTCTATAAGAAATTTTTTTTTATGTTGATTTTAAGAATTGCTTGGTAATTTTAATCTAAAGGATTAGAACTTCCTTTTCATCCATAAATTTCATAAAAAAGACTTTGAATTTCATAGTCCATTAAGGGGTTCTAAATTCAATGGCCACAAACAAAAGAGTTATGAGCTTAGTTTTGTTCCAATTCTTCACAAAAACAATGTCAATTTGGTATTAGATCTAAAGTTACTTCCTTATGTGTTCTTAAACAATTTTGTGAAGATATCACTCAAAAAATAGTATCTAAGGCATGTTAAGATGGCTTAATTGGAAGAGGAGAATGCACATTTGGATGAGAGAGTGCAAGAGCTTGAAAGAGAGAAAGCCACGATTGAGCAAAAGGAAGAAGACCCAAGAGAAGGGCATTATTAGAGCAAATCCTTTTAGAGTTTTAAGATCCGACTCATCTACAAAGGATGGAAATTTTTTCTAAGCATCTAGGACATATTTTTAGAAGGCCGCAACCATAAAATTAATAATTTAGAGTTAAGGTCGACATACTTGACTTTGAAGGGAGACTTAAGCTTGATGATTTCATATATTGGATGGATACTATTGAAAGGGTTTTTAAGTTCAAAGAGGTTCTCAAAGATAAGAAGTTTAAGTTTATTACTATCAAGCTTACAAATAATTCTTTAATGTAGTGGAAGAACTTGAAGAGATAGAAACTTAGAGAAGACAAGTCAAAAATTGCTATTTAGGAGAAGATGAAAAAAAAAACTCTCAATCGTAAGTACCTTTTCGACTTGTATAAGCAAGAAGCATATATTTCACACTTTTAAACAAAGAGCCTTGAGTGTTGAGGCATACACCATTGACTTTGAAAAACTCATGCTTAAGTGTGAAATTTTTTAATAAAAAACAAACCATTGCTTGATTTTTGGGAGGCCTACGAATTAATATTGCTAGCATGGTTCATTTGCAGCAATACCATACTTTAAATGATGTGATCAAGTTGTCCTTAAAGGTTGAAAGACATCAAAAGACACCTAGAGAGAGTGGTGGTAGAGTTATGACTAAAGAAGTGTAATCTAGCCCTAATGCTTCAGCTTAGAAACTCAAGACCCAAAGAAAGGCTACAACCAAATAGAGACAATAAGGTTGTAGGTGGTTTCAATAAAAACACTTCGGGTTCAATATTAATGCTAAAATGTGTTTCAAATGCCATAACTTAGGGTACATTCTTTTGATTGTCCAAATTAAAGAGTGAGAATTGTAGTGATGAAAGCTAAAAAAGAACAAGCTTTGTTTGAAAGAGAAGCGTTCAATAGAGATAGATAATGAAGAAATTTTTAATGATGATGGTGAATCATTAATGATTCATAGAGCTTTTAATATCAAAAGTTTAAAGAATGAGGTTGGCTTTGTCATAAGCATCTTTTAAACATGATGCACATTACATAGAAAGGTATGTAACTTAGATATTGATGAAAGGAGTTATGAGAACATTGTATCTTTAACAATGGTAGAGAAACTCAACTTAATCACAATCAACCATCCTAATCCATGCCACGTGACTTGGCTACTAAATGGCAATTACATTAAAGTGAGAAAAAGTTTTCTCATGTGATTTTCAATAGGTGGAAGGTGTCAAGATAAAGTATAGTATGACGTGATTCTAATAGATGCATCCTATATTTTGTTAGGAAGACCTTGGCAATATGATCGACAAAATGGTACATGATGGATTAAAAATTACTTACTCATTTGAATTCAAGAGAAAGAAAGTAGTTCTAATGCATTAAAAGAAAGAACTAATAAGTACAAGTAGTCGAGGAGAATTGGTTTGTGAATCGATGTTCTTTAGAGCATTAGAGGAGCATGAAGAGGTCAAGGAAGAGGTTAAAGAGGTTAACTTTGAGGGTGTCAAAAGCACTTAAAATTCTAGCGAAGAGAAGGTGTTAATCTTGATGGTGCCGTTAACACTAAAAATTTTGATGGAAAGATCGAAGTTCTTATTGTTGTCAAAGAAGGCATGGTAGAGAATGATGTTCATGGGAGTCTTGAAGTCAAATTCTAGCAAGGTAATGATGAGAAAATATAACAAATTCTTACTAAGGAATTATGTAAAAGTTCTCCACACAAAGTTAGTATTCAAACATGAAAGAACTTTGTTGGTAATAATGGAGAAAGGCAAAATGTTTTGAACATTCCACTCGTCCAAACACATGAAAGAAAAAGACAAAAGGATCATATTGGCGACTAAATCATGAGAACTAATGAATGATCTATAGAGTTCCCGATGTGAGTTATATGAATCTTATTATATGGAGAAATTACTTGAGAAGGAAACATCTAAGTAGTTCTAAAGTGTTGCTTTATGATGATTTTATGTTTAATAACAATGTAAGTGGTGCAATTGTGAACTATGTTAATTGGAATTCACCTCTAATTTATGAATTGTATGATGATGATGATGATGATGAGCCTTATACTATTGATATTGTATTAAATATAGAGGTTAGAATCATACATCATGATGGGAAAAAGCATGGTGAGATGGTTGAGGTTGTAGGTGAAAAAGGTGACATGGATGATACTACTTATAAGAGTGATGTTATTACCGTGAGTTGTAAGGGGAATATAGTTTATGACGAAAGCAATAGAAAGGGCTTAGAAACTACCATGAGTGAGAATACATATGAGGAAGTTGCTACTATGAGGAAGAGAGTGAGAAAGAATGTTGTTAGGAAAGATAGAAAACATGAAGATCAAACAACAATTGCTAGAGTTGTTGAAAAGAAGGAAAATGACAACAATACTAAAATTTTCAACATAAAGAAGCCAATGATTGAAGTCATAAATTTTTGCATCAAGGAAACTTACAAAGAAAAAGGCTTAGTGTGGGTGAGCCTAAGGAAGAAGATATGAGAGTATGCTAAACAAAATGAATTTTCCTTTGAAGGTATTAAAACATACAAGAAATTGGATTGGATAATTTCATGATAACATGGATTAAGTAGACTATAGAGTTGGCTGCAAAGTAAAGACTACAATAGGTCAAAACTCGAGATCGAGTTTTCTTTAATTCGAAGTGCTTGAAACAGAGTGTGGTCCAAGATATTATGCTTTGTTAGGATAAGGTTATCTAAACATTATTCTTATCTTATGTTAGGATAAGTGACCTTAATCGTGGTTTGATTGTAAAAAGGATTCCAATTACTTTGGATTCCTAATTTAATTTAGATGAGGGAAGTTAGTCCTTATTAAATATAGATGAGATTTAAGTTTTCTAGTAGAATTAGGCTAAAGGTTTTTGTAGTCTATATTAGACAAGTTTTCTTTAGTCATTAGCCAATGTAATAATGGATGTTTATCCTTTAGTAGGGGATATTTATCCTTTATTGACTAAATACTACTATAAATAGGGACTTAATGCTTGTAGAGAAATAACTTTTCTATTTTGAGAATTCATAAAATACTTGAGAAGTTTTTCTCTAATGTGTTGAATCCTTGTTTTTAGGGTTTGTTGTTTACATCCTTGACTTTATCAACCAAGATGATTTTTTTTATCACAAACTAATCCAAAGGTGTAGTAGGGTAATCAGTCTCGCCAAAATCATCTAAGGTTAAACTCTAATAAGTTTGGCAATTAACATAGCTTGGCTTTATTTGTTAGTTTCTTTACACTCAAAATTCGATTTTATGATAGAATCTGGATAGATCTTTAACTTAATAGCAGAGGAGCTTAAAGTTATCGGATTAAGCTAAAATTTGGATAGTAGCTTCATCCATCTCTTAGCTATATTCTTGTAAATTTTTAGGTTATTCTAATTTGATTTGCTTGGTGAACACAATTGATATTTGTAACATATATGTAGGAAATTCTATTTGTATTGATTTCAAGAATTGATTGTTAGTTTCAATATAAAGGATTGGAACTTCCTTTTCATCTATCAATTTTACAAGAAGATTTTGAATTCCGTAGCCCGTTAAGGAGTTTTGAATTCGGCAACTCCAAACAAAAGAGTTCAGAGCTTAGGCTTATTTTAATTCTTCACAAAAATAGTATTAGGAGGAGGTGCACAAACATTCCAGATTTATCATTAACATATGTTTATTTTGCTAGTAGCGTTACAAAAAATCATTTTTGCTTATAAAGCCTAATTCCAGTTACAAGTTGACAACAAATAAAATCATATACATCTAATGATTTTTTCCAATTTCCAGACAAATAATTCTTACCAAAATCATTTGCTCAAAAAGTAGTATTAATTAGCTTGTGCCGTATAGTATTCATATATTTGTTAAAAGCATGTTAATTGCTTTTGATGAATATTAATGATTAAAATCTGATAATTTAAAGCAATATAAACTTAATTGAGATCATGATATATATAGTTGTGCAAGTAACATACGAAGCTTTTCTGGTTTTTAATTTGCTGACCAACTTTTATACTCTGTTTGTCAGGAGGTATTGGGAAAAGATAGTTTAAAAAGAGTAGCTGAAGAGGAGGGATTAGATGTATCATTTGTTTGGAAAAAAAGGATAAGGATTTTAGACTCCTCTAATCTCTTTTCACTTACAATTTTCAATCCTTCAAATTTAAATGGATTAGTTCCTATCCTTCTATTTCTTTGTAATTTCAATACTTTCAATATATATTGATTTTCCTCGTCTTGCTTCCTTATTAACCAAACAACTAGAAGAATAACCCCATCTTTCCTTGTGTGTGCGCGTGTATATATATGAAACGACGCAGCTCTCTTTAACATAAGCATTCATTATTACATCATCATCTCATCCATCGGATAGGCAAACGAGTGGATAACCCCTCCCTTCTCACGCTCTGCACCGCCACCAGCACCACCACCACCTAAGCTCATTAACAAATTCGCCTCTCTAACAATGTCTGCTGCTGTTTCTGCTTCTACTTCTCTTTCTTTCTCCTCCTCCTCTCTTTTCCTCTCCTCTTCTCATAACAAAATCCCCAAACTGACCTCCTCATCCACATCTAAACCCCACAATTCCCTCAAATCCCTCTCCATTTCTTGCCAAGTAGCAACCCTTCCAATCCTCTCTTTCACCGGGGAAAAAATCGGCGAAACGTACTTAGACCTCAAGTCGGCCCCACCCGAGACCGCTCGTGCTGTCGTTCACCGAGCAATCATCACAGACCAACAAAATAAGCGCCGCGGCACGGCCTCAACTCTAACCCGCAGTGAAGTCAGAGGTGGCGGCAAAAAACCCTACCCTCAAAAGAAAACGGGCCGGGCCCGCCTAGGTTCCATGCGCAGCCCACTTCGCCCCGGTGGTGGCGTAATCTTTGGGCCCAAGCCCAGAGACTGGTCAATCAAGATAAACAAGAAGGAAAAACGGCTAGCCATCTCGACGGCTTTATCAAGTGCTGCGAGTGAGAAAGAGAGCGTGATTTGTGTTGAGGAATTTGGGGAGAAATTTGAGAAGCCGAAAACGAAGGAGTTTATTGAAGCAATGAAACGTTGGGGATTGGACCCGAAAGAGAAAGTAATGTTTTTGACGATGGATGTTAGTGATAATGTGGGATTGTCGAGCAGGAATATTGGGACTTTAAGGATGTTGACGCCTAGGACTTTGAATTTGTTTGATATTTTGAATTCGGATAAGTTGGTGCTTACGTCCGATACTGTGGATTATTTGAATGGTAGATATGGAGTTGATTTTGAAGGAGAGACCGACGAAGATGAAGAGGATGATCAAGATGGAAGCGAAGGTTAGGTTTTTTTTTTTTTTTTTTTTTTTTTTTTTTTTTTTGTAGTTGTAGTTATTAGTTTTGAAATTTAGGATAGCATTTGGCGTAATTGAGAAGTTCTAACACCTGAAATGTAATTGTCTGGCTTCAAATTAGGTTCTGTTACTCTCATAGGCTATGGTAATTTTAAGTGAGTTCTAAACCATATGACTATGCGAAACGTAGATGATGCATGGTCTTCTAATGAGGTGGAAAGTAAGTAATCCAACATCAGCATTTGGCAATTGTCCTTTAGGCCTGTGCTTGTGCTTGTTTCTTTATATGTAAGAGCTGTTAGTTAAGGCTCTGATTCGTTATATTTGTCACAAACATTTGTGGGTTTTTGTTTGAATGTCTTATTGAATGCTGTCATTGTTTGCTGATTCCACATGACTGTATACTTGTTTCTTTCTCCTGTTTTTGCAATTCTCTCCTTTTAGTTCTCTGCTATTTTAATGTGGCTACTGTTTTCTCGTTGTGATGCCTCTTTGATATTCTTTGATGGTTATCTTTTATTTGTTCTTGCTCCTGAGATGCAGAAACTGAGGGAAATGAGAATGCTGATGCAACAGACTGATGGTGCAGAACTTTTTAACCACCTTGACCTAGGATCATCTCCCTCCATATAACCATGAAGATGGTTCTGTTGTGCTGAAACAGACTGTTCTGCCATTTTCGAGCTGCAGATGAATCTTGTTGCAGACTTATTTTCGGTATTTCTTCCATGTACTGTTTTGTATCAATTTACACATTCTCTTGGTTGAAAAAATGTATCTATTTAGGTGGGTCACATATTTTGTTATACTATCTGAGTATTGCTTTTCTGTTCAGCCTTTTTTTTTTTTTCCCATCATAATGTTGATTTCTCATCTTTTTACTCTTTTGCAGGCTTCTATTGTTCCGTTCTTGTTTTTGGCAATCCACATCTTTATAAAATGCCTCATGGATTGCCAATTGTTAGAAATGGAGCAATAAAATTGAGATATTACTTAATATTTATTGCCCATTAATCTAGGAAGCAAATATCATGATTCATGAAAAAGGTTGGTGCCTGTAAATTTTTTAAACAGAAAGTTCAGGCAACAAGATTAACATAGAGCTGGTAGTGAACAATTTTTTTATAAGTCGATGAGAACAGTATCCAAGATATAGCAATTATTCCATCTTCTACTGTTAAGTGTGTCTAGAGCCTTGATCTGGTAGTTAGCAATAGACATTTTGGTTACCATGTGCATCTCAAGTTTGAGTCTATCCATTTTCACATACCATGTATGAGATTGTATTAAACAAATATATGATACAAAAACAGAGTCACTGATTAATTTTGAACTTGTCAACACAGCTTCTTTATTTGTTGAATTCTTCTATAACATGTGTTTTAGTCTTTTAGAATTCTCATGATACGCTTAGGGATACTTACATCATGTGTTTTGTAAGATTTCTAAAATTCTCTTCATATGCTTGGGGAATGTGCATTAATGTTACCACTCCTGTGTACTGAACAATTTTGTGCTTTGAGTAAAGTCCGTTTTATTTTGAAATTGGCTTGTGCTATGATCTTTATACTATCTTGGAATACTTGAACTCAATTTGCCTTCTGAGCCACATAACTTGTTGTAGTGAGGCACTCGACTTACTTTAGCATCCTTGAATTAGTAGTTTACTCTTTGTGCCCTCTTAACTCCTAATATGATGCATCCCATGCCTGATTTGCTTCTTCTTCTTATGCTTTTACTTGCAGTACTTTGGCCCACATCAAGGTCTTTCTTTCTTTTGCAGGCTTAGTATACTTGCGTATCGTATAAATTGCCTCAGGTTTCAAGATTGATGTAGGATTTTAGGTACTACTCTTAATTTGATACTTTGATATAGCTGTCGAGTTGGGTTTGAATGCTCAACTACTATTTTTAGTTTTTTATTTAATTAGGTGGTGCAAGTGGGTTAATATTTTATTCGTAAATATTTTTTATGGTTTTGTTAGAACAGTTGTATTTTAATGATGATTGGACTGTATAAAGCACAGGAAACTTGGGAAAATTATACTGCCTGGAAGCAATAAATGATATACAAAGTTCAGATGGTGCCTGGTTTTTTACACATTCTAGTGCATATGCCTATTTTGTTGAGGTTCTCGACAATTGGTTTTCTAGTCTTGTAGAATTCTCTTGATATGTTTTGGGATGCGCATTGCATTAATTTTGAACAAAAGAACTTAAAAAAAAAACTAGCTGATTTTTTCCACGTGTGAATTTGCACTTGAGTTTGCCTGAGTACAATTAATATTAAGAAAGTGATTTAGATGAGTTCAAGTGATATTAAGAAAGTGGTTTAGAGAATGCTAGTGTTGTTGTTCCCTCCTTGATGAAACAGAGCAGTTTAGGGCAGTTTGTTGGATTTGACTCGTCCATGTGCTTTCAGAAAGAAAGATCAATATCGATTATATGCCATCGGGGAGTGAGCACCAACTCTGAAGCAGGTGGTATGATTTTCAATCTCCAATCCCCTTTGACTTAGCCAAGGGAGAAAAGAGCATCAGCGCTTCTTTCATCTTTAATCAATCAATATTGTGAATTTATATAAGAATAAGAAGGGCTTTTTTTTATATAAAAAAAAAGGTTTCAGTCGATAAGTGTTTTTTTTTCCTTTGGGAACGCCATTGATATATGATACATAATTTTTGCTCTTTGGATTCAAAAATATGATGGATAAATCACCCAGGTTCGGGTCCATAAGCAACGACAATTGGTCTATGAAGACTAGGTTTCAATATAAGTGTGGTGGGTTCTTTTAACCAAGCCATTGTCGATGAGTTGGGGGCTTATTCTTCAACATGCACATAGTCAAGGCCTTGGGAGGGCTCTTCCCACTGCTTGAGAGTTTACGGTTTTATGTTCTATTTCACTCGTTCGATGGTGGGTTTTTTCTCCTCTCTCTCCAGGCACCACTTGGCTATTTGTCACTCGGGAGTACTTAGCCTAGCAAGGTGGATCTTGCTAATTCACACGGAACTCCACGTGCCTCATGCTACCCAGGTCAGAGCAATGCTTTCGGCTAATTCAAATTGAGAAATGCATAATGATTTGATAGATAAGATTTCTTTCTTCTTTCTTAAAAAAGAAAAAAGAAAGAAGAAGAAGAAGAAGAAAAACGTTCCTTTTCATCTGGGAATTCATGAAATTTCTTATTTTTATTATATACATGTTTATTATTATATGTTTGTTGTTGTTTTGAGAAAGTTCTAAAATTATTTACAAATAATAAACGTGTCATCCAACAAGAAATTTGATTGAAATTGGATCACATGATCACAATGGGGAGGTGCTTTTCCAATGTCGGTGGCTGAACTTCAGTTCAATTTGTTTCTGATTCATGAGAAAGAGAGCATTTTATTTCACTTAAGAAGACGAGTTCTGTTTTGTAGGAATAGCTTATGCAAATCTGACAGATAAAAGTACATACTGCAGCAGTGGAGGAATATTCATCGGACTAATTTCTTCAAAATATGTATGATCAATAGTGCTGGTTTCAAATACAAAATCATTGTACTAAAACTTTAAACGGTTCTTTCGAAACATTACTGCCAGCAAGACTACCTGGAGAAAGACAATACATGAGCAAGACCACTGTCTTAGTTGCAAGGAAGATGCAACTTGTACAAGTATATTCAAGAGTTACATATTTTGTTTGTTGAGCATTTCACTTCCAATCAACTGAATTTTTTTGGTTCAACAGAGTCTATTCAAGGGTGCTCCTTTTGAGATCTTTGTCATGGAAGAAACATAGCTGTTGAGGCAAACGTACTGATTTGTGTAATCATTAGGATATTTGGGTTCCTGGATATATAAATGGAATATATTCAAGCACATTTTATTGATTTGCAGAATATTAACATAGCTACTAGGTCCATACTTTTTGTCTATGTTTGGATTGAGATTCTGAGAACACAAAATGTTAGTTGGACTAGGGAAGTACTGGGATTGCAACTTTGCTTTAGTTCTTCTAGCTCATTACGTAGCCTAGAAGAATAAAGTTTATTCGATTATCCTTAACGAAAAGCACACCAATTCAGAGAATCAAGTACAAGTTCAGTTATGTATAAAATTAGACAGCTATTATATGAATAAAATCTTATAATATATAGAGTCCTAAGCACCGAGTGTGACAACTGACAAAAGGAATATTGTGTCCTAACGATTTGCCTGATATGCCAAGTTCATAAATCGAATAAAAAGTAAAGTCAGAGACATTAAAATTCTATGATGCAGCATTACTTCACATTGCACAGAGTTTAGTGCTCAAATATAATAAATTGCACTTTTTTTGAAACAAACAGACAACATGAGCACGTAGTAAAGCAAATCAAATATTTTAAAGAGATGCAAAAGAACTATCTAGCTAGAGCATGAGTAACCGAAGGAATATTTTGTATAGAGAAGGTTCTCGTTACAGATCCTCTGTAATCCAATCAGATAAAGTCCTTGCTGCCAAAAAACAAGACAAGCTCCCTTTTTACAAATCGGATCATACATACCCACTTTACTGCATGCTTTTTCTTACCATCCTACATAGTAGTAATGCTCCTCTAACCAAACACAATTTTGCACAATATTAAAATGAAAATTGGTGAAGAAAGTGCAGATCTTGATGATCCACGCTCTCGAGTTAAACATATCTCAGAAAGGCATGCATTGCTGAAAAAATGAAAAGTTTAACGTGGACAGGTGAGTGCAACATTGTCAGTCTCTGTCTTTGTGTTGGCAAGTCAAGTATCAGATCAACCACTACCCTGATACATGTCACAAATAGCTTGCACGCTCGGCTAAAAGTCTAAATTTACACCTGTGCCTTCTGCTGACATATCTTTTCGATTTAAATGTCTTTCCATGCCGTAAAGAAAGGGATGATATATAGTTTGAACATGTTAACAAGTGGTGCCCAACTAATCGACTTGATGTTGTTATACATAATCCTGCATATCACGTTTTATTCCTACCTTGATTATTACTGCAAAGGAAATCAATAGCAGGACAAACAAGATTTTGGACAGTTGAAATTAAAGGTATAAAAAGTCAATTTACAATCAGATAACAAATTTGATATATTGCAATCAGCATCGATTTGGCCAATCTTAGTGCGATGCTCCACCTATTATGTTGTTTCAATGAACTCACTATACATTTGGTAGGAGAACATTTTGTCTTTCGCGTCCACATAAATATAAAGAAGTTTTACTATAATTATGTTAGGCCAAAACTTAAAGATATCTCAAAGATAATGCTCATAAAATGGAACTATGCCACCTCATCATAAAATTAATGGAGGATCAAAATTTAGATTTTAAACTAAATGACTCTTATCAATAAGTTTTTGATCTAACGATACATAAATTTGGTTTTAAATAATTTTTTCGTTAATGTCCAAAGTTTGAATTTTAGAATTATATTCGAAGAAATTAAATTTTATAGTTCATGTCTCGAGTATGATTTATTTATGTTTAATATGAAATGAAAATACTTCCAAGTAAAAAAAAACTAAATGGATGTTTTGTTTTATAATTTGAACAAACTCCCTAACACTTAATAATCGGATTGTATCAAGTGATCAATGACCAAGCTAGTAGTTCTGACATATATTCAATTTGATCCCATAAACAATTTATTTATTTTTATTTATTTTTTTTATTTATTTGGAGCAGTTGAAGTAAATTATCTTTTCATTTAGGATCTAAGATACAATCTCCCCAACCTCACCTTGTTCACTGCCCTTTTCCGAGATTTGGTAGGGATGATTATGTGCTCATTTTATACCTTTCTGTTAAAAACAGCAGTCACTGGTGCTCAAACCAAACCATTGAATTTCAAAGGCCAATCAATTAACACACCAATGCATACAGATAATGATAAAAACAAGTGCACTGATCTTTAAGAATCTAAAGGGGGTTCCCCTAAAGACAATTCCCTAAGCCATCATATCTACTGTATAAAGATTGCAAAAATCTGAAGATCATGTAAGCATGGAATATTTAGTTCTTGTCACCAAAAGATTATTCTCCATACAAATTATATATCCTCTCTCTTTCAAGAGATGTGATCATCTCATTAGGCTTGTGCCCATCTAATAATTCACTCATTGAAAATAAACAACATGCATACAGGTATGTAAGAAAGATTGGTGGTTCAGTCTAAGAAAATGAAAACACGATCTTGTTAACATCATGATCACTCACAAGATCAAATCCTTATCTGGTCATTGAAAGCAAAATATGTATTTTTTCTTCTTGACTGTAGTATTTGTTGTAGTCAAGAAAATGGAGTAGAAAAGAAACAAGATTGGCATAACAAGCATCCCCAAAGCTTATATCCAACTGCAAGATTCGCTGCTGCTTTTTTCAACCTCATCAACTGTCATGAAAACACATCAAATTGGATGCGTATCTTAACGACTACAAGAGCAATATCCTACAAAATCTATCTTTAGCGATTTGGTCAAAATCAAAGGATTTAATATTGTATGCGCGTGACATAATCCAAAATTTCTTTCAAGAATCATTTAGGAAAAGAAGTAACTGGGACTCTTTATTTTAAGGTTGTCACTCAATCACTTCATTGTCAAAATGATATACATTGCATCATCCTTCAATCTTTACATGAGGAAATCAGATTTCAAGCAATGCAATTATATGCAGAAAACTACTGACCTAGCAATAATTGTTAATTTGAGTTGAATTTAAGATATATATATATATATATATATATATAGACCTTGTGGATTTTAATTGATTTTAAAAGACTACATATGAAATTTATTTTTCAGATTTTAGATCTTTGTAGAGCTGAAGTTTTCTCCTCGGTTCAATTAAAGAAGCAGATTTTTAGATGCATATGAATAGTAGTCATAAGTCAATCCCTAAATTTTAATTCCATGCAACCTTCCTCGTGTTTTAACTTGAAACCTCACTACACCAAAAATAGGTATTCCCGTCGGTTTTTTCACACTGTAGAGGCGGTTATAACCGCCTCTACGATTCTTAGAGGCGGTTGGGACAACCGCCCCAAGACCGCCTACAATGCCGCCGTCTCTGCCGAGTAGTGGCGGTTTTTCCAACCGCCGGGGAAGTCCGAGGCGGTTTTGTCATGCGGTTGGAACCGCCTCTAGTAATTGGTTTTGAGGCGGTTCAAACCGCCTCTAGTAGGAAAAGCTCATCCTTAGGAATTTTTGGGGCGTAATTATAGAGGCGGTTTTGAACCGCCTCTACGTTCTCGATTTTTTTTTTTTAAATTTGGCGTGAGATTTATTAGAGGCGGTTGCAACCGCCCCAAGTTGTAAAATATACGTTTTTTCTATAATATTTATAGAGGCGGTTGTAATTGCCTCAAAATTCGAATTCATAAAAAATAATTTTGTAATTCATATTCAAATTTAAATTTTTTTTATTGGTCCAAAAAACAAATAAATTACGAAAATATTAATCTTGTTGAATGCAAATTAAAGAAAAATTATCAAATTCCAAATACATAAAAGGTTGTCAAACATTTACAAATAAAAATAAAAACTAAAGTATTAAACATTTGTGGGAAATACATAAACAAAATTCCAAATATATTTTAAATTTAGTAGCTAATGTTTTTATAGAAATGTCTAGACCCTAGCTACATTGATAATCACCGTGCTTTCTTTCCCTGTCATTTGCGGTTCAAGCACATTCTCCTCAAACTAATGACTCGAGTGGTCGTGAACATCACAAGACCTCAACTTCCTCTACTCGTTAAACTCTCAACGCCAAATAGGCATCCTCTCGTCCGCATGATGGCATTGTTTTAGACCTAATCACGGAACACAAAACGAATTGTCATGAGATTATAAATCCATGTATGTGTGCATCGAGTGTCTAGAAATTGTGCGAGAGACAGTTTTAACATATATCAATACGTAATCAAACTTGGAAAAATTTCGTACTCCGGGAGTCAAATTTATGAACGAGTAAATCACCACGGTTTCGGATGTGATAGACTAAAAAGTGAGAGGCAAAGTAGATGTTTCATACCTTGAATCCCTTCGATCACATGTCGGTCTACGGACCGTGATGTAGCAATCCGAAATTACCGTCACCGACCATATTTTAGATATTTGTTAACAATTGATGGAAGAAGGGTTATGATCTCATAACAAGGTTAATTGAATCGATCATTACGGATACTTTTTCATAAACTTGTTTCAATTTTGTAATAGAAAAAAAGTATAAAAACTAGGCTCAAATTTTCCAACTTCCATTTAGAAAAAGAAAACTATAAGCAAATAAATGATAAATGGTAAAAAAAATTTGACCTTATGTATGGGCTTTAGAATTGAGGCCTTCGGATACTAGTCCCCTTATATGAGTTAGGTTTTGGTCCAAGTCCAACATCGATTTCATCTACTCCCTGCAGAAATTGGCAAATGCATGCATCAATAGGAAGTAAGATTTTTATTAACGAAGGAAACTAAATGATGTTTATCCGATACGGACAAAAAGTATCGGACACCGTACAACCTTTGAAAACTAGATATATGATAATCCAAAAGTGTAAAAAGAAATTATCATGCAAACATTGGTCATAGAGGTTCAACAAGAAAATAACAATTAAAATCGAAGAAAATAGATCAACAATAAAATTATGCTAGTCGGTAGAGTATTGGATGAGCCTGTCTAGCAATAAGTAGGTACCATAATCCTAGTTTGTCGGTAAATCAATGTAGAATTATAAAAACTAAACCATGAGTTATTACTCGCGACAACTTCATTTCATTTAGTGGGAATTATAAAGTTACGGAGAGAGTCAATGGCACAAGAGGCGGCATGGTGGTGTAAAGAATTGATTTAGATAGGAGTAGAGCTTTTCAATTACGGGTTCACCTTTAGAGCTTGTAACCAACGAGTGAACAACAAAGGTAGATTATAGCAACAAAAAATGGTTCGGTATTCCTATTGTAGATACACCTTCCGTCGGATGTCGGTATCCGTAGGTCACATCATGTGGGACCCATGTGGAATCCACAAAACCGAAATCTTAATGGAATGCCAAACAATGGTAGTTGCCGAAATTTTTCTACATGGGAATTTAATTGCTTCGTTGTAATTTTGGATGATGAGAACTCGTTCCAAATCACAAAAACGACCAAACGACCTCTATATATAAGTTTTCTTGTAATTTATAACACTCCCAAGTTCATCCTTGAAAGAGGATTCTACATAATAAAAATGCAGGAACCCGAATAAACCACTTGGATTGATGCCATAGCATGACCTTCAAGCATCATGTTCGATACAATTATCTATAGTTGATAAGTTGACTAGTGTTTCTTCTTATGTATTGGTCGGTGTATTTTCTTTAGTATCACAAGGAAGAATAAAGAATCGAAATTTATAAGAAAAATATATGTTAAAAACTCGCATATACAAACACACAAAGGAAACACATTTGATAAGAGTGAATCATGGTGTTATATAAGACAACATGTGCAACCTTCGACTCGTTTACATCATTTTCGGTATCTTCCATAGAAAATCGCATCATCTATATCATCTTGAAAACTAATTTTTATTTCTAGTTCTACGAGTTTATGCTAAAAAGGGGGGAAACATAAATATTTCCCTGTGGATAACATTTGCTTTGCTTGATTTTTTCTTATCAAAACTTATAAAGAGCATAAACTCGAACTTTTTTTGCAAATTTTATTTCAATATTCTAGTATTTATATGCGCACGATCAGTACAATAATAAAAACATCGCACACACATGTATTTGATCCATTCATGGCCGTTCTTATTCGATTATAAGACTATTTTGCAAGCGGGACCCCTAGCAAGGGTTTAGAATCATAATGACTAGCCTAGAAGCCATGCATGCTTAACTTGACTATAGAAGATACATAATTAGGTTTACCTTTTCTCGCCTCCATCCTTTGACGAACCGATGGGTCCACACTCAAGTCCATTGTTCTTATTTGATTTATTCCTCGTCGGGAAGATTTTTAAACCCGATATTTGTTGAAGAAATCGAAGTCAATTTCTAAAACATTAAATCATCATTAAAATGCAAAACGCATTAGCGAAGCTAACCGGCAATAGTCCACTCAAAATAGAAAAGTATTAAATGCTATAAACTTCTACGAAGAGAGGTCTAATTATGAAGCATTACATGACTTTTGGTCTCCGGTTCTCGGATTCTCTATTCTTTGGAAGACTATGGTGGCCACTCAACCCCAAAGACCTCCGACCGAATCCATCACGGCTCCCGAAAAATTATCCAAGTTAAAAACCCGATGTGGGGGTTGGTTAGACAAACGAGAGAGATCTTATGTAATGTCAAACCCGTTATCTACACCGATTGGCCATAAAATTAATTAACCATACTTATCTTTACGGAGATCAATGAGAAATTCCACAATGAGTGCCCATTTGATTTGGAGAGCGAACGAAGCGAGTAGATGAACGAACCCGGAGGAGACGAACGAAGCGGAGGGGAAGAAAAACCCGGAGGAGACAAACAAACCCGGAGGGGAAGAAAAACCCGCAGGAGACGAATGAACCCGAGGAGACGAACGAAGCGAGGGGAAGAAAAACCCTAAGAGGAGCGAGGATAATGCAGCGTTTGTATCCCTTTCACAACAAATAAAAAATTGAAAATAAGAAAGAACAAAAAGAGCGAGAACACGCAAGAGGCGAGAGGAGAAGAAGATCCGGTGAAGAGGGAAAATTTTTGAGTAGCAGAAGCGGAAGACACAAGAAGTAGAGGAGAAGAAGATTTAGTGAAGAAGGAAAACTTATATCCGATCTTATCACTTTCAAAACCAAAAGCCAATGAAGAATCGAAGGAGAAGGAAGAAACAAATTGAGAGTGGAAGAGAAGGCTGGAAACCCTAAGGAGAGGGAAAATGAAACGCCCTTCCCCCTTTCGAAACAAATTAAAAAAAAATAATGAAATAAAATTCGCGCCTCTTACATCTTGGGGCGGTTTTATGAACCACCCCAAAGGTTTCCTATAAAAGTCCACTCTCGGTACAAATACTAAAAGGTTTTGGGGCGGTTTTGTAAACCGCCTCAAGAATTCCGCCCCTATATCAATTTTTTCTTGTAGTGCCTACTCCTAAAATTTTAACGGCTATGTTATCTTTTTGGGCCAAAAAAAAAAAAAGTTAAAATAATGAATTTTTCAGGGTTTTTTTTTTTTTTTTAATTTTCAATCTTTAATTTACTACTAATTTTGTTTATTACATACATTCTAAATTCAATAAATTTTTAAATTTTTCACATAAGTATTTAACGTAATATGTCAACTGATTTGGACAAAAAATAAATGGAAGGTACAATTAAAAATGCTCAGCAATTAATGTTAAGGGTAAAATTAATGGATGCATTGATCAAGGATTGCATACAAACAATGGCAGCCAAAAAATTGGTAGTATGTAGTAGTAGTCCAAAAGAAGACAAAGGATGGCGCAAATTGCAGCTGTCCAGCAGAAAGAGAAATGTAGAAACAGGATGTAAATGAAGAAAATAAGAAAATAAAAAACATAGAGAAAACCAAGACTTGAAAGAGAGAGGAGAATCAAAGGATATTGAGGCAAATTGCAGCTGTCCAGCAGAAAGAGAAATGTAGCTAGAAACAGGATGTAAATGAAGAAAATAAGAAAATAAAAAACATAGAGAAAACCAAGACTTGAAAGAGAGAGGAGAATCAAAGGATATTGAGGCAAATTGCAGCTGTCCAGCAGAAAGAGAAATGTAGCTAGAAACAGGATGTAAATGAAGAAAATAAGAAAATAAAAAACATAGAGAAAACCAATACGACTTGAAAGAGATAGGAGAATCAAATTAAGGATTCGGATATATGATCCAAAATGGGTAGAGGCTGTTGAGTACAAGTAATTAAAAGAAATACAGCAGCAGCGGTTACCAACTTCATCTTACCGCTTGAAGATAGAGAGGAGATTTTTCAATAAAGAGACGTGATTTAAGAAGAAAAAGAAAAAATGAATAGATTTTTGGAATTTAATTTTGAAAAATCTGTAATAATAATGAGGAATTAGATTTGTTTAGGAGCATATAATCTGATGTGTTGATACATTTTAGCTTATCGGGTTGAATATATGTATCCATGTCAAAAATAAAAGTTATGAAAAACAGATTTTTCATGAATTTTTTAATTTTGATATAGATAATGTGTCTTTAATGATCAGATCGAAAATATGAATTTAATGCATGAAAGATTACTGAAAAATAACACCATCATCATGCTATTAAAAAAAAAAGTAATAAATAAAGTTGTATTAATATAATGTGTGTGAAAAGAGCATAATTAAGTAATTAATTAATTCTATAAGAGAAAAAGGTAATTTACATCATACCGAATGACGAAACTGTGGTTTCAGATAAAACAAACACAAAGTAATTTAGAAGTGCCGCCTTTGAACAAGTCTTAATCACAGGAAGAAAGATAATTAAATGGGCATCAGAAACTGTAGCCAAGACAGTAAAACACATTAATGTTGGAATAAAAGTGACAGTTTCAACCGATCGAATTCAGAGAATCCAAAGAAAATCTAGCACAAGATTAACCTAAACCTATCAAGAAAAGAACAGGCAAGTATGGTATCTAGGAAGCAGTCAAAGAAAATCAAGTAGGGTTTTCATAATACTTTATAATTTATTAATTAATTTAGTACAAGTAAGAGATAGATGCCAGTTTATGACAGCTCCCTCCCTGTTCAAATGGTCACATTATTAATTATTTAAAACGTAATTTAGTGCAAGCATAATCAAGCCGTACTGTGATAAAGCATGCCTTTATTTGTTTGTCCTCATGCTATAGATTCATGATTTGACCTAAGATCCCGAGCTAGAAACACGCTAAAGATGAGAGACTGGCCATAGTATTATAATAATTGGTAAGGCAACCGTCCTGGTTTTGAACTAACATTGCCATCTCAAATTGGAAATGATGTGTCCTAGAGTTTGTCCATGGAGTAATTAATTAAAGTCTAGAATACTAATGATTTGAAGTGCTCGGGAGCCGTTTGGTATGAGAAATCTCCAAATTCCTCATATAGCAAGGTACTTTTAGATGTTAACATATATATACATATATATATATATACATAGGGGCAGAAGTTGATAGTGCCATCACACTATCTAATTTGAGAAATTTTACATTTTAGTCTTAAAATTTTGATTTTTTTAATCATACTCTTAAATTTAAGACTTAGTTATTAGGAAATATGTTTTTTTGCATTAAAATAAAAAATTAAAAATATATATATATGTATTATCTCTATAATCCTTCATTTGTTATTTTATTTTCAAACTTATACAATATAACCTCATTACTAGAAATTTTTAATTATTTTTAACCAAATATAAAATATCATATTTTCAATAAGTATGTCTCCAATAATCATATTTCATGAAAATATTTAATAATTCTATATATCAGACACCTCCGAAATATCGATATTATTATAGCAATCACCTCAATTAAAAAGAGTGAGCAGGCTACTAATGGATTAATTAATGTTACAGAATATTGTAAGATAAGCAAATATTCATCTCATTTAATGTAATACATTTCAATATCTCACAAAAGATTATTAAATACCAGCTTAGTTTCCTCCATTTAATTGAACTCAATAATCTCTTAAGAAGATGCATAAAGTAAGAGTGAAAATGTGGACTGGCTTACTTAATTATAAGTCTAGAAATTGGCTATGATAGTAAGAATCCTTGAGCACCATCTAGTAAGCAGAAGAAGGAAGAAACGTTACGTTTGGTTTGGTTTGGTTTGGTTAACAAAAATATAAAAATAGAAGTAGAAATAAAAGGAATGATATTGGGCTATTTTTGGAAAACCATCAAAACGATTGATTGTTCAGTTGCGTCCGTTCAAAATAGATGCATGCATGTATGGAGAGGATGTGGAAGGAAAGTAGCAAAATGATTGAGAGAAATTAATTGCAAGAAAAGCCATGTAATTTCAAATAGATTATTATCTGCTAACTGGAACCAACCCATAAATCAAACTAATAATCTCATCAAGAAAACCTTTGTCCTATGGTTACCGTGGCCCTCCTCCTCTCAATCAAAGTCTGAAATTATCAATTCTTAAAATGATGATTGATGGTACAGCCTCTTAATACACTCAGCAAAGCAAAGCGTGCATTATTACCCTTCTTCTTTTTCTCTTCTCTTCTTTATATGAAGCTAAGGAAATAAAGCGAAATTAAGGATCATTAAACACAAAGCCAACCCGAATAAAACAAATTAGAGTTAACCACAATTATGCCCCCTCACCTCACCTCCATTGAATCTTAAATTTTTTACCATTTCCCTATTCGCACAATCAATTAATGTACCTCGATATCAGTATTATCATGCCATCCATTGACTGTAACAGAATCGTTAACTTTCGCATGTGTTTGTGACTTCAACGCCCCTTAGGAAGCTACCAAATTGCCCCTTAAAGCTCTAAACACTTCTAACTTTCACATGTTTAACACGTGTGAACCGTTAAGAAATTAAGATTGGGGACCTCATGTTATGAGAAGAGTATCTTCTTCTCATATGGCCTGTGAAGCACCATCTTTTTCCTCTTTTTGTTTCTTAGTTGTTTTGTACAGCTATATACTAATCATTAGTTAAGTTCTCTAATTAGAGGTTAGTTAAGTTCAGTAATTTGTTTATCATTTTTAGCCAACTTATATATATACCTTTCCTTCATCCTAATTCGGTATGGGAATATGATTTCTTTCACCCTTTTCTTGTTATGCCAATAGGATATCGAGCCTTTGGCGTTTTTGTTTGATTCTCTTTTTCTCAAATAGTTATGTTTTGGTCTTTGATCCTCGTTATTCTTGTTTCTTTCTACTGAAAATCACCATGACAACTTTACCCACTACCTCAAATCTCCCTCACCCAATCGAGGAGCTCCCTTCAAGTCCATACGTCCTTCATCCAAATGAAAATTCAGCTTTTGTTCTTGTCTCCACTCCTCTCACTGGATCTAACTAACATGCACGATACGGATCAATGTGCAAGGCTCTCTTATCCAAGAACAAAATCAAGTTCATTAATGACTTCATTTCAATGCATGCTCCAAATCACAACCTCTATCCTTATTGGGAATGATGCAACATCATGGTTCTATCATGGTTGTTGTATTTTATCTTTGAATTAATAAGAAATATTGTCCTTTTGCTAGACACTACAAAGGATATCCGGGATGATCTTCATGAAAGTTTCTCTCGAGGAGATGCTTTTCAAATCTCCGACCTCTAAGAGGAACTATATTCTCTTCACCAAGGTTCGTTATCTATTTTTTAAATATTTCACTCACTTGAAGATTCTCTAGGATGAGCTCGCAAATGCGAGACCCATTCCTACTTGTGCTTATGATCCCTAATGTTCCTATACTTGCCCTTACTATTGTTCAAGACTACATATCTAATGATTAGGTCATTAGATTTTTAAAGGGGTTGAGTGACGGTTTCTCCACTCGTCAAGTCTCAAATCATGTTGTTAGATCATTTGCCTCGTATCGGTAAGGTTTTTGTTATGGCTTCTCGGTATGAGAGACAATTCATGTCTGCTATTGTTTCCTCCTCTATTGATATTACTTCAGTGCCTTCATGGCAAGACCATTTTTGAATTTTATGGAAGATTTCAAGGTGCTTCTAAAAGTCCGGGGAAGTATAATCCACTTGGATCATAGAGAACATATCTAACCGGTTCACCTATCTCGTTTTTACGTGGCAAAGAAGGACACACTGTTGACGAGATACTATAACGAGCATGGTTTCCCTCATGTTATGAAGAACAAGCCCAAACCTATGGGAAGTTCCGTCAACCATGTTGATACTTCTTTCAATGGTGAGGATTATGTAAACTTCAATCAAAACGAGTTATTCTCCAAGTCTTCATTCTATGAACATACAAAGCTCTCAAAGTACGGGCATTACTTCACACAAGATCAATACTCCAAATTAATGGCTTTTATTCACCGAGTTCCATTCCCACAATAATCCTTCATGTCAACACTATATCATCTAACTTTACTCCTATAGCTAAATTGTCGAGTAACTACATTTCTACATGTTCTTTCTTAAATAATGCAAAGATTTTTCAAAAACACACATGGATCATTAACTCGGGAGGAATAGACCATAATGTTCTTGACTATTTTAGTTCTTATAAACATGTCACCAATACGTTTGTCAAACTTCCAACTAGACAACTTACTTTTATTTCCTATATTAGTCAAATTCAATTCTCTACTGATTTTATACTTCATTCAACTTTTTTTGTTCATACTTTTTCCTTCAAACTTATATTTACTAGTAAACGTTATTCTACTTCTAACTATTGTGTTATTTTAAAATCGATCGTTGCATTATTTAGGACCTTGTATGTTAGAGGATGATTGGATTGGGTAGGCAATTGAATAGTCTTTATCAACTTATTTATCATTAGTTTTTGAGAAATACGGTTCTTCCTACTCTAGAATCCTTTTCTTCATTGTATCTCTTAGTTACGTAAATAGTACTTTCCAAAGGAATTTTGTTACTCCTCTTATTTGGCACGATAGATTAGGTCATGCATCTACTTCAGGATCAAACTTTCGTAAGCTATAGATCCTTCTATTACAATCAATCCTGATATAATCTATGACATTTGTCATTTTGTAAAACAAAAAAAAATTATCATTTCCTATCAGTACTTCGTTACAACTGCATGTTTTGATCTCATTCATACTGATATTTAAGGCTCTATGCTTGTTTACACCATACAAGGACACAAATACTTCTTGACCCTTGTTGATGATTTCAATAAGGCTACATGGATCTCTCTCATGAAGGTTAAGTTTGAAGCCGAACATTGCTTCAACACTTCGCACTTTCATTCAAACACGGTTTTCTATTCCTATTATATGCATCAAATCTAACCATGGAAAAAAGTTTGAAATGCATGACTTCTATGCCACTCATGGCATCTTGTATCAAATCTTTGGTATCTATACCCTATAACAAAATAGTGTTATGGAAAGGAAATATTAGCACATTCTTAATATTGCTTGAGCCTTAAGATTTTAAGCCTACCTTTCTCTTTCTTTTTGGGTGATTGTGTCCTACATGTTGTTTATCTATAAAATACCCTCTCTTGTCATCAATAATCACACCCTCTTTGACCTTCTCTATCATAAAACACCCTCATTTAATAACCTTAAGGCTTTTCATTGCCTTTGCTTCACCTCCACAAATGACCGAGGTCCATCTAAATTTGATACCAAGGCCACCAAATGCATGTTTTTAGGTTTTCCTTATGGCATTAAAGGATACGGACTTTCCAATCTTTAAACTAGATAATTTTTTATTTCTACAAATATTATCTTTCATAAACCATTTTTCCCTTCCATTCTCCTTCATTATCTTATCAGGATAACACCCTTTTCCTTTCCATTCTCTTTCATTATCTTATTAGGATACCACCCTTACTTATCCATCAACCATACCTAACAACATTCTTCCTTATGATCCTATTCTTAATATATCTACTCCCTTTGATCAACCCTTTCAACTTGATACATCTATTCCCTCTCCACAATCTCATACTACTGATTTGATGTCTTCTCTTAATGTGTTTTCTCCTACTTATGATCCACTGCGAAGATCCACTAGACCTCATACTACTCTTTCCAATCTTTAAGATTACCATTTTAGCCTTGCAACATAACCGCCTTCATCCAATTCATCCTCTATATCGAGTTCGAAGATTCTTTCATCGAGTCCCTCTTCTTCTCCTCATTTTTTAAATTATATTCTATCCTACACTATTGTCTCTTTTATCCATAAAAATTTTACATTTAATATTAGTACTCACTCTACACCCACTATATACAACCAAGCCATTAAAAACTCTTGTTGAAGGAATGCCATGCGAGCTAAGTTAACTACTTTACAAGATAACAAGACTTAGGAAGTCATTGACTTACCCATCTCTAAACACCCTATTGGTTATAAATGAGTGTACAAGGTGAAACATAAAGCCAATGGTTCCATTAAAAGACACAAGACAAGACTTGTGGCAAAGGGTTACACCCAACAACATGACATTGACTTCTTAAATACTTTTTCCCATGTTACCAAAATGACAACTATCGAACTTTACTTCCATAGCATTGTTACAAAGAACTAATTTTTATAGCAGCTAGATGTTAACAATGCCTTCTTTTATGGAGATTTACATGAAACGGTATATATGGAGTTTCCTTTAGGTTACTCTTCTTTTAAACCCAATCATATATGGAGTTACCTTAATCCAATTCATTCTCTAGATCGAGTTCGAAGATTTTTTCATCGAGTCCCTCTTCCTCTCTTCATTCTTTAAATTATATTCTATCCTACACCAATGTCTCTTTTACTCACAAAACTTTTACGAGTTAATATTAGTACTCACTTTGCACCCACTATATACAACCAAGCCATTAAAAACTCTTGTTAAAGGAATGCCATCCAAGCTAAGTTAACTACTTTACAAGATAATAAGACTTAAGAAGTCATTGACTTACCTATCTCTAAACACCCTATTGGCCATAAATGGGTGTACAAGGTGAAACATAAAGTCGATGGTTTCATTGAAAGACACAAGACAAGACTTGTGGCAAAGGGTTACACCCATCAACATGACATTGACTTCTTAAATACTTTTTCTCATGTTACCAAAATTACCACTATCAAAAATCTACTTGCATAGCTGCTACAAAGAACTAATTTTTATAGCGGCTAGATGTTAACAATGCCTTCTTTGATGGAGATTTACATGAAAAGGTATATATGGAGTTTCCTTTAGGTTACTCTTCTTTTAAACCCAATTAGATATGCAAACTCTTCAAGTCTATCTATGGTCTAAAACAAGCAAGATGGTAGTGGTTCTTCAAACTCTCGGAAGCTTTATTATAGTAAGGTTTCACACAAACACAGTCGGATCACTCTCTCTTTAATAAATCAACTACCTTTAGATTCATTATAGCTCTAGTATATGTTGATGACTTAATACTTACAAGTGATAATATGGATTTTATTAATGAACTAAAAACCTTCCTGCACAAGTACCTTCAAAATAAAAGATGTAGGGCATCTACATTTCTTTCTTGGTCCGGAAATCTCGGAACAAAATGAGACATCAATCTTTGCAAATGAAAATATATCCTTGAGTTGCTCGGTGACACTCGGTTTTCTTACATGCAAGCCTACTAAAACACCTATACACCTCGGGACATAATTGACAAATGATGGTGTTACTTCTCTTGAAGGCATCCATCTTTTAAAAGATTCATAAGCAAACCTCTATATCTCAATACCATCGGACCTAACCTATCTTTTCTTGTGTAGTAGCTCTCTCAATTTCTAGATCATCCCATTCAATCCCATTTGAATGTTGTTCATCGAATTCTCAAGTATATTAAGGCTACTCTTAAACAACGATTGTTATTCCCTTTTAACTTCATAGTCTAGTTACAAGGATTCTTCGACTTTGATAGGGCAACATGTCCTACCATTAAAAAATCGATGAGTGGCTTCGTGTATTCTTTGGTAATACTCTAATCTCCTAAAAATCCAAGAAACAAACCATAATTTCCTGTTCTTCATCGAAGTTGAATACAAGGCTCTTGCAATAGCCACATGTGAGATTCAATAGCTTTTTTTCTTATTTACGGATTTGTATATAAATCACTCCCAATCAGTCTCCTCTTCTATGACGATCTTTTTTCCATACACATTGCTGAAAATCCTATTTTTTTATGAACGAACAAAACATATTCACATTGATTGCCATGTTATTCGTGAAAAATTACAAGGAAGAATTCTTAAGCTTCGCTTATTTCATCTACCAACTAACTTGTTGATTGCTTCATCAAATCCTTTCATGCCCTTGCCTTCCATTCTTTACTTTCCAAGCTTTGCATTTAGAATCCGTATATTGTAGCTTGAAGGGGACTATTAAAAGCTACTCTTCTTCTCTTATGGCCTCGTGAAGTAGAAGATGTTTTTTCTCTGTCTATTTCTTGGTTGTTTTGTATAGCTATGTATTAATCATTAGTTAGGTTTTCTAATTGGAGGTTAGTTAAGGTTAGTTATTTATTAATCATTTTTAGCCAACTCGTATATATACCTTTTCCTTCATCTTAATTTAGTATGGGAATATGATTTTTTTCTACCCTTTTCTTGTTATTGTAATACATGTGGGAATTCTAACACATTTTTTAAGGAATTTTGAAGTCACGAGCACACCACATGCAAGACTTAACGATTCTATTAACTCGTTAATGAATAGAAATGTGATATTAAAATCGTTAGGTAATGTTAAGGATACGACCGATTCGTAAATAGGCTATAAGGAAAAAATGAAAATTTCGATTTAAAATTATAGGTAATCTAATTAACTTTACTTCACGATGATCGCATGTTCATCTAAATTGACAAGTGCACTTGCCACTCACTCTTCTTTAATTTTTCTTAAAAATATTTCATGATAAAAATTAAAGAAGGGAGCTCAAGACAAGTGGATAATTTTATTGGTCTTGAATCCTTCTCGTATAAAATGTAAACAAGTGATTAATTTTTTTTTAGATAGATCCATGTTCCGGTTACTACAAGAAAAGCTTATCTAAGTCTTTGTATTTTTTTCTTTACTTTGGTTTTTTTTTTAAGTGTGAAACGTACGTGAGGGATTCTTATATCCAATGCCTTTATTTATTTATCATTTTAATTATATATATCCCTACATCAATATATGTAGGCACTTCATATGTGGGAGAGGTGAATTAAATGTTTGGTCGATAGGATTCGAAGATTTTCTTATCCCCAAATGTAAGAATAGCCGGAAGAGATAGGGAAAAAAAAATGCTCGATTCCATAGTAGGATTGATTATAAAAAATAGCCCATGTAAAAAACAGACCTTACATCAATTCAATTGTGTTTTTTTTTTTTTTGTAAATTTTTCGTGACCAATTATATTCTTAAATCAATTTTCATACATTTTAAATTAATATCTTTAGTTCACTCAAAAAACAAGCTATCTATGCTAGAAAGTTAATAAGAATTTAATTTTTTGTACAGTTTAATGTAAGGTTTGGATCTTAATGATTAAAGAAGAAGTACACTCTTTTAATCATCAAGTCAACAACTAAAGTTTTTATTAGCAAATGTTTATTCATTAATTTATTAAAGAGATAGCATAATTAAAGAGCTATTTCTCCGGCCAAAATGCTAAATAATAATTTGTTGGCATTTACTACAAAATAAACTACATGATACTGAACTGTTAAAATTTATAAGTTTATCAATGAAATACAAATAAGATAAGCTATTGGAATTTTTTTGTCGCATTTAAAATCATAGCATGTAACTCATTAATTATATATATATATATATATATATTTGTGTGTGTGTTTGTTTAGTTTCTTCTCTTTTCTCACTATAAGAAAATGAGCAATTAGTGATGGATTGTATTTCATTGCTAATTAGCTACTAAATAGCAATCAAATGGTGATCAAATTGAAAATGCAATAATTTGTGACGAACCTACGATGAATTTGTGATAGACATTTAGTGACAAAAAAAAATTCTATGGTTAAAGCACGTAGTAAAAATCTATGCTAATTTCAATGATGAAATTGCAATGGATTAGTGAGGGAATTTATGACGAGACACTTATTTTCATTGCTAATTAGTGACGGAATAAATTTCATTAATAATTGCTCAAATTTTTGAAACTTTCAAAAAGTGGACGTTTGTTTAAAATTCAAATTAGTGATGGATACTTATGTCCATCACAAATTAGTGACGAATTAGCAACGAAATTACATCCATCGCTAATCCTAAATTCTTAAAACATGCCGAGTGTGTTTCTTTTCTCCATAATTTTTCCCCCTTTTCCTCTCATCCTCCTCCTCTTCCCCTCTAATGTCGCTGCCCCCACCAACCCCAACCACAATCCCACAATACCCCACTCCCTCCCTAACCCACTCATTCCGACGAGGTGTCCCTCTCTCCTCAAAAACCATGTTGAAACTACTACGATAGTCTTTCCTCTCCCTTCTCCTCTTTGGTTAGTTCTCTCTCTCTCTCTCTCTCTCTCTCTCTCTCTCTCTCTCTCTCTCTCTTAATGGGTTTAAAATTTGTTAATAATATCGGGAGAAAGCTTTTTTGTGGCTAAAACCGAGAAAAGAAAGACTAAATACGATAAAGACATGGCTACTTCCAATAAAAGATTGGTATACTTTTTGTTGTTAATAAATTTTTATTTTCAAAGTTGTTTTTTTATGAAGCATAATTATTGAATTGTAGTTTGTTGTCTAAAAGATTGGTTTCTATTGGTTGATTCTAAGATGGAGGAAACATTGATGATGAATCGACAAGTCCAAATCAAAAATGATTGATGAGGATGAGGATGAGGAAAATGAGAGTGATAGGGATGTAGGTTTCAAATAAAAATTGGATTCCAATTTTTATTATTTGTGTGAGGGTTTTCTTAGAGCTTTGTCTTAATTATCTTTTTGGTTATTGTTATGTAGGAGGAAGATGATGATGAGTAAGTCGACTAAGAGGAGTAGCTAAGGATGTAAGGAATGAAGTATTGGGTAATTTAGTGTAACATTGCTTAGGTTGCAGTTACTTGCATCTCTATCTCTTAACTAGTAATTCCTTTTTAGTAGTTAATTAGAACTAGCTTAGGATAAAAAAAAAAAAAAGGATTAGTTTCAAGAGCTGATGCCATAGAGCTTACATGGTGTTATGTACTTATCAAATCTTTTGATGTTCAATGAAGTAATAGTTTGGCTTTTAAAATCATGTGGGTTCTCTTCAATTGTGTTGGTTGCTTATTTATCCATAGAATGTGAAAATCAATATAAATAATTAGTCATTCAATCATATGCTCGTTATGAGAAACCCGTGTTTAATATTGAGTTAATTAACAATCGATTTAGCAACGCATTATTCAATGCGAAGACAATGGTTCTAGTGATCAATTAGCGATAGAATATAAAGATTTAGCTATGGAAAAACCATCACTAAATTAGTGACGGATATCGTTCATCCGTTGCTAAGGTTAGCAATAGATTTTTTTCGATCACAAATCTATCGCTAAACGCTTTTAGCCATGGATTTGCACTTCATAGTGATGGATTTTTCTCGTCGCTAAATGACGGTTTTCTTATAGTGTCTTTACAAGATATGCCTTAGTTTTGTCAAATGGATACCATGCAAACATGCTTTAGTATTTTATATATTAGTTAGTAAACTCTTGTAGTTAAAATATATTTTAATACCATCAAAAGATGTGGTCTAACGGTAAAAGGATTGTCTTGATTTAATCAAAATGAAGATTCAATTCTCACTATTTATGGATAACTAATCATAATTATTACTTAGTGTGGTACTAGACTTAGGCTTATTTGGCATAAGAAGGGGTCTACTAGTTGATCAAAAGATAAGTATGTTTTGACACTAGTTTAGTCTAGAAAACGGTAGACTTAATCTTGATTAATATGAAAAATAATCCAAATCTCTCTCTCTCTCTCTCTCTCTCTCTCTCTCTCTCTCTCTCTCTCTCTCTCTCTCATATATATATATATATATATATATATATATATATATATATATATATCAACGGTGGTGTACTATATTGTTTTTATTTTTCAAGTGGATCTTTGTATAAGAATTCTTTAGTCGTAAATTTTTGTTTAAGATCATCATAAATTTTGGATAAAGTATAATAATTCTTTAATCATATGTATCATGAAATTATAGGAATTAACTAAAATTTTAGCGATTTAATACAAACCCTCTTTAAAACTACACCATAAACACTATTGATTAAATTTAATTTTTATTTATGTAGTTAACTATTTGATATTATGATTCTACTATTAGTAAATAAAAAAATAAAATCAGTAATTCATTAGGATAATATCCTATGAAGTTTCTAAAATCTAAATAGTAATTCATTAATAATATATTGAATCTAATATTCGGTATATATAGTTAAAGAAAAATCCATTAGCTCATAAAAAAGATACACACTACACATACATAAATGAAAGAGTGAAAAAAAACCATTAAACAATGTTCAAGCTGTAGCATAATGAAATGTTTCTTCGGATTCAAAGCAAATACCAATCGAAATTAGCATATTAATGTATTATTTAGTTTTTTCTTGGAAGAATTCATTTGAAAAAAAAATCCTAATGGATATTTTTTTTCAATAAAATAAAATTTTGTTTTGCTAATATTAAATTCATAATATCAATGTATTTAAGATAGCCCGTAGATGACTAAAAACAAATTTTTTTGGCTCAATAATTTCATTATTGCCATAACTAGAGACATTTTGGGCATAAATTGTCTATTTTTTTTTCTTAGAATTTTCTTGGGTAAACTTTAATTTATCGTCCTAAGAAGTTTATGTGGTATCACCACTTCACCTCAAAATTTTGGTTTGTATCATTTAGTCCTATAACTTTCATCATAGTTTTAAATCTACTCTATATCCATGATTGACATAGTAACAAAAAATATGTGGAGATTTCAATTTTATTTTTGAAATTTTTGTAATATCTCAATATCACTCAAAAAGAAAAAAAGAAATTGAAATAAAAAAATAAAGATATTCGTTTTAGAAAAAGAATGATAATATTGATTTATTTTTATCAACACAATCTATAATATTACAATACAATAATAAAAATAAGCTAAAAGAAATATGATACAAGAAGCCTTTTTTCCTTTTTTAATCAATGCCATTAATCACTATTGTTACTATACTATTATTACTATCATTATATACCTTTTCTTCATCTTCTTCTACCACCACCATCATCATTACCACCACAATCACATTTATTATTTTTATTATCACCTCTATTGATGAAACCATTTTTTTAATCATTATTACTTTTAATCTTAAAAACAAGACATTAAAATTTTTTTAAAAAAAATTATTACTATTTGAAACATATAATTAGAATTAAATTGTCATTCTAATTTTTTTAAAAAATTTTTACTCACCATTTTTATTTTGGATCTTTTATTTTTGTAACCAAACAACACCTAAGAACAAGCCAACGTTTCAAACAAAGACAATTAGTCGTAACTCAACCGGTATTAGTATCCTCCCTTTTATTAAGAGAATTTGAGTTCAAATTTTGTAACCAAACAAGCACCTAAGAACAAGTCAACATATCAAACAAAGAGGATTAGTTGTAACTCAAATGGTACTAATGCTCACCCTCATATTAAGAGGATTTGAGTTCAAACTTTGTAACCAAACAACACCTAAGAACAAGCCAACATATCAAGCAAAGATAATTAGTTGTAACTCAACTAGTAATAGTGTCCTCTTTCCAATTATGAGGTCTAAAGTTCAAACCTTTTCTTTGTTAAAAAAAAAATGAAAAGAAAAACCGTACCAAGCAAAACCCTATTGAGACTTGAATAGTAAAATAGATAGTGCTAGTTATAGATGAAAAATTAACTTCATCAAAATATTTTAGGATTTATAATATATGAAGGTCTCAAGTTTGAACTATAAAATGAGTGATTGAGGTTTTAGAGAATAAAGATGACTACCTTTCAATAAGGGTTAGATACACTTTGTGTCCTTATATTTTTCAATGATATTTATTTTAATGCATCTATCTAGATATAGTGCATAAACAATTTTGTACTATTAGACGTTGGTACAAATCGAATTCTATGTTAAATTTTTCCTTTAAATTGATCAAATTTCTTCGATTAACTAATGTCCGATCATTCATGTGATGACATATGTTATCTAAAGGATAAGAATATAATTTTTGTTTAAAATTATTTTTTTTCAAATTTTATTAACGTAAAATAATTAAGAGGTATCATAAAATCATAGAAAATAAAAAAATTATTAATCAATTTTTTTCAAATTTTTATTAAGTTAAAATAAATTTATGATTATAAAATCATAAAAAATATATTTTTATATAATTTATTACGTTAAAATAAATTATTTTAAAATTTTATTTCAAAATTTTTATTTTTATTAATTTTTAAAAATTTTAATTAAGTTCAAATAAATTATAAAAATTATTAAGTTAAAATAAATTATTTTTATGAATTATTTTTAAAAAATGATTAGTTTTTTTTTTCATTTTTATGATTTTGTAATACTTATTAATTATTTGAAGTTAATAAAAAAAATTTAAAAAAATTGATTTCAAATGGAAAATTATATTTTTATCATTTAAGTGACATGTATCACCATATGAATGGTCGGACATTAGTCAACTGAAGAAATTTGATCAAACCGACGAAAGAAATTAATGAAGGGACCGATTGGTATAAATATCCAATAACACAAAATTTGTTATACACTATATCTTAAATAAGGAGATTAAAATAAATATTATTGAATAGTACAGAAACATAGCATGTATTAAACCTCTTCTGGCTCTATATAATTCAAAGTCCGATAGATATTCTAATGAACCAAAATATTTAGTAATCTTGTTGATAACCCTACGGAGTAACAATATCAAATTTCAAATTCAAGTTTTTAGAAAAGTAGAAAGAAATGAAAGAAATTAATTAAAGAGAATGAATGAAAGTTTTTCTTTCTCATTACTTATAAAAAAGAACAAAAAAAATCTTGTATATGTACTAAGCTAACATAACAAAATAAACCAACTGGCTTAATTAATCGACTCCAACTAAGCTAACTAACTTACTAACTAATTGACTTTTCATTTATTTTAGCTAAACTAGCTAATAATTAGTTACAATGGTTATTTATTTTCTTTCTTTTACATTCTCCCTCAAGATGAGTAGTAACAAAGATGTTAATGGAGTTCATCTTGCTCATAAGTAATCCGAATTTTCCTTCATGTAGACTTTTTGTGAGAATATCTACAATTTGTAAATGTGTAGAGATATATTCTGGTTTAATACTTTTCCCAAGACCTTCTCTCTCATAAAGTGACAATCAATCTCTATGTATTTCATTCTTTCATGAAACACTCGAGTTCTTATAAATATGTAGTGTTGGTATATTGTCACGATATAAGATTGCGGAGTTGAATGTTTAAATATCCAAAGTTTGACAATAAGGATAACGAACGGACGTTAGACTACCTCATAAGTTGTGAAAGATATTGATCTATACTTTGCTTCTATTGAACTTCTAGCCACTAAAGATTTCTTCTTTGACTTTCCAACTAATCAATGAATTGCCCGGGAAAACACAATATCATGTCATCGATTTCCTTATGTCTAGGCATCCCGCTCAATCCTTGTCTAAATAAGTCTTTAAATGCATCATTAAATCTACATAAAACAATAAATCCTATCTATGAACATTCTTTAAATATCTCAACACTCTATGAGCTACTTGCATATGCATTCTCGAAGGCCGTCAAGAAACTAAAATAATACATGTGTTGCATAAGCAATTTCATGCTTGGTAAAGGTAAGATGATGTAGTTTTCCAACCAATTTTCTATATGTTGAAGAGTCCATAATATTTGTACTACCCATCTTGGATAGTTTGTGATTTTGGTCTATAAGTGTAGATATTGATTTAGAACTATGAAAACCATATTCCTTCAATAAATCCATGGTGTACTTCTTTTGACCGACCGATATCTCTTTTACTGATCTTTCTACCTCAATACCAAAGAAATATTTCAAACTTCCTAGGTCTCTCGGTTTTAATTGAGAATGTGAAAACGTTTTCCGCATGTCAATCTTATGAATGAAATTGCTTGTTATAACTATGTCATCTACAAAGACAAACAAAGCAAGAAAACTATCATTCTTTCTCTACACAAACAAGGAGTAATATGATTTTGATTGAATGAGGCCAAATTCTAAGAGTGCATCAATGAACTTACAATTCCATTTTTTATAAACTTGTTTCAATCTATATAGTGACTTCTAGAGCTTGCAAACCAACTTTGAGTTAGAGGAACATTCCCCCTACACTTGATAACCCAAAAACAGATCTATGTACACAAATTCAATCAAATCCCCATTGAGAAAGGCATTATTGATATCCAATTATGACAAATGCCACCATGAAATGTTGCTAAAGCTAGCGAAACTCTAACAGTAATATGTTTAGCAATAAGGTTAAATGTTTTTTTATGGTAAAATCCTTCTCTTTAACTATACCATTTAGCTTCTAACATAGCTTTATATCTCTCAATATGACCATCACACTTTAATTTCACCTTAAACACTTATTTACAATCAATCAAATGTTGTCCAAGTAGATAGAGGTACTACTTCTCTAGTATGATTGTCTTCTAGAATATCAATTTCGGATTACATAACCTATCTCCAAGTGAGAAAATTTCACATTTTGATGATAAGTTTGAGTTTTATAAATGGATGATAAAGAATCATGAAAGATTTTATGAGATACAAAAAAATGAACATTTGAAATATAATGGTGCAAAAGATATGGGGTTTTTACATACGGAAGACACATAATGGCCAAGATTATGTTCATAGCCATTACGATAAGTAGGCAATCTAGAAGTTATAATACATTTTCTAAATGGTCAAATAGAATCTTCAGTGAGGGTTACTGCAGAATCAATGTGAGTTTCAATCGAAGAAGGGGAAATAGTAGTGCATTGGTCATTAATTTGATCAATAATGATATTAGCATCATTGTTAATGTGACCATGATTAGAATGATTGAGAGAACAACCATTGTTCTAATCATGTGAGGAAGATGACAAAAAAGACACAGGACTATTAAAATGATTTAAAACATTATGGATTGGAACTATTTTAGAGAAATCAAATAAATAAGCAGATTTAAAAGTATTGAATTTAAAAGTATTGAAAGACTTATTATTTGGAGACTCGAATAAAGTAAGGAAAAACATGTTCATGAAAGACTACATCTTTAGAAATAAATGTAGTATGATTGTGAATATCATAAATTTTATAACCTTTAATTCTAACAGGATAGCCAATGAAGATGTAGTGTCTAGTTTGAGAAAGGGTAGAAGTAAAACACAAAGATCCAAATACTCTAAAATGATTATAAGTTGGAGATCTATGGAAAAAACACTCATGTGGTGACATATTTTGTAGAATGGAACTAGATAGTCTATTGATTATATATGTGGCAATCGGAATAACATTCTCTTAGAATTTGATCTGGATAGATGTTTGAAAAAAAGCGACCTAGCCACAACAAAGAGGTGTTGATATTTTCTTTCTATCATTGTATTTTTTGGGGTGTTTTAACACATGATCTTTGATGTATGATATCTTTAGAATGATAAAAGTCGGTAAGAATGAATTCTAAACCATTATCGGATAAGTTAGAGTATATTGTAATCAAACTAAATTTTTATTAGATTGTAAAAGATAGGTATAATATAAGAAACATCAACTTTGGTTCTCATTAAAAATACCTAAGTATTTCTTATGAAATCATCCATAATGATAAGGAAATAACGAAAACCACTTATAGCACATATAGAATATGGATTCTAAGTATCCATATGATAAATTCAAAAGGTTTGATAGTGTTTCTAACATGGATTAAAAAGGGTAACCTTTTCTATTTAGCTAAAGAGTAAACAATACAAGGAAAACTTGAATGACAATGAATTTTGAAATGACATTACCGTAAAGTTTGAACTTTATCAACCGACATATCTCATAATCCGAAATGCCTTAAATCAAATGATTTGTTACCAAGATTATTAATAGAAGACTATGTAATGGACGAATAAATAATAAAAGCTGAAGGAAGAACATGCACTTTGGATTATAGCAGAAACAAGCTCGAATTGATTAGCTTAACAAGTCCAACTATTATCTAGGAAGGAAGGTCCTAAATGAGACAAGTATTTCTAATAAAAATCAATCCATAGTGTTTAGATACAGTGAGTTTATTTATTGAAAAAAGTTTAAATTGAAAAGTAGGAGCAAACAAAAAATTAGATAGAATTAGTTTAAGAAATATCATGGTATTACCGATATGTGTAATAACAACTCGTTTCCATTTGGTAATTACCAAACACATCACTAACACTATAGTAAGAATCAAACAAATCCAAATAAGAGATAAAATGATTTGTTGCACCAATGTCTATAATCCAAATATGGTTATATGTAGCAGTATTTGATGAAAAAAAATTACGAGATAAAGCATTTGTTTTAGATCAACATATTGGATTGAGACATTTTTACCTACAACATTAGAAACTAAAAGAGAATTGAAAAATGTAAGAGCCGATGTAGATGGATTTTGTTCATTGAGGAGAACTATGAGTTTTTGATGCTAATAGATTAGCCAACAACATCTATGCAAGAAATTCATTCAAAGCTGAAACTAGATTATCAATGTCTTTTGTTGAATCCACTAAACTAGTCACATTATTGGCTATATGTCGAGGTGTAGAAGTAATATAAGAATTAGCATATTTGTTCTTGTTGAATTTAAAATTTATAGGAAAAATAATTAGTTTATATCACCTAAACTAGTCACAATTCCTTGAGGAGAACTATGAGTTTTTGATGCTAATCTTTAGTCAAGAGCATCTATGTAGGAAATTCATTCAAAGCTGAAACTAGATTATCAATGTCTTTTGCCGAATCCACTAAACTAGTCACATTATTGGCTATATGTTGAGGTGCGAAGTAATATAAGATTTAGCATATTTGTTCTTGTTGAACTTAAAATTTATAGGAAAACTAATTAATTTATATCACCTATTCTTAGTATGTCCAATCTCCCCACAATGATCACTTACCATCTCGGACCTTAACTTCTTCTTTATGTTAGTCACGGATGTCATTGCCATATTTTGTGTGAAAGGTTGACATAAAGTATGCATAGATCTTTGGTTCTTTTCTCTTAATGCCAAGTTATACACTTCATCTAGAATTTGTAAAGGTTTCATAACCAAGATTTAAGACTTAAGAGAAGAATAAGTCTCATTAAGTCAATTGATAACCCTAAACACATGATCTTTTTGTCGTGTATCGATAAATTTTTGAAAAACAAAACAATAAGGCAATGGCCTATAGCTCCTCAATTCCTACCAAACACTATTCATGTCTATCAAATACTCATCCATAAACCTATTTCCTTGAGAAATAATGTATAAAGACATTTGTAAATTACGGATTCTTGAATCATCAAGTTACAAAAATCTCTTCTTTAAAATTATCCATATCTTTATAGTTGAATCAATATAAAATATTGTAGATGCAATAGCTGGCAAAATTGATCTCGGTAGCCAAGTAAATATGAGATTGTTACATCTAACCCGGACATTATGCAAAGGATCAATGACTTTTGGAGGTTTGATTGAACCATCCACAAATCCGAGTCTTATTCCTAATCGAGAGTGCAAGCGAAATGACCTACTCCAAGTAGCATAGTCACTTGATGTGAGCTCGGGTGAAACCATAACCGATTCATGATGATCGAGTGGTACAAGTAATAAGGTGAAGCATGATCTTCTAGTAGAGATATCAAGCTAGTAGAAATTACGGGATAAATTATTCTTAAAGCCATAGATGGACGCAAGACCATAATCGAATGAAAAAGAAACACTTACCGATAAAAGAGAATTCGATTCAATTTATTGACAAAATAATTGATTGATGAATTGAATTGATTCAATTTGAGAAGATGATGAATAACAAGAAGTTCATGAAATTCTAGAAAATCAATACTTTAATACCCTTTTAGAAAAAGTAAAAAGAAATGAAAGAAATGAATTAGAGAGAATGAATGAAATTTTTCTTTCTCATTAGTTAAAGAAAGAATAAACACAAGCTTGTATATGTATTAAGCCAACAAAACAAACTAAACCAACTGATTTAATTAACTAACTTCAACTAAGCTAACTAGCTTATTAACTAACCGACTTTTCGTTCAATTTAGCTAAACTAACTAACGAGTTAATTACAATGGTTATTTATTTCCTTTGTTTTACACAAGTCCCACCTTCTCAATCATAATTAATTTTTCTTAAAAAATATTAAAAATTTTAAATGTTAATTACTCATGTCATATATCTTGCTTTGTGATGAATTAGAATTTTAGCTTTACTTTATTTTTACCTTTTTGGAGAAATAGTCGGTTATTAGGTTTTTTACGTATGCTATACTATGAATTGGATAGAATATGTGAAATAATTTGAAAATAACATTTTAGTTTCATGGTTTGTGTTATGTTATGGGTCCATAAAAATATATGAAATCAAAGATAAAAAAGATAATCCAATTTTATAATATTTTAATTATTTTTTATTTATTTTATGTTTTTTCATAATTTTTCTACTTAAAAAATAATTAATTCTTCTTTATCCATGGATTCTTAAACAAAAAGAGAATTCAATAAAAAAATATAAAATAAAAAGTATTTCATAAGATTGTGTCGAAAAAACAAAGTAATAATTAACGTAAAAACTAACATAAAAATAAATAAATAAATAATTTTTTTTTATTTTCATTCAATATTGATAAGAATATTAGTCTTTGAAAGTATGTGCATTTGATTTTTATATATTTAATCACAAAAAATAATAATATTAAAATAAAAAATATATTTGAATAATTGAATATATAGTTATGCAAAAACACAATAATCCATATATTTTTAATTGATAGGATATTTGCTGAAAATAATAATGGTTTAAGTTATTCTTATTATATTTTTTTAAAAAAAGTAATAACAAAACTATATTTTATGAAGAGTAAAATAATATATTGTTTTTAACACTTGCATGGCCCAATGTTTCTTACATTACACTATACATCCTCAATTAATGGGTTAAATTTTATGTTAATGAGATTACAAAAAGATCAAATTACCTCTCTATATAAAAACCAATCTCAAATATTTATCCTTTTTCAATCATCATTCTTCTCTTTCTTCTTTCTCTCTCCCTATCTCGTTATCTATTCTCTAAACTCACCGACAATATTGAAAAACACAACTGAAACCACCAAAAAATAGAGAAATTGACACCAAAAAAATTTATTAAAGCCACAACAATAAATTGCTACCCTCAATCTCCATCTTTTGTCCTTGAAAAATCCACTTGATTTACTCCGTCGTTGTTGTTAGCACCCATTTTAACTCTCGTTTTTTCATGATTTTTTCAAATAAAAAAATCCATTTTAAATATTTTTGTTCAATTGATTTTATTTTTTCAAAATTAAAAAATTTTATTAGTTTTTTTATGATTTTTAAATTTTTGTGAGTTATTTTTTATCATAAAAAAATAGAGAAAAAGAAAAAAATAGAAAAGAAAGAAAAAGGAATTAAAAAAAAAAGAGACATACGAATGTCAACGGAAATAATTGAGAAAACAAGGACCAAAAAGGTTTAATTAGGGGCATAATTGGAAGAATAAAAAACCTAATATCCTTTAAGTGCAAAAAAATTTGAGAAAAATCAAAAGAATTAAAAGGAATGGGCGAAAATAAACTCAATCGGGGTAAAATTGAAAATAATACAGGTATATCGGATCACAACGAAAAACCCTATACGCAATATTAGAACTAAAACGAAATTTAGCCACTCAACCTTAAACCCTATATATAAAAACCCATTTTTTCTCGTTTTCCATTTTTTTCCCTCTCTCTCTCTCCGGCCGACCTTAACACAAAAAAACCTTAGAAAAATCCTCTCATTTCTTCCAACCACCATTGTCAACATACCCATTATCCGCATTGTCGTTCACCACCCACAAATGTCATAGTTCTTCTCGCATTACTCCACACCACAAATTCACCTGAACCCATAATCCCAATCACCTAAACAACTCATTAACAAATTTGATAGATTCAAATTTTTAGGCCTAAGTTTCTATACTTGAAGAATTAATTTTCTTTCATTTTCTTTGGTTTCTCTCATTTCAATTCCTTCCGTTAGTTTTTTTCTTCTCTCTTTCTCTTTAAATCTAACATAATAAAGATTCTTTCTTTTTTCAAGTTCTTGAGTTAGATTTAGATTTCGAGCACTCCATTCATTAATTTTCAAGGAAAAATGCCTCCCTTATTATTTATTTAATAAAATTTAGCAACTCTTTTTTATTGAATTCTCTTTGACATGTCGTCTTTCTCGAACACATGTATGCTCATTATTCTAATTGCTGATTGTGGTCTCTTACAGTCTATGGCTAGTTGGATTTTAACCCTTGTTGATTTATGCAGCAATACTGGAAAAAAGGGAGATCAAGAAACATCGAGGGAAGGTTTCGAGAAACATGGAGGGAAGGTTTCTAGTTCAGTTAAAGGTAATTAATTCACTCTTGATTAATTCACTCTTGAAGGGGCGTATTAAATGACAACAGACATGAGTATCTAGGGGCGTATTAAATGACTAAAAATGCACTCAAATTAATAAAAATACCACTGACTTAAATTAAAAAACTGCTACCCAATAAATAGTTATTTGGGAGTATGTAAACAATGTAGGAAAGAAAAACCATCGCCTGTTTTAGAATTCTTTGTAATGCTTTGAGTCACACAAAACAATATACAAAATTTAAACAGGAGAGCTAATCGAAGAGATATTTGGTCATGTATTTGTTAAAAACATTAGCATAAGTAATTAATTAATAATTTATATTGACCAACTGCTTAAAGAAGAATGGGTCCCAAATTCTACGTTCAGTTTCATGTGTGTTAATTATTATTGCCTCATTCCGGTTTTAGCAGTTAGTCTACTCTTATGTTAGCTAAAGTGTTCCATTTTTACAAATTTAAAATGAATTGACTTCTGCTTAATTGGCGGTGTTGTTGACTTATAACAAGTTCAACATAAAATACAACAATCATTAATCTTGCAGTTCAGGTACATATATTGTTCTAAAATATGACATAACAAAATTAATACACTAAGTACAAGAGTCTTATGAATGCAATATTTTGTGCTACACCGCCCCTCGACTCTCTCTTATATTTTCTGTACACTGCCCTTTTCTTTATTCATATCTCTCCCATTTTTTATTTCCTCGTGACCGAATCTTAAATTGCCTCCATGTTCAGTTTTATTTTGGTTCCAATATTTATTCCATTTAGGTCTTCTCTTTTGGGGTTTTTTTTTTTTTTTTGGAATGTTTTGTGAGTGATCTTCATTTCGAAGTCATCGTGCCCTAAAACAAATAAAGAATAAAGAAATTAAGTAATTATGAAACTCGAGCAAATTTTTTTTCCAGCTAAATAATAGAAGTCAACGTAAATAAGTAGAAGAGCAATGTTAGTTGTCAGACATTTTATGTGGTTTGTCTTACATACGGACGGCTTAGAACAGATCAATATCTAGAATTTTTAATAGTTTGTTTCCACATTTCAACCCAATAATTAATGTATGTACTTAGAATTGAAATCTCATCAACCTTCAGTTCTTTTAGAAACATATTAATCTATTGGCCGTGCTACGTTGCGAATCTGAAAAAACAAAATTATTATAATTTTTTAATTTTTTAAATTATTTTATTTAATATTTTTATAAATTCTCTACTTAAAAGAACATAAATTATTTTTCTTTATGGATTGATCTATATATGTTTATATATTTAGTAATCAATAAATAATAAATTATTCTTATTCACTAGTCGGTTGCCCGCGCTACACCGTGAATTCGATAAAACAAAATTATTTTAAAATTAAAATTTTTTTAATTATAATATTTTTTAATTATTTATTTAATATTTTTTTTATAAATTCTCTGCTTAAAAAAAAAACATTAATTATTCTTCTTTATAGATTGATCTATATATGTTTATATATTTAGTAATCAATAAAATTAGCATAAAAAACAGTATTAGAATAATTGGTTGGTTCCTTTAAAAAATTATTTTAATTATTTTATTCTAAATAAATTGGTTATATAGTGTTAAAAAATATTTATAGTAAATAATTTGTATTACGTTAGAAGATGTATATTTAATTTTTAAATTTATTAATCAATAAAATTAGCATAAAAAAAAGTATTTGAATAATCGGTTGATTCATTTAAAAAATTATTTTAATTACTCTATTCTAAATAAATTGGTTTTATAATGTTAAAAAAAATTATAGTAAATAATTTGTATTATGTTGAAACATATATAGTTAATTTCTAATAAAATCAACGATTTAGTAATTTTTATACGTCTTGACCATATCTAATGAACTAAGACAAATTATTTGAAATACACTTTTAACTTTTCATAATATATATATATTTTTCATAAGGTTTGGCTTCTACGGACTTTAAGAGTCCGTTCAAGTATTCCTTTTGTAATCGAGGATCTTCAAGCTTTGTGATAATATATAGGATGAGGTTTTGGTCCTTGATTAAGACACCGACTTGTCTTGGTTTGGAACCGGGTTCACTATCGAATTGGGGTTTGAACTAGAAGAAGTAACAAGTTCATCTACCCGAAAGGTTTCTTTACTACCGAGTAGTATATATATATATATATATATATGCAACTATCAAGTAAAATTTATAAGAATTCATGATATATTATACGAATTTTTTTTAAAAAAAATCATGTTTTAAAATTTTATTAAAAAATTCAAACATAGAAAAAAATAAATTATATAATGTCGGTAAATAAAATTTTATGTAAAAAAATTAATTGGATGAGAATTTTTATTAAAAAAATGATAAATTCAAAGAATGAAATTTAAATAATAAGAGTAATATAAACTGAAGTATATGTTAATTTTAAAATATAAAAAGATATATTATATAATCGTCAATTTGTGTAGAAAAAAGTTATAATTGATTTTTCAAAATTTTAACACCCAATTAAAAAAAAAAGAACATAAATTGATGAAAAAAAAATTGATTTTTAAAAATTTTAACACCCAATCAAATAAAAAAAGAGCATAAATTGATGAAAAAAATCAAAAAAAGAAACCCAAAGAAAAAAAGAAAAAAGAAAAGGCATGTGGAATGCATCGGTCAAGGGATTAAAATTTTTATTTTAAATTTTTCGGGATCAAAATGAAATAAATTAAAAATTAAAAAAAACCTAAGCTACATTTTTTTGGGGGACCAAAATGAAATAACTTAAAAATTACAAAAAAAAAAAAAAAACTAAGTTGCGAGTGGAACAGTGATTTACTTGTTCGTATCTCTCGTATTGTCACAAGGTGAGCTATACAACATTTTATGTGTTTATTCATATAAAATATAAAATTTAAAAATAATTATTTAAAAGCATTATGGAAAAAAATTTTAAAAAAATCAAAACATATATCTCATATTTTGTCTGTAGGGTTAACTAAACGAAAAGTTTGCAAAGTTGAGTAGTATAAAGTTGCTAATTAGATATTGTTTTGTATAAATATATATTTTGTTAGAAATATGTATAATAAATGGTAACTAAAATAATGATGTGGTAGTTTTTTAAATTTTAGATGATTAATTTTTACCATATATTCTTCATCTATAATTTTGTTAATAAGATAGAGAGACCACCCAAAACAAAAAGATAAAAAAAAACTTATTCAAATCGAGAATTTGACAAAAACATTAGAGATAAAATTACAAAATTTAATGATTAAAACAAAGTAAAGATCATAAAAGAAGGATCAAAATAAATAAAAAAACTTTCACTAAAAGCAATATATATATATATATATATATATATATATAAACAATTAGACTAAAAAAATTCATTTTGCATAAGGCAAGAACAAAAGTAAAACATGATAAAATTTTAATGACCAAGATAAAAAAAAAATACAAAATAAGAACCAAATTTCTTTTTTTTTTTACTAAAAGCAAAAAAAAAAATAATAATAATAATAAAAATAAAAATTAGAATAGTGAAACCGTATTTAATTTTAATGTAAAAAGAATAATAATAAAATATAATACAACTTTAATGATCAAAATAAAAGAAAGAACACAAAATAAAAACCAAAACGTAACAAAAAGTTTTACTAAAATTAAAAAATAGTTCCTTGTAGGGAAAAAAATCAAATATAATAAAAATTTAATGATCAAAATTAAAAACAATTACAAAACATGGACTAAAATAAAAATAAAATTCTACTAAATTTAATGGCCACAATAAAGAAAAAAAATCACAATCAGGAATTATTATAGAAAGAAAAGTTTCACTAAAAAAAAAAAAAACACTTAGGATAGTGAAACTTTATTTAGTTTTAGTATAGTAAGGACAAAAATAAAAAATGATAAAACTTTAATGACCAAAATAAAAACATATCACAAAATAGGAACAAAAAAAGAAAATAAATTATTGCTAAAAGCCAAAAAAATATATTTATTATAGGGACAAAAATCAAATATAATAAAATTTTAATATTTATTATTGGGATAAAAATCAAATATAATAAAATTTTAATGAGAAAAATTAAAAAAAGGACTAAAATAAAAATAAATTTTATTAAAAGTCAAAAGAGGGCCTTGCTACAGCAAACGGAGGAAAAAAAAACAAAAGATGGCATTGGCTGCATACGGAAGGAGAAAATAATAATAATAATAATAATAAAATCTAAGCTATAATGCAACAGTGATTTACTGTTCAAATGTACAGTAGAGAATTGAAATCCCATCAACCTTCAGTTCTTCTAGAAACTTACTAGTTATATATCCATGTTACAATTCGGTCGAATAACCATTACATATGTAGGGTCAACAATTTATATAGTACAATACATATACAATTTTTTTTTTATGATTAATATAAATCAAATCTATTTGTTGAGAAAAATTATTTGATTTATAAATATTTATTAACAAAATAATCAATAAAATTCACATAAAAAGCTGTTTTTTAATAATTGGGAGGTTTTTTCAATTATTTTATCTGAAAAATATTGCTTTTAGAACATGAAAAAGAATTAAAAAAAACGATATATGTGATCGAAATTTATGAGAATCAATTTTAATTAGTTTTTATTTCAATTTGACTTATATATATATATATTGATCGAAATTTATAAATATTTATTAACAAAATAATCAATTTTGATCGAAAATATCAAGGATCAAATTATAAAAGATTGTATAATTTGTATATAACTCGCCTTAGGAAAAAGCAAAAATTACACAAAAATCGAGCTTCAATAAATAGTATTAATGGTTCGGTAGCTACAATAAATGAACGAGTGAACTGGAAGTAAGCATGGGGACTTTGGTTTATTTAATTACACAAAAATATACATGTATATAAATTATGTTTATAATTTATATATTAGTTTTTGAAAAAAAAAAAATCTAGACGTTGACTTACATTATGGTAATTTCTTATCCTATATTTTTCATAATTTTCCTTAACATTCAATTTGTAAATGCAGTGTCTTAACTTATAATCTCATATAATAAGTTATGAACAATCAAGAAGGATATCATCTACTATTATTACATTTCTTTTAATTCTTAGGCTAATATTTTAAAAAAATATTTATTTTTAAATGTATACTGTTGATGTAAGATTGTGATTTTTTTAAATAAAGTTTCAATTGTTGTATACATTATTCTGAAAATATTGAAAAATAAACATTTTCTATTCTTGCTTATCATGAGTTCTAAGAAGACTCCAACATACAGTACAAGGCTCCATAGAACTTCCATTTAAGGGGAAAAAAAGTCAGCGACTCAGCAAAGCCAAAACTTGTAGTATTGTCTATTGGGAAGTGGTATCCCTATATATATTGACCTGTAATAAATAATTTGGACGTCATTATATATTTTGACCTACAACATTTAAAAATGAAAACCCTTAGGCGTACTGGTATCATTTGAATTGGAGTTTGTTAATTTTAAATTGGTTCATTCAATATTGCATTATTATACAATAACCAGAAGCGTGCGTAGCATGGTGTCCCAAATGAACAATTATATATGGGTCATTCCATTTGCACCATTTTGCCTAAACTTTTAGGTGCCTAACCTCATATTCTATTTGGAGTAGAAAAGTGTTGGCATTGTTACATGGTTTTGTTCTCTCCTAGAGGAAAATACGAAGCTAGCTTGAAGACCAGCATAAGAACATGATGCATCATAAAAACATGGTCACATGGACAATTTCAATATTTGGCTTGATTTAAAAATAAAAATACAGCTAACATTTGCCTTAAATGTGTGGGATAATGGACTGCTGTCTCATCTTAAAAACTCCTTTGAATCAAGATCGGCAGAAAATAGTAGAAAAAAGTGGCTTGCCTCTGCTGAAAACAGATTACTTTTTTACATGGGAAAAGTACTCACCTTTAGACGAGATAAACAAAAGTGGTGAAACATCAATTTCTTGGTTAGTAGTCGAAAAAAGATTATCACACATAATAGAAAGACAAAGCAGCGAAGCAGATATTGTATAAGATTTTGGATGGTAAAGAGGCAATAAAATAGCCAGCAATATTATAAGCTAAGCAAGTAAGATTAAAGCATGGACCACATCAAAGAAGAACCATCACACTTATTAAAAAAACGACCAAGCAAAACATAAAAAATATTATAGTCTTAATCCCCGAAACCCCCAACACCCCCCCCCCCTCAAAAAAAAAAAAAAAAAAAAAACTATATTATGTATTCAATATATAGATACATAATATGTTTTATGTTCAATATTGCTTAATGTTATGGTTTGAATATATATAGAAAAAGAGGTTTTGGGTTATATAATAGGATAGCCATCATAAAAAAAATTATAGTCACAAATTTTATTTCACTAAAAAATATCTGGATCCATAGTTGTTAAGCTAAACCTCTTGTTGAATATATAATATATTATGTATTATATATAATAATATATAATATGTTTTATATTTAATTTCTCTATCTCAAATTGTTAATCTCATTTGTTTTTTTTTTTTAAAAAAAAAAACATTACTATATCTATTCCAAAGTGTTAGTCTCTTTTGACTTTTCTTATAGTTTAAGAAAGTTATTACTCCTTCTATCCCAAAGTGTTAGTCCTTTTTAACTTTTTATACAATGTATGAGAAACATTAATTATTATGACATATCAATTTTTTTATTCTTAATTTTTTTTTCTTGAAACACCCTTCCATCCTATCAGATTTCGTTTTAAAATTTTTTAAAAGATATAGAGATCTTTAAACTCTTCTAAAATCAAGATGCTAAATTAAAATATTTATTCTTCCCAAATTTAAATTAAAAAAAACTTTTCAAAACATTTAAAAATTATTGACGAATCCTAAAATTTTCATAATTTTTTTTTAAAAAAAAGTTTTAAAATCAAGATGTCAAATAAAAATTTTTGTCTCTTCCATTTAAGTTGGAAAAATTTTACAATAATCTAAAGATTATTAGGCCTTTCTAAATTTCTCATGAAATTTTATGTCAAACCCAAAATCAAAGCACCAAATCAAAAATTTTTCGTTCCTCCTAAATTTAAGTTGGATTTTTTCTTGAAAGGTCTAAAAATGATTAAAGAATCCTAATTTTTCTACAAAATGAATAGTTTCCATATGATAATTTTTTTTTTGAATTTTTTATGTTAAAAATATTTTTCTATATATGTAAAATAAAATTTTAAAGAATATTGATTTTCTAGTTAGTAAAAAAGAAGAAATGCAAGAAATAATTGGTTAGAAATATTTTTAAAAAGATAAATTATTTAAAATTTTGAGCAAATAATTATTTTGGAACGGATATAGATAAATCAAAGAATGGCATTCTTATTGGAATAGAAGGAATAATTGTTATGACATATTAGCTTTCAGCTTTTTTACTTTTACTTTCTTAAAATACTTTTCTATCTTGTTAAATTTGAGTTCCAAAATTTTTAGAAAGATAATGATATTTAAAAAAAAAAACCAATATTTAAAATTTTGACATATATATATATATATAAGGTTTACCTTATAATTGGTTTACGTACGAGTTTTAATTTTTTTATTGAGACCCTCGATTATTTTTTAGTTTGATTGAAACCCTCTACTCTTACAAATTTATTGATTGAGACCCTCCTTCATTATACCGTTAACTATTCATCCTATGTGGTAATTAAAAATAACGATAACCAATTAAACAACAACATATGACATAATGGGTTTCAAATATCAATGTTGTCTGTCGAAATTAAAAAAAAAGATCTAAAAATATTTTAAATATAAGGATTTTCTTCTTCACCCAAACATAATAAAAAAAAAAAAAGAAGCTAAAAAATGTAGGTAGGAGGACCGCCACTATTCATCTTCATCCCCATTCATCCAAACCATTAGAGAAAAAAAACCCTTGCTTCACCCATCCTAAAAATCTCACCTAGACATCCTCTTCCTTACTAAAACCCGAAATCAACCCATTTACCCATTTCATACATTACTCCATAGCCACCAACTCCACCAACCATTATTTTTGGCAAAACCACCCTCTACAATCAGTTATTGCCATAGAAATCACACTTCTATAGACCCATCTCTTTGCCGATTTGAGAACTCCACCAAACACTCACCAATCATCCCTTGCTTTCTTATCACACCATCATCACCAATAGGAGATCTAAGGATCATGGGAAATTGGCAACAATATACAAGTCGGATAAGAGAAATGAAATGGTGAAAAAGGGATATAAGATTCTCGAAAACTGCGAAGATCAATGGAGTGATTTTTGGGATCCTCCATGCCAAATCGCTTATGTCCTTGCTTTGTTGTCTCAATTTTTTTTCATATCATGAATAATTATAATTTATGGAAGGAGGTTAGGTTGCTTGATTTTTTAAAAACAAGTAAAGAGATTTGCAAGGGGAGAGAGAGAGAGAGAGAGAATTCTAAATAGAAAAAAATATATTTGGTTTTGGAAGATGGGCGAGGTAAATTTATCTTTTCATTATATTTTTTTTTAATTTTAAACATTAATTTATTATCAAGATTTTTTTTTTTAATTTCGACAATAAGATCTGATATTTAAAGCCTATCATGCCACGTGTTGTTGTCCGATTAGTTATTGTTATTTTAAATTTACCACGTAAGATAAATAGTTAACAATATTATAATAGATGGTCTCAATCAACAAATTTATAAGAATAAATGCTTTCAATCAATCTAAAAAAATAATAAACGGTCTCAATAAAAAAAATAGAATTGTATATGGATTAATTATGAGATAAACCCTATATATAAATAGAAAGAAGATTAACCTTTTTTTAAACTACCTTTCTATCCTATTAAATTTGAGTTCCAAAATTTTTAAAAAGACAATGATATTTTAGAAAAATACCGTATTTAAAATTTTGATAACATATATAAATAGAAAGAAGAACCATCCTTACTAAAACAAAAGGAGAAATATTTTTGTGATTTGAATACAAAATATATTTAATATAGAGTGTTATTATCTTTTACAATCTATTACAAACGAGGACCACTCCATGAAATCACTTCTCAAATATGAAATTTCACAAAAACACTTCCGTTTCTCTTGTATATAATATAGAAGTGGCAGACAAAGGATGTCGAAATGGATCACAACGTCAAACAAGAAATTGAAGGCTTTTTAGGTGACGTCAAAAAAATAATAACACCCTTAAGTCAATTTTCATTTATTTATCTATATCCCTTAAAAAATAATCCAAATTAGCGACTATTTAAACCCCGTAAACTTTAGCCTCCAAATTCAGACCAAGAAACACACACACAGCCAAAGAAAAAAGAGCTCTTCAAAAGAGAGAGAGAGTAACCGGTTACCGGAATATTTGACTTGAGAATCCAAAAGGAAAAGAAACTCAGTTCGGCGGCGAGGATGATTGCTTACTTGGAGAGATGTATCCACGAGAACGATAGCGAATCCAGACCAAACGATGACGAGAAAGACCAGCTTCCAAATATATGTCACTCTCTAGACCTCCAAGGCACCATCGATTGTGTGGCTACCGGTTTAGCCAGTAAAGATTTCGGCGGCATGTACACATGCAATCCTCTAGCTCTAATCAGACCTGCAAGTCCCGATGACGTGGCACGCGTCGTTAAAGCAGCTTACCGGTCACCCAATTTGACGGTTGCGGCAAGAGGTAATGGACACTCAATCAACGGGCAAGCCATGAGCGACCGAGGACTTGTCATGGACATGAGGTCCACGGGAGGAAACCTTTTTGAGGTTGTAAGAATCAATGGGGAAACCTTCGTTGATGTGTCGGGAGGGGCATTATGGGAAGATGTGTTGAAACAATGCGTTTTGGAGTATAAACTAGCTCCAAGGTCATGGACTGATTACCTTGGTTTAACGGTCGGTGGCACGTTATCTAACGCCGGTGTAAGCGGACAGGCTTATCGGTTTGGTCCACAAACGAGCAACGTAGCAGAGTTGGATGTTGTTACTGGTAAAGGAGAAGTAATGACTTGCAATAAAAATGAAAACAGTGAATTGTTTTTTGGTGCACTTGGTGGTCTTGGCCAGTTTGGTATCATTACCAGAGCTAGAGTTTTGGTCCAGTCAGCTCCAGACATGGTGGGTATCGATTTCTTTCCCTCTTTCTTAATTTGGTTTTGCAAAATCTAGTCACACAAAAGATGTGCGTTAATTTTATTAGTAATTTTTTTGTTGGTGCATGAATGACACGTTTACGTTACGTAATCCTAGTTGAGTTCTTAGTAATGCTGTTGTTCTTTTTGTTAATGATGTGTCTGAAATTAGGTGAGATGGATAAGGGTGGTTTACACTGAGTTTGAAGACTTTACTCGGGATGCCGAGTGGCTGGTGACTCGGCCAGAGGGAGAGTCATTCGATTATATTGAAGGGTTCGTGTTTGTGAACAGTATCGATGACCCTGCAAATGGGTGGCCATCTGTACCGTTAGACCCGGATCAAGGGTTCGATCCAAGCCGTATCCCTCGAACCTCTGGCTCCGTTCTTTACTGCCTTGAAGTAGCTCTGCATTACCAAAAGACTGACCACCCCTCCACGGTGGACAAGGTAACTGCTCTTTAGTAACTTTAGTAACCCGCCAATCTGCTGCATCCATTTTCACAGTAAAAGGATCCAGCCTAATTCGGGGCTTTTCGATTGATAGCATATAGGTACATAGGGTGTACCGAAGAGTTACTGAAACTTAGAAACTGTGGGCCATGTGGGGCAGTTATGACCGAGTTTTGACCTAGCTGGTTGCTAAGTAGGACCCATTAATAGATGTTGACCACGAGTTGTCGTAGGTCCCACATTTATAAGGTGGGTCCGGAAACCGAACAGTGAAAAAGTCAAAAGAGCACGAACTCAATTACACGTGTACAAAGCTAAGCTTAAAAGGACGGCTAACTTCTCGCCCTCCGGATCATAATGACACCAACAATTTACTTTCCTACTTATTACTCCATGACTACTGCCGATACCAACACAGGGAAGGAACAAAAATATTTTTCTTTTTTATTTTTAAATGAAAAAAAGAAAAGCAATAATTATAGTATATTTTCGTCACCTACTTCCAAGTTGAAACTGACCATACGGTATAATGTATCTCTCATTGGATTTTCTGACACAAGAAAGCATGGAAACACCCGTGTAATCAGTGCATAATTACGAGAATGACACTGTACTTTGCTTCCAGTTACTTTTTATGGCTTCTTCTACGGTTCCTTTTGTAATATGGAATTTCTGTAAGGGCTAAAATTGTAAGTAAATATTCTTATGCTGATCATCGAGGGTTTGCTGACGTTTTGGTCCCCACGGTTTCAGAAATGGCAAAAAAAGACATCATTCTCTGTAGATTATAATATTATGTCTCTTTGTCCTTCCAAATGACGCAGTTGCCCCTCATTTTGATGCCAAATTTTAAATTAAATGCCCATGATTTTACTTTCTTCTCATCTTTTCTTGTTTGATTGTGTTGTAGGCTGTAAACAGCTTGCTTGGACAGCTAGGATTTAACGAGGATGTGAAATTCCAAGTGGATGTGAGCTACGTGGGGTTTTTGTTGCGTGTGAAGCATGCAGAGGAATCTGCTAGAGCAAATGGAATCTGGGACGCTCCTCACCCTTGGTTGAATATGCTGGTGTCCAAGAGGGACATAGCTGATTTTGATCGTGTGGTGTTCAAGAGGATGTTGAAAGAAGGTGTTGGTGGGCCCATGCTAGTCTACCCTCTACTGCGAAGCAAGTAAGTAATATTATTATTATTATTATTATTATAGCCCATTAATTTGTGTGCTTCTCTAGTAGAGTGACCCCATTGTCATTTAATTCAGTTTGTTATCTTTGTTCCCTCGATGTCTTTACACGTGTAAATTAGATAAGAAATCTCAGGTTGCTGTGAGAGTGACGAGGTTTGAAAACACAATCTCAGGTCCATGTGGGGTTAGAGCCACTTGGCACCCAGACTGTAGATCTTCTATTTGCTTGACTATTTATAAAACACATTAAAATCAAGGTCGTTAAGATTTTTGTGGTACGTTCTTGGGAACAATTTTAGCCAATCATTCCAAAAGTACACTATTAATTCCATAAAGTTTTAGAAAAATATTATGCACAGTTGCTACTAGCAGATCCTATCCTATCCTATCCTATCAAAATTAGAATCTCCGAAAAGAAGTCTGCTAAGTTCATTTTCTTAGAGAATACATGTTGCAAAGCTTTCGTACTATATATATATATATATATATATATTACTAATTGTGGGGACAAAGATATGGTGGGGCCTAAATGACTGGTATTAAGTTTTTCTTTCTTTTTTTTCAGGCATATTAATCTTCTTCCCTACTTGTTTATAAATGGTACGAAGTAAAGGAATGGGTGATTAGGTAAATCCAGTACCATTTGCGTTGACGGTGGGTGCTAGGAAGAGGGACTTTTTTTTCATTTTGGGATGGGATTAAAGCGAAAGTAGAGAAGCAAGGATAAATTCGTCATTGAGGTTTCCCTTTTTGCGGAAAATGAGATTTTTGAATGATGTAACATTCACGGTCAGTCTAGCTATGCGGGAAAACGACAAGGATATTTATTCGCCAACCCATCTATAATGACACCATAATTTGTCTGGGGTCCGACAACGATTTTTTGTTTGACTAAATTACCCCTTTAGTTGGCATCTTGATGCGTGCAAGGGGTGGGGTCTAAATCGTCTAGTCAAAATCCTACCAGCCACGCCATTCACCACCTCCACCTGGGGAAACTTGGTCTTAGAAGAAAGAAATATATACTAGAAATCTTTAAAAAGAAAATTGGATTCGTTTTGTCCAAGCTCTTTTAAAGGAGGAGGCTGTGACAGATAATCTTATCTATGATTTTTTTTTTTTTGAAATAAAATGGATATATAGCTATCCAGCTAGTGTTGTTATTGTCTTTGTTGAAAAGAGGGGTTTTTTTTTTTCAAAAAGAAGTTAAAAAAGTATAGTTCAAAGTTTATGGTTCAAGTTCATTTCAAGAAGATATGATTGTATTGGCCATAGTTTTTAACATCTGACACTTGAGTTTGCTTCAATCGGTGAGGTACAATTTAAGTGTCCTAGCCCTTCCCCATGCCCGTTTTGTTTTCCTCTCCCTTGGAATCCAATGTCCAATAATGTTGCTTTTTTCAGCATATACTAAAAAGTTGGTTGTTTTTGTCACTTTGGAGCTATAAAGCAAAAGGCAAATGAGTGGTTATATATATATATATATATATATTGTGTGTGCGCCCTCGTGTGTGGCGCATGGCATGGCATATCAATTATTCCAAATTTAAATGCTTGTCGTGCGCCTTTTTCTTGATCTTGCCTAATTTTGAATGGATTTAATTTCATCCAATTAATTGTCCTTTTAACTTACTCTCTAACTCTTTGTGCATTAGGTGGGACAGCCGGACATCTGTGGCATTACCAGCAGAAGGGGAAATCTTTTACTTAGTGGCATTGCTCCGATTCACCATGCCATACCCAAAGGGCCCTTCTACCGAAAAATTGGTGTCTCAAAACAAAGAGATTGTCCAATTTTGTGTGAAGGAAGGTTTCGATTTCAAATTATACCTTCCTCACTACCAATCTGAAGAGGAATGGAAAAGACACTTTGGAAATCAATGGTCGAGATTTGTTAAGAGGAAGGACAGTTTTGATCCCATGGCCATCCTTGCACCAGGGCAAAAAATTTTTAAGAGGATCTCCCAATCCTAGCCAGCTAGATCGATTGATAATATCGATTGGTTTTACGTCTCAATTGTAATTTTCCTAAAATCTATTCTGCTCCTGGCTAGCTAGTTCTCATCAATTATAGTGCTCTTGCATGCCTCCAATATTGCAATTAATTAGTTGATAAACAATATTGTTGGAGCAATGTAAAGGAATATTTTGAGAGAAAAGATTAAAAATCAAACTTGATCCCTTTTATAATTGAATTGGTTATCCTCTAAAAGATGAACCCAGCAACAAAAAGCTAAATTAACAAAAAGATATTCAAAGACTTTGCCTTCACAAGTTGTTCTTCATGATTTGACTAATTGTAATCTTAGCTTAGTAAAGCGGCCACGATCATTATCCCAACTTAACAATCGCTTCCTAAAAATAAATATTATACAAACGATAATGGCTTCCATGGTTTGCGTCTCTGTCATGCTATAATGCCTTCAATCCAATCGATATAGACCATCTCCTAATCAGTCTTTGATGTTTTTGGTTCTGCATTTTTTGACTCACTGTGTTGCAATTCAATGGTCAAATATTCTGTTTTTTCAATCACAAGGAGATAAAAAGGTGATAAGGCCAATTAGGCTTGGATTCTTTGGTAGCATCCGATTCTCTTTGCTTGCAAAAGATCAAATACAAAAGCTTTCACTTTTTTGTTAAAACCATTTTGGTTCTTCTTTCTCCAATCACCTCCGGCTTTTGTCTGGTTTCATGCAAATCAAATCTACTTGGCTTCTCCGCTTCTAAACTTTTTTCCTTTCTTTCCGCTAGCTCTTATAAAAAGCAGAGAAAAGATAAATTTGAGTGGGTCCAATATAGAAGCAATTATAAGATCATGATTTCTTGTAAGAAGCCCTGACCAATCAAGGCTCGTTCTAACCCATGCAAAGTCCTCGACGATCTTTGGGCTTTGGTAAACGTATCATGCACGAACGTGTTGTACCCTTTAAGAATTAAAGCAATCTGGAGGGACACCAATTTTACTTCTCCTAGTAAGGTGGTCCAAGTTCTCAAACATTAATTAGATTAACATTATCGGAAATTACTCATCTTTTGCTTTTTGAGTAGTTTTTTTTTCCTTTTTCATGTAATTGTTATTGTTATATGCACGAGGTAGATATGTGGTTTCCTCTCCTTCTCTTTGGATTTGTGATCCATCGTGTTAGGAGTAAATTATAAATTAGTTCTTTGTTTTGAGAAACTAATTAATTAATCTTTTTTGTTTAAAAAGTAATCATATAGCCCTTATTACTAAATTATTATCAGATCTGTCCAAGTAATACATAATATCTAAAATAATATTTTCATCAAGCCGAAAGATAATGAATTAAATGTCACAAAATAACTATAATTTCTCCTTCATTCTCTTATATGGTTTATATTCTTGAGAATTAAGGGTCATAAAAATGACATGAAAGATGAATTTTTATTTTATTATAATGATGGAGATGGTTGAGGAGAGAAAAAAGAAGTGAATAAATGATTTAAGGGTCACGAAAATGGCATGGAAGATGAATTTTTATTTTGCTATGATGATGGAGATGGTTGAAGAAAAAAAGAGAGTGGGTGAAGGAGTTAAGAGTCACGAAAATAGTATAAAAGATGAATTTTTGCTTTATTATGATTATGAAGATGGTTGATGATGTATAGATAAAGGGAGTGGGTGCATGAATGAAGGAGTTAAGGGTCACGAAAATAATTTAAAAGATGATTTTTTTTTTTGCTTTATTATCATCATAGAGATGGTTGATAAGAGAAAAATTATTGAGTTAAGAAAAGAAATAAGGCATAGAAAGAAAAAAAATTGAAATAAAAAATACTACAATAAGGACACTGCATCACCACTTTAATGAAAAACTAATGAAATCACTAATTATTGACGAAATTAAAACATGAGAACTAAATAATTAGTTTTTAAAATGAACAAGACTAATTAATTTGTTTCTCAAAATGATAGAGACTAATTTATAATTTATAATTTACTCAACATTAGAGAGAACTCTCAATTGTTACTTTATATATATATATTTAAAAAAGTTAATGAGCCTTCTAACTCAATTGTCATGAATATCCCTTCTATGTCAATTTTTTATATATTAGTAAAATACGTTTTTGAGTGTTAAAACTATTGTGAGGCGAAGAAGGCTTTGATTCAGTTATATTTTCATTATGCCCATCATTAAAATTAAGTATTTTTTATTGTTTGCTATTGTATCTGGTTAAAAAGAGGAAAAATGAAATAATTAATAAATTGTTATAAAATAAATAGAAATAATAGGAGAATTGAAAGAAAGGATGACAAGAAAATGAAATCACTATAATATGAATACAAGTGATAAGAACTTCAAAGTTTCTCTTATTTTCTCTAGAAAACTTGTATACCAATTAATGAATAATCAAGCCTATTTATAGGCTTCAAATTTGAGAAGAGAATTGGAAGGAACTATGAATAATCAATTGCATCACCCTTTCAATTTCTCATAGTGAATGATGAATTGAATCATATTAAGAATCAAGAGTAGTGAGGATATGAAAAGTAGATGAACATGATGATGGACATTCATTATTTCATAACACTCCGCCTTGAATGTCCATTGTACAAGGAACATGCCTTGTTAAAACCTTACTAAGAAAAAAACCTATTGGAAAAAAATTCCTAATGAAGGAAAAAGAGTACAATATTCGTTGTACACATTAATCTCAATGTTGGCCTCCTCCTATTGAAAATATCATTTGAAATTTCTAAGATGATGTATTTCAATCTTATGAATCATTTTCTTAAAAGTTGTGTTAGGTAATGCTTTAGCGAATAAATCTACTAGATTGTCACTTTGATGTATCCTTCTTTCAATGGAATTATGCAAGCGAGCATTATCCTCATATGATATTGCTGAAACTTCTTTTACTAATAGATAAACTACATGTCTCTCGAATATGATGGATCGTTAATCTTAGCCAAACACATTCTCGACTTGCCTTTTGAATTGATATTTCTACATGATTTGAAGATGTGACAGTTATAGTTTGCTTCATAGAATGCCAAGATATAGTTGTATCTCCATATGTAAATATATAACCGAGTTATAATCGAGCTTTGTGTGGATCAAATAAATAACCTACATCCGTATAACCAATTAATCTTGTCTTTGATTTATTTGAGTAATATAAGCCCATATCAATTATTCCTTGAAGATAACATGCTATATATTTAACTTTATTTCAATGTCTCCGTATTGAAAAAAAATTATGACTTGTTAATAAATTTATTGAAAATACTATATCGAGTTGAGTCTTATTAGCAAGATATATCAATGTACCGGTGGTATTAAGATATGGTACTTTAGGATCAAGTAGTTCTTCGTTATCTTTTTGAAGTCAAAAATGGTCTTTTTGGATATCAAGTGAATGAACGACCATTGGGCTATTCAATGAATAATCTTTATATAGAATCATTGTAGAACTTTTTTTTTCTTTTAACAAATTGATCGATGAATAAAAGTTTCATTCTCCGAGTGCTCGAACCGTAGGTCGAGATAACATTTTTTTCTCAAGGTATTCACATCAAATTCTCTTTTTAGATAACTTATGACACTTGGAATCTCTTCAAGAGTTCCAATAATATTCAAGTCATCAACATATATAACAAACCCCTTTTCAAATAAAAATATATGAACAAATAAGGTTTTTTTTTTTTTACATAAATTTCTTTCAATAATTATTGAAGTAATTATATCATATGCACATGTGTTAGTAATAAACGAGTAGATATAATAAAATATAAAAAAGTATAATGTAAATTGAATTTCTAAAAACTAAAATAATAAAAAAAATACTAAAATAATCCTAATAGATATCTTTATAATTTAATTGAATTCTTATCTCGAGAATATGTATTACATGCTTCGGCATGTTAAGTCCTTCTAGGACTTTCATATTGATATCATTTGAAATGAACAAGTAAGCCGTGATCACATTCATTAAATGCATGCATATGAAGGTCTTTCATATATTTTACCGAGCTAATGAGATAACAAAATATTATTGCATCCATTATAAGAGAATATGTCTCTTCATAGTCAATGCCGATTCTTTACGAAAACTCTTATGTTAAAAGTCTTGCTTTGTGTCTTACAATATTATCTTTCTTACTTCGTTTTTGCATAAATACATATTTGTATCCTACTAGCTTAACATCTTCAATTGTTTTAGCTATAGGTTAAAAAAAAAAACTACTCTTTTATAATAGAATATAATTACGTCCGGATTGTTTTTTTCATTTAGGCCAATCATCTATATGTCGACATTCTTCAACAAATTTTGGCTCGGGATCCTTATTTTCATTCAAAACATCAATTGCAACGTTACATGCAAAAATATTATCAATAAATATTTCCTTTTGGTCCTTTTTTCTCCTTATATTGACATAATTTATCAAAATCTTGATTTTTCTCAAGCATTTGGACTTCTTTTGGAAACATATTATCAGACATATCTTGGACCATTTTGTAAATATTTTTCATCTTGCCCTTTTCTTTTAGAGATTTTTATCTTTAGATATGACGCCTCGCGTCCGGACCCATTCCCGATAGCATCCCAAGTGAAGGAGACACTACGGTCATACATGACTTCATATAATAAAGCTTAACGGAACCAAACATGACTTATTTTCATGTTCTCAAAAAGGAATTTGATCCAATAAACATCCATGACTTGCAATGTAAAAGACACCCAAATGACGTTGCTTTAAAACTTAAACTATATAAATGTTTGAACTAAGCATTTAAACTACACTTTATCAACAAATAAACAGGCAAAGTTTAGATATACAAAAGACCCTAAAAGCCACCTATGGCTAACATTCAAACTAGACAAAAGGGTCACCTCACAAGAGTTTGTTCAAGGGGCTCCGGTTGCATCGACAACATCCATGAATTCCTCACCTACACCACAAGACATAACATAATGAGCTAACGCCCAATAAGCATGGTCATGTATGACATTTCGTAAACTTTCATGATACGTGTAAATACAATTTTTTTAGGTGCACCATTTTCTTTATCATTTCTTGATTGGGGCTTTTACTGAATTCCTCAATCGTTGAGGCCTTTACCAAATCCCTTGATCGTCGAGCCCTTTACCAAATCTCTCGATGAAGAAATGCCTTTACCACATTCTTTAGTTGGGCCTTTGCCAATTCTCCAACTATCAAAGCCTTTATCGAATCCCTCGATGAAAAAGTGACCTTTTCATGAAACCTTTACCTTTCATGCATATATGATTTAAATGCATTTCTTGAAAAGATGTAAAACTATGCTCATGATGTAAATGCATAGAGTACATAACACATTTAATCACACAATATAAATATTCACTTATTACAATCAATCATATAATAGATATCACACATATGGTCATTGTGGTGAGTTGAACCCTACTTACCTTAATTCCTTAGCACTTCAACAATATTTTCCTCAAGCTAATCAATTCCTATAATTAAAACAAACCATAATATAACCTTTAAGTAAATCAATAATTCATCAAAATTCTCATACTCTATAATATAACCTCTAATTAAATCAATGATTCATCATCTTCCAACCTTTTCAATAACCACTATTCATAAAACCCCAATTTCGAGCATAACACCACATAATTTATCAATCAATGAAATCTAACCATTTAAATCTCAAATTGTTTTAATAAAACACAAGCCCAAAGAAAAACAATCATTAGTTAATCCATTAAAACCACTTAATCAATTTTTTCCCAAAATTTTGGGTATTAACCCTAACTTTATCAATATCACTTCAATAGACTCATCAATATCACTTCAAAAGACAAACCCATCCTAAACCAACCTCAAAAACACCATATAATATCCAAAAATACCTAAAATAACTAGAAATTATGGTAAGAACATACCTTTCTCTTTTTTAGGTTCAAAATTAACCTCTATAACAACAACTCCTTAAGCTCCAATTTTGCTTAAAATCCACTTTAATCACCACAAATTATCATAATTCAAGGTTGTTTGGTGATAAGAATGGTTAGAAAACAAGTATGGAGGAAGGGAGTGCTTGGTTGGGTTATGGAAAAGAAGAAAAGGGGAAAGAAAAAGTGGGAAGGGAGAGAAAAGGATGGAACCCATATGGTTCCAACAAAGGCATTAATAAGGGATGTCAAATTACAATATGGTCCCTATAATTATATCTAACTTTTAAAGTGGTCCCCTAACTTTCAATAAGACTTATTCATATCCTTAAATCTATTCAATAATATAAAATCAAAACATACAAACACAAGCATACACATGCAAAATATGAAAATTTATTTAGGGTGTTACAATCCTCCCTTTCTTATAAAAATTTCATCCTCAAAATTTCCTTACCAAAAAGTTTCGGGTATTTAGTCCTTATCTCTTATTCCCTTTCCCATATAGCTTCTTTCATACTATGATTCCTTTATGATACCTTCACTAACACAATCTCTTTGTTCCTTAGTCTCTTTACTCGCCTATCCAAAATCTCAATTGGCTTTTCTTCATAAGTAAAACTCGTAGCCAACTCTAAAGGTTCAAAATTCAACACATGGCTTGGATCCTCAAGGTACTTCCTCAACATGGATACATGAAACCCATTATGAGCTCCGGATAAGGATAGAGGAAGGCCTAAACGATAAGCTCTATCTCTAACTTTACCCAAAATCTCGAATGGTCCAATAAACTTCGAGCTCAATTTCCCTTTCCTTTCAAACCTCATAACCCCCTTCATGAGTGCGACTTTCAAAAACACATAGTCACCGACTTCAAACTCTAAGTCTTTTTTCTCTTATATGCATAGCTTTTTTGTTTACTTTGTGCTTGTTTTAATCCTCAATCGGATTTTCTCCACCATATCCGTTGTTTCGTCGAACTAGTTCGAGTCCTAATAACTTCCTTTCACCAACCTCATCCCAATGAACAACGACCTACATTTTCTCCCATATAAAGCCTTATATGGTGGCATACCAATGCTCGCTTGGTAACCTTTATCGTAGGTAAACTCCACCAAAGATAAATACTTTTCCCATTTAACGGACCAATCCAACACATAAGCCCTCAACATATCCTCCAAAATCCGATTCACTCTCTCCGTTTTCCCATCATTTTGTGGGTGGAAAGGCATCGTTGAAATCCAATCTGGTTCCCATTATCCGATGTAGACTTTTCCAAAAATTTAAAGTGAACCTAGGATCATGATCCGACACAATAGATACCGGAATTCCATGCAATCTCAATATCTCCTTAATATACAACTCGCATACCGAGTCATGGTAAAAGTAGTCTTTACTTGCAAAAAATATGCTCGATTTAGTCAACCTATCCACAATCACCTAAATTGCATTTGACCCATTTTCTAACTTTGGCAACCCAATCACAAAATCCATAGTGATGTGCTCTCATTTCAACTCTAGAATATCCAACGAGTCTTAATAGCCCCGATGGTCGCCGATGTTCCACTTTCACCTGCCGATAAGTCAAACACTTAGAAATAGTTTCAACAATGTCTTTCTTCATCCCTTTCCACCAATACACAACCTTGAAATCTCTATACATTTTTGTGCTTCTCGGATGTATCAAATAAGTAGTAGTATGAGCCTCTTTTAAAATCTCTTCCTTTAAATCCTTAATTGCGGGAACACATAACCTACCCCGATACCTTAAAACTCCATGATCATCCACCACAAAGTTAGGCCTTTTTCCTTCTTCTCGCTTCGTTCTTCACTTTGATTAAATCATCATCTAAAAGTTGGCCCTTTTTAATCCTTTATCTTAAATTTGGTTCTACCACCAAGGTGCATAAATTAGGGACACCATCTTTCGACACTATTTCCAACTCAAGCTTCGTAAGTCTTTTAAAATCACTAATTGTACCCTTTGTAAAGATGACCAAGACTTTTGACTTAAAGTATTAGCTACAACATTAGCTTTTCCTGGATGGTAATGAAGAATTATATCATAATCTTTCAAGACCTCAAGCCACCTCATCCGCCTCATATTCAACTCCTTTTGAGTAAAGAAGTACTTGAGACTCTTATGGTTAGTATAGATCTCACATTTAACCATGTACAAGTAGTGTCTCTAAATTTTCGGGATAAAAACAACTGCAACTAACTCTAAATCATGAGTGGGATAATTCTTCTCATAATCCCGCAATTACCTCGAAGCATAGGCTATCACTCTCACTTCCCGCATTAACATTAACCTAAGCCCTATCTTTGATGCATTAGTGTAAACCATAAAGTTTTCATTATCCGACGGAAGAGCTAAAATAGGAGCCATTGTTAACCTAGATTTCAACTCTTGGAAACTCTTCTCACAATCATCATCCCATGCAAACCTTACATTTTTCCTTATCAACTTTGATAGTGGATCGGCTATTTTTGAAAATCCCTCTATAAACCTTCGATAAGTAACCGGCCATACCAAGAAAGCTTCTTACTTCGACACATTCTTCGATTGCTTCTAATTTTGCACTACCTCAATCTTACTCGGATCCACCATAATTCTATCCTTGGTAATCACATGACCAAGAAAATACATTTGCTCTAGCCAAAAGGCACACTTATGGAACTTAACATACGGTTTATGCTCTCTCAAAGTTTGTAAGGTTATCTCTAAATGCTTCACATGTTCTTCTTTACTCTTGGAATATATCAAGATGTCATCGATGAATATAATGATAAAGCTATCCAAGTGCTCGTGAAACACCCTATTCATCAAGTCTATGAAAATTGTCGGGGAATTAGTCAATCCAAACGGCATCACCAAAAACTCATAGTGTCCATATCCGGTCCCAAATGTTGTCTTCTTTACATCCTCCCCTTGATTCCCAATCGATAATACCCCGATTGTAAATCAAATTCGGAGAAAACTGAAGCCCCTTTTAACTAGTCAAATAAATCATTGATACGTGGAAGCGAGATACTTATTCTTGATAGTAACTCGATTCAAACCTCTATAGTCAATACATAACATCAAAGTCCCATCTTTTTTCTTCACAAATAATACTGGTGCTCTCTAAGGTGAGCAACTAGGGAGGATAAATCCTTTATCCAACAACTCTTGCAATCGTACCTTCAATTCCTTTAATTCTGCAGGTGCCATTCTATAAGGAGCCTTAGAAATAGGAGCGAGTTCCGGGCTCAAGCTCAATCTTAAACTCTATTTCTCTCTACGATGAAAAACCCGGCAAACTTTCCGGAAAAACATCAAGAAAATCTTTCACCACTTCAATATCCTTAGCTTCTACTTTAGGCTCTTGCTTAGTATCTTCAACATTTACCAAGTATCTAAGACAACCACATTTCATCATCTTCCATGCTTTCATTCGTTGCAATAGTAGAAACCATACTTACTTTACTATTAGCTCGGAATTTAAACGGTGGTTCATTAGGTGGTTTCAAGGTCACCTTTCTTTCAAGACAATCAATTATATAACCAAACTTTGACAAAAAAATCCATCCCTAATATCACATCAAAATCTCGTATGCTTACCACTACCAAATCAATCTTCAAAGTCTTGTTGCCAATTGACAACTTGTAATTCTTTATTATATAATTCGATTCCATCACCTCTCTCAAAGGAAGAGTCACCTCATATATATGTGTAAGCAATTCGGGTTTAATCCCTAACCTTCTCAACAAAGATTTAGATATGAAAGAATAAGTTGTACCGTAATCAACTAATATATAGGCAACAAGTCCAAGGATAAGTACATTATCGCATATAACCGTTGTATTCTCTTCATTAGCTTGCTCTTGAGTCATGGTATAAACCCTTCTAGCTACTCTCGACCGGACCTTTGTTTTTTTGGGCACTTTGTCGCAAGATGACCTTTCTCCTTGCACCAAAAACAAGTGTTAGTACCCTACAAGCATTCTCCAAAATGTCTCTTTCCACGCTTGGTGCGGATCGGTATCTCTCGAGTCCCTACCATTGTGGTTTCCTCCGAGAATTTGGCCTTCTTTGCCTTATTTGATTCGGGTCTCTAAAACTCGTTTTCTTACCCCTCCTTGCCCTGTAGGTCCGGGCATAAAATTTGTCTTAGTTATCGATCTTTTAGCTTATAAGTCTTTAATAATTTCCTTCGGTCTTCCTCAACCATCGGTACCTTCTCGACCATATCATTGTAATTTACAATCGAAGACATCCTCACCATACTCTTGACTCTAGGGTTGAGTCCCCTTAGAAAATGCTCTTTCTTCAATTCGCATCATCGAAATAAAGGGAACAAATCGACACCCTTGCTCAAACTGCTTGACATAATCAGCCATCGATAATCCGGTTTGTTTCAACTCCATAAATTCTTGTACTTTCTTGAACTTCACATCATTAGTAAAGTATTTATCGTAAAATATCTCTGTGAAGCTCACCCAAGTAAGGTTAGGTACATCTAGACATACTTTTGCTACATCCCACCGGGTTCTAGCATCTTGCACCATCATAAACATAACACAAGATACCCTATCCGCATCACCCAAACCCAAATGCTTAAAGATAACCTCTAAAGATTTCACCCACTCATTAGCTATTAAAGGATATGTTCCACCAACAAACTCTTTCGCATTTATCTCTCCGAATCGCTCGACAAGCATCAACTCTTTATTGTGGAGCTCTTTGTGGTTCGTTGTTATTGTATAGCCAACATAGCCCTCATCCGTTCATCATGTCTTTCTTATTGTTGTTGCATCATCAACTTGCTGTCGTTGTAGTAAATTCATTATCTGCTGCATTGTCGGCCCATTATTGTTATCGTCCCTCTTATTACTAGCTTGATTTCCTAGTTCACTCACGTTTACATACCTCCTTGGTGGCATTCTTGATTCCTTATACCACAATCAAAACTTGGTCATTTATGAATCTCATGTGCACATAATCAAGCATCATTGATTTATGATGAGTACGTTTCATGTGTCTTTAAGTGTACTAGCCACATAATGCCCAAGCATGTAGTATTGCACGATCATAATGAAGCGACTAGACTTAATGAATGCATAATCATTCAGCATTGCACGATCATGATAGAAGTAATTAGAATTGGTGAATGCACGATCATACACGATCATGCGGTTTTACACAGTACGTAATAATAACATTATGACAAGACAACCAAAATTTATTCCTTTGGGCAATTAAAAGAATATAAATGGCCATAAGCCTAAGAGGAGATTAACCAAATATTCACATAACATAAATTAAACAAGAATAATTCTCATGATTTACAATAAACAAGATATGTGACATAGTATAAAAAGTACATAAGATTAACTAATTTTAAACAATATTAACACTTGCATGTTGATGATGCTTTCGAGTTTTGAACTCTTGTGATCTATCTAGGCCTATAAGATCGACTAAACTATGAGCCCCGATACCAACTCGTGACGGCCCACGTCCGGACCTATTCCCGATGGCATCCCAAGTGAGGGAGACGCTATAGTCATACATGACTTACATATAATACAGACTCAACAGAACCAAACATGACTTATTTTCATGTTCTCAAAAAGAAACTTGATCTAACAAACATCCATGACTTGTAGTGCAAAAGACACACGGCCACGTTGCTTCAAAACTTAAACTATACAAATGTTTGAACTAAGCATTTAAACTACACTTTATCAAGCAAATAAACGAGCAAATTTTAGATATACAAAAGACCTTAAAAGCCACCTATGGCTAATATTCAAACTAGACAAAAGGGTCACATCACAAGAGTTCGTTCAAGGCGCTCCGATTATATCATCAACATCCACGAGCTCCTCACCTATACCACAAGACGTAACATAATGAGCTAGCGCCCAATAAGCATGGTCATGCATGACATTTCATAAACTTTCATGATGTGTGTAAATACATTTTTTTTTCCTTTTTAGGTGCACCATTTCCTTTATCATTTCTTGATTGAAGCCTTTACGGAATCCCCTAATTGTAGAGGCCTTTACCGAATCCTTGATCATCGAGGCCTTTACCAAATCTCTCGACGAAGAAATGCCTTTACCACATTCTTTAGTTGGGCCTTTACCAATTCCCTAACTATCGAGGTCTTTACCGAATCCCTCGATGAAGAAGTGACATTTTCATGAAATCTTTGCCTTTATCAAAATCTTTGCCTTTCATGCATATATGATTTCAATGCATTTCTTGAAAAGATGTAAAACTATGCTCATGATGTAAATGCATAGAGTACATAACACATTATCACATAATACATTTAATTACACAATACAAATATTCACTTACCACAATCAATCATATAATACATATCACACATATGGTCATTGTGGTGAGTTGAACCATGCTTACCTTAATTCCTTAGCACTTCAACAATATTTTCCTGAAGTTAATCAATTTCTATAATTAAAAAAAAAAAACCATAATTTAACGTCTAAGTAAATCAATAATTCATCAAAATTCTCATACTCTACAATATAACCTCTAATTAAATCAATAATTCATCATCTTCCAACCTTTTCAATAACCATTATTCACAAAACCCCAATTTCGAGCATAACGCCACATAATTTCTCAATCAATGAAATCTAACCATTTAAATCTCAAATTGTTTTAATAAAACACAAGCCTAAAGCAAAAAAAATCATTAGTTAATCCATTAAAACCACTTAATCAACTTTTTTCTAAAATTTTGGGTATTAACCCTAACTTTATCAATACTACTTCAATAGACTCATCAATAGCACTTCAAAAGACAAACCCATTATAAACCAACCTCAAAAACACCATATAATATCCAAAAATACCTAAAATAACTAGAAATTATGGTAATAACATACCTTTCTCTTTTTTTAGGTTCAAAATTAACCTCTAGAACAATAACTCCTCAAGCTCCAATTTTACTTAAAATCCAGTTTAATCACCATAAACTATCATAATTCAAGGTTGTTTGGTGATGAGAAAGGTTAAAAAACAAGTATGGAGGAAGGGAGTGCTTGGTTGGGTTATGGAAAAGAAGAAAAGGGGAAAGAAAAAGTGGGAAAGGAGAGAAAAGGATGGAACCCATATGGTTCCAACAAAGGCATTAATAAGGGATGTCAAATTACAATATGGTCCCTATAATTATATCTAACTTTTAAAGTGGTCCCCTAACTTTTAGTAAGACTCATCCATATCCTTAAATCTATTCAATAATATAAAATCAAAATATACAAACACAAGCATACACATGCAAAATATGAAAATTTATTTAGGGTGATACATTAGAACCGATCGGTCTTCTACGCTTCAGGCATACTTTAGATTTATTAGTTGTATCATTAATAGACTGTTCCTCTAGGACATCAATTATAATAGAAGCATTCTCAACGAGGACATGTATTTTAGTTACTCTTTTAGGATATAAGAATACATCTAGCAGTTGGTTTGTAAAATCTTTTAAATGAATTATCTTCCGAACTTCTAGTTCACATTGTTTTTTACCAAATTGATATAAAGATAGAGTACTTTATATACTTTTTTTAATAATATTTTTAACTATTTATTTTGTTTATTCTCTCCTCCTAATGTTGAAAAAACTATTTCATCAAAATGATAGTCGATAAATCGAACCGTAAAAATACCTCTTGTTCATGAATTAAGAGATTGAATTATCGAAAAGGATTCAAAATCCCACATATATTCTCAATCTCCTTTAAGTTCTCATTTTATTTTATTATGGAGGAGCACTACGGATATACACTATAATGCCAAAAATTCTTAAATAAAAAATATTTGGCCCATGATCCTAAATCAATTGAAGAGGAGAGAATTTCTAATAACTTATGGATTTGATGCATATAAGTATTGCTTGCATGTAAAATTGCATGTCCCCAAACATAAACATGGAGTTTTATTTGTAAATAATGGTTTAGCTATCAATTGGAGCCTTTTGATAAATGATTTTTGCTAAACCTTTATGAGTATGAACATGAGCAATATGCTATTCAACCTTTATTTTAATAGCCAATCCATAATAATTTAATGATTGAGAAATAAATTCACTAGCATTATCAAGGCAACTTATTTTAAAGGCATAATTTAAAAATTATGCTCGAAATCAAATTATTTGTTAGCAATCTAAAAAACGACGGAGTTTCAAGTAGATAATAAGCATATATGTGACCCTCTTGTGGATACAACTATTAAAATTGTAAAATATTTAAATGGTCCATATGATGGATGAATTGATCCACATATATGATCTTGAATATATTCTAAAATTACTAGAGATTCAATTTCAAATTTACTTAGTGATGGCTTAATAATTAATTTGCCTTGAGAACATGCAGAACATGAAAATTCATTAAATTAAAGAATCTTCCGGCTCTTCAATAGATGTCCATAAGAGTTTTTAATAATTTTTTCACATCATGGAAGACCCAAGATAACACAACTGGTCATGCCACATAATAAAAGTATTTGAATTAGTAAACTTCTAGTTTACTATAGTATTTGCTTCAATCATTTCAATATTTGTAATTAAGACTAGAAGAGAAAGCGAGTAAATTTTTCAATAAATATTTTCTATCCGGTATAATGATTATAATATATAAGTATTCACATTTGCTATCTTGATATGATATCAATTTAGATAAATATTTTTAAAAATCAATAAATTTCTATGAGACTTTGAAGAGAATAGTACATCATTTATGATAAATTTATCATTTTAGATAATAATATATTTTCTATTTTGGAGTCTTTAAATTATGTCACTTCAAGTAATAATACATCAACTCTTCTAAAGCCTTTAAAATTTATCTCTTCAAGTAATAGTACATCCACTCTTCTAGTGCTTCAAAAATTTATCTCTTCGAGTCATAATATAATCGTCTTTCTAGAGCCTTCAAAATTTATCTCTTTAGATAATAATATAGTTGCTATTCTAGAGCTTTTTATTAGATTGATATTATCATATATAATATTAACATAAAATAAATAATCAAATAAATCAATAATAAATAAATAAATAAATAAATATATTCCTCATAAACACAAATAAATAAATAAATAGTAAAATAAATTTGTAACCATCATTATATAATATAAATAATAAGAAATATAAAAATTTTTATTTATAAATAAAAAAACTAAGAAGTAATTATTTTTAATCACTATTATTTAGATATATAAAAGTGGTCTTCATATTTTACTATTTATTTTTCAATGAGGCTTGACAAGGCTCAATCTTCCACTACCATATGATTAGTGTTTCCCATAAACTCTTTTCGGATTTAACTTTTGAAATTTCTCCATCACATCGCTTTTTGATTTAAAGGCTTTTGATCCCTCTATCGTTGCGAGCCAACAACCTGTCTTATATGCTCCTCATGTCATTCTTCGTCGTTGCTGCATTATATCCGAGCATATGTTGCATCAAAGCCTCATTTTCACTCTCGCTCGAATGCCAATACCATTTCCAACCTTAGTGTCTCCCGTTCTTCTTAGAAGTATCTTATCCTATTATCATTCATTATTGATTTAAATTCCTAAAACTCTTTCACATAATCCTTACCATAGCATTTAAATTAAAAGAATACTCGAGATATCATTTAAACACATCATATATGTATTTTAACTTAGTTCTATACAATACATATATATGAAAAAGAAAGCACTTACTTGTTGATGTTCGTTGCCGGGCCTCGAACTCATATGTGTCGTTATAAAACAAACCTTCAATACATATTTATTGATTTCAAAATAATCAATGACTTTATTTCCTAATTAAGCCCACAAAATCTATTTTTCTTTCATACCACACTCGTAACGTCCGTCAATTGAGACACATCACACGAAGGGTCATAACCAAACGAGTCGATACTAAAAATCATATCTTTTTTTATTTTCTTAAAATTAAGTTTTGAATTTAATCTTATTTATCTTTAACTATATCAATTTAAAATATGTCACTAATAATATATAATCATAAGATTTTCTTATTAACATAGAGAAATCGTTATTCTAAAATTTCATCATTTATAAAACATATTTCATCATAATTAACATTCCTAAATAATCTTGTCCTAATATTCATACTCAAATTTTAGGTAAAAATTTCCAAAATTCATAAGTTTAACATCATTAGACTTATTATTTTAAAAATAAATACTCATTTAAAATATAACCTAATCGTTAGGAACAAGCAAAGGTAGGCATATGAGTCATTGGTCACCGAAGCAACATCAACATCCTCAATATTTGCATTATTTCCTACACTATAAAATGAACGTGAGATATAAATATCCCAATAAGTGTAACATGCATGATTTTACATTAAAAATTTTTATACATGAATGTCTTTAAATTCTTTTCCTTAGTTGGGCTCGTTAGAAGATACTAACACCGGTTAGTAGGGTCTAGCCTCAATAAAAATATACATAAAAAAATTAACCTCATCATTTAATAGTCAAAACTTAACCTTTAAACCTTAAGGTTTATGCGTCGATAGGCAACCTCGACCTTTAAACCTCAATATGCATTAAAAAATTAACCTCATTCATTTACTTAAAACATTGTCTTTCAATCAACATGTAAAATATATGCATGCGTATGAATGCATCTCAAGACCATCGCATCACATCACATCAATCACATAAAAACACATAGCATTTACGTCCATGGTGTAGCTGAGTTATACTTACTTGATTTGCTTAAGACCATTGTTCATCATAACCCTTTTCTAAAAATCGGTACCTCGACTTAATTCAAACCTTGAACATACACACCATATAACATAAGAAATTAAATATTATTATTTTATCTCTAATCATTTAATTTTTATTAATTCCTATTCTTTTCTTGTAATTTCTTTTAAATTAAAAATCCTAATTAAATCCTCAATTCTACTCTAATTTATTTGATTCTCTTCTAATTATATTCATATAATCTAATTTTATTAAATTTTAACTTAACCATTTCAATTCTTATTTAAATACACTAGATTCAAAATTTTAATAATAAAATATAATTTTATATAATCAATCCTAAATTATGAAATTTCAAACTGAATTCTACCTAATCATATAAAAATAAATAATTAAATATTTTTCTTACCTTAGATATTGAATCACCAAGACTTGAATATTCTTCCTAATACCTTTGACTTCACTTCTTACTCAATTATATTCCCTTTCCCTTTCTCTCTCTCTCTCTCTCTCTCTTTGAAATATAAGCTCATGAAATGGCTTTCCTAAATGAGGAGAATGGCACCCTATATATAGGCATGAGGAGTTAAAATATTTAGGAATTTTAAGTACATGAATTAGAAATAATAAAAGATCGCTAACTTATTCTTTTATGGTCACTAAATGGCTTTCTTTTATAACCACTTTCTTTTCTTTTATGACCACTAACCTTCTTCTTTTATGGCCATTTTCTTTAATGGCCACTAAACTTCTTCTTTATGGCCACTTTCTTTTCTTTCATGAGCATTCATGTCTCCTCTTTAATTTTAATATATGTTTCAAAACTTTTGCTCTTCTTTCATATCCACTAACATTCCCTTTAAAAGCTAATAAAACTTATTATTATTTTATTATTTTTTTAATTATTATTTCTATTTTAATCCTTTAATTCCTAATAACTTAGGCAAAGATTATATGATTAATTCCTATCTATAAAAATATTATCTATAATACCCAAATATATATATATATATATATATATATATATATATATATATATATATATATATATATATATCCTAAAACATTATACCTAATCATCACATCATCCAAACACAAAAAAAATATTAAATTACATACACAAATAAAGCACATATGCACACATACATACACCATATATTATCATGTAAAATTTTTGGGTATTACGGTATAGGTGTTGACTTTATCGAAGATAGGGTTGACATTATAGGTGATGACTTTAATTATGATAAAGATGATAATGTGGATGAGGTTTGGATGAATGATGATGTTTTTAATAAGGATAGGGTGGATAATGTTGACAATTTGGATCACATTGGGGTAGATAAAGATAGGGTTAACATGGTTGAAAATGTTGACAATGTGGATAAGATTAGGGAAGAAAATTTTCCTCTTAGTGAGGATAGGGTTAAGAACTTAAGAGATGTTCTAGTTGAACTTAATAAGAATGGTCATAGTGTTGATGGATATACTTGTGACGGCAATAAAGATGAAAAATAAGTACTTTTGGATGTTAGATTTTATAGCGATGATGATGATGATAACGAAGAGTCACAACACTCTATACAATAATTAAAAAAATTAAGAACAAAGAAGTTTATGGTATGATAGTTAAATTAAAGGATCAAAATAGGAGGTGGAATTGCTATAGCTAGAATTCATATTAATATTCAACATATTGAGGGGTATGGCACATATTACATCTTGTTTAGTGAACATATTGATTTTGCTAGCGAGTACGGAAGAAGGAGAAATTGCATAGAGAAAAAAGGAGCGATTTAAGAGGTTTAAATAAAAAAAATCCTATTTTAAAATTTGAATTGGATATGGTATTTAGGGATCTTAAGCAGCTGAAGGATGCCATTAACAAATATATAGTCCATGAAAGATATGATATTAATTATTAAAAGAATATTAGAGATGAAATCAAGGCTAAATATAGGAAAGAAAGTTGTCCTTGGCATATATATGCTTTATATGATAGAGCCACTAAAATTTTTGAGGTTAAAACTTGGCTTAATGTTCCAAAAAATTATGAACTTTACACTTTTTAATAATTTTAGCTTGTTCTTTTAACTTTAAATAGAAAGTTCACTAACTCGGCCTTCGATAAATTTACTAGCACAAATTTGATTTTCGACCAAAATTTCAAGCAAAGTTGACATGGCAGTGATGAAGCATGATAACTAGACTTTAAATGCAACATAGGATCTACGTAAGTCTGTGATGTGAAAAATCAATTGCAAAGCTTGAAAGACATGTTATCTCTTATATATTCTAATTATAATAAAATCCTTAATCCCTAATTCAAATTAACCATAACCCCTTATTCTTCATTTTAATTTTTCCTAGCATGCCCATTAGCTATTTCTTTCAATTTTTCCAATACCTTGCTCTTTCAAATTTCCTTTTTCTTCACTTTCCTCTCGCCTTCATCTTATGTAGAATCAAACCCGAGAGATCCTTCATTCTTCCTTCTTCATCTTCTCAATCTTTTTTCTTAGAATCAAACCCATAAGTCCTCCTTTCTTTATACTTCTTCTTCTTCTTCCTTCTTCACGAATTGAACCCGTAAATTCAAAAAACCTCATGCCCTATCCCTAGCCCATATGTCATTTTTTTCATTTCAATTTTTCACAACACACCATCTTCCTTCTTCTTCTCTTTCATATTCTTTTGTATTCTCATAATCGATCGAATCCCTAGACCATCATTTCCTTTATCTCAAATGAACCCAAAAAACCATTATCTCCCTTTTTCTTCCTTCACCCTTTTTTTCCTTCTCAACCCCCAAACCCACGGACCCTTCGACCCGATTCTCCTATTCTATCACAAAATAATTGCTATAGTTTTATAATGGGAAACCCAAACCCCTCTTTATTCCTAAACCCCCAAATGCAAAATCCCAAACCCCAAGAAATGAACCTCCAAGCAAATCCTTTAAAAATCCTAATCTCTTAATTCAAAATCCTAAACCACTATCTCATCCAACATCCCTCCCCATGATTATTCTTAAAAAAAAAAAATCAAATCTACAACCCAAATAGTTTAATTGTTCATAGGACAACTAAAATATCTACGGATAGTAGATTCAACATGGATGAAACTTCGGAAATATCTTCCTCAAGTTTCAAGATGCCATTATGCAAGCATAAGATGGAGACAATCATATATATATATATATATATATATATATATATATATTTCATGAACAAAATCAAACCCATGGAAGAAGTTCCTTTATTGCCCATATTAGAAGGTATTATTTTTTGAAAATGAAATTTGTGTCTTTACCCATATCGAAAGGTATTGTTCTTTAAAATCTTGTTTGATATTTGAGGTTAATAGTTGTGAGTATTGGAAATCGATTAAAGAAGGAAGCATTGACAATAGAGCTGGAAAGCTAATGGTAATTGACATTGAAGAGTTAAAAGAAGTATTAGAGTTAGTAGAAGTACCTAGAAAAGAGAATTTGAGTTTAATTGGAATTGAAGCAAAAAAGAGAAAGCAAATAAAAAAAGAAGAGCTGATTGAAGAAATGAATAAGGTTTTGAATTCATTAAAATGAAAATAAAAATGCAAAGAATGAAGCTTAGCATGAAGGAGTTAGGAGGGAAAGTGAAAGGTATTGCAAAGTGTTATTTGTTGGTAATAGTTATAGGTTTCATGTTATTAGGATATATGTTACCTTCAAATGATCATAATAAAATGTTAGCTTTAAACTAAGCAAGAAGTAAGGCTAGAAGACCGGTTCTATATAGCATTCCTTGTATTGTTATTACTTATCTCATTTTTAAGCTGTTTTAGATGTATACATTTATATGAAAATTTTAAATAAAAAGTTCGGACAATGGTTTGAGGTAAATTATGGAATCCGAACTTTCATGTTGTGCTAACATATTAATGCATTTGCACTTTTTTAATTGAAGCTATGATCGCAACCGATAGTTGTTTGTATACTTTGGAACCAAGTGAAAATATTTCAAATTAGGGAAACATGTAAGCTATAAGCTGCTTTGATGGTGCCTTGTTCATTGGCTCGAGTCATTTTGCATCTTTATTAAAAGCTTGTTTTCCGAGGGATTGTGTTGTAAGTTGTAGCACTCATGAGATGCTACCCTTCTAACTCATAACAAACACTAATGCTATATTATGAAGTAATAGCAACCATGAGCATGCATTGATTCAAGGCATGATTGGTAGTAATTATAATGATAAGAAAACAAAAGGGCGAGAAAAAGTACCTAGCCATTACAATCTCTATACCAAACTCTATCAAAAAAATTCGAATTGTATTAATAGCCCTAAAATAAGTAAATAAAATAGATATTCTTTAGATTGGACATCCTTTACCATTCAACCATATTCTTATATGCCCTTTGTCCTCTCCTTCATTCTCAACAATGATAAAGGTAGCAATAACTTGAAGCTAAAATTGCCAAACCGCATGTTTACCTAATGTTGTAAGAAAACAAAGAGTCTTAAATACCATTCCTTAAATGTTCATATGAAAAGGAAAAAAAACAATGTCATACACTTATGGTCCAAACCAATCTGCCAAAATAAAATCATATGCATATGGTCCCAATAAAGGCAAGCCAGGTCAAAATCCATATCAATCTATATAAAAATATTAATATTCCCATGTCATTAAAGAAAATACATGCTAGCCAACAAATATTTAGTTCATCATAATATTTCAAAAAATATGAAACCTATTCACAACTTGTCATAATGCTTCGAGTGGTCCAAAAAAATCACTTTGGAGTAGATCAAAATATGCATAAGTAGGTCGTCATAGTGGTTTAGGAACTTTAATGGACGAACTTGTTCTTTTTTGAATTTTGAATAGTTTCCCTTGTAGTTCGTCTAGCATTTTGAATACTTTACCTTGTAATTGGTCTAAAATTTGATGCCATTGATTATCTTCTTATAATAGTATCATCTTTGCCTTCCACGAGTCATCTATAACATCATCATTAAGATTAGGTAAATTTATACTATGTAATTTAATCAACAAAATCTATTGAAGTATAAGGAAACATACTTAAGCCTCCCTTTGAGTACATGTTACTTATTTTTTAACTTATGTACACTCTAAAGCCTTTAACTTTTGTTTTCTCTTTATTTTTGTTAACTTTTAAAGTTGGGTCCGATCCTAAAGAGGCCAAGGCGAGATCCGAACATGGAGGGAGGTACTGGAGGTAGATGTAGAGTGTGGTTTGAAAGTTGATACATCCATGGAGTTAGATGTAAAAGCTGTAACAAATTGCTTTAGAGATCTTCCTCTTCCTCTTTTAGCCTATAATTAAAGGTAATATAAAACAAATTATAGTTATGATTAATTAAAACCAAATAAGCTAAACTTAAAATATAAGAAAAACATAATTAAATATGGACTTATAGGTGTAGGGTCCGAGTTCTCTTGCCCCTTATTTTTACATGTTCTCTTATTATGACCATAAGCATAACATTTGACATTACATTTAGACTCCAACCTCGGATATTTTATTTGTATTCCTTATTTCTTCTCCTTGTGCTTTTTTTTTTTTTTTTTTTTTTGCTTTGGCCTTTCTTGCATTTTCTTAAAGGGGACAACATATCATGACCTTTACTAATAGGCCACATTTTGAACCCATTCAAAGGTTCATGGCCATTTAAATATATTATGACATTTGATTACTTCTTGAAACAATCAACAACATAATATGTAAGCTCACCCATCATGAATGTTGTGCTAGTTACAACATGCTTACATGGAATACCGGTGACATCTCATGCCCTATAGCTACATGAATGCTTTTTCAAATTAACAACATATGTATCCTCATCAAATCTAGCTTGAAATATGTCACCAATAAGCTGATACTATCCTAGATGCACATGATTAAGTTTAATTATTTCTAGCTTTCATCTTATCCTAGGGTAGATTTCATCATTGTGAGACTGCATCAACTAACTTTTTATGTACATCATTTCCATCAAATATCTCTAAATATCTTTCAATATATCTATCAATGGATTTTTTTAGCCTTACATATAGTCCCATTAAATGCTTTAGATATGTTTTTTTTTAATGGATGTATCATACTTCATAGTGATCCTAAAGAATGCCTTGTAAGACTTTAAAGGCCTAACTTTATCAAAGTCATAAAACAACTGTCTCATCCACACTTTTTAACTTGTCCAATATGATATTGTAATCAACCAAGTTCATTGCATTTATAGCCCTTTAGAATAATTTCTTATACGGTTTACCACTATGTTTTACTTTCTAATTCGTATAGATGTTCTTTAAATCTATGTTCACAATTTGGCATCAAATCGGATACAACATTCTCTAGGCTTTGAAAACATAACCATGACGATAACTTAAATGAATAAAATAGTAACAAATATTAAACAAACAAAATTTGAAACTTTTTTATTTATTGTTCACTCGATAGCCCATGTGATGGGAAACATCTAATCATTGATATCTCTTCCTACTGTAACTAGTTAAACAATCTCTCAAAAGTATTTTTAAGAAAGCACCATCGAGACCAAAAAATTTCTTATAATTATCTAGAAACCCTTTTCTTAATGTTAAAAATCTAATATAAAATTTTTTAAACTCAAAATTTCTACACTCCATAGTTTCAAAATAGAATGTTCCTTGCCTATTTACCCTCTTCAATTTAAGCATATAAGAACTTGATTTTACATAATGCTTGATCAAGAAACCTCTCATCATGTATAGAGGCACACTTCTAACCTTGTAACAAATCTAAATATTTATTGTCAATGTATGCCTCTCATTAACATCATCATGCATTTCCTTTATAGCCAATTAGGATTACTATGAAACTTATAGAGATAGGTTTCGACTAGCTATTTTGAGTAGCTTGTCTATTTGTCAATGATCTTCCATATTTATTCTCCGACTATATAATCTTCACTTGAAATGTATGCTCCAATCGTTTCTTACTTGCATACACTCTTCATACATAACTTTTAACACATCTAAGCTTCTATAACATTTTTTGTACTCCTAACCTAACTAAAATCTCTTCTATTTTCAATATCACATAATTGCACTACCTTTCTAAATTGTTCAGTATTTATGAATTTCATTATATCCTTAAAAATAAGGTCCTTATGTTTACATATCGGATCATATACATTAAATATTTCCTTTTTTTCTTTCTCTTATAGGCAAATATATCATCTTTATCACTTTTAGAGGGGGTTATCTACTCTTCCTAACTACTATCATCATATACACTAATGTACCCTTCTTCATTAGGTTGAAGTATATTGCATTTAGATGGATCAAAATTTCTCCTATTAATGGGTTGAGTACTGCTAAGTCATCATTGAACTAAAGTTTAGAGCCACGATTCCTCCTCATACTCCTTTACGTTTTAGCTTTAATTAGTTATTCATCAATAGAAATTTTAGAATCCATATCACTTAAACTACTATCACTTTATGGTTCCTTAATTGGTACGTAGTCTTTATCATCATTACTTGCATCAGCACCTACATTATCACCTAAAACTCCAACACCTAAACCATCCATATCCGCATCATCACCCAAAGTATCACCACCTATAGTATCACCCAAAGCTATAACACCTAAAGTATTCCTACCTGTATTATCACCCAAAGCACCATCACTCAAAGAATAACCACCTACATTATCACCCGAAGCTCTATCACCTAAACTATCCCTACCTGTATTATCGCCCAAAAGCACCACAACCCAAAGCATCACCATCTAAATTATCGTCCAAAACATTACCACATCCTTTTTCTTGAGTTAACACTTCATTTCCTTCGACATGCTCATTTGTCTCTATAAAAATATCTATAGACCTTTCTTCATATGCAACACCTAACATCTTCATAAACATCATACCCTCATCTATAATTAAATCTCCCTCACTTAAAGTTAAACTAAGTTGTTTAAACACCATAACTCTAGGTGTCTTATATCTAAATTTAACAAAAACATCATATAGATTTTTTAAATTCATAAAATTTGGATCTTCTAACCACTCGGTTGATATAACCTTTACTTTTGCAACATAAGAAATAAGACTCATGTTATTAACAACCCAACCAATATGAAAATTAATCTTGAAATGATTTGTCATCATATGGATAAAAATACCAAAAAAAATAGACAAATAGATTTAGGTTTGGATTATTTAGTTTTAGGGATAGTAATTTGAAATTTTGTTGAAAAAATTCGAGTGGTTGAAGGTGTGAGACTAAGTGTTTTAATAGAAAGGTTTTTTGGGATATTTTCTTGACGGTTCATCTCAAGGGGATCATGACTTTGAATTTGAGGGATTAGGGACGAGAGAGGGTTTTGAGTTTTCAATTGCATAACTATAGTAATTACTTCATTATAGAAGGAGAGAATGAGGTTGGAGGGTTTGGAGGATGGGAAGGAAAGAGAAGATGAAGGAAGAAGAAGGGAGAGAATCAATTTTAGAAAGAAAAAAGAAGAAGACGAAGGAGGAAAAATAGAGGAAAAGATAAAAGAGGACTAAAGGTGGATCTTTCGGTTTGATTCTACGGAAGACGAAGGTAAATGAGTCGAGAAGAATAAGAAAATTTGAAAGAACAACGTACTAGGAAAATTGAATGAAAGAGCTAATGGGCATGCTATTTAAAATTAAAATAAAGAATGAGATTTAGGGTTCATTTGAATTGGGGATTAAGGATTTTATTGTAATTGGTTTATATAGGGGATGTCATGTCTTTCATGCTTTGTAATTGATTTTTCATGTTACGAACTTATGTGGATCCTACGTGACATTTAAATTCTAGTCGTCATGTTTACCATGTCGGCTTTGTCTAAAATTTTGATTCAAAAATTAAATCTATACTAGTATTGTTATCGAAAGGTTTATTTAGTAACCTTTACGTGAAAAGTTAAAAGAACGAGCTAAAATATTAAAAAGTATAAAGTTTGTGATTTTTTATAATATTAAACCTTAAAAATTTTAGGTTTAAGCATAGATGTAACCTAGTGGTTAGGAACCCAAAGATGACTAGTTCTTGGCTTGCTAAAAACTATTTTGACCAAATGATAGCCATAACAAGGATGAAGCTTAAAGATCTAAAAGGATTTGTTAGGGAGAATTTTAATTATGAAGTGACCCTAAAAAAGTTAGAAGAGCAAGAGATAAAGTGTTGGATAGACTAAAACATAGATGCAACCTCGTAGTTAGGAACACGGGGATGACTAGTTCTTGGCTTGCTAAAAACTATTCTGACAAAATGATAGCCACAACAAGGATGAAGCTTGAAGATCTAAAAGGATTTGTTAGGGAGAATTTTAATTGTGAAGTGACCCTAAAAAAAGTTAGAAGAGCAAGAGATAAAGTGTTGGACGAGACTAAAAGTTGACTATAAAAAGCATATGCACTCGTTTCATAATTATGTCCAAGATATGACAAAAGGAAATGATTGGGCTTCAACACTTGCAATTGATATAACTCTACCTCTTTACCCTAATATGCTGCCAAAATTGACAAATTTTAAGTTGCATTTGATTACTATAAAAGAGGATTTTTAGCTAGGTACGGAAAAATTAGAAAGCTAGATGATTGTTTTTGGAAAGGATTAATCAAGAGACATATCTTAGTTACTATTGGTAGGGATGAAAATAACCAAATATTTATTTGGTAAATGTCAATTGATGTGTATTTTGTTAATGTTATTGATATGTTAAGGGTGAATGTTAGTTGATGTGTCTTGACACCAACTCGAATCTCTAGTTACATATTTTGGAATTAAGAATTCTAAAAGTTCAAGGTTTAATAAAAGAGAAGGATAAATTATGTGTTTTGATATTTTGAAAATGTGCAATGCTTGATAGGATACATATTGTTACATAATTAATCTATTTTCATAGGATATATTTTATTCAAAAGCATTTTCATTTGATTCCATATTATTGTTAAGTTCATATTGACATAAACAAAAGTAAATTAGAGTCACCTATAAACAAATGATGCTTAAGTAATAGAAAGTTGGTGATATTTTTTCAAAATTTTCAATTCAAAACAAGGTTAAAAACTAATAAACTACATTCACTTCAAAAAATTTTCTCCAACAAACAAGATAGTCACTAGCATCGACTTTTGGATAACAAGAAGGCATGTTGATCTCGTTTTGTGAAGGATCATGCATCCTACGGAGGTACTAAATGAATTTTTTTTCTTCATCTAAGGCTCACTAGATTAAGTCATTGAATCAATTAATCATACATGCATGAATAAAAAAGATGAGTGAAGGATTACCTCTTATTGCATAGATTTAACTTTTACATAAAAAGAGTCATCCAAGTGTTCGGCCTCTATTAATAATCCACAAAACTTAAACATCCACTAAACAAGTGACATAAATCATAATGTGCTAGCTCAAATCCTTTTGTATGGTTTATTTTCCTCTAGAAATATTATAGAATAATTTGCATCAACTTTTGGCTTTAATATGGAGAGACGTACCAACTAGGTTTTTTTTTTTTTCAAAAAAACACTTTTCTCTCCTTTTCTTGTATATGTTGTGTATCTTATTTTACAGCCTATGATGTTGCTTCTCTCTCCTTAAATTTCATCTATCTTTGCTATATCTCTCTTCCTCTATTGATATAGGAGTTGCTTTTGTATCATCTAAGGATAAGAAAGTGGTGGCAATAAGTCCTACATAGACTTTAAGTTATGGCTTCCTAACCCTTCAAGGACTAAAAGTTGTAATATATATAGGTTTGTTTAGATATTATCCTTATAAAGCATGATTCTTATCTAATAAGGCTCATTTTTATTCTTCCACCAAAATATCTTACAAGCTTTTAAATTAGGCCTAGTGGTTCAAACTCTTTTGACCCAATTAATTACCTATTAATTTGGACAATCCAAATAAATTGGTTTAGATATTTTGAAGAAGCCCACATCAAGAAATAATTTTTTAAATTACCTTTAAATCTAAATTAAAAAACAAATTTCCTTTTTAGGTAACTTTCAAATTTGAAACTGACTTTCAAATTAGGAAAATGATTTCTAAAATAGGAAATTTTCATTTTCGAAAACCTTCTCAAAAATAAAAAGCTTTCAAAACTCGGAATGTTTTCTAAAATTTTTGCTTCTCTTTTATTATGTGAATGCTTAAACTTATGGTGTGACTCAATAGACTTCTAGATATGTTAGCAATGCATCAAGAATAAAAGACACCTCTTTTATCTTTTGATACATAAATCAAGATTGGCCTCTAGCTAAACATCATGACTATCCAAATCTCTTGGAGGATTAATTAATCTATAATTACCTTTCATAAGCATATTTACCATATAATTTAGTCCTCATGTCAATTTATCACGAGTGTGATCTCAAACTTGGTTTATAGTCTATTTGATTATGATTACACAAGTTTTCTTCGATTCTTAAATGTCTTAGCTCCGAGTATACCAATAGAGTAAATCAATTATGCTCTATTGGTATACTTTTACTGTGGCTACTGATTCCTTGAGCGAGATATTTATCGAAGTACAATGTGATAACTTCTTTAGCATATAAGAAATGAGATGTCTTATCTTAGTCATCTAACTATCTTCATTAGATTCCTAGTGCACCTAACGAATGATCCACATGTAGCCCTTGGCTAAGCCCATCGAAATGAGTGTCAAAGTATAAAAATCCTCTAATGAAATAATTACAATGACTTCAAGTCAAAAGACCAATTATACCTATCTCGTATGAGATTCTCATAAACTAAACTAAAAAGGTTCTCATGGCGAGTCAAGTCCAATGATATGTTTTTTAACATTAATCATCTAAGTGTTTGCTTGGGCATCATCATGCCAATAGGTGTGAGATCTTCTACTCGTTATGTTATAACATGAGCATAACAATTACAAGTCTTATCACATTAGTCAATGTTCATTCCCGACAATACTACGACTTGAGATATTTAATGATATCATTTAAGTACATTAATGTTTATCTCATATCTTTTGATCAATCATTAATACAATACATATCATATAGACTTCTATCTAATTCTATCAAAATATAAACAATAAGAATTAATAGAAAGACTTTCTTTTATTAATAAAATAAATAATACAATATTATAATAAGTCAAACCATCCAAACAAGGTTGGATCTTAGGCACCTACACTAACAATCTCCCACTTACACTAGAACCAACTCTGCCATGTGTCTTATTCTCGACGATCGAGTAAGTGGTCTCATGTTTCAGTTCGTGATAGAGGCTTAGTCAAGGGGTTAGCTATGTTTTCATTAGTGTGAACGTTGCCTATCCTTATATTATTATGAATAATAATCTCTATAATCAAGTGATAGCATCATAATATATGTTTGGATTGTTAATGAGACCTTACTTCTTTAACTTCGCTATGGCTTTATTGTTATTATAGTGTAATACTATTGGATTAATAATGCTAAGAACTACTTGTAGTTTAAATAAAAATTTATGAACCCAAACAACTTCCTTAGCCGCTTCTACGACTACAATATATTCAGCCTTGGTTGTTGAGTTACTTACTATTTCTTGCTTGGAACTTTTTCAATTAACAACACCACCATTTAATTAGAAAATAAATCCTAATTGACTTAAAGTCGTTATGGTCAATTTAAAAACTTACATATGTGAATTGTTTCACTACCAATTCATTTCCTCAATGGATAAAGAAAAACTCTTTAGTTCTTTTCAAGTACTTAAGAATGCTATTTACAACAATTTAGTGTTTTCACACGGATCGGTTTGGTATCTACTAGATATGCTCAAAGCATATGAGACATCAAACTATGAACATAATATGACATACATAATAGATCCCATAGTCAATGCATAGGAATGCAATTCATTTTTTCCTTTTCATTTTGTGTGTTAAACACCCGAGTCTTAGAGAGTTTTATGTCATGTGACATTGTAATAAGTCCTTTTTTAGATTCTTTCATACTAAATATTTTTAGCATTTTGTCGTGGTACGTGCTTTCGGAGAGCCCTAACATTTTTCGCGATCTATCGCTATACATCTTGATTCCTAGAATGTAAGCTATCTCTCTCATGTCTTTCATAGAGAAATTTTTAGATACTAATCTTTTATTGATTGCAACATGATAATGTTATTGCTAATAAATAGTATGTCATCTACATTTAGTACAACAAAGAGAATTGAGCTCCTGGTAATTTTTTGAATGAACAAGATTCATCTTCATTTTGTAAAAGTTCAAACTCTTTGATTTTTTCATCAAAATGTTGATTCCAACTCTTAAATGATGGCTTAGCTCCATAAATATATCTTTGTAATTTATAAATCTGATTTGCATGTTCTTTAGTGATAAAATCATCAAGTTATATTATGTATACATCATCGTTCAATTGCCCATTATGGAAAGAAGTTTTAACATCTATTTGTCATATCTCATAATCATGATATACGGTAATTGTAAGCATAATCCGAATGGATTTAACTATTGCTACTTATGAAAATTTTTCATCATAATCAAGACCTTATTTCTAATGATACATTTTAGCCACTAGTCTAGCTTTACACATATGTACATTTTCATCCATATCGGTCTTTCTCTTAAAGACCCATTTACACCTAATAGGTTTGACACCTTTAGGTGGATCAATCTAAGTCTATACTTGGTTAATGTATATGGATTTGATTTCGAATTGCATGGCTTTATGCCAGCTTTTCAAAGTTAATATCTAACATTGTCTTTTTATAGGTATTAGGTTCATTGTCATGTATAGTAGACACATTCCCATGTGTAAAGACAAGAAGGTTATATCTTTTTAGCTCCTATCGAATCATCTTAGACCTACGAAGTTCTTGTGTATCGATTTATGGGATAGTTACAATACTTTATAACCTATCTACTTGTCCTCTAGTGGAGTATCAATTTGCGATCTTCTTGGATCTCATCGAGTTCAACTTTCTTCCCATCGGTTCTAGCATCTATAAAGTCCTTTTCAAGAAATACAACATACTTAGCCATGAACACCTTTTTTTCTTATCGTTGGTAAAAGTAATATTCATTTGTTTCTTTTAGATATCCTATAAATTCATACTTTGTTTATTTGGACTTTAGCTTGTCTCCATCCAAACATTTGACATATGTGTCACAACCCTAAATCTTAAGGAAAGATAAATTTTCTCTCTTTTCTTTTCATATCTCATATGGAATCTTATCAACGAGTCTTTGTTGGAACTCTATTCAAAATAAATATCACAATATGGAGTGCATATCCCTAAAATATAATCAAGATATCCATTTGACTCATCATGAATCGAACCATATCTAACAACGTCCTATTCTTTCTTTCAAATACACCATTCATTTATGGTGTTCTAGATGGAGTCCATTAAGAGAGAATCCTATTCCCTTTTAAATGATCTAAAAATTCAATACTTAAGTATTCTTCACCTCGATCTAATTGAAGTGCTCGAATACTTTTGCTAGTTTGTTTCTTGATTTAAAACCTAAATTCTTTAAACTTTTCAAATGTTTCAAATTTATATCTCATTAAGTACACATAACAAAATGCAATCTATCATCGATAAAGGTTATGAAATAATCATATTCTCCTCTTGCTTAGGTGGACATAGGTCCTCATACATCACTATATATAAGGCCTAATAAATCAACAGTTCTTTCTTCATTTCTACTGAAAGGAGATTTTATCATTTTACCAAGTAAACAAGATTTATAGACATCATCGGATTCATAATCAAATGATTCTAGATATTCAATTTTGTGCGGTTTGGATATGCAATTCTTGTTTATATGGCTAAGTTGATAATACCAAACATAAATTTTGTTTAGATCATTTGTTTTTATTCTTTTTGTATTTATGTTATAAATGGCTATGTCTATGTTCAAAACATATAAACTTATATTAATATAATGATTTTTACATAAAACTTCATCTTTATAAAAGGAACACCCTTTATTTTTGAATAAAAATGAAAAACCATTCTTGTCCAAACAAGAAATGAAAATGATATTCTTAGTTATACTAGGAATGTAATAGCGAGTTTACGAGTGTAAGTACTAGCCCAAATGGTAGTGCTAATTCATATATGCCTACCACTAATGGTACAACTTTTAAACCATTATCTATGTGCACGTTAACCTCCCTTAAAGTAATTTTTCTTGCTTCTTTTAGTCCTTTCATATTTTTGCAAATGGATGCGCCACATCTAGTATCAAATACTCATGATGTAGGACTAGAAGTAGAAAATTTCACTTTAATAACATAAACAATTTAGGTGTTTTTAGAACTCTTCTTTAGTACCTCTTTAAGGTACTCTTTATCGTCTATCGTATAGAGCATTTTTCTATATTGGAAGACATTCATTTTATTCATTTTTTAGTTAAGAAAGTTTGTGCCACTCAAGGCATTACTTTCATTAATCATTAATTATATCGATGTATTAACGAGTCATACTATATAACAACCTTGACAAGATAGAAAAATATACGATTTGGTTAATTGAATTGGATAAATTAAAGAATGTATAAATTAAAGAAATAAAATCTATGTTCGCTCTCACTATTTTCTTCAAGTTCTATAACCTTCAATATAGGACTTAAAAAAGCTTTTTAATTCATTTTCCTTAATAGGTTTAGGATCACATCCTTTAATATGCATTAACATTGAGCTATCTCAATAAGTCATACATGAATGATTAGGCGGGTAACTCCTTACCAATTACATCCAATACAATTCCTAATCTCATTGGCATGACAACTCCTTGTCATCTCATATCTTATGTGAGTACCAATCTTCGCTTACAAATTTATTAGACCTTGAGTTATCTCAACAAACCTAACAATTTGTTTCAAATTGAACCCAAACATTCAAGAGCATCATATGGCCCATGATTTTATTCCTTTATGGAAGAAGTGACCTTGAGTTACTCAATAAGCCAACAATGACTAAGAGAGTTCTGTTTTCATAACATTGAAAGAAATTTAATTTGATATTAATTTAAAGGATTTAATATGGTATGTCTCATCCTAAAATGGATACTAGTTATCAATCGTATTAATCCCGTTATGTATACTATCAATCGTACAATATATACCCGCATCTTATGTATGACTCAATGACCGATGAATGGTAATGGATCTCTACTACTAGTCCCTTCGAGCCACAAGGAGACTAGTGGGTCAAATACCTTAGTGAAAAATTATTATAAATTCTTTGAGATTGTCTTCTCTTCTGGCTTCTTATTTTTACATTCATTCTAATATCCTATATTTTATTTTTACATTTCTTTGAATAAAAAACCTTGAGTTACGTACAAGAGAAGTAAGATGAGAAGAGAAATACATTAGATGATAGAGAAAGTAGGACACATAGGGTCCTATTTAATCAAAATATTACAAGCATACATTTCCAAAAACTAGATCGACTCATCCATACCATTTACCCATGTTTCAATTACATTGATACATGGCTTACTAATGAAACATATTTTATTTTAATCAAAATTATAAATCCATGTTTTGGTTATTTTATAAAATATAAAAATTTATCTAAATTTCAATTTTAAGATTTTTCGACCTTGATCCTATGGGCTTTTAGGTCTTGAAGGCCCATAGGCTTCGACGTCCTAGCTAGCTAGTGCCTAGCACTAGCCAACAGCCTACTAGTAGCATTGTGCACTAACAAGAGCTCGGCTCGGCGTGTTTGGATGCATTTGGCCCGGCATTGGCCTTGGTTAGTCGGTTGGCCTAATGTGCTTGAATGCATCTAGCTCGGCATCTAGCCTCCGGTGCACTCGCATGCCTAGTTTATTGCTTGGAGCACATGCATGCCTAACTAGGGCATCCCTTACCCTTGAGTGCTGGACATGCACTTGATGTGGCCTAGCAATAGGCCTAGCATGCACCTAACTCACGTCCGCCATGTTGCATGCCTAACGTGTGATTGGGCGGCCCAAAAGGCCCGGCTTATGTAAGGCATGCACGGTATGTCACGCACCCAACATGCGACTACTTGGCATGCGTAAGGCACACCTAACTTATTGCATGCCCAGCATGTGCCTAGCCTAGCTTGAAGTGCTTAGAGGGCTTTGCATGCATGATGTACGCCTAGCTCGTTGCGGGCTTAGAGTGTGACTAGTCTAACCTCTAAGCTCTAAGTCGAATGTTCGAGCGCCAACGTCCAACTTTAGCCTCGTGCATACCCATTTATTTCTAAGTCCAAAATCAGTTTTAAAAAATTAAAAATTATCCAAAAAGTTAGATTTACATTCTAAAATTGACAATTTACATGGTTAATTAAAATTAACAAAACATATGATTAAAGATTCAAAGGAGGCTTTGATACTAATTGAAGGATCATATATCATTTGGAGGGATAAAATAAAACAAAAAAATTTCTTCCATCTAACACTTTTAGGATCAAGCAATTGAATTAACTAATCATGCATACATGAATTAAAAAGATAAGAAAATGATTACCTCTTATAGCATAGATTTAATCGTTGTAGAAAAGGAGTTGTCCAAGTATTTGGCTTCTATTGATAATCCATATAGCTTAAAAACCCACAACGAAACCATAAAAATCATAGAGTGCTACCCCCAATCCTCCTATATAGTTGATTTTTCTCTAGAAATCTTATAGGGAAATTTGCACCAACTTTTGGTTTTGATGTAGAGAGGTGCGATAACTAAGGTTTTTTTTTTTTTTTTTTTTTTTAGAGAAAACACTTTTCTCTCTTTTCTTGCTTATACTTGCATGTCTTATTTTTCAACCTATAATGTCTGCCTCTCTCTCTTTAAATTTCATTTATCTTTGTTGTATCTCCCTTTCCTTATTTATATGGGAGTTGCTTCCTTATCCTCCAAGGATAAGGAAGAGGTGGCAACAAGTCCTATATGGACTCCGTATAGCGACTTCTTAGTCCTTCGAGGACTAGGAGTTACAATGTATATGAGTTTTTTGAGATATTATTCTTATAAATCTAGATCCTTATCTAATAGGACTCATTTTTATCCTCCCATCAAAATATCTTGTAGGCTTTTAAATTAGACCTACTCGTCCGAGCTCTTTTAGTCCAATTAATTACCAATTAATTTGAATTATCTAAATAAATTAATTTAGATATTTTTAGGAAGCCCACGTTAGAAAATAATTTTCTAAATTATCCTTAAACCTAAATTAGAATATTTTTTTTAGATAACTTACTTTTAAATTTGAAAGTGACTTCTAAATTAGAAAATTGATTTTTAAAATAGAAAAATTTTCATTTTAGGAAAAAAAATTCGAAATAGGAAAATTTTTCCAAAATAAGAAACTTTTCATTTTTAGAAACCTTTTCCAAAATTAGAAACTTTCAAAACTAGAAACCTTTTTCAAAATCTTTGCTTCTCTTTTGTTATGTGAATGCTTAAATTTATGCATATGACTTAATAGACTCCTAGATATGTTGACAATGTATCGGGAATAAAAGATACCTCTTTTATCTCTTGAAACATAAATTAAGATTGACTTTTAACAAGGTATCATGACTATCCAATTTTCAAGGAGGATTAATTAATCTACAATTATCTTTCACGAGCATTGTTACCATACATTTCAGTCCTCATATCAATTTATCACGAGTATGCGAACTTGGTTTATAGTTATTCGATTATGATCACATAAGTTTTGTTTAATTTCCAAATGTCTTAACTCTAATGTAAAACAATTATCCTCTATTAGTATGCTCTTAATGTGACTATAGATTCTTTGAGTAAATATTTATCGAAATGCAATGTAATAACTTCTTTAACATATAAGGAATGACATATCCTATCTTATTCATCCACCTATCTCTATTAGATTCCTAGAGCACCTAAGAATCGCCCATATACAGACTCTTGATCGATTCTCGTCAAAATGAGTGTTAAAGTGCATAAATCTTTTAATAAGGTAACCATGGTGATTTCAAGTCAAAGGACTAGTTGTACTCATCTCATATGAGATTCTCATAGACTCAACCAAAAAGGTACTCATAAAGAGTTAAGTCTATTGATATATTCTCTAACATTAATCATCTAAGTGCTTACTTTGGCATCACCATGTCAATAGGCGTGAGATCTTCTACAACTATTTGATAGCATGAGCATAACACTCACAAGTCTTACTCGTATATAGTCAATGTCCATTCTTGACAATGCCACAACTTGAGACATCTAATGATATCATTTAAGTGCGTTAATATTTATCTTACATCTTTCGATCAATCATTAATGCAATGCATATCATATGGACTTTTATCTAATTCTATCAAAATATAAACAACAATAATTAATACAAAAACTTTGTTTTATTAATAAAATAAAGAATGCAATATTATAATAAGTCAAACTATCCAAAAAAGGTTGGATCTTGAGCACTACACTAATACTTTGATCCATAAAAAAGCCTAGTCGACCCACTAAATCGATATAGGTCGGGTAACCTTAGCTCAACCTTCACTTTTTTAAGCTTCCTCTACCCACATCTCTATATGCTTGCCGACAACTCCAGCGACCAAGTAACACCAATAATATATTTTGATCTTACTCCTTTTGTCCAAGTAAAACAAGACAATCACCGACCATCACCGGACTTGACGACTTCTTAGCCATACACGACATACACATACCATACCCATAATATAAACAACCTTTGACAAAAAATAAATAAAAATAAAAAATAAAAAAATAACAACACCTTCATAGTTTCTTTAATAAATTTCATACACCAAAAATCCACAATATTAGTAACAAGAAATAAATCAACACCATTAGCTTAAAATTCCTCTACCGTATCCGAATCCCCACTTCATTTTTTCCAATCCTTCTTAATAACCTAGGTATTATTTGCTTTGCTCGATCATATATGGGTGAATCTATCCATTCAAAAAATTCATAATCTCTAACTCCATATTCCAACATTTATTCATAAATCCATTACCCATAATACATCAATTGATGATTGAATATTAGAAAAAATGTCAATAATAACCAAATAAACTCAAGACAAACCTAACAATTTGAACATGTCGGGAACTTTTCGCCTAGATTGTTATCTATCCATGATGTCCCTATTATGATTGGATGATGAAAATAATAATTTATCTTGATTAAATCTTCTTGAAAAATCTTAAAAATCTTTATCTTTGTTATTGAAGAACAAAGGAAGACAAAAAAAAAACAAAAATCTATGTCTTCGTCTCTTTCTATATTTCTCTCTCTCTCTCTCTCTCTCTCTCTATATATATATATATATATATATATATATATATATATATCTTTCAAAAAAAAGCTCTACTCTCTTTCTCTCTCTATTTAGAAAAAAAATTTTATAACATGGCTTACTCTTTTAAGAAAATTATTAAAGAAAACACACTTGATTAAAAAAAAATGATAAGTTGATATACTGAAATTGTGATTAACTCTATTATATATTGATTTATTAAATTTTTATTTTAAACCTAAAAGGATAACATAATAATAGCAATAAAATACTTATCAAAACGGTAAGGTTAAATATATCTATTCATTCTTATATAATACTCAAAGTCTCTCATTGGTTCATAGATTTTTAATTGCATCGAATGTCTCCGAAAATTTTTAGATTTTTCAATTTGACATTCTAATAAAATTTTCCAAACATGAAAATTTTCTTTTTTGACTAATATGCTTTTTACAAAAACGCAAGAAAAAAATAAACTTAAATTGTACGACCTACGTGTCCTATTTTTGAAACCTATAATTTTTTTTTCTTTTTGCATTTCAATTATCGGCATTTTGATCAAAAAATTTATTTGGCAAAAAAAATTAATCGGAAGGAGAAATTGAATATTTCAAATACTTTAAAAAGAAAATAAGATGCAATTAAAAATCTAAAAATATATGAAAGACTTTGGGTATGTACATATATATATATGGTTGGGAAATTTAACGATGAAGGTAATGTAATGATGATAGGATGGTTATATCAAAGCAAAAAATTAAAAATTAAAAAAATTAAAACTATTTTATTTTTTAATTTATATCCAAGTTTTTAATATATATATATATATATATATATATATATATATATATATATATATATCTTTAAAATTTATAAGATTTAATGGCATTTTACTATGAAAGGATGATCAATAATCAAAGTTGCTTTTTAAGAAAATATCAAATTTAAATTTAAACTTTTGATGAAGATTTTTAACAAAATTAGATAAAAAGGTAAAATCTATCATGATTTTGATCATTCATAGAATTAATTGTGTATTTTATTATGTAATTATTATAATGCATTTGCAATAAAAAAATTTATATAAAAAAATAATTCTAAATTTCTTATATTTTTTTTATAGAAAAAATGTAATCTCTTTTGTCTTTGAGTGTACTAATTGAAAGATGATTCCTTCTTTTTCCTATATATAAGCTTTGCTATTGGAGTCTCATTTTTCCTTTAAGTGCTTTATTCCTTTTTTTTTTTTTTTTTGTGAGACAATCTTAGCATGTCACTTGAGTTTTCCAAGAAAACGTTTTTACTTATCTCCTTTTAACGTCTTTGTTTCATGAGGATTCTTCTCCGATAAAGCATTATGTCATCTTAGATCTATGTTTGTGAGGTCACTTTTGCTTCTTTCTTTTCTCTTTTTCATTCATATGGGTAAGAGAATGAGTGACTTAGAGAGAATTGGAGATGTATTTGATTATGTTCCTATTTGAGCTTTGACGATAGACACTAATTCTAGTGTTAATGACTATTCCCAAGGAGAGTCCCAATTCATTATAAGAGCCCAAGTTATGTCTCTAATGAGAGATTGGCTACCTATATGCTCGCTAAAGGAGAATTTTCTCTATGTATTGGCCAATTTTGATGATACGGTAAAAAAGCCTCTTTCTAACATAGCTAAGGAAAAGTTAGATATTATTATCTTTTTTTACATGTTAGAGTATAGTTTTTTTTTTTAAATCTTGGTCGTGGTAAGTTTAGAATGAGGGCTCGGATGTACATCTTTATTGCTTGTACTAAAAGCCTTTTAAATTATGCATTTTTGAAAACTCTTGACCTAATAGGAGATTAGGGAGAGAAATGGTTCATTGTCCATTACCATGGGTCCTCTACCTAAGAAAATGGTTGGAGCATTTGAGAGTGTCCTCTTTTATAAAGGTCTCTTTGGGTTCATCTTGATACATTTTTTCTTCATTCGATATTGACTTGGCCTTTTGTGACCACTTTAGTTTAATTTTGTTCATTTTTATGCTTTAGTTTTCCAATGTCTAACATGCATTATACCTATGGTGCACCAATTTTTGAAAAGAGATAGTGATCTTGATTGGCTCATCATGGAGCTTTCTCTATCACATGTTGGCAAGAATGTCATTAAAGATGAAGTTCCATCTTCGTTATCGATCTTTTTTTAAGACAATGCTCTTTGTTAGGGAGAAGTTGTCTACTAGAAATGCAAGCAAAAGGCTAACCAAGAGGTGTAAAGTGTCCTTTAAGATATGAAAAATGGAAAGCTCCTTTAAATGTCCATCGGATAAGTGTGATTCTCTTGCCAATAAGGCAATCATCCCTTCTATAATGATTTTGAAGGATGAGACTTCTTTTAGACTGCAAGAGGGCCTAAAGGAGGTGGCGAGGCCTCCATGTTAGTATAAGTGCTCAAGATCCAACCTATTTTGGATTATTTGATTTATTATCATGTTATATTTTTTATTTATTAATTAAAAATTATTTCTATTAATTCTTATCATTTATAATTTGATAGAATTAGATAAAAGTCCATATGATATGCATTGCATTAAAGATTGATCGATTGATATGAGATGAACTTTGATGCATTTAAATAATATCATTAAATGTCCTAAGTCGTAGCATCGTCAAGAATGGACATTGATCTGTATATGGTAAGACTTCGAATACTATACTCATGCTATAAAATAGTAGTAAGAGATGTTACACTTATTGGCATAGTGATGCCAATATAAGCACTTAGGTGATTAATGTTAGAGAATATATCACTAGACGTGATTTGCCATGAGAACCCATTTGGTTTAGTCTATAGAAATCTCATACGAGAGAGGTACAACTATTCCTTTGACTTAAGTTATCACGGATATCTCATTAAATGATTTATGTACTTTGACACTCATTTTGATGGAGAAAGTTAAGAGTTGCATGCGGACGATTCGATGGGTGTACTAGGAATCTAATGGAGAAAGGTGGATGACTAAGATAGGACATGTTATTCTTTATATACTAAAAGAGTGATCACATTACACTTTGATAAATGTCTACTCAAGGAATATGTGGCCATATTAGAAGTATACCAATATAACATAGTTAGTTACTCTAAAACTAAGACATTTAGGAATCAACAAAAACTTGTATGATCATAATTGAACGTAATGTAAACCAAGTTCAAGGTCACACTATGATAAATTGACATGAGAATTGAAGTTTATGATAACCATACTCATGAAAAGTAAATGTAGATTAATTAATCTTTCTAGAGAATTGTATAGTCATGATGTCTTGCTAAAAGCCAATCTTGATTTATGTATCAAGAATAAAAGACACCATCAAGAAATAAAAAAGGTTTTTTTATTTTTGATACATTGTCAACATGTCTAGGAGCCTATTGAGTCACATGAATAAGTTTAAACATGAATATAATAAAAGAGAAGTAAAGGTTTTTATAAAGATTTTCGAAAATTTTTTGGAAAGGTTTCCTATTTTAGAAAAAATTTTCAAAAATAAAAATTTTTCTATTTTAGAAATTAGTTTCCTAATTTGGAAGTTAGTTCTAAATTTGAAATTAAGTTAACTAAAAAGAAAATGAGTTTCCTAATTTAGGTTTAAGGATAATTTGAAAATGGTTTCCTAACGTGGACTTCTCAAAAATATCTGATCCAATTTATTTGGATAGTCTAAATTAATTGATAATCAATTGGGCCAAAAGCGTTTGGGCTAATAAGCTTAATTTAAAATCCTATAAAATATTTTAGTGGAAGGATAAACTTGACCCTAGTTTTAGGAAATGCATGTTTATAAATTTTTGGTTAAATAAGGCTTATGTGTCCTATCTTTTCTATCATTCGACATGTTTCTCTTCTTATCTTATTCCTATCGAATGTAACTCAAGGTTTCTTATTCAAAAAAATATAAAAGTAGAAGATAGGATATTAGAATAGATGCAAAGAGAAGAAACCAAGAAGACAAGACAATCTTAAAAAATTTGTAATAATTTTTCACCTAAGTACTTTACCCACTAGTCTTCTTATGACTCGAGGGGACTAGCAATAGAGATCTGTTATTATTCTTCGATTCTAGAGTCATACATGAGATGTGTCTATTTGTTGTGCGATTGATAGTATGCATGTTAGCATGTATGTATGTATGTATGTATTTATTGTGTTTCCAATGTTATAACGAGAGAACTCTGTTTATTGTTATTGACTTATTAAGATAACTCAAGATCACTTCTTTCTCAAGAGAATCAAATCATGGGCCATACGATGTCTTTGAACGTTTAGGTCTAACTTGAGATGAATTATTAGACTTGTTGAGATAACTCAAGACCTATTGAATTTGTAGGTAAAGATTGGTATTCACATAAGATGTGAAATGACAAAGAGTTGTCATGCTAATAAGATTAGGAATTATATTGGATATAATTTGTAAAGAGTTATCTACCTAATCCTTCATATATGACTTGTTAAGATAACTCAAGGTTAATGTGTGTTAGAGGATGGGATCCTAACCCACTAAAGAAAATGAATCAAAAAATTTTCTCAAGTCTTATATTGCGAGTTATAGAACTTGAAAAAAATAATAAGAGCGAACATAGATTTTACTTCTTAATTTATGTTTTTTTAATTATAAAATTTAATTAACCAAATCGTACTCTTTTTTATCTAGTCGGATTGTATAGTATGATCGGCAATACATCGATGCAATCAATTATTAATAGAAGTAACGCCTTCAATGAAACAAATTTCCTCGACTGGGAAATAAATCTAAATATAGTCTTCCAACATGAGAAGATTCTCTATATGATAGAGTCACCTCTCCCACTTAAGCCTCTTTAAGATCAAGCTAAAGCTTATATAACATAGGTCAAACATAGGGATGATGTGATCATCTTTCAAAGTATCATGCTGAAATCTATGACATTGGAGCATAAGCCCCAACATAAAAGCACGAGCACCTTTGATATCATAGCAAAGCTTAAGAGCTTGTTCAAGGAAAATACTAGGCATGAGCACTATGAGATAGCCAAAAGGCTCTTTAAAGCTAGAATAGTGAAGGATCCAACATCAAAAAGTATGTCACCGAGATAATAGACTATATCGACGAGTTGGCCAATCTTTAAGTTGAAATGGATGCAAAATTATCCATTGAGCTAGTATTGCAATTGTTACCCAATAACTTTGAATAGTTCATAATGAACTTTAACATGATGCATAAAGAGAAGACTCTTGGAGAGTTGATATCCATACCGAGGGAAGCTCGACTCGAGATTAACAAGAAGAATAAGATTTTTGTACTTCTTGTTAACAAGAAAAAAATGTATGATGAAGAGCAAGAAAAAGCTCGAACACCAAAATAAGAAAAATTCTACCGCATCCACTAGAAGGGTGAAAAAAGTTAAGGCTCAAAATAGCTTAAAGGATGCAGTCTACTTTCATTGTAATAAGAAAGAACATTGTAAGTGTAACTTTAAGGAGTACCTAAAAAAGGTAAAAAGAAGAGCTTTACAACCACCTTAAGTATTTATCTTATTAGAGCTAATTTTTCTATTTCTAATCCGACCTTATGGCTATATGATACTATATGTGATGCTTATATTTTAGAAATGTGCAAGAGCTTAGAAAGAGAAGAAAGATAGCTTCAAAGAAGAATGACCTACACAAGTAACAATGGATCATGGATCAAGAGTTGGACCATTAGTGATAGACACTTATGAGTTAGCACTATCATATGGGCTTATGCTAAAATTCAATAACTATTATTGCATTCTTAGTATAAACTATGAATGTTATTTCCATTACTCATTCGGAACAAGATATTTTTCATTTTCATTTAATAATAATGATTTTTGAAAAGATGAAGTTTTATATAAAAATGTTTTGATTGATAATAATTTGTAAGTTTTAAACATATTGAAACTCCTACATATATTATAAATATTAAATGACTCAAATGATCTAAATAATATATATTTTTGTAACATTGTCAACTTGACCATATAAATAAGAATCGTACATCCAAACTAATCATAAATGGATATATAAAATCATTTAATGATGTCTATGAATCCAATTTACTTGGCAAAATGATATGAACCCTCTTTTAGTATAAAAAGGGAAAGAGCTACTAATTAGTTAGGCCTTACACATGAATATGTATTTAGGCCAACGTTCACCCATGCAAGAGAAGGAAATGATTATTTCATAAACTTTGTTGATGACAAATCATAGTTTGGTTATGTATGAGACACAAGTCTAAAACATTTGAAAAGTTCAAAAAATTTAGATTTAAAGTCAAGAAATAAACTTCCAAAAGTATCAAGGCATTTCAATCAAATCAAGGTGATGAATACTTAAATAATAAATTTTTACTTAGAAGAGAATGAGATTCTATATCAAAGGAAACCACCTAGAGCACTATCATCAAATGGCATGTCCAAAAGGAGGAATAGGATGTTGTTAGACATGGTCCTATCCATGATCAATCAAATTGATATCTCTATTTTATTTTAGAGATATGCACTCCTTACTATAACCTTTATTTTGAAGAAGGTTCTAACAATGTCTTTTTATTAGACTTCGTTACGATATGGAAAGAAAAAAAAAAGCAAATTTTTCTTTCCTTAAGATTTGTAGTCGTGAACCATATGTCAAAAGTTTAGATGGAGATAAGCTAGAGCTCAAATCAATAAAATGAAAATTTATGGGATATCCAAAAGATACAAATGGATATAAATTTTTCTACCACTAGAATAAAGTATTCTTTATGACTAGGCATGTTATATTTCTTAGGAAGGAATTTATAGATGCTAGCAATAGTGGGATGAAAGTTAAACTCGATGAGATTTGAGTAAACTTATAAATTAAAACTCAACTAATGCAACCCTAAGTAGGTTACAAAGCATTGTAACTATCCTATAAACTAATACATAAGAACTTCATAGGTATAAACGAGTTCGTCATAAGTCAAAAAGATATGATCATCGTATCTTGACACATATTGATGTGTATCCTAAAAAGGATTATGAATATAATACCTATGAAGAGATAATATTAGACATTGACTCCTAGATATAGAAAATGGATGGTGAAACGATTTTCCTTTATGAAAATTGAATAAGGTTATGTAGATGACACACCTCGATGGTTTTATCATCAAAGAACATACAAATAAGATTTACAAATTACAAAGATCCATTTATAGACTTGAGCATGCCTCTATGAATTAAAATTGATGTTTTGATGAAATGATTAAAGAGTTTGATTTTTCACTAAAATAAAAATGAATCTTGTGTATAAAAAGGGTTAGTGAAGCTTAGTAGTTTTGTTGTTCTATATGAAGACAACAAACTACTTCTTCACTATAACATTATCATGTTACAATCTATAAAAGATTAGATATTCAAGAATTTGTCCATGTATGTTGTGGGAGAACAATCTACATTCTTAGAGTGGAGATGTATAGGGTTTAATTTTTCATAAAAACAAAGATGAATCTTGTGTATACAAAGGATTAGTGGGAGCTTAGTAGTCTTTGTTTTTCTATATGAAGATAATAAACTACTTCTTGACTATAGCATTATCATGTTGCGATCTATAAAATATTAGGTATTTAAGAATTTCTCCATGTATGACATGGGAAAGTAACCTACATTCTTGGAGTGAAGATGTTCATAAAAACAAAGATGAATCTTGTGTATGCAAAGGGTTAGTGGGAGCTTAGTAGTCTTTGTTGTCTATGTGAAGACAACAAACTACTTCTTAGCTATAACATTATCATGTTGCAATCTATAAAAGATTGGATATTTAAGAATTTTTTTCATGTATGATATGGGAGAGTAACCTAGATTCTAAGAGTGGAGATGTATAGAGATAGATCATATAGAATGTGAGAGCTCTCCCAACGTAGGTACATTGACATGATACTAAAAGTTTTAGTATGAAAAAATTAAAGACAAGATTTCATCTAATGTCACATGGCTTAATAACTCGACTACAAAAGATCCATAACGTAAGCTAAAGAACCAAGGTCTCATCAATGGTCCAAATATGTACTATGATGCTATCACTAGATTAGAGAGATTATCGATCATGGTGATACAAGGATAAAAAATCTCCACACTAAAGACAACATAGTTGACCCTTTGACTAAGCCTTTGTCATAGTAGAAACATGAGATCCTTGTTTGATCGTCGATATAGGGACATTATTGTTTGGCTCTAGTGCAAGTGGGAGATTGTTAGTGTAGGTATCCAAGATCTAACCTTATTTGGATGGTTTGATTTATTGTAATGCTCTATTTTTTATATATTAATAAAAGAAATCTTTCTACTAATTCTTATCATTTATAATTTGATAGAATTAGATAGAAGTCCATATAATATATATTGCATTAATGATTGATCGATTGATATGAGATGATCATTAGTTTATTTAAATGATATCATTAAATATATCAAGTTGTAGCATTGTCAAAAATGAGCATTGATTATATACGATAAGATTTATGAGTATTGTGCTCATGATACAAGATGGTAGTAGGAGATCTTACACATATTGGTATGGTGATGCCAAAGTAAGCATTTAGGTGATTAATGTTAGAGAATATATCACTAGACGTGACTCGTCGTGAGAACCCATTTGGTTTAGTCTATGGGAATCCCACATGAGATGGGTATAACTGGTCCTTTGACTTAAAGTCATCATGGTTATCTCATTAGAGGATTTATGTACTTTAACACTCGTTTCGATAAGCATGGTCAAAAGCCGTTTATGAGCAATTTGTTAGGTGCATTAGAAATCTAATTGAGATAGGTGGATGAATAAGGTAGAATATGTCATTCCTTATATGCTAAAGGAGTTATCATATTACACTTTAATGAATGTTTGCTCATGGAATTTGTGGACATAGCAGGAGTATACCAATAGAACATAGTTGGCTTACTCTAGAGCTAAGACATTTGAGAATACAAAAAAATTATATGATCATAATCAAACGGACTATAAACCAAGTTTGAGATTACACTCGTGATAAATTACCATTATGACTCGAATTATACGATAACCATGCTCATGAAAGATGATTGCAGATTAATTAATCCTCTTAAAGAATTAGGTCATCATAATGTCTTGCTAGAGGCTAATCTTTATTTTATATCAAGAAATAAAATATGTATCTTTTATTCTTGATATATTATCAACATATCTAGGAGCTTATTGAGTCATAAATATAAGTTTAAGCATTCGTATAATAAAAGAGAAGCAAAGATTTTGGAAAAGGTTTTCAAAAGTGAAAAAGTTTTCTGTTTTGGAAAAGGTTTCCTATTTTGGAAAAAATTTCCTTTCTATTTTAGAAATCAGTTTCCTAATTTAGAAGTCACTTTTAAATTTGGAAGTAAGTTACTTAAAAAGAAATTTAGTTTCCTAATTTAGGTTTAAGGGTAATTTAAAAATTGTTCCCTAATGTGAGCTTCTTAAAAATATATGACTCAATTTATTTAGATAGTCCAAATTAATTGGAAATTAATTGGGCTAAAAGAGTTTGGGCTAATAAACTTAATTCAAAAGCATGCAAGATATTTTGGTGAAAGGATAAACTTGAGCCCTATTGGATAAGGCTCGGGATTTACAAAGATAATATTAAATAAGACCATATATGTTATAACTCCTTATCCTTGGAGGAAAAATATGCCACCCCTATATAAATAAATAGCAGAGAGGTGGTAAGGTAGGGCAAAAGAAAAATACATAGACACGTTAAAAAGAAAAAGAGAGAAAGCATTTCTCTTCCCAAAAGCCCGAGTTATCGTATCCCTTCTTAAAAGCATGAGTTGTCATAAAAACCCTAACTAATTTCTTTAGAAAGTAAATTAAATATATAGAAAGATTAGAGCTAGCACTGTATGATTTCTATGGCTTCCTTTGTGAGTATTTAAGTCGTGTGGATTATCAATTGAAGCCGAACACTTGGAGGGCTCCCTTTCCTCTTGATTATTTTTTGAACTACAAGAGGTAATCTTTCATCCATATTTATATTCATGTTAATGTATGATTAGTTAATTCAATGGTATGATCTTAGAGAGGTCCAACATAGTGAGATTTTTGCAAGAGCTTCATAACTCCTTATCAAAACTAGATATGAAGGTCTAATCTCTCTTTAAAGAGATGAAAGAGAGATTGAAAAATATGAAAAAAAATTTGGTGCAAACCCATACAAGAAATGAGAAGCAGTTATGGCTCAAGAGTCTAAGGAATTTAGAGGCTTACAACTATAATTATAGTAAAAGATGCCACTCTAGAGAGAGTAGCTCAACTATAGTCTATTTATAGCCATCCTATGGTGCTTAAGAGATTTTTAACTTCTCCTCCTTCATCAGTGGAGGATTCTTCTATTGCATGAGGATCCTTTTTACTTCAAAAGACAATGCTTTATCTTTGTCACGTGATGACGTCTTGACAATCAAAAAAATAAATGTTGTTTAAAATATGTGGAGTCACCATTCCATTTTCAAAAAGATGAAAATTAAGAAAAATCTAACATTAGTCTTAAGAGTCCCAACTAAAAAGGTTGATTACATAACTAGAGCATATTACAGTCACCCTAGTGTACCTTTACAATGAGGTTATTTTGTATTTCTAGACTATAAATATTTATCGATGCAAGTTCATTTTTATGTGAACTCGTCTATCTTGATTTATAAATTCGATTATTTGGGCCTTTTTTATCAGTTTTAAGAAGGTGATTTGAAGAATGAAAGAAGACTTAATCTCTCATCTAATATGTCATTAGGCAATTAGAGTCCACTTGAAAAGGTAATGTTCGTGCTTTAAATTCATTGAAATTAATAACCTAAGTACCATGCAAAAACATAAAAATAAATCAAGCCTAAACCTAAGGTCCAAGCTCACCTACCAAACCATGTAAAAAAAAATTACAAATCCATAGTAACTAATTTAACATATGGACTTAGGCCTCGAGACTATATCATCATGTCTTGCCATATTAAAATACTAAACTAAACTCCAACGTCCAAGTTCTAAGTTAGAGATCGATCCGAAAGACAATAAAAATAGTAGTCCAAAAAATAAAATAAATATAATATAATGTGAATAAATATAAAATATGATAATAATAATAATAAGGAAAAGATCCTTGTCATTAGAATAAAATTGGTTTTAGGTCGTAACCATACTCTAGCTAGACCGACCTAGACTAACACCACATCAAATAAACATACATCTAACTAACTTAGATTGACATCACAATAAGCAAATATAAGTACAAAATATAATAAAATTAAAAAAAAAAAGATCACTAATCATTTAAAAATGACTCCATGAAAAATAAAATAGATAGTAGACCTCTACAAAAATTTTGACCTATTTTAATTTTCCAAAAAAATTGAATGCATGTAGCTTGCTTCATCATTGACCAATAATTTCTCAAATTTTTTAAAGTAAAAATAAAAATTTTATATAATTTTCCAATCACCTTTAACCCTAATTTTTATTAAAAGTAATAATAAGGAAACGAAATTAAAATTAAAGATAATAATATATCATAACTAAAAAATAACAAAAATCTAATCCAATCAGATTAAATTTTACACCACACAAATATAAAAAATAACTTAAATTTAGATCCCTTAAATATGTCAAAAATTACAAAGTATATTAAGTTCTAATGTTGTTTTCAATTATATCCTTTTAATCAAGATATTTTAATTCAACAATCATCCTAATTAAATCTTAATTACATAATTGATGTAAAACAAATATTAATTAATCCATTAATCATGCAATATAATAAAATTTGGATGATGATTAAATTAGAAATCCAAGATACAAGGGTGTAATCACCTAAATTAGAGGCTCGAGACCAAACTGGATAGAAGTTCACCATGAATTGCAAAAGTTTAGGCGAGTGTGTGTAGGCTCGTAGTGGTCATAATTAGGCAATTTTGAGGGAGTTGGAATCGTCTTTTTTATAGGATTCAAGTAAGTTGGCACATGTCATTAGGAAAGGTATTGATAGTAAGAAGTAGTATTTTATTCTCTGCTAATGTTTTTCCTTTTTTCTTTGTCTACAAGGATTTTTTCTCTCTAGATCATAGTGTGTATCTAAATGTAGGTAGGATAGTATGTATTTATAAAGAATCTTAGGTCATTTTAAAAAAAAAATTCATATTTTGATTTAGGGGTTGGACAACCAACAATGGGCTCTAACATGCAGCCTCAGCATGTGCTTAGGCCAACCTCTCTTTTTTTAGTTTTTATATTTTTTTCTTTTTCTTTTTATTTTTTTGATTTTGTAAAATAAGGTAATGATAAGCTTTATAAAAAAATTTTCCACCATCATAAGTTGGAGTCTATTACCTTTTGAGTTATTAACACATCGTAGTCTTTGAGCCTTTTTGGCCAATTTTTCCTTCTTTGCTTCATCGACATAAGGGATGGTGATGAATGAATTTTTCTAAAGATGTCATATGGGGAGGGTAGGATTATAAAGTTTTTTGTTTATATAATCATATGGTGGTTGTTTTTGTAAGCCTTTTCATGTAATATCGTGTGACTTAATGAACTTGGTAAAATTTTAAAGATTTTGATTTTTAGTGTTTTCTATATATTTTTTTATTTCATTTTTTAATAGTATTTTTTATGACGGTTGACAACAATATCTTATGTCTTCCCAAAATTTCAAGACTCGTGTGGACCTAGCATTTGGTTAGCTTTTTTTTTTTTTATGGATTTAAATAGCCCAAAGTTTGTGTAGGACATAGTGTTTTGTGAACTAATTTTTCTTTTTTGGTGTATTTGGAGAGTTTAAAGTCCGTATGAGACTTGATGTTTGATTATTTTTTCTCTTTTGTAAGTGATGAAGGGTTGTACTACCAACAAATTAGATTATATTTATATTTCTTATGGAAACCAAACATAAGAGTATAGATAGGGCAAGCAAAGGTCGAACATATAGAAAAATGGTTTAATCAATGGTTTCTATTGGCTGATTGTTTTGAGATACAATCAAAGTAAAATAAGGGTTTGTGTTTATAGAGATTTGTAAAGTAATAAAAAATAAAGAGAAATAACAAAAATGAGGAAAACCTTGGTTAAAGATTGGTTTCCACTTTTGGTTTCATCATTGATCATTGATTCAAACATTAACCTATTCTTACAATGAATATTCACCATAGGACAACAACATGTATGTTGTCTCAATCTTTTCTTAATGATTCATTAACCAAATAAAAACTATTTGATTAATCTTTAACTATTGAACTACCAAGTAGATGCTAGCTATATTTAATCCAATAACATCATTAAATTAGAGAATAACAAATGAAGCTAAATAATCCTTCTAGATGCTAGAAGAATTTAATCTAGTTTTATGTTTGTCAAGGGATTCAAAAAATATATTTGTAATCATTAACCCTTAGTTACTATCACACATAAGTTTAGATAAGCAATTACATGAACTTGAATACTTGGCTAGCAATAGATTATAATGATTAAGTAACTAACGTGTACTCTAATCAATTAATCAATCATACAATCATCTTTAAATAACATAGAAAAACATATAATACTAAAAAAGAATAAGTTTAAAATTAGGACCCGTTAAGATCTCATAATGATTTTACCAAAAGCTTCAACTTTTCTTCAACCAAGATAGATTCTTAATGACTTATGGTTGATTACAAGGAAGCGTTTCTATCTATAGTGGTTACCAAAAAAAGAGATCTCAAATAAAACCTAACCTCACTATTTATAGCTAAAAATAATAAACATATGGCCACCTAAGGTTGACACACAACTTGATGGTTTAACACACACGGCTTGCTCCTTTACTTCACATGTTTTATAGCCTTAACTTACCGATGTTGCATGGCTTGATAAAAAGAGGCATACGATCATATGCCACTTATACTCCATCTTATGTCCGTTTTTGCTTTATCTCATGCCCTTGACTTTTGCCTATAGAGAATAGTCTCTTCATCCCATGTCATTTCCTTTTGCTTATGTGCCTTCATTGCTTAACTCTTTAGATTACTTCTCACTTTGAGACACACAATTATGTCTCTTCTTCAGTACATGTCATGTGGATTACTACCGCCCATTTGGTTTTGTTATTGAAAGCACTTGGTTTCCTCCTTTGTTTCTTTGTTTCACACGGCCGGTAGTTATTTTTTTTTTTTTTTTTTTTGTAATTCATATAGCCATATGTCTCTTTAAGCTCCTTCGCGACTTTAGTTTCTTCTTGCTTTGGTTTGAATATATTTGCTTCAATTTGCCATTTTTCCTACAAAACCTAGAATCATTATCTTGATCTTAATTTCTTAACTAGAATACAATAAGTATCAAAAAGTTCAATGTAAAAGAGCATAAAAGTTATGCAAATTATGTACTCATCAAATACCTCCACACTTAAACTTTACTATCCCTCGAGCAAAACAAACAAAACAAAAACCTAACTCACTTTTGTAGGAATCACAATTGTATTTATCACATGTAACAAGCCTTTAAACCCTTAAGTTACACCTAGTGGATGAGTTAAGTCTTGTGAGGGCTTTCAAACGATGAACCCATAAAATTGCTTAAATAAAATCATGCCAATATGATTATCCTTTAAACATTAATGCTTAATTCAGAATATAATAAAATCACACGAGTTAAATCAATCATGTTCAAGATATTATTTTTATATCTATGTATGTCTCTAAATTAATTTATGCATCTTCATAACCAATCGTCATTCAAGCGTGCAATACTTATTTTGCCCTTACCCTTTTTCTACCATTACAAGCAAAAGTAATAAATAAAGATTTTTTTTAATCAAAATTTTTCTTCCTTTAGCATACCAATCTTTTTCAAGACCTTTAATAGTTTTTCTCTAAGCAATCACTTGCCTTTTTACCCGACCATCGATATTTGTGATGAAGGCAATCGATTACTCATCATGTCATAAACTTAGAATGTTTTGCATACTCATAATTCAAATTATTGTTTTACTTAAAAAGTAAACATTTTTTATGAATACTCCTAGTTACTAAGCTACTCAAATTATTGAAGTAGGTTTTAACTTAATTAGACAAAATTTTCCAATTAGAATGCTTTATTTTTCCTTTATTTTTCAAATTTTTATAATAGTTAGAAAATCTCATTTATTTAAACCATGCTTAGGTATAATTTCAAAAGGTACTTGCAAAATCAATATTACTATCTAAATCATGCTCAATCAAAAAGACACATAAAGTTTTTTAGCATGCATGCATTGTTATGATAATAATATCCAAAATAATCTCAATTATCTCATCATATTTTATTAAAATCCATCATCAATCATTAATCAAGAAGAACATCATACTAAACTCGGCATTCATCATCATCCTTTTTTTAGAATTAACGGAATAACCTAAAAAAATTCAAACACATAAAACATAAAAACAATACAAAAAAAAACATAAATTCTACCCCCACACTTAAATTTGACATTGTCCTCAATGTTCAAAAAAAAAATTGATTATGGACATTAGAAAAAAACTAAGATAAAATATAAGGGATCAAATCTGATTTGTAGCACTCGGAATGGAAATGGTGGAGGTCGTGGAAAATGTATGGTGAAAGCATTAAATAGGTTGTTGAGGTGAATGTTGACCATCCGAAAAACAACCACCACATTGTTATCTACATATTAGATTTGGTCGCTCATATAGTCAAAAGAACTATTACAGCTTGATTTGGGAATCGTCTAATTGTGAGATGAGTCGCTCTAACGTGTATGATTAGCCACTCGAGGTACCCTCTTGTGGAACATTTTCGGATGCTCTTTAAGCCTTAACATCCTTATTATCATCACTATTACTTGATTAACTCCCCTCCTCTCGTCGAGGTCCCTTGGTTGGTTAGATGAGGTACGTTTTTCCTTTCTTCTCTAGCAACCCATTCTTGACCAACTTTTCAAAATTCATACGAGTGGGTCCTTTTGCTTGTGCTAACATCATGGTGTATCGACTAAACAACTTTAATTTTTTGATAATGTGGGTGATGAACCCACCAATGATAATGCTACCTTTATTTAACTTCTTGATTGGTAAGAAATGCTTAGTAAGGATGTAGGCAAAGTCTACCTTCATCTTCTTCGAGATGAAGAATAAAAGGTCCAACTCTACCTTATTCACCATACCATTACTATGTTCCCACATAATATCCATGTCAAAATTCGATAGATGAACCGAAAGGTAGGACTAATAATTGTGGATGATTTCAAATGAGGGGGTTGTAAACCTCATTTTTCAAACCTCGTTGTTTCCCTCCGGAAGGACCTCTAAAAAATGATGGGGGTTACCTTACATCTTTATGTGGCCAACCAAATATATCAGCTATCTCAATTCAATCTTATAGATATTCAACATTAGTTATCCTAAATTTGAAGGTCCAGCTTATCATCCTTCCCAAATTCGAATGAATTGAGAAATTCTAGGATGAGTTTCATTTATGATGGGGCATCTATACTCAACAATGTAGCCTACGTTATGCTATTTAACATTACCCTAAATTATTTCAATAACCTAGTAGTTTCTAAGGTATGGTGATCTATGTATCTATTGGGTACTATCCTCCTATTTCTTAGCACATTATAATGATATCCTTAGTCATCATTTTTAGTAGGTGACCAAGATCAAACCATGTTTGAATGGGTTTGAGCTATAGTATTATTATATTATTTCTATTATTTATAATAAAAAAATTCTTTTTATTAATTCTTGTTAGTTATATTTATTGATTGAATAGAATAAGATAGAAGTCCATATGATAGGCATTTATATTAGTAATCGATCGAAAGATATGAGACAAACACTAATGCACATAAATGATATCATTAAAGGTCACAAGTTGTAGCATTGTCAAAAATGGATATTGACTATATACGGTTAGACTCATGAGTGCTATGCTCATGCTATATGATAACGGTAGAAGATCTCACACCTATTGGCATGATGATGCTAAAGCAAGCACTTAGATAATTTATGTTGGAGAACATATCACTAGACTTGACTCACCATGAGAACCTATTTGGTTTAGCTATGAAAATCTCATACATGGTTACAACTAGTCCTTAGACTTAAAGTCATCATAGTTATCTCATTAAAGAATTTATGCACTTTGATACTCATTTCGATAGACCTAACAAAGGGTTGTACATAGGTAATTCGTTGGGTGCACTAGGAATCTAATGAAGGTAGGTGGATGACTAAGAAAGAACATATCATTCCTTGTATGCTAAAAGAGTTATCACATTGCACTTCGATGAATATCTCGCTCAATAAATCTATAGTCATAGTAGGAATACACCAATATAGCATATTTGGCTTACTCTAAAAGCTAAGACATTTAATAATTGAAAAAACCTTGTGTGATCATAATCGAACAAGACTTATAACCAAGTTTAAGATCACACTATGATAAGTTGACATGAGAACTGAATTGTATGGTAACCATGTTCGTGAAAGGTAATAAGGAATTAATTAATCCTCCTAGAGAATTGGCTAGTCATGATGTCTTGTTAAAGGCCAATCTTGACTTATGCATCAAGAGATAAATGAGGTGTCTTTTGTTCTTGATACATTACCAAATATAGCTAGAAGCCTATTGAGTCACACGCATAAATTTAAGCATTCACATGATCAAAGACAACCAATGATATTGGAAAAAATTTCCCATTTTGAAAGTTTTCTATTTTGGAAAGGGTTTTTGAAAATGAAAAGTCTCTTATTTTAGAAATTAGTTTCTTAATTTAGAAGTTAGTTCTAAATTTGGAAGTAAATAACCTAAAATAAAAATTATTTTCCTAATTTAGGTTTAAGGGTAATTTGGGAAATTATTTCCTAAATGTGGGCCTCCTAAAATTATCTAAGTTTATTTATTTGGACGAGTCCAAATTAATTAATTGAGCTAAAATAGTTTTAGGCCAATATGTTTAATCAAAATCGTGAAAGATATTTTGGTAGGAGCATAAACATGAACTTTATTGGATAAGGATGAACGCTTTAAAGATAAAAATTAAAAGCTCACATGTTAAATAACTCTTAATCCATTGAGGATTAGGAAGCAACAATTAAGAGTCCAAATGAGGACAAGTTGCCGCCCCTCTCATTATCTTTGAAGGATAAGGAAATTATCTCCCTATAAATAGAAAAAGAGATACGGCAACAAGCATAATTTTTGGGAAGAGAAAATTTGGCACAATTTAAAGGAGAGCTTGGGTACACAACAAAAGAAAATAAAAAAAGAAAAAAATATTTTTCTCTTAAAACCTCTAGCACATGCCACTTTCTTCTTCTCTTTAGGTTGTCGTAAAATTACCCAGATTAGATTTCTATAAAAAACACTAAATAAATCATAAAAGGTAGAGCTAGCACTCTACCTATTTTAAGTGCTTCTTTGTGGTTACTTAGACTTTATGGATAATTAATAGAGGCTAGATGCTTGAATGACTCCTTTCTCTGTTAAAGAATTTAGATTTACATTACAAGATGTAATTTTTTATTTATCGCTTTAATTCATGAATATATGGTTAGTTGATTCAATAGCATGACCTTGGGCCCTTTAGACAAAGGAAATTTTGTTTTGTTATGTACCTCTATAGGATGCATGATCCTTCAATTGGTATCGAGTCTTCATTGAATCTTTGATTATATGTTATGTTAATTATGATTAACCATATGAATTAGCTATGCTTGATTGTAAATCTTGTGTTTTGATATTTTATATGATTTAAAATTGAAATTTGGTTTAAAAATCAGTAAGGGCGTGCGAGGTTGATGTTAAACATTGGCATTTGTGCGTACGAAAATCCTAGATTGGTCGCGAGTCGGGCACACAACGAGTAAGGCTTGTTGGCCAAGAAGTCGCACCCCAAGAGTGCGATCGGGTAGGCCCACATGCCGGTTATGAGCGCGAGGTGTAGACCAAGTGCTCACCATCCAAGCATTGCGAGGCCGGGCCCACGCATGAGCGTGTATAAGCCGGGCACTCACGCGGCTAGGTGTTGTAAGCCAAACCGGCGCGCTAGACGTGTAGGACGGGCACTCGCATGTCGGGCCATAGGCCAAGTGTGCATACGAGGCCACTAGCCAAGTGCTTACACGACAAGCTATTGGTCGTAGGCAAGAGCACACGAGCACACCAAGCCGAGGGCTTGGGCATTGAAGCCTACGGGCCCTTAAGGCCTAAGGCTCAAAATTTTTAAAAAAATTAAAATTTAGAAAAACTTTGATAAATTTATAAAATGATCAAACTATAGATTTATAATTGAGTTTTGAATAAAATGTGTTTCATTAGTATGTCATATATCAATGTGATTGAAGGGTAGGGTGAATGACATGGATGAGTCGACCTAGTTTTATGGGAATGAATGTTTATAATTTTTGGATAAATAGGATCGGCGTGTCCTACCTTCTTTATTACTCTATTGTACTTCTCTTCTCATTTTACCCCCCGAATGTAACTTGAGGATTCTTATTCAAATAAATGTAAAAGTAAAATATAGGAATTAGAATAGATGTAAGAAGAAGATGTCAAGAAATAAAGACATTCCCGAAGAATTTATAATAATTTTTCACCTAGGTATTTAACCCATTAGTCTCCTTGTGCTCGAGTGCAAGTATTAAAGATCCATTATCATTCATCGATCCTTATTTCATGCATGAGTGTATGTATATTATGCGATTGATGTTAGTATGCATGTTAGGAATAATATGATTATTAATTAGTATGCATGCTACGAAGAGACCAACCAAATTAAATCCTTCAAATAAAATATTAAGTTAATTACCTTCCAACATTATAAGGAGATAACTCCCCGGCTTGTTGAGATAACTCAAGGTCACTCATTCTTTGAGAGAAATAAATCATGATTCATATGATGTTCCCAAACGTTGAGTCTAACTTGAAATGAGTTATTGGGTTTATTCAAATAACTCAAGGTCCAATAAACTTGTGGGCAAAGATTGATATTCACATAAGATATGATATGATAAAAAGTTATCATACCAATGAGATTATGAATTACATTAAATGTAATTAGTAAGAAGTTACCTACCTAATCTTTTATGTATGACTTATTGAGATAACTCAAGGTTAATCCATATTAGAGGATGAGATCCTAACCTACTAAGAAAACGAATCAAAAAATTTTCTCAAGTCTTGTATCAAAGGTTATAGAAATTGAAGAAAATAGTAGGAGCGAACATAGATTTTACTTCTTTAATTTATGTTTTGTTTTTCATTTTGGGTAATTTAATTAACCAAACTATATGTTTTTCTAACCTATCGAGGTTATTGAACAAGTATGATCGATAATACATCGATGAGATAGATGATTAATAAAAGTAATGCCTTAAATGATACAAATTTTTTTATTAGAAAATGAATAAGAAGAATGTCCTCCAACGTGAGAAAATTCTCTATGCGATAGACGATAAGGAGTACCATGAAGGGATGCAAAAGAAGAGTTCTAATAGCATCTCAAGTATTCACGTTATTGAAGTAAACTTTTCTACTTCTAGTCCTACATCCGGGTGTTTGATACCGAATATGCACATATGCATAACTTTAAAAAGACTAAAATAAGCTAGAAAGACTGCTTTTGTTGGGTTGATCTACGCATGAGTAATGGTTCAAAAGTTAAACCATTAACGGTAGGCACCTATGAGTTAGCATTATCATTTGGACTTGTACTTACACTCAAACTGTTATTGTATTCCTACTATAACCGAAATATTATTTTCATTTCTTATTTGGACCAATATGGTTTTTTATTTTTATTTAAAAACGAGAGGTTGTTCCTTTTATAAAAATAATGTTTTATATGAAAATGCTGATATGAGTAATGGTTTGTATATTTTGAACATAAAAACACCTATATATAACATAAATATGAAAAGACTGAAAAAATGATCTAAACAAAACCTATCTATGACATTGTCGACTTGGCCATATAAACAAGAATCGCATATCCAAACTATATAAAAATATATATTTAGAATCATTTAATTATGAATCTTATGATGTCCGTGAATCTTATCTACTTGGCAAAATGATGAAACCTCCTTTTAGTGGAAAAGGTGAAAAAACTTATGATTTTTTAGGCCTCATACATAATGATGTATGTGAGCCCATGTCAACCTAAATTAGAGAAAGATATGATTATTTCATAACCTTCACCAATGATAGATCATGTTTTGGTTATATGTATCTCATGTGACACAAGTCCGAAGCATTTAAAAAGTTTAAAAGGTTTAGATTTGAAGTCAAGAAACAAAAAAGAAAAAGTATTTAAGGCACTTTAATCGGATCGAGGTTGAGAATACTTAAGCACTCGAATTTTTAAATTATTTAAAAAAAAATATTATCTTACAAAGGACCACTTAAAACACAATAATTGAAAGGTGTGTACTGAAAGAAAAAATAGGACATTATTAGACATGGTACGATCCATGATGAGTCAAATTGATATCCTCATTTTATTTTAAAGATATGCACTCCTTATCGCGATATTTATTTTGAATGGGGTTCCAACAAAGTTCGTTGATCGGACTCCATATGAGATATGGAAAGAAAAGAAAACAAATTTGTCTTTCCTTAAGATTTAGGAGTCGTGAAGCATATATCAAACATTTAAATGGAGACAAGCTTAAGCCTAAATCAATAAAGTATAAATTTATAGGATATATAAAACAAACAAATGGATAATACTTTTACCAACCATAAGAACAAAAGGTGTCCATGGCTAGGCATGTTGTATTTATTGAGAAGGAATTTATAGATGCTAAAACCGAGTACAAGGAAGGTTAAACTCAATGAGATTCGAGAAGACTCATAAATTGACACTCCATAAGAGGAACCCCAAATACAAAAGTTATAAAAGATTATAACTATCCCATAAATCAATGCATAAAAACTTCATATATCTAAGAGGATTCATTAAGAGTTAGAAAGATATGGCCTTCTAGTCTCTACACATAGAGATGTGTCCGTCATATCTAGGATGAGGAACCTAATACCTATAAAAAAAATGTTAGACATTGACTCGGGAAATGGCATAAGGCCATGAAATCGAAAATGGAATCCATGTTCACTAACCAAGTATGGACTTTGGTTGATCCCCTTGAAGGTGTTAAACCTATTGGGTATAAGTGAGTCTTTAAAAAGAACACTAACATTGATGGATATGTACACATATACAAAGCCGGACTAGTGGCAAAAGGGTATCATAAAAAACAAGGTGTTGATTATAATGAAACTTTTTCACAAATAGCAATGGTTAAATTCATTCGGATTATGCTTGCAATTATCGCATATCATAATTATAAAATATGGTATATAGATGTCAAACCTACTTTCCTTAATAAAAAATTAAATGAGGATGTGTACATGACACGACTGATAGTTTTATCACCAAAGAATATGAATAAGATTTAAAAATTACAAAGGATCATTTATGGACTTAAGCAAACATCTAGGAGTTGGAATCAACATTGTGATAAAATCAGCAAAGAGTTTGACTTTTCACAAAATGAAAACGAACCTTATGTATACAACAAGGTTAGTGGGAGCTCAATTGTTTTTATTATGCTATACGTAGATGATATACTACTTATTAGCAACAACACTACCATGTTACAATTTATAAAGATTGGTTGTTTAAGAATTTCTCTATTAAAAACATGGGAGAGGTAGCTTACATTCTAGAAATCAAGATCTATAAAGATAAATCACGAAGAATGTTAGGATCTCCCAAAGCACCTACATTGATAAAATACTAAAGAGGTTTAGTATGGAAGAATCCAAAAGAGGACTTATTCTAATGTCACATGGCATAAAACTTTACAAAACTGAATTTCTTAACACACAAAACAAAAGGGAAAGGATGAGTTGTATTTCGTACGCGTCAATCATAGGATCTATCATGTATACCATGTCATATATACGATTTGATGTCTCATATGTTTTGAGTATACGTAGTAGATATCAAGCCGATATGGGTGAAAAATACCGAATTATCGTGAAGAGCAATCTAAAGTACTTACGAAGAACTAAAAACGCTTTCCTAGTTTATAGAAGAGATGAACTAGTAGTGAAAGGGTTCATAGATACTAGTTTTTAAACCGACCATGATGACTTTAAGTCACAATCGAATTCATTTTACGAGTTAAACGGTGGAGTCGTTAGTTGGAAAATTTCTAACTAAGAAATAGTGGGCGACTCAACAACCGAGGCTAAATATATTGCGATCACAAAAGCAGTGAGAAAGTTGTTTGGATTCATAAATTTTTATCCGGACTACAAATGATTCCTAGCGCTGTTGATCCAATAGCATTGTACTATAACAATAATGAAGCTATAGCATAAACTAAGGAACTAAAGTCTCATCAATGGTCTAAGCATGTATTGCGATGCTACCATCGGATTAGAGAGATTATCAACCGTGGTGACATAACGATAAAAAAGGCCATACTAATGACAACATAACCGACCCCTTAACTAAGTCTTTGTCACGGTTAAACTATGAGACCCTTACTCGATCGTTAGGATTAAAGGACATGGCTGGTTGGCTCTAGTGCAAGTGGGAGATTTTTAGTATAGGTGCCCAAGATGTAACCATATTTGGATAGATTTGAGTTATTGTATTATTGTATTATCTATATTATTTATAATAAAAGAATTTTTTCTATTAATTCTTATCGTTTATATTTATTGATTGAATAGAATTAGATAGAAGTCCATATGATATACATTTGCATTAGTGATTGATCAAAAGATATGAGACAAACATTAATGCACATAAATGATATCATTAAATATCTTAAGTCATAGCATTGTCAAGAATGGATATTGACTATATACGGTTAAACTTATGAGTACTATGCTCATGTTATACGATAGCAATATGCGATTTCACACCTTTTGGCATGATGATGTCGAAGTAAGTACTTAGGTGATTTATGTTATAGAACATATTACTGGACTTGACTCACCATAAGAACCCATTTGGTCTAGTCTATAGGAATCTCATACGAGATAGGTATAACTAATCCTTAGACTTGAAGTCATCATGGTTATCTCATTAAAGGGTTTATATATTTGGACATTCATTTCGATAGACTCGGTAAAGGGTTGCACGTTGTCAATTCGTTGAGTGCACTAGGAGTCTAATTAAGGTAAATGGATGACTAAGATAAGACATGTCATTCCTTGTATGCTAAAGGAGTTATCAAATTATACTTCGATGAATGTCCGCTCAAGAAATATATGACCATAGTAAGAGTAAACCAATAAAGCATAATTAGTTTACTCTAAGAGCTAAGACATTTGGGAATCGAAGAAAACTTGCATGATTATAATTGAACAAAACTTATAACCAAGTTCGAGATCACATTGTAATAAGTTAACATGAGGATCGAATTGTATGGTAACCATGTTCATGAAAGGTAATAACGGATTAATTAATCCTCCTAAAGAATTGGATAGTTATAATGCCTTGCTAGAGGACAATCTTAACTTATGTATCAAAAGATAAGAGATAAAGGAGGTGTCTTTTGTTCTTGATACATTGCCTACATATCTAAGAGTTTATTGAGTCACACGCATAATTTAAGCATTCACATGATTAAAAAGAAGCAAAGATATTGGAAAAAGTTTTCAATTTTAAAAATTTTCTATTTTGAAAAGGGTTTTTGAAAATGAAAAGTTTCCTAAACCGAAAAGTTTTCTATTTTAGAAATTAGTTTCCTAATTTGGAAGTTAGTTCCAAATTTGAAAGTAAATAACCTAAAATGAAAATTAGTTTCCTAATTTAGGTTTAAAGGTAATTTGGAAAATTGTTTCCCAAATGTAAGCCTTCTAAAATTATCAAGTTTATTTATTTGAATAGTCCACATTAATTAATTAGGTCAAAATAGTTTTGGGCTAATAGGTTTAATTAAAAGCTTTAAAGATATTTTGGTAAGAGGATAAACATGAACCTTATTGGATAAGGATGAATATTTTAAAGATAAAGATCAAAAGCCCACATATTAAATAACTTCTAATCCATGGAGGATTAGGAAGAAACAACAAAGAGTCCAAATTAGGATAAGTTGTCTCCCTCTACTCGTCCTTGAAAAATAAGAAAACTCTCCCTTTATAAATAGAAGAAGAGATGTGGCAAAAACATAATTTTTTAGGAGAGAAAATTTGACACAATTAAAAGGAGAGCTATGGTACACGATAAAAGAAAATAAAAAGGAGAAAATAGTTCTCCTCAAAACCCTAGCACATGCCACTTTCCTCTTCTCTTTAGGTTATCACAAAATTACCTAGATTAGATTCCTATAGAAAACACTAAATAAATCAAAAAATGTGAAGCTAGCACTCTACCAATTTTGAGTGTTTCTTTGTGGTTGCTTGGATTGCATGGATAATCAATAAAGGCCGGACACTTGGACGGCTCCTTTCTCTCGCTAAAGAATTTAGATCCGCACTATAAAATGTAATTCTCTATTCATCACTTTAATTCATGAATATATAGTTAGTTGATTCAACGACATGATCTTGAGCCCTTTAGATGGAAGAAATTTTTATTTTATTCCGCACCTTCATAGGATGCATGATCCTTCAAACAGGGACATTATCGAATTAAGGAGGATATCTTACTCATTGGGCCTTCATCTCGCAGTTGACCTTCCTCATCGGGATGGCTATCTATTTTCCTTTATCTCTGGAAGTAGACATGGTTGCTTCTGGGTGAGAGAAGAGTGGGGAAGACAATGGATCTTCGGTGGGTTAGTAATAGGGAGGATATTTTTGTTTTAGGGGGGATAATGCAATTAATCTTGTTGTGGAAAAAGCTATTGTTGCAAAAATAGGTGAATATAACCAATTATCATTAAGAATTTCATCTTTGGACCAAAAACGAGCAAGAGGTGGAATACCATAAAGAGAAAGGGTTCTTAGGGAATGGAAGTCGAACGTCCTTTTGGTTCTCCTCGAAAAAGTCTTTCACTTTTTGAACCCATCTTTAAAAAACTAAAAAAAAAATTAGAAAGTTGAAAAAAAAAGGGTTTTCTAACTCTAATAATTTTAAAAGAAAAAAGAAACCTATTTCTACATTTATCAAAACTCCGAATACTAGATATGACCTCAAAATAACAAGAGTTAAGGTTGGCCGGTGAGACGATGGGGAATAAGCTTCATCGTCAAGAGAGAAACAACTCGGATCACCGGCTAAAGCCCCTAAATGACCGCCCAATGATAAAGAAGGTAAGGGTGCAGAGACAACCAAAAGGTTTGCCTAAAAGCAACCACCCTTGAAAGAGATGTAAGAAGGCTCATATCTTTCTCTCTTTTTTCTTCCCACTAAGCTTTTTCCAATATCTTTTAATATCTCTACCATAATGACTATTAGCATTTTTCACTTGTTATATATATATATATATATATATATATATATGACTCTTAAGATAAAACTATCTAAATAAGTCTTTCAAACCACAAAAAGGATGGTTAAAAATATAGCACCATTGACTTTAATCATATCCTTTCAATACCGTTGATGCTTTGATCTAAAATTTTCCGGGAGCGTTTGTGGATGGACTATCAAGTCTCTCCCTGTCAATCCTTTCTTCTTTTTAAAAACATCATTGAAGGGAGGGGTAAAGGTCTTTGACACATGCCAAGAGTACTTTTTGTCATGTGAATTATCTGCTTTAAAGGAGGCGTGATAAACAACAAAACTATACTAGAAAAGCTCACACATTAGATTTTCCAGGAATCAAACTAACTGGCTCCAGTGCAGTTTTAGAAGTATTCATTTGGCATTATCCTAATTAAATCACCAATCTTTCAAGTAAAATGTCTTCTTCTTTTGAACCGAAGTACAAAAAGCATGGATCATCGGGTTTTAGCTAGCAAGTTTGAAAAACTGAGGAAACTACAAGTTGAGATTCTTATGCATAACTACAAAAACTTCTTTATCGCATTGTGGCCTTTACAGTTGTAGCCATGATTTCTCATGATGTCTTATCTTCTAGATATACGCATTAAAAATTTCAAAGGTTTGGTCCACACCCTCATCCATCCCCGGCCCGCCCAAAGTTTTCTTTTGCAAATGAACTCATCGAGAGCCAAAAGAACTACATGATTTGAGGGCTATGCCAAACCATTTTTGACAAACAGGCTAGGAAAATTTTTCGAATTCCTATGGGTGGGCGAGAAAGTCAAGGCAAAGCAGGTATACAAGCGTGACAGCGTCCCTAAAGGCTTACGAGAGTCATAATAAAACTTAAAGCATGAACATTACCATCACTTCAGCTGGCCTAACTTCCATGTCAGATCCACGTCAAAGTCCAAAAGTGACAGAACAAAAAATAAATAAATAAATAAATAAAACAAAACCATTATTTGCTATTTGTTCAGATTGGTATTCACTAAGACCATTTCTACCTTTTTTTTTTTTTTCACTGTGTTGTGATAGTGTTATGAATTTTAAGATTTGCTAAGACATTTAATATGCAAGTTATTATAGCATCATATTTTTATTTTTTACATATTTTTGTTTCATTTCTGAATTTTATTTCACTAATTTCATTTTTTTTTCAATACTTTAATTTTTTTAATTTTAATGATTTTTCTTTTTTTTTACAAAAAATTAAAAAAATTGGTTGTTATTTTTAAAATTTTTCACACAAAATGATAAGGAAAAATATATGTGATATATTTCATATTTTTAAATATGCGTGCGTGTGCACATACACACACGGATATATATATATATTACAATATTTTTATTGTATAAAATTAATGATTTTAATTTATCATTTCTTATTAAAAATATAGAAAATTGATTTTTTTATTTTATAATTTTTTTATTGAAATGATTTTTCTTTCAAAAAAATATAGAAAATTGATCTTTATTTTTTAAGTTTTCTACACAAAATGACAAGAAAGAAATATGCATAATGTGTTTCATATTTTTAAATGAACATATATATCATATTATAATATTTTTTATTGCTTATTGTTTAAAATTAATTCTTTCAATTTGTCATTTCTTACGAAAATTCTCATCTAATTAATTTTTATTTTTTTATAAATTTTATTTACAAATATAATTTTGTTTTTTTTTTTAATCTATGTATGGATATTAGAGTTACATTTTAAAACATGACCATCTTCTCTCTTAAAGTAAAGAATTCTTATGATTTTTCATGATATATATATATATATGTATATGTATATATATATATATATATATATATATATATATATATATATATATATATATATATATATATATCCAAAGGTGACAAATGTATTTTAGATTATTTTTTCATAATTAAAAAAATCTAAAAAATCAGCTAATAATTAAAGTAAAATGGGAAAAGAAAAGAAGAAAAAATTTAACAAATCGAGTCCATATATATATAACAAAGAAAATAACACTTATATTAAATAAATATCAAGAATATTTCTATGCAATATCAATAAATGATAATTTTAGTATTTTGGTAATAAAAAAATATTTTAAACTTGAAATGAGAGATTTACACTATATTATTTGTTTATCCATGTAAAATATAAATTAAATTAAATAATATCATAATATATGCAAACAAAAACAAAATAAAATTTAAATAAATAAATATAGTAATAAAGCGGATTTTGTAGCAACTTGCGGAACAAACATTAGCATATTCCTAAAATATGTACGTTTTCATTAACGCAAAACTGGAAGGAATTGCCAGTGAAGCATTAATCTAGCGAGGGGGCAGCACATGGAATAATATTTTTTGGGCTCAGAGGTATTTTACGCATTTGCAAACTAATTAATGTTTCAAAAGCCATTCTCGATTTAAATTAATATCGTTGTGGATATGACAGAGGATATGCACAATTAAAATTATTATAGTAATTTTAGCGTTTGAAACATAAAATTCACACACACGTGTATACCCTACCAAAACGAATCACGGCGTAAAACCGGAGTCGCAAATCTCAACCCCATTGCAAATTGTGCTTTTAATGTAAAAATTTGGCTGCCATTTTTTTCTTTCGGGTGGTATTTTTAAAATTTTTAGTTATATTTGAAGAAATAATAAATATTTGAATTAAATTTATCATATGGTGACTTTTCGATAATTGTAAAAAATGAAAAACGTATATATAAGTATAGAGTCGCCACTCAATTTTTAAAAAAATGAAAAGTAAAAAAAATATAATGCTGGTCTTAATAGTTATAAGTAAGGATATTGATTACATAACTGAAGAACACTACAATCATTCTAATGTGCCCTTGCAATGTAGTTGTTTTATATTTCTAACTTAGTGAATTATCTTTCTATCCCGATTTGGGTGTTCAATTATTTGGATTTTTTTTTTTTTTTTTTATCAGCCCCAAGAGAAGTGGCTTGGAGATTGAAAAAACTCATTCTTCCACCTAAAATGTCATTGGATAGAGCTCATTTTGAAAGGTAAAAATTAGGACTTGAAGCTTATTGTCAATTAAATCATAATCCCACAAAAACGTAAAAATAAAAATACAATGAACATGGGCCATAGGTCCAAATTCACCTGTCACACCATGAATTTAAAAAAAAAAAAAATTACAATTCCGTAATGAACTAAAAACGGACAATGGCCTCAAGCCTATATCATCTTGTCTTGCCATTTTAAAATACTAAATTGGGTCCTCAAACCCAAATTCAAAGCTAAATCGCGAGAAGAAGAAATTAAGCACCATAAAAATAAATTAAAATCAACTTTGAACAATAGCAATAAAAATAAAATAAAATAAATAATGAGAAAATGACTCATCATTGGAACAAAGTCGAGTCTCGAGTCCTAAACTTACTCTATCCGAACTAACCTATATTGACATGATATCACATAAAATAAATACACAAAGTACAAAACGTAAAATTAAACATATAAAAACCAAAAATCACATAAAAAGACATCATGAAAAATAAAATAGTCAATAAACTTCCATAAGATCTTTGGCTTATTAATCTTGATTGGCTTATTTTAATTTTTTTAAAAAAAAAATTGCTAGCCTATTACTAGCTTCATCATCGACCGACAGTTCCTCCGAAACTTTTTATATAAAAAATAAAAATAATATGCAATGTTTCAACCCTTGACCTCTTTTTTTTTTTTTAATTAATAATAACAATAAGTATATATTAAAAAAATAACACAAACCCTAAAAAAAATGCTAAATATTCTCTACCCTAATAAAATCACATATATACATAAAAAAAAAATTAAATTAGAATCCTTTTAAATCTATCAAATACCATCAATAACTCTTAATTCAAATCTTTTCATTTAAACCCAAATTAAACAATTTTAATTCAACTAATCATCTCAATCTATATTAATCACATAATTGATATTACATAATATAAATCAATAATATAATCATGCAATTCACAAAAATTTGAATGAAAATTAAACAAAAAAATGTTAAAACGTAAGGTTTTGATTACCAAATCAGAAGTTTGGGGACCATCGGATCTATGAAGAGCAACCATGGCATATCTTTGGGCAGCTCGTGAGGGTTAATCCTTCTTCAAAAGTGAGAGATTTTTCACAGTTCTGGCATCGTCTTTGTCGGAGGATCTGAAAGGGCCAGCGCGTGGTGGTCGAAAGTCGTCTGGTTAAGAGCAATGGTGGCTTCTTTTGGCTATTGTCTTTTGCTCTTTTTTTAGGCTGCTATGTTTTTTTTCTCTAGGTGTCAACGTGTGAGAGTGTGAATAGGATATGACATATTTATAATGCTACCTAGGTCGGTTTAGGATATTTTTTATGTTTAAATGGGCATTGGATTGGATAACCCACCGAGCCTAGTGCGCCTGGGTTGTACATGCCTAGGCCTAGTGTGCTAGGTTGTCCAGCCCCGCCCCCCCCCCTCGCTCTCTCTCTCTCTCTCTCTCTCTCTCTCTCTCTCTCTCTCTCTCTCTCTCTCTCTCTCTCTCTCTCTTTGTATTTTTATGGGTATTTTTGTGGGGGTAAAAATGGGATGGTGACAAAATTCAATTTCCAAAATTCATTTGAAATAATACAAACCTAAATATAAAAATCAATATTAACATCTCATCTAACAAATTAACAAAAGCTATTGATGTATTATAAGACATAAATTTTGAACTACAATAGAGAAACAAAATAAAATAGGGTTTGAATCTTAAACGAATTTTATGTCGATAATAAATAAATTAGCTCTCAAGATAAATTTTTTTATCAATATATAAAATTAAATTTATTTAAAATAATTAAATTTTATTATTCTCATCTCAAACATAATTAATTTTATCTCCATTTAGAATAGGAATACAAACACATGCTCGTAAAAGAGACATACTTGAGGTGGGAAAACCCCTCGAGGCATAGGTGGACTTAGGAATCCATGTGCCTGGATACATTCCTAGAGACGGATATGGCTGTGGCGGAGCTCGAGGTGGGCTTGTAAGTGTCAAAGTCATAGGTGAGTGCATACCGAGTAATTCTGACGTCGAATCACGCTTCTAGAAGACATGGGAACCAAGTTGTTGCCTAGCTTTCGCCTCGGTACGCAATTGTTAGATCTCCTTGTTCCTTTCTTTTTTATAGCTCTTGTTGGAGTACCTCATCCCTCTCTTGCAGCCTTGTCGTCTCGTGTGCAAGTTCTCAAGTTTGGAAATGACGCTAGCTGATCCATCATGATATGCAGATTACTAGAAGTATGAACCGGATGAAGTATCCATCAACGTGGTTTTAGAAATTTAGGTACACCGTAAACCCTATCCCTTGTAAGACCTACGGATGCGATGCAACATGTTTCCTCATCTAAATATAGATGATTTGCTGCACAATGTCCATCCTTTGTTGTCACGTCCATCGTATAAGTTTCCTAAAAAGAAATTAAGATTAACTTGATTGATTATATTTAATAAATCTAAAGATAAAATCCATACTTATTATTAGTAAACACGTTGAAATTAAAAACTTATGCATGTAAAGAAATTTGTCGAGAACGTACAACAATTTTTTTGCACTTGTTGTCTATACTTGTTAGTCGTCCCATAACATTTATGTCACTTGTCAAATACGTCAATTTGTGTAGGTCTTTCACCACTCGCATTTTGTATTTAACAACATTTATATAAAAGAATTAGACAAAAAAAAAAAATAAGAGTAAACAAATAACATTTATTGAATTTAATTTTTCTGAAAATCAGAAGCAAAAATGTGACCATCTTTTGCCTAGTACAAACAGAAGATATACCAAACCTCCGGTGTGTGTGCATGTCATCCTTTTGCATTCTCTTTTTTTTTTTTTTTTTTTTCAGCATCGATCACTTGTTAAATGCTTCAGAGTTACAACGAAGCTCAATCATCTTTTTTCAAATATCAGGAGCAATCCAGGCAAGGATCACAATCAATTATTTTATCTTTGGCTATGTTAGAGATTAGTATAAATTATATTTTGAAACTTCATCTATCAACTTAAGCTTTTAGGTGAAATGGTCATTTAATATGGTATCGAGCTTGGTTGACCAAGAGATCCTAAGACAATGTAGACTTGTACAAATTTTAAGTCCAAATATTAATCCTTTAATAGGCTAAGTTAGATTTTGCAACGAGTTGAATACAATATAGCCTTTTCTCTTAGAAATGACGAACCAAGGACTCTTACTCTTCCAACCAAGTAATTGTTTTTTCTAAAATACATAATAAAGATTTTGGGTGAACACCATAATATTGAAATAAATAACAAATGTCCTAACACATAATCCAAACAATCAATGATGAGTCGAAGAGATGATGATAGATAGAAGTTTCAAGTAATTTATTATGGTGGTGATATTGTTATTTTATGCATTATGATATTTTTTGTGAAATTCTAAAATTGATTGATAACTCGTGATGATTGATTTCCTTCAAAAACATGTTGTGTTTATGTATATTGGCAATTAAATATTATTAGGACAATTTTTTTTATTAGAATGCTTGATTTTTTTTTTTTAGGTTAATTGATGTTATGGGTTTTGGGTTTTATGATTTGATGAAAATATTATGTTTCTTTTAATATTTTTAAATATATTTTTTAAAAAAATAAAATTATTTATTAATTTTTCACTTTTTTAATTTATATTTCCGATGGAATTTTTTTATTAATTTCCAACTAAACTTTCTATCAGAATTAAAAATTTTATTTTTTATTTTTTGAAAAAAAAATAAATTTTGGAAGAAGAAGAAAATTCCTACTGAACATTTTGTCAAATTTTCCATCATAAAAAAAAAAAAAAAAAATTAGAGACGAGTGATTTTTTGACAAAAATATAATATTCCATTAGAAATTAATTTTTTGACCAAATTTATTTGCATTTTTAGCAAATAATCCATCGGATATTATACATTTTCTGAGAGTAAACAATATCTTTGATCAACTTAAAATATTTTAAGAAAAAAGATTGAGAGAGAACTAACTCTATTTAATATTCATATTTGATATATAATATTTGATAATTAAAATTGCAATACTGGAATACCCGTTCTTATTTGGAAATTAATGTCTATCAAAAGATGAGATTTGATTTAAATTAGATAGTTTAAGAGCTATCAATAGGTTTTGATTTAAAATAAATAGTTTAACAGTCATTAATAGGTTTTTGGTCTTGTAATAGTAAGAGCTTCTTGTACTTTTAAAAAATCATAGGTTCAAATGTGTTTTTTTTTTTTTTTTTTTAGTATTTCAGTTTATAAAAAAAAAAAAAAAATCATAATAGCCTTTATTTTTTTTAGCTAACTATTAACTACATAAAAAGTCACCTTGGGTTGCAAAACAATTTAGTTTTAAACATAAATAACTTGGTATCAACACTAAATGGTTTTTTTTTTTTTTTGTTTTTTAGAGCATTCATCTATGAAGTTGAGAATTCAAATTTTACTAACAATAATATATAGTTGGTGGCAAATTGATGTTCTCACGCATGATCGTCTATCTCATAAAAACTTTAACCTTTGATCTTGATATAATTGTAATGGAGTCTTTCTAGATGATATAATGTAGTCATAATATTTCAAGTCAGAGAGTATGGATAGCCTACCTACTTTTTCATATTTTTCACCAAACAATATATTGCCTAAAATATAAAGCTACAAGTCCTGAATTACTACAATTAATTTCAAGGGAATTAAAATTACATTCATAATCTATATTTCTTTCAAGTGTCCTCTTTATCTCATGGACTCGGAGATGTTAACTTTTAGATGCAATTGTTGTATTTACTTATTCAACCCAATTTCTTCTTGTAGTTAGTTTTATTTACTTTTTATTTTTTTTATTCATACATCCAAAACTCCTAACAAAACTAATATATTAGAATTTGAACCCGTGATATCATGTTACAAGAGATCAGTGGGTTATAAACCCTTTGGTAGTTAGTTAGTTTTACTTGAATTAGCTTCTCCTTCAATAAAAAATGATCAATGATGATAAATAAATAAATTGATATCACTATGCTTACTATATAATAAGTTTTTGATAGACGAATATTTAAAACATGAAAAAGAAAAAAAACATTTCCAAACAAAAAAGAAAAAAGTGACTAGCATAATTTTCACAAATGACTTTCTCAACACATCTATAACTGGTAGCCCGATTTCGGCCCGCCCATCTTCCTATCATTTATTTACTAGTTACTTTAGTAAGCTGGATCTGTGTATGTATGTTGAGCATAGTGGCCAATGGGGGAGAGAGCCTTGGGCATAGCCCGACCTTCCCTCCAAGGGCTGCCAAAAAACAATCTAAAGACTTCACAATCCAATTAATAAAATAACTGCTTTACTTTAGAGACGGGCAGATGGCCCGTTACTCTTAGTTGATCAATATATGGGTTGGGCCTAGTAAAACTCCCAACGTTTTTGTTTGGATGAGATTCTTTTTATTTTTATTTTTAGAAATTGTCGGTTAGGTTAATTAAGTGTCCTCCAATTGTCAGTTGGAATCGCATGTATTAATCAAGAGAGTTGGACTTACATTCAGTAAAATACTTTACAATGAATTTACGTTTGTTTTTCAATATATTAAAATTGAGGAAATAAAAAAAAGTTATAATTCACAAATGTATTTGAGGCTTTTTATGATTCCTCAATCTCTTTTTAATTTCACTATATAAATATTTACATTAACAAAAATACTATAAAAAAAAACTATATGTTACTATCCATATTATTGTATATAAAGACATGTACTGTGTATTAAGACTCGGCTCTTTTATTCCTTCAATTGTTCATTTTTTTTTTATTGTTTTGCCTCCTACTTAACCTATTAGTCTTTTCTTAGTCTTTATCCTTCTTTCTTAATTTCTTTATTGCCATTAGTTGTTGCTACTTTTCACCAATTATTTTTTTGAGCTTTTGCTGTTGATGTTTGCCTCCTTTTATTTTGAATTTAGAAATCCTAATTGTCACGACCCGAAATGACGAGCCACAACCGACACGTAGCTCGGGATAAGGTGACCTACCACGATGCTACGTAAGTCTTAATCTTTTCTCTATTTCTTATAGAAAGTTCAATAGCATTTCTCCTAATATTTGAGGGTCCTAAAAATAATATATTCTGCATAAAAATCCATAATATATATATACTTTCAAATCATTCACATCAATTCTCAACCATCATCAAATCCATCCATTAGACACCAACATTTTCTAATAAATTTCATCATTCACTAAATTAACTAACAACCATATAATCCAATATTAAACCATAATTCATCATTTAACTATTCAAAATACATATATGGAGAATCTCAATTAACTTGCCCTAGATTTAGTGATGTTACCGGTAGAGCAACTATGTAAAATAAAATATATAATAACCGATTACAATTCTAAAATAGACAATGAGTATGAAATTAAAACTATCATGTCTTATACCCGGAGGAAGTAAAATAATATCCGGATAGTACCTTTAAATTCAAAAAATCTATTATCCTTCTTCGATATCTAGCTCCTATGTTATCCACAAAACACTCGGAGGTTTAGGGGTAAGTTTTTAACACTCAATAAGCATAACACATATTATAAATCGTTATACATTCAAGTATGCCAATGTACATATAATCCATAATTTGAAACCATGGAAGTCATCAATAACTTATTTACTTTAGTAACAATTAACAATAACATCTCAACTTGAAATCATGTTATGCGGAACGAACTATGGCCCCTTCATGGGGTAACTATGGCCCTCGAAAAGGTAACTACGGCCCCGCAAGGGTAAACTATGCCCTACAATGGGTAAACTCAAAGGGAACCACCGTGGGCAATACTAAGTACACTTAGGCTAATCGTAACTCGTTAGCTTTAGTTAGTTTTGCATAGAATTTCATTCAAGCAATCAATATCGTTATTTTCCTTTAGCACTTTATATCCATCATAAATTTCCATTTAATACAATGTTTAATATATCAACATCTACCAACATTTTCTTTAATATCCACAATTCATATTGCATCATACAAATTTATTTTTAGCTTACGGCAAGATTATTATACTAAAACCATTCAACTAACATGCAATTATTTATAATAATTAAGTATTTACTTGTATAATCAATTTTTACCTCACAAGCAATATGTATGATACTAAAGACCCATAATATGTGATATACTTACCTCTAATCTAGATGAACACCCTCAAAACGCAAGTGTCTCCTCCTTAGACGGCTTCCTCCGTCAAATTCTCTCTCACGTCTATTATAAATTTATATTTATCACAAATAATAACAATTAGAAACTAAAAAATTAAAATTCAAGCTTAATTGAACTTTTAATTACCCATTCACTCATTTTTTTCCAATTTCCTAAATTTACATAAATCCTAATTTTAATCAAACCTAAATCTCCAATTGTAACTCCTAATTAAAGATACAATATACTAAATTACATATAGCCCATCTCTAATTAATGTTATTATTAGCCAAAACTTCCAAAAAAAAAAAACATAATAAATCTCTTTTCCTCTTATTCTCTCTTTCTTTCTCCTTTTTTTATTCCTCATCTTCTCATTCTTATTTTTCTTCTTCTTACCTAAATTACTCTATTATCGTCATCGTCGAAGTTGATGCTCGTCGGTAAGTCTTCTTCCTTCCTCTTCTTCCTTCTCCTCTCTTTCATTCTTCTTTCTCGTTTTTCTTAGTTGTTGGTTTCTAATTGAAAAATTCTGCCACTTAAACCATAATGTCATCTCTTTTTATTTCTTTTTTTTGTTTTAGCATATGAAGTTACCCTAATGCCCCTCACTTAAACTCCTCATCTTATTTATTCTACAACGGCTATATGGGTATTACATTCTCTCACCTTTAAAAAAATTCACCTTCAAATTTGAAACGACTACATACCTTGAATCCGAAATAGATGTGGGTATTTGTCTTGTGTTTCTTCCTCTAATTCCCATATGCCCTCCTTAACATAATGATTTCTCCATTGAACCTTAACTAAAATGATTTCTTTATACCTAAGTTTTCCGACACAGTAGTCCACAATTACAATTGGTTGCTCCACATAACTCAAATCCTCACTCAACTCAACGAGTGTGCGATTCAATCATATGAGAAGGATCCGTCACATACTTTTTCAACATAGATACATGAAATATTGGGTGGACTCATGAAAAATCTAATGGAAGAGCCAATCTATGAGCCACTCGCTCTCACTTTCTCCGAGTATTTCGAATGGTGCAATGTATCTAGGAGATAGCTTTTATTTCTTCCCAAACCACATGATCCCCTTCATTGGTGACACCTTAAGAAATACATGATCAATAACACTCGAATTCAAGATGTTTTCTCTTTAAATCGGCATAACTCTTTTACCTACCGTGAGCCGCCCTAAGACGCTCCCCGATCATTGCTACTTTTTCGTAGTCAACTCGTACAATTTACGGACCCAATGACTTTCTATCTCCTATTTCTTCCTAACAAATAGGAGACCTACATCTCCTACCATATAAAGCCTTATATGGAGCCATCTCAATGTTCGATCGATAACTATTATTATAGGCAAACTCAATCAAAGGCAAATGATGCTCCTAGTTTCCCTCGAAATCCATAACATATGCTTTCAACAAATCATCTAATGTTTGGATTGTATGCTCCGACCGACCATCCGTCCGTGGATGAAAAGCAATACTAAAGTCAAGTCGAGTACCTAATGCCTCTTGGAGTTTCCTCCAAAGCCGTGATGTAAACCGTATGCCCCTATCCGACACTATAGATACGAGTACTCCATGAAGACTCACTATCTTATCAATATATAGTTAAGCATACCGAGCTACTTGTGTAAATAGTCTTCACTAGAATAAAGTGAGCTAACTTCATCAACCAATCCACAATCACCCATATTGAGTTTAGTAGTACGAGGCGGCCCTACCATAAAATCCATTGTTACCTTCTCCCACTTCCATTCCGGTAAAAACGACTCTTGAAGCAACCCGAAGGCTTTTAGTGCTCAAACTTCACTTGTTGGCACACTAGACATTTAGCCACCAAATTTGCAATGTCCCTCTTCATTCCACATCATCATTACACTCTTTTTAAATCTTGATACATCTTGGTTAAACCGGGATGTATATTGTATGCAAACCTATGTGCTTCTTCCATAATCTTTCTCCTTAATTACTCCACATCGGGAACACATAGCCTAACATCAAGTCAGATTATACCATCACCATTCACTTTAAACTCATTGTTGTCACCCTTAACAACTTTATCTCTAACCTTTTTTAATTACCCATCCTTATTCGATTTACTTTGATCCGATTTAAGAGAAGCTGGTCATATATTAAAGTGAGCTAACAAAACTCCATTATCATTAATCTCTAATTCAATTCCTTGATCATCTAACTCATATAATATTTGGATCAATAGCCTCCTCTCAACTCGCTATATGGGCTAAGCTTTCATTTGACTTCCTACTCAATGCATCTATTACCATATTCGTTTTTCTTTGATGATACAATATAGAACAATCATAGTCTTTTAGCAACTTCATCTATTGCCTTTGCCTCAAATTCAAGTCCTTCTACTCAAAAATGTACTTTAAACTCTTGTGGTCCGTGTAAATCTCATAAGTCTCTCTATATAAATAATGTCTCCATATCTTCAAAACGAAGACAATTATCGCCATCTCCAAATCATGAGTAGGATAATTCTCGCTCATGCTTCTTTAATTGAAGAGAAACATATGCCATAACTCTCTCATGTTGCATCAACATACACCCTAATCCAATTCTTGAAGCATCACAATAAATCATATACCCACGGGAACCAAATGGTAGTGCTAACATTGGAGTTGTGGTTAAATGAGTCTTAAGCTCTTGGAAGCTTTGCTCACATGCATCCGTCCATTCAAACTTTGCTTTCTTTTAAGTCAACTTCATCAACAAAGTAGTTATTCATGAGAAGTTCTCCATAAAACGCCTATAATATCCAACTAAATCGAGAAAACTACGAATCTCAATAGCGGATGTTGGCATTGGCCGATGAGTAACCACTTCAACCTTCTTTGGGTCTACTTCTATCCCATCCTTTAACATTACGTGTCCTAAAAAAACAACATTATCTAGCTAAAATTCATATTTGAAGAATTTGGTATACAACCGACATTCCCTCAAAGTTCGAAGTACCATTCGTAAGTGCTTGCTCATACTCTTCCTTACTCTTAGAATAAACCAAAATGTCATCTATGAACACTATCACAAAGCTATCAAGGAATAACTTGAACACTCGGTTCATGAGATCCATAAATGCTTGGTAGAGCATTAATGAGTCCAAACGACATCATAAGGAACTCATAGTGTCCATATCTACTTCGAATGTTGTTTTTGGGATATCCTTCTTTTTTATACGCAAGTGATGATATCCCGATCTTGATTCTATCTTGGAAAAGAATTGAGACCCTTGTAATCGGTCAAATAGATCATCAATTCTAGACAACGGATACTTGTTGCTGATTGTGACCTTATTTAACTACCTATAGTCAATATATAGACGTAAAGACCTATTCTTTTTCCTTACAAACAACACTGGTGCATCCCAAGATGACACGCTAGGCCTAATGAACCTTTTGCCAAAAAAATCTTGTAATTTCTCTTTAAGCACCTTAAGCTTAGTCGGTACCATCCTATAAGGTGGCATTGATATTGGCTCGGTTCTAGGCACAACATCTATGCAAAACTATATCTCCCTTTCTAGAGGTAACCTTGATAATTCCTCGGGAAACACATTTGAAAATTCATTCACAACTAGCACATCTTCTATCTTTGGCTCTGGAGGGCTTACATCTCTCACAAAAACTAAGTAACCACAACATCCCTTACGTAACATACGCTTAGCACTAGTATTGACATAAGGTTATATGGAGCTAAACTTTTGTCTCCCTAAAACTAGAATTTTGGCTCATCCGGCATGTTGAAGTTCATTATCTTCTTATTACAATCAAAAGATACATGATATTGAGATAACCAGTCCATTCCCAATATTACATCAAACTCCATTAACTCAAATAATAAGAGATCCACTGAAAGATCTTTATCTCCTATCTTAACTTTACAAGACCGATACACCAAATTTATCTCTACACTTTCTCCTGTTAGAGTAGACACTAGTAAAGACTCGTCTAATCTCTCCGACTATTTATCCAACCTCTTGGCTAAGAATGGGGATATAAAGAAGTGAGTAGCTCAAGTGTCAAATAATACCCATATATCAAAAAAATCAATTAAAAGTATGCTTGACACCACGACATTAGAAGTTTGAGTATTTTTTCTAGTTAAGACATACACCTTAGCTCGTCCACGCCTTGTAAAACTTTGATCTCTTACCCTACACCCGACCTCTACTCGTTTATAACCGACCTCTACCTATCCGTGATTAACCTTTATCAGATTGCATCGGTCCTCTACTACCAAAACCTCTACCTCCTAAACCTTATCTACCTACCCCATTAGATGGATCGACAACATAACTCGACCAAATGAAGTAGGTGCAAGTCCCTATGAGAACGTCCGATGTGATAAAAATGATGGATATTTTCTAACAAAATAACCCTTTTCTCTATAGCAATAACATCCACTCGCATAACTCTACACTAGCCCCGATGCACCTTATTACAAGTTGGATAATGAGAAAGAGTGCGAGCATTTTGTCCAGACCGAGAAGGAATGTGAGCTCTCCGGCTCACCCGAGTTGGACCACGATGGCTATAGCTCATAGGTCTCGACTCCTACCCATAGATGTTCCGGGCCTGCGGTGGTATCCCCTCTATAAGCCATGCCGGCCCATTTGGTCTTGATGGCCTAAACCCCTACTAGATCCACTAAGTTTACTACCTCGACCCCGATGGCCACTAGGTCGTCCCTCACCTCTACTCTTTTTAGGTCGAGGACTCTACTCTTCTAAGTAATTTACTTGAAATAACTTTATCAATCGAACATACTCTACGACCTCCGCATAAGTGTTAACCCTTGCGGTAATCAAAAGTGCATAAATTCATGACGAGTAAATCATTTATAAATCGAGACATCTTTAACTCCTCTATACTCGACTAAGTAAGGAGCATACCTACTCGACTCTATAAATCGTGCATCATACTCGGTAACGATCATGGAAGCATCTTATCTCAATCTCTCAAAATCAAATGATCGTTCGTCGCTTAACACTTTCCGATAGAAATCTATCCATAAAAGCCTTACTAAAATCCTCCCAAATCTAGTTGGATGATCCCTCGATCTTAAACCATTGTTTGAATGTCCCGATCAAATAGAATTCTACCATCCGCATCGCCTTCCGAGAACTACAACTTAATACTTTGCACCTCGCATCTATCTCCTCTAAAAATAAATGAGGATCCTCATCATATTTTCCTTCAAACTCATGCGACTTGAGTTTCAAGAACTCGGATAATAGCAATCTATCCTCATTAGCATGTCAAAAGGATGGTGTCATCCCTACTTATGCATGTAGCCTCTCGTATCGTGCAATAATCTATGTAAATAAGTTCAAGTTTTGGGTAACATCTTGTGCCCCTAGAGTGGCTATAGAACTAGTCACTCTATCCTCCTCCGCCTCTCTCTCCACTCGTATTGAAATCTCGCCTACTATGTTTGTTGTCCCATGTAACATACGGGGTAGCTAGGTCAAGTGTTATATGTGGGGCTTTGCCACCCTAACCACGGCCTATGTTAGGGGTTCTTCCACCCTACTACCTCTAACGTCTTTAGTCCTCGCCAATTAATAACAAAATAGTCCTAATCAATATCATCTTTATAACAAATACATAATATACTTAATCTAATATAATAAGAAACGTTGTGCGAAACTAAAATGTAATGAACAACTTAAAGACAATTTGGAAACCTATTACTACCTATAGTTTCGCGGTACAAAACTAAAGACTTATCCTATAACTTACTAGTTCAATCTTAAAGCAATATCTACTCGCTCTAATACCTTGTCATGACTCGAATCGGCGAGTTGCGATCGACATGTAGCCCGAGATATGGTGATCTACCACGAGTTACGTAAGTCTTAATCTTTTCTCTATTTTCTATAGAAATTTTAAAAGCATTTCCCATAATATTTGAGGGTCCCAAAAATAATATATCCCGCCTAAAAATCCACAATATTCATACACTTTCAAATCATTCACATCAATTCTCAACAATCATCAAATCCATCCATTGGACACCAACACTTTCTCATAAATTTCATCATTTAGTAAATTAACTAACAACCATATAATCTAATATTAAACCATAATTCATCATTTAACCATTCAAAATACATATATAGAGAACCTCAACTAACTAGCTCTAGATTTGGTGATGCTACTACGTGAGCAACTATATGAAATGAAATGTATAATAATTGATTACAATTTCAAAATAGACAATAAGTATGAAAGTAAAACTATCATGTCCTATACCCGAAGGAAGCAAAATAATATCCGAGTAGTATCTTCAAATCCAAAAAATCTATTGTCCTCCTTCGATATCTAACTCGTTGTGTTATCTATAAAACACTCGGAAATTTAGGGGTGAGTTTCAACACTCGGTAAGCATAACACATATTATAAATCGATATACATTCAATTATACCAATGCATATATCCAGAATTTACGACTTTGCAAATCATCAATAACTTATTTACTTTAGTAACAATTAACAATAGCATCTTAACTTTAAATCATGCTATACGAACGGACTATAGCCCTTTTATGGGGTAACTATGGCCCTCAAAATGGTAACTACGACCCACAAGACGTAAACTGCGAGGGAACCACTACGAGCATTCCCTAGTCGGCAATACTGAGTGCACCTAGGCTAACTATAACCTTGTTAGCTTTAGTTAGTTCCGCATAGAATTTCATTCAAGCAATCAATATCATTATTTTCCTTTGGCACTTTATCCATCACAAATTTTCATTTAATACAATGCTTAATATATTAACATGTATATACATACTATTTCTATGTACCAATTTATTTTTTAATATTCACAATTCATATTGCATCATACAAATTTATTTTTAGCTTACGGTAAGATTAATTATACTAAAACTATTCAACTCACATACAATTATTTGTAATGATTAAGCATTTACCTATATAATTAATTTTCACCTCACAAGCAATATTTATGATACTAAAGACCCATAATATGTGATATACTTACCTCTAATCTAGATGAAAACCCTCAAAATGCAAGTGTCTCATCCTTAAATGACTTCCTTTGCTAAATTCTCTCTCACGTCTATCATAAATCTATATTTATCATAAATAACAACAATTAGAAACTAAAAAATTAAAATTCAAGCTTAATTGAACTCTTAATTACCCATTCACTCATTTTTTTCCTAATTTCCTAAATTTACATAAACCCTAATTTTAATCAAACTCAAATCTCCAATTGTAACTCCTAATTAAAGATGCAATATACTAAATTACATATAGTCCATCTCTAATTAATCTTATTATTAGCCAAAAATTCCAAAAACAAACATAATAAATCTCTTCTTTCTTTCTTTCTCCTTTCTTATTCCTCATCTTCTCATTCTTATTTTTCTTCTTCTTACCTGAATTACTCCAACTACTACCATCGTTAGAGTTATCTTCGAGTTGGTGCTTACTAGTAAGTATCCTTCCTTCCTCTTCTTCCTTCTCCTCTCTTTATTTCTTTTTTCTCTTTTTTCTTAGCTGCTTGGTTTCTAATTGAAACATTTTGCCACTTAAACAATACTTGGCTATCTCCTTTTGCTTCCTTTTTTTTTTAGCTTATGAAGTTACTCTAATGCCCCTCACTTAAGCCCCTCATCTTATTTATCCTACAACGGCTATATGGGTATTACACTAACTTCGTCATCCATCATATGTAATAAAAAAAAACATTTCTCTCTCATTACTACTTCAAGATTCTACCTCCTTTCTCAAAAAAAAAAAAAAATCAAAAATCAAAAGTAAAAAATGAAGAGATTAAAGCATGACTTGAGTCATCGGATTTCAAGTTTTCTTTTATTTTTTTATATTTTTTTCTCGACAAATGAATCTCACAAAAAAAATATATTTTTTACAAATATGACCAATCAAGTGTAGTTGTCTTTAACTTTTTTTTCCTTTAGTAATGGTGTTAGTTTTGATAGGATCGATTTAAAGAGAATTGATTATGATGATGATGATGAATTTTGTGATTTTTATTTTTGCAAGCTAATAAAAGAGAAGAGGTGGCATCAAAGCTGATCATCCTACTTCATGTAAAAAAATCCTTATTTTTTAGGATGGCCAGGTATAGTTTTAAAAGGACGACAAGTATAGTACAACTCTCTTTAATTATTTTTTTCTAGTTATTGTGTTGGTTTTAAGAAGATCTATCTAGAGATAGTTGTTGATGATGATGATGATTTTTTTTTTAATTTGTATTTTGAAGGTTAATGAGAAGAAGAGATGACATCAAAATAAATCTTGAAGGAATTGAAAGGTTTACAAAAGGTTGTCTTTTATTTCTTTCTTTGTCTTTGATTTTTGGATAGTTTTTTTAGCTTTACTCTTTCTTTCTTTTCTTTTTTTTTTGTGCTAATGGAATTAATTATGAAGATGGGGATGATTTTGTTGATAATCTAAGCATGCATGCAATTTCGGTGATTAATTTTAATCAATATCTTATTTATTACAACTAAAATTCAATTTTTCTGTGAGAAATCCAAAAATAAAATTGAAAATTTGGTTGATTTTTAAAAATTATAGCTAAAAACTACACTTTATTTAACTACAATTGTATTTATTCTAAATGTATCAATTATTTCAATTTAAAGTGTTTTTATTTACAATAAAATAATCTTTGTTTTCATATACTTTACTCATTGTTGCACATATATCATTAATTATTTCAATTTAAATTGTATTTACTTATAATTAAATAATCTTATTTGTCATATGCTTGACATACTATTCACGAGATATCATTAGAATATCATGAATAATATTAATAACATAATCTTAAAAATTTAAAATAGTATCTCAATGCTTTATTAGCAAATATTTCTTAATCTACTACTTTGACATTTCTTTTTTTTTCCTGTTTTTGTTACATTTTATTTAATAGGAAAAAAAATATATTTTAAGATAGAAAACTATGACATCTAAAAAAAGATTGGATAGTGAAATTCTTAATCTAAGCATGATATTTAATTCCACCATCTACTTTCGCACTGAGAGCTTTGATCCTATGTGTGATCATTAGCAACAAATGGCTAAGATAATTGATATGCAATCAATTATGTAAGTAGTTGTTGTGTTGTTAAGGAGATATTTTACATCTGTCTAAATGACATTGAAATTAGCACAACTCTAACTTTTCAATTTTAGTTAAAAATTCAATACATAAATTCTCAATCCAAAATTATACATGGACATAACACATGCAAATCATCATGTCACATCTTGGCTTGAAAGATCAATGAATCGTTCAATAGAGGTAAGAACAGGAATAACATTATAAGCTATAGTCAACTAAACATATACACATGGTTTATTCTTCTTCTTCTTTTACTAAAGTTGACTAAAGTGCTTATACATTTATAGATTAATATAGATAATAATTATAGCTCTTGAATTGACTAAAGTTATTGCCCATGCAATGTTGCAAATGAGATTGACGGTCGATTGAAGAAATTATCAAGTTAGGTATGTAATTTTTATCATTACTCTTTGATTCTTCAATCACCTTATGTCATTTTATTATATTTATTTTCAATCATCAACTTGCACGGTTTTATTTATATAATCTACTTATTACATATTTATTTTGAAAAGAAAAAAGATGACTTACTCTTTGTAACCTTCATCCGAAGTGGTTTTGAGATTGTCAATAACTAATTTAGCATTAGAACAATATATAAAATTAGGACGCATCATTTTTTTTTTATTGTAAAGATAAACCTCATTTAATAAGTTATTAATTCTAAACAACTAACAAATTTTAACATAAAAATTTAAAATCTTTGTTGTATAATTTTTTCATTAGTGATTTTATTTTATTTTTCGATCTCTTTAATGGTAAAATTTGTCCCCATTCTATTACAATTTGACAAATTCAAACCCACACTACCAAATTGTATAATTTGAATCTCAAAGTAATGGAGATTGGAGAAATATCATTCAAATTACCCATTATCCATTGTATGTGATGATCAACTCGTTTTGGCAATGTTAATTATGTTTTTTTAAAAATATTTTTAATCCTTTAATCTATAACTTTTTTTCTTATAAAATATTATAAATATTTTATTAGTAACAGAAGAAAAAAATTTTTTAAAATATTTTTAACTCTTCTTAATTTAAATTTTTTAACATTTTTTTATAAAATATTATGAACATTTTATAATTGTTTTATATAATTTATAAAATTAGGGGTTAACCCTTAAGTATACTTATTTTAATTTATAAAATATTTCGTAAGACACGAAATTGTGTATTGTGAATTATGTTTTTTTATAATAACATTTTATAAAAACAAATTCAAAATTAGAGGTTTAAAAATATTTATAAAATATTTTTATATAATTTATAACATATTTTATAAGAATTGTTTTAAAAAAAATAATATTAAGTGGGTTAAAAATATTTTAAAAATGTTTTAAAAAACATAATTAATAGCAAAATATCAAAACAACATCATTTTTTCATTTCATGTGTTATTACCTATTTTTTTACCCTTTTATTTATTTTCTTTTAATCATTAACGAAAAAAACAAAAACAAAAAAAAGGGAAAAAAAGGGAAGTGTGCAATTAAAAACAAGGGGTTAAAATTAATATTGGAGGGTCCAATTAAAAGAAATAGAGAGTTTAGGAATAAAGAGAAATCCAATTGAGGGTATAATTAAAAAGCCCAAAAAAACCTCAAACCACGAAATAAAGAAAAGAAGAGCACAATCGAAAGAAATTCAAAAGAAAAGACCTTGATTAATTACAATTTAGGAGTGTCATTAAAGTTTAAATAGTCAAAATTAAACTTGAATTGATGAGCTAGGAGAAATTAGGGACTAAAATTAAATTTTTTTCCTAAAACAAATCCTAATTTCTCCTATAAATACACATCGATTCTCATTTTTATAAACCACATACTATTCATCATTTAAAAAAAAAAACTCATGTAGCCAAACATCTCTCTCCTACAACTGAACTAGTGCCACCCACGTCTTTCTTACTTGACCGTCACTCATTCCTCCTTATTTGGTCGAACTAGCACCACCCACAATCTCATCATTTGACCACCACCCACTCCTCTTCATTTGGCCAAACCAATACCATCTAAGTCTCTCTCTCTCTCTCTCTCTCTCTCTCTCTCATAACTAAATTAGCACCACCTACCTCTTTCTCATTCGTCACCGAACCAACTCTCCTTTACCTAGTTATGACTAGCCATTCCATCTCGCTCCTCCAACCTTGAATAAACTAGCTTTACCGCTCTCCAACCTTGATTAAATCGGCCTCTCTTTTCTTGACCAAATCTACCATTCGATCTCTCTCCTCCAGACCTTAATCGAATCACCCCTCTTTAGCCTTGACCTAATTATCCTTCTCCTCCTTAATCTAATAGCTTCATCCCTTTCCTTTTCCACTTTTTAACTAAAATACCTATCATTACAACTTCGACCTTGATTCAAATAAGCTTTCTAGATTATAATATAAAATATCATTTGGAGGCCTAGACAAACTTAGATTTTGACGCACTATATTACTCTAAAAATCTTGAGATGTCCTCTATAAATTATTTGAAGATCACTACTTCCGGATCCGACTCTAAGGCTTCGAAAAACTTACAAGAAGCCTAGAAGGTCTAAATTAATCATGCTTGGAATTCTATAACTTTTAAACACCATTACTCTAAGTTCCTAGTTTATGTCTTGAACATGAATATGAGCATAGATTATTGTAATAAGACATAAAACATAGCAAATAAACTAAATAAAAAAGAATGATATAATGTTTCTATTAAATTCCCTCATACTTACCGTTTGCTAGTCCTCGAGCAAAACAAACAAAATAAACAAAATAAAATACTTCTTAACTCATTTTTATGGGAATTACCATTGCATTTAGCATATGAAAAAAGCCATTAAACCCCTAGGTCACTCCGAGTATAGAGTTGTATATCGTGAGGGTTTTCATAAGATATACCCATAAACCCTTAAGTGAATGTCATATAAGTATAATTATCCTTCAAATATTGAATCTTAATTCAGAATCTAACAAAATCAAAGATTTAAGTCAATCATGTTTAAACTATTACTCTCATATCCATGCATGTTTTTAAATTAATTTATGCCCTTTTATAATCAACATAATTTAAGCATGCAACACTTATCTTGCCATTACCCATTTCTACTATTATAAGTAAAAGTAGTAAATCAAGACTTTTTTTCTTATTTTTTTTCAACATTCTAATTCTTTTTCAAGACATCTAATAGTTCTTTCCTAAGTAATCACTCGCCTTTTTACGTGAATACCAATATTTATGATGAAAGCAACCAGCTACTCAACAAGTCATAAACTTAGAGTGCTATGCATACTCATGATTCAAGTTGTCTTTTAACATAAAAGTTAACGAGTGGTAATGAATATCCTTATTTACTATGCAACTCAAAATATTGGAGTAGATTTACCATTCAATCAGCAAGAGCAAAATTTCAACTTAGAATGCTTTCTTTTTCTTTCTCAATGTTATATAATTAATTGGAAAAACTCATTTTACTTAAACCATGCTTAGGCTTAGTTTTAAAGAGTAATTTCAAAATAAATATTACTTCAAGAGTTATGCTTAATCATAAAGACACATAAATTTCTCTAGCATACATGCACTTCCATAATAATAACATTCAAAATTATCTAAACTTTCTCATAAGATCTTGCTAAAATTCTAAATCAATCATCAAGTAAGATGGATATCATACTACTCGTGGCATTTTTTTTAGAATATAAAAATTAAAATCACAATAAAAAAAAATTCAAAACACAACCTAAATCCTAAATTCCTCCCCCTCCCCTCCTCCCCTTCCTAATACTTAAAACTTACAACGTAAACTCAAAATTCAAAGAAGAGTAAACTAAACACATAAAATAAAAAGGTTACATAAAAAGAAAATAAAAAAAAGGAAAAATGAAAGAGAAAGCAAATCTAGTCATGTCAAACTTGGCATCCAAAATATACTTCCAAGCATTTCCCATATGTGGCTCCTTGACTTCGAGTCCCAAATAACATATCACATTCATAAAATTAGAGAAAACCTTGTCTTGCATCTTAAAATAACAAAAAATATAAAATGACAATGACAAGAACAAAACTTGTAAAATAGAAAATAATAATGGTAAGAAAAAATTAAATTTGTTAGCGTTATTAGTAAACTTATTTGGAAGGACAACTTCAATAGTAGGTATGTCAAAAATATTATCCAAGTCTATTTACTCAATTTCATTTTTCTGCTTGACTAGTTCATCAATAAACACAATATTGTTTTGCTCTTAATTACAAGTTGGCTCTATTTTGATGGCTTCAATAACTTACTCTTCTACTTCTTCATTATTTACTTAATTCCTTTTTTTACAACTCATCTTCTTCAAACACATCCTTTCCTTTAATTATTATATTTGAATATTCTTTCGAACTCATTTCTATTTTAGAAGCCAAATTGCTTGAAGCTCATTGTAATAACCCTACCTAAGAATAATATTTAAGTAAAAAAAGGTTAGGTAGAAAAATAGGACATCTTGATCGCCCCTTAATTTTTCTTTCTTTTGTCTCTTCTCTCTCACGTATTTCTCTTTAGAATTTCTCTCAATTCTTCCTTTCAATTCCTAAGCTAAGACTTTGTTAAATTATCTTAGAAAAACTATAAACTAGTTGATTAAGTGAAGGTTAGCTAGCTTGAAGCTTGGAAAGCTTAGAGAGCTAGGATTGAATTGAGTATTGAAGAGCAAAATGTAAAAGGTAAGATTTTTAATCATTTGATCTTTAAATTAGAGTTCTTACATATAGTTATTGATGATTTTAAAGTTAGATTACATTGAGTTTGTTGATTAAATGAAGAATTGACTTAGATTAAGGTTAGGGTTTTGAGACCCATTTGGAGAAAGAGTTGATTAAATAATTCTATATGTTTGGATGATATTTAATTATCGTAGGTAAATGGTTTATGAAGTTAATTTAAAGTAAAGATTGAGTAAATTTGAGTAATTGAGAGGTTGAAGATGATAAACGAGTAAAAAATCCAAAATTAGGTTTTAAATTGAAAAGAATTAAGAAAAAATAAAGAATTAAGTTATATAAATATAATTAAAGATAGATGGAATAAGTATTGGGTAAATTAAAATAGAATTGATGACTTAATTGAAGATTGATTATTTAAAGGTTTAAATTGAATTCGAGAAAAGATAGTATGTATGAAGTTTGATTGAATTGAGGATTGATGATGATGAGAGATCATAGAATTTAGTTAAAGTTATCGGTTTAAGTCTTTCGATCAATTCCATTCTTATAATGAATCTTGTATTCTCATTTTTAGAATGATTCATTTGTTTTGAATTATTCTTTGATATATGATATTGATGGTTATTCCATCATCATGTGTTATTAGATTCTTCAAAATAAACAACTCCATCTCAATAACCTTGATTTCATTTGATTCTTCGATTATACTATGAGTGGATATTATATAACATATTATGCTTTAAAATTTTTTTGATTATGTATATCATGTATCATTAATTTAAGTATAATTTACTCATATTTCTTAGAACTTAGATAAAAACGAACTCTCGTGTGTTTGAAACGATTTCATATCGAAAGAGATTTGATATGATTTTAAAAAGGATTTAAACATATGATAAGAGTTATTGTGTGCATCCAAATTAAACTCCTAAACTCCCGTAATATAAATGTAGTAAAGGAGAGTAAGGATCGATCCCACGAGGAGTTTTTGTTACGTTAGTTGTCATAAATCTAGAAGAAACATGAAATAAATAAAAAGAGGGGTTTTTAATTTGACTGAGATATAACTAAAACTAAACAAATTAAATTCAAGAAATAAGTTTAAAATAAATGTTCAAGTAAACAAACATTGGTTCAAGTCACATCCATTTTTGGAACTTAAGATTTATCCTTGGTGCTAGAAATATCGGGTTCTCATTCAAATATTTGTTGTGATATTAAAATCAATCTTTCTTTATGATTGACCAACTAGAAACATGTATTCCAATTAACCCTTATTATTTAACAACCACTAGATACGATCTAAGAGTTAATCAAATAATGATTTTTTGTATTAGAAAGATCAATAAAAGGAAGATAACATAACACATGTTGTATTTAATCTAGTTAAACAATCTTCCTAAGAGTCATTATTTTCCGACGCAACAAACCATACACTTCTAGTTGCTACACGAATCAAAGGGATTGAATAATTACGGATTCAATATTCAATCTAGTTATAGATTATTTTAGTCAATAAACTAACTACGCACATTAGAAATCAACTTAAACAATCATGAAAATAATCATAGAAGAAATTTTAAACTTGAAAGAAGCAAACCGATTTGTATTAATGTTTAAGCATTTTAAAATCTTTGATTTTCAAAAGCTTCGATTACCTTCACCAAGGAAAGAGGTTTAGTTGCTCATGACGATATTCATAGCGACCGTCATAGCGAGGAGTGAGAAAATAAAGCTAACCAATACTAAGATGAATAAAAGAATGAAAATAAAAAAATGTTTGTCCTAATATGCTATGTTTCTATTTATAAGGGCTTTTTATTTCCTAAAAAGGGTATAAAATATTCGCTCCTCTTTCGGAAGGTTCGAGTATATTCCCGGTAAATCGTAACGAAATTTGTTTCCTAGTTGAGGTATGTTGTACGTTTGCAGGTTTTCGGCGTGCCCACATTAATTTGCGACGTGCCCACGCCTTCATACTCTTATGTGTCCATGTCCACTCGAATCCGCATGCCCACACTTCTCGTGTTTTCTAGTGTCCGAATTGGTGTTGATCATAAATTTTCTTTATATGGTTCTTTTAACGTTATTTATCAATCGGTTTCACATCCTAGCACATAGAATACAAAATCGGTTAAGGTTTACCATTTAGACATCTCAAAATAGTAAAATGTAGGGGAATTAAGCAATTTAAACACATTTATTTTGATCACTATCAAATCCTCCACACTTAGCTCATGCACCGCCCTTAAGCACGCAATAATCCAAACTTATCAAACTAACCCTCTAAACCCCTCATTCTGTCTCAACCAATATATTCACACATTAAAACGCAAAGTCTTAAAGAGTTGAACTAAAAACATGATAAAAATAGGACAATTACGATAGAAACTCTATACTTTCTATAATCATGCATAATAAATCCCCAACCGTCGAGTTTAAACTAAGAATGCAGTTGAATTCATCACCCTTACTAAGAGTTCACTCAAAAGTGCTCATATTGTTTAGGGTGAATGTATTTGTCAACTCTCAAGTCAATACACGGAAGAATCCTTACCATAAGTTTGCCAAGATATCATATCTCCACTACTAATTATTGAATCAAATGCAAAAATCAAAGTGGTCTTATGATAGGATGAAATGAGTCCGTAGGTAGGGTTTGGTGGAGGTTGTTTAGTCTAAACAAGTCAAGAATCCTATACAAGTTTCAACCTTTAAAAATCTGATTCCTCAAGCATTACATGCTCACTTTTGTTTTTCCTAAATTGCTAATCCCGATCTATTTTCTTTATTATTTCTTTCTTCATTTTTCTTTCTGTCGCTTCTCTTTTTCTTTCATTTCTTTACTTTAATTATCTCTTTTTTTTTTACTTGAAATAAGCAAACCATCACGGCAAAAAATGTGCACTAGTAAACTATAATAATTAGAACAACAACCATTTTCGATAATTTTCTCAACAAAATTGGAGTCTCGCTTAATTATATGTGTACAAAATTCTTGACTTATGGTTCAAACAGGTATTGTTTATCAAATAGAGGGCTTGATTGGTTTATATTGTGGTTATTTAATCAAGAAAAGGCTAAGGCTCAAACTTGGCTCTTAAGGGTGAAAGTCGGGGTAGGTTTTTAAAAGGTGTAAAAATGGCTAATCCTAGGTGTCCTTATCATCTTAATACATTCAATCCAAAAGTGTAGTCTCGAAATATAAAGCAAGATAAGTTCTATAAGGATTCAACTTACAAAGACAAACACACAATTAAAAAGGAAATAGAGCTTACATAGATGAATGTTTAAAGGCTCAAAAGCTCACATATGTATGTTTTATGTGAATTTTACACATTTCTCATTTAAATCAATTATTAGGGGATTGTTATACACAAAAATATCAAACAAGAGTGTCCAAATATTCATGCCAATTCCTATCTTATTTTTACCTAACTCGATGATTCAAATAATTCCAATCCATTTCAGAATAAGTCTCAACGGAATTGAAGATTTCAAAGGGGGTTTAACTAGCGAGTTATAGCAAAATTAAGGACAACATGAACATAAGTGAGCAAAAATTCACAAGCAACAAATAGAAGCAAATGCAAGACGGACCATCCGCCACACTTAGGCAACACATTGCCCTTAATGTGATATTACCGTAACAAGATACAAACAACATAAGCCAAATGAAAAACAAAGGGTGGTGCAAACAAAATACAAAAAAACAAAATAAACGAATCGAAATAGAAAAAAAAGTTAAAGGGCAAGAAAACTTCTCCATAGGTGTAGGTAGGTAGAGGCGAAGGCAACACTAATGCGTGAGAGAAAATAGAGGGGTAAACCCCCGAGTGGCAAAGTATGCCATAAGGTTGTTCTCTAGACGTCTAAGGCGGCGATCAAAGTGAGAGAGATTGTCACGGGAGCGAGGAGGTAGAAGGTTATGGGGTATCGAGCACTTTATTGTGGTAGTTGGCTGCTGCCTATTACTAGAGCGATAAGCGTAGGGATTTGTCTCTTGGAGGAGCGTTGTGAGGAGGAAGGAATATTTGGTCCATAAACATATAGGTGACACTCGAGGGTTCCATAGGACAAGCAATATTTAAATTGTGATCGGACGGATATAGTACCTCCGGATTAATAGCCAAATGTGTAACATATGACTCTAAGATCAATGGTTTCGATTTTTTACGGACAACGGAATGTAACTAGTGAAGTATTTAATACCCTAAATTGACCATAACATTCTGTTCTAAACACCATAAGAAGAAAAATTCAGTCTTAGTTAAGGTTACGACGCTATCCCTTTGACCCAAAAAATTATATGCTAAGAATGTATAGAGAATATACAAGATAGGCCTAGGCAAATAAGAGCCTTTGGAGTGACTAGGTCGATATGGTTGGGAATCGATAGACTAGGCACTCCATAAGGCCGAAGGGTAAAAATTCGAGCTAAAATCATGTTTGACATACAAAAACCTATCCGATAAAGATTCGATTGCTAGACAAACCCCATAGACACATTAAACTTAGTAATAGACATAGAAAACTCACGGCCCATTAATCAAAATACTACCATATTTTCGGTAAATAAATTAAATTCTAGTGCCTCATTAAATTGAAATGTAGTGTAGAATTCTCTAGTTAATTCTTTGTCCATAAGAACAATTTACATTGATATATGCGGTCTAACTTAAACCAGCGATTAGAGCATCAAATTCATCAAGACCCATTAAGTGAGCAAGGAAGTTTACGTGAATATACTTACATGGGTAGATTTTGCATTCACAAATCAAACCGTACCTCTGTTGGTGTGGGCCGATAGAAAAAGTAGTGAAACCACCTATTGGCAACCTTATATTTCAAGGTAGGTTGATCGGTGGGGCATGCGATTGAGGTGAGGATTCGAAGTATAGGTTGTACGACTAGTGTCCTTAGTGGACGTAATGGAAGAGGATAGTGCACCGGTGGTAGTGGTCCTATGGTCGATTTCGAGACTTCATTAGGATAGGTAGGTGGAGGGGACATAGAGTGGTTAGTGGATGACTCACCAAAGTCATCGATTGGGCGCTACATTACCTAATTAATGCATCTAGCTTGGGCTGCGGTACTCATGATAGCAGCGGTGGAAGGTGTTTAAGGAGAGGGAGTCACGGGTGGAGAGTGTGAGAAATTAGGAAATCGAGAATTTTATTGGGTATTTGGAAATTAGGAAATCAAGAATTTTATTGGGTATTTGGATAGGGATCGGGGTTAGGGAAATTGATTAAGGAAAAATAGAGGATTGTAGTAGATCCGTAGGTGGTGTTCATGGATTATGAAGAAAATGAAGGCTCGTCGTAGTGGTGGTTTAGGTGCGGTGAGCGACGGGTTGGTGAAGAAAAAGAATTGTTTGGGGTTGAATTGGGGGAAAGAGAATGCCGGTGTGGTTTAGGGTTTAAGCGAGGTTTGGGTGGGGTGCTACGTTTCATTTAAATGGAGGTAAGCGAGTGAAGGTTGAAGTGCTTGCATTTCATTTAAATTGAGGTAAGGGATGGTGGTTTGTTTGTTCTACCCCCATTTAAAAAAATATAGCTTGCATTTCTATTGGCCCAAATGGTCTTTTTCAAAGAAATATGCATGTCCAAAAATGCCATGCTCACCTTTTGTAAGTGTTGATTTAACCTATAGCCTGCACAAAAACTAAAGGAAGGAGAAGACTTCAAAAAAAATTAAAACACTTTACGGACTTGCATATAAATATTGCGGATATAACCTAGAAGTATGGGCACGCTAACTCTAAAACATGGCCATGCGGACTCCTAAATTTCAACAAAAAATAACAAAAACAAACATAAAGTTTAAACAATTAAAAAAAATAAATGTCAAAAGTGATAAGCGTGGGTTGCCTTCCAATAAGCGCTAAGTTTAACGTCGAAAGCTCGACGTGAGTGTTACTTATGGCTATGTATAAACGAGGTTGTGTCAACTCTACTTCATCCTCATCCGTGAATGGAACTCCTTCGTGGAAGAGTTTTAGTCTATGGGCATTCACTTTGAAAGATTTTAAAGTCATTGAACTTTGGATTTCGACTACATTATGAGGGAATACGTTGGCTATGACAAATGGTCCAAGCCAACGAGATCGCAACTTACCTAGGAACATTTTGAGTTTGGAATGATAAAGAAGAACCTTCGACCGGTTGAGAACTTTTTCCTTGAAATTATCTTGTCATGAAAAACCTTAGTTTTATCGTTATTGATTTTAGAATTTTCATAGGCATCATTCCGAATTTCTTCTAACTCTTGTAGCTATAACTTTACGTGTGCAATGTTCTCATTCCAATTCATGTTGCATTGCTTAACCATTCAGAATGCTTTGTGTTCTTTCTCGATAAGGAGATGATGTGACTTACTCGTACATTAGTCCGTATAGGAACATACCAATGGGTGTTTTATAAGCTGTTCGGTATGTCCATAATGCATCATCTAAACACGGACTCCAATCTTTGCGATTCGAACTAATAGTTTTCTCAAGCATAGACTTGACTTCTCCGTTTGAAAATTCTACTTGCCCATTAGTCCGGGGGTGGTAAGAAGTAGTAATTCGTAAGTCACACCATACTTTTTTATCAAGGCTCCAATGGTTCCGTTGTAAAAGTATGTGCGTCGATCACTAATTATGGCTTTAAGGATACCAAATCTATAGAATATGTTAGATTTAACAAAATCTAGAGAAACCTTAGAATCATCGATCTTGGTGGTTTTTGCTTTCACCCACTTAGAAACATAATCAACAGCTAACGGAATGTAAATATAACCAAAAGAAACGGGAAATGGTCTCATAAAATCGATACCCTAGACATCAAAAATTTTATAGACTAGAATGGGAGTTTGAGGCATCTCATGTCTTTACGAGATATTACCTATCTTTTGACAACATTCACAAGACTTATAAAAAAAGTAGATATCCTAAAACGATTGGGCTAATAGAAACCACATTCTAAGATTTTTCTTGCTGCTCTATTAGCCCTAAAATGTCCTCCACATGCATATGAGTGGTAAAAAAATAAGAATGGAGGAAATTTCGGTTTAAGGTATGCACCTTCGATTACCTTATCCGTATAGTGTTTCCACGGGTATGGGTCGTCCCACACATAATATTTAGCGTCACTCTTGAGTTCATCCTTTTTAGCTTTAGAAATTTCTGCGGGAAGAATGTTAGAGGCTAAATAATTCAAGATATTTGCATACCATAGCAGTCGCCCACTGACGAGAGAACAATTGCTCGTTAGAGAATTTCTCTCTTAACTTTTCCTCTCGTTTTCACATGAATCAAACGACTCAAATGGTTAGCAATGCAATTCTTGACACCATTCTTGCCTTTTATTTCTAAGTAGAATTCACTCAAAAGTAGGATCCATCGCATCGATCTTGGTTTAGCATCTTGCTTCATCATCAAATATCGAAGTGCTGTATGATCGGAATACACCACAACTTTGGTACCCGGTAAGTAAGAACGAAACTTCTCCCAAAACAAACACAACTATCAAGAGTTTTTTCTAAGTGGTGGAATAGTTCCTTTACACCTTATTCAATGTCATGGACGCATAGTACATCACGTGGGGTGTTCTACTCACTCTCCGGCCTAAAACGGACCTTAAGGCATTATCACTTACATCACACATTATCTCAAAAGGAAGACTTCAATCTAGTGGTTCAATAATTGGTGCTGAGATGAGCATCTATTTCAACTTGTTAAAGTCTATCTTGCAATCTTTATTGAACTCAAAGGTCACGTCTTTCTGCAACGAACTTGTATAATATTTGTGCAATTTTGGAAAAATCGTTAATGAAACATCGATAGAAACCCGCATGGCCAATAAAAGAATGAATTTTTCGCACATTAATGGGGTAGGGTAAGGATTCAATAACATGAAATTTTTGCCTTATTTACCTCTATCTCTCTAGTCGAAACAATATGTCCGAATACAATACCTTGTTCTATAATAAAATGACATTTGTCAAAATTTAAAATAAGATTTACATCTATGGATCTTTACAAAACTAAAGTTAAATTATATAGACATTTGTCAAATGAGTCTCTATGGATCGTAAAGTCATCCATAAAGACTTCTATGATATGCTCTACATAATCCGAAATTATGTTTACCATGAATATTTGAAAGATGGTTGGTGCATTGCATGCTCTAAATGGCATTCATCTATAAGCAAAGGTGCCAAAAGGGCATGTAAATGTAGCTTTCTCTTGGGCCTTCGTAGCTATAACAATATGAAAATACCCGAATAACCATCTAGGAATCAATAATAGGCACCACCGATAAGCCTTTCAAGCATTTGATCAATGAAAGATAGGGAGAAATGATCCTTACGGTTTACTACATTCAATCTCCCGTAGTCTACGCAAACCCGTCACCCATTTTGAATTCCGGTGAAGACCAAGTCTCCATTTTGATTCTTTACCACTTGTGATACCGAGCTTTTAGGGGATAACTTATATTGGACTAACCCATGCACTATCCAAAATTGGTTAAATTACTCCGAGCTTGAAGTAGTTTTAGAATTTTTTTTCTTCACCGGTTCCATCATGAGTGGATTCAATCTCCGTTGTGGTTGGCGAATTGGCTTGACTCCTTCTTCTAACAAAATTCTATGCATGCATGTAGAAGGGTTGATTCCTTTCATATTAGCAATGGTCAAACCTATTATTGTCTTGTATTATTTCAACACATGTATAAGTCTCGTCCTCTTGTTCGTTTTGAAGCTTGCTTGAGATAACGACATGTATAAGTCTCCTTTTTGAGATATACATATTTAAAATGGTTAGGGAGAGGTTTTAGCTCTAGCATTGAGGCTTGCAACATAGATGGTCGAAGTTGCTTAGTAGGTATCGAAAGCTTAATATAAGACACGTTGTTGAAACCTTTTAGCTCCTCAAATTTATTCATCTCGATCATGACTTCCTATATTTTAGATCCGAGTTATAACTCGGTGCTTGTTTTTAAAAGGTGCTCTCGATTGACTACCTCAAACTCATCTCTATCGTCAATTTCAAACACATCATGTGCTAGAGAATCAATTATATTAACCGAATACGCATGATAATCAATGTCGGGATATTTCATTACATCATAGATATTAAATTTTATGATTTCACCATTAAACTCCATAGTTAAGGTACTATTGTAGACATCAATTTCTATTCTTGTAGTTTCCAAGAAAGGCCTTCCTAACAAAATTAGTGATGCATTATCATCGTTTTTCATGTCAAGGACATAGAAATCAACGGAAAAAATATGTTTTTCATCAACTTGCATAAATACATCTTCAACTACTCTCTTAAGATGAACGATGGATCTATCGACTAATTGAATGATAATATTTGTTTTCTCCAAAAGTCTAAGGTTAAGAGTGATGTATATGGAGTATGACATAATATTAATGGAAGCTCTTAAGTGTAGCATGGCTTTTTTAATGTCACCATCACCTATAGTGCATGAAATGCAAAACATATCCGGATCCTTGCACTTCTTAGGAAGATTTCTTTGAATGATTGCTTGAAACATTTTCATCTACCTTAATTTTCTCCTATCTTTTAAGCCTTTGTTTCCTCTTCATTATACACAGTTCTTTTCGAATTTGGCATAGCGACGGACTTACTTAATTACATCCGGTAGTGGAATATTCATCATAAAATTTTAAAATGTTTCATACGGATCGGTATTACTTTTAAAATTACGGGTGCAAATTAAGACGTCGGGGAAAGGATGGGGAACTCTACACTTTAGTGATGGTAAGGACTTACCTGCCATTTCTTCCTTCTTTTGAGAGGCTTGTTCTACCATCTTTGCTTCTTCAATGTCTTGTTGTACCGGTGCGGTTGGCACCTTATTTGGTTACTCTAACTCTTTTCCACTTCGTAAGACTACCGCACCTCATAGTTTTTTTGGATTTACCACTTGTTTGTGAGGGTAGCTTGCTTGAATTTTGAGCTTCGATTCTGCTCACAAACATTGGCCAATTGGCCTATTTGATGCTTCAAGTTTTGAATGTTATTCTTTGTCTCATGCTAAAATTTCACGGTGTCAATAGCTAAGTTTTTACCAATATCTTTAAGAGACATACTCGAATTAGATGTTTGAACGTGTGGGCTGCTGTTTAGGAGGATACTTGTTGCTTAAAAGATTGAAAATTATTGTTGGGTTGATTAATTGGTGCATTGCCATAACGAAGGTTGGGGTGATCTCTCCAACTTAAGTTGTATGTGTTGGGAAAATGGTTATAATTTCATTGTGGCGATCTAGAAAACCTAAGCTGTAACATTTTCTTGTTCGGTGTTATCATCTTGGAGAGTTGGACACATGTCCGTTGCATGTCCCACCACTGAACAAATTCCACAAGCCTTTCTTGTTACTATTTTTCCTGCTTGTTAATTGACGCATAAGAGCGATAAGGTCATCAAAATGCTTTTCAAATGAAGAAGTACTTACCTAATTTACTCGTTGAGTGGCGTAGTCCAATCCGGTTCTAAATTACTTGTGTGTTTGATGCCATATTTGCTATCAACGTTACGGCTTCTTCAAGTGTTTTATCGATCAAAGCACCACCACTTGTTGTATCAATCATGTTTCGATCTTATGGAAAAAGTCCTTTATAAAAGTATTGGATGAACAGTTGATTTGTGATTTGGTGGTATGGGGAGCTTGCACGAGCTTTTTAAAACACTCTCAATATTCATACAACGATTCTCCATTATGCTTGCCTAATACCATATATTTCATTTCTTATCTTGGTTCGCTCTTGAGAGTCGAAAAGAATTTTTCCAAGAACAACCTCTTCATCTCGTGCCAAATGGTAATGCTTCAAATAGGTAAGTAATAGAGCCAATCTTAGGCATCATCCTGTAAAGAGAAATGTAATGCCTTTAGTTTGATTTGCTCTTCAATGAATCCATTCTGTTTCATATCCGAACACACCACATAGAACTCTTTCAAGTGTTTATAAAGGTCTTCACTCGTCGATCCTCGAATGCTAGGCAAAATATGTATCAGCCTAGATTTCAACTCAAAAGTAGTGTTGGCGACAAAGATGAAAAAGTTGATGCGATCGAGTTGTTGATCCAAATCAAAGGTAGTAAGCTTTCTTAGTGTTCGTTTATAGTTGCGTCCTTCATGGTTTCGAAATTGTTTATCGCTCGATTTTCCTAGTAATGACGTGGGTACACTCGTTGTTGTTTATTGGCTTTCCTAAGACTTCTTACGGTGTGTTCTATTTACGGGTCAAATTTTAGGTTTTTTGTGTTTTTAAATCATGTAACGTACATAAAAAACTATGAACTCCCCAAGCAATGGTGTCAAAATTTGGTGAGAGCTATCGTGTGCACCCAAATTAAACTCCTAAACTCTTGTAACATAAATGTAGTAAGGGAGAGAAGGAATCGATTCCATGAGGAATTTTTGTTACGTTAGTCATCACAAATCTAGAAGAAACATGAAAGAAATAAAAATGAGGGGTTTTTAATTTGATCGAGATATAATTGAAACTAAAAAAATTAAATTCAAGAAATAAGTTTAAAATAAATATTCAAGTAAACAAACCTTAGTTCATGTCACATCCACTTTTGAAACTTAAGATTTATCCTTGATGCAAGAAATATCGAGTTCTCATTCAAATATTTATTATGACATCGAAATTAATTTTTCCTTACGATTGGCCAACTAGAAACATGTATTCCAATTAACCCTCGGTAACCCTAGATACGATCTAAGATTTAATCAAATAATGGTTTTATGTATTAGAAAGATCAACAAAGCAAGACAACACAACACATATAGTTGTATTTAATCTAGTTAAATAATCTTCCTAAGAGTCATTAGTTTCGACGCACCAAACCATACACTCCTAGTTGCTACACGAATAAAAGAGATTGAATAATTATGGATTCAATATTTAATCTAGCTATAGATTATTTCGATCAATAAACTAACTCGTACATTAGAAATCAACTTAAACAATCATGAAAATAATTATAGAAGAAAGTTTAATACTTGAAATAAGCAAACCGATTTGCATTAAAGTTTAAGCATCTCAAAATCTTTGATTTCCAAAAGCTTCGATTACCTTCACCAAGGAAAGGGGTTTAGTCTGCTAATGACGGTATTCATGGCAACCGTCATAGTAGGAGTGAGAAAATAAAGCCGGCCAATACTGAGATGAATAAAAGAATAAAAATAAAAAGTTTTCTCGCCTTAATCTACTATGTTTCTATTTATAGGGGCTTTCTATTTCCCAAAAAGGGTATAAAATATTCGCTCCTCTTTCAAAAGGTTTAAGTCTATTCTTGGTAAATCGTAACATAATTTTTTTTCTAGTTGAGATATGTTGTACTGTTTCGCGATTTTCAACGTGTCCACGTTAGGTTGCAACGTGTCTACGCCTTCATACTCTTATGTGTCCATGTCCATCGAATCGCATGCCCAAACTATTACTCTTACGTGCCCACGCTTCTCATGTTTCTAGTGTCCGAATTGGTCTTGATCATAAATTTTCTTTATATGGTTTTTTTAACATCATTTATCAATCAGTTTCACATCCTGGCACATAGAATAAAAAACGAGTTAAGGTCTACCATTTGGACATCTCAAACTAGTAAAATGTAGGGGAATTAAACAATTTAAACATATATATTTTGATCACTATCAACATGTGTTTGATTAAGTGCTTTGTTATGGTTTGATATGAAATTATAGATTTAAATGCTACTTTACGTTAGACTATTATTTTAATTATTTATATAATTTGTATAAATATTTATTTGATATGAGATTATACTATCAAGTTGATTTTGAGCATGCATGTGTTTGAAATACTGATTTTGGACTATATATAAGTTTATATGGTTTTCAAAATGTTTTTGAGACCTTAGAGAACCTAGCTACGGCGGACATAACCTTTGAGCTCAATGATATAAGGCTCCGACTAGCAAAAAAGGTATAGTATTAGCTCGTGTATTGGCTAACATATAGAAACCTAGTCAAGAGGGGTATGACCTTTAGGTGTTCACGACCAATGATACATTATATTCACCCTAAGTGTAAATAAAAACCTAGATATATGGTTTGATTTAGTTATGACACACACACAAACATATATATATATATATATTTCGATGATTTGATATGAAATGGTTTTGAGCCATTTAAGTTATAATGTACGATTTAAATTGATGATGTGTATGTGTTTTTGAGAAACTAGCATTGCATCTTGACTTGAATTTTAAGTTATTATCCTTAGTCTATTTCCCTTCTTTAGAAGTGTTATATATTATCTACTCACTGAGTTGTTGATTGCTCATCCCTCACTATTTTGGTTTTATAAGGTTTGTGAGGGTGGCTTGTTAATTTATATTTGACAACTTATTTTGAAGTCGGCATATTAACGGTGCGGCTTATTTACTTATAATCTTAGAACCTATGTTTAATTTCATTATAATTTTTAGAAGCTCCATAATTATAGCTTATGGGTATTGTATTAAAAATCAATTATGGATATTGATTTGAGAAATACAAGAATAACATTGAATTATGATTTTCGTTGGAGTTATAAAGTAATGATTATTAGATTGGATTATTATGAAATGAAAAGATGTTTGTAATAATATTGAATTAGGGATTTAATTTTATATATTCTCGGCTTACTTGAGTCGAGGTAGGCCTCACGATTCCCTCAATTCTTGCATCAATCATGACCAACTCTTAGGGTCATGATAAAGTTAGTATCGAGTATAGGGTAACTACGGAGTATAGATTCTATTCTAATTCATGTTCTTATTTTGAATTACATGGATCAATCAACTAGTATATACCCTAGCTTCTATGTTTATAGTCTTAAATTGCATACAAGAAGTAAGGTTTTATCATGCACAATCCCTCACATGGTTTGCTTGATTGACATATACGATCGAGTCAATTTTTCTCTTCATCTCGTGTTTCTTAGCTACTATTCATGTGGCTTTGTTTTCTTTTTGAATGACTCTATGGTGACACATGACCACGTCACTTTTATCCTTCATCCTGTGTCTCTCGACTACTATCCGTGTGGCTTTTCTTCCTTTCTTAGATGATAACCTTATTGGTGAGAAAAGGACATGTCAATTTTATTACACAAACCATGTTTATTCGTTACGCCCTTTGTCTCTTTTTATGCCAAACACACATACGAGCATGTTAAAAATTTTGTATAAACCATGCTTATTCTTTCTACTTATATGTCTTCTTGTATAATTACATATACGAGCATGCCACTTTTCTAGACAAGCCACACTTAACCTTTACGCTTATGTGTTTTCTTATGCTAAATAAATGTATGGGCATGTTAAATTTATTCTTCGAGCCATATTTACCCCTTCGCCCATATGTCTCCCTTCTTCAACTCGGCTTTTCATGTTGTTTTCATTTTGTCCTTCTTATGTTTAGATTTGTACGTGTCTTGGCTTGGGTTTACTCGTGTTGATTTGCTATTTTATTCTTTTTAACCCAAAATCATTACCTTGTTCTTAAGTATAAGCAAACCTAATGAAAGAGGGAAAAAAAATCATATAAGTTACATATTGATTATTTTATCTTCTTAAAATTATTCCTTTTAAAAATGTTTTAAACTTAAGTTATGTTTTGTATAGGTTGCTATGGTGAGGACTAGGTTGGGTGATCATAAAGGAAGAGCTATCGAGGTTGAGGCATCATCTAGGCCTTCACGGTCTTATGGTAAATCTAGAGTTAGGGAAGAAGTAGACTTCGATATGATGATATCAACTAACTTCATGGATAAGTTCCGTGCTTATGCAACATACTGTAGAAAAAACATTTCGGGATATTTATCCAACTTTTCAACGTATAATAGGGTTAGTGTACGCTAACTAGGGATCGAGTGAAATAGGTACTTCTATAATTGTTACTTGATTAGGGTTATTAGGGTTTGACCCTTATGTGGTAGAGTTTTTAAGATTAAAGCCATTAACTTATTCCGGTGATAGGGACGATGAATATCTATTGTATTTTATAGATGAGATAGAGAAAAGGCTAGTAGTGCTTCGATGTCCCGAGGGAAGAAAGGTTAAACTAATAACATTTACACTTGAAATAAGTGCTAGTGATTGATTTAAATAAGATAGGAAACTTGATTGGTTTGGGGATCAATTTAAGGAAGCTTTCATAGAGAAGCAACTATCCGAGAGTATCAAGAAAGAAAGGGTTAAGGAGTTTGAAATATTAGTACAAACTTCTAATATGACGATGATAGAGTATGAGAGAAGGTTTGCCAAATTAAGTCGATATGTCTCAAAAATAATACCGACTAAGGTGAAATAGATGAAAAGATTTATGAATAGGCTAATAGATCCACTCTTTATGGCTATATTTTTCGAAGGTTCTAGAGTTATTTGAAAGTAGTTGATTGTCTTAGAAAGTTTGAGATGAGAAAGATGGAGAGTAGAGCAACCAAAGAACAAATAAGAAGGTTAAGAGTGATACCTCATCATCCGGTAGGCATAAAGGTCGTAGTACTTGGATCTAGTCGAGATATGAGTATGTAAACCCGAGAAGAGATTTTCTAGATAGATCACGTATAAGCATGAGTTAGGGGCCATCTCATTCGAGTTCATTAGGGTTTTAGAAAAAGGTACTTTGTTTATCAAATATATGACAAGACTCATTTAGGTATATGCTCTCGGGAGACAAGAGCATGTTTCTTTTGTCATCAATAAGGAAATTTGATATGAGATTGTCCTAGATATAAGATGACATAGAGTGCTTGCTTCGGAAGGGATATAAGTTCTTTCTATAGCCAATCCATCCTTAAGTTAGTATGATGACGGGTTTAGTAGCTAGGTCTGGTTGAGGGTTTGACAATAAAGTGTAGTAAAGTTGAAGATCGACTACTATGAGCCATAAAGGCTCTAGAGGTCGAGTTTCGATAAGTATTGATGATGGCTAGGCTTCGGCTTTTGCCATCACTTAACGAGATGATCGGGCATCTAATGTTGTTGTATCAAGTATCTTTTAAGTCTTTTCATATGATACAAATGTATTGTTTGATTCGGGGGTAACCCATTCATTTGTATCGTTTTATTTTACTAAAAGATTTGATATGAGTCCATATGTAGTAGAACAGGTCTTTAATAGTGTCAACTCCTAGGAAAGAATACATGATAGTGGATTTAGTTTTTAAAAATTATGATGTGTGGGTGATAGGTAGAAATTTACTTGTGGATTTGATATTATTATATATGGATGATTTTGATGTAATTCTAAGGATGGAATGGTTAGTAAATTATCATGCTTCATTAGATCGTTACAATAAGGTGGCATAATTTAAGGATTTAAGAGAAGATGAGTTCTGTTTTCAAAAAGAATAGAGTGTAGCATCCTCTATTTTAGTATATGTCATTAAGGCATGTAAGATGATAAGAAAAAGACGTGTAGCCTATTTAACATATGTGAAGGAGGTAGATGATAATATGGTTAGTTTAAACCAAGTCCTAATCGTTAGGGAGAATTTTTTTATGTATTTCTAGATAAACTACATAGTTTACCTCTAGATAGAGAAATAAAGTTTGATATTAATTTTCTTTTGCTTTTGGATATCGAACCTATCTTTATACCTCTTTATCGAATGACCTTAGTTAAATTGAAGGAGTTAGAGATTCAACTTTAGGACTTATTGGATAAAGGTTTTATTCGACCTAGTATTTACGTATAAGGTGCTTCGAGTTTTGTTTGTTAAAAAAAAAGATGGGAGTTTAGGATTATGTATCAATTACCACTAGTCGAATAAAGTAATGGTGAAGAATAGGTACCCATTACCAAAGATTGGTGACTTGTTTGACCGGTTACATGGTGTAAAATATTTTTCAAAAATTAATTTGAGGTTCAAGTACCATCAATTGAGATTAAGAAGGAGGACATTCCTAAAGCTGCTTTTAAGACGTGGTATGACCATTATGAATTTTTAATGATGTCTTTTTGCCTTACCAACGCTTCGCGACTTTTACGGACTTGATGAATATGGTGTTTTATCACTTTGTCGATAGGTTTCTCATGGTGTTCATTGATGATATCTTCGTCTAAAAATGAAATGGAGGATGAGAATCATCTAAAGCGATTGTTGCAAATATTGAGGGATCATAAGTTATATGCTAAGTTTTTGAAGTGTGAATTTAGTTAGAGAATGTGGCATTCTTAGGACATATTATGTTTAAATAAGGAATTATGGTCGACCCAATGAAAGTAAAGGTAATGACCCATTGGCCAAGACCTATATCAATGATTGAGATTCATAGCTTTTTGGATTTGGTCGAGTATTATCAAAGGCTTATGTAAGATTTCTCGAGAGTTGTAGCATCTTGACTAAATTAACAAAGAAGAATATGAAATTTCAATAGTCAAATAAGTATGAGGAGAGCTTTTAGAAGCTAAGGACGTATTTGATCACGACACCAATCATTACCTTGCCCTTAGGAAGTAATGGATTTTCAATGTTTTGCAATGCCTCAAGAGAAAAGTTAGGATGTGTATTGATGTAGCATGGTAGGATAGTAGCTTATGCTTTGAGCCAATTGAAAAAACATGAACATAACCGCCCCACACATGACTTAGAATTAGCGAGCGGTGGTTTTTTCTTTAAAAAAATTAGAGGCATTGTTTGTATGGAGAAACTTATGAGATTTACACGGTCATAAAAGTTTGAAGTACATATTTGATTAGAAGGATCCGAATTTGAGACGAGAGGAGGCGGATGGAGTTACTTAAGGATTATAATTATACTATTTTGTATCACTTAAGTAAGGCTAATGCTACGAATAATATCTTGAATAGGAAGTCAATTGGGAGTTTGGCTCATTTATTGAAGGAGAAATGACCATTAGCATCGAAGTGAATAGATTATAAGATTACGAGATGGTGTTTGGAATTTATGAGTTGGGTGATCTTATGGCTCATATTGAGGTTAAGCCAATTTTGGTGGATCAAATTTGAGAAGCTCAAGTGAATGATGAAGAAATACAAGAGATTTTCGCTAAGATGTAAGAAGGAAAAAGCTTAAGGTTTAGAGTTGATAGTAGAGGCACTTTATGATTTCATTAGAGATTGTCCGTGACCCTCATGAAACTCCTTAACCTAGCTATACGTACTTGAAATAATTCTATCCGCATCTACCGAGTTTAAATTATGATTTATGTGTCATGTGCATGTTTGGTGAGAAGATATGGGATTGAAAAAAAATTATTTTATTTCGGCATGCCGCAAATATGGATTCTCGGGAAAAATATCTCCTAGAATATCCATAGTTATGTGAGTGTAATTTCTATGGCATTTCTTTCCCATAACATATATTTAAAAGACCATGCAAATGAAAAACATGTCCCAAACAAGGTGTATGGTCAAAATTTAAGAACCAAATGGGGTAAGAAAGTTGGTTAGTTTAGTTAGTTTAGTTACCTTTTTAGTTCCACATTTAGTTATTGATTTGACACTAAATCTACCACTTTTTCTAAAAGTGTGACACCTAGCCCATTTAGATTTTTAAATTGTCAACTTGCCTCTCATTTAGTCCTATCATTTGACCTTAATTTACCATAAAATTTTGACACTTAGAAGACTAATAAATTAAGGGAAAAAGGTGTGATATAAAAATGAAAGAAAGCTTAAAACCTTGCCATTTTCTTGATAAAAACCATAGCTTCCAAGAGAGGAGAGAAACGAGTATTGTGAGGAAAAGAAAGAGAGAAAAGAAAGAAAGAAGAAAGAGAAGAAAAAGTCTAAGAAATTTTAAGCAAGCATATATCATTGTAAGTAGGTTTCATTTTAGCTTTCTTTATGCTTAAAGCTCTATTTTAAATGTTCCATTTATGAGTTATGTTTCAAGCCATGTAATATGTTATTATGGTTTCTTATGTTGAGGTTATATTTTGAAGTTTTGTAATGGATCTAGTATGGTTGTTGTGATGTGATGATGGAAAGTTGATACGTGTAGGGATTTATGTGATCAATGTGTTATGTATGTATCAATGTGTGTGTATGGGTTTGGTTACAATAACATGGGCTTGGAAGTGTGCATGGATAGGTTTAGTTAAACCAAAATGGGCTTGGACATCTTAATGGACCCATTTGGCTTAGGTACTAAAAAGATCAAGTTTGGATCTAAAGATCTAGAACTCCATGGGAACCCATTGAAGTATAACTTAGTGAGTTAGGTTGAGAAGAAATTACATAAAAATAAAAGAAAATCATTTGCCCCTTAATGGACCCGTTCGGCCTAAATCCAAAAAGTTGGGGATTTGAGTTCCATTCATCCAACTTAAGAATTAATGGTTCAAATGTACCTAAATAAGTATAAATTCAAGTATAGAAAAAATAGATTTCAAGAAAAATGAAACTTTCGGTTTAGATTAGGAAACACTTGACCTAAACCCAAATTTTTAGAAATTGAGTTCCAACCACCCAAATTCCCGAGTAATGGTTTATTTGCACCCTAATAGGATAAAGTGAACTATTAAAAGGTGAGAATTCAAGAAGAACCGGGATTAAGACCTAGATCCATTAAATGTTAAAATTCGACTACTAAGGTTAAAGTTCGAATAAAAAAAATTCATCTTTAGTGTATCACGGTGAATCCTTAGAATTGAAGGTCATGTAAACTAAGTAGTATATTGAAATCGAAGTTAGACTTACTATGTGTACGAGGGGAAAAACACAAACGTACAAAGTAAACTTATGAATTGATTCATACCAATGGGTGGATGTGATATTTTCTCGAGGGATATCATGAAAGATATATGAAAAATATATGAAATCCCGAATGCGAGATCCGGTCACAAAAATGATTTAATAATAGGGGTTGGCACTCGTAATTTGTTAAATGTAAAAACTATAACATCATGTGCATCATATGCATATGGGAATGGATTAAATTGAGAAAAATCACGAGTTAGAAACAATGAGGTTTGATAACTGAATCGGATGGAATTGGATAGGTTTGGTAACCTACTAGATTAAAAAGTATTAGCGGTCCAATCGTGTGCATGCTCTAATCCGTGTGACTGCATTGTTGGGCGATGGATTCTCGCTAACGAGTGGCTACAATGAGGAATAATTCTATTGTTAGCATTAGGTGATTCCGAAATCACCAATAGAGTAGACTTGCTAATACCCGGGGTACTCGGAATTAAGAATTTGATGAGACAAAGTGGGGGCGTCGGAAAATCATTGCATATCACGTGCATCACCCTACTTACTAATCTTCGGCTCACCCTATGTTTAGTTCATGTTATGACGGATAAAGGCGATACTAATGTTGATAAGGAAGTTATTGGTTCCTCCTAGAAAAAGGCTTATGTGTGACACGTGAACTATAGGATTCACTTTTACCCGTAATAATACCTACATTATTTTGTAACTTTTGTAATGATATTCAATACATTATGAATGTGTGTGGGAGTAAATTTGAGATTTTGGTCTCTAAGCCGTGATGCACCTAACCACGCTTTTTAGGTAATTGGCTAGAGAGCCGAGGACGCCACATTATGTGTGCCAAAGGACTCGAAGCTAAGAGAACGAATATGTAGAGAGGCTCATAATATGGTTTATTATGTACATCTTGGTTATATTAAGATGTGTAATAATCTTCACGAGCATCATCGGTAGATTAGAATGAAGAAAGATATTATAAAGTTTGTTTCAAGATGTTTGACTTATTAGCAAGTAAAATATGAGCATTAGAGGGTAGCAAAAATGTTGTAAGAGTTACCACTATTGGAGTGAAAGTGGAAAAGAGTGATAATGGATATTGTAACAAGTTTACCTCAAACCTAAGAAGGATATGATTTGATTTAGGTTATTATGGATAGGTTAAGTAAGTTTGCCTATTTTTAGCCTATAAAGACCACCTATGGGTACGCTTAATATGCCTAACTATATATTGATCGGATAGTATTCTTACATAGGATCCATTATCCATCATTTTATATTGATGTAATGAGTTTACTTCTTGATTCTAGAGAAAATTACAAGACACTTTTAGAATAAAATTAAACTTTAATACGATATTTCATCCTCGAATAGATGGTCGGTCGAAAGGATGATTCAAACCTTATAGGATATACTTAAAGCATGTGTTATGGATCTAAGAGATAGTTGAGATTATCACTTACCATTAATCGAATTCTCATATAATAATAGTTATCACTCTAGTATTGGTATGGCATCGTATAAGGCCTTGTATGGTTGAAAGTGTAGATCACCAATATATTAGGCGAAAGTTATGAAAAAGGAACCTTTAGGCTAGAATTGATTCGGTTCATTACTAAAAAGATGAAGTTGATCAAAAAACGTCTTAGGACTACACATAGTAGACAAAAGAGTTATGTAAATCCCGAGATAAGAGATATGAAGTTTCAAAGTGGTGATTTTGTGTTCCTTTAAGTTTCTCCGATGAAGGGAGTAACGTAGTTTGGTAAAAAAGAAAGTTGAGCATGAGGTATATTAGGCCGTTTGAGGTCATTAGTTGAATCGGAGTAGTAGCTTATGAGTTGGCATTGCTGCCAAATTTTTGAGTGTGTATCTAATGCTTTATATTTTCATGCTAAAAAAATATGTACCCGACCTATCTCATATCTTAGAACTACAATTGGTGGATTTAAATCCCGACTTATCATATGAGAAGCAACCAGGTGATAGTAGTAGATCATCGAGTTAAAACATTGTCTAATAAATAGCTTAAGTCTATTAAGGTCATTTAGAGGAACCATTCGATCAAAAATGCTACTTAGGAGGCTAAGGAAAAAATGAAAAGGAAGTATCCTCACTTGTTTACTCATTAAGGTATTGTTATAATTAAATTTCAGAATAAATTTTTTAAGAGGGGATTTAAGTAAAAAAAAAAAAAGACTAGGTATAAAAATGGGACAACTTGGTTGCCCTCTTAATTTTTCTTTCTTATTTCTTTTCTCTCTCATGTATTTCTCTCTAGAATTTCTCTTGAATCCCTCTTTCCATTTCTAAGCTAAGACTCGTATTAAATTAGCTTACAAAAACCATAAACTAGTTGATTAAGTGAAGCTTAATTAGCTTAAAGGTTAACATGCTTGGAGAGCTAGGATTGAATTAGGGATTAAAAATGTAAAAATATAAGACTATAATAATATATTTTCCACACAAGAAGTGCATGAGTACAACACGTATATATATAAGTCTATGATTAGTCTAAATTCTTAAAATCAATATATCATTAACTTCCTAGAAATCGGCTCCTCAATCGACCCTTTAATTGACGACCTTATAGTTGATCGACTATATTTACAACACTCTCACTAAAGTCTGGACCATAGATGCTAATCATGCCCGACTTGTTACAAATATAATCAATCCTAGGACCCCCTTAAAGCTTCGGTGATGATATCGCTCGGTTGTTCTCTAGTTTTGATATGACTTGTAGAGGTCTATTCTTATTGACTTTTATCATAGATAAAGTGACAATCGATTTCGATGTGCTTAGTTCCTTCATGAAAAACTAGATTTAATGCGATATGAAGAGCGAGCTTGATTGTCACACTATAATTTCATAGGAAGAGGATTTTTAAGATTAATCTCGGTTAATAATTAAGATATCCATATAAGTTCACACGTGGATTGGGCTATATCTCTATACTTCAATTCGTACTAGCTCGAGACACAACATCTCGCTTCTTGCTTTTCTATGACACCAAATTTCTACCAACAAAGACACAATATTCTATAGTAGATCTTTTATCAATCTTAGATCGAGCTCAATCCGCATCTAAGAAACACTCGGTATTAAATTAGCCATGATTATTATAGAGTAAACCAATCTTAGATCTTTTGTAACATGATATTTTTTAATAAAAATATATACATAGATGTGTTTGTATGGATAAATAAATAAATAAAAATTCAATAAAAATGATTATTAATAAAAAAAATTAAACAACTGTCTAAGATAGTATTAATTATCATATCATGTAAAAATAAATAAAATCTCAAGTATTAATCAATTCATTTGCAATTAGATCTCATAAATTAATCATAAGTGTTTGATTAGCTTATGCTTAAGCCCCTCCTCTCGTTGAATTAGTAAATTAGTATGCCTAGTAGTCGTTGCATTAAAAACCTTCGGACATTTTTTTTCATTCTTCCAATACTTTTGTAGTCTAGCTTTTCAAAAACTCATACTAGCCATAAGCTTAAAATTCTAAATTCCTATCTCCTACTTCTTGTGGCCTGGCATAATTTTTTGTTGAACTCTCTTCTTGGCTACTCATCTCGTCCATGCCATTAATCAAATAAACACAATTTGATCTTGTAGAGTTGTTAAATCTCCATGAAAAATGAGATAAAAGATGGAATAGGTTTGAGGCATACTCTTTGATAATAGTAAATATCCAATAAGAAATTCTTTTCAAAAAATCAAATGACGAGATTTATAGATCGAGCCCAATCTTAGATCTTTTGTAACATGATATTTTTTTAATAAAAATATATACATAGATGTGTTTGTATGGATAAATAAATAAATAAAAATTCAATAAAAATGATTATTAATAAAAAAATTAAACACTATCTAAGATAGTATTAATTATCATATCATGTAAAAATAAATAAAATCTCAAGTATTAATCAATTCATTTGCAATTAGATCTCACAAATTAATCATAAATGTTTGATCAGCTTGTGCTTGAGCCCTTCCTCTACTCGAATTAGTAAATTAGTATGCCCGTTAGGTGTTTCATTAAAAACCTTCGGACATTTTTTTCCATTCTTCCAATACTTTTGCGATCCGGCTTTTCAAAAACTCATGCTAGTTATAAACTTATAATTCTAAATTCTTATCTCCTACATCTTGTGGCTCGGCATAATTTTTTGTTGAACTCGCTTCTTGGCTACTCATCCGTCCATGCCATTAATCAAATAAACACAATTTGATCTCGTAGAGTTGTTAAATCTCCATGAAAAATTAGATAAAAGATGGAATAGGTTTGAGGCATACTCTTTGATAATAAAAAATATCTAATAAGAAATTCCTTTCAAAAATCAAATGAAGAGATTTGGATGCTAACTTAATCATTTGTATTTGATGTTTGATTTTGGCATATTCTAAGTGATGTTCTATGTAGACGTCGAAATTCCACCTAACACAACATCGTCTAGGCTCAAAGCTGCTTATAACACATTGTTGAATCATATTAGCTTGGCAACCGATGGATTTAATAAGATAATGAAAGCAACACTACTCGCATTGATATCGTCTTTAGCAAACTTGCCTATAGTTAAAGGTAATTACTCAAACTTTAATGCCAATTATTTTCTAGCAAAATTTTCAATTTCTAAAATAATTTTTAGTTAAAAATGTCTTGAATCCTCATCGATGTTTGAGTAGTTATCCGTATTACTACTATTTATTTTATTTTTATGAAGCAACTAGTCGTCGGTTTTGATATGAGAAAAGGTATTGTAATTTGAGAAACTCGATCCTACCATTTATGTTAACTAGGATAATTATGATTGTGAGCAAACATTTCTTAATTACTGTGCTTGATGGTTACTCCCCACTACAGACTTTATACTTCTAAATTGTTAGCTCCTTGAATTTTAAGTAGCTTTCAACGTCCAAATTTCATTTGATTACATGGTACTTTTGGGCCTTGTAGATTTATTCTTTATATGGTCAATTTGGAGAGTCCAAATTTCTAACTCTTTTACTCGTTGATATTTATTTACTACGTCGTTATTAATGGTTTTTTCTTAAATATTTCTAGGTCTAACACCAAATGCGGATATTGTATTATCAATTTGTTTGCGAGTGATGTACCTATTGGGCAAACAGGAAAGTCACGAGACCACCCTAACTCCAATGCCTAATGGTGCGGCTCCTATAACAAGTGATCTTTCCGGTTCAAGCAAATCTAGAGAGCTTATTCTAGGTTGTGTTATTGTTAGCATCTAAATGAAGAGCTTGTTTTAATTGGTAGAGAAAACTTGGATGATAGAGCTTATTGTTATCTAGGATCAATAATTTAATAAGAGAAGTTGAATAACCTATTGTTGTTATATTCATTGAGTGCGAGAGTAGAGATTAAATCAAGAACTAGTCATTCTTTTTATTATTGTTAATTTATTTTACATGATGTATTTATTTATTTATCAAATAATTAAATAACCAAACCTTTATTTTATTATAAATCAATGAGATAATTGATAAATGATCCGAATAAATTCTCTCGGGATCGACCCTTTCTTACCCTAGTTACAATATAGTGTATAATAAAGCCTTACTTAATTTGGAGTGTTCAATGCACTACCAATGATTCCATGACATCTAAGTTTTGTGATGGGTTAAGACTACAATTATCTTAAGGTTTAGCTAGTGTTGAAAGCACTTTAAAACTCTCAAAGATTTTCCTGTTCTTTCTTGCTTCACTTTCGACCAAGGTCTCTCCCCTTCCTCTCGGCCAATGTCGCTCTTCTTTCCTCTCAACCAAACTCTCTTGGCCAAGGTTTACTTTCTTTGAAAATTTTGGTTTTCATCTCTTAGTGTTTTTATGTTTATCAAGGTTAAAATACTAAAAATAACCTAACACTTTCCCTTTTGTTTTCCCTCTTGATCAACTCTAGAAAAATCCATGAAAACTAGCAACTCTTTTCCTTTTCCTTTTTCTTCCTCTCTTGGTCGAAATCTAGTTCATTCCAAAGATGATTAAGGTGTACACATGTATGGACACTTAAACTTAGATATTTTCTTTAGGTGTACACTTGTATGAAAAATTTAAGCTAAAATAGTTTTCTAGAGTTTTCTAGGTGAATACATGTATAAGACACCTAATTAAGAGATGTTTTTAGATTAACAACAAATTAAGATATTTCTTCTAAGTCAACATATGTATAAGACACTTAAGCTAATATATTTTCTAGATTTTTCTAGGTGGTCACGTGTATGAAACACTTGATCAAGAGAATTATCTAGATTAACACTTATCACTTACTTTATCCTTTAACTCATTTAAACCCTTAATTTTTTAATTATCACACTAAATTCCTTTAGTCACCCATACACTCACAACACTTAGCAACATGAATTTGCAAAACCAAACATTCATCAATGCAAACACAAAGCATAGCATGCACATACTTAACAAATAAACACATAAATACATAGGAATGTCCGAAGTTTCGAAAATTATAAGTTGTGGTAATATTAGTAATGCTAATGAGAATATCTTGTATTCCTTGAGCACACCATGTACCTTGTCAATTATTTAGTTCCACTTTCAAGTTAGGTGTAGAAAAGCCAACATATTTCATATTTTTTGCATTTCGGAAAATGATAATTCCAATAGATATAAGTGAAAATGGTAATAATTAGATCTCCTAAAAGTCACACAAAACATATTGAGTTCAACATGTAAGTAAGGAATCTCACATTAGTTAGAAATAAGAAATTTGAGGTGCTTATAGATAAGATGGACCTATAACCTATTAGTCTAGACTTTTAGATTAAGGTAGTGTCTATCTTTGTATGTAAGGCCTCTAGCATGTAGATCCATATGCAAGCCCAAAAGACTCCCTAGTGTAAATCTCCCTAACAAGTGGTATAAATGCCAATGATTTAGTTTAAGACGAGTAGCGATTATGGTTAGGCTCCCATGAATTTGCTTATTTCTACTACATTGGATAGGAATAAGAAGTTTGAGGTAATTATATATAAGATAGACTTGTGATCCATTAGTCTAATTTTTTTGGATTAAGGTGGTGTTTACGAGGGGAGATTTGTTAAGTTCTACATGTGTTGAGGAATCCCATATTAGTTAGGAATATGGAGTTTGATGTGCTTATATATAATATCAATCCATAATCAATTAGTTTAGAATTTTGAGTTAAGGTAATGTCTATCCTTATATATAAACCCTCACATATGCAAGTCTAGGTGCAAACCTAAATAACTCTCCAATAAAGATCTTCCTAACAAAATGAAATAAGCCTTAGTTGTATGTTAATTCTTTGTTGTGATATTATTAGAATGGTTCAAACAAAAAAAGAACAAAACAAAAATATTTGACTTTCTAGTTAGCAAGATTAAAATCCTTCAATCTTTTTTTTTAAAGTTAATCTCGACCTTTCATTCTACCATCGCTTACCCTAGTTTTGGTTAAAAATTACGGGGTGAAATTTTGGTGAGCAAATGGGTAAAACAGATAAAAAAAAAAGAGTACTTTAGGTTAGGTTATTATTTAACCAAAAAAATTTTTCATTACTTGACTTGAAATTTTATCTCCTTACTCGAACGTCTTCTAACTCAACCAGTAATTTGAGTAAACCCAAATTACTTGATATGTGTTTTTTTTGTTCTTACTTCTTGTTACATCTTCTTATTGTAATTTCTAGCAAAAACAAAGCACACCACAACAACATACAATAAAAAAATAAAATAAAAATCTATAATAGTAGCAAATCTAAATTGAATTCTACAAATAGACATGTTTCATAAAATGATGTCAATAGATATAACTACCGTATAGCATAACACATTGTGCATTATAATATATTTTCCATCAACGTTATATAAATTAATTTTTTTTTACAATAACTTATATATATTAATATATTAAATTAATATAATTTTTATGTATTACATATTGATATATCTTAATAAATTATTTCTAAAAATAATAGCCTTATAATTCAATTAGTAGTCTTGAAAATATCTAAGGATGGCAATGAAGCAGGTATCCGTTCTATTCGGTTCAATAAATACTCATTAAAGATGAGTATTGAGGTGGAGAAAAATAAAATAATACATATTCACTAATATAATTTCTAAATATGTGTATCCATTTTATTCTCTACTAATACTCATTAATTTATTTTTTTTGAAGAAAATTTAACATGTAAGGATTAAATTGCTCAAACTTTATAAAGCAGGAACCACAATGTTGTAATGAAAACTTTGAGGAACAAAAAACTTATGAATACATAACCAAGTTGTAAAAATAATATTAATTTTAAGGATAAAAAATACAAGGACTAAAATAATTTTTTTTTAGCAACTATTAAATAAGTGAGTAAGTCGAGTATGGGTCGGTATGAATTTAAATCATAATTTTTTAATGGGCATGGGTATAATATTTTTTTAATGAATAGAGCAAGTAATTGAATTAATAGGTTAAGTATACGAGTATATTACTATCCCTAAATTAATAACCAAAAGGTTATAAATTCAATTCCTAACTAAGTTAGAAACCCCGGACTTGTTTACTTCTCATGCAAAGCGAGGCCAAGTTAACTCCTTATCTTTGTTATGGCGTTAAAATTAATTCTCATTCCTTTCTAATACTTATAATTAACCACTAACCACACACACACACACACACAAAGATATATATATATATATATATATATATAAGTGATGAAGTGATGTGTCATTTTAGTTTTACTCCTTCATGAAAAAGGTTTTATGCTATTTTAAATAGGAAAATGTTTTCTTTCCCTCTAAAGTTTAATTTTTCCTACATTGAAAAATCAATTTTACTAACTAATTTTTCATAGTACATTTAAACATGAAAAAGTCACACTTTCCAACAAATAAACAAATTGGTATAAGAGTATTAAATTACCATAAACTTGGAATATAACATAATTAATCGTGTGTTGGAGTTGGAATAATTTGTTAATGATTATTAAATTATCTAGGAGTTCAAATATAATACAAGTAATTGGATGTTGGAGTTGAGATCTAATAAAATAACTAAGGTGATGTTTGATAAAGCCGAAAATTAAGTATTGAATCCGTTAAATACTGAATTTTAAGTACTCGAATAATTAAGTATTGAATATGTTGTCGACAAGTCTGTTTGTTATTTATTGAAAATTAAGTACCGAGGTGTCTGTTTGGTAATTATGAATAGAGTGGTGAGAATTGAAATGGAAGTTTTATTCCCACATTGTAGCTGTTTGGTTAAAAGGAATAAAGTGGAAATGGGAGTGAAAATTTACACATAACTTTATTCCCACATAAGATGAGGGAATAAAAACAAGAAATGAGAATGAATTTTTTTTCAAAATAATAATATATTTTATTTATTTATTATTTATTAACCGTTTTTACCACCACCACAACCATCACCATCGCACCTACCACCACTACCACCAGTACCATCACAACCACCACCACCATTGTCCCCGCAACCATCACAACTACTACCACTACCGCAATCATTACCACCACCACCACCATCATAACCAAAATCACTATCATCACCTTTATTATTTTTACAACCATTATAGTTTAATAGAATTATTTTTTTAATCATTATTTTTATTTGTATAAAAAATGAGATATTGAAAATTTTAAATTGCATTCGATTCCTCATTAGTATTCTAAACATAGTATGAAAATACAAATACCATTCCGATTCCTTAATTTTTATTTCGATTTACGTATTTTTATTCCTTTCACTCTATTCCCGATTACCAAACGACACTTGAATATAATAAAGTTGTTTGATAAGTACTCGTTGTTGAATATATTAAGACTATATACATGATAATTTTAACCTTGCAATTGTAATATGACATTTTTTAACACAAATATAAATATGTGTGTGTGTGTATGTGTAAATAAATAAATAAATAAATATGATTATTAATAAAAAATTAAACACGATCTAAGATAGTATTAATTGTCCTATCATGTAAAAAATAAATAAAAGCTCAAGTACTAATAAATTCATTTGCGAGTTAAATCTCGTAAATTAATCATAAATGTTTGATCGACTTATACTTGAGACCCTCCTCTCGCTGAATTAGTAAATTAGTATGTTTATTAGGCATTGCATAAAAAACCTTCGAACATCTTTTTTCCATTCTTCCAATACTTTTGGAGTTTGGTTTTCAAAAACTTATACCAACCATAAACTTATGATTTTAAATTCCTATCTCCTACATCTTGTGGCTCGGCATAATTTTTCGTTGAACTTTCTTCTTGGCTACTCATCTATCTATGCCATTAATCGGATAAACACGGTTCGATCCCGTAGAGTTGTTAAATCTCCATGAAAAAATGAGATAAAAGATGGAATAGGTTTGAGGCGTACTCGTTGATAATAGTAAATGTCCCGATAAGAAATTCCTTTCAAAAATCAAATGTCAAGATTTGGATGCTTGCTTAATAATCCGTATTTGATGTTTGATTTTGGCATATTCTAAGTGATGTTCTTATGTAGATGTCGAAATTCCACCTAAGCACAACAACGTTTGGGCTCAAGGCTACTTCTAACACATTATCGAATCCTATTAGATTGGTAATCGATGGATTTGACGAGATAATGAAAGCAACACTACTTGCATTGATATTGTTTTTAGCAAACTTGCCTATAGTTGAAGGTAGTTACTCAAACTTTAATACTAGTTATTTCCTAGCAAAATTTTCAATTTCTAAAACAATTTTCAGTTGCCTTGAATTCTCATCAATGTTTGAGCAATTGTTTGTATTACTACCGTTTATTTTATTTTTATGAAGCTACTAGGCATCAGCTTTAACATGAAAAAAGGTTTTGTAATTTGAGAAACTTGATCCTACCATATGTGTCAACTAGGATAATTGTGATTGTGAGCAAACATTTCTTGCTTATTGTGCTTAATGGTTGCTCCCCACTATAGATTTGTACTTCTAAAATGTTAGCTCCTTGAATTTTATGTAGCTTTCAATGTCCAAATTTCATTTGATTACATGTTACTTTTGGGTCCTGTAGATTTATTCTTTACTTGGTCAATTTGAAGAGTCCAAATTTCCAACTCTTTTGTTGCTGATATTTCTAGGTCCAATACTAGATGTGGATATTGTATTATCAATTTGTTTGTAGAGTGACATACCTATTGGGCAATCAGGAAAGTCACGGACCACCCTAACTCCAATGCCTTACGGTGCGGCTCTTGCAAAAAGTGATCTTTATGGTTCAAGCAAATCTCATCCCATCCCAAGCGGTTCATCTTTCAAAACACGAGATAGACAATTTGGGAAAAGAAAGGAAAGAACCAAGTATGTTTTTTCATCCACATTATTCAAGAAGAATGTCTTCCAAACAAGGACAAAACAACTTTGATGGCCCCAAAATTATTCCAGCCAAGCATGTCTTCCTTTGTTTTGGCAATGGGGATCTCAATCGGTTTGTATAGTTAGGGTTATAAGAATATATGAGGATTATATTGTTATATTAAAAAAAATTTGAAAATTTTTCAACCGAGCGTGTTAAGTAAAAAGTTTTAAGTTAAAAATTTTATCGTACCTAATTAAGTGAATTTTGATTGAATTTAAATTTTAAAAATGAGATTATTTAAGTTATCAAACAAACTTTTTTATATTAACTACTATAATTTAATTTTTTAAGCTACTTAAATAGGTTATCAAACATACCCCAAATCAACGATAAAAAGATAAAAATGACTTGTCATGGTAATATTATTATCATGATAAATTATCAAATTTCTAAAAAGAAAAAAATGTTATAAGCATTTGTATACTAGATTTAAAATAGACAACTTTAGTCTTGCTGTAATTAGACGGCAACAAGTTTTTTAAATTTTTTTACAAACTTGAACTAAAATTAGGGAAATAGGCTTTTGGCTTTGTGATGATGATTAAAAAAAAAATTGATAATGGTTGAATATAAGAATCGGTAAACATAAAATTACAAACTTTACTATTAAATTATCTTTGTTAATAAGATAATATATATATATATATATATATATATATATATATAAAGTCGAGACAAAGTTGCATGCCTCGTTGACCCACTCGTGGTAACAAACAAATACATTTCACTAGAAGAAAAACTACATGAATAACGTTGGATTAGGATTCATGACAAGTTGCTAAAGTTAATTATGGTTGTACTTATGGTAATTCTCTGTTTATACAAAAAAGAAAAAAAAGGAAGAAGAAGAAAAAGGGGCCCACTTAAAAAGACGACTCTCGTGACTCGTGGCAATTCACTGGGTCCCTTGAAGACTTCAGGAATCGCCTATCCCATTGCTTGAAAACCTCTGATTAATGGACAATGTTCCTTGCCAGGGTTAACGGGACCCACCCACATAAACCCCACCTTATTGCAATTGTAAAGTATAAACCCATCTTGTCCTTTGGTTAGATAGACTTTTCAATCATGAAATCGGACGATGGAATCTCATCTCTTGAAAAAGAGACACAGGGTTTGACAACTTCAAAGAGGGTTAGAATATACTCTTCTTCTCTCTACTTTGCATATACCATGTAAATTCTCTTCCATTGGCGTCGAGAGTGCAATGATTCATTTGTGTTTTCTCTACTGTTCCTGGAAGTTTAAAAAACAAATGTAAATGTTTGTGTTATCGAATTAAAATTTTCTACAGAAGTTATAAAACCTTTTGATTGTGGAAAAATTATTGCATGCAACTCCAGTCTGTAAATTTAAAGTAAACCAAGCGAAGAGTCACGTAAATTTTGGTAAGGTGCTTTTGGGTTGGTCTGTGTGGGAATGACAGCGGCAACCTTATAATCATTATGATGTTGGAGATTAATTGCAATGGTGGGCATCGGCGTGAATCATTATGGCGATCAAAATGACAATTTTAACATGTTGCATTAAACTTTTTTTTGGGCATGGATTTATAGGATGAAGAGGAACCTCCATGTTCCTCTGTTGCCAACCTATCACCGTACTACTTATTTAACACTCTCGAGCCTCTTAACGAATGCAAAGGAATCAAGGAGAATAATAAAAAATAAAAAGATTAATTCCCCCTTGATAAAAAGAAATGAACTTCTCGAGAAATAAAAAGAGATAGGTAACTTGGTATCCGAGGCATGCATAAATGACAGAAGCTTTGACGATTAGGCTATATCCTGTTTGCAATGAAAGTAATGATCTTGGAGTGGGCAATTTTAATTCTAAATTTATCAACTGCCACTACTGAAGTTAGTGTGGGAGATGCAAAATTTTGTTCAAAAAAAGAAAGAGCTGTTAATTTATTGTACTAGGCATGTTAGGCTTATTGGGAACAATGCAGCTCCCTCGGTGGCCGTTAGACGAGGATGCTGGCTGCTGCCGGCCTCAAAGGTTGCTGATATCTATTTTAAGGAGAAACCTTATTTTCATCCCTGTTATGCTACCTCTTTCTCAGCTTCATTCTAAAACAATTATTTTTACCAATTTCATCCCTAATATGTCAAACTCTTTTTTCAATTTATTCTTTCTATCTGAAATCATTGCCATTTTATATAATTTTATTATATAACACGACAAAAAAATATTGATTATTTTTTTAATTTATCGAAAAATCTCATTGAGTCTTAAATTAACAATGAGAGGTGGCTTTTTTCCATTTTGCAATAATCAAATAAAATATAGTTATAATATTCCAATCTATTTCACTAAAAGAAGCCATCACATATGCAATCGCTAAGTCATGCTTGCCCGCATCACAAAGAAATTGACAATGTGGATGAAACCACACAATGAAGAAATGTCTAATAATTTGAAAACTTAACTGAGATTAAGTTTAGGGACCCAATTGAGAATTGGTGGACAAATTGATAAGTGATTTGAGGTTTCCTCTATTTGGTCTCGGGGCAAGTTCATAGAGGACATGTTTGGTTGTTGTTTAATTATGTGGAAGAAAAACTTGAAAGGGTGACAGTAGAAAATTTTCGAAGTCTAACTTTAGATTATTTCTGTGCAAAATTTATTTACGGGCGAGAGCCACCATGATGCTGCATCAACAAGAAGCAAAAAATGACCGCAATTAGTATGTCAACTCACATGCGAGATTGGTTTGAAAGGGTAAACATTGCCATTAATTAACAAAAAGATACGTGATTTTCTCTACTGTTTTTGCATGCCCAAAATGATAGTAGAGCACAACTATACACCAACAAAATCATTTGTTGAACAGCCAAAAAATTAAAAAGAATATTTTCACCCACCCACTTTTTTTTCAAGGTGAATTGTCTAAATTCAAGTATACTCTTTGTAAGTTTCCGTAACCATAAGGAAAACACTAGCATGGGCGCCACTAAACTTATTAAGGCAAGCACAGACAATTAAGGGCGAACATAAAACATGCATGATTTGCTCTGCTGTTTTTTCATACCCAAAATAATATAAATACTAACAACATTATTCTTCAACGGCAAAAGTTATATATATATATATATATATATATCACCAGTCGCTTTTCTTCATCTCAAGTCACAAAGTGAAAAAATTTTATTATCTTTGATTTGTTTAAATTTACTTCGACAAGTGAAAGTGAGTTAAAAATATATATATAATCCTTTAAAAAAAACATAAATTACCATCCCTAGACCGCTTTTTTTTTTTTTTTTTGTTAATTCACAGTTAATAATTTTCATTTTAAAAAAAATAATGAAAATTTTGCTTAAAATTCAATAATGCAATCATTAAGTTGCCTTTAACTATACTGTTAAGGAAAGTACTAGTAACGTTTTAAACATGTAGCCTCCTCAAAAACGTCATCGTTTAATGGAAAAAAAATGGACCCTTTCCATATAAGTAAAGAATTCAGAGATTGTATCACCATAAACGCCGATCGCGCTCTCTCTCTCTCTCTCTCTCCTCCCCCCCCCCCCCCCCCCCCCCCCCCCCCCCCCCAAGTCTCTCTTCCGAAAGAAAAAAACAATCTTCAACGAATTAGAGCTTACAAGATCCGATCAGATCCGTTCAAAATCAATTTCTCTTTCTAAAATACCTCCAACTTTCTCTCTCTAAAGCTTTCCTTTTCGTTTCTCCTTCCACGTATCATCACCGATCGGTTCATTTCTTTCACACTCTTATTACTCTAATTCAAAGCTCGATTTTACAGTTTTGACACCACGAATTTGCAATTCTTCACTTCATTTCTTCAAATTAGGGATTTTGTTTCTAAACTTGTACTAGAAATGCACAAGATCGTGACCTAGGGTTTTTTGTGTGAGTAAAGGTACTACCTTTACCTTGAATTGCATGAAGATTTGGTGTTTGTCGTGCTTCATTTTCGGTAAAGAAGAAGAAGAATAATAAAGCCATGAAAGAGGGCATTTCGGAAAATGAAGGTAGAACCGAGGGCAATTTTGGAAATAACGAGGAGGAGGAGGATACTGAGGCGATTGCATTGAGAGATATCAGCCGTGAGCGTAATGGCCGGGAGTCAGTGGGGTGGATTGAGGAAATGATTGGTGCGATGCAACGTGCTCGTGGCGGTTTTGGCGGCGGCGGCGGCAGCATCCGTACGGATAATTGGGGAGAGGTGGGACCGGGTTTCGAGGAAGAGGGTCAATTTTTGGCTCCTCCTCTTGCTTTGAGGAGCTCTGCTTTTTGTGCCTCTTGGCTGGCACGGGGAGAGAGTAGTGGTAGTAGTTCTGCAGTGCCGGAGGCGGCGGGGAGTGGTGGTAGTGAGGAGAGTGATCGTGATTCACATAATAAAAGGGCTAAAGTTTACTCCTGTTCTGAGTGAGTTCTGAACTTGTTTTGTGTTTCATCGGGGTTGAATCTCTATGGATTGGACTGCATTGCTGTTTCTGATTGTTTTGTGGCTTCTTTTATGTTTCATTCTGCCATAGTAGCTTATATATATATGTAGTTTCTAACTTGCAGTGTTTTTTGGATGATGATTCAATGCTTTTCTGCTTTTTTGGGGTGTATGCTACTTGATCATGTTTTTGAAATTAATGTTTTTCCACAATTTGTCATTTTGGTTTAAGAATTCGCGATAAACCACATTATATTTTACGTGCCTTCTGGATTTGTAGGTTTAGATTTTCTTTGACTGTTGAAGTGTAAGTAGCATTATTGGTTAACTTGTAAGTAAGGCATTTCTTTTGTTGGTCTTTAGCTTGATAACATATACTCTCATTTGGACACCACATTTCAAACTTACCTTCATATTTTGATAGCATGGTCTCCACCAGCGTTTTATGCCATGCCTGATTAGGATCAGTTGATGCGCATGTTAAATGAGTTCTTTCAGAGTGTATGCAATGCTTCATGGTTTTAATGTTGTTCCTGCATGATGGATAATTGTTTTTCTGCAGTGATTGTCATTATGCTGCAGTAATGTCTTCAGATGCTGGCAATTCTACTACATCAGCAGATAGACACCTTGGTTTAAGTCAGAGCTCTTCAATTCCATCGAATAATGAGATTTTTTATCGTAACTTCATGTGGAATAACAACAGTGATGAGAATCCATTTGATTCTAATGGTGGGAGAGATGATGGTGATGATAGTGGCACTTCCAAGTCAGAGGACTTAGAAGTTAGGATGGATCTTACCGATGACTTGTTGCATATGGTAAAGTGCATCGTTTAGATCCTTTTTAAGAGATATTTGCATCACAGCATCCTTCCATCTTAGGTCTAATTTTATCCTTTTCCTACCCAGGTTTTCTCTTTCTTGGACCACATTAATCTTTCTCGGGCTGCAATGGTTTGTAGGCAGTGGCGAGCAGCTAGTGCTCATGAAGACTTCTGGAGGTGTTTGAATTTTAAGAATCGGAACATATCTGTAGAACAATGTGAGTTCTACTTATTGCCTTCTGCTAAATCTCTTACTCTACCTTCCTTCTGCATATGGGGTGGAATATTTTAGAATTGTGAAGAGACATGGTTTTGAAAAACTGAAAGGAGCTTGTCCTCATCCTCTCTCCCTCACGCATCCCTGTCAATTGTATCACCATATGGCTTTAATGTTAACTCTTTTTTTTTTTTTTTTTCCTATGCATCTTAAGAATGATTGGATATTGGAAAATGGAAAGCCTGCAAATGTGCCCTGCAATTTCTTACCCAAATTTGATGCATAACATAGGGCACCTTATGTTTTTTTTTTTTTTTGGGAGGGGGGTTCATTTTATTACTACAGCCTATGAAAAACTTTGTGCGAAATAAATGTTATGCAACAAAAAGTAGTGAATAGCGTAGATGCAGAAGTTTTTTTAAAAATGGATAGATGTGATACTCCTTATGTTGGAAAAACCCTTGAGGCTAGATATGCATTGCTTGTTCGGTGGGTCACACACATCATTGCCAGTGTATTTCTACTTAATGCTGGTATTCACCTCAATTGATGTGCAACTGTGGGTGTCTTGTTCTTTTTTATAGAATTTATTTGGATAAATCATTAAATAAGTGAGTTTTGAATCAGTGTTTGATAAATAAGAATGGATGTATCGGTTAAAAATCAGATGTCATATATGTGGAATGGACTATATATTTAAAGAATAAAGTATACAAGCATAGCATTCCGAAATTATGAATTTGATTAAAGACTTGTTGAGCATGCAATTTTACCCTACTTATATTTGACAATTAAATTTTATGATCTACAAATGAAAGCAGTTACGTGTATTGTATTATAAAAGGAGCACTTTTTGTCTCTGTCCCTACTCATTGTCAAGTAATGATTCTGGAATAAAATTGATTGTATTTAATATGAATTTGTAGTTGAGGATATGTCTCGGCGATACCCGAATGCCACCGAAGTGAATATTTATGGTGCTCCTGCTATTCACTTGCTTGTTATGAAAGCAGTCTTTTCTTTAAGGTATATTCATTTTGTTCATCATTGTTATGGTTAAGTAATAACTCATAGCTGCTGCTAATATCTGTAAATGATTTCAGAAATCTTGAGACTTTAACCTTGGGAAAAGGACAGCTGGGGGATCCCTTTTTTCATGCCTTGGGAGATTGTATCATGTTGAAGAGGTTGAATGTCAATGATGCTACTCTGGGTAGTGGTATTCAGGAGATACCTATAAACCATGATAGATTGCGTCATCTTCAACTAACAAAGTGCCGTGTGATGAGGATATCTGTCAGGTGGAACACTGTCAAGCTCTTAATCAAAATTTTGTTAGTTTGCTCAAACTTTGTGCTAAGATGCATCTTTTGCAGGTGTCCACAACTTAAAACTTTGTCTTTGAAACGCAGCAACATGGCACAGGCTGTGCTGAATTGTCCTCTCTTGCATCTCCTTGACATAGGGTCTTGCCACAAGCTTACAGATGCAGCAATCCGTTCAGCAGCAATTTCATGCCCTCAATTAGAGTCTTTAGACATGTCGAATTGTTCTTGTGTGAGTGATGAAACACTACGTGAAATAGCCCTGACTTGTGCTAATCTCCACATTCTTAATGCATCTTATTGTCCAAACATATCACTTGAGGTTGGTTCCTCTAAATTAGTTCCATTTTTTGTTTGGTTAAATGGGCATATGCTGCTGTTTGACATGATGATAAGCTTCCTTCTTTTCTCTTTGAAGTCTGTTAGGCTGCCAATGTTGACAGTTCTCAAGCTTCATAGCTGTGAGGGCATCACTTCAGCTTCAATGTCTGCGATTGCTCATAGTTATATGTTGGAGGTTCAAATTCTCTTGCTTTGCATGTTGGTCTTGTCTAGATGTTTGTGTCCTCTAAAAATAACTTGGAGCATTTGCATTGTAATTTATTGTAGGTTTTGGAGCTTGACAATTGCAGTCTTTTGACTTCTGTGTCCTTGGATCTTCCTCGCTTGCAAAACATAAGATTAGTACATTGTCGAAAGTAAGCATACTCGTCTGTTCCTTGATTCCACCGTTCAAATCTTGAGAAGCATTCCTATCCTTTGGATGGTAAGACGTTTATTCTTCCTTGTTTTGGTTGAAGTAATATTATGTTGCTTCTCCTCCTCCTGCAGATTTGCTGATCTAAACTTGCGAAGTAGCATGCTATCGTCTATAATGGTGTCTAATTGCCCAGCTCTTCATCATATCAATATCACTTCCAATTCGCTTCAAGTATGTTTCGCCAGAAGGCTCCTGCATATCCACTGTGCGTTCCTCCATCATTTATCAGTGTAGCAACTCTCTTTATTTGTTTCTTGATTTGCAGAAATTAGCATTGCAGAAGCAGGAAAACCTAACAACATTAGCATTACAGTGCCAATGTTTGCAAGAAGTGGACCTCACAGATTGTGAATCTTTGACTAATTCTATTTGTGAAGTTTTTAGTGATGGTGGAGGATGCCCTATGCTAAAATCATTGGTTCTTGATAACTGCGAGGTTTGTGAATTAGGGTTTTTTTGTCTGTTTGGTTTATGCATTTGTGAAAACTGACCATGGTTGATGCGTGCATGATAAGGGATCATGGTACTGTAGTACTGTTATTATCTTTCACATGTTTTGTTCTCTTTTGGAGCCATCATTCTTATAATGGAAGAATGGTGGCTGGTGGTCTTATTGTATTAGAATTCCAATTTTTTATGCCTTCAATAAGGATAAGTTTGCAGAAAAGATTTTCTGGATTTGCATTGTTCTCTTATCAGATAGTGTATAGGTTAACTCATGCTCTGAAAGTGAAATTATTTTTTAAAACCGTCTTTCCAATATGACAAATTAAATGGAGGAGAATGAGCCATATAACCAACCCCAACTAGTTTGGATTGAGATTTATTTTAGATGGGTTGTCCTTTTCAGTAATGACAAACTCTGAAGATGGAGCTCCACTGGCAAATTAATCAGACATGGTCATATGCTTCTCTAAAGAATGCATGACTGATGTCCATGGTAGTCTTTATAGAATTTGGATTGGACTTCAGTAATCCGAAGAGTGCAATTCCAAATCACTCATATGGGAGTAGTGAAAAATGACTTCTAATAGGTTCAGAGCATTTACATTAATAAGTGGACTTCTTTTGATGATACTCTATAGAATTTGGATTGGACTTCGTTAATACAAAGAGTGCAATTCCAAATCACTCATGGGGAATATTGGGTCGTCAAAATGACTTATAATATAGTCAGAGCAAGTACGTTAATAAGTGGACGACTTTTGAGGAATAGGGCAGGGAGAAGCAGCTGCGTTCTGATTTAAAAGATTAAGCTTCATAGTGCATCATTGGATATGTAGTAATGCAATAAGTTCACCCTTTTTAAACCGTCTTGGTGATGAATAATATTCTCTGTTAGCTGTTCGTTGAATGTTGATGTGCCCAGGTGAATGGAGCTCTTACTTCTTGGTTGACCATTTCAAACATATGGTTTTTTGCCATTCTGGTTTTTGACTTGTTGACTGAAGCTTAGCTATTATTTCTGCAGTTGTGATTGTTTTTTTCGCCTTTAACTGAGTGTGATGATTTTACTTTTCAGAGCTTGACTGCTGTGCAATTCTGCAGCACTTCTTTAGTTAGTCTTTCTCTAGTTGGTTGCCGTACTATTACTGCTCTTCATCTGGCGTGCCCTTCTCTTGAGCTTGTTTGTTTGGATGGCTGTGATCATCTTGAGAAAGCATCATTTTGTCCAGTAAGTGGGAATCATTGATACAGAAGGTGTATTATGTAAAACAAAATTGATGGCAAACTGAAATATTGTGCGCCTTTTCAGGTTGCTCTCCGGTCACTCAATTTGGGAATTTGTCCCAAATTGAACATGCTTACCATTGAAGCACCATGCATGGTGTCCCTTGAGTTGAAAGGATGTGGTGTATTATCTGAAGCATCTATTAATTGCCCTCTCTTGACATCTCTGGATGCTTCATTTTGCAGGTCATGTTACTTTCTAGTAGTGTTTTTGGCTGTGCCTTTCAATGTCTTATGACTGACATCTGTTTTTTCTTTTTTTACATTCAGCCAACTCAAGGATGACTGCTTGTCTGCAACTACTGAATCCTGCCCCCTTATTGGGTCATTGATTTTGATGTCTTGCCCTTCTGTTGGTTCTGATGGGCTATTTTCTTTGCGGCGGCTTCTGCATTTGACTGTGCTTGATTTGTCATACACTTTTTTGATGAATCTGAAGCCAGTGTTTGACTCTTGTTTGCAACTGAAGGTACTTTACAATGTTAGCGTGCATGCTTCTACTGCCTACATGCTGTGCACTTCAGTTGCTGTAAATTTGTACATCGATAACCAATGGGCTTGTAGCTCAGTTGACTCTTGCATGAGTATGAGGGTTGAGGTCTTAGGTTTGAGTCTCACCTTTGTCAATTGAATTCTAATAAAACTGGGTCACACTAATAAAAAAATTGTACATTTATTGGATTAGTGAGGTCTATTTTACTATACTATAACGCACTTGCTTATGTAATTTGATCATTCAAAAGAGCTCCTTCTTACATGCTAAATTCTTACTGAAACATGTTGAATTGCTTGTGATTCAATTTCATCCTGTCTATTTATTCAAAAGATAAGCGTTTGAGGAATGTTATGGTTTGGTCATCTTGAGCTGATTTTTATTTTTTAAGCTGAATTTGTATCCTTGGCTGACCTAAACATTTGATCTGCTTTTTCCCTTATGGTTCAATGAGCGGTTTATGGAGTTGTTGCCCTTACTGACTTATTTTCTTTTACCTCTTCACCTTGAAGGTACTAAAATTACAAGCATGCAAATATCTTACTGACTCATCATTGGAGCCGCTTTATAAGGATGGAGCTCTTCCCGCACTTCAGGAATTGGACTTGTCTTATGGGACCCTCTGTCAATCTGCAATTGAAGAGCTTCTGGCTTGTTGTAGACACCTTACTCATTTGAGCTTGAATGGCTGTGTAAATATGCATGATCTGAATTGGGGATGCAGTGGTGGTCAGCTTTCTGAGTTGCCAAGCAACTTAAACTCAACTGCAAAGCAAGGTCCTGTGCCAACTGAGCAGCCAAATCGCTTATTGCAGAACCTAAACTGTGTTGGTTGTCCGAATATTAGGAAAGTTGTCATTCCACCAGTGGCCCGTTGTTTGCATCTGTCTTCGCTAAACCTTTCTTTATCTGCCAATTTGAAGGAAGTTGATGTTGTTTGTTTTAATTTGTGCTTTCTTAATTTGAGGTATGCTCCTATTTGTTGATGTTGTTTAAGGTTCTTTCTTATTAATTTTATGTTTTTCTATATCTAATATCTTTCTGTTTTGTGTATGATATTCAGCAATTGTTGTTCCTTGGAAATATTGAAGCTTGAGTGTCCAAGGTTGACTAGTCTTTTTCTTCAGGTATGTGCTTTTCTGATTTTCAATGATTTCCTGGATCTGGTTGTTGTTTCGGCTTACCCCTATTATATATTAAGGGGAAATTGGAAAAAAATAGCATTTAAGTTGGATAATGGAGGAAACAAATAGTGTGGCTATTAACTTTCTTTTGCTATTTAATTCATTTGCTTGCTTTTACCTGGGTTTGGGGAAGCTCTCAATCTGGTACCACATTAGTTAGCTCGGATACATTCTTATTGCAGTTCTGCTTGCCTATAGATGTATATGGTGCACTATCTTTTAGAGAGAATCACTCTCCTGAGGGAGTAAATGTGTAAGAAAACCTGGCAACCTCCTCAATACCAATTGTGAGGATCACTTGATTTTTGGTTTGGCGTGTAATGTTCCTACATTTTCCTCAGATTTCGATTCTTTGCCTTTCTCTTCTCCTGCAGGGGAGAGCTGCCCTAGCCATCCATCTCTTTTGGCCAATTACCATTTTAGCTTTTGGGACAATGCATCTCAAAATGCTCCCATCTAATGCTGTTTTTTGCTTCTGTTTTAATTGTTGCAGTCTTGCAACATTGATGAAGAAGCTGTTGAAGCTGCCATATCTCAATGTGGCATGCTGGAGACTCTTGATGTACGTTTTTGTCCGAAGGTGAGATCACCATTTTATTAACTCTGTTCTTACAAAAATTGGGAACGCTATTGTCTCGTTATCAGAAATAAGGTATTTGATTTGCTCTATTTCCTGTCTCGCCTAATAGAAGTTTACTAATTGAACTTATTTTTGTTCTGATTTCCCCCAGATATGCTCAATAAGCATGGGCAGATTACGCGCAGCATGCCCGAGTCTAAAGCGTGTCTTTAGCAGCCTGTCACCCTCGTGATGTGAATGATTTTCCTCATTGTTTTTATCAATTCTCCAGTGGTGATTCACTTCGACTGAAGTAGCAGCCTGTTTGTTGTGTGATATCCACATTTCACACAATTGTATTGTAAATGTTCTTCTATCCCGTTGATGCTTGTTCCAAGTATATAGGTTTTATGTAATAGCTGGCCTATTGTAAGAATACAATAAATTTTCATTCTCTGTGTCCAATACTATTCAATTTGAAGCGTTTATTTTTCGAAGGGTGTGTGCAGTGTCAAGTTTTTCCACTTGCCTGGCTCTCTCATGGCCTTGTGTTGGGATTGGGCTTTTAGAGTAATTTGGTTTTATTTTTGTTCTATAGGGTAACTTTGTTACCGTTTTCTTTTTGGTTACCGTCGGGAGTAACAATTGCATTGCATATTGTTCCAGTAAATTAGAAAGTAGTCCCTCTAGTTTCTAGAAATGAATTAATTAGTTTATTTTTTCAAAAATTTATTATTTAGTCTGTATTTTTAAGTTTCTTGTAATTTAATACTTTTTGCTCCTTTTCTATTTGTTTTGATTTTTTTTTATTTTAAGAAAAAAACTAAATAAAAAAATATAGAAGAATCTATGAGAAAAAATGATATTTTTTGAAATAAAGTAAAATTGAATTAAACACAAGTTTAGCAACTACCGTAATTGATTTTTAAAAGATAGAGGGATTAATTTATAACTTCATATTATTGTCATCAGTTGCTGTTCATGAATGTCGTGTGAGGCTGTAGAAACTGGAACTCTAGAGGTACCTGATAATAAGCATTTTTTGAGCGAGTAGGTGTGTTTGGATATGATGCATTGTACTATTGATACAATTATTTCAAAACAGAAGATTGATGAGTACAAAAGTTCTTAGTTTTGGATATCATTGATCTGTAGTCTAGAGTACTTGAACCAAAAAGAAGAGAAGAAAATGCCATAATATGATAAAAAGAGTCATAAGATAGATTCCAACTGTTTCAATTCTGGGTCTAAGATTTCAGCTTCTGAATTTTCTTCTGGGGTTCTGTAAGCATCCGCAACAGCCTTCCCTTTATCTAACACATCAGAAGGGACAGTTTGGAGAAGGCTGTAAAGAGAGCATGAGGGAAGGAAGTTAATTTGTATTAAAGGTATTGATTGACAAGGAGAAATAAACGAGCAATATCAGAAAACAAGAATACGTTAGTCAAATGCACATCATTGCAATGCTTGGAGGTTGCAAAAAGCCACTTCTATAATTACCTTTCCAGGGCAGCAAGGGCGACTCCTATTTTTACCTTCATCGATTCAACTGAAGCATCTGGCTCCTTTCTTGATGCATGCAGAAGCAAGGAATCAAGTTCTTCCAAAGCACTAAAAAGGTGGACAATATATTTATGTCAGCAGTTTGTTTGGACGTTCATTATCCACACCAACGCTATTCTGTGTAGTTTGGGTCTTCATTTGGCCCGCTTGCCATTTCGATAGCTTTTTCCAAGCGCAGCATTTTTCAATGAAACATCAAAACCATTCTCAATGTTTTTTTCTTGTCATAGTAGCCAGCAGAAAGTTATAGTATCAATGAAGCATCTTAATTTTTGTTGTTCTTCCACTGTCGCCAACAGTGTGTTTTTATCCCAGTGGTCCTCTCTTAAGTGGAGTAATTTTACTGTGATCCACAACTAGGAAGGCCAGAGTGCAGAGAACACGTACAAATCCATTCGAAACAGTATGGAAGACACCTATGACTATTCCATTTTCATGTGTAGCAGAGAGATTTGGGCAGATACCTGAGACATTGATCAACATTGTTGAAAGCAGCGTTACCATTTCCAGCATCTGAAGCATATTGTGCTACCTGAAGTTCCGAAGAAAATTTCCAAAACCTCAGGAACTCATGTACAGAAAAACTGCCATAAAGCAAATCCAGATGAGAAAATGATTCTTTGGATATCTTATTTAAACATAGGCTTTCAAATGACACCGACCATCTCAATGCAAGACCGATTGTTTGATAGCAAGTTGTAATGATCAAGCATGGTTTACAGGCTAATAATCTCTATGTCAGGGTCGGAGTTTTTAACCCAAGCCTGCGCCATTCAAATGGGATCCTCCATAACTTAACAAATTGGAAAACCCCATTTTGCTATCACACTACCAAATTAATCTTGCAAAAATTAACTGGGTTCTAAAATGCTGCATATTCTTTTAAACATATCTAAAGTTTCAGACTACTACCATCCTCATGCAGTTTTAGAAACAGAACTGCCATCTCACCTCACAATGGCAAGAGTTTCTAAGGATACTAGGAAAAAAATTACTGAACAGTAGCATGATACTTCAATGTTGATTCTGCTTGAACCATCCAATTGAATTAGAAAACCTCTAAGCTTCTTGAATTTCACTAGAGGAACAATGTCCACTGTCCAGTTGATTTCATGGTCGAATCTCAAATTCAAGATTTTAGAGGGATCAGACCACTGAGTTCACTGTCAGTTCAAACTTCAAATTTAAGGAGCATGCATGGTGAAATTATACCTCATTTTCCCATTATTGTTGTAGAAGTCTTTCTGACAGTTGAGAGAATAAGCAAAAAGTTACATCTTATCTCTTTATAATCATATTGTTCCTTTTTTGAAGACAACTTAGTGGTAATTTATTACTTTCCATTCATTTAAGTTGCATCTAAAATCCAAATAGATAAAACACCATTTAATGAATTATAAAAAATCTCCCATAATAAAAAATATTATCACAAGCAATAAGATACAAAATGAATAATGCTTGAGAAGACAACTTACTGCTCGTATATTTACACGAAGAGACGCTGCCGGACCAGAACGTAACAGAGATCGATAGTTAGCGAATTGGGGTTGATCGACATCCAGAATTTTCTCTACAGTAGTTAAGGAACAAAATAAATCATAATGGTAAGCTATCAATATCTTCTTCAAGGCTTAATCAAGTTCAAGTTTCTTTCTTAGTATGAGGATGCAGGGACATCCTTGTTGTGCGTGTTCAATCTTTTGAAATGAGTTAATCAGAAATACAGAATCGAGTAACAAGTGTTGCACAACTTCGGACACCATTAATTGGCCTCATCTCTTAATTCCACCAGTTCCCACAGGAAGGAAACAATTTAGCGATGCAAGGAATTACCTAAATCCTTAATCTGCAACTCAGTCAATATAACAGCAGGTACATAAGCCTCTAGTGGATCAAGCTTTTTCCTGTTAAAAATTTTAGGAAAGGAATTAGTTCTGATAGTAATAGAGGTACAAGCACTCATAGAATGAAACAAATATCAGGCAAGACTTGATCTCAGTCGTAGTTCATCTTAACATAGTAATCAAGGAACATTATATAGTGCTGGAAAAATTTGGAGTTTCATTCAACTAGCAGGCAAGCCATTGACAATCTGTCAATATTTAATCAAGTTTTGAGTCTAGTCAATTATATAAAACATTAAAATTGAATTGGAAATCTTTAGACCTCAGGCAGTTCCCTGTACACCTTCTCTATCACTACATCCAATGACCATATGGATTTGGTTTTAGATTTTCCATTCAGAAGTTAATACCAAAATCTGTCCTCATTAATCAATCATACCTTTTAACATACTTATCGAAAAGACTGACAGCAAAAGCATCTGCAAAACAAAACATATAGTGAACCCAAAAAAAAAAAAAACTCAAATTCAATAAAATTAGCCCAAATCAACCAACAACTCAAAATTTTCAATTTCTTTTTCGAAAAGAAAAAAGTTAAAAACAGAACGGGGCAGTAATTATTAATTAATAAGACTTCAGTTTGAAGCAACCCTGGCTACAAGTACTTGTCGTTTCTTCAAAAGGAAGACAAGCACAAGCCCTTCACATCACATGCAGAGTCAGTCTTTTTAAAAGGGAATGCATGTTCGTTTGTTGAATAAGAGAAGAAGCAATAGGAATTAGTACTGTTATCTATTACTAGATTAAACTTTTCGTCCAAAAAACAATAAAAAGAAATAAGTTTATGATATTGTATACTGTCAAGGACCAAGAGCGAGTGAGAGAGAAGTAGAGAGATGGAAAGCAATGCACGCCTGCTCTGGTCCTGCCATTTTGGGGCGGTGGAGGACGACTTCAATGCGCAGCACCTGATTACTCCTCGACTACCCAGCTTAATGATTGGTTTGGTTGAAGAAAGAGAAAAATAACATGGGAAAGATGAAGAATGTAAGGAGGTGGTGCTGTTAATTGTGGCCATGCCGACAGCACTGCATCGGGTGGATCCAGTCAGTTGGGTGTTAGAGGAAGAAGATAAAGGAAACAGGATCTTATCCCTTTTTGTTTTTTACTATAGAATAGGCCGGGTTAGTTACTTGTACGAATCTAAGAGTGAAATATTTTTATTGATGTACGATCATGTTCCTAAGAAATTATATACATATATATATTGCCTTCAGTTTTACCTGAATTCTAATTAGTGAAATCTCCAATAACTAATTTTTTTCTCCTTTTATCAATATGCAGATTTCTAAGTGGATTTAGAATCTAACCCATCATTAACCATTCTTAATTATAGTAACTAAACCAGCCTTAATCAAGTAATAAGAATTTCAATAGAAGGCAAACTAACCTCAACACAAATGTTATTCAATTATAAAGAAACAAATCAAAAGAGGTAGACATCCTCTCTTAAAACATATAATAATCCTTTATAGGTGACTGGAGAATGTATCAATAAAGGACAAGGAAAAAAAAAGGTTTAAATACATCACATTTGCACCTTTTATTTTTATTAATTCGTTAAATTTTTTTTTCATATTTATTGGATTGAATGCATATATTTTCAATCTTAACTAATTAAATACAACCTTTAATATTGAAAATTGATCTCAATGAATTTATATTTTTCTTCACTATTTATTTATTTATTTTTATTTTTTATAATAAATGTATCTTTAGATTAATTTTTAAATATTTCGGAACTAATTTCTCTATGAATATAAATAAAAAATATTTCTCAATATATTCGAATATTTTAAAAATAAATTTAACAAAATGTTGACTATAAATATTGAATCCTGAATCTAATTACCTATAAACTATAATCTTGTAGTTTCATTATTTATTATTTTATTTATTATCATCAACTTTTTTTTTTTTTCATTCTTGTTAATATTATAAAAATTCTCATCCTTGTAAACGAGGGTACCGATGGGATCAAGGCAAGAATGAATGAAACCGGGTTTAAACATAATACCGAAAAACCCGAGTTGGTGACATGTCGGCAATTTGTTATAAGAAAGAAAGCCATATTAGTTGCAACGTAACCAAAGCAAGAAGTCGACATATCACTGACTAACTCATCCCAGATGCTCCTCTCGCTCTCTCTCTCTCTCTCTCCCTCTTTAAAAGTCCCTTCCTTTCTCTTTACTAGACAACAGCTGCAACCAACTACAATGGCTACATTTTTTCTTCTTCTTTCTCTTCTTTTCTTCTCTGCTTCTGCTCATATTCACAGTAAGTAAAAGCCTCCTCATTTCCTTTTGTTTTTAAATATAGTAGTAGTAGTTGCTGTTATAGTGTATGATAAATGTACTTGATATGTTACTAGATTTGAAATTACAACTTGTATTTTGTGCTTGATCTGCTTTCCCAATTTGGAAATCTGCTTGTTTGTTTATGTGGGCATCTTTATTACGATGCGTTATTTCTAGAATGTGTATACTTGTTTTCATGGGGTTTCATTAATTAACCAGTGTTTAGCATTGTCATGAGTTTCATTGAATATTGCTTTTTTAGATTTGAGTGTACTTTGTTCAAACTTGGTAGTTGTTGTGGTATTGATTGTTACAGTATAATAACAGATCTCTGCTTTTGAGTTTAGAGTTTAGGCGCAAATCTGCTATACTAGAACTTTAGATTTTATTTATTTATTTATTTATTTTTATTGGAGGAAGGAGACAAAATCAGTTTTTGAATCTTGGGTTCTTTAGTTCTTGGTCTACAAAAGCCAACTTTAGTGATTTGGAGTTTTCTTTTTTCTTTCTTTATTTATTTTTTACTTTTTTATGAGAGTGATTTGATGTAATTAGTTGAAAGAAATTTCCAGTTTTGGAAACCAAATGAAAAATACAAATGTGGCAAATAAGAGAGGGCTGTTGTTTCCAAGGATTAGTTGTTGGATATCTACGCAAATTTGAAGTTTGGTTAGTTAAGACAAGATCTGAACTTGTATGCTTGACTGTGGGAGACTCGTTGGTCTTCCTAATAGTTGATGAGTTTTCAATGAGTGAGATTTGTTTCTATTAGAAGGATAAGACAGAAATGTATAAATGTGGGAAGGAAAACAGCACAAAGACATAGAAGAGTCTCAATTATAGGAGATGGATAGAATTCTGTTCTTTGTCAGGAGTATGAATATGGATCATCAATGGCCTTTACCGTTGCAATGCACAACGGTCAGTAAGGTTCTGTAACTAAATTGCCCCTCCCCTCCCCATTACAAATGCTCAAAAAGAGACTATGAGACCCACATTGTTGAGATTTATGCGCAGTTAATTTTTACTGAAATCTGACCTTCCAAAAACAAGTCTTTTCCACCGGGGTTACCACTGTTGCAAGAAACGAGGCAGAGGAATGGAACCATAAGAAAAGCACTGATTTTTCCTCAGAAAATCTATATTATTTTATAAAAGTCTTTGGCCTTCTAATTAGAGCTTTATTGTGCGTAATGCAACTATGCTAGTCTTAAACAAGAGGATGCTATGCTATTATTTTAGTTTTGTCTTTCATTGGGAATTTGTCATGGGTTCATGTTTAAAAGATCATGTCCCCGGATCTGTGTATGGCATGAAGAAAGAAAGAAATAAGAGAATGACATCTTCGACGGACTAATGACCAAGTTGATGGCATTGCTCAACTGAAGTGATACTCATGTTCATCCTAGGAATGGGATGGAACAAGCTTGCTAAACAAAGCTGGCTTTAAAACAGACTCTCAAATATTGTGATGTCCTTATGTTTAGCTTCTTTTGCAGGCTCTTGGGTTTTTATTTTATCCTGGGAACTGTTACATACAAATACTAAAACCACAACTAGAGAAATTGGTTAAACATACCACAATTCAAAATGTTAAAAAAACGAAAATCAGACTCTTGATTTGCACTAACTAAATCTAGAGCACTTTATCTGATGTTATGTGTGAAGATAGTTATTGTGAGATTCAAGTCCCTGCGGCACACTTCAGTTGCTTTATTTTATTCAATTTTTGGGCTCTAATGAAGTTTGCATTTCCTCCCTTGTAACAGATGTAATAAGAGTAACCGATAACCCGGCAGATCAACTGGTTGCTGCGCTTAACAATAATAGAACTGCAAAAAAGGAACCAACCCTCTATGACAACCCAGGCCTAGGCTGCATTGCTTTGCAGTACATAAAAGCATACCGAGGGGATTGCAATGTTTTAGGAGGAGATGATGCCAAGAAACCTTTTGATTCTCAATTTGCTGATACTTTTGCCCCCAATTGTGGCGTCACGGCCTCAACTCTCAGCAAGATCACTGGCCGATTAGTTGCCTGCCAGTCTAAGTATGTTGAGCCTTCTAAAGCATTCTCAGAAATTCTAATGAAGGACAGCAAGAGCTTAGAAATACTCTACAGTAAAAATCACACAGAAGTGGGGGCTGCAGTTACTGGAACTGATGGTGGGGGTCCCTATTTTTGGTGTGTGTTGTTCAGTAATGGTAAGAGCAACAGTAGCTTTACTTTGGAGGGAGGTGAAGCTAAGATAACAAAGCCTGGTTGCTTTAGTGGTGCCAATGATGTGTGCAGCAGTGCTAATGGTTGGCCTCGGTCACTTACTCTATGGTCCTACATTGCCACAGCTTTCATTGCAGTTGCATATGCCTTCGGTTTATAGATGCTAGATCATGTTCTCTTAGAATTTGAACTATTTTTCCACTTGATTTTGGGCCATCTTTTGCTCCTTTGTATTGTTTGGCATACGTTGCGTCTGTAATTTGTATACTGAAATTTATTTTCTGTTTATTGATTCATGTTATGCCAGTGTAAGCTTTGCGCGGCAATACTTTTCATTTTCTTTAATTATGTCTCCGTTTCTTAAATTTTTGTATTACCAAAGCAGAGTGACATCTATTTTTTCTCTTTTATATCTTTTGAGGAATTTTTCTTGTTTATTTTGGTTACAATGGAAGCATAGCCTGGGGATGCAATTTGAACCCTTCGATCTCATAGGCTAAAATGCTACTCCACTAGAGCTGCATCTTTTAATGGAAATTATTCTGTAGAAAGGTTGGAGCTTTGGAATGATTGGGCAGGGAGTGTCATTATCTCATTTTTAATCAATAATAATAATAATAATAAAATAAACAAAACAAAAAACAGAAAAGCAGAGCAGGGGGAGAAGACAGCCGTCGTTGTTAGTTGATCGGAGCTCCAACAGAAACACGCGTCAGTCGAACAAAATCATTCAGAGGAGACGATTGCAGTACCGTTAGAATGAGGCTATTTCGATCACTAAAGGCCCGTCACGCGCCACTTCTTTGAGCACTGTCTACTTCTGTCCATTTTGGTCCTTGAATTTCTGATTTAGTTATTTATCCTTGCATTTTCAATTTATTTTGATTTAATTTTCATCCAAGTTTTGGGAGTTGCATGATTATTTCATCAATTCATATTCTAATAATATTGATTAGGTAATTAACACAAGATTTGAATGATTAGTTGAATTAAAATGATTTAATTTAAGTTTAATTGAATTAATTAGAATTTGAAGTTCTTAATGTTATTTGATAAATTTAAAAGGCTTTAAATTTAGATTTGTTTTTTGTCGTTTATTTGTGCTTAGAATTTAATTTTATTGGAGTAGAGATTACTTAATAGTTTATTATTATTATTATTATTATTATTTTCTTAAAAAACGTAGGGATAAGGGTATTGACTTAATATATAGTATTATTTTTATTTTTTGCATAAAAAGTTTTTTAGGAATTGTTGGTCGATGATGAAGCTAGCAGTAAGTTAGCAATTTTTTTTAAAAAATTAAAATAAACCAATATGAATTAATAGGCCAAAGATCTTGTTGATATCTATTGATTATTATGATTATTTATGGAGGCATCTAAGTTAGTCTATATGGAGTATGTTTAAGACATAGGACCAACTAAAACGAGCATTTTTCTTACTATTATTTATTTATTTTTATTTTTTTCATTATAATCATTATTGTTTATGTGGTTTGATGTTAATCTTAATTTATTTTCTTGGTGCCACTAATTTTAGTTTATCGTAGATTTTGAAGGATCATGTATCTTACGAAGGTATGGAATAAAACAAAAAAAATTTCCATCTAAAAGGCCCAAGATCATGCCGTTGAATCAACTAACTATATATTCATGACTTAAAGCGATGAATAGAGAATTTACCTCTTTTAACGTAGATATAAACCTTCGTAGAAAAAAATCATCTAAGTGTCCAGCTCTACAGTGATAATATATGCGATCCAAGCACCTATAAGAGAAGCACTCAAAATTAGTAGGGTGTTAGCTCCATCTTTTCCGACTTGTTTAGTGTTTTCTATAGAAATCTAATGAGGATAATTTTCGACAACTCAAGAGAGAGAGAAGAAAGGTACTTAGGGTTAGGGAGAAAATAATTTTCTCTTAGCTTTTATTTTGAGCCATGTGTCTCTATTATTTTATGTGTGTCAAATTTTCTCTTCTTTTTTCTCTTGGTTATTGCTGCATCTCTCCTCCTATTTATAAAGGAAGAGTTGCCTTGTCCTCGAAGGACAAAGAGAGGGGCGGCAACTAGTCTTTATTAGACTCTTGGTTGTTGCTTCTTAATCTTTCAAGGATTAGGAGTTATTTAACATATGGGCTTTTAATCTTTATCTATAAAACATTCTTCATTGTCCCATAAAGTTCATGTTTATTCTCCCACCAAAATATCTTTTTGGCCCAAAACCATTTTAGCCTAATTAATTAATTTGGACTATTCAAATAAATTAAGCTAGATAATTTTAGATGGCCCACATCAAAAAATAATTTTTTAAAATACCCTTAAACCTAAATTAGAAAACTCATTTTCTTTTTGGGTTATTTACTTTCAAATTTGGAACTAACTTCCAAATTAGGAAATTGATTTTTAAAATAGGAAACTTTTCGTTTTTGAAAACCTTTTCCAAAATAGAAAATTTTCATAATTGAAAACTTTTTCCAAGCATCTTTCTTCGCTCTTTAATCATGTGAATGTTTAAACTTATGTATGTGACTTAATAAGCTCTTAAATATGTTGACAATGTATCAAGAATAAAAGACACCTCTTTTATCTCTTAATACATAAGTCAACATTGGCATCTAGCAAGGCATCATGACTACCTAATTCCGTAGGAGGATTAATTAATCCGTAATTACCTTTCACGAGCATGGTCACCATACAATTCGAGTCCTCATGTCAAGTTATCACGAGTGTGATCTCAAACTTATTTATTACTTTTATTCGATTATGATCACATAAGTTTTATTCGATTTCTAAATCTCTTAGCTTGTAGACTAAATCAACTATAATCTATTGATTTACTCTTACTATGGTCATAGATTTCTCGAGCGGACGTTCATTGAAGTGCAATGTGATAACTCTTTTAGCATGCAAGGAATAACATGTCTTATCTTAGTCATCCATCTACCTCCATTAGATTCCTAGTGTACCCAATGAATCACCCATGTGCAACTCTTTATTGGGTCCATCAAAACGAGTGTCAAAGTACATAAATTCTTCAATGAGATAACCGTGATGACTTCAAGTCTAAGAACTTATTGTACCCATCTCATATGAGATTCTCATAGACTAAATCAAATGGGTTCTCATGGTAAGTCAAGTCTAAGGATATGTTCTCTAACATAAATCACCTAAGTATTTGTTTTAGCATCACCATGCCAATAGGTGTGAGATCTCTTATTACTATCATATAGCATAAGCATAACACCATAAGTTTAATCGTGTTTAGTCAATATCCGTTCTTGACAATGTTATGACTTGGGATATTTAATGATATCATTTACATGCATTAGTGTTTATCTCACATCTTTTGATCAATCACTATTGCAAATGCATATTATAATGATTTATATCTAATTCTACTGAATTAATGAACATAAAACATAAGAATTAAAAGAAAGATTTTTTTATCATCAATAAAATAAATGATGCAATAATACAAGAGCTCAAACCTAATCGGAACATCGTTAAATCTTGACCAACTACGGTAACAAATTCTTTAAATTTGAAATAGAGTCGTATGCCTAATTCAGAATTCTAATATTGCATGACGGGATAGGAGCTCAAGGCCCATGTTCATAATTTTGGATTATTTATATGGATTTATAATTTTTGTTGCGTGGTTTGGCAGATGATCTAAAGTCTAAAGTCTAAAGTCCAAACTCAATATGTTTTATTCCTTTTGTATGGAGTATGTGATTTTTAATTTGTAAAAGGATTTTAAGTCCTAATATATTAGATGAGAGACTAAGTTTTCTTTCGGACTTAAAATCACCTTACTTAAGAATGGTTAAAAAAGACCCGATAATCAACTCATAAATCATGATAAAAGAGGGGACACATAATTGGAATTTACATGAAGAGATTCCTATAGGTTAGAATTAAATGGTAACCTCATTACGAAGGAACATTAAGGTGACCATAGTCTTTTCTAGTTGTGTACTCAACTCTTTTAGTGAGAAATTTTAGACTAGTTTGTTCAGTTTTTCTTAGTTTTTATCTTTAGAATTAGAAAAACTGAGTGGCTACTCTGCTTTCCAAACACATTTATTTTTATAATTGTCGAGAGGTCATTATGTGATAAAGAGCAAAAGAGTCATCTACCAACTCACTTGCTTTAGTGGTACCCACCTTCATAACATGTGTGTTATTTATTAGTGTAATAATTAGTTATGATTCTTTTTTATTCTTATGGTTCTTATGATAATTTCATTTTATGTTTGAAGTAAGGTTATTGGGTAAAATTTGCTTGAATTGTAATTTTTGTGCATCAAAATTAGTAAAATACAATTGATTTAGTTCTCAATCAATAAACCCTACATTTGTAAGATACATCTATTTATATCTCTTGTCTTGTTAGCATACATGGATATCTTTTGGACAAAACATATATGTTAAAATACCATATTGTTAAATCCAAAGGGCTCGACTAGTGGTTAATAAGTGTGCGAGAGAAACTTTTGAGAACAAGTAAAATAAAAAAAAAGGATCGAGTAGATCGACTAAAGTACATAAATTGAATGTTCGGATCTATAAAAATATAGTAAAAATCATGAAAGGAGGACTAAGACAAGCTAGTAAGATACAAATCAAGTGACAAGTAGATGATTGGTCAAAGTCTAATCAAGTGGAGTTTTAGGAGTTATTTAATGTGTAAGAGAGAGAGAGAGTTTGTTAACGATATAAAAGTTAGAATCTTCTCACAATTGAGATAAGGTTAATGCTTATAGTGAATGAGATTGACTCTTGTTTTTTTAGTTAAACTACTTTAACTTGCTAGCAAAGACTAAAAAGAAGTAGCAATTGGGCATTTATTTATGGATCTTGCTCTAAGCCTACCAAGTCAATTTCTATAATTCCATTCTAAGGACAAGACATGAACACTAGGTTACCGGAATACCTATGTCCATTTTTGTATCGGCTAAAGCCTTGTATTAGATGAAGCTTATCACCAGTTTAATCTATTTGGTGTACGACTTGGGCCTACACTAAAACCAAAAAAATAATATGGATTAGTACATAAAAAAAATAAAAAAAATCTTAATTAATTTAGAAAAAATGAGCATATATATTTAGCCTCATACACAAATAATATTGCCTAAAAGGTGTTCATGTAACCTTACATCATGAGATAAAGAAAAATAAATTTTTAAAAATGAGCTTCTTACAAAAATTTTCCTAAGCCACGCAATGGTGTGCTTAAAAAAAGGCATTTTCCATGTCGAACACTATTAGGTGGCAAGGTGCCTACCATGACCAAGAACTGACATATGGATGGACACTTTCCATGATAAAAGACTAGCGAACGCCATCGATGGCAAAATACTAGCATGTGGTACAAGAAAAAAAAATTGTTATGGCTAGATTGGTTTAGATAAGCAATGACTAAAATAAAGTGGCAATACCAAATAGGTGTGGTTAGGTAAGAACCATAATACAATGGTAATGCCAAATTAGTATGACTAGGTAATGACCAAAATGGAGTGGCACAACCAAATTAGTGTAGTTGGAGAAGGACCAAAATAGAATGGTAAGATCAAATTGATGTGGTTGGACAAGGACCAAACTGGAGTGACATAGCCAAATTCATGTGGTTAGGAAAAGACCAAAATAGAATGGAAAGTATAAATTGGTGTGATTAAAGGATAAAAAAATGATTTAGAGGCCTTTTGCTATTAGTGTAGGTGCCCAAGATCCAAATTTATTTGGATGGATTTGACTTATTATATTATTACATTATTTATATTGTTTATAATAAAACAAGTCTTTCTATTAATTTTTATAATTTATATGTTTTCATTGATTAGAATTAGATAGAAGTCCATACGATATGCATTTTCATTAGTGAATGAATGAAAGATGTGAGACAAACACTAATGCATATAAATGATATCGTTAAATATCCCAAGTCGTAGCATGGTCAATAATGGACATTGACTATAGGCGGTTAGACTTATGAATGTTATGCTCATGTTATATGATAGGCTGTAAGAGATCTCACACATATTGATATGATGATGCCAAAACACGCACTTAGGTGATTTATGTTAGAGAACATATCACTAGACTTGACTCACCATGAGAACCCATTTGTTTTAGTCTATCGAAATCTTATACGAGATAGGTACAACTAATAGTTAGACTTGAGGTCATCATGGTTATCTCATCGGAGGATTTATGTACTTTGATACTCGTTTTGATGGATCTAGTAAAGGGGCTGCACGTGGATGATTTATTGGGTACACTAGGAATCTAATGGAGGTAGGTAAATGACTAAGATAGGACATGTCATTCCTTTTATGGTAAAAAAAGTTATCATATTACACTTCGATGAATGTTGGCTCAAAAAATCTATGGCCACGGTAGGAGTGTACCAATAGAGCATAGTTGATTTACTCTAAGAGCTAAGATATTTGAGAATCGAACAAAACTTATGTGATCGTAATCAAATTAGACTAATAACTAAGTTTGATATCACACTATAATAAGTTGACATGAGGATTGAATTGTATGATAACCATGCTCGTGAAAGGTAATTACGGATTAATTAATCCTCATATAGAATTAGGTAGTGATGATGCTTTGCTAAAGGCCAATCTTAACTTATGTATAAAAAGATAAAAGATATGTCTTTTATTCTTGATACATTGTCAACATATTTAGGAGCCTATTGAGTTACATGTATAAGTTTAAGCATTCTTATGATTAAAGAGAAGCAAAGATGTTAGAAAAAGTTTTCAATTATGAAAGTTTGCTATTTTGAAAAAGGTTTCCTAAAATAGAAAGTTTTCTAAAATAGAAGTTTCTTAAAATAGAAAGTTTTCTATTATAGAAGTCGGTTTTCTAATTTGAAAATAAATAACCTAAAAAGGAAATGAGTTTCCTAATTTAGGTTTAATGGTATTTTAAGAAATTTTTGCTAATGTGGGCCACCTAAAATTATCTAACTTAATTTATTTGGATAATCCAAATTAATTAATTAAGTCAATAAGTTTAATTAAAAGTCTAAAAGATATTTTGATAGGAGGATAAACTTGAACCTTATTGGATAAGAATTGATGTATTATAGATAAAGATCAAATGCCCATATGTTAAATACTTTTTAATCCTTAGATGGATTTAGAAGCAATAATCATTAGTCCAATAAAAACTAGTTTTTGTCCCCTTTTCTTATCCTTGGAGGACAAAAAAACTCTTCCCATATAAATAAGAGGAAAGGTGCATCAAAAAACATGAAATTTAGGAGAGAGAAAATTTGACACAATAAGAAAATTTAGCTTGAAGCATACGACTCAAAAGAAAAATAATGAGAAAATTATATTCTCCCTAACTATAGCACGTCGCTTTTTCCTCTCTCTTTGGGTTGTCACAAATATTACCTTGATTAGATTTTGATAGGAAACACTTGGACAAGTTAGAAAAGGTGGATCTAGCACTCTATTAATTTTGAGTACTTCTTTTGTGGGTGTTTGGACTGCGAAGACTATCAATAGAGGTTAGACACACGAGCGGCTCTTTTTTACGAAGGTTTAGATCAACACTACTAAAGGTAATTCTCTATTTATTACTTTAATTCATGAATATATGGTTAGTTGATTCAATGGCATAATCTTGGACCCTTTAGATGGAGGAAAATTTTATCTTATTACGTACCTTCATATGATGCATGATCCTTTAGTTGCTAATCGAGTACGTTTAATAACAATCATTAGTACGTGTGACAATCAATTGTTGGTTTACGTATGCCAACCCTTCCTTTCTCTTGGAAAAAATGAAGAAAAATAAAAAATATGGAAAATTTACATCTTATTTCAACACATATTGTGGAAGACACGGTTAGGGTGAATTTTTTTTGAAAAAAAATCTTAAAGTAAAGACCTTTTTTTGTTCGTTTTCTCTCTCAAACTAGGGATTTATGAAGCAAAAATTTTGTTTGAAAGGTAGGTTTTTTTTTTTATAGGTATTTGGTGTTAAGTGAAATTTCTATAATACCATTACTCGAATTCTTTTTAGGCTTATAAAGCCAAAGCGAGAAAGTATAGGAGGACAAACACACACAACTCAATTAAAGGATCATAACTTTTGATTCGTTGTCTATTTGATATAACCCTTAGATCTACGAGTTGGTTGATGATCGAGAACATGTTAAAAAATGTTTTCGAGGTCAAAATTCATTCTAAGGATCCATATTTAAGTCATTTTGTAATTTAGACTTGTTAAGAAAACTTAAATTATTGTGCTTTTGGCTAACTATGATTGGATACTTATGTTGTTTATAGGTTTATAAGCATTTATTATCAATTTGTTAAGCAAGAAGGCTCATGGTAAGTTTGTAACTATTTTTAACTTGTTGAACAAGAAGGCTCATAGCAGGCCTATAAGTAGTTACTATGTATTGGAATACTCATAGCAAACTTATTGCATGTTTCATTTATTTTTTATGTGTTGAAAGATTCATGAAAAGCCGAGTGGCAAGCTATCAAAAACTTCGATTTATAAAATTAAAAAGCCACTAACGAATTTATTCACACAAGTGGAAAGCTACTAATAGCTTTGATTCATAAAATTAAGAAACCATCGGTGACTTCGTCGACATGAGTAGGAAGCCAATACAACTAATAACGCACTGATCGCTCTAAATTAATTAAGTAGTTCCTTACCAAACCTAATTACTATACTATAGTAAGGGTGAGTGAAGGTCGATCCTATAGAGAATGATTTGATCAATATTTATTTTTTTTATTATTACAATGGTTCAATAAAAACGGAAAACGAATCGACAAAAAACGGTAAATATGAGGGTTTGGTTCATAAGGAACTAACTTCATTTTAAACAAATAGAAATTTTAAAAAAGATAATCATATCAAGGAACTTCAGTTCTTGGTTCAATTTCCACCCACGCATGCAATGGACATAAATAATTGTAACGTTATTCTATCTTGTTTAATGGAGTTATTGATCTTAGGTAATAACAAACTACGTAATTCAATTTTCCCTTGATAATCACTACTAAAATAATCCATTCAATTAGATTATAAGCTTTGAACAACCTAAAGTAAGCTCACTATATTTAATTCAAAGCAACCTTAAGAATGAGAAAAAATAGATTAATCTAAGCAACAATCGCAAAAGTTCGAATCATTCGGTTCAAGGTATATTATTCACATTAATAAAATGAAAACTTTTCCATAATCATCATTACCATTCATTACTTATTGATTAAAAATAGGATAATTATGCATCACAATCTCTAAATATAATATATTAATTTCAATCAAAATAACTTAATAGGCCTTTACTAAATCATTCAAATAGAAATCATAAACTAATAATAAAAAATAACATAGTCAATTCCAATAAAAAAATTAGGATAAAAACAATGTTACTGATAATTGATTACACCAATGACATGGAGTTAGGTTTTAAAAGCTCCTTGAACTTTATTAAAAAAAAAAAAAACTTAGATGCACATGTTGATGAAGAGTGTAGAAAAATAAAAATAAGTTCTTTTAAAATTATATCCCTAAAAACATCCTCCTTGATATGGCCACAAAGAGACCTAATTATGCCCTATTTTAGATGCATATCCGGCTCGAATCATAGCCCATAATTTCTCAAATCTTTCCTTAATTACAAATTCCAAAAATCGGAAAGTTTTTTTAATAGAATAGAAAACAAAATTAGCGCATCAACTTATGGTCGAAATTAAAAGCGGAAATAGAATATGTTTGGTCTTTCTTCATGAAAGTTGTAGCCTTAAATTTTATATTGACTTTAGGCTTTTGAATCACCTAATTTGCCTCCAAAAGCCCAAATTATGTTCCGTTTAAGCTTTAAAGGTCCGTCATGCTTTTTCTAGCTTCTAGCTCTAACTTTACAGTGATGCCTCAAGGACCAAACAACTTGGATTTTGACCAATCTAGAATCTTTGGTATGTCCTTTACAACTTTGTTGAAGACCACTTTTAATTCCAAACTCATCTTTCATACACGAAATCCGCATAAAGCCCTAATGGTCATTTACACAAAAATGTTAGAAAAACTTTAAAGCATATTTTCCTAAAACTTTTAAACTAATATCCTATTTATTAATATGAACATCAATGAGTATAATAAGAAATAAAAAATGACAAATAAACAAAGTTAATAGAGAATAAATGTATACAAATTATACCTCTATCAACAACTTCGATTCACAAAATTAGGAAACCACCGACGACTTTGTCCACTTGAGTGGAAAACCACCAACAATTTTAATTCACAAAATTATGAAGCAACCGAAGACTTTATCCACACAAGTAGGAATCCATTGGTAATTTTTATTTACAAAATATTCAATATAAATATGGCCTTAACTTTCAAAACCATTTCATTGGGTTCATGCTCATCATAATTTATTCATCATAGATATGGTGTTAACTCTTGGAGTTAACTCCAACTGAATAAACACATGCACACACACCACATTATAGATGCTAAATCACATAAAAAAGCATGACATGAATAACAAACATGGCATGAACATCACATTCAAATCAAACCACATCACAAAGGCAAAATCATTCTTAACTATGCACGATAGAACTAATACTCGTTCTAAATAAACCATTCAAATTTAAAACCCATGTCCAAATCTCCTAACTCTATCGTAGAGCATAGAAACTTATTACTTTTCATAATAAATGAGATCTCTTACCCTTTCAAGTTCGACACACAACGATATATCTAAATAAACTTTAAAACCCAAGCATGCCTCATAGCATTAGATTCATCTATAATATCAATTTAATATAAGTCCAATATGGATAATATTAGAAACTTACCTTATCAATCAAAGTGGCTGAAGAAACCCTCTTGGAGTATTCAAAGATGCCTTTTATATTGAAGATTAATAGCCTATTCTTTAATCGATTGAGGCAATTAATATTGTCAACTTGAGGAAAGAAAGGTTAGTTCTTTAAGTCACAACTTTCCTCCTTGCTTACTTACTTGAAACATCTTCTTTAATTAAGATTTGAAGGATAATTTTGGACTTGAATATATTAACTCTTTTCAAAATCATCATCGTTGTCTTCTAATTGAAATTTTAGCTTAAGGTTCCAAAGATGGTTTTGGGGGTTTTGCTTAGGATAACTTGGGGTTATTTGGTTGGTACCTTAAGGTTCTTTTATGAGTGTTTTATGACTATTTTAAGGGATTTTAGAGGCTGGAAATTGGCAGCTCTAAAGCGAGAAAAAAGGTCTGCGACTAGTGGTAAGAAATGAAAGAGGTTTGTGGTGGTTTTGATGGCGGCTTATTGTCGAGTTTTATGGGTTATTTCAAAGCTAGAAGTTGGTGGATTGAGAGGTTGTTATGGTGACTTTTAATGGTTGTTTTGAAAGCTATATAAGAGAGGAAGAAGGACTGAAAAATGGCGATAGGCGATGGTAAAAAATAAAAGAGAAAATAAGAGCTTGTTGCAAGAAAAAAATGGAGAAAGTTAGGGCTATTTTTTGGCAAAAAAGATGCTATTTTAGGGGCTATTTTAAGGGAGTTTTAGTAACTATTTTAAGAGCTATAAGATGGAGGAAGAAGGGTTAGAAAATGGTTTAGCTAGTGATAAAAAATGGAGAAGAAGAAGCTTGTGGCTAGTAAAAATAGAAGACGTTAGGGTTGTTTTATGGCAAGCAAAATGTTGGAATTATGGGCTATTTGGAGGAGGTTTTAGTGATTTTTTTAGGGATAGAAGTTGGAGGAAGAGAGGCTGGAAGGGACAATAATTAGCTGCAAGAATGGAAGAGAGAAGAAGGAACTTTTTATCGATAAAAATTAAGAAGGTTAGGGTTGTTTTATTGTAGCAAGGATGTTGGGTTTTGGGGCTGTTTAGAAGCTGAAATGGAGGAGCTTGGGTGGCAAAAAAGGAGGAGAAAAAATAGAGGTTATAATTTTAGGTTTTTATTTTTATTTTTATTTTTCTATGGAGGAGGTTGGGCTTTTCCTTCTTGATGAATGTTGCTACTCGACATTCGTAGGACTCTCAAAAATTAATATTTATGATTTATTTTTTGAAATTTTTTCTTATTTTAAGGATGTAAGTTATTTATTAATTTTAGAGTTGCCACCTAATATTAAGGGAACTAAAAACCTAAAAGAAGCACTCGGTTTAGAAATTCTTGAGTAAGGAGTTGCTTATGCTTTTAGGAAGATATCAATCACCCAAATGCACCATTACCTAGAAAAGGTATCATATCTAGTTTAGTCTTAAGGTTTAACTCTTAAAAATTTTTATTTTTGCTAAGATTAATCCTACTCCAAATTATAAGTTTCATTTCCTATGCCAAGCTAAGTTTTTTTATTTTTGTTTGTGTCATCATGTTGAACCAATCGTCAAACCCATTTTTCGAACGTCTTATCAATTCAACATCCGATCCATTTTAAGTTTCAATATAATCGATATGTCATAGAATAATCTAATTACTATACGTGATTGATTTGGACTAACATCAATCCCTATTGGATAGGAAACTTTGTTAATTTTTTCTAGTGTTTTTTTTATTTTGTCTTGTTAATGTTTTTCCTAGTGTTTTTTTATGTTTTTTTTTTTGTTTTTTTTTATCTTGTCCTTAGAATTTTTTTTTTAATGATGGGGAATCATTATCAATCCCTAAAAATTAAGAGATTTGATGATTCGTTGACCTATTAATTACCCGAATTAATTATTAAAATAAATCTAAAAATATCTATTAACTAAATAAATTCAAGAAAATTCAAAACATTGAATCTAAATTAAGCAAAAAAAAAAATGCATACATAAAAGAAATTCAAGGTCAATTTATCTGAAAATAGACTAAAATTAAGGCATTGGGCTTTTTAGGGTTAGATTGGGCTAGGCCCGGAACTCTTTCCTTTCTTTTTTATGAGCTAGTCTTGGTCGAGATTAGCCTAGAGCCATTGCATACGAGTCTGGTCGAAGCCCCACCCATTCTCTCATTCTCATTTAATCGGCCATCATACCCTTCACTAAAACAAAAATTTCACCCATTCCTAATTTTTCTTAGATCAAACCAAGGCACTTCTTTCTCTCTTATTTTTATTCGTCTCCTTTAACTCCAATCTCTTGGATCTTTCACTTCCTTTATCTCTTTCAATTGAGCCCAATGACTCAATTAAGATTAGAAGGATCTCCTTTCTCAAGCCATTTATTCATCATCCAAATCCTTTTCTTTGTCATCTTTCCCTCTATTCTAAACCCTAGATCCCATTTATTCTTCTCCAAATCAAAGATCTTAACCGATGAAAACCTAATACCCACTACTCTTACATCTTTCCCTTTTCGAGTAATATCCTAGCCCTCTTCATCAAACCATTTCCTTTTTGTTCTCAAGCAAATAAAAAACCCAATCCATTTTGCTCTAATTTCTCTTGTTCTTCTTTAAATTAACAAACCCTAGGTTACATCTATTTTTTGAATCGAGCCCCAAAATCTAAAATTAGACTAATTAGTTCTATAATCCAACCTTTGAAAGCTATCGGATCCCTATTCTCACCTTCCTCTCACAAACCTAGAACCATAACCTAGATCATCCCCACCCTCTCTCTCGCTCAATCTCTCATTTTTCTCCAAAAATATAATCCCTAATTGATTGCCTCTTTATCGTATAGTTTTACCAATACCTTATGTAATGCTTCGAACCCGATGTTAAATGAAATAAAAATATATTAAAGGTATATGATAACTATTTCATGGATATAGGATAATTGCTAAGAGGTTGTTAGAATTATCAATACACTTAGGATAATTTTTTTGTGCCTAGTGAATATTTTAGCAATTTTTTGATGCATGAATAGTAACTTGTTATACAAAATAATTATTTTAAGCATGTTATTTGTGCATGAAAATTATTTTGTTTGCATAAAATATTTATTGGAGGGGTTCTAGATTATTATGTGCCATTAAATGAACTTTTTGGTGTTCAATGAATATTTTGTATTACTTCGATGCATGAATAGTCCTTTTTATGCAAATTAATTATTTTGAGTGTTTTAAATATGCATGAAAATTATCCAATGGGCATAAAAAATTTTTTAGGAAGGTGTAGGAATATTCTATGCACTTAGGTGAATTTTTATTAGTAGGAAAAGGATTAGGGTTTAGGGCTTGATGTGTGTGTCATGGTTGTGATATGATTTACATGTTGTCATTGATGTGGATTATGGGGTTGCTATATTGTAGAAGTTATGAAATGGATTATGGAATGGGTGTAATGCCTTGTGTTTGTATGATATTGCTAATGAGAGGTTATGTGATGCTTATGTTGATGATTTCATTGTTTGGAATGGTTTGGAATGAGATTACAAGGTAATGTGTTATGGTGCATTTCAATTCAATGCGATATGTTATGTCATGACATATGTATATGTTATACATGGCATGCATACATAATTCATAAGCATTATGCATTTACATTAAATGTTAGTGCATGCAATTTATGAAAATATTTAAAGTCATGAAAGATTTCCTTCAAGGTTTTTCCAAAAATAATTGAAAAATATTTTATGGATTACATGGTTTTTCATGACTTTCATGGGTCATGGTTTCATGATTTTATGGAATGGACTTCATGGTTTTTCATGACTTTTATGGTTCATGGTTCATGAAGTCGAGTGGATGCGGACACGCATTCTTAAATACTCAATAAGCGTATCCACGAGATAGGTTTGATTTATCAAACAAATCATGAAAACCTTAAAGTCCGAAGATAGGATATTCAAGAACAAAAAAGATTTTTCAGAATGATCATGGTAAGATTTCATGACATGGAAGATGACTTTTTAAAGAACATGCAAATAATTTATCATGTGTATTTCCCTTACATGTATGTCATGCATGGTTGACTTATTGGGCTATAAATCACCAAATTCTTATGATGTAGGGATAAAAAATACAACAAAATGATGATGTTTACATTTGATCCGACTATTGAGGGATCTCGCTCACGGCATGTATCTTACAATAGATGGAAGATGAACTCGATTCACATTATCTTGTTATTGGTATTGGGGATTTTGATTTATGTACTAGGTATGAGATTGTTATTTTATATGATAGTTAAAGCAATGAACAAGTAGATAATCACCAAGTAACATGGGAGGATAGTTGTAAATAAATAAGCCATTTTTGTTGTATGGTGGCAATGAGCCGGTTTATGTAAATTAAGGATAGTTGTAAATTAATTCGAAATATCGGTAGTAATGTATTAGTGTAGTAGTAAGTAATATAGTTTTCTTTTGATTAATTACTTCCATGCCATCATTGATAATAAAATGAGACAATAAAATTGATAAGAAAATAATAATAATAAATGACATTTAATGAAAGTAAAAAGGATTAATTATCTAATAACGCATAATAACTAAATGAATCCTCACGAGGCTCATAGAAAAAAAGAATTTGATAAAATTGAGTGTCACAAATCTAGTTAGTTCAGTTTAAACTAATAAAATAAAATGCTAAAATATAAAAATTTAACATTGCATTTTTAGGTCTGAACTTAGGACTCGTCCGCCTTTTAATAAGCTTTCATAACATAAACCATACCTAGTATACCATAGGAAAGACATAGTGTCTTATTAGCTTGCATTTATTGCACTCCAAATATAGATAAATGATGGTAATATTCTCAATCTAATAAGTCCTAGGTTGAGGGTGTGTATAGAGACCTTGTTATGTGATAATCGAATCCCCAACCCTCACAATCGGTATCTTCAATTCCAAATACCAAATCTGAACCCGTAACCGATCTATTAGTCCTAAAATCTGCCTTTCCTAAGTCATCCCAATCACTTCTCACTCGGCATTCATAGTGTAAGGGTGTGTGAAAATGAAAAGGAGGAAAGGTTACTATGAGATGGTAGTGATAAGTATCACTACCATTACTCATTTGAAAAAAAAAAAAACCTAAAATCACATTGACACAAATGAAAGTTATGAATCGAAGTAAATTTTACATGGAGCTTGAGTAAGCAATGGTAGAAGCGGTATGTCCAAACCAATGGCAAAGTCGTTCGAACCTAGAAACTATAAGAGTTATCTTGATGCAGCTAGTTCTAATGTCTCCTCCTTCAAACTTGTTTGGTAAGAATTTCTAACTTTTCGATTGTTTATCTTTTCTTTAATCTCTCTCTCAATTACTTTTCTTGCTATTTTTTTTAGTTTTGCTCTAACTCAAACCCTTTGCCTACTCTATAATTCCCCTCATTTTCCATGTAAAACCCTAAATTCTACCCCTATTTATACCCGAGAGACTCTCCTCACACCTAAGATCAATTCTCGCCTCCTTCATAACCAAACAAACTTTCCTTAGCTATTATATGAACAGAGCTAAAATGTGTGTTTAGTGTGTTATGCTTGTGTATTTATGTTGTCTACTTTGTAGGTGCGAGCATGACAAAAGGAATGTACATTGTAATTCTCCAACAGGAGTCACGAGTATAAGAAGGAGTCGGTAACATTATCCCTTCTAGCTTCGTTGTCTTCACTCGTAAAGATGAAATAGATCCAAAGGGTAATAGAGTTCACGAACTAACATGTTGGATTTTTATTGAAGAGGCTCAAATGATAGATCGTTTTGGTGATTAGATTTGGTCCTATCGTTGCATCTTAGGTTAGTTTGGGTCTTATCAATTAGGTTTTGTTTCAATTATACAATATCGATATATCAATGTAGTCTTTATACTTTTTAATTTCTTTAATTAAGTCTCTAGGTTTTGTAATTGTGGTTCTAAAATTTTTTATCGATTTAATTATACCTCTAATTGCTTTAATTTTAATTTTGGTTGATTCAATTATGCCCTTGATATAACTAATTTTTATATTTTGTATTTTGTATTTTGTATTTTGTATTTTTTATCAATAATAAATAATAAATAAAAGAAAATTAAACAATGAAGGATAAAATAAAAGATAAAAAGGATAAAAAATTATGAGAAATTTTTGGTTTATGACGAGTTACTCCTTCTTTGTAATGCTTACGATGTAAATGTTAGCTAAAGTGTGAATTTCGATTGGATTTGTTTAATGAGCTTGTAAAGAAAAAGAAGCAAATTGAGTGGAAAAAATGGTTTGGTTAAATGGGTAAAAGTAAAATACAATGATCTTGTTATCAACTGCGACCTACTTGAAAAGTAAAATACAATGCGATGGCCTTATTGTCAAGGACGACCTATCCCGAAAAATAAATTACGATGCGATGACCTTATTATCAAGAATGACTTATCCTAAAAGGTAAAAATAAAATGACCTTGTTATCTAGGTGGTCCGCTCGGAAAGTAAAATGTGATAACCTTGTTATCTAGGCGACTCGTTTTAAAAAGTAAAATATGATGGCCTTGTTATCCGGTCATTCTACCCAAAAAAAGTAAAATGTAGTGGCCTTGGTATCTAGGCGACTCGTCTAAAAAATAAAATATAATGTGATGGCTTTGTTATCAAGAACAACATGTGCTGAAAAGTAAAAATATAATGGCCTTATTATCTAGGCAACTTATCCGAAAAGTAAAATATGATGGTCTTGTTATCTTGATGGCTTATCTAAAAAAGTAAAAAATTTGATAACCTTATTATTTGGGTGGCCTCCCTAAAAAAGTAAAAAGTACAATGGTCTTGTTATCTAGGTGGCTTGCCCGAAAAGTAAAAATGCAATGTTCATGTTATCCGAGTGGTTTGTCCGAAAATTAAAATACGATGGCTTGTTATTTAGACGACTCTATCGGAAAAAGTAAAATATGAAACCTTGTTATATGGGCGAGTTTGTCCCAAAAAATAAAAAAATATGATGGCTTTGTTATTTGGGCGGCTTTTCTCGAAAAAAACAACAACGATGGGCTTGTTATGTGAGTGGCTTGTTCGAAAATGCAAAAAAATGCGATGGTCTTATTATCCGGGTAACTTGCTCAAAAAAGTAAAATATGATTATCTAAGTGATCCGGTAGAAAAGTATAAATGCAATGGCTTTGTTATTTGGACGACTTGTCCGAAAAGTATAAATGCAATGGTATTATTATCCGGGTGCTTTGTCCAAAAAGTAAAATGCAATGGCCTTGTCATCTAGGCGGCCTAACTTGACCATGAGTTTTAAGTATATTAATTAAGTAGATTAATTATATATGATTTACTTTGAACCAAAATAAAATTATCTAGTTAAATAAAATAATAAATTTTTAATATCATTCATAAACAAAGAGAAAATAAATAAATTTGTCATTTTAAGAAAGAAATCAACATCATTCAACATAAAAGAAAAAAGAAAGAGAAAAATCAGCATTATCATAAATAAAATAATTTCAATTTCAATGGGTGCAAACTCAAGTCCCGTAGGCTTAAACATAACTCGAGCTCTAATTGAAGCCTAAGCCAAGATTCTTATAGGCCCCACATCTAAAAAAGAAAAAAAATCCTATCTATCTCGATGAATCAAATCTAATTAATCTACTTTAATTAATATATTTAAAACTCGGGGTCAAGTTAGGTAAGGAGTTAGTTATGTTTTTATGAAGATATCAATCACCCAAAGACATCTTTTTCCTACGAAAACTACCACGTCTAGTTTAGTTTTAAGATTTACCTCATAAATTTTTTTACTTTTGCAAAGATTAATTTAGTCAAAATTTAAAATTTTATTTTCTATGCCAAACTAAGTTTTTCATTTTTGTATATGGCATCATGTTCAACCAATCATCGGACCCCTATGTTGGGTATCTCGTCAATTTAACGACGAGATCTAGTTTAAGTTTCGATATAATTGATATATCATAAAATAACCTAATTACTAAATTTAATTAATTTGAATATGAGATTCTGTTAATTTTTTTCCCGATTTTTTTTATTTTTATTTTTTTGTTAATTTTTTCCTAGTGTTTTATTTATTTATTTATTTATTTGCTTTCCTTTTTTTTCTTTTTTTTTATCTTTTCCTTAGAATTTCTTCTTTTTTTTCATAGCATTCTTTCTTTTCTAGTTTTGTTTTTATTTTTATTGATGAAAAATCATCATCGGTTTCTAAAAATTAGGAGGCTTGATGATTCGTCCACCTATTAATTACTTAACTTAATTATTGAAGTAAATTCTAAGACTAAATATTAAATAAATGAATTCAAATAAATTCAAAATATTGAATCGAAATTAAGAAAAAAAATAAAAAGTGCATGCAAAAAAGAAATTTAAGGTCAATTTATCTATAAATGAGCTAAAATTAAGGCATTAGGCTTTTTGGGGTCAATAAGTCAGTCATCCTATCGGGCCGGGCCCATAACTCTTTCTTTTATTTTTTTTTCATGAGCTAGGCTGCGTTGAGATCGACCTAGACCATTGTGTGTGGGTTTGGCTTATTCTCATTTAATCGACCACTATACATCTCACTAAAACAAAATTTTCACCAATACCTAATTTTTCTTAGATCAAACAAAATCACTCTTCTCTCTCTCTCATTTCTCTCGTCTCTTTCAACTCTAATCTCCCGGACCTTTCACCTCCCTTGTCTTTTTTAATTGAACCTAAATACTCAACTAAGATTAAAAGGTTTTCCCCTCCCGAGCCACCTTTTCATCGTCCAAATCCATATCTTTTTTCATTTTTTCCTCTAATCCAACCCTAGATCCCATCTATTCTTCTCCAAATTAAAGATCCTAACCGAGAAAACCCACTCTCCTACATCTTTCCCCCTTCAACCAATAACCAAGCCCTCTTCATCAAACCATTTCCTCTTTATTCTCAAGCAAATAAAAAACCTTAGTCAATTTTTTCTAACTCTTTTCATTCCGCTTTAAATCAACAAAACCTAGCTTTTATTTATTTCTCGAATCAAACCCCAAAACCTAAAATCAAAACCAATTAGGTCTATAATCTAACCTTTGAAAGCCATCGGATCCCTATTCTCACCTTTCTCTCACAAACCCAAAACCCTAATCCGAGATCGTCCTCATTTTCTCACTAGCTCAATCTCTCTTTTTCTCTAAAAATCTAATCCCCAATCGATTGCCTCTTATCATATAGTTTTCCTAATACCCTAGATGTTATTTTGTGAAAATAAAATCCCTAACCCTTACAATTAGTATCCTATTTCAGCTTTAAATAGCAAAATTGAACCCATAATTGATCCATTGGTCTTAAAATCCGCCTCTCTTAAGCATCCCAATCACTCCTCACTCACCAATCATAATGTGAGTGTATGTGAAATTAAAAAGGAGGAAAGGTTACTTTAAGATGGCAATGATGAGTATCACTACCGTTACTTATTCAAAAAAAAAAAAAAAAAACTAAAGCTAAAATCACATTAACACGAATGGAAATTATGAATCAAAAGAAAATCTTACTTGGAGCTCGAAGTAGGTAGTGATAGAAGCGAGTAATGTCCAAACCAATGGCAAAGTTGTTTCGAACCTATAAACTATAGGAGTTATCTTGATACGACTAGTTCTAGTGTCTCTTCCTCGGATCGTTTAGTAAGAATTTCTAAATTTCTTATTGTTTATCTTTGCTTTAATTTCTCTCTTATTTCTTTTTTTCATAATTTCTTTTCAATTCTGCTATAACTTAAACCCTTTGCCCACTCTATAATTCCCTTCTTTTTTCCTTTTAAAACCCTAAATTCTACCCCTATTTATACCCAAGAGAATCTCCTCACCCCTAGGATCAATTCTCTCCTCCTTCATAACCAAACAAACTTTTCTTATCTCGTCGTATGTTTAGGCTCCGTATGAACAGAGCCAAAATGTGTGTTTAGTGTGTTATGTTAAGCATTTATGTTGTCGACTTTACAAGTGCAGCGTATAGGAAGAATGTACATTGTAATTCTTAAACGAGAATTACAGTACAAAGAGAGGTCGACAACATTATCTCTTATGACTCGTTATCTTCATTAGTGAAGATGAAACGAGTAAAAAAGGTGGTAGAGTATAGAAACCGGCATGTTAGATTTCCATTAAAGGAGCTCGGATGATAAGTCATTTAGGTGATCTAAGTTTGTCTTATCTCTACATCTTTAGTTGGTTTAGGTCCTTATCAATTAGATTTTTTTTTCAATTATACCATTTTGATGTATCAATTTAGTCCTTGTACTTTTAAATATTTTTAATTAAGTTTTTAGGTCTTGTAATTGTGGTTCTAAATTTTTCAATCAATTCAATTATATACCTAATTGCCTCAATTTCAATTTTGTTTCATTCAATTATGCCCCCGATGTAGTTAGTTTTTGTATTTTTCATCATTAATAAATAAAAAATAAAATAAATAAATAAAAATAAAGGATAAAATAAAAGATAAAAGTGATAAAAAATTAGGAGGGAAATTTGGGCTATGACAATAGAAATGGGGGAAAGACTACTTTCTCTCACTAGATTTCTTCTTGGAGAAGAAGATGAATAAAAAATGGCTCCCCCATTACGAAAGAGAAAAGAAAGGTTTTTATAGTGAAGAATAGTTAGAGCTTTATGTATTTCTACATTAGCCCCGATTTTTTCTCTTTTTCCTACATTTGAACCTTATCTTTTTCCTCTTTCTTTCTTTGCAATTTCAATTAGCAAGATTTTTAATTGAATCTTTAATTCAATTATTTTTTGGTATAATTTCTCATATGTAATCAATTTGGCTAAAAATTCCTAATTTCTAACTTATTTTTTCTCTAATTTCTTTCTTTCTTTATTTTTTCTCCTTCTTTTTTTTGTTTTTGTTTTTTGTGAAGTTTTCTAAGCTTCCTAAACTTATGGAATTCTTAGAAAATCCTAACCCAAGGATGAAAAATTACTCAATCAAACAAATTAAACAAAACACATTTAATTTTCATATTTCTATTTTTTAGGAAGAATATGTAAAACAAAGGATTCAAAAATTAGATGATAACAAGTTGAATGGGTTTGGACTTTTTTTTTTTTTTTGACTTTTTGGGTTCAACATGCTTTGAAAGGTGTTTAGTAAAATGGACTTGACTTGATTATGCATGATTAGGTTATTGAGGATGAATAGGAAATACAATTGTATCTACCTTAACCTCTTTCTCTTCGACTTAGTAATGACATCAAATTAACTTCTTCCTCTCCTAGTAAGGACATCAAATTAGAAGCCCTTATTATGTAATAAAGTCCTAGTTGGAGCACATTTCTAAATCAAAAAAATCTATTTGTCAATTTTTTGCTTTTGTTTTATTTAAGCATGAAACCATGACCCTAAACTTATGCCCTTTTCAAGCAAATTTTAATCATCAAGATTGTTTGTTATCAATGCAAGATCTAAAACAAGTAAGAGATTGACTCGAACCATTATTGTTGTCATGATTAGGAGGTTCGCTTGGTGTTACGTAAAGCATAAAACAAACTACTATGGTTAATCCTTCTACAAGTGTAGTAGACCTAGGGTGACCCTTCATATATTACCTTTTCTTCATGTCTTCAATGTCGATAACAACCCAAGCAAACTTGGTCTTAGGTTTATTTGAGTATTGTAATCAATCTTGATTGTAGTGCCTATCATGTTTCTCGTTGCTTATAAGATTGAGGGTGATACCAATCAAGAGGCAAATTAAAAAATTTCATCCATACCATTGCCCTTTTGATTCTACTTTCGAAGCTAAAAAACTATAATCCCATGATAGATGGACGAGGAACCACCCACAAAGGCTTGTAGACAAATTGTGTTGGTTGAAAACTACATTAGAAAATAGTCATTCTCGATATTGATCACGCAAAAGGTTTAGCAAGCATTCCACATAGATTTTAGAAGAATACATAAAGACTTATAACCAATTCTCTTCCCCAAAACCTTAAACACGAAGATATCTTTCAAGGTTCCTTGAAACAATTTTTGAATGGATTAGATAATTTAATAACTCATACTTGATCATTCTCCTTCACAATAATGTCCCCACTTTTAACCTCAATATCATCTATAGATTGTCATTCAAAAACCTTTGCCACATCGAACTTTTTACCATTAACTATTATTTTTTTATAATATACATAACACTAAAATAAAAGCATTTTCAACATAATTGAAAATAGCAATTTCTTTTAATCTTTTAGTAAAACCTTTTCGGTGTTATGATTAGTATTATAATTTTTTGGTATTTCGAACTCTATAGTAAAGAGAGAACTTTGGTAATGAGCAAAGAGTTGTTTTTCTTTTTTTACTCTACCAATTCTATGACCTAAGTCACGAAAGTTCTTAAAAATAAATAATAAAAAAATTTCTCAAGTTTCAACATGAATGATTTACCTGCTTTATTGAACCGAATTAAAATGATGTGTTGTTAGAAGTAAAATGGGATGAAAATCCCATCTTAAATTTAAAAAAAAAAAAAAAGAATGAAAAATGTATTTTTTGCTTTTAAATTGAAGATCCCCTTCCGGTGCCAACTGAAGATATGCTCATGTATAATTTTATGCACCAATTTTGCTATAAAAGTTTGGAAAGAAAAAACCATTCGCTGCATGAGAATACCGAGTTGGAAAATATTTGAACATATGGCAATTGCACAAAGCCCAAAGAAATTTCGGTTGCCTTTAAGCGGGAACTATACAAAGCAACACGGCATGGAAACAGCCGAGAAATGATGGGAAGAAAAAGGTTGCGGCTTCAAAAAGGTAAGAACTTTTTATTTTGGAGAAAGCTAGTTAGATTCTTGGTGGGTTTCGTTCAATAGTATTTGGTGCCCAAAACGAGGGTTTCTCAAAGAAAAAGAAGCCCTCTTTGGTGATGAAACCTATGGAGTTTTGAATCAAATTTTAGTTTTTTAATATTTATAGAGAAAGAAGGGAAACCATCTCCAAAGATGGACTTAGGGAAGGAGAAAGAGAAGGAAAAATGGGGTCTTGATTTAAATTTATCAATAGAGGAGTATTCAACTGGTTTAGGGTTTCAAGATTTTTTAGAGAAAGAGAAACAAGCTGAAAATGACCAACTGGGTCATGATTTTGGTAGAGGTAGTGATTTTAGGATAAGAGAAAGAGGCGCTGATGTTGAAACTGGTGATTTTACTAGTAGTAAGAGATTGAGGTACACAATCGAAGAGAAGGGGAAGGCTAAAGTGGATTGTGGTGGCAGTCAAGTGAATCTTGATTTTGATCTCAATCTTGATTTGTGGGGATTTGAGAAAGACCCAGTTGAAGGAAAAATGGATACATGGCCATTTGAAGCAGAGCTATTGAGTTTAGGACCTTTTATGCATGATTTCTTTCCTGATAGCGTAGAGAGAAATTCTCTGGTGGAGAATTATGATGTTTCAAGAAGAAAGGGTATCACTAGAAAGGATATAGCTTTGTCAAGCGTCAGGGAGAGAAAATCAAGAAGAAAGGAACAGAAGTTGATGCAGCGTGAAATTGCCAGGAATGTTGCTCCACGGTTTGCACATTTAGGTCCGCAAGAGCAGCTGAAGCAGCAAGAAGAAAAGAAAGTTAAATTGAGAGAAATTGATTTGGAATTGGAAGTGGAATTGGATGATTCTCAAAGTCCATTTTCATTGGCATTGGAAGCAGTCAAAATGCGGCAAAATGTTCGAAAAGGGTCATTAACTGGTTTGTCTGAGTCATTCTTCAAATGGGTGCCTGCAAATGCCGAAGGTAGTGATGCTCTGAGTCGCAAAGTTCATACACTTCTGGACCTCAGTTTGAATGCTCTTGGAAAGAATGCTGATGCTATTGTCTCACTTGAACATGTTCCAGATAAATTAAGGCATAGACTTAGTCAGTTGGTTAGTGATTGTGGAGTAATGGACGCTCACTTTGTTGAACTTCTTGCAAGGGGATCTCCAACCGAGATTCGTCTGAGGAATATTTCGCGGTTGACAGAAGATGAGTTTGCCAAAATATTTGGTGTTTGTGACACTAAGGACTTGACTGTGAGTAGCTTTACCGGTTCAGTTTCTTTTTTGCATGTATGGCATTGTAATATTAACCTATCATTGTTGGAAAACTGGTTGTAGGGATCTCCATAACTTTCATATTTGAGATTTTTTGTTTTCAAATTTTAATTACCACAAGGAATGTTACTAGAAACTTTACTATCTTGGGGGAGCTTTATATGAATTGCGTGTATTTATGATAACCATTTGAAACTACATTTCTGGAAAAGTATATGGCTATATTAAGTCAGCCATTTATTAAAAATTGACTATTAATTGTTATGTTGCTTGAAATCTTGTGGCAGGTGCTACAACTTGACCTTTGTGGACGATGCATGCCTGATTATGTATTACGTGACACCCTAGCCAGGTCATCACATAGACTTCCTTCCTTAGCTACCATATCTTTGAAGGGTGCGCACCGTTTGTCAGATATTGGACTGACTCAGTTGGCTGCGTCTGCACCTGCATTACAGTCTATAAATCTGAGCCAGTGCTCCCTTCTAACATCTCAAGGCATCAGTGATTTCACTAGCTGTTTTGAATCTACTTTGAGGGAGCTGTATGTAGATGATTGCCAGAATATAGATGCGATGATTATTTTACCTGCACTGAAGAAACTCAAGCACTTAGAAGTGTTGTCGGTATCAGGCATTGAGACTGTTAGTGATGATTTTGTCATTGGACTGGTCAAAGCATCTGGCATAAACATGAAAGAGCTTCGTTTGGCTAATTGCATGTACACCTCCCTTACTTCCTACAGTAATTTACTTTCACGTATAGATGGGAGCTCCTCAACCAGCTTCTGTATAATTTTTAGTGATAAGTGTGCTTTTGACTGAATGCAGGCAACTGACTGATATATCACTTAGAATTGTGGGCAAAAATTGCCCCAACTTATGTGCTCTGGATCTTTGTTACTTGCATAACTTGACAGACTCTGCTTTAAGACACCTAGCCAATGGTTGCCGATCAATTAGGAGACTCAAACTTTGCCGAAATGGTTTCAGGTTTTGTATCTGCAATCCTGATTAGTTCCCAACTTCATTTACATGTTTATTAACTGAGTATGATTTTGTGCTTCAGTTGCATTTTTAATGTTGATAATGTTTTTTACTATTGCTAGTTCCAATATTTTGAAGTGTCTGCAACATAGTTTTTTAATAATGAATTTGTCATTACTTGTTTTCATACAGCAACAACTAAGCTCAATCACCGACTAGTTGGGGATCATTACTTGTTTTTATAATAATGACAAATGATGTGATAGTTGTACGATGTCACAACAAGTAATTCTTTCATTTAGTTCAGAAATACCTATCAAATGGTCTTTATCTCATGATAATTTTGTAACCTTGGATTTAGTCCTCCAAGGCCTCAGTTTCAGCACAGTTGTCAATGAGGATGGGAAAGCTGAGTTTTTTTCCCTTAGAAACGTGGTTATATGGTTAAGGAGGAGATGTTTTTCCTCAGAGGTGTATCTAGGTCCATATAACAAATAAATGGGAGAGTCTATGTTTGGTTGTTTAAGCATTCAGTTCTCTAGGATATGAGGTTACATGAAATTATTGTAGGAAAAATCCAAAGTTTTTGGACGTGAGCTCCTGTTAGTTGAAGGTCTATTGTAGAAAAATGGAAATTAATTGGAATTTTTTTCTTAAGAGTCACTTCATTCCGTTGTGATTTTGTAGTTTACGTCACCAGTTGTACTAAGAGATAAGTTTATAAGTTTATGTAATCTAACTGTAGGAAGTTCTACATATTACAGTGATGAAGCTATTGCTGCCTTCTTGGAAGCCTCTGGACAGTCTCTGGATGTACTTTCACTTAACAATATTCACAGGGTGAGACTTCATTGTGCCTTACCTAACTTCTCTTCTGGTATTTGTAATTTGCCTAACTTCTTTTCTGGTATTTGTAATTTGTCTTTTCTCCTGGAAGCATGGATAAGTTGTCTTGCAATGGTATCTCACGATTACTTCATACTCTGTTGCTTTCTAGTTTTTCACTTTATGTTTTCATATTATGTATTTTGAGTTTGAGTATAATTGCATGCTCAACCTAATGGTTTAACCTTTATAATGTTGTAGATGTTTTTTCACACCTGCTATTACATTTGTTGTATGAGTGCCATGTGTGTAGAGGGCATTGAGCTAAGAGTTGGATCCAAAAAAGCTGTTCTTGTGTAATCTAAATTTTCTTGGCGTTGCAAGTTGAATTTTTAACTATTAACTTCTGCTCTGGTCTTCTTGATTTAGTACAGCCGTTGGAAAGTGAGGATTATTCTGTAACCAATATAAGCCAGCTAATGCTTGAAAATTTTACATGTGTATGAAGAGAAATTAGGTTCTTGATTGAAGTCTAATTTGTGGCAAAAAGGGGGCTGTTTTTGGTTGAAAATAGGCTGTAAAGGGTCTGCGAGCAGGTCATGCTAATGGTTCTTGTGGGCTGATTTGATGAATTTCAAGGTCTACATTTAAGATTCTCACCAGGGCATTCTATAAGTCTAACATAGAACATAACTTTTAATTGAATCTCCCCTCAAAAAAAGTTGCAAGCTCGAAAAGAATTTTTATTACTAAATTCCATTTATGGTTTTTATTACAGGGCTTGTTTATGGGCCCGAAAATCCTTATCTAGTTAGGAAAATTCAAACCCCAGTAGGAAAGAAAGATGAGAGAACTTTCTACTTCAAGGTAGAAAAGATTTCCTAATAAAATTCTTCTCCAGTTAACATTCTTCTATACAGCAGTTTACTGAAAAGCGTTTATGTAACATCAAGAATCTTTAGATCGGTATTTCTATTCATATAATTTGAAATCCAAAAAGAGAAGCCTGGCCTATCTTCAACTTTACATGTGGGTAATTTGTAACAGGTTGCTCACAACACTGCCTTATCAATTGCCAAATGTTCAAGAAATTTGGTGAGTTTGGACTTATCATGGTGCCGCAAATTAACAGATGAGGCACTAGGACTGATTGTTGATAGCTGCTTTTCACTGAAGCTGCTCAAGCTATTTGGATGCACGCAGGTATGCATACCCCCTCCCAAGCCAATTTTATTTTAACCTTTTGCTTTCACCTTGTGTAGATGTTAGTGCTACCTGCTGGTTTTGGGAAATTATGTACCCAATCTCTTATTTGTATATCCATTTGTGATTAAATATGAAGGGTGTGCGGCATGCAGTCGTGCATGTGTGTGTGTGTGTGTGTGTGTGTTTGTGTTTGTTTATATGTGCATGTGAGTGTCTCTGAGAGAGAGAGAACCATATACTTAAATTTATTGTTCCATCAAAATATGTGATTAGAGGAAAATTTGGCAGTGATTTTGATTTTTCTAATGTCGACCACATTATGTGCTGATTATTGCCACAAATTGGGCTTTCCATACTATTTCAGTTTTACATGGTATTTTTCTAGTTACACGTTCATGCATAGCATGTTTAACATTGATGTATGGTGGAAAAGGTGTTACATCATGGTAACTCTAGCACATTTAGATAGTTATCCATGTGGCCAGCATCTCCTTTACCAGTACAGAATAAAATGAACCAATCACAAATACCTGATGGCAATGATTCAAGGGTTGGGACTCCAGGGGTAGGCTATGGAACTGCATTGTAATTCAAAGATGCCCACGTGCATCACAAATTATTCATTGGCACTGTTTAGTTTGAGGCATACTTTATGATCTTCGTTTCTTGTTTGAGAAATTAGGCTTGAATAGCTGTTTTTTATCATCTCAGAGCACTTAGTATTTCCTGTTAGCATAATAAGCTCTCGTTTATAAACTGTGCATATCATCATTTCAGCTTTTGAAATTTGGTTATCTTTTTCTATTACATCCCAGCTAATGCTGAATCACATGCTAGTAACCCAAGTTTGAATGCATGATAGTACAGTAAGTGATGTTTCGCTGCATTCTGTGCAGATTACAGAAGCATTTCTGAATGGCCACTCAAACCCCAGGGTGCAAATCATTGGATGCAAAACAGGACCAGTTTTGGAGCATCTTGATGTGCTTGAATCTCAAGAAAATCCACTGCGATATTCTCCACTGACAAGCCTGTGCTGATCAACAGCATATAGATCCCCCTGGATGCTTGATTTTTCTACCGTTCTACTTGCATCCCTGCTTTACAGGAAAAGCCACTCCCTGTTTCTTCTTCAATAACCAGCTTTTTCTTGACCCATGGAACAACTGAAAACCAAAGCATTTATCACACCCTGATTATCAACTCAAAAAATCCTCAAGTGTATTTAACACCGGACAGTGCTTGGGCATCCCCATATTCATGTCTTTTTATTTGCTGATTCAGAAAATTGTATAGACAGAAAATTGAATAGTTGATATAATCTGATTAAAGAGAAGTATACTGCTTGGAGTAAAATTATGATCTTTGTTAGTCGGGTCATGACGCAGCAAACATTTTTCATAGCAGATCAGTTCATAGTGTGCCAATGCAGCACTACAGATCGTGGTTGTTATTGGACGAAACATGTAACTTTGTAATTATAAAATTGCTGTCATCAGCATTGACTGTAATGTTCAAATCGTGACTGTCCGTATGCTTAGAATTGATTGCTCTCCTAGAAATGCCTCTGTCAGCTATTGGCCAATATGATTCAGTTTGCTCGAGTCTATGCATCGCAAGAGTATTGCTTTATGCATTTTGAAGCCATAGAACTTATTCAACAGCTTTATTTTATCTGATCTCAGAGTCTCTTGTATCTAAAAGCGAATTAGTGCACTACAGTCTCAAACTAGCCTACTCTCTACTAGAAGAGTTGGGATCATCAATTGGGCTATCCCTCATGCTAGGAATTGGATTTTGGAAAGAGGCATGCATGTAGAGACAAAGAAGGTATTTGGAAGAAACAACAATCTCTACATAAAAAATCAACAAGCTTTTTATTCTATTCTCCAAATGCAGAAAGTTAAAACCCGACAATGCAATTCAAGTTAAAGTAGCTAGCTCTTTGAAAAGAAATGACAACAACTCACAGGAACTGCCTACTGTAATTTATGTGAAGGAAATAGGGGAAATTTTCCCTGAAGAAACTGACGAGCTGAACTTTTGTCGCAGAAGCACATCAGAGTTTTGTCAAATGGTCACAGGAAGCAGCTATTTCATTCAATTTTCGCAGTTCTTCATTGGAATTCGAAGCCTTACACTTCAAAACCAGCGCAAGAATCACAAGGATTACCATGATACCACCAGAAGAGCCACCAAATCTGTGAATCCAATAAGGATCAAACCTGGTAAAGCTCCTGTCTAAATATAACGATAAAGCAGTTGCCAAGATCAGCACCAAGAGCAGAAGAGGTACCCAAGAAGCAAGGTTGATGGATTCCTCTTCAAGTTCCAATTCACTGACCGGTCTCCGATCAATAAACAGAGGTGAAACCACAGCTAGAAGGCCCACGCCTATGGCCACAAGCTTCTCACAAGAGGAAAACCTCCTAGTCCTGCATGTAGCTATTGGCTCCATTTAGGAAACAGAACTGAGAGAAACTACCCCTAACTTCCTTTATGTTCTGTCCATCGAAGCATGCGAAGTAGCAACAGGTATTACCAAGTTGCCCCTTTTTTTTATGCGTTCAAATAATATAATTCTTAATTGTTTCTTCGAAGAGTAAAGATCGGTCCCAAACCAAAATTTTATGCAAATCTAATGGCCCAAAAAGCATCAATCAATGATTTAATTTTCATGATAAATGAGAAGGCCAATTTGTGATCAATCGAATGATATCAGATGGTTGAGATCATCTGGCCTTTTAGTTTGCTCATAGCATACTTGTGTTTTAGAAAGCAGGATTACTAAGACTTTTGAACTCTGCATCCTGATCGTGGAAATGGAATATTTTTTAATTTGCAGCTAAAGTAAAATTTGGTTCTTATTGCCTTTCTTGAGGAATGTCCTTATCCAAAGCAGGAAAGGAGAAAATAGCAGTCTTTTAACCTATTCTTTCTGGGGAATCCTTCCAGAAGTTCCAGATGTTGCAAGACACTGCTCTGTAGGAAATATAGGGGTGATAGCTTCTTAATGAAGTTCTTTGGCGTTAGGTTGGATGGATGCGAACGAGGCAATAGAAATGGATAGACTATCATCCCTTGACACAATTCAAACTTGATGCAACCGACATAATTGGTGGGAATCTGATGTTGTTAGCATCCCATGATTTTTTAAGCTTTTTTTATCAGCATGCCAAGAAATTTCTGATTTGTACTGCAAAATATATCAACTTCATAAAACAAATAGTGAACAAGGTAAACTACACAGAATCACCAGATAAGAAGAGTGATGGAGTAAACTATACCATTGTTGGTGTTAGTTGTGCTTAGTCATCCAGTGGCAAGAGTTTTCATTGATAATACAAATGAACTGCTTGGCTTCAAATGCCCCCAGCTGGAGCCTGGAGAAGTGAGATGGCTTCATCTGAGGAGTTATGTGCAAGCTTATGGGGTGCCTTCAAGTTTCAGGATAAAAGATTTCCATTAACCTCAGCATTAAATGCCACTTTTTAGTTCATCTATTCTGAGTCATTTGGCACTGATCAACCAGTCAGGCTTCAGAAAGGAAATGCCACAGTGTATATAATCAGACTGCCATGCTGATGAAAAGAATATAAAAACTGACATTAAGCTATAGAATCATCCTATAGTTCTGCCAGCTGATGAATATTCAAATTACTAGCCGGAAGATCACCACCCAGTATCCAGATCTCACAAAAATACACAACGTATATGCCTAGAAGACTATCATGGGGATGGCCTAATTGGCACCAGGGGAGCTTTTTGACTTGTTTCCATGGAGCCTTCTCATCCATTTCTTCTGTGCTGTGGTGAGATGAGTGAACAAGGTCGGGGATAAGCGAGTTGTAGGAGAAGCTCCATTTTCTGGTAGTTCAGCAGGAAGTGCAGCAGCAGTGCTAGTAAAGGCATTTAGAACCAAGAATGCCAGTATCGGAGAAAGATCCAGCGTCCCTCCTAGTGGTGGAATGATCCCGCGGAATATGTTCAAGTACGGGTCACACAAAGTGCTGCATTCAAACATTAACACTGAATTACATACATACATAAAGATTCTAACATAACAAATTCAAAAAACTAAATAAACAAGCAATTATCAAGCTTTTCATTATCACTTGAAGCAAAAAGATGTTCAAGCCGAAAGTGATATGATATCGATCCATTTCGGCATGGCAACAGATTGATTATCAAACATATTATGCTAAACTAAGCAATCTAATTCTTAGCAAAGTTGATTTTTTCTAGCCTTACCAAAACTCAAAAGTAATTAATTTCCAGCAAGTCAATCAATGTGATTCTAAGCACTAAGTACAAAATTAAGACAAACAAGTAGATTTAAACAGAAGGGTGGTGTACCTGAGAGGACTAACAATGGCAGGAGGAGAGTTAGGAAACCAGGTCAAAACAAGCCTTACAACCAACAAAGTGTTGTATAGATTCAAGAAATTAGTGATCCCATTAGCCACCACTAGCCCCGCCACTGAATCACCTGGTAAGACAGCTGCAAAGTTGTGATTTGACAGACAGTTGTTCACGTTCCTCCTGTCGTACTCCCTCCTGCATTGAATCTAAGATAAGAAAGAACAATTTCATCAAAAACAAATTATTTAAGCAAGATACTATTACATAGAGAGAAGAGAAAGAGAGACAGACACTAACCTGGGTGATATGTTGGTTAAAATCAGTTATAATGTTTTTGAGAAGGGGATTTTGAGAGGCAAAGGAATGGACGAATCTCAAGCATTTCTCAGCTGCTGAAGTGATTGTATTATGAAGCTGACCCATGATAATACTTGGATTTTGCTTTGCAGGGGGTCTGAGAAATAATGGGTTTTGAAGGATTGAAGAAGAGAGCAACACCATGGAATTTGGTACAAAACTTGGTGCTATGCATTTTGGAATTTTTTCCTCTAAGCAGTTCTCATTCAAAGGAGCCATTTTTATTTATTCAGTTTTAGAGAAGGTAGGAGGAGAGGAAGACAGGCAGAGGTGAGAGATGGACGAGGAAGCTAGATAACGTACAAGGTAATTTACTCGACTAGCTAGATTCGATACAGATATTTTGTATCTCCTACGTGGCGCACTTTCATTCGATCCCTCTCCTCAGGCTAACGCCTTTCTTTATTTATCTTATACAGATAAGTTCGAGTTATAAATTAAATTAAATTGCAAGAAGAGGGAGATAAATTGAAAGAAATGATGATCAACGTTTGATCGAAACGCCAAGGAGCTCCATATTTGTAGACAGACACTGGGTATTGTTATTGGAAAGAAACTAAATAAATAATTAAGGACATTGATCCTATTTAACTATGACTATCTAGATATATAGAAAGAAGAAATTATTTATTTGAAACACTAATTAATAACTAGCGTCAAATCTTTACCATTTCCATTCTTACAAAACTAGCAAGTCTTTCCTTTTCTTAATTATGCTTTTTCTGTGCTAGCGGAGCTGTTTATGGCTGCGTAGTTGGTAGTTAAAGGTAATACAATAGGATCACGTAAACCAATCAAGTCTTGTGTCAAGAGGCGCAAGGCTGCCCTGTATGTGAATTTTCTTGCAAACAAAAAACAAGAAGTAGTTAGGTTGTCAACTTGGCACCACTCTCTCTGATTTTCAAACCGATTGAAGACATGATCGATAACCTGTAAGATTGGAGAATTAAAAAGGTAGTCAGGAAGATTTGATGCATGGGGGAGGCTTGACGAGTAAAAAACTAAAATAATGTATAGGATGTTGGTAGGGATGGCAACGGGGATTGCTCCACATCTCTGCCTCGTGTCTCATTCGAGACAAAATTTTAAATACCATCTTTACTCTAAACAGGATGGGATAAAACTTCTTCAAATTATCATTTTTAAAGATAAAATAGCAGATCGGGAGTGGGAATAACCATCTCCATCTCGTCTATGCCCACTCCTACTCTTGTCCCATCCCAAAAAATTTTATTTTATCCTCACCTCGTATCTTGTTCGAGGTAAAATTTTGAATATCATTAGCAAGTTGCCACCCCTAGAAGTTGGGTAGATGATTCTTTTGGACTTAATTTGATCACGTCAATATGCAAAACCACATTCTGTGTCTACTTTAGAGGACATAACGGAAAACAATAACTCATCATAAATCAATCAAATGTTAGCTAGTTTCGATAAACACCATGTCCATGATCTAATGTTTTAGAAAATGTTCCGGCCCGATCGAGCTCACCTTTATTTCTTTTATTTTTTGAGGAGTGACATCAGCATAGTCAAAGGTGAAAGGATGCCATGGTGATTGCCCTCCCATACCAAACTGATTCCACATGGTGAAGGTTAATGATCTTCTTTCAAGCTCGTCTTCAAGCCCATTCATCTTAGTGTATGGATCATGGATAACATATTGAATGAAATGTTTTAAACATAATAATAATAGAACCATGATCATTTACAAAAGAAGTCACTAAAAAAAAAAAGAGTTATTAATTAATGATGAAACAATGAATAGAGTGAAAATTTAAAATTGACATAAAAATGATAACCAGTTGCTTACCGCGAATAATGTCTGCACATAGTGTTCATCAGGAATACAATTACGATGTTTGTCTATTTTTGACGATCCACTCGGTAGAAAATTCTGTAATTGGTCCTACGCAACTAACCAAGATAATTAGTTGCTTGTTTGAACAATAAAATTTACAAACGTTGAAATGTTGATTTTTTTTCTTTTTCTAAAATTGAAAATAGAATTCTTACAGAGGTTTGCAGAATCTGTCTTTGGTTGTTATATATATTTATAGGAGGCCATCGCTAAGAAAATGAAACATTAAAAAAAAACATTTGTTATTCATCTCATGCTAACATATAAAATTATGCACTAAATTAATTTTCTCCTCAAAAGGTTAATATATATACCTTTCTTAAAAAACTAAGATAAGATTTGAATTTAATTGAATTAATAGATAATAATTAACCAAATAAAACTAGAATAAAGGTGAGTAAAAAGCAGCATCTCCTCAAATACCTTGCAAAATTTCTTGAATACAGAAAGAACAATATAATCATCTGCTAACATCTCTGCATGTCTTCTGACTAAAGATATCCACTAGAATCAATGAATAAAAAAATGAGTAAAATACAATTCAGCGGTGCAAATATATAAAAGAACACGTGGTTTGTTTCTCCAGTTTGTGTAATATACATAGAACTCGATCTTTTAAACACTAGACAATATTTACCCACATAATGCATGAGGTTTTTTTAATTTGGTCATATTTTTTAGTTAATGGCATTTATGCATACTCAAAAGGGATATCTCAACAATTAAAATTTAGGATTTCCACTAGAAAGTCCAATGTTAATATCATAGGATGAGTAGATAAGAATTTAGCTAGGATTGTACAGGATTAGCTAACTCAGTAGTCCATTGTCGAACAATAAAACAAAATGAAGATTAGAAAAACTCAATCAATATGAAAAAAAAATAAAAAAAATCAAAGTCTTAATCAAAACAATTAAAAAAATACAAAGATTATATAATGGGAAAAAACTCATTTTTAAACCACTATCCAATATTGAAATCAAAATAGGCAAATAAACTCCAATAATAATAAAAAATCCACATAAAATAGAATTGCAAATCTCTAATTACATACCACTTTCTACCATATTTTTAAAAAAGAATATACCATATTTTTAAAATGGAATAGATATAGATAATTGAACACTAATGAAAATCTATCAATATACTTCAAAACAAAGACAATTTGTTATATTCTTATTTTTCACTGATTGGCTGTTGAAAAATCAATAAAGTGAGCAAATCAAATATAAGAGCAAAGAGGGAAAAAAAAAAAAAGGATTTGGATACCATTTATTGTTTTTTTTTTTTAACATAAACATGCATTGTTTTCATTTGGATGTTAACATTTAAAATTCTACTAGAATTAACAATTATATAAATTATAAAAAAAATTAAAAAAAAAATCTTCCCATGAAAATTTGAACGATAGTGGATGCATTCCATTTTAATGAACATTTAAGAAGTTAGTAAAGATACAGAATTCATAGAATCATGATGGATGAAATGCTTGTTATTATTTTAGAATAAGGATGAAACAAATTGTAAGAAAGGTGAAGATGGTTGTTTAGAAACAAAACCATTTTGCAACCTTGTTTTTTTTTTAAAAAAAAAATTATGTAAATTGAGAAAAGTATACTAACAAAAAAAGAACTACTCCATATAGGTAAACTATGCATTTCAATTATACAATGAAAATAATGTTCAATTGATAACCTTAAACCATAAAACCATCCATTTGTTTAGTGATCATTTAAAGCTCAAATTTGAGAAAAATATAATGGCCAACAATACAAACAACCATCTACGTTTCTAGTTGTCTAATAACAGATCTAAATTTTATGTTGAAAAAAAAAACTAATTAATGTTGATGGTTTCCGTATTTAAGGCTTTGAGTTCAGGAAGTTGGAAGAAAAAAATTAACTTTAATAACCCGTTAACCTTACACAATGAAAGTAAGAGTAAATTATAAATTATTTTTCTAGTTTTGAAAAAGAAATTAATTAACTCTTCTCATTTTAAAAACTAATTATTTAGTCCATTTTAACAATATCGATCTAATTTAACTTAATATTATTTTATAATTTAAAAAATATCTTTTTTTATGTTAATATTTTTAAATATTTTTTTTTCAAAACAAAATAAAAAAATTAGAAAAAATCGTAAAATAGACAAAAAAAGATTAAATAATTAATTTTTAAAACAAGAAGGACTAATTAGTTTATTTTTGAAAACTATAAGGAATAATTTATAATTTACTCAAGGAAGTAATGGTCATTTTCAAAAAAAAAAGCCATCCACTTTTCATCGTCAAATTTAATTTATATATATATATATATATATATAAAGTAAAAATCTAATCAAGACAAAAGACCTCCCAATTTATTCATTGCGTAATATCAATTTTAGAACTCATTGAAAAAACGAGTTAAATGGACGATGGCAAATCTTTAGGGTTAGAATTGTCAAAGAAAAAAAGTATATTGACGAAAAAATTAATATAAGAAGAAGAAGAAGCTAAAAATAATGAAAAAAAAAAAGCTAAAAGTTATCACTGTGAATAATTTTAAGGCAATTTTTTTGTTTTTGAGAAATATTGTTAAAATTTATTTATATACTGATAATTGAATATATAACAAAATAAATACTTTAAAATAGAAAAGAATTAAATACTAAATAAAGATGGACATTATGAATGGTTTTAATTTCATTTAAAATTTTTTATTTAATGATGAAGATGTTCTCGAATAAATTTGCATGTTAATTAAATTTAAATTTATTGTGTACATTATAAATGGTTTTAATGCTACCCTCTTTTGTTCGTACACATGTTAAGGTACTTTTGAGTATAGATGCTAAGGTGGCACTTTAAACGGCTAGCACCTCCGTCTCAAATCCCATGAGGTTTAATCATTTAATAGATTTACATGATGATGCTCTCAGTTATATATTGAGCTTTTGAAAGTGTCTATTACAGTAAAAATAAACAAAATGAAGCAGACAAGATAGATAAATTACTCTTACGTAATTTGTTAATAGGAAAAATATTAATTCAATAATTTGCACATTAAAAAAAAAAAAAAAAACCTCATACGTTGAACTTCACATCCAAAACGATAGCTTTGCAAACTATTTATGTGAAGTTGCAGATGAAAAACATGATTATCATTTGAAATTCTCAAGAGTGAAAATTAACAGTAAATAGTTAGGGAAGATAGAATAAGAACCTGAGATCCTTTTCGCCATTTATCCTTTGGAATAATAGGTAACATCTGGGGGCTGTAGCGATTGTCTTTGACATCAATAAAGCTATAACACGTAGATATTGAAAAAATTAGTCTAACTAAGTATGTGGAAGGATCAGAAACTGAATACGTACCATGCATGTTAATAGAAAACATTAATATTCACAAAGATAATTTTATTATAATTTTCTTGTCATATATATATTTTCTCCAACACACCTGTCAACATAGCTTTTTGGAGAAGCCATTAGATAGCTATAAATGTAGCTGAATTTGTGCAAAGGTATACAACTGGAAGAGAAACAAGTATCGATTAGCGGCATAAGATCGTGAGAGTTGTAGAAAATTGACATAAGAAATATTCCATTTCAAAACGAACCTGTCTGAAAGGAGAACAAATCTCTGATTGGCAGGATCACGGAGAGCGGCTACAAGCAACAGTTTTTCTGCTTCTATCATACTTGGTTCTCCCCATTTGACCTACAACATGAAGAATCAATATTGATATGTATGATGTAAATAAAACTAAAAATAATTAGTAATTAGTAAAAGAAAAAAACTAATTGAAACTGTTGTTCAATAGACAGCTAGTATAATAAAAATGAAGGAGTACCTGAATACTATAGTTTAATTGCTGACCATAAAAGAATGCAGACTTTGTGGTTGTTTCATCAAAGACAAATCCAGGCAATGAATGAATAAAAATTGAAAAATTCGCTGCATCAACATTCTGAAAGATTCACCATAGTTATGTTCAAAATTCACAACAAAACACAAGCCTATAATATCTGGTTTTCATTTACACACACTTTTTACTTCCATATATATATATATATAGTCATCCAAGACGATATTTAAGGGAAAAATAAAGACAAACCTTAAAAAATGAATCCCAAAGAAAATCAAGGGGGAGGTGGCGACCAGTGAGAAAGAGGAAAGCAATCTTTGGAGTGCGTTCAGAGTTACCGTAATTGAAAAAACGTGATGCATGAGAAGTAGAAAATAGAAAAGGGAGCTTAACTTGAGACTGAATCTTGAGGTAAGCTACAAGACAATACAAGAAGCAAAGAGCGATAACTATCTTGATGCCAAACCAGAAAAGGTTATGTGGCTTTGATAATTTCATCTTCTTAATCATCTCATGGCTTATACTTTAAAAAACTCTCATGCAATGTAAGAATTTAAGAAAGAGAGAGAGATAAAAATGTTAAATGAGTGCTTTTTAGGTGTGAACTTTGAAGAACAGACGCAAACATAATTCAATCCCAATGTATGTTAAAACTCTATAGAAAGAAAGCTTAATGCATTTCTTGACGTTATAAATTTATGTAATAAAACTATTGTGAAATTAATGACAATTAATATTGTAGAGAAGAGTTGAATCACTTAAAATAGATCAAAAAATGAAATTTGATTACTTTAACATAATTAAAAAAAAAAAAAAAAGTGTAAGAGAAAGGGTAAGCAATTGGACTAAATTTGCGTTTGACAGGTGGAAACGCCCTTCCTTCTCCAAATATTTTGTTACTTATTTCATTCATAATTGATTTGCATTAATGATAATTTAGCTCAAAATTTGTACTCCTATAGTTACTCAATTGATATTTTCTTCCTAATTTTGGTTCTAATTTGCCTTTTAATTGAAGACAATTTAAACCGCTAGGATTTCTCTTGCTCTAAAGACTAAATCTTTTACATGTTTCCTGTATTTATTCCCTTCTTTTTATTTATTTATTTATTTTTATTTTTTGATAACTTTTAATTCTTTACTAAATATTTTTGAGAAGCTGGTGTAGTTAATATTTTGCCATTAATAATATTCATCTTCCTTTCTTAAAATTTTGTCACGCATGATTCCATTAACATTTGTTTCTCTTCCTATATTAGTAAACCATCCAAATGGTGTGTGGCCATTAAGGTTATAAAATAAACACAAAACATTAAATTTCTTTTAAATACTTTTAAAAATTACCGCTTGTAATTAATGATTAGCCATTAATAATCAATTTCTCTTTCTTTAGTTTTTATTATACATATATTGTTGGTACGTTACAAAGAAAACTATATTTTGATATCCAACTTTTATTTTTTATTTTTTTTCCATTTAAGTGCCCAATTGATATTTTTTCTATTTCAATACCTAAATTTTGGTTTTATTTTCCTGTTTTGTTACCTACGGTACTTGAGAATATGAAATGCCGATGTATTTGAGATTAATTGCCATGTGACGATTAAAAATGTCACGTGGTCATAAAAATACGACTTAATAGGTCATTCCGAATACATCGGCATTTCATATTCTCATGTGATTGTGAGCACTCGAATAGGAAGAAAAAAAAAAGGGGAGGGGGATTGGGCATTGAAATCGAAGAATTTACCGATTGAGTACCGAAATAGAAAAAAAATCAAAGATTGGACATTAAAATTGTAGTTTTTTCAAAACAATTATTACAATTTTCTAATACCAAATGTCTCTCACCTTCTTTCACTCTAATCTATCCCTTCTTTATTATAAATAAATTTCTTGAATTTTTTTGTGTCTTCAAGATCTATATATATATACCAAATGTCTCTTACCTTCGTCACTCTAATCTATCCCTTCTTTATTATAAATAAATTTCTTGAATTTTGTGTGACTTCAAAATCATATATATATGATCTTTTAAAACTTAATTCTTTCGGATATTGAAAATAATATAATTATAAATCTCAAGAATATCGGCGAGTTATAAGCATTTACATTTTCTTATTATTATGCTATTGCATAAACAATGTTATTCACTTCTTTTCGTATTTCATACTTAACTTATTACCTCTATCATCATTGTTATTGCTATCAAAAGTACTCACCTTCAATGTCCAAACCAAAAAGCTTAATTACTATATTTATTTATGTTGATTTTATCTCATTTCGACCTACTATAAAAAATTTCTCAAGTTATTAGCCATAAAAAGCTTATGTCACCAATGATATGTCGACGATCTTCTCTATCAATGAAATTAGCTAACCATTTAAGACCAACAAATTTTATGCAACGGAATTAGTTGGCCATTAAAAGCCGATGGATTTTATGCAATGAAATTTGCCAAGCATTTAAAACCAACGAATTTTATGCCTTGTATAGCTTTGACAATTATCATTTATATTTATAAATATTTTATCAATTCCTTAATTAAGATATACTATTTGTTATGCATCTATAGATAGATCCGTATATGGTAGTTTAGCTATTTTAAGGGTTAAAAATCAACTTGTATTATATATATATATATATATATATATATATATATATGAAATGAAAATTCTCCACTAAAAGAAAACACTTTTTTTGCTCAAAACTCTCTAAGTTTGTCATGGTATCAAAGCCACAATTCTAAATTCTCATGTATCTCACTACAAAAGCTAAGGCTTTAGCAACAAAAATTTTCGTTACTAAAACTAAAATTTCCATCGTTATTTTCATTTAGCGATGGAATGATGACAAAATGAAACCGTTGGTAAAATGTTTGTCGCTATTGCTTTTAGCGACAAAATTGGCATTCCGTCGTAAAGTAGTGACGGATAAATTATCACTATATTGATGTATTACTATCACTACTTTGATGAAAAAAATGTTGTGTAATTATAAAATCTATCACTAAACCATTGCTAAATTGTTTTTCTTTTGTTGTTATATAGCAATAGAAAATCATTGCGTGCATCGTGGTTGCTAAATCATAATGTGGTGCCACTAATCTATCGATGGGTTTTATATCTATCACTAAAATCCATTGTTAAAAAAAAAAAATTTCTCATCGTTAGATAGTGGTTGAACCATTACTAATGAAGGAAATATATATTTTTTAGCTCGTTATTAGCGATTTAATGTTTAATTGTAGTAGTAAACACTATCAAAAAAATTGAGTTTAGCGACGAAAAACGTTCCAATTCCGTCACTAATTGTAATAGCGACGGATCATATTCAGTTGTTATTTTGTTGGCCGTTAAATTTTTACGATGGAATACTCGATCCAACACTAAATTTAGTGATGGACAATTCGTCGCTAAACCAAAAAAAAAAAAACATCCAGCACTAATCTTGTCGTACGATCGCTCATTTTTTCATAGCTAATCCATAGCTATTCCATCACTAATTTTAAAAATAAATCCGTCGCTAGTCCATCTCTAATTTTGAAAATAATCCGTTGCTATTTCGTCGTTAATTTTGAAAAATAAAATTATTACCAATCCATCGCTATTTCATGACTAATTTCAAAAACAATTTTTCCACAATTCCGTCGCTTTTTTTGACATTTTTCAAAATTAAATTATTAATATGACATTTAATCATTAATATTTAATAATAAAAAATTATAAGTAATCATGTATATATGAAAAATAAAATAATATTAACGAAATCATTCTATAATACGTTCCATAAAAAACAACAAAACAAACAAAGCGATTGAATATTATATCACTCATCCGGTTCGTCTAATCCCATATCCTCATCCTCATACTGTGTGGAGGGCTCGATTGGAGGCTGAATTGGAGGCTAAGTGGAAGAAACGATCAAATCATTATGCATGTTATCTTATTTTAATTTTAATAATTAAACTAATAAAATTACTTATAAAATTTACATTCGAAATGACTACGCTATGTCAAAAATTATATAATTTCAACTAAATTTAATCAAACTACATCAAAATTATATAATTTCAAAATTAAGTTTAAACAAACAACTAACCAAATTAACCTAACACTAAAAACAAACAAATATATAATTAATTCGCTTAATTAAAATAATAATTTAAGATTAAATAATTAAATTTTAATCTAATAACTAAAAATTAACAAAATTTAAAATTTTAAGGTTTACGTTAACATACAAATTAACCTAACATTAACATAACAACAAAATAAAACTTAACAAAATTAATCTAACAATTATAAAAATAAAATAACAACTAACAAATTTAAATTACTACATACAACTTAACATAACAAAAAAACTAGCATAACAAGATAATTAACATTATTCAAACAATTAATAAACTAACAAATAGAAAAATTTATCTAAAAATTTATAACAATGATCTAGTTAAAAAGAAAACATAAGAGTTAGAGAGAGAAAGTTTTACTCTATAGATCAAGGATAGAGAACACGAGATCTAATTTGATTTTGAGGAAGAAAGATACTCCTCACTTTTATGAACGGTTTTGAAAAGGATTTAGTGGTGTGGGGCGGCGTGGGTGGGCATTTTTATGGGCGGCGACGGAAGAGGAGGTGTGGTGGATGTGAGGGAAGCAAATGGAGAAGAAGAAGGTGGTACATATAAAGATAAAATAGTGACGGACCCGATTTCATTACTAATCTATCGTTGATTAGCGACGGATTATGGGTCCGTTGTTAATTTAAGGGGAAATTTTCCCCCAAATTCTCGAAGTTTAGCAACGAACGTACATCGATGAGGTAGCGATGGACTCGGCGTCTGTCGCCACTCGATTGGGATTTTAGGGGGAAATTTCCCCCTAAAATCTCAACCCTTAGTGATGGACTTCAAGTCCGTCGCTAAGTTTAGCGACAAATTTTAGAATCCGTCACTAACCTTGGGGGAATTTTCCCTTAAAAAGGCACAAATTAGCGACGGCTTCAAAAATCCATCGCTAATTTATACCTCCCCCAAAATGGCCCAAAGTTAGTGATGGATTTGAAGTTCGTCACTAATTTTAGCGACGAATTCCAAAATCCGTTGCTAACTTTAGGCCATTTTAAGGGAATTTCCTCTAAAAAAACACAAATTAGAAATGGACTTAATGTACGTTGTTAATTAGTCAATAATTTTACCGACGGATTCTAAAATCCATCGCTAACTCGGGTCATTTTGAGGGAATTCTCTCTTAAAAAGGCATAAATTAGCGACGAACTTGATATCCATCGCTAATTAGCGATCGACTTGAAGTTTGTCACTAATTTTAGCGACGGATTCTAAAATCCATCGCTAATTTTAATGACGGATTAACTTTGGGTCATTTTTGGGGAAATTTCCCCTCAAAAAGGCACAAATTAGCGATGAACTTGATGACCGTCGCTAATTTAGCGATGGATTCCAAAATTCATCGCTAATTAGCGACGGACTTGAAGTCCATCCCTAATTTTAGTGACGGATTTCAAAATCCGTCACTAACTTCAATAAATTTTGGAAATTTTAGCGACAAAAAAAATTTCGTTGCTAATTTTTTCATTTGGAGACCATAGAGCCATGGCTAATCCATCGCTAATTTTGATGCTTTTTTCCCTCCTTATTTAGCGATGGATTTTTTTCCGTCGCTAATTATCCCTCATTAGTTCGTCGCTAATCCATCGCAAAACATAATCTCTTATAGTTTATCTCTAATCCGTTGCTAATTTATCGCTAAATAGTGATGGATTAAAATCGTTGCTAATTAGTATTTTTCCGGTAGAGAAATAATTAAAAATAAAATAAAATTTATAACATGAAATATTGTTGTATAAAATAAAAATAATATAGAATCAAATCATATACACACACACACACACACAAATGTGTTCCAGTTGTTTTAAAATATTAAAAACTATAAAAAAATATATATAATCATCCATCGTCATCATTTTCTCGCATTATCTTTCTATTGTTGGGTATTAGTAAGGTTAGTAGGAGATAAGGGCGATTGAAAATGATTTTATATGTCTTCTAACAACTCGTCGCATCATCTATCTATACTTGTTCATATCGTTGCTCCACCTCCAACTATTAAAGAAGTTGGTAATTTATGTTGTGCTTCTCCTCCACCAATTGGATTTGCTAAGCATAGCCACACTCGAATCTACCAAGAACTATTGTCGATACTACTCATCATCTTGCCGCATACAACCATAAAATCACGATGTGCCATATGATGAGCTAGCATCAAAATTACAAGTAATACCGGGACGTTTATGTTCCAAGACCATACACTTTATGCTTTTTCTCTCCTCTTATAGTCTCAAGATAAATCATAGCCATATCGACGTCCGATAGGGATGAACCCTTTTATGTCCGACTAAGAACTTCTCACACAATGATTCCACACGCTCTTACATAATTACAAAAATGATAATATTAAATCGTAAATTTTATACGAAACAAAGAGGTTTTCTTAGTAAAAATATCATGGAGAAATCATAATATTGAAAAACCCACGTGGGAAAGAGATGTAGAAATATTATCTAGGTATCCCGAATTATTTAGCTAAAAAATTTGAGGATGAAATTTTAATAAGGAGGGAAGGTGTAGTACCCTAAACTCTGTGAATAAATAAAATAATATATTTTAAATATATATGAAAATTATTCGAGTGTATATAGAATAATTGCTTGAGGGGTTTTAGAATATTTCGTATACTTAAGTTAATTTTTCCGTGCTTGATGAATATTTTATGTGCTTCTATATGCATGAATAATGCCTTTTAAGCAAAATAATTATTTTAAATGCATAAAAATCATATGATTGATGAATAAATTACTATAGAAAGTGCATGAATATATTATGGAAAGAAATTATGCACATGGGGCCTTAATTGCATAAGAATTAAGAACTTAATTTCATAAAATTAAAAGTTTTGGGCATCAAATAAATTTGAAAGTAAATTTTAAGGGGCATAAAAATATTTGAAAAGCCTAAGGGAAGGACAAAAAATATTCATTTGAAAATTTGAAGAACTAAAATGTAGGGATTAAAATAAAATAGTGTAACAAATTAAAGGATCAAAATAGATATTTTTGGTCAAAATTTTGTTCTCTAACCGGCCACTTCATCTCTTATTTAATGAATGTAACTATGCAATTTAACAAAAAGTCTCATCTTTGCGCACAAATGGATGGTTAGGATTAAAAGAAAAATTAATGGTGGAGATGGAAACAAATGAAGGGCCAAGATGAGATGCAAACCAAGAAAAGTCCACAATTTTGCCTATAAATTCATCTTGTAGGAGGAGGAAAAAATGGTGAAAGAATAGGAAAAACCATGCCAAACTCTTTCCAAAAAAACTTACTAAAATCATGAACTAAATAAACAAGACATTAAACACATCTTAAATCACTCCATCAAGCTCAGAATTATAATTGAAAGATAAAAAATAACATGGAAAGAGGAGGCCAAAATTTGAAGGAGGAAGGAGGGAAGAAATTTTTGCAAAATTCAACTTGGAAGGAATTAAATTGGAGAGCTAAAAGTAAGTTAGTCTCATTATATCACAAGAATTTAGGTTTTGGTGTTGAATTGAATGATTTTATGTGGAAAGATTATGTATGTTATATGTGATGAGGTTAATGGGAATGCAAACTTTTATACATGAATATGTGACTTTTGGATTGAACTTAATATTGGTGAAGTGAATTGATGATGTTATGTGATTAATTTTGCATGAATTATTAGGTTTGTACAATTACTTCAAATTTAATTGGATAGATTAAATTAATTAGGGTTAGGGTTCTTGAAAATGTGAATTGAAGAAAATGATTTTGGGGTTGAAATTGATGATGAAATAGACTAATTAAGCATGTAATAAGTAGTAAAAATGAAAAACTACCTAACCTAGTTTTAGAGAAAACTTTTAGCCAAATTAACGAATTTTAAGGTTTGGTACATTTGATTTATTGATGTTTAATTGATAGAATACATGTTATTAAAGTGTAATTAGATGATTTAACATATAAAATAGCATTTAAAATAAAAAATTCACCTAGCTTAAGCTAGGTGTATATTCAAACCTAAATAGAAAAAATTAGGGTTAGAAGTTTAATCTATGTTTTATTCTTGTTAGATGGATTAAATGATGAAGTTAGAATAATTAAGTGAGTTAGTATGTGAATTAATATCTAAAATGAAAAATTCACCTAGCTTAAGCTAAGGAAAATTTCAACCATGATGAAGTTTTAGAGGAAAATTTAATTAACCATACAATTATTTAAATGAGTGGTTTTATGGTTGATTAAATGTATTATATATGTAATTATATGTTTATTACACGGTTGTCTATGTTTATGAAAGATGTGAAACAAGTGAATTATTTAGTGCAATAATTTGTTGATCGAATGATGTTGCCAAAATGTGAATATATTGATGCTATTATTGCATGATTATGTGAAATGTAATGTTGTGCGGTACATTATGGTAAATGTTCTATTTAATTGAAATGTATACCTTGAATGGAACACGATGGATTAAAATGTGAAAGGTAATAGAATGCAATGTGCATTTTTATTATGTTGAGGCATGCAATTTTATGGCATAAATACACATTTATTTATGACATGCATTATATTAATTCATAAGGATATGTCTTTATATTTAAATGCATATGTATGTCAAAATCATGAAAAAGGTTTTTCATCTCGATTTTTACAAAGGAAAGGGAAAAGATTATCAAGAGTTTAATTATTCTTGATATTTCTTCATTGTGGGAATTGGTAAAGGCCTCGATAAAAGAGAATGGTAAAGAAAAAAGGTTATCGAGGGTTTAATTATCCCCGATATTTTTACATTGGGAGAATTGATAAAGGTCTCGATAGAAGAAAGGTGAAAAAAATAGAGTCGAAATGTACACATGTGTGTATATTATACATTCGGCAATGTGCGTCCTAAAAAAGAAAAGGATTTTAAAAAGGACATAAAAAGGATTTTTAAAGTGCACTCACTTGTAAATGAGCACAACATGCATGACTAACTTATCGAGTAATAGCTCACCCAGTTCTTATGATGTAAGGGTGAAGAACAAAGAATAATGATCTTGTTTACACTAGAGCTAAATACTAAAGGAACTCTCATGTCGGTTCGCAAGGTGTATCTTACTTGTGGTTGCAAGTTAGACCTATTACACATGGTTGTGTTGTTAATCCTCGTATTTTGGTATATATACTTGGCACGGCTACTCTATTTTATATGATGATAAAAGTAATGATCAGATAAATAGGTTTAGATGTTTAGCATATAAAGGAAGGTTAGGCTTATAAATATGTAAAAACCACTTTTGGTAAATAATGTGGTACTAAGCTAGTTATCATGTAAAAAGAAAACGAGTTGTAAACTTGTCGACCAATTTTGGACATGCTAATCATGTAATTTAATAGTAGTGTGTAGTTATAGTTTTTTTTTTTTTTATTCAATACTTGCATACTACTCGTTTGATAATAATATGGATAATCAAGTGGACATGGAAATAATAAAGAAAGAATCGAATAAATGATTTAATAATATTTATAAGAGATAAAAATTAATGAAGGAATAACTTAAGGAAATGATTAAATGGTATCAACTAGATAAATCTATTCTATCTTATAGAAAAAAATTAATGGAAAAAAAGACACTGAACAAGTTATTTTAGTCTATACTATTAAAATAAAATGTTAAAAAAGAAAAATTTAATAGTGAATTTTGGGTTGAAATTTATAAGTAAAGTTGGACCTATTAACTATTTAATGGAATTTCATAAAAAAAAATCATAATTAATAATACAATAAGAAAGACACAATTCCTTGCATCTTACATTCATTGTGAGGCGGGATGGTAATATCCTCAACCTATTTAGTTCCTAGGTAATAGGTGTTATTGTAATTTTTGTGATCCCGGACCCTCCTAAAATATAAATGTAATGTATAGAAATTATGTGTAATTAATAAAAAGTATGTTTATTAAAGGCGTAAATGAAGTTTAAAATTTAATAACAAAAAAAAAAAAACATAAGTAAAATTTATGAAATAAGTTAATGGAATGAGAGAAGGTTGAAATAGAAATTGGCACATTAAATTGATATGATCATGATTTGCCATAAGGGTGCAATTACAAAACATAAGAGCATAATCGTAAATATTAAGAGTTTTGGTCCTTAATTGAAATCATTATGAAATTTAAAGAACTTGAATTAACTTTGGGCTTAGTCTAGATAAGGGCCAAATTGATGAAAATTTTGAAGTTATGGACTAAAATTGTATGGTCAAATTACAAGAATGGAAAGTTCGGAGACTAAAGTGTAAAGTCCTAATATTGTGAGGGACCCATTAGTTGAACTTAAGAGACAAATTTAGCTAGAAAAATTTGGAAAATTTCAAACAAAAACGAGGGAGAGTCGGTCATAGAAGAGGAGAAAAAGGGGAGGAAATCTAGGTAAAACAGAGAGTAAGAAAGGAGGAAAAAGAAGAAAAACCAAGGGCATTTAATGAAACCCCTCGAGATTAATCCAAGTGTGCCACACTCGGCTTGATCTTAAGACAAAACCCTAACCATAAATATGAAGAAGAAGAAGAAGAAGAAAAGGGTTAGACACCATTAAAACTCTCAATCAACCTTAAAGAGGAAGACATTCCCAACCACTTAATTGCCACTTCAAATCACTCTAATTAGTTTAGAAACACCTTAAATTAACCTCCAAACCATCTTAGAGGATCAAGCAAGGATAAAGGAAGGTATATCTACTTGGCTAAATCTTTTGAAAGGAAGGAAAATGAAGGAGCTAAGGAGAAAAAGAGGAAGAAAGACCAAACTTCAAATGAGGTAAGTATAATTCCTTACTTACACCTTAAGAATTAATTTTTTGGATGAATGATTGATGTTAATTTAGGGTTTATTTAATTAAGGTTTAATGAAAGTTGATTGAGAATTTGCCTTATGGTGATTCAATTGCATGAATTGATGATGTATGTATGATTGATGAGATACTAATTGTGATGTTTGGATGATTGGATGGGATGAAGTATTATGTTTTAATGTTGTCCTTGTTCTAAGAACAAGGTGGTTGAAGTGACTTAATGGCATGCATATGTTAGTGGTTGAATTGTTTAAATGCCTACAAGGTATTTGATAAAATGTCTTAGAGGTTAATGGTGAGAATTTTAGCTAAATAAATGAAATGAAGGATTGCCCTCCCATTGGACAATTTTGGCCATGCATGAGAAATAGAGGATAAAGAGATTAATGTTAGGTTTGGAGGCATAAATGACATAAAAATGATTACACTTATGTGAGAGGTGATTATTTATATTACTTATTTCACTTGGCTATGATATGATATTTATCATGTTCATTGATTGTACATGATGTATTTTCATATTGCATGCATACTTGATGGTTTAGAACATGTAATTATTTTATTATGCTTATACATGTTCTTAGGGTTTGCATGTTAAGATTAAGTTTATTACAATGCATTTAATTAAATTTATATGCTCATACACATCTAGTCATGGAAAAAGGTTTTTATATTCAAGATTTTGATAAAAAGAAAAAGAAAAAGGTTTTCGTGGTTTTCATGATAAAGCCATTTCTTCATCGAGGGAATTAGTAAAGGCCTCGATGGTTGGAGGATTTGGTAAAGGCTCAAACCGAAGAAAATGGTAAAGGCATTTCTTTATCTAGGAATTTAGTAAAGGTCTTGATAGTTAGGGTATTAAGTAAAAGCCTTAATCGAAGAAATAATAAAATAAAGAGGGTCGAATATGTATGGATATGTATATAATGTACGTTCGATAGGGTGCATTCAAAAAAGAAAATGAATTTTAAAAGGCATGAAAATATTTTATAAAAGCTATATCATATGCATTACATGTATTGCGTAAATTATATTTACCGAGCATTGTCTTGCTCACCATTATATTCTTATGGTGTAGAAGATGATAAATATTTGGAATGATACATTTTCATAGACATACACATGGGCCGTCCCAAATGTTCTCTAAGTCATGCAAAAGTTTCGCTTATGTGGCTTTTATTCTAAATTTTACATCGTTCCTTCCTTGATTCAATGTGAAATGCATGAAGGATTACTTGAATTATGTATTAATCATTGTTTGAATGTCATATGATGATATGAAATGTTATACATAATGATGTTTAAATGTGAATGTGAACGTAAATGTGAATGTGACTATGTTAATAGTCGGATTAGTATTAAGCAACTAAGGAAGAGGAAACTAACGAGGTGTGTAAATATGCAAATGATTAGTGAGAATGCCACCAAGAAGGAATAACAATAATCATAGTGAAATGGGTCGAAGTAGGGATATCACAAATAGGGAGGAACAACCGATGGCACTACTTAGACAATAATAAGACATGATGCAACATGTGCAAATGATGATGGAAGTACCCCAACAAGTAGCAACAAAATCTAAAATTGGTTAGACTACCGCAATAAGTTAACATAGTAGAAAACTTTCGAAATTTAATTTGAAGGAGTTCAAAGGCAAGTCGGATCCAATGGCTATTAAAAAATGGCTCAAATTAATGAAAATGATCTTCGAGTATATGTCATTAGAAGATACGGATAGAGTAGCCGATGTTACATTTATACTTGTGGGTGATGCCTATATTTGATGGTAGTTAACAAAAGTCACTCTAAATGTGACACAACTCACATGGGCATAATTTGAGGGAGTGTTTAATGAGAAATACTTAGTAAACACTATTAAGTCTCGAAAGATTTAAGATTTCTTGAAACTCAAGCGAGGTGATATAACAATGACGAGTGTACATCCGATAATTCGATCATGGATGTCGTTTTACCACTTTCATTTTGGGTAATGAGACGTAAAAGGAGGAACACTTTCTTTATGGTTTAAAAGTCAAGGTCCGAGCCTAGTGTGAGTATTGATCGATAGTTACTCGATCCCGATATATGGTGAGGAATTATAAGTTTTAAATTGGAGATAATGTTTTGCATGTAGATTTAGTGATCCTAAGGATTCAAGACTTTGATGTCATCTTGGACATAGATTACTTTTCTAAGAATTATACATCAATTGATTGTGTGGAAAGAAAGGTAGCCTTCTAAAGGTCGGAAGAGCAACCTTTCAAGTTACTAGTCGAGATTAAGGTTACACCAATAAACTTTATCTCAATAATGATAGTTTAGAAGTTAATGCAAGAGGGATGTTTAGGATATTTGATGAGTATGGTTGATGCTCGATAAAAAAGAGAGTCCAAAATTAGAAGATATTAAGGTGGTACAAAATTTCTTTGATGTATTTCTTGATAGTTTATCAAGATTGCCCCTATAAGGTAGATTGATTTTAAAATTGAGTTAGAATTAGGAATAACACCAATATCAAAGGTCTTATATAGAATTAATCCAATAGAATTAAAGGAGTTAAAAGACTCAATTATAGGAATTGCTTGGATAAAGGCTATATTCGACGTACCTATTCTCCGTGAAGAGCACCAATATTATTTGTAAATAAGAAAGATGGATCATTATGACTATCCATTGATTATCGAGACTTAAATTGAGTGACCATTAATAACAAATACCCATTTCGCTGTATTAATAATTTGTTTTACCAATTAGAAAAAAGTTTGATATTCTTCAAGATTGATTTACAGACTGTGGTACCATCGATTGAGAATTAAGGAAAATGATATCAATAAGACAGACCTTCGTAACTTGATATAGTCATTATGAGTTTCTATTAATACCATTTGAGCTAACTAATACACCAATCGTGTTCATAGACTTAATAAATTGAGTGTTACATGAGTATTTAGATAATTTCATCATAATCTTTATTGACGATGTCCTCATCTATTCTAAGGTACTATAGACCTTACGATAGCATAAATTATACGTTAAACTTAAGAAGTATGCATTTTGACTTGAACAAGTAGCATTTTTTGGACATGTTTCCAAGGATGGGGTGATTATTGAGCCCAAGTAAAGTATAAGCAATACAAAATAGAGATAACCTAAGAATGTATCGGAGGTGAAGAGCTTCCTTGGTATGGCGGAATGATAAGTTTGAGTAAGGATTTTCTAAAATAACTACTCCACTAATAAAATTGGCAAGGAAGAATGCTAATTTTGAGTGGAATGATAATTATGAAAGAAGTTTTCAAGGGCTAAAGTTCAGAGCTAACCACATCACCTATTTTAGCTTTATTAGAGGATAATGGAGACTTTATAGCCCAAACCAATACATCAAAAATTATAATTGATGTAGTATTGATGCAACATGATAAGGTCATTATCTATGCATCTAAATGGTTAAAATACTACAAAACGAATTATCCCACTCACGACTTGGAGTTAGCTGCTATGATTTTTATTTTAAAGATTTATAAGAACTACTTATATAGGGTCAAATGTGACATCTACACTGATCATAAGAGCTTTCAATACATTTTCACCTAGAATGAGTTAAACACAACCTAAATGAGATAGCTTGAATTGTTAAATGATCATGGTATTGCTTTCTACTACCACTTTAATAAAGGAAATGTCATGGTGGATGTTTTATGTCGAAAGGCATTGGTAGCTATATAGGTCTAAATTGTAGAGGACATGTAAAAGTTACAATTTGAGGTGGTAACAAGAGGAGATAATGAAATGACATTGGGCATAATGATGCTATAAATTAACATGAGACGAGAGGATTAAAGATGGTCGATTATAAGATCCGGATGTGATGAAAGGCTAGAAAGATATAGCTAAAGGAAAGTTTACAGAATAAGTTATCGATAACAATGACATTTGACGTTATCTATGAAGGCTATGTTTTTTTTTATGAATAAAAAGCTTTGAGAGGATATATTGAGGGAAGTTTGTGCTACACCTTATTCTATCCATCCAGGAGGTACTAAAATGTATCGAGACTTAAAAAAAATTACTGGCGAGAGAGGGATGAAGTGAGACATTATTGACTTTATAGCAAGATACTTAATATGTTAGTAAGTCAAGATTGAGCATTAGAGGTCATCGGGATTATTGAGACTCCTTGAAATACCTAAATAAAAATGAAAGCATATCATTATGGACTTTATACTTGGATTACCTCGATCCGAGAAGGGAATTGAGAGCATATGGGTGGTTATTGATAGACCGACCAAGTCAACTTATTTTCTTATGGTGAAATCCATCTATTCCATATAATAATACACAAACTTATGTTTAAGGAGATTATAAAATTGTATAGCTTTCCGAGTCTCAATTATTTTAGATTGAGACCCATGGTTCACATCATGATTTTAAAAGAGTCTACATAAAGTGATGGGAACCATTCTGAATTTTAGCATAGCACTTCACTCTTAAACGGATAAGCAAATAGAGAGGGTAAATCGGATTTTAGAGGATATATTATAAGGTTATGTTCTAGACTAGTCCGCCATATGGGAAAAACACTTACCACTTGTATAATTTGTTTATACTAACAACTACCAGTGCTAATATTTGTATGACACCATATGGAGCTTTATATGAATAGAGGTGTCGATCACCATTATACTAGGATGATGTTGGCAAGTAAAAGCTATTAAAACTAGAATGGTTTAATAAATAGTAAAAGTGGTTAAACAAATCAAGTTGAGAATGAAGATAACTCAAAACGAGCAAAAGAGTTATGCTAATGTCCGAAGCAAAGACTTGGAATTTGAGGTTAGTGATAAGGTGTTTTTATAAGTAGCACCAATGAAAGATGTAATGCGGTTCAAAAAGAAAGAAAAATTAAGCCCAAGGTACATTAGGCATATCGATGTGTTAGAGAGAATTAGAGACTATGCATACAGATTAGCTTTGTCTCCATCTCTCTCATTAATACACAACGTATTTCATATGTCAATGCTATGAAAATAAACAAAGGACCCGAGCCACATTCTAAGAGATGAGTCACTAGACCTCCAACCTAATCTTAGCTATCGGGAAGGACCTATTCAAATCCTAAATCGAGAGATAAAACAACTAAGGAATAAACAAACTCCTCTTATAAAAGTGTTATAGAGAAACCATAGTATAAAGGAAGTAACATCAAAAAGAAAAGTGAAGTATCCTGATTTGTTCGGTTAAAGAATTTTGAGGATATAATTTCTATAAAAAGAGGAAGATGCAATATTCGTGACTCAAGACTCTCTTAGAATGTAAATGTAATTTATAGACATTGTGTGTAATTAATGAAAAATATGTTTATTAAAGGTGTGAATGAAGTTTAAACTTTAATAAAAAAAATAAAAGAAATATAAGTAAAATTTATGGAATAAGTTAATGGAATGAGAGAAGGTTGAATTAGAAATTGGGACCTTAAATTGATATGGTTATGCTTTGTTATAGAGGTTATAATTGTAAAACATAAGGACATAATCATAGAGATTAAGAGTTTTGATCTTTAATTAAAATGATTAAAAAATTTAAAAGACTTGAATTGACTTTGAGATTGGCCTAGATGAGGGCTAAGTTGATGGAAATAGTAAACTTATGGACTGAAATTGTATGGTCAAATTACAAGAATTGAAGATTTAGAGATTAAAGTGTAAAGTGCCAATATTGTGAGGGACCCATTAGTTAAACTTAAGGAAAAAAAATTAACTAGAAAAATCTAGAAAATTTCAAACAAAAAAGAGAGAGAAAGTCATGCTTGGAAGAGGGGAAAAAGAGGGGAAAATCTAGGCTAAAAAAGAGTAAAAAAAGAGGAAGAGGAAGAAAAATTAAGGGCATTTAATGAACCCCTTTGAGATCAATCTAAGTGTGCCACATTTGGCTTGATCTTAAGTTAAAAACTTAATCATAAATATGAAGAAGAAGAAAGGGGTTAGAAACCATTAAAGCTCCCAAAAAACCTTAAAAAGAAAGACATTCCTAACCACGTAATCACCACTTCAAATCACTCTAATTAATTTAAAAACACCTTAAATTGACCTTTAAACCATCTTAGAGGATCAAGCAATGAAAAAAGAAGGTTTTTCTACTTGTCCGAATCTCTTAGAAGGAAGGAGAAGGAAGGAGCCAAGGAGAAAAGATGGAGAATGACCAAACTCAAAGGAGGTAAGTATAATTCTTCACCTACATCTTAAGAATTAATGTTTTAGATGAATTATTGATGTTAATTTAGGATTTATTTGATTAAGGTTTAATGAAAATATGATTGAGAATTTGCCTTTTGGTGATTTAATTGCATAAATTCATGATACATATATGAATAATGAGATGCTAATTGTGATATTTGGATGATTGGATGGAATGAAGTATTATGTTTTAATGTTGTCCTTGTTCTAAGAACAAGGTGTTAGAGTGACTTAATGGTATGGATATGTTAGTGGTTGTATTATTTAAATGCTTACAAGGTAATTGATAAAATGTCTCAAAGGTTAATGATGATAATTTTAGCTAAATGAATGAAATGAATGATTGTCCTCCCATTTGCCAATTTCAATCAAGCATGAGAAATAGAGGATAAGGAGATTTATGTGAGGTTCGGAGGCATAAATGACATGAAAATGATTACACTTATGCGAGAGGTGATTGTTTATGTTACATATTTTACTTGGTTATGATATGATATTTATCATGTTTATTGATTGTGCATGATGTGTTTTTATGTTGCATGCATACTTGATGGTTTAGAATATGTAATTATTTTATTATGCTTATACATGTCCTTGAGGATGGAAATGGTATGCATGTCAAGGTTAAGTTCATTGCAATGCATTTTATTAAACGCATATGCTTATGCACATCATAATCATGGAAAAGGATTTTTATACTCATGATTTTGATGAAAGGAAAAAAGAAAGGAAAAGGATTTCATGATTTTCATGATAGAGCCATTTCTTCGTCGAGGGAATTGGTAAAGGCCTCGATGATTTAGGGATTTGATAAAGGCTCCAACCGAAGAAAATGGTAAAGGCATTTCTTCATTGAGGGATTTAGTAAAGCCCTCGACGAGTGAGGGATTAGATAAAGGCCTCAACTAGAGAAATGATAAAATGAAGAGGGCCAAATATGTACGAAGTGTACATAGTGTATGTTCGATAGGTACACCCAAAAAAAAAAAAAAGAATTTCAAAAGGCATCAAAATGTTTTATAAAAGCTGCATCATGTGCATTATATATATTGAATGAATCATACTTACTAAGCATTGTCTTGCTCACCATTGTTTTCTTATGGTGTAGGAGACGATAAAGATAAATGAAGAATCACCGTCAAAACAAATAAAGGACTTGCCCTCTCGTGTGCTTAAGACAAAGAAGTATGAGAACTTACTATGATTGACTTGATTTTGGCATGTATATATGATAGTGAGTTAGACAAGATTTTGGTATGTAAATAAGTTAATAGAATATTATTTTGTATTGATGAATATATGACTCAAATGTTAAGTTAATATTATGCCAAACTTGTTAGTCATAGAACTTGGATGCTTAATATGACTAATATAACTAGGATGATATAATTGATTTGATTATGGAAATGATTGCAATTCGGAACAAAAAGTAACGGGTTAAGAGGATAATAATAAGGTTAAGACTAAAAGAGAATTTAATAGCTAACTTATTAGAGAAGGTTTAAATGGAATTAATAAAGGCTTAATTAAACCTAAAGAAAATCATACCTAATTTATTTTAAGGTGGACCTAGTATCTCATACTCATTAGGGACCTTATTAGTAAAATTACCCACTTCGCTCATGAACTAAGACGGTTAAGGAAAGGAGGCTTCTTTGCTTACATTCATTGCACTTTGAATGTAAGCTTTCGAATATAAGTCAATGTTGATAATATTCACAACCTATCTAGGTCTTAGGTCGGAGGTGTTACGGTTACATCAATACTTTTAATTGGTTCAATTGTCCTCCTAATTGCAATCTTTGTTCCTTTCAATTACACCATTTTTTTCCTTTTAATTTTCAATTCTAATTTGTTCAATTACACCTCTAGTAGCCTTCAATTTTAGTTTCCATTTCATTCAATTTCATCCCTATCGCCCTTCAATTTTAGTTTCCCTTACATTCAATTTCATCCCTAACTCGTCTTCAATTTCAATACTTATTTTATTCAATTATACCACTAATTTCCAACAATTAATTATGCCATGCAATTTTTTTTTGTATTTTTATTCTTTTTTTCTCTATGTTTTCCTTCATTTTCACAAAATAAAAGGAAATTGATTGTATTTTTTATGATGATTTTCGTTGACAAAAGGCTAAATTATAAAATCCTAAAATTTAAATGAAGCTAATAAGGGTAAAAATAAAAAAATGATATAAAATAAAAATAAAGTAAATAAAATAAAATAAATGATAATAATAAATAATAAAAAATGACTATAATCCAAAATTTGGGTTATAACAATTGTAAATCGGAATAGGACAAAGTTTCTAATAAAACTAGGATTTGAACCCGTGACTTTTTGCATATAAATAAAAAGCCATTACCAATGAGCTTATATTGAGAGGATTCTATCTAAAGATGTCGGTAAGGTTTATGTGGTGAAAGAATTTCAGCATAATTTTCCTGTATGTTTCTTTGAATAAAAGCTAATAGGTTTCTTTATCCGGATCTTTCATTCAAGTGGTGGCAATACAGCTACTCTAGGATTCAATCTCGGTATAAACTCACATCCTTATTCACACGGGATTTTTCAACTCGGTATAACGAGTCATTCCAAATTCCAATCTGTAATTTTCTCCAACACTTCATGTCGGTGAAGGATCTTTACAAATGCTCGCATATACATTGCTCATTGCTCATCAAAAACTAATTCTTAGAACTCGTTTCCATGTAGATAATGAGCTCTAAAGCTTTTTCCAAATGGGATTTGATTCCAATTAAGCTATTGACGCTTTAGGAACAAATGGTAATCAATAGTTTTTATCTCAACAAACTTTTGTTTCTATTTTCCCGACTCGGAAATACTATAATGCTTTCAACATTATACAATGTCTTAAGTAATTTATTTTGGGTGTTGGTTCATGAAGCGAGAGAAAAGAAGAAGATTACAAATTTTTTGATTTGATTTGAGTTTGTATTTTGAGAAATTTTTGTTATTGAAAGTTGGGTGAGTGACAGTTCATCCAAACTTTCCGACTTCTAATTTTTTTGCCACGTGTAATCTTATGTGGACTTTTTTTTCATAGTGTCATCCTATATATCCTTTTATATCAAATGAACTCAAAATTTTAAATGGAAAAATCCTTTTATACTAATATGGTTACTAAATATTTAGTTCATATATTTTTCATCTATTTTTAAAAAGAAATAATGTAAAAAAAAATTAAAAAGTATTAAATTCATGATGTTATAGTATAATAAGCATTAGATTGTATAATATGATCTTATTGAGAGTATAACAATATCCTGTAAGAAATATTCCTATAATGTGGCCTATGTGTCATGTTTTATTTTAAATCCACAGGTGACAATTTAAAGACTTAGAGTCTAATGGACTTTAGTGGTGGGCTAGACACATCCACGATGGATGGAGGTGCAAAATTAAGTTAAAGAAAGAGTCCATGGTCTAGCCATATAAATAGTACGTAAAGCCTATGTTTTTCATCAACACACATAAAACCCTAAAGTATTGGCATAGACTACAAGACTCTCTCTCTTTGAAGGCCATAGTTTTCTTTCAATAATATCTTAAGCACTTAATCAATCATGACGGGAGGTATGTATCCTATTAATTTCTGCGTTTTTATGCTTAGGCATATTTAATTTTCTTACATGTGGTATCAAAGCCTCCTTCTTGCTATATTGATTAGTGTTAATAGAAATCTATTAATTATATTTATTGAGGATATATTATGATTTTTATAGAAAAATCATATATTCTGGTATGGTTATTTAACTGAAATCTTTAAATCAAAGGTATATATATAGTATATGGATGTAGATGCACAACAACACAAAGGACAAAGTTTTGTTAAAAAAAATGTGACCATTAAACCGTTTTTGAATGGATGGTGTGGCAAGTAAAGACAAAAGGCTAATAATTGTCAAAAAATTTTTATATGAATCATGTGGCTTAGATCCATGGCATGCATATTTTTGTCATTTATTTAATGATTCAAGCCCTGGATGCATGGATGCATATTTTTATCACGTATTTAATGTTTCAATATATATGAATCATGTCCGTGGGGTGTATATAAATAACAAGCCCGACTTGTTAAAGTTCTCGGTTTATGGGTGTATATGAATTATAAGTCCTAGACTCGATTGTTTGTTTGTAAACAGTTTCTTTTAATTTTTCAAGCATATATTATAAGCTCTGTTAGCATAAGTTATTTGCATAAAAATTACTAAATATAACAATAAATAAATAATGAAATGATTTATATTATTATTTTGATATGTCAACGTAGAGTTATGAGTTGATGTTAAAGCATGCTATATTGAGATGGTGATGTCAATTGACTTAGGAATAGCCACAACATAAATTATTTTGATGATCACATTAAAATTTATTAAATTAATATGCTCATAAAATACATAGCTTAATTTGTAATTATTTTATAAAAATAATGACTTGGCCTTACGGGGAGGTTGCTATTTTTACAATTTAATTGGAATAAGATAATAGATTGATATTAAGAATGGATTTTATTATAGGCCCTCGGGTGTGAATATTTTTTATTCTTGATATTTTATCTATTAGTCTTATTATTAAAGAATTAGTGAATTCTATGCATGATGCAACCTCTACCTACGGGAAGGTTAGAATTTACTATTAAATTGACATTGGGTAATTTAAATAAAGTATGTTTTTCATAGTATTAAAGTCTTTTCTTGATTATTGTAGCTTTTCTTATTGCTTTTATGGAGACATCTAGTATTCCAATGCTATATGGTGATAATTTTACTGATTAGAAAGAAAATATTCTCTTTGCATTTGGGTGTGTGGATTTGGATTTGGCCCTATGTGTGGATGAACCACCCATCCCCGGCGATTCGAGTGATGCAAAGGAAAAGACTAGTTATGAGTAGTAGGAGCGATCTAATCGCTTAAGTTTAATGCTCACAAAGTCTCGTATAAATAAGAGTATTAGGGGTTCAATCCCCGAATGCTTTAAGGCAAAAGATTTCCGAAGACCATAGAGGAATAATTTGTTCATTTTGATAAGGCATTAGCCAACACCTTAATGAAAAAGCTTTTTGACAAGTCATTTGACTATTCTAAAGGTGTGCGTGAGCACATTATGGAAATAAAGGACACCGCTCGCTTAATTAAAGTCTTTAGAGATAGAGATTTCCGAGTCATTCTTGGTGCATTTCATTTTGAACTCTCTCCCTGCAGAATATGGTCCGTTTAAGATTTCTTATAACACACATAAGGAAAAATGGTCAACTAATGAATTATTGACCTTGAGTGTTCAAGAAGAAGGGAGATTGAAACTTGAAAAACTTGAAAGTGCTCATTTGGTTTCTTAAGCTAAGGGAAATTTCAAGAAGAGTAAAAATGTTCTAAAAGTAAAGAAATATGAAAATATGCCTATAAAGAAAAATGGCAATAATAGTAAATGTTTCTTTTGTAAGAAATTAGGACATGTTAAGAAAGATTGCCCTAAGTACCAAAAGTGGCTCGTGAAGAAAGGTAAACTCATCTCTTTAATGTGTCATGAATCTTTTTTTATTAAGACTCTTAATAATACATGGTGGATTGATTCTGGTTTTACAATCCATATTGTGAATACCATGCGAGGCTTTTTGAACCTAAGGAAGCCGAAAGGAAATAAAAAAGGCATCTATTCAGGAAATCGGATACACTCTAAAGTTGAAGTCGTGGGAACTTTTAGATTAATTTTAAAATCTGAATTTATTTTGGATTTGGAAAATGTTTTTTATATTCCATCATTTTCTAGAAATTTGATTTCAGTTTTCATACTATTTAGTATTGGCTATGGATTTTTGTTTAATGAAAACATTTTTAGTATTTTGAAAAATAAAATTTCTATTGGTGGTGGAACATTAATTGATGGTTTATATAAAATTGATCTAGACCCCACTTTTGAGCTCAACTATTTATCAATGCATGTTAATACAGGTATTAAAAGGAGTAAAATTGATGAGAATTCCTCCATATTATGGCATAAGAGATTAGGTCACATCTCCATTGAAAGAATTAAAAGATTGGTGAATGATGGAGTTTTAAACGCTCTTGATTTTACTGATTTTGGTATTTGTGTGGATTGCATAAAGGGAAAGCAAACTAACAAAACCACTAAAAGTGCCATGAGTAGCTCAAAAATTTCAGAAATCATACACATTGACATATGTGGATCGTTTAATACTCCTTGCCTAAATGGTCGGAGATATTTTATCTCATTCATTGATGACCATTCTAAATTAATGTATCTTTATCTTTTACATGATAAGGCTGAAGCACTTGATGCTTTTAAGACCTTTAACGTTGAGGTAGAGAAACAAAAGGAAAAGACCATTAAGATTGTGAGGTCCGATAGAGGTGGAGAGTATTATGATAGGTACACTCGAAAAAGGATAAATGCTAGGTCCATTTATAAAATTCCTTGAAGGATAGGGCATTATTGCACAATATACAATGCTTAGCAAACCACAACAAAATGATGTAGTTGAAAGAAGGAAACTTACTCTTATGGACATAGTGAGGAGCATGATTAGTAATTCTAATTTACCATTATCCTTATGGAGTGAAGCATTAAAGACTACCGTGTATATTCTAAATAGGGTTCCATCCAAAGTCGTCTCTAAGACACCTTTTGAATCATATACATGTATGAGGTTATCCTATTAACGTAAGGATTTATAATCCTCAATTAAAGAAATTAAACCCTAGAACAACCAAGTGAATATTTCATTGGTTATGCAGTAAACTCTAAAGGATATAGGTTTTATTGTCTTTCTCATAGTACAAGAATAGTAGAGGCAAGAAATGCTAAATTTCTTGAGGATCTTAACCTTAATAGGAGTGATTTTCCTCGAAGCATAGAATTTGAGGAAACACAATATTCAACTGTGTTGTATATGATAAAAGGAAATTGGTTATTGTTCAAGAAAGTCAATTAGATAATGTTGAACAACAACCAATTCTCGAGCAACAAGTTCAAGAGCAATTAGTTTTTGATGAGCCAAACCCATATGAAGATGTTGAATTAAGAAGATCTTTAAGAGTAAGGAGACCAATAATTTCTAATGACTATGTTGTATACCTTCAAGAGTCCGACTTTGATGTTGGACTTAAGAATGATCCAAACTCGTTTTCATAAGCCATGAATGGAGAAAACTCCAATTTATGGTATAATGCCATGAAGGAAGAAATGGAGTCTATGCATAAAAATCAAGTTTGGGACCTCGTCGAATTACCAAAAGGATTTGTAGTCATTGGTTGCAAATGGGTTTATAAAACCAAGAGAGATTCTTACGGTAATATTGAACGATATAAAGCTAGACTTGTGACTAAGGATTATACCCAAAAGGAAGGCATATACTATCATGAGACCTTTTCTCCAATCTCTAAAAAAGATTCATTCAAAATAATAATGGCATTAGTAGCTCATTTTGATTTGGAGCTACATCGGATGGATGTGAAAATCGTATTTTTAAATGAAAATTTAGATGAAGAGGTATACATAAATCAGCCTTAAGGTTTTTATGATGATACAAATAGCCACTTGGTTTGTAAGCTAAAAAGATCTATATATGGGCTAAAGCAAGCCTCTCGAAAGTGGTATATTAAGTTTCACAATGTTGTTACCTCATACTATTTTATTGAGAACATTGTTGATCAATGCATATACCTTAAAGTTAGTGGGAGCAAATATATTTTTCTTGTCCTATATATAGATGATATTTTGCTTGCATGTAGTGAATTGGGTTTGCTTCATGAGACTAAGCAATTTCTTTCTCAAAACTTTGATATAAAAGATTTAGTTGAAGCCTCTTATGTCATTGGCATGAGATTCACAGAGACATATCTCAAAAAATATTAAAACTCGTCTCAAAAAGCCTACATTGAAAAAGTCTTGGAAAGATTCAAGATGTCAAATTGTGCATCTTCGGTAGCACCCATTGTCAAAGGGGATAAATTCAATCCGAATCAATGTCCATAAAATGCATTGGAAAAGGAACAGATGAGTAACATTCTTTATGCATCCGAAGTAGGCGAGTTTGATGTATGTACGAGTTTGTATAAGACTCGACTTGGCATTTGCAATAGGAATGCTAGGTAGGTTCCAAAGCAATCCTGGAATAGACCATTGGAAAGCTCGCTAAGAAAGTCATGAGATATCTACAAGGAACCAAGAATTATAGATCGACTTACAGACATACTAATCACCTCGAGGTGATTGGTCATTCGCATTCGAATTTTACCGATCGTGTAGACACAAGAAAGTCTACTTCATGATATATTTTTCTTCTTACTGGAGGAGTTGTGTCTTGGAGAAGCACTAAGCAAACTATTGTTGCTTCATCTACTATGGAAGCGAGAATTCATTGCATGCTATGAAACAACGACACGAGCTATTTGGTTAAAAAACTTCATTTCCGGTCTACAAATTGTCGACTCCATATCAAGACTAGTAAAGATTTATCGTGACAATTCGGCTACGGTTTTCTTCTCTAAGAATAATAAAAATGGAAGTCGAAATAAGCATATCGATATAAAGTATCTCATTATGAGAGAGAAAGCGAAGGAACATGAAGTGCTCATTGAGCATATTAGCGCGAGCTAATGATTACGGATCCTATGACTAAAGCGACTGTCGGCAAAATAGTATAGAGATCATGTGGATCGTATGGGTTTAGCTAACCCATTTATTGTTTGACTTCATTTTCTTTTATTGATCTGTTTAGACATTTTTTAAGTTGTTCTTAGAGATTGATGTGATTTTTGTGCACATAAAGTATTATTTTTATATTTATTTTGATATATAAAATTGGACTCGAATGACTTATTAGAAGTTCATTCATAAAGTTTATTTGCTCATTAAGTGCTTATTTTAAGAATGTAATATATTATAATACTTGGAAGGAAGTGCTTAGTTATAAAGCATGACCACTATGATTCATATATTGCATTCTTAATCGAAGTATAAGTGATTCCACTAACTAATCATTCCGAACTCTATAAAGAAATTGTCATTTGTAGGTAGTGTCATATTGAGCAAGTGGGAGAATGTAAGAAATATTCATATAATGTGGCACATGTGTCATGTTTTATTTTAAATCTATAAGTGATAATTTAAAGACTTAGAGTCCAATGAACTTTAATGGTGGGCTAGGCACATCGATGATGGATGGAGGTGCAAAATTAGGTTAAAGAAAGAATTTCGATCTAACCATATAAATAGTAAGTAAAGCTTGTGTTTTTCATCAACATACACCAAATCTTAAAGTATTAGCATAGACTACAATACTCTCTCTTTCTTTGATGGCTACAGCTTTTTTTAATAATATCTTGAGTACTTAATCAATTATGATAAAAAATATATATCCTATTAATTTTTGTCTACGCTTGTATGCTTATGCATATTTAATTTTCTTACATATTCTACGTATAACAAAAATCTTGTCGTGTAAATTTTATACCACGGTTTCACTCAGTCTCAACAAAAGCATGTCGTCCAAATTGGTACAGTGAGAGTGAGCGCGTGCGCTTTTGAGTTCTTGACCACAAATAGGCATTGCAAGACTCCCATCACATGTCAAAATTCTGGCGCTGGCCGCCGACGGCCAACAAGATAACACCATCTTACGTGTCAAGCTTCTATTGGCCAACCTTTACCTATTTAATGTTTTCCTCTTCTTGACCGCCTCCATTAACGGCCATCAAAGCTCTCTCTCATGTCTTCTCGACAGTTTCTCTTTCTAAAACTTTAATTTCTCGCAAAATGATTAACAATTTACTTCTCGTCGTCTCTCCGAACCCGAAGCTCTGCTTCGATCGAACTTCAAAACTCAACTTTGACCGCGTTGACTTCAATGCTAGCCTCTCTACACGTCGCCGTTTGGCTCTCCGGCCACGTGCGATCCGTAACTTCACCATCTCAAGTTCTCTACAAACCGAAAATAACCTTCCAAACGCTGAGCTTGAAGCTCCGAACAACAACAATTCGCCGATTCTTCTTGATGTGACCGGAATGATGTGCGGCGCGTGTGTTTCGCGCGTCAAGTCGGTACTCTCCGCGGACGAGAGAGTTGAGTCTGCTGTGGTCAACATGTTGACCGAGACGGCGGCGGTGAAGTTGAAACCGGAGGCTTTGTTGGAGGGAGAAATGTCGGCTAGTATTGCTGAGAGTTTAGCCAAGAGATTGAGTGTGTGTGGATTTGAAGCGAAGAGGAGGGCATCGGGGAGTGGAGTGGCAGAGAATGTAAAAAAGTGGAAAGATATGGTTAAGAAGAAAGAGGAGTTGATCGTTAAGAGTAGGAATCGCGTGGTTTTTGCTTGGGCTTTGGTTGCTTTGTGTTGTGGATCTCATGCTTCTCATATTTTGCACTCTCTTGGCATTCACGTTGGTCATGGTAATTACACCGACACTCTTTATCATGTGTGTAATGCACACACGGTAACGCAATGCAATGCATCAGTCATTTCAATCCTAATAACTGACTGATGCTACTTTCAAGATCTTAAGATGGATGGCAGCGGAAATTTCAAATTTTGTTAACTTGCCTATATGTGGTTTTTGGAGTAGGTTCGTTTTTGGAGGTGCTGCATAATTCGTATGTGAAGGGAGGCTTAGCTTTGGGAGCTCTATTGGGACCAGGAAGAGGTAATTAGTTGCCTTGGCAGTATCATTTTTCTCAAGCTTGTTAGATTTATATATCTTCTGCATAGGATTCAGCAAGAATTCATTTGATCATGCATACTCTGTTATGTTTCCTGTGGGACCAATTGTGGAATGTAAACAAGTTTTGTTCTTTATGAAATTTGGATCACCAATTAACATTTTTCCTAACTGATTATTGTACTTCTGCTTTCAAATTTGTCTGTCTTGATATTTTACTCGTGTTAAACTGACAAAGGGTTATCTAGCAATCGATAAAATCTTTTTGATTTTGACTTAAGAGAAATTCTTTTGCAGACTTGCTTTCTGATGGTCTGAGGGCATTCAAGAAGGGATCGCCAAATATGAATTCTCTTGTGGGATTCGGATCTATTGCTGCATTTATCATCAGTGCGGTGAGACCCTGAGTCAGTGCTAGGATTTGTATTTCGCTCACATTGCAAAAGAGTTCATTTTGCTAAGTTTTGTCCCGAATTCTTCTCTCTTGTAGGTCTCACTTCTCAACCCTGAGCTCAAATGGGATGCATCTTTCTTTGATGAACCGGTGACTTGCTTATTTTCAGAATTTGCACTTTCTTGTCGAAGTTTTTATTTTATGTTTCTTGATTATATGATAAATTTATTGATCTTCCGAGCTGAGTGTGACATAATCCTCAACTCAGCCAAAGTTTAGTCCCTGGCACTGTTGAGACATCTTGAATGCCCTCGCCCATCTTATTATTATACAAAAACTTTTTACATGTATTGGCCACTAGTTTTCTGTGTATTACAGCCAGAAGTTAGCTTTTACTTTATGTCTCAGTAGCAAGTTTCTCATGGATGGCTCTTGCTTTTTAGTGTGCAGGTCATGCTTCTTGGTTTTGTGCTTCTAGGACGTTCTCTTGAAGAAAAGGCGAGGATCAGGGCATCTAGTGATATGAATGAACTTCTTGTAAGTAGTAACGACTTTTATATCTATTATTGCGAGGAGTAAATGGGATGCTTAGTTGATTCCCATGTGAAATCCAACTCTTGTTAATCCCAGTAAATTGTTTATCTGATGGGTATTTGTTATACACACAAACACAGCCATTTCTTCAAGCTGAGACAATCTTGGTCCTCTTCCTCCTGTACTCTCTGTGGCATTTGACCTTTGTTGCATCAAGTTTATTTGCTTTCATAGTTGAATAGCACTGTTATTGGCCAATTCATGGAAATTTGAGTAAACACTTCAACAGCAAAACACTTTATTAGTTTCTGAAACATTGTGATGCGATATGTTTCATATATTTCCGTTCAATGCATTGCTGCACTATCTCAGTGCATTGATTTTAGACTGATTATGCATTTTTCAAAGGATGAAAGAGCATTGCTTGTTGTGAGGAGCATGCTTGTCTAAGCATTGATGACTGACATTGTTTTTCAGACAACCCGACTGTTGTTAAGCTTCCTTATGTTAGGCTTAATTAATGGCTAGCTGCTTTAGATTGCTTGTCTGTTGTTTTGTTGTTGAGTGACCAAAACAAGTGATTGATAAGCTTTATTGTTAACTGCAAGATGCATGAGTTTTATTTTTGAATTGTATTAAGTAAGCTTTAATTATTGTGGATATGTAATAACCTCTGTGATTTCATTGATCTGGTTGGTTTTGCAGTCACTCATGTCCACTCAGTCACGACTTGTAATTTCTTCATCGGATAGCAATTCCCCGATGGATGCTGTTCTTTACTCCGATTCTATTTCCACTGAAGTCCCCACTGATGATGTTCGAGTTGGAGACACAGTGTTAGTTCTACCTGGAGAAGCTATTCCTGTAGATGTAAGCATCACATATTCTTTATCATATTTCTCATGGTTTTATAAGTTTATGTTGATTTTCCGTTCTCCATTTTTTGTGCTTAATTTATATATGATAACTCTTTTTTCATTGAGCCAAGTCTCTAGATCTGTGTGCAGTTTGTGAATGCACTACTTATTTACAACACTATAAGGCACACATAAATTTTGCATAGATTTTGATTTTTGTCGCAAGCAAACATCTTTAGAAGTACTGAAAGAAGGAATCCTAAATTATGCTTCAATGACACAATGCGAATGGTATATATTTAGTTGCATTACTTTCTATATATCCATGAATGTTACAAACCATGTCTTCATTTTCAATCATATAAATGTTGTGTATTCAGATGTTCAACTAGTTTGCTCAATCTTCTTCTTCTTCTTTTTTTTTTTTTTTCAAATGAGAATGGATAAGCTTAGATTAAAAGGCAGCAAAAAAAGTGGCAGGAAAAAATTACAAAGTTATAAAGATTAGAACTAGGCTAGCAATTCCTCTTGTCTGCTAATACTATACTTAGCTAGGCTATCAGCTACAACATTTTTTGCTCTATTTACTCGAGCAAAACAAACAGATTTCGGCTTACTAAAAAGAGAAGTAATACTATTGAAATTACAGTCTAACTTTTAAGGCTTGTCACATGAACTCTTGTGAATTCAATTGATAGCATTGGAAGAATCTGATTCAAAAATCCAATATACTTGTTGTGCTAGGAGATGAGAAACACGCAACTCTAGAACCCTTTTGATTGCAATAATTTCTGTTTTATTGGAGTTTTTAATGTTGGTTGGACCTTAAAAATGCATAAGAAACACCTCTCATGATATCTAAGAACACTACCAACACCTAAAGCAGCTGGTTTCTCCATTGATAAGCCATCTACATTACATTTTAGAAATCCAACACCCAGCTTACTACAATCTTCAGCTACCTGATTTCGAATTTTGTTGGATTAATTATGAATACCATCCGAGCTACGAAGTAGATCATTCTCTTTGTATACAAAATTGTCATCAACAACCTTTGTCTGATAAGAAACTTTGCAAAAGAGAAGGGAGAACAAATATTCTCTATTTGGATTCACGTTGTTAAAAACCAGATTATTCATTGCCAGCCATATGATCCAAAACAAAACAAGTAAGACTAATTATCATTCATACTTTCTTCTGCAATTTTTTTTTTTTTTAAAGATCCTATTGTTGGAAAAGATCATCTACATTGCTTGGTATTGGCCATAAACACCCCCACCAGCACATAAGTTTAGACCACAAACATCAAGTCTGACGATAATAAAGAAGTAAATGAGATGTAGTTTCTACCTCTAATTCACAGAACGGACATACTGTCATTCTCATCCTCAAGGCCAATGCGATTGAGGAAATCTCTAGCGTGCAACTTTCCATAAACTTTTAGCCATAAGAAATCTTCGACATTTGTGAGAGCTAATGATTTCCACACATGGGAATTTATAATAGAGTCACTGACAAGATGTATTGAATTAAGAATTGAACAAGATTTAATAGTAGAAACTCTTGTATCATGAATCCAAATACACTGATCCTCCACTTCTTGGTACAAAACCACAGCTCCAATGTTATTCAATAATTCGGCTTTTAAATCTATCTCCCATGGTCTTAAAGCACTGGATCAAACCACCTTCCCAATCCATCTAGAATCACACAACATACTCTTATCAATAGTCACACCATCTTTAGTTCCGTTAGTATATACAAAAAACCAAAAAAAGCATCACACTGACAAATGTCAACCTAAATATTCGTCCAAAACAAAACTACTTTCTCATTTCCAACATTGAATCTACAGCCGTCCCTAACAGTTGTTGAGTATTGACTTGAACTTGTGAACACCAAGCAAATATCATCTCAATAAGTAGATAAACAGCTAGAGAAGCATGGTAACCCATTAACAAGGTTCAGATTATACTTCAAAATAAAAGATTGCCAACCAGAAGTACTGCTACTGCTTAACCTCCAAACCCACTTGAAAAGTAAAGTTTTATTTTTCACCATGATTGATTTGAGACCTAATCCCCCATGATGTTTGGACCACTTGACCATGCTGCAAACTACCTTACAAGCTTTCCTCTTATCGTAAGTTCCACTCCAAAGGTATCTATGTTAGAGAGAAATTAATGTCTTGGCCACGCCTTTTGACATTTTAAACTTAGACCAATAAGAGACTGGAATACTCGACATATTGATTTCAATAAACAAATGTGACCTCCCAAAGAGATAAAACTTTCCTCTCTAGCTTTGAAGTCGTTTCTGCACCTTGGCAATCATAGGTTTTCATATAGAAATTCATTAAGAGCTTGCTCCTCTAGATAATTAAAAGGGAAAGAGCCAACTTTGCATCTTAATCGAGCTGTCATGGCATTGCTGAAATGAGAGCTAACGTTAAAACCAATCAGATAACTCTTATAAAAGTTCACTGTCAATCACGAACATAGATGAAACCAACACAAAATCCTCTCTGCATTCAACAGACTGTCAATATTAGCTGGGAAAAGTTTAATAGTTCAACATATTGAAGGTGGCTTACCCTGAGTTTCTATCTAGATGAATATTGTTAAAAATACCAAGCTCATGAGCTCTAGTGAATAGCATTGCAAGTCCTTCTACAGAAAAGTTAAATAGGAAAGGGGAGAGAGGGTCTCCTTGTTGAATACTTCTAGCCACATTAAACTCTGAAGTAAGGGATCCATTAACAAGTGCTCCTAGGTGGGATGTCGAGATACATTGCTGAATCTAATATTGCTACTTGCAACCAAAACCGATATAGTCCATAATTTGAGTAAAATAATCCCAGTTTACTGAATCAAAAGCTTGTTTGGTTAATCTCTGAATTCTCTACTTCTTCATACTATCCACCACCTCATTAGCAATCAAAGGCATTATCTAAAATTTGTCTCCCAGCTATAAAGGACGATTGACTATCATTAACAACTTAATGCATAACTTTCTTAAGCCTCAAAAATAGAATCTTAGCAATAATTTTGTAAAGATCATTCACCAGGCTAATAGGTCTAAATTTTACAAATGAGACAACATCACTAACCTTACACATCAAATTGACGAAAGCAGTATTAGTACCTTTCGACAACTAGCCAGTGCTCAAAAATTCTGAAACCATATCAAATATATCTGTCTCAATCAGGTGTCATATCTTTTTATAAAAGGTAAAATTCAAACCATCTGGCTTTGGGGCCTTACTACCATCGCAGTCCCAAGAACCTTTTTAAACCTCCTCTAAAGTAACCAATTTTTCCGGTCATGAAGCCAAAACAGAACCAAGCCTCCAAAAAGCATCACTACCCATACATGGTGTACTCCAAAAATCATTAGCAAAGAGGTTAGAAAAGAAATTAGCCACTTCCAACTTGATCTCTTGCAGGTCAGATAACACACTATCATCCACTACTATCTTTGAAATTGAATTTTTTCCTGCCTCTAATCGAAACTCAAGTGGAAAAATCTAGTATTCCTGTCACCAAGCCTAAACCAAGTAGCTCTAGGTTTTTGCCTCCAAAGCGATTCAAGCCTTATACTAACCTCCCATAACTCAACAAGCACGAAAATTCTTCAACTCATCTTGAAGTACAGGCTGATGCTCCTTAACCAATTCCAAATATTTTACTTTGCTCTCCAAATCTTTAAGTTGTCCATTCAAAGCACCAAAAATTATAAAATTTTGGTCCTTGTCGTTTCAAGAAGCTCAACTTCTTAATCACACTAAACCAGTTAGGATACAAACAACAAGACTGCTCCCACATGTTCTGAAGGGAATTGATGAATTGAGGATGAGACCACCAGCAATCCAAGCTTTTAAATGGCCTTCGACCCATGGAATACCATCCGACCCCAGAAGTATCGGGCAATGATCCGACAATCTTCTATTAAGGCCTATGAGCTTAATATTAAAAAAATGCAACATCCAATCAAAACTAGCGAAAGCCCTGTCAATATAGCTCATGGAATCAGCTCTGTACAAAGCAAACCTATGACTAGACAACAAAAATTCAGCTAGTTTTTAGATATTCAAAAAATTCCCAAAATCAGGAGCTCCGTTGCTTTGTACTCTACCACAAGCTCTATCTGAAGCTTGCAGTGCTTCATTAAAATCACCAATTAATACCCATGGAACATCAAAAACTGAATTAAGAATAGTGAGCTCCTCCCACATCTTATTCCCTTCTGAAATATCACATGAACAAAGCAATTCAACTACTACTATAAGGAAGAAGCATTTCTCCGCATAACTATCATCCCTCCTGAACTACCAATCGAACTCAAACTCATACATCTAATTTCAGAAAGTTTTGTTTCTAAATGACATACAAGAGCTATCTGATGAGCACTAATAATATTCTGAATAAATCTTCTCTCATTCAAATTACCAATACCTCTACAATTCCAATATGCTATCGACATAAAAGTTTTCCAAAGCTTCTAACCTTGCTCTTTCTGACTTATCAAATCAGAAAGCTTCTTTCTGCTCCTTGTCCTCCATCACAATTTGTTTGGTGATCGAAAATTCTAGGTTAGTAGTTTTGTCAACCACCCTTAAAGCTACACCAATTTTCAAAGTTTCCTCCAATTCCACTTCATTATTCTGATCAGAATTGGCTTCAATACAAGGTGCATATTGCCTAATTCTTTCATTGGCTATTGTAATCATAGCATCTTCACTAGTCTCCCCAATGTTGGACATATAGAGCCTTCCCTTTCTTTTTCCTTTTGTAAGTTATAAGTGAAGTGTCCTGACAGCGTAAGTCTAAGCTTAAGACAGGTTCAACCCTATCCATCTAATTCATATGTATATTTGGAAGCACATCATCTGAACCTAATCTCCTTATAATCCATTTTTGTAATCCACTAAACTGAAGTCCATATTAATTGTTTCTTTTTCTTCATAATTAATCTCAAATTCCCCATTTGAATTCAAATCTTGATCTCTATTAAACTCAGAGTTGCCATTTGAATTCAAATTCTGATCTCCACTAATAATGCCTATGATTTTTTTAAACAGCATTGGAGGAGTTTTAATTAGTTCAACAGCCAAATCTTCCATGTTGGATCCTACTTCCTACCTAGCAGCACAAACAACAATGATTAGTCACATCATCAATCCATCTCACATCAGCTGCCACATAATCATCTTCATCCTCCTGGTCCATTGTAGTGTTCATGGTGAACCTGACTTTGTTGAATTCCAGAAAAATCGAGTGCACAGTTTCTTTAACGCTAACTTGGCGTAGAACACAATCAAGGACCAAACTAACACTTTTATCCAACCTAGGCTGACATGGAATAGCTATCAGAATCGTAGCATCTTGGAGATTAAGAATTTTTACTGTCAATTCACCCAAACCAATCACTCTTCCAAATGATTTTAAAATTAAGACAAAACAAATCTTTATTCCGTCCCATGAGTGGGAATCCAACAATTTCCACACAGCAAAAACTATCATTACCTGTAGCAGAAGGTATCCATGGTCTAGTCCCCTCCAAAAAGCGCAATCCCCTCAAAAAACAAGTCAACAATGGTATTCATGTCCTCCGTTGCTCCTAGCATATCCTCTAATGATTCAACTCTAATCAGAGCTTGTTAAGCACCAAGAAATCATAAATGGAATGATTGTAAATCAAGTTTTTTCAAATCATTCTGTATAGGACAATACTTTACAACATCCGAAATTTCACCAATCAAGCTTCTTTCCAGCCATTCCAAATCCTCATCCATAGTTTGATATTCTAAAGAAGGTTTACCAGGTTTCAATTTTGGTCTTTGTGCAGTTTTCGGGTGTACAATCTCTGCATACGTTTTGTCATCACGTAACTTTAGTGGCATAGGGCATGGTTGTTTTTCCCTCCAGTGCCTTTTCATCCCTTCACCATCAACAAGTCCTTGTCTTTGTCCTTCTTCTACATACACCTTCCTCCTGTCAAATCTTGTCAAATTCACTTTCAATTTGTAGGAACCAAACCATATGTCATTCAATGCTGGGAGTAGAGTGTCATCTGCAACTATGCCTTCAGTTGAACAAAGCCAAATGGTCTGTCCAGTTTGGTTTTTTTCTCCGCTAGGAAAATGTCTAAGACTGTACCAAACTTTGAGAATTCCTTCAACACCGTTGGGTCAATCCATTAGGGAATCTCTCCAAGAAAAATTTGTTTCTCAAACCAGTAGGTGAGGTAGATGATGATGGATTTGCTTGGTGGGAAAGGGCAGGGTTAGGGTTATGGTGTTTTGGTTGAGGGGGTGGTGGCCGTTTGGTGGGGTTTGGGTTTTTTGGATGCGGAGGGTTTTTGGTAGAGAGCATTCTTCTTCTTTCTTTTTTTTTATATATATATATATATATATATATATATATATAGCATGATTGTCCGATCTACTTGAAAATGACAATGACTTTTTGATGGATTCATACAAAAGTCCATAGACCTCCTTTTTATTTAGGGTTATATAGTTTCCTTTAAAACCAAAAGGATCTTGCTGATGATTTGACAAGCAAGAGCCAGTATTTCAATCTGCAATGTCATTTGAATCTCAGTAGCATGCATGTTTGACTCAGCTGAAATTAAATATTCCCATTATAGGGAAGAGTTCTTGCAGGAAGAAGTGTTGTGGATGAATCCATGCTTACTGGGGAATCACTGCCTGTATTTAAGGAAAAAGGGCTCAAAGTCTCAGCTGGAACAATAAACTGGGTATGATTATATTTTTAAATTGCAAGAGAATGTATATATGCTATAACTATTTCATCACTGCTTATATTTGTGAACTGAGTGGCACTTTTGTATTGATGCATTTATTACCTTCAGATGATTGGGATTAGCCTTGTGGGTTGTCACAGTAAAGCTACAGTGTAGCACCAAAGTTGTCTCTTTCTTTTCTTCTTTTTTGTTAACGAGCATAAAATTGTTTTGCTAACTTTTGTCAATATCTCACGCTGAAGTAACTCTTTTGAACATGGAATAGAAAATCCTGTTATTGTTACTTCTTCAACACCCCACCCACCCCGCCTCATTTTATGCTTTGTTATTACATTGTTGACAACCATCATTCTTAAAAAATGTTTCAGGATGGTCCTTTAAGGATAGAGGCATTGTCTACTGGCTCCAACTCAACGTTATCTAGGATCATTCGTATGGTTAGTTAATTGTCCCTTTTTTTCATTTGTCGCGCTCTTGTTAAAAGTATAATAAGCATCTAATACAGAGGGATAAACAGATTTGCTTTTATTTTTTATTACTTCATAGTAGGTCATTGTGTGACCTTAAATAATATTCCCATGACATTTTGTGGAATAGTTCATTTACATCTGGAAAAAGTGCTGCTTATTTGCCAACTGAGTGCAGAGGCAGGTATCAACTATATAAGACTGAAAGGAAAAGAAGTAAATTTCTATCGGTGTAGAAAAATGTTTAGCCTTTCTCCATACATGTGCCTTGAGTATGCAATAAAGTAAATTCAATTAATAATGGAGTTCAGTACGTTACCAAAAAGGAATTAAAAGGATGCAGATCCATGAAACCGATCTCAACTAGTTTGATATTGAGGCTTGATTTGAATTGAGTTGATTACTAGACTGTTATGCAAAGTAGAGCGAGACTGGTTCTGTATTATTTAGTCTTGATCAGCCTTCTTAAACAAAAAATTGTAGGGAATATTCATCCTTCATGATAATGGCATGCAGGAAATATTAAAATGATTATTTAGAGTATTGTGGCATTAACTTGGCACATTTGCATGAGCAGTTCCAAAGCCCGCCTAGAGCTTTATTGACTGAATGAAAGTTAACGTCTAGATGAATAGTGCTGGCTGGTTTATAGTATTTGGGAATTATAACCTGACAGCATGAAAAACTTAAAACTTCTTTACAATAGTTAAAGCTTTATGGTATAATTTCAGGTTGAGGATGCTCAAGGCAATGAAGCACCTATACAAAGGCTTGCAGATTCAATAGCTGGACCTTTTGTTTATAGTGTAATGACTATATCTGCAGCAACATTTGCATTTTGGTAGGGTTTGTTTCACACTTTTTCATAGCACCTGTTCATATCAACTTGTTAGTATCTAGGTTGCAACATGGATGATGATAATGATGTTATTGATTTATCAAAATCAACAAAGGCATAATAGAGGCACTTTCTTTGTTGGGTTTCTTGTTTACCCGCCTAAAAGACCTTGTTCCCTTTATTTAGGTCACACAAATCCATATTTTAGTTTCTGCATTTTTTAGATAATGAAATTTAAATTGCTTGATTTATTGATTTCCATTTATCAGGATAGCCTTCAACTTGAAGCAGATAACTCATGTTTCTTGCTGATAGGAGTGGAAGTGGTTTTACTCAGTCATGAACTTTTGACTTACTTCAAATTTTTCTTAGCTTGTTCTTGGTTGAATAATAACGCTTATTTCTCACTAAGGTTTCAGTCGTAAATGTAAATTTCCATGAACTTTTGCTTGCTTTATTAGTTTCCATTTATCAGGATAGCCTTCAACTTGAAGCAGATGACTCATGTTTCTTGCTGACAGGAGTGGAAGTGGTTTTACTCAGTCATGAACGTTTGACTTACTTTGAATTTTTATTAGCTTGTTCTTGGTTGAATAATAACATTTATTTCTCACTAAGGTTTCAGTCGTAATCGTAAATTTATAGTTTTATCTTTCTTGCTTCTCACACTATGTTGCATGGCATTCAGGTATTGCATTGGTTCACATGTTTTCCCTGATGTTTTGCTCAATGATATTGCTGGACCAGATGGAGATCGTTTGCTGTTGAGCTTGAAACTTTCCGTGGATGTCTTGGTGAGTGGACTTGCCTCCTAGTGAATATTGATATATTCTCCAACCTAACTATCATAACCTATTTAACTGAGCTTGAAGCTGTATATGCAATTTCTTTTTGTTTCTTGATTGTGACATTAATTGTCATTCCAGGTAGTTTCCTGCCCATGTGCACTGGGACTTGCCACACCCACAGCAATCCTAGTTGGAACATCGCTTGGTATTGTTCTAACTTGTCAGTTGTTTCTTTCAAGTTTAATACCCTGTACACAAAGTATTAAGTCAAAGTCACTTCTATTATAGTGGAGCTTGGTACTTACCATTATGAGATTGAAGTTTCTTCATTTCAGTGATAACAGCCTACTTCACATAAAGGCTGGTTTGTCCAGCTCTCTCTCTCTCTCTCTCTCTCTCTATATATATATATATATATTTCTTTTGATAATGCTTGACACCAAGAACATTAAAATAATAATAATAATAATAATAATTTTGGCAAATGCCCCACATTAAGCACAAGGTTCTGGACCTTCCATATACATTTGAATTTGAGTTCAAAGATATTGAACTCATTTTTTGTGTTTCTGACCAGAAGCAAAGTCTCATATCATGCGCCTAATGATTACTGTTCTTTTAGAAATGCTAAGTTCCCTTTCTTTCGAAAACATTAGGAGCAAAGCAAGGACTTCTAATTAGAGGAGGAGATGTATTGGAACGCTTAGCAAGCATTAATTATGTTGCTCTAGATAAGGTTAGTTCTATATTTAATAGAACTATGCTCTCTTTCTCTCTCAACAGACACACAACGCACAATGCACAGTCGTTTGAATTGAGATTGATATATGAAATAACTCATGAAATTAATGCATTTGACTTCTGATCATTGAGAACCTTCACACTCTGTTCTTGCACATTTTCCAATTTTCAGACAGGAACCCTTACTGAAGGAAAACCTGCAGTTTGTGCTGTGGCCTCAATCTCTTACAAAGAATCAGAAATTCTTCAAATGGCAGCTGCTGTAGAGAAAACAGCATTGCATCCCATTGCAAGAGCTATTGTAAACAAAGCAGAATCATTGAAATTGACTATCCCGGTAACAAGAGGGCAATTGACAGAACCAGGTTTTGGAACCTTAGCTGAAGTAGATGGAAATTTGGTTGCTGTTGGTTCTTTGGATTGGGTTCACGAACGATTCCAGAGAAGGACAAACCTCTCTGGTCTAAAGGATCTGGAAACTAAAGTGATGTGTCAGTCGTCAGAAGGGATGTCATCATCAAACCATTCAAAAACAGTTGTCTATGTTGGATGTGAAGGGGAAGGCGTTATTGGTGCTATTGCAGTATCAGACAGTTTGCGCTATGATGCCGAATCTACTGTAAGTAGGTAAATTGCTTTCTCAACTGATATAGTTCTGAGTAAATTTTGTTGCAATTTGCTGTGACAGCTTTCCTTTATTCTTAACGCACGTGCGACTCAGGTTTTGTAAGTAGAAGTTCCAATTTGATTTCTCCCCTCCATGACTAGCAGACTTGTTCTTAGTATCTCCAACTGGAATTAGTGAAATGTTTTCATTATTTTCCTGATAGTTGTTTGGTAAATACTTAGTTTTCTAAAATCCAAACAGAAGCATTGCTTAGAACTCTTCAAGACAATCATAGCGATGCACAATGCACTAGACGTTTTTCTTTTGTCTCTGTATTTGGTCAGTTTGTGACAATATTGGCCAGCCACTAAAGAAGTTCTAGAGTATTCCCTGGCTCTTAAATCATGATAGGAGCTTAGGTACAGGCTTTGCAGAGGATTTGTACTTTAGTACTTGGTCCTAATTACTAGGTGCAGTTGGCGGAACTTGGATGATAACTAACAAGCTGTGTGGATACGGACTTAAAATCAATTTACTATCCTTGCATCATGCGTACTGATATAAAATCTTCTACTAGCTATCTAAGCACATTATTTGCTGCTTTATTCTCTTGTTTGTTTTGATTTGATTGGTAGGCTCCAGCAGAAGGGTATCAACACAGTCCTTTTATCAGGAGACAGGAAAGAGGCAGTAGCAACCATTGCAAACAGAGTTGGAATTGGAAGTGAATTTATCAATGCATCCTTGACTCCGCAGCAAAAATCTGAAGCTATATCAAGTCTTCAAGCTGCAGGGCATCGTGTTGCAATGGTAACCTTTATCTACCTATCTCATCTCTAGTGACTCCAGAATTTTATTTTGATCTAGACAAAAAAATACATGACAATAATCGTCTCATCTGGGTAAGAAATCCATTCATTGAAAGTTAATTGGAGGAGAAATTGAAATATTGACTGAATAATTGCTGTTGCAACTCATTGTTTCTATATGGTGAATTAGCGTAAAATCTCCATGCATTTAAGCCTAACCTCCATGAATGCTAAAAATGTAGTTTTGTGGATTTTTGAATTTTCACTGTCCAACCATCCTGTAAACATGAGATTAGAAGTGTAAAACATGAAGCTTTTCTGTGAACACAGAAGTTAAGATTATGACTTTGGTGGAAATCATACACAGCTGACACTTAGCTTTTTGAAGGTAGGTGATGGGATAAACGATGCACCTTCTTTGGCTATTGCCAATGTTGGGATTGCCGTCCAGAATGAAGCTCAAGAAAATGCTGCATCTGATGTTGCATCCATTATACTTCTTGGCAACAGGCTTTCTCAGGTATGATTTGCTTTTCTGATAAAGTTCTTTGACGAATCTTTTCTTTTTCTTTTTAGATGAACAGTGAATCCCGAACTTCCCTTTTCCCTGTGTATTTCAATTCATATGCCCATAGGCATTATTTGTTGCAAAGAGTATTAAGATGATACGAACTTTAATTTTTATTTCCAGTTACATGGGAGAGGTTTGAACCTGAGACCTTTGGGGGGGGGGGGGGGGGGGGGTGGGGGTGGGGGTGGTGGTGGAATGGGTGTTGTTGAGCCACGAAGTTCCTTGGCAATTTATCATTTAATTTGTTATCAATGGGATTGGATTTTGAGAAGGTTGATGCAAACCTTGTCCAACAATTAGGAACGAGGTTCTCTTTCTGGATATTGAAAATAAAAGAAGAAATGATATTATATTTACAGGGTTTGAACCCATTGATGATACTAATGGGATTTCAGTCGTATCTGATAGCAAGTAGAATCAAGATAAAGCCTCATGAATGGTTCTGATATATGTCATGACAGGTTGTAGATGCCCTGGATCTTTCACGAGCAACAATGGCCAAAGTGTACCAAAATCTATCATGGGCAATTGCATATAATGTTGTTGCCATTCCTATTGCAGCCGGAGTACTGCTTCCCCAATATGATTTTGCCATGACTCCTTCGCTTTCAGGTGAGTTAAGTTACATTCCTCATTCCATAGTTGAAAAATTCCTTGAACTGAATGAAAACAGATGGCGTGCCATTAACGTGTCATAATTTGAACGAACAAGTCCTTGGCTCATCGTTGCATATGGATCCTGTCCTAGAAAATTTTCTTTCCATGCTTACGAATCGAACAATTACTGATGTTTGATTTGACAGGTGGACTGATGGCTTTGAGCTCGATATTTGTTGTCAGCAACTCATTGCTTCTACAGCTCCATAGGACTGAGAGGAACAGATAGAGAGCTACTTTACTTGCATATATGCCCAAGATTCAACTTCTTTATGAGATTGTTGTATAAATAATAGTGAGGTTATTCAAATACCCAGGAAGTAAAATGGAGAAGAATCGAGTGGAGTAAAAAATTCAGAAATGCCTCTCTGTACTTTTGTGCTAATTCTACCGTGTAACCATGGAAAATATTTCCGGTACAGGTTTTGCATGCCACGCAAATAAAATAAGATGTTATGTCACATCGTTGATTACTTGAAATCTATTCTGACAGTTGAATTTAACCATGCAGTTGGCATACATGTGTCCATGACCGAAAAGATTATGTACGCCTAATTTCTGAAGCAGAAACTGTCTATACTATTTCATGATTTCTTGGTGAAATTTTTTTAAATATTCAAGAGATAACTATTAATATTTATTTTATCAGCTTATCAAAAAAAAAAAAAAAAAAGGACGTGAAAAGATAAAATTACATTTTAATTCATCAAAAGTAATAAAAATATTTTGAACTAGATTTTATTTTTTATTTTTTTAATCTTTTTCTTATAGAGTAAGTCTTTTGAGTAATATAAGATTGCTCATCTTGAGTGGATGCATCATGTTTGATTAGTGTTTTAGAACATATGTAATGTGGTACTTATAAGGATAATGTATCCACTTATGCAGTTGCTGTATCATCACCGAATTTTTTGCCTACACAAATAAATGAAATAAAATAAAAGGAAAGCTAGACAACACAAGCGCGCATGCCAGGCTAGGCATGGCTGTCCAGGTCGGGTCCAAAAATTAGAAAAAGCGAAAAAAAAAAAAAAATTAAACCGACCTAAGTAGCAACTATACATGCATAGGGATGGCAATGGGCCCCCTCGAAAAATTTTATTCTATTCCTGCCTCATATTCTAAAAAGGGATAAAATTTATCATACCATCCCATTCCAAACAAAGACAGAGATCCTTACGAAGTAAAAAAATTATCAAATTTTGTTTTCATCTCGTCTTATCTAATTCTCCTATCAAATTTCAAAACATAAGAAAAAAAAATGATAGTTCATATATAAAATAAACTTTAAATGTCACTAATCACAAATTTTATATAGGATATAATTATAATTTTAGGAATGAAAATCATGAAATGAAATAAACAAGACAAGGCGGGTAAATATCATCACCGCCCAGCCTTGTTTCCTTGGTCAACGCGAGGAATCCTCACGTTGATCGAAGCAAAATAGGATGAGGCGAGGCTGAGGCTTCATCGGGACGAGACAAATTGCCATCCATGTACATCCATCTTATCCCAACCTCACTCAAATACACGCTAACACTTAGACAAAAAAATCTAGTAGTCAAGAATCGATGGAAAAACAAAAGCAAGAGAAAAAGATGATGCCTCTCGTAGTTCGTTCATCCTTCTTGAACATGTGCTAGCAATAATTGTTAAGAGAAGACAATCGCAATGCTCTAGAATGAGGCAATTCCAACCACAACAAAATCCTCATGCATCATTTCTTCATATGCTGTCTTTGGTGAGCTTTTATCTAATTTAGTTTCCAAATGTTTGATTTACGTATTTAAATCCCTCAGTTTTTTATTCCTGGTTTAATTTTTATCTGAATTTTATACGTTGCTTGGTTATCTTGTTGATTAGTGCTCTAGTAATATTAATTTAGATTAATATAAAATTTAGATTATTAATTAAATTAAAATTACTTAATTTCGAGCTTAATTAAAAGAAATTGGATTTGGAGTCCTGGATTTCATTTAACATTTTTAATAAAGACTATGAATCTTATTTCTTTGCTGTTTGTGTGTCTAAAGCTTGATTTGGAATAAGATGTGATATTTTTAGGGTTTCATCTTACTTTGATTGTTAATGTTTGTTTTAGTGTCATTTTTATTATTGATTAAGGGGTAAAGGGTGATAAATTCTATGTAGTATATAATCTTCTTATTTTACTTAATAAAGTCCCAAATAAACTATTGGTTGATGATGAAATTATTAATAGGCTAGTTTTTTTTTTTTCTTTCCTTATGGTGAAAAAGTAAAATAAGCCAATATGAATTAATAGACCAAGAACCTTGTAGAGGTCAATGGGCTATTTTATTTTCTATGGAGTCATCTTTATTCGATTTGTGGCCCTTGTATGTCTATTTTATAATGTCTCGCTTGTGTGTTTATTTAATGTGATGTTAATGTAGGTCAGTCTAGATGGATAAGTTTAAGATCTAAGACCAATTTTGTTATAATAATGAGGCCCTTTCTTATTATTATATATTTTCTTCTTCTTCTTTTTCTTATTATTATTTGATTTTATTTTTATTTTTTATTTTTCGTATGTCACTAATTTTGTCTTCGTGCATATTTGACTCTAAATTAGACACTAAGAGGGTGTTTAATAACCTATTTAAGTAACTAAAAAAATTAAGTTAAGTTACTTAATATAAAAAGTTTATTTGATAATATAAATGATCTCATATTTAAAATTTAAATTCAGCCAAAATCTACTTAATTAGATAAGTTAAAGTTTTTAACTTAAAACTTTTTTATTACCATGTTCGGTTGAAAGATTTTTCAAATTTTCTAAAAATGACTATATAGCTCTCATATATTTTTATAACCCTAATTATATAAACTGATTTCTACTATCTTCGTTTTCGAAACAATTCACGAGGCCATAAAGAAGTTCGTTACATTTTCCTCCTGCCAAGATTGCCTTATTACTTGTCCCAGTGCCAAAGTCTAAGGTGCCAGCACCTATTAATAGTATAAAATAGAATAGGATTTGAATCCAGTAGTCCCCCAAATCCCTATACATATTTAGGGATGAATGATGAGTAAATTTCAACAGTCGCCTCCACCAGCTTGGGTAATTGCTAGATTTGGTGAAATATTCTTCCAACAGGATTATAATTTATAATTTTGTAATTTGTTCATACCGGGAGTTGAAATGGAATGAGAAAGGAAGAAATGCAGGTGCTAAGAGATGGGAAAAAAAAGTACGATCAATTAAGGATTTGCTTATTCCTTGCATGACCAATTAAGAAAGTCAGGATTCTAGAAACAAAGAATATGTAGAAGAGTTAGAGAGAAGAGTGGCTCTTAATCTTATGTCGATGAAATCATCTTATAGCGTTAAGGATTTGCTAAAGGAGGGATCTCGTGGGGTTTCAATTCAACTAAGCTTGTATCATCATGATTCATTCAAGATCAAGAAGAAGATGAAACCAAGTGATTTGGGTAATTTATGTAAGCTACTTGCCTCTGCAGATTTAGTGGAGAAACATATCCTCCCTTTCTTGAATGAGGATCAAATTAGACAGGTTGAAGAGGCGAATCAAGAAATCAATGGTTTGAAGGTTTGGATTTGGGATATGAATATAGAAAGTATGCATCAGTTGGTTTTCAAAAGGTGGAGCACTTTTAGAAGTTATATTTTCAATTATGGATGGACAAAATAATTCGTTAAAAGGAAGAATTTGGTTGAAGGAAATGAATACGTGATGGGTTGCTATGACATGGTTGTAGTCTAAATTCCACACACTTGTGTGTGGTTTCTTGAATCAGAACAAACATGAAAAGAATATCAGAGGTGACAATTAATGCTATATTAGATCATGTTTATTTATTTTTTTATTAATAATCATTTTTATTTAATTTTAATTTTAATTTTTTTATTAATAATCTTTTTTATTGAATATTTATTTATTTATACACACAAACATTTATATATTTTTATTTGTGTTAAAAAATATCATGTTATTATTGCAGAAGTTTAAATTGTCACGTATATAGCCTTCATATAGTCAGCAACAATTATCAATAAAACTAAAGTGAAATATAGTTTTACTTTTCATTCACGATTTGAAACACTATTCATACACTAACAAGTTACTATTCACACACTCACAAATTACTATTCCTTTCACTATTCATAATATTTTTGTAACACTTTGGTCCTCAATTTTTTTATACTTTTTTTTTAAATTTTAAACTTTAATTGTATTATGATTTGGTCCCATTTTGTTTTAGTGTTTTTTATTAATTATTTTTATTATTAAAAATTTACAACTTTAATTTTTCATTTTTTTAAAAATTTTCTTTCTTGTTTCAATTTCAAACTTTAATTATATTGTGATTCGGTCCTATTTTATTTAAGTATTTTTTTTAATTATTTTTATTATTTAAAAATTTACTACTTTAATTTATCATTTTTTTTAAATTCTCATCCAATTAATTTAAAATTATATTTATTTATAGTTTTGATTTATTTTTCTATATGTATAGATTTTGGAATAAATTTTTAGAACATGATTATTTTTTCTTTTAAAAAATAGATTTAGATAATTTTTAAATTATAGCGGTATGATTAATATATATAATTTTTCTGAAATACATTTTTAGATTAAAACTGTATTTTAAATAATTTTTTCTCAGTTTTTTTATATTATTTTAAATTTACTACATTAATGTGTCATTTTTTTAAAATTCTCTTCTTTTTTCTATGTTAAACTTTGATTATATTGTGATTTGGTTCCATTTTTTTTTTTAGTGTTTTTTGTTAATTATTTAATTATTTAAAATTTACTACTTTAATTTGTCATTTTTTTAAAAAAATGTCATCTAATTAATTTAAAATTATATTTACTTGACGGTTTTGATTTATTTTTCTATATGTATTGTTTTTGGAATAAATTTTTAAAGAATGATTATTAATATTTTTGAAAAATAGATTTAGATAATTTTCAAATTATAGTGCTATGATTAATATATATAATTTTTCTAAAATATATTTTTAAATTAAAAGTGTTTTTCAAATAATTATTTCTTGATTTTTTTATGTTATTTAAAATTTACTACATTAATTTGATATTTTTTTTAAATTCTCTTCTTCTTTTTTTTCAATTTTAAGATTTGATTATATTGTGATTTAGTCCCATTTTGTTTCAATGTTTTCTGTTAAATATTTTTATTATTTAAAATTTACTATAATTTGTCATTTTTTTTTAATTCTCACCCAATTAATTTAAAATTATATTTACTAATAATTTTGATTTATTTTTTCATATATATGGATTTTGAAATAAATTTTTAGAATATAATTATTTTTTCTTTTGAAAAATAGATTTAAATAAATTTTAAATTATAGTGGCATGATTAATATATATTATTTATCTAAAACACATTTTTAGATTAAAAGTTTATTTCAAATAATGTTTTATCGGATGTTTTTAGAAAAAACTCAAATTAATTAATTAATAATTAAAAGTCAAATTAATATAATATTATTCATTCTTTTGTAAATAAATATATAAAAATTAAATTCACATTTTTAAAAAATCGATATTCTCATCAACATTAAATAAATAAAAAATTATTTGTTCAATTCTATGTAAGCTTTTAATAATTGTTATTTATGTTTTTCGATACAATCTTATGAAATATTAAAGTTTTTTTTTAAAAAAATTATTTATTTTTCTTTTTAGTTAATAATCCATGGCTTAACAAGGATAAATCCTTTTTCTAAAGGAAAAATTATGAAAAAAACACAAATAAGAAATAGTTAAATACAAAATCTTTTATTAAAAAATTATTTTCACCTTTGATTTCATGTATTTTTATAGATTCACATCATAAAATAGATTATTAAACTGAAATAATTTTTTTAAACGATTTTATATATTTTATCCAACCCACAACGTAGCATGAAAAAAAAAACTAGTACTTACTAAAATCTTATTATATTCATCACTTAATTTTTAGTAAAAACCAAATAGCTTGTTAGTAACATATTTAGCACTTGATTATTCATGACTTAAAATTCGAGTACTTAACATATTCAACACTTAATTTTTAGTTTTATCAAACACCACCTAATTTTTGGGCTTAGTTTATTACCTTAAAATGGCATGGCGAGGTTGATATAAGCTTAAGGCCCATGTTCATGATTTTAGATTTTTGTTATCTTGAACTTCTATTTTTTATTATATGGTTTAGTATGTGAATTTAGATCTATGGTGCAAATTGATTGTATTTTATTTTTATATTTTTGTATAGAGGCTTGGGTGGTTTAATTTACAAATAGGCTTTAAGTATTGACTTTTACCTTTGAAATAGACTCTAATGGTCTAATGACATTTTAAATGAGAGACTTCGTCTTCTTTTAGTTTCAAAATCACTTCATTTACGACTAATTAAAAAAAAATCCAATAATCAATTCACAAATTGAGATAGAAAAATGGACACATAATGTGATGAGCTTCTTTGTATATCCTCTTCGGTAAAGAGATGATCCCTAGGTTTGGTCTTGAAGAGCCTAAGGCTAGGATAATTTCTTTTCAAAAGCCATTATTTGATATCTCTAAAGTAAATTCAAAATAATTCTTTGTGGTTCCTTTTTTGGGCTTTACATAAATAAATTCTCATAGGTTATAATTAGGTGATAACCTCATTACGAGGGCATGAGTACACACTCTGGGTGATTGATATCTTTCTTAATTGTCCAACCAACCTCCTTACCCAAAATTCTTAGGTCCGGTCTTTTGGATTTTTTTTCCCGTAGTCTTTGACCTTTAAGAAAACCAAGTGGCAACTTTACTTTTCAAGCATGCCTATTCTTACAATCATCTAGAGGTCATTGTATGAAAAAATGGTGACTCTATTAGGAAATAACGAATTAATCCATATTTTTCTTTTCTTTTTTTGAGAAATATCTTTGCTATTTCATGTTTCGTCTTTATTGAATGTATTTCCTATCATGATTCATGATTGTTTTGCCTTTTTTTGTATTGTAAAGTGTTTTATCTTGTTTTGCAAGTTGAATGTGATGTTGTTATTGTTCTCCCACACACACTCTTTTAACACATGATACCCATATATAAGGATTATCTTGGGGAACGCAATGGCTTTTGACTCGTAAGTTGTTTCTAAAGTCTTCCATTTATATTATAATTCGCCCTATGCACACGAGCTCTTGTAGGTTTTAATATCCTTTATGATTTAGAGTTAAGATTGAGTTGCCTAACTGGTAACTTGGACAATCTAGGAGCATTTTAAAAAAGCTTTTAAGATTAGATAATATCATCCAAACCGCACTTAATGACCTAGAGCCTATCCTATGGTGTGCTTATATAAGACAAAGAGAGATTTATGAATGTCTATTTTTTATTCCATTAGGATGTATCATGGTTGAGCAAACAAAATTTTAGCATGAGTTTATAGTTTACTAGTTAAGTCAAAAGAAAAACGAAGTTGAAGGTGTCAAAGAATAAATTCTCATGGAAAAAAACTAAATGATCATCACTTGAAATAAATTTTACTATATAACTAACTCGTATTCACCCTAGAATCAACTATTATATTTCTATTTGATCAATTAAAGTTATTACATTTCATTATAAACTTCTATAGGTATTGCTTCCTTGTTAAGAATTTATAAGTGTCTTTCATTACGAGGATGTTGAAAAGAAATTCTCTCTACACATCCTCGAAAAGACCAATGTCCTTGTCATGAAAGACTTGAAGGACATTAGCTGCAACAATCTCACACCCAATCTCAATTAATAGCAACCTTAATGTTCATACCATTAGCTTGTTGTTGTGTGTAGAAATATAGTTCGTATTGTAAAATCTCAACCTTTGCTAAAGGTCTACAATATCAAACTTCGAAAAAGATAAAGAATAAGGAAGAAACAAGATAGAACAAAATCATACTAAGAAAATTAAAGCCCTTGTTGGAGAAATGGCTTGATTAACTAGTTTGATAGAGTAACAACTTTAAACATGAAAAACGAATAAAGGGACATCCAAGAGAGTTAACTCATCCATAATACTTATTATTGAAGGACCCATCACCTTTACTACATCCATTATAAGGGAAACACTACGATTTCTCTATATCATCGGTCCTCATTTAATCATATCCATCCTTTAAGAGACACCACTCAATCTACCATAGTCGGGATATGAAACTTAATTCATTATATAAGAATCATCATATCCTCATGTTCCATGCTTATTTATTGTGATTCCAAAAAGCTATGTTAGTTAGGTAGCTCTAACTACTAATATTGTTATTGAAGACTAGGTCAAAGATAAAGTTAAGGAGGAAAATGAATCTAGTAAACTTCGTCTATTGGAGAGCACCTAAAGGCTATTAAAGGTGTAGATTTATATGACTCGGTTAAAGCCATTAAAATATGGTTGGAATCCAATGTGGTTGTTGATGGAGGCTCGTGATGGCAAGTTAATGGAGTCGCCACCAAGTAATCAAGGAGAACTAAGAAATTTTAAAACTAGTTTACATAGATACTTGGTAAGGGGTCGATTATATATGGAAAAGATATAACATCACCATCATATTGTCTTACCCGAGGTAGGCTATATTGAATCTATGGGAAAATAAAAGTATAATTTTATCATGTTATGTATATATGCCTATTTAAGTGAATTTATTTTATTAGGATAGAATCATAGAGTAATTCGAGGTTTTAAGCCGATCCAAGACCAATACCCATACTCTTGGTAAAAAATTAAGAGATGTCTCCTAAGTTTTTTTTTTCTTGGGATGCATGTCTAGCCCTCTTTATGATTGAAGATATTAGGTATTTATAAGAAAAAATTAAGGTTTTGGACGAGACATTAATTTTGATCTTTGGTTTCCCTATATTTGTCAAATTTAATGTCATTTTGTATGTTTGAACTTTAATTTCACCCCTTGATTGCAATTAATCAAGACCTCTTTTTTAAATTTCTCCCAATTATACTATTTTTTTCTTTTAATCAAGGCTTTCGAATTGTAAACTTTTTCAAACATGCCTTTAATTAGATTTTCTTTTGGTTCTAGTTTCTCATATCTTTTTAATTGGACCCCTAAATCATTTTTACTCATTTATTTTATTTTCTTTTCTTTTCCTTTCTTCTATCTCACTCTCACTTTTATATATTTTCTTTTAACTCATAAATTTAGAAATAGGTGAGTAAAAGTTAAGATACTAACGAGTTATCACATCTTTACAATGCTTTCGTCCCAAAGTCATTGAAAGGCTATTCTTTGACTTTACATAGAAAGTTCTGTAAAGAAAAATAAAAAATTTAAATAAAGCAAGTAAACATAAACAACAATCAAATGAAAGAAACAAACATCAAATTCAAATTATAGTTGACCATTTGATTAAATAAATTGAAGTAAAAACACTTAATCGGATGAAAAAAAAAAGCATGATTATATGACTTAAAGAGATACATGACAACATGGCTCAAAATGGATGTATGATGACATGGCTTAAAGAGATGTATGGCGAGCATGGTTTAAAATGGATGCATAATGCCTTGGCTTAAAGGGATGCATGGCTTAAAATGGATACATGATAACATGACTTAAAGGGATGCATGCAATATGGCTTAAACTAGATACATGATGACATAGTTTAAAATAGATGCATGATGACATGGTTTAAAATGAGAAGAAAACGAGATGACATGAAAGAGAATGCAAAGCCAAAAATGAAACAAGTAAAACACAAGTAACAATCTTACAATATTTGGACAAGCATTGATTGTTACTACCAAGACATGAATTTCTCCCCTTTTCCTCTTCATTTATATGTCATCTAACTTGAATAGGTTTAAAGTTGTGGGCCGACTACTTTCATTGACCTTTTTACTCACTTCGATTATGTCATCGGTTATTGTATTTATTGGGATATATATTTGGATCATTTTCTATATCATTTGAGTGATGTTCATTCCTTCACTAGAAACAAAGGTCATTTTTTTTATTATGTCCCTCCTTTGGTACTATCCCTAAATTTTTGGATTTTTGCTAGTACATATAAAAAATTTGGCCCCAAAAATGATTGAGATGGCCTTTTGTCTCAACTATCTATAATTCATTATGAGGAAGCTTATAACAAATTTCATAGAGGAAGACCTCTTGTTGCCTAAGTCCAAGTAAGATTCTTATCATGTTATCATATACTAATTTGATTCACTATCACATTTCATGAATAATATCAATTACAAGATCATGCATGAGACCAAAAAAAGAGTTTTTTTTCCTCTTTTTTAAGGATTGATCATACTTGTGTAAACAAGATTTTTTTAAAAGATTTGAAAGATTATGAATCACATTATGTCGGTGAATCAAGAATAGAAGAAATAAAGTCAAATGATCGCGTTAATGAATATTTAGCCATAACTCAAATTATCTCCTTGTTGCTTTAGATAGGAAAAGAGTTAGAATGCGTGGTTTTCTAGTGTCGGCATAGTTTTATGACCATTCTGATCATAGCATGCCACCAAATGCCGATCGAATTCTCAAAAAATCATTTTTTTTGTTTTGACTTTCAAGGATTAAGCCATATGTTTGAAAGATTTTTATCAAAACAAGTTGAATTATTCAAGAGAAATCATTAAGATGTTCATAAAAAAGTAATCTCATTAAAAAAATATGTTTGATTCACTTGGTCAAATGTCAAAATATATCATGCAAATGCCATAAAGTACCTCGAGGTGATTTTTTAGGCTAGACAAGCGAAATGTATTTAGATCACATAAAGGTTTTAAAAAGAATTCGTCTCTTTTGAAAGGTAATTGTCAAAAGTTTGGGCGATAGAAAGTGAAATGCATGAATGAATTTTATGAACTTAAAGAGTTTTGAAGGAAATTGGGCTTAAGTAGGCGAGTCTTGATGAAAATTCATGATTCAATCATAAATGATGATATGATGCATATACAAGTCAAATTTTATTTAAATTTTTTTTTCTTATTTGAAGCTAGAATTCTTCAACACAAATAAGTCATCTTTGATTAGAAAGGTTTTTCACATGCAGATAACAAAGGCTACGACTTCGACTTATAAGCGAAGGGATATAAAGGCCCAGAACATGTTTAAGGGTGTAAAGACTCAAGATCACTTAATTTTTCATCGAGATCACTTTAGACATACTACATTGACTTTGTTATTTTCACCAATTAATATCATTTTCTAATCTTAGCTCTCCATTTATGTTCACTCTTGTCATTTTTTGTTTTTATTTTTTTTTAAAGGATTTCTAACCCTTTCTAATCACTCTAGATAACATTTCCTTCTATCTTAGTGATTTCAATTTTGTTTTTCATTTCTCTTTTTTTTATTTCCTTTTTTTTTCAAAATCGTTTCAAGGGTTTTCACGATATGTTTTTTTCTTAATGAAAAATTATCATCATTATCTCTCATCTCATTTTGTTTCTAGGAGAATGTCCTTGATTATTCATGAACTTTCAAAGTGCCCCTAGTGTGAGGGGTGATACTAGTCTAGGCCATTATCGAAAAAAATATTTTAGACTCAAAATTAGATGGTAAGGGATAAGTTTTTATTTGTGAAAAGGTCTATCAAAAATAGTCTTTTTTCATCTCAAATCTAATCTTTTTTAGGTTTATAGGTTCTAGTTTCATTTGAAAACTATGATTGACTTATAGAGAAAAAGCGATGGATAAAGTAGGATTATGACCCGAATATGTACCACTTATCATCATTTAAAATATCAAATCATTTATTTTTTTATCTTGAGCTTCGATGTATTATCTTAGGTAAGACTATCCTCAAAGGAAGTTATCAAGAATAGAAAAAAGTGTTTTTGTTTTAAAAAAAGGACTACCCAAGCATTTGTATGACATGTTTTAAAAGTTTAAAAATATTAAAAGATTTTAATGAGTTTTTCATTTTATTCATTTTGATTTGGATGATATAAAATGATAATGATACTTTTAAATAAACATCTCTTGATATTAAATCACGCTAAGATTGTAGAATTTTCTTTCAAAGAAATGATTCAATCCATAAAAATTGTAACACTTTTGAAAATGAAATCCAAAAAATTTGATATAAGACAAGATTTCATTCATAAAATCAAGGCATGTTCATGTTTTTTTACGAGCTCTATGTATTCTCCTTGCATTCATCCTCATGCACATTATAATTAGAGTTAGGTTGACCCCTTTATTTGGCATAATCACTTGGATTTTTTATTTTTTGAGATATGATCATATTGAATGTCCCAAAGATAAGATAAAAATATGAATAAAACAAATAGAGAACAAAGGTGAAGATGGTAATTTGAGAAGAAAATTTGTATTTTCTCATAAATTAACATCATAAGAAAGCACAATAAAGATTTTGTGCAATGCATTCACGGTCTATAATGGTAGAAATGTAGAGATAATCATGATAAGAAAACTAAAATTTAGAAAAAAAAAAAAGGTTTTTTTTCATAGCTAATTATTTATCTTCCATCCTTTTCTTACACTTTTGGATGAGTTGCACAACAAAAAAAGGCATCCTCAAATGCATAGGTAGTAAATTATGGAAGCATTATTATTTATGAGCTATCAAGCACCGACCTAGACTATATGACTTTGTTCCTAGCTTTAGCTTTTTTTGCCCTTAGAATATTCATTATCATAGCATGAGATGGTTAACTCAAATCCGGATCATTAAGGCTTCTTCGACTCTTTGTCCTCCCTTTCTATCCTCGGGATACCTAGAGCTAGCATGGTTTGTACCTCTTGATGAAATTCATGGCTATCATTAATATCGTGTCTACTCTCTTTGTGGAACTTGCAAAAATACTTAGCATGAATAGGAGCTTGAGACTCGGCTAGTTTTTTATTAACTCGGATAGTAGATAATATGTTAAATAAATAGGACATAGAGATTTTTAGAGATAACTATTTGTTGTCACACCTAATGCAATCCAATGATAACATATTCACCCCACCAACGATAGTCCGGTTGGAAAGATGATTAGTGTTCGTATTTGGAGTGCATGAAATATCATCAAATGAAATCAAACATTGGTCAATCAATAAACGAATGTGCTTCTTGAAGCTTAGACAATCTTCAATATTATAACCAATTATGCCATCATGATGCTCACAAGATTCATTAAGATTATACCACTTAAGAAATAAAGGTTATCATGGAATAGTCATCGTAGGAATTACTCGACTCGTAGCCATAATATTTTGAAATAATTTTGCAAAAGATATTGAAATAGATGGTAATATTTCTTTGTATTTTTTTGTGACCTACATTTCCTTGATTGTCTTAATTGAATTGTCTCTACCGATGGTTGAGTCTGTTGGGGATGTTTTGCTTAAACAATTTAAGGAAAAGTCTATGATGAATGGGAATGATTTAAATGATTGTTCAGATTAAAAGTAGGTTCTCCTATCTAGTGAACATCAATGTCATTTCCTTTACCAAAGTTGTTCCTCTTTGATCCAGATTCGAAGGATCGGCTACTTTTCTTGGCCTTAATTGCATGCTCAACCTTATTAGCCATAAAAAACTATCTCAACAAACTCGTTTGATCTATTACTTAATAAGTAATCATAATAGGGTGCTTTGAAGTTTTTTATGAAAAGAATAACTAGCTCTTTCTCGAGCGAGAGATAGGCGGATTCAAGAAACCATTTCATGCCATCGGTGGGTGTATTATCTCTTAGATTCTTTCAAGCCTTTTTCGATAGACTACAAGCTTTACCTATCAATAGCTACTTTAATGCTGAACTTATAATATTTCATGAATATTTCAACTAAATCCCTCTATTTCTTAAGTTTTTTTTATTAATATCAATGAACCAATCCATAGTGGTACTATTGGGACTTTCTAGAAATAAATAAATCGAAGCTTTTCATCATAAGCAACTTCGGTAATCTTGTTTAAGTAAATCATGAGATAGGTTCTTGGACATTGACTCCTAGTGTATTTAGAGAATTTAGGCACTTTGAATTTCTATGAATCACAATATTTTGAATCAAGCATTTATCTATTATCAAAAGAGTATCATACATATCCATGCCCTTAATAGCTTTGAGACGTTCCTCAATGGCATTAAGCTTTTTGTTTTTTATCTTAGAGATCATTTTTCCTTTCATGTTTTTATTAATAGCCAAATCAACCATAAGAGATGCTTGAGTTTGCAAAGTGTGTGGTTGCCATGGATTAGGCCGGAAACTTTGGGAAGAGTTGACCTATACATGCCCCTAGGTGTAATGTGACTAGTTGGATTCACTACACTAACAATTTTTTGGTGGGCGGCAGAGAAAGGTGGCACGGGAATCATCACTCAAGTAGTAAGTATCGGTATGGTAATGAACATCTTAGGGATAGCAGATGACTAACCTATTTTTTGGTCATGAGGCGAGTTTAAGAGATGTGAGAGTTTATAGACTTTGCTTAAGTAAAGCAACTAGCCTAGACACTTTTTCTTTTAAATTACTTAACTCCTTCGATGGTTTTACACAAGTTGAACCTTTTTTTGGTTGTTCATTTTTACTTTAGTTTGAGTTGTCAACTCTTGGGAGAGAAAATGAAGTTTTGACAAGATGACTTATGTTTCTCTACTAGACAAGAAAATAACAAATACAACAATATAAATAACATACCGATATAAATAAAAACACTCATGACTAGATATGGAGTAGCCTTCATGTGGGAGTGATAAGAGGATTCGGTTGCTAACTCTTTGATCCTTTTGCATTTTGGTTTAAAGATAAATTTAATTTCATCGGTAACCTTTGAAAACTACGGCTTGGTGGATTGCTCTATTTTTTATTAGTTTAAATATGGAGTTGTGTTTCATCAATAATATTTGACATATTCCGATCAAGCCACAAAATTTCATAGATATTCAAACATTGCGAAATTTGGACTTGAATCCTCTTGTCCCTCATCTAGAAATGTTCATGACCAAATAATAGTCAAGGTTTCAATACATCTCACTTGCCAAATAAATTTATACATAAAAAATTGCATTAGTTTGGATTTAATTTCTATGTTTTATGTGCATAGTTATTTTGTTAAGTAATTTCATACCATACTTTGTTATTGATGATAAATGTTTTGTTTACAAAATTAATATTTGCTAAATGTTATGTGTGAATAATGAATTAATTGACAAGTGAAATACTTAGTAAATATAGTTTAACTAAGTGATTTCCATAAATATATAACTCGGGATTAAAATTTAATGAATGGCCTAAACATGTATTAGCCTAAGAAATTGTTAGTGTAAGTGCTTTAGATTCAATCTATTTGGATGGTTGAACATTGTAACATTACATATTTATTAATAAAGAAGTATTTTAATTAATTTATATTATTTAAACTTGATTGAATTAGATAGAAGTCCATATGATATTCATTGCTTTAGTGATTGATCAATGATGTGAGATAAACACTAATACAATTAAATAAAATCATTAAATGTCCCAAATCTTCAAAATTTCAAAATTGAACATTGACAATACACGAGTAAGACTTGTGTGGGCTATGCTCTTGCTATAACATAACGATAGAAGATTTCATACATACTAGCATGGTGATGCCTAAGCAAGCACACAGGTGAATGATGTTAGAGAACATATTCCCGAATATGACTCATTATGAGAACCCATTTGACATAGTCTATAGGAATCTCATGCGAGATAGGTATAGGTAGTCTTTCGACTTGAATTTATCACAATTATCTCATTAGTGGATTTGTATACTTTGACATTCGCTATGATAGTCTTAGCAAAAAGTTACATGTAAGCAATTTGTTAGCTATATCGAAATTTAAGACAATTAGATGGATAACTAAGATAGGATATGTCATTCTTTAAATGCTAAAGGAGCTATCATAATGCATTTTAGTGAATGTCTACTTTATAATCTATGACCACGGTGAAAGTATACCAATAAAGTATGATTAGTATGCTTAAAAGTTAAGACATTCGAAGATTGAAGAAAACTAGTGTAATCACCATAAAATAGATACCGAACCAAGTTTGAGATCACATTGTGACAAATTAATATGACTAAATCATATGAAAACCTTTCTCGTCAAAGGTTGTTTCGGATTAAGTAATCTTTCTTAATAATTGGATAGTCATGATGCCTTGTTAAATGCTAATCTTGATTTATGTATTGAGAGATAAATTATTTTACTTTTCAATACATTGTCAATATATCTAGAAACCTATTGAGTCACATGCATAAGCTTGACATTGGCTAGATAAAAGAGAAGTAAAGACTTATGAAGAAAAATGGGAATTAAAAACATTAATTTCAATTCTTTAAACACCGAGAGAATATAAAAAAACATTGTTTCTCAAAATTCAACAAGGGTAATTTAAGAAATAGTTTTCTAAATCAACTTCCCTAAAATACATGACATAGCTTATTTATATGGGCCATCTATTGCTTGAGTTATAGGGCCCATGGTGTTGATTCAATAGATTTAAGTGAAAGCCTATAAGGAGTATTTTAAGAGAAGGGGTATTTTAAAAAAAATTTAGAAAATTTTTATTAAAACCTAAATGAGGGTTTTATAAACAAAACATGCATCAAGGCACTCACCCTAAGATAGAGGAAGGCTAGCCAAATTTCCCTTAAAAGAAAATTATGAAACTTCTTTCGCCATTCAACGAAAGTGGAGCTAGCATTCTTGGATTTTTCCTCTTTTATGTTGGTGTCCAAAGCTACGTAAATTATCACTAGAGATCGGATACTTAAACAATTCAACCTACAACCTCATGACTATACTTTAAGAGGTAATAATCTAAACAACTTCTTATTATAAATATTTGAATCAATGGTGATCTTAGAATATAGCTCAAAGGAAAAAAAATTATTGTTTATTACTGCTCTTCCGGAGGATATTTTTCCTTCAATTGGTATCGAGTCCATGTCAAATCTTTAATTATATTATAATTGATCATGATTTATTATGATTTTAAATCTGTATTTTTTGCTATTTTATATAAAAAAAAAATTGGAATATTGAGTTGCTACGCACTACTACTGCTAATAATGGCCATCGGTCACCAAGGTTAGTGTTAGGTGCGGGCTAGTGGCTATGCCGGGCTAGCAATAGGTGTGGGCCGGTTCCACACCAATTCTATTACGGGGCATTGGCTAGTGGTCAATGGCCTAGACAAGCCAATGCTGGGTACTGGTCAATAGCAAGGGCAAGCCATCACTAGGCACTAGCAAAAGCAAGTCACCGTTAAGCGTTGACCAAAGGCTATGCCAAGCTAGTGCTAGGTGTAAGCCGATAGCCGACTCAAGCTAGTACTAGGCATAGGCCAAGCTAGCACTAGGTGCAAGCCGACTCGTTAGGTTTAAAAGCCGAAGGCTTAGAAAAATATTTTAAAATATTTCTAAATTTATGTTTTTCATAAAATGATAAAAAAAAATTAGAATTTATAATTATCAAAAAAATGAAAATTTTTCATTAGTTAATTAATATGTATTAAAGTGATTGAAGAATGGGTGAATGATATGGATGAGTCAACCTATATTTTTGGAAATGAATGCTTGTAATTTTTTGTTAAATAAAACCTACGCGTCCTGCCTTTTCTATTATTTTGATATATCTTCTTTTCTCATCTTACTCCTCTTGAATGTAACTCGAGATTTCGTATTCAAAAATTATAAAATTAGAAGATAGATTAGTAGTATAGGTAGGTATAAGAGAAGATGCGAAGAAAGAAAATAAGATTCAGAGCCAAATGAAGTTTTTAGAATTCTTCACTTAGGTTTTGACCCACTAATCTTCTCAAGCCACTAGTCTCCTTATGACTTGAGAAGATTAGTTTTAGAAATTAATTACTATTCATCATTTTTTGAGTCATTTATGTGTGGTATGCATGATAGGTTTTTATGAGTTTGATATGATTGAATACTCGAATGCATGATAGGATTAATTTGATTAATTAAATGATGAGACCAAATAAAAGAAAACCCTTTAATTAAATATTAAGTTATCTACCTTCTAACATTATGAGGAGAAAACCTCTTGGTCATTGTTTACTTGTTGAGATAACTTAAGGTCACTTCTTCCTCGAGAGCATCAAATCATAAGCCATTTGATGCCGCTAAACATTTGAGTCCAACTTGAAATGAATTGTTGGATTTATTGAGATAAGTCAAAACCTAATAAATTCATAGGCAAAGGTTGGTATTCACATAAGATGTGAGATGATAAAGAGTTATCATACCAACGATATATATATATGTGTGTGTGTGTGTGTGTGTGTGTGTGTGTGTCATTTAGATAACTTGAGTCAATTTTTTTTAAAAATATTTAAATAATCAATTAAAAAGATAAAATTTACTTGTTTTATTTGCTTATACACACACACACACACACAAAACTTAAGTGCTTTTTTTAATATATATTTTATTATTATTTATGTCATATACTCTAAATCTACTAAGTATGATAATATATATATATATATATATATATATATATAGAAAATTAACTATATATTTGTACACATAATACCAATTATTTTTTATTTATTCTTTTTCATGTTCTAAAATAAATGAAATAATGTTTTGAAAAAACCTCTCAATTATTGAAATACAACTTTTTTTCCTAATGTTATTAATTATTTTTTAATAAATACACTACCAAAAATAAAGGAATTAGCGACAATTAATTCTAGAAAAACCTTCACTAATATTAATTAGTGATGGTTTGAAAGCTTCTCTTGAAATTTTTAGGGATGGTTTTCCCGTCGCTAATTTTATGGAAAACGATAGCTAATTTTTGATGAATCGGAGACCATTTTTATAAACCGATGTCAATTTCGATCATTAATTTTGGTCATATTTGCGATCATTTTAGAAAACCATCGTAAATTGTCTAAAATTAGTGACATATTTAGTGACTATTTGTAAAGATGGTCGCTCAATTATAGTTTAGGGACGGGACAAAACCATTGCTAAATCCATATGAAAGTTTATTTTTCAATATTTATTAGAATTGTTTTTTTTTGTTTAAATTAAGCTATTCCAATTTAAAACCTAAAAAAATGCTATACATAAGAATTTTAAATATTAAAAAATCATTATAAAATATAAAATGAAATATATATTAAAACATCAAATTATGAAATAATTTTAAAGTTTGTTAATAAAACAAACATTACAAGAAAAATAAAACATAAAAGCTAGCGACGATCGGTACGGTTGTCGATCCAGACGATCGATCGGATCATCGATCAAAGGATCGGTGGATGAACTACCTTGCTATATATTTGTCAACATCTACTCGCATCATCCCATATTGCTTCGGGTATATTTTCTCAACTCATTTGTAGTATCCAAGAGCAATGTAATAGTACCCTTAGTTTCTCGATCTTTTTTGTATTTCTAGTTGCACGAACCTCTATTTCCTTTCACTATGCCTCATTATCGACATAGAACGGTGAAGTGATCGAACTAGAGGATGTAATGACATTAGAGTGTCGGTGATCCAAGTTAGTATATTTTCTTTCTCTTACTATCTTCTCCCCCAACAGACCTTCTTAAAAATCTCATTCATGTAGATATCGAGTGATGAAGTACCCTCTCGTTTATTGGCTAGCAACCTCCTTCTCTAATATTTTATCCATAATCTCCAATATAATTACACAAATTTTAATATTAAATAGTTATGTCAATAAGTTATATCAAAATGACATAATTATAAAATAACCTTATAAATTAATTCCTTACTTTAAGAATTCTTACCTATTGATCGAGGAATACGTATTGATCATCAACCTTCTTCCTGTGAGTCCTCAAGAAAACCTCGTGCATAACAAGTTCATGACCCAACTCACTACGCTAAAACAAATATACTTAAATGTAATAAATATAATTAAATTTTTAATTAATTATGTTGAAATAATTACAAACAACGGATATATATATATATATATATATATTTACCATACGTATTGCGTACTCTTCATGGCTTATCAAACCCTCCATATGTTTAGATGGACCAACTTCGACGCCACTAGTCTCACTCTTGCGGTTTTGGATCGCCATCTCGGATCGAGCAATAAACTTAGGTTTTTCCCATCCTTTATGTCATGCATTCCATATTTCCTATAAGAAATATGCTAGTTTAGGGTTTTTTTAACGTGATGAAGGAAGTCGAATATCGCTTTCGTATTAGACTCTATCGTGGTTTCTTAATGCTTTCCTCGATATTTCGCTCCCAATTAAAGGACTTCTACAAAAACGTTAAAAATATTAATTTGTACATTTAATTAAAAATTAATATTTTTTTTATTTAAATATGAAGTCATGTGATAAATGAATTTAAAAAATTACTTTAAACTATTACCGAGTATAATTATTTAGTTTCTAGACTTATTGTCTTTCACGTCCATTCGAATATGTCAACATACTTATGAAATGTCTTAAAGATACAATAAGCCTAAATATTGAAAGGATACAACCTATGAAAGTAGACATTAAATAATAATTAAAAGAATACATAATTAAAGTAATATAGAAAAAAATGTTTCATAAAATGTACTCTTTTTCACCAATGATACCGATCATAATTCGAGGATCGAACGTGGATTCGACGAGTTCAAAAGTCAAACTAGAAGGGATGTTCTATGATGAGACATCATCAAGAATATGATGATTGTCCTATTAGGCTGAAGGCACTAATGATGATGAAGGGTTAGATGTGCAAGGACGTTGAGGTCCAAAATAAAACGACTCAATCCGAGTCATGTCAAATGTTGATGGGGTTGACACGGAAGGACCGAGAGGGTAGTATGGAGGCATATCGATAGGGGAGCCATCCAACCAAGAATGGAAACAAGACTACGCCCACGATTATGGTCATCGCCATCGTTAGTGTCCGAACCACGACCCTCACCATATGACATCGACCACTCGTATGCATAAACGTCCCCTACCACAACACATTATAACCTACACATTATCACATTAATTAGTTAAAATATTGATATTAACTTAAATAATTTGAAATATATTTATTTTATGAAGAATAAATAAATTAAAACATGGACACACATATATTTAAATTTTACCTTAAAAGTAAAAGTAAACTATACAGGAAAATTAAACCATATCGTTAATCACTATCATGGTCATCATTGTCACAGTCTTCATCTAAGTCTTCTTCAAGATATGTTTCAAATTTAACTTCATTCTTTACATTAAATTCACCCCTTTCTAAATCTATTAATGCTCCAATTGGATCAATCAATGATCGACCTTCGTCATCATCAACTTGGATGACATTATGTTAGCTTTCCATTTCATTTTCTTGAAACGGTTTGGTAATTAGTTGGACCGTAACGGATGATTTGAGCACATCTACCACCAATCTAGGTTTTACCTTACATACAACCAATCAATTGTGCTCGATATGCTTCGATGTAGGATATGTTACATAATACACATGGTGCGCTTGTGTTGATAAGATAAAGGGATTGGATTTATTTGATGTCCTATGACTATTTACTTCTACTAGTTCATACTGATCATGAACTCTTGTACCAACGCCGGTGTAGTATCATAATAATCACATTTGAATAATACAATTTTTTTTTATTGGTAAGACAGGATACTTAAGTTCTAGTATATCGATCAACCTACCATAGTATTCATTTTCCTCAACACCATAACTAATTCTTGTTATGTACACTCCACTACATATTGTTGCTCTATCCAAACCATGACCTTCAATGTGAAACTTGAACCCATTCACAACGTATCTCGGATATGACTCGGCTATTTTTTATGACCCTTTTGCAATATCTTTAATGCAATGGTCGGTTATCATATTAGGTTGTGTATTACTTACCTATAAAGTATAGATCCATTACTTAATGCTAGTATGAAATTTCATAAAATATTTTTAATAAGAAAAAAAATTTGAAATTTTTTATACTTATATATCGACGAAACTAGGATGCAAAATCAATTTCAAGCTACCTCGTTTTTTTATATATCGAATTACTTTGATATAGTTGGGTCACAAAACATCTGTGGAAGAAAAAACTATTATAAGATTTTTATTATGTGTAATAAAAATAATTGATAATTATTGAAGTTCGGTATTGTAATTTTTGATAATTATAGGACTTACTCGGTGTAAAGTGTCATCTCATCACAATTCAAAAACTCGTAGGTATGAGATGCAATCTTTTCTTGATCCGTCAACACAAGTGTTTTTCCTTGATCAAGAGGTCGACCTTACGATTTGAATATAGTAAGCATTCTATCAATGTTGTCACTTGGTTCTTGAGGACACTCAAAGTTCCGTGGCACTTTTTGTAGTCCGGTATGGATATAAGGCTCGAAGTAATATGAACGAACGTTGATGCTTCTTCAACTAAATATGCATTGCATATTGGCCCTTCAACTCTAGCTTTGTTCTTCATATTATTTTTTAATTTTTGAAGATATCTGCATTATATGTGTATGTTACTTAACAAATATTTTTCAAAAGTAAATTAATAAAGGGTTTTAAATCAATTTATTTACCTTTTAAATGGATACATCCACGGATATCGTACTAGTTCTACTATTTTTCATTCATACTCCAAATGTATTGGAAGATTTTCTTTTTAGTAAAAAAAACTCGACAAAAAAATACACTCAAGTTTGCATAAAATTAAAGGTATTTGTGTCTTAAAACGGGTCATATCTTGAACCTTAATGACAGTAGATATCAATTCTTTAAAGAATAAGCTCAACTTAATTAGTGCTTACCAAACATTTCTCGGTGATAGGTCACAAAATACGACATGCATTAACCTCTACATAAATACATAATAGTCATTACTTTTCATGCCATATAATTTGAGTTTGTTCATATCGACACACATCTAGCTAAGTTTGATACAAATTCATCAAGAAACCTAAGTCTGTTTAATCCATTCAAGCAATTGTATTTGTTATTATTTATCTAGAGTGTAACATGCTTTAGGATATTTTTCAAAGTTTTCATCTATTTCTAATTCGATTGCTAATAATAAATTTTTAAGTTTTCTCTAGAGTTTGTATTGTCTTCTGTTTTTACCAACACACTCATAAATTTATTAAACACATTTTTGAAGACATATTTTTTCAATGTGTATCGTATTAAAATTGTGTCGAATTAAATTAGAGCTCCAATACGAAAGATCCCGGAATGTATTATGTTTCTTCTAACCATGAATTCTAGATACATTGTTGTTACACTCTTTGGATCCCTCTTTCGTGACCTTCAACAACCTCTAATTTTGTATTTCATGCAAAATTTTTGTTCCGAACATAATCGAGGGAGCAATGTCTATTACAATTGAATTTCAATTGAATGTGTTCATGTTCCTCCTAAAAGGATGACTTTGTGTCCGAAACTTACGGTGACGATCAAACCAAAAAGTTTTTCTACCATTATAGAGACCGAAAGCATTAGACTTTTTCATGCAATATAAGCATGTTGTTTTACCCGTAGTACTCTAATCAAACAATATTGAGTATGTAGGAAAGTCATTGATTGCCCATATAACAACGACTTGCATCTAAAAATTCTTCTTACGGAATGCATCATAGGTAAGCACACTATAGAATTCAACCAACTCTTTAATTAAGTGTAAGTACATGTATAGATTGATTTTTGGGTTTTTAGTTCCCGAGACAATTATAGTTAAAAATAAGTATTCTTCTTTCACACGTTTCCACGGTGGCAAATTATAAGGCATTAGAAACACATGCCACGAAGAATATTGTTATCCAGATTGACCAAAAGGCTAAAATCTATCAATACAAACTCGTAATTTTACATGCCTAATTTCTAAAGAAAAAATTAGGATGTGTTTGATTGAAATGCCGTCATGAAAAGGAATAAAAATAATGGCATATGACGTCTCCCTTAACTACATGTTAGTATGTCATGTCATGTCTATAGCTAGGGCAATTGACACATACATCCTCTATAATTGTGGGGTTAGCAAAAAATGATATATTTTTTTATACGGGACATATATTTCTCTAATCGATCCCCACATAGGACTTCGATATCGAGGATGTTCACGGATGTTATAAGTTATTCTCTTGCTTGTCTTCACCCTAATAAATCTTGCAACTATTTATACAACTATGGATCTATTGAATAGGTAAACCCATCATTTCCATCAACTTTTTTATACTATAAAAGTCTTCTAGCATACGATTATTGACAAGCATCAACTCTTTCATAAGTTGACATAAGTCGTCATAACACCTCTTCGAAAAATGATGTTCAAACTTAAGATGTAACAAATAAGCCATTACTAATAATAGTGAGTGGTTTTCCGAACCAAGCTAGATTTCTCTATTGGATGCATTCAATAAATCATAAAATGCTTAGGAATTAAGGTTTGGGTCATCGTACGCGCTAGATGGATTAAATGATGGACTAGTTGCATCCATCATCATTGTATGATATCGATTGGCTTGAGATTCATCAAATATTTATTCAGAGTTGAAAAAAATTTACCGAATTGCCATCATAATTAACCGACTCATTCTCTCCATGACGTCTTTATACATAATACTCGGACACAAAACCATATCTCATCAAATGGTACTTAACGATATCCATATTTTCATAACTACGAGTTTTGAAATATTTTAATTTTACGAGGACATCTTATCTTATTATCGTCCAAACACTCTGGATGACTAACAACAAAATTTATAAATTCATTAATTCCATCTACGAAATGCTCATTTAAAAGTCCATCGGTCGATCTATAGTCAATCCATGAACGATCCAAATTCATTTTAAACTAAATGTAATTATTTTAATAATTAAATTACTAATTTACTTCAATTAAAAAATAAAAAACTTGTTTAACAACTAATTAATTAATATTTGAATTAACTACGTAATTAATTCTTCTAATTAAAAATTTAATATTTTAATTACAAAACAATTGACTTAATTGAACAATTTAAAAAGGAAATTAACAACCAAATTAATTAAACTAACACAAAATTTTATATTTTTTAAGAAAAATAAGAATTTAATTTCTTAAACAATAATATAATAATTAAATTACCAAATAATGAATTTAATTTAACAATTACAAGACTAAATTAGTAAGCAAATGAATGAAACTAACCCGTAATTTTATAATTGAAATTAAATTTTATTAATTTAATTATAAACTCTTAATTTTTCTTATTTAAATACCTAATTTATTCTTTTAAACACAAATTAAATTAATTAATTATAAAGTAATTGGCTTAATTAATAGCTACAAAACTTAAATAACAAATAAATAAATTAATGTAACACATAAATATATATATATATATATATATATATATATATATATATATATATATATATATATATATATTATATAATATTTAAATAATATAATTATAAAATAATTTTATTATTTAACTACCTAATTAATTATTTTAAAAAATTTTTAACTTTTTAATTATCAATTAATTATTTAACTTAATGTAACAAAAAATTAATTGCCACCTAAATATATAATTAAACTAACAAACAATTAATTTCGTAAAACTACTAAATATTTTTTTTAATAATTTTAAATAATGCTATTAACACATAAATCACTTATTTAAAAATTAATTAATTAATTAATAAAACTAACACCTATTCAATTTTTTAGAAATATTGAAATTATTTAAATGCCATCAATTTTACTTAATTTCATTATCAACTAAATGAAATTTATTTAACACATAATTTATTAAACTAAAACTTAAATAATTTTTTAAACAAAAATTTAAATTAATTAAAAAATAAAAAATACTTATAATAATAAAATAAATTAAACTAACTAACAATTAACCAATAAATCACTTATTTAACAACAATTAACAATTAAATTTTTAAATACCAACAAATAAAATTTATTTCATTAACCACTATATAAATAAAATTTATTTAAAACATACTTAATTATACTAACACTTAAATAATTATTTTAACAAAATATTAAATTAATTAACAAATACTTATAACAACTAAATTAAATAAACTAACTAACAATTAACTAATAAACAATTAACAACTAAATGGAATTTATTTAAAACATAATTTCTTAAACTAAAACTTAATTAATTATCATAGAATAAAATTAATTAAAAAATATTTATAATAATAAAATAATTTAAACTAAATAACATTAACCAACTAACCACTTATTTGACAATAATTAACAACTAAATTTTTTAAATACCAATAAATAAACTCAATTTCATTAAAAAATATTTAAATAAAAATTATTTAACACATATTTTATTAAACTAACACTTGAAAAATTATTTAAATAATAAATTAAATTAATTAACAACAACAATAATAAACAATTAAACTTACTAACATTTAACTAATAAATAATTAACAACACAATAATTAACAATTAATAACAAACAATTAACAAAAAATTAAATTATTCAAAAAAATTGAAAAAAAATTAATGCGTGACTTACCAAATTAAAAGGAGCTGCTCGTCAAGCTAGAAGGAGAAGAGGTTCTCTGTCATAGAGGAGTTGTTGTCGTCGTGGAGGAGCTGCTGCCACGGAGAAGAAGAGTGAAGGGAGGAGGAGGAAAGGAGAGAAAGAAGAAGAAAAGGGAGGAGGAGAGGGGAAGAAGAAAAAAGAGAAAGTAGAAGATTTAAAGGGAGTTGGAGTTGCCGATTGGGAGAGAAATTGTGAAGGGAGAGAGATTTGGAGTCGCTTGGAGAAGAAAGAGAGAAAGAAAATTTGGGAAAAAAAAAAGGTAGTAGAGTATATCTAGGGATTTAATTTTTAACGAGATTTTAGCCCCGTCACTAAAAATTCAAAATTTTCAAAATATGACCATTCCCCCCAACCGTCGGAAAATTGGTGACCGTTTTATTAAACCGTCACTAATTTTCGCCTTTGCAATGATTTTTTTCCAAAAAAACATCGTAAATGGGATTTTTTTTAAAAAAATCCCATTTTGGGGATTTAGCAATGATTCACCAAAACCATCGCTAAATCCCCTCGATAAGAAGCAATTTTAGCGATGGTTTAGAAAAACCGTCACTAAAATTGCTATATAATTTAGAAATTAGCGATGGTTCACCTAAACCATCGCTAATTTCAAAATTAATCATAAGATTTGCGACAATTCACCTAAACCATCACAAATTTTGGTCTTAACCAATTTATCAACGGTTTATTGAACCGTCGCTAATATTCGTTTGGAGAACCCAATTTGCTTGCGGTTCTTTAAAAACCATTGCAAAAAATCCTTTTTTTCTACAATTTTTAAACCATCACAAATAAACCTTTGCGAATTCTATTTCTATGATATTGATATATATAGTTCAAACGATTTCACTCAATAAATAGATTTGATTTAGATTGATCATCGAAAACAAAACTTTTATCCGCACTATATCATATGAGAATGATCCTACACATGTACGAGTTGTTTGATCGTAGGCTAGTGTAAGTATTCAACTAGTTTCATTCTAAAAAGACTGCACTATATCATATGAGAGTGATCCTACACATGTAACGAGTTGTTCGATCGTAGATCGGTTCACCTAAACCATTTTTTTTTATTCGTCTCAAAATAATTTTTTGACCAAAATATTTAAATCATGTATTTTATTACAATCCCTCTAAATAAAGTTCATTTTTTAAGGACTTATAATGAAAGAAAAGAGAGCATTTTGAAAAATATAGATTAAAAAAAATGATAACATAGCATATAATTAATGAAATTCTTAATATGTGTAAAATATGACAATTTTTTTAAAAACAAATGGAATGAGCCACTAAATTTTATTAGTACAGATGTGAAAAATTAGTAGATACATCGGAATTATGCTTCTGTCCTCATATAAATGCTAGTTATATAGAACCTATTATAAATGTTAGTTATATTGAACCTATAACGAAAATTTTATGGCAGTTCGATCGACATGTTCATGTAAGAAAGGAATCACAACTCCGACTACTATCAATAATTCCTTCAATACATGCAACTCCACTTCATTGAGATTCACTGTCTTTACTGATATTAATTACTTAGCAATATAAAGTAGGCATACTTCTTTTTTCTTTTTTCTTTTTTCTTTTTTTATACTGTCTGAGGTATATATATATATATATATACAAAAGAAGTATAGCAGGGACATTACCCGCATTTTTATAAATTTTAGGCTTGCGTTGGGCTACCAATGGAGTAGAGTAGACCCTCGGGCCCATGAATCCTTAAATATATGCATTAAATGGGCACGTGATCGTGGACAATTTGCAGTTGGGACGGTATCTGTGCAAAAACGCTTTACATGTGATGAGTGGGCCAGATTACTACGCGAAATTTTTGCTCTAAAAAAAAACAAAATCTTAAAGAAAATTAATATCCGCCTTGGCAGTGCATGGACCACGCACCACGTTACAGGGGCTCCCAACTGATTACACGCGGTGGACCTCCTCCTTCCCCTACTAGCCACGGGTACTATAGCCTATTGTCATTTGCAAAATTGGAAATTCAGTGCCAATTAACGAGCTAGTAGAAAACCAAGCAATTACTCTGCAAAATCTATATTGATGAAACAGTCCAGAAGTTGGAAAAGATTGTGCATACAGGGGCTATTGAGCGCTAAACAAAATTGGGGAAGATACGTTTGACGTGTGGATATAAATTGGCTCGGTGCCATCATCAAAGATTCCCATACCCAAAAAGGATTGAGGATGAAGTTTTGATGGAAATGGATCTTTTGTCCAGATCAACACAAGCGATGCATAGTAAGTTGGATAAGAATAAGTTGACTTGTGATGTCTCTTTGCTTTAATTACAATAATATTGGTTTTTACTCTCAAATTGAAATTTTACTTATGTGCAAGAATTCGATTCTAGCTAGCTAGAGTGGGTAAGTTTAATTATTATCATTGAAGGAGTATGATGCTATTATACTCGCTGATTCCTTGCTAGCTATTACGTGTCTTCGGTTTTGTGGTAGCTGCACAATCATCACTACACAGCCATACATGTAGGACCGATAATGTATTAATTGATTAAATAACATGCATGCATGATGGATTAGTCCACTACAATACTATTTTAAAACAAAAATTTCAAACAACACAAAAATAACGTTTTTTAAAACTATTTGACGATGTTCAGCATCGCTATTTCTTCTTTAAGCTTGTTAATTTGAGATGAAAAAGGCACATTCTAATATTAAAATTTAAAATTTGTTTTCCCAATATATATACTTTTCAAAAAAGTCCATTGTAATACTAAATTAAAAAAAAATAATAAAGAAAAAATGAATGTGTAACTGTTCATTTACTATCGCTACACACCCAGTTCTTCTATTCATTGAATTTTCTTTGATTTGTTTTTTCCTTTGTTATGCAAATTTCATTAGTTAAAGAGATATAGTGTAATCTGAATAACTAATAGATTATTTTCAATCTTATCTCTAATAATTTAATTCATAAAAGAAAAAAAAAACAATTCTTCTCACTCTCTCTCTCACTCACACATATGCAATTCGGGGGAAAAAAAACTCTCTTTTTCTCATTCGTCTCCCTCTCTTTCTTGCTTTTGAATCTCATCTTTGTTTCCAATCTCCAATTGAAAATGGAAAGAGTGGCCATGGAATATCCTCTACAAGTAACCTCATTTAATTTATACAAAACATTTTTAAAAAAAAAATTAAAACCATCAATCGTTGTAGCAATAAAGCTTTCTCCTAATTCTTTATCCACTTAGTAATAGATCTTCTTCACCTTTAGCTTTTACGACTCAATTCCTCATTAATTCATGTGGGTTTTTTTTTTTTTTTTTTTTTTTTTGCAATCAACTCTTTCAGTTTCTAAAAACTTCCAAATCTATAAAAATAATCTCTAAAAGCCTCGATACGTTCTCTAATTCTTCAAATCTCATGGCTTTAGCGACACCCACTTGGGCAAATTTATCGAAAGACGGCCAAGTTTCCTCCATTGAGTTGTAGAAGGTAATCTCGAACTCGAATTTTATTTTTATTTTTCTTAGCTTTCACTTATTGGCATGTGGGTTTGACTATGATTTTTGTTTAGTTTGTCGTGAAACTTGGCTAGATTGGACTACCAAAATAGTAGGTGATTCTATACTCATTCTCGAATTTTTAATGTATTGACCTATAGTGCTCGTTTTGTTGTAGTTTCTCGATACACAAATAGATCGTTTGATTTATGTAATAGCTTGATTAATATCTTTGAAATTATATATTTTTCATTATTATTCTTTAATAGATTTTCTTATGCTTTTAGTGTAAGAAATATGGCTCGATGTTATGGCCCATATTTTTGTAAGCCCATATTAAGTTTGGTTTAGGGTTTTCTTAATTTAATAGTATGTTAAATCTGGACCGTTAAGTAGTACTTGATGGATGTACAAGATTCAATGCTAATAGGTATATAAACTAGTCCTCTCTTTACCCTAAAAGGTATGCGGACAAAATATAAAAATACGAACGCACGTATTTGGCTATCCATCAAGCCACCTGCTACATAAAAGAGGGTTAAGGGAGAGAAACTAATTTATAAGGTTCGTGATTGTTGAAAGCTCTCTCCACATCATGTTGAATTCCGCTAAAGGTAAGTAATTTATTCGCTTCATCTATGTGATTATTACTATATTCAAGATCTCGAATGAGCATGAATGATTTATGTCTTGATCATTGCATGATATGATTTATGTTTTGATTTTTAAGCATGAGGTTTACATGTGGTATCGAGCCTAGGTTTTGAATAGATAATAATCCTTAGATTATATATATATATAAAGAGGAAGATTACTATTGTCGTCGCTAACAATTGGCAGTGATTAGCGGTGACATCGCCAATGACCAATTATAAGGGCGGCGTTAGACCTCGCCCTTGATTGGCCATGCGAGGCCTTGCGCGACTAGCCTTGCACACGTCTCTCGCTATATGTCTATATGTATATATATAGACATACAAGGCCTTGCATGATGACGTCATGCAAGGCCTTACGCATGATATATATATATATATATATATTTTCTTGTTTTATGTATACATGACACTATGATTAAAAATTAATTTGTTAGTCACCAAAGTGGTCAAATTAATTTTGAATGTGTGGTCATATAATTTATGTATTTTTATGAAATACTATTGAGAATAGAAATTTATTAGTTGATAGAAATTATTTTTCCTTTTATATATATATGATAGTATGATTAAATTGATTTGTTAGTAACCAAAGTAGCTAAATTAATTTTGAATGTGTAGTAATATAATTTATGTATTTCTATGAAATGCTATTGAGAATAGAAATTTATTAGTTGATAGAAATTATTTTCTTGTATATATATATATATGACGAGTATGATTAAATTGATTTGTTAAGTCACCAAAGTGGCCAAATTAATTTTGAATGTGTGGTAATATAATTTATGTATTTTATAAAATGCTATTAAAATTAAAAATTTATTAGTTGATAGAAATTAAGGACTTTACCCAAAGGTAAATCAATGTTCTATAACTAATAAATATAAAAGAAGAAATTGATATACTCTTGTTACATATATATAGTTATCCGAAGATCTATATGTATTTGAAATGCTATATGTATTTGAAAAATGTTTATTTAATTTCTTATAAAGTCTAAATGGCATTTTAATGATAGTGATTATATGTATTGTTGTGTTTACCCAAAGGAAACCCGCAATATATTTAATGTATGTGCTTTCTGTCCGAATCTATTAATTAGTGAGTGTTTATATGTTTGCAGCTATTAGCCTTCATTCTCAAACATCTTCTATTACCTTGTTTACCGGTGTGAATTTCTTCGAATAGAGCGAACAAGTCACTTTCCATTTAGGTGCTTTGGATATTGACTTGGCGCTGTTAGAGGATAAGCCTCGCTGACCTTAATGCTACTAGTACGGAGGCTGAAAAAGAACACCATAAGGCGTAGGTAAGGTCTAACAGATTATGTTTGAATTTTATGCGAATGTCGATTGCCAACAACATTAAGTCTACTCTTCCTAGCACTCGAAAATCAGAATGCTAAAGATTTTCTTAAGCTTGTGGAAGAAAAGTTCCGTTCTGCCGATAAGGCACTTGTAAGGACACTTATGGCCGAACTCACGACTATAAAGTTTAATGGGTCAAAGAGTATACAGCAACATGTCCTTGATATGACTAACATTGCGAGTAAGACTTAAGACACTCGGGCATGATCGTGGAAGACTCCTTCTTCACGTAGTTTATCATGAAATCACTTCCTATCGAATATGGATCGTTCCACGTCAATTATAACACATTAAAGGATAAGTGAAATATTGATGAACTATCTAGTGAACTTATTCAAGAGGAAGCGAGATTAAAGAAACAAGAAGTTCATTCTATTAACCTAGCGGGTCGAGGAGCTAGAAAGAGATTCAAACCAAAGTCCAAGAATTTTAAGAAGAAAGAACTTACTAAAGTTTTACAGGTTGTTGATGATGGAAAGAAGGGAAAAAAGTTAGATAAATGCCATTTCTACAAGAAAGAATGATATTATCGGAAGAATTGCCCAAAACGTAAGGCTTGGTTCGAAAAGAAAGGTATGCATTATGTTTCGTATGCTTTAAATCAAACTTATCTAAAGTTCCTTCTAATACTTGGTGGTTTGATTCTGGTGCCACTACTTATGTTTCTAATATTATGCGAGGATTTCTTACAATCTAAACCATAAGCCCAACTAGCAACTTTCTATTTATGGAGAACCGAATGAAGGCCCCAATTGAAGGTGTGGGGACTTACAGTCGACATTAGATACTCGGACATCACTTGGATCTAATGAATACTCTTTATGTACCTTCAATTTCTAAAAATTTAGCTTCCGTTTCTAGACTTGATGCTAGTGGTTATACTTTTGAGGTTGGACATGGTTGTTTCAATTTGTATAAGAATAATTGCTTTATTAGTTATACAATGCTTATGGATGGTTTATATAAATTGAAACTTGATGTTGGTTTTTCTGAATCCCTATTTATTGTTAATCATAATGTTTGAATGAAACGAAGTTTGGCGAATGAACATTCTACTTACTTATGGCATAAAAGTTTGATTCATATATCCAAAGAAAGGTTAGAAAGATTGGTAAAGAATGAGATTCTACCGAATCTAGATTTTACTGATCTTGGCTTATTTATGGAATGCATTAAGGGCAAGCAAACCAAACATAGTAAGAAAGGAGCCACGAAGCGGTCGACTTCGAAAATAATACACATCGATATTTATAGACCTTTTGACACTCTATCCTTTAATGGAGAAAAATACTTCATCACCTTTATAGATGACTTTTCACGGTATGGATATATCTATTTGCTCGCATGAAAAATCTCAAGCTATAAATGTCTTTGAGGTGTTTGTAAAAGAGGTTGAGAGGCAATTAGATAGAAAAGTGAAAATTATAAGATTTGATAGAGGTGGTGAGTATTATGAAAAATATGATGAATCTGGACATTGTCCTGGTCCATTTGCTAAGTTCCTCGAAAGTCATGGCATATGTACACGGTATACTATGTCCGACACACCGCAATAGAATGGTGTGGCGAAGGCGAAATAGAACATTAATGGATATGGTTAAGAGTATGATGAGTAATTCCTCATTACCCAAAAGTTTGTATATGTATGCACTTAGAACTACTATGTATCCGTTAAACGGGGTTCCTAGCAAGCGGTTCCTAAAACTCCTTTTGAGTTATGGATTAGAAGGAAACCTAGTTTAAGACACCTATATGTTTGGAGTTGTCCATCGAAGCACGAATTTATAATCCATATGAAAGAAAACTGGATTCTTGAATAATTAGTGGTTACTTTATTGGTTCCCGGAGAAATCCAAAGGGTACAGTGTTTTATTGTTCGAACCACGAGTTCTAAAATTATTGAAACGACCAATGCCAAATTTTTAGAAAATGGTGAGGTTAGTGGGAGTGCTGAAAAATAAGTTTTGGATATTAATGAAATAAGGATTAATATTCCATTACTCATAAATGTTCTTAAATACACAACCATAACAAATGTTGTTCTTGTTTTGAAAGATCAAAATAATCAAGAACAATATTTGGATAATGAAAAAGCACCCTATGAAGAACCTAACTTACCATTAGCTCATGCAAATGAACCAATTGGTATAGCTTTAAATAGACCTATAAAGGTTAGAAGGTCGGCTATTTTTTATGATTATGTGATTTATTTGTAAGAGTCGATTTTGATTGTGGCATTGATAATGATCCTGTTTCGTTGTCACAAGCTATAGGTAGTAATAAGTCCGAAAAATGGATTGATGTTATGAAAGAAGAGTTGGAATCAATGGCTCAAGACAATGTTTAGGATCTTGTAGACTTGCCGAAGGTTCTAAACGAGTTGGTCGTAAATGGGTTTTTAAGACCAAACACGACTCGAATGGTAATGTTGAAAGATATAAAGCTAGACTTGTTGCCAAAGGTTACACTCGGAAAGATGGCATTGATTATAAGGAGATCTTTTCACTTGTCTCAAAGAAAGATTTATTGAGAATAATTTTAACATTAGTGGCTCAATTTGATTTAGAGCTATATCATATGGATGTGAAAACGACCTTTCGAATGGGGATCTTGAGGAGGAAGTTTATATGGATCAACTCGAAGGTTTTTCCATTCAAGGTAAAGAAAGTATGGTGTGTAAATTAAAGAAGTCAATATATAGACTTAAACAAGCTTCCGAGCAATGGTATATTAAGTTTAATAATACCATTACCTCTTTCGATTTTGAAGAAATCACTCGTTGATCGGTGTATTTATCGAAAGATTAGTGGGAGTAAGTTTATATTTCTAGTTACGTATGTTGATAACATTTTGTTTGTTGTTGATGAAATTTTATTTGTTGCTAATGACTTGGGTTTGTTGCATAAGACTAAAGAATTTCTTTCTAAGAGTTTTGAAATGAAAGATATGGGAGAGGCATCCTATGTGATTGGAATTTCAATATTCCGTAAGAGATCGAAGGTTTATTAGGATTGTCTCAAAAAGCCTATATTGAGAAAATTCTTGAGAAATTTAACACGAGTAAGTGCTCGACGAGATGTAGTCTCTATTCAAAAGGGAGATAAATTTAGTCTTATGCAATGTCCAAAGAATGATGTAGAACGTAAGGAAATGGAAACAATTCCATATGCTTCGTTATGGGCGATTTGATGTACCTATAAACCTATACTAGACCCGACATCAATTTTATGCAATAAGGATGCTTGGGTAGATATCAAAGTAATCCTGGTAATGATCATTGGAAAGCTGCAAAGAAAGTGTTGAGATACCTTCAAGGAACAAAGGATTATATGCTCACTTACAAGAAGTCTAATCACGTAGAAGTGATTGGATATTCATATTCAGATTTTGCTAGGTGTGTTGATAATAGAAAGTCAACGTTTTACTATTTATTCCTATTAGCAGAAGGAGCAATCTCATGAAAAAGTGCCAAAAAGTCTATCATTGCTTCATCCACTATGGAAGCGGAATTTGTAGCTTGTTATGAAGCTACAATTCATGCATTATGGCTACAAAACTTTATTTCGGGGCTTGGGGTTGTCGACACGATAAGCAAGCCGCCGAGAATTTATTGTGATAATTCCGTAGCAGTTTTCTTCTCTAAAAATGACAAATACTCTAGAGGTATAAAACACATGGCATTAAAGTATTTTGTTGTTAAAGAGGAGATTCAGAAACAAAGAGTGTATATAGAACATATTAGGACGGATCTCATGGTTGCGGATCCTCTAACTAAGGGTTTACAACCAAAGACTTTCAAAGAACATGTGCTTAGGATGAGTCTTGGTTTTATCGATGATTGATGATGATGTTTTAACACTTTTGAGCTTAATAATGATATGTTTCTGAATTTTATATTTCTTATTCATTATATTTATGTATACATGATTGTTTGAATAAGAAATTTGTATGTATTTTCATAATAAGTATGTGGATCGTATGTTATTTATATGCAACTTATGAACCTAACATAATAAGTTCTTAATGTAATGGTATATGGAAGGGAGTATACAACTATACCGTGTATGACCGTCATAACCCACATTATGCGATTTTTTGTGTTGAAGTGCTTAGGATGTTAACGGTTTATAAGATTTAATTTTTGCTAGCCTTATGTTATACTATTAAATGTAATAATGAAACATCTAGCCAAGTGGGAGACTCGTAAGAAATATGGCTTGATGTTATGGCTCATATTTTTGTAAGCCCATATTAAGTTTGGTTTAGGGTTTTCTTAATATAATAGTATGTTAAATCTGGATCATTAATTAGTACTTGATGGACGTACAAGATTCAATGCTAACGGATATATAAACTAGTCCTCTCTCTACCCTAAAAGGTATGCAAACAAAATATAAAAATGTAGAACGCACGTATTTGGCTATCCATCAAGCCACTTGCTACATAAAAGAGGGTTAAGGGAGAGAAACTAATTTATAAAGTTCGTGATTGTTGAAAGCTCTCTCTACATCATGTTGAATTCCGCTCAAGGTAAGTAATTTATTCGCTTCATCTATATGATTATTATTATATTCAAGATCTCGAATGGGCATGAATGATTTATGTCTTCATCATTGCATGGTATGATTTATGTTTTGATCTTTAAGCATGAGGTTTACATTTAGGTTATTGACAAATGCTTGGAGAGCAACGAGGTTTTGTTAGGATCTTGCCAAAAAAATAAAAAAGAAGGTTAGATTTTTCTTTTTAATTATCCTCTCCTTTTTTTAAGGATGTGATGAATAAATTAGTCACTTGCCAATCTTTTCATTTTTTTTATTCCATTATTGCGCTTAGGAACATATATGCTACTCGTTATGATTTATATACATAAAGTGTTGAAGAGAGATGAACCTCGGGAGAGCCCACGGATATGTCATGTTTTCTAATTTCATAGTCCTGACTTTCCATGATTGATGACCGTTGGAATGGTTGTATAGCCGACGAGATGAGATAATGAGATACCAAGTGGATTTTTTCACACGCATTTGTTGTGAAACCCATAAGAAAATTTTGAAGAATAAGCTAAGAGTTAAGGATTTTTGAAATTCAACCGTCCCACCGAGAGCATCTTCCTTGAGAAAAATGTCTATTTCTAAGACTTTCAAAGCATCATGAAGAGCTCCTAATTCCAAGTCTTCCCAATGATGAATTCTTTTCTTTTTATTGCAGACAAAGATAAGAGAGTTACCCCACCATAAATAATTGATGCATCCGAAACAACCAAATCTTCACCTTTTTCTTCAAGAAAGACATGGATTCCGACATTCACAATCGTAATACCATCATCCCTTTGGTGAGCTCGCTTAAATTCTTTTATATACTTAAAGGGCCTTAGTTATTCTTTCTTGGTTAGTTTCTTCCTTATTGTTTATTTTTAGATTCTTTGGATTAATTTTGCGGTGACCTCATGTTGTTTTCTTTTATTTTTGTTATTGGGTGGTCCAACTTTAAGCTCTAAGTTTGTATTTGATTTTCTTTCTCTACTAGATAATTTTTTAATTATTTCAAAGCATTGTGTCATTTCTTTGCTTTTTACAATGCTATATTCTTTTTTCTTCAACAATGTGTTATTTTCTTTCATTTCAAAGCTTTATTTTTTTCTCGATCTTATTTTTTTTATTAGGAGAAGTATTATCTAGCTAGATCAACTAATGTAGATTTTAATAATGGATGTGGTGCTCATCGGTTATGTTTGCTTATTTTCTTTTCTTGCTTGCAAGGATTGGTAGCCTGGTTTTTACGAGTACTATTTTTGTTTACCAATATAGTTTGGATTTAAAAATTTTCTTTCTACTCCTCAATAATCATACATCAACCAGTTTTCAAAATTTTTCTTTTTTTATATTATTAATTTACCTTGCCCTTTACTTTTCACAAAAAACATTTTAAATAATATGCATTTGATTTGTTTGCGGTTCATAACTTCTTCATCAATAGTATTTATTATTTTTGTGTTCATCTTCCTCCGACAACGATTGCTTTGCTTGCTCATATTTAGCCATAATAATTATTATATTTTGATATTGTTGATATATATTCTTTTATTTTGATTATCTATGTTTGGTGGTCATTCTGCTTTGATTTGTAGTTTTTGGATCCTCCATTATTTTTATTCTTGATGTCCGTAACTTTTCTTAATTCACTTTTTTCATTACTTATTTATGTGTTGTTCTTATCTCGCCATATGTTATTGTACTTTATAGCCTTCAAATAGTGATTAGATTGATCTGTAACTTTCTAGCCCTCACTTAATTTGTCTTGGTAAGTCACTATAGAATTTCAAATTTTTTTTTTTTTTTTGCTATAATAGATTTTTTCTTTTATGTAACTTTTTTTTTTTTTTGTGTGTGCTTTTATCATTTATGTATCTTATAAGTGTTGACAGCTTCGACTTAAAGGACACTATTACCTTGACAATTCTTCAAATAGTGACTAAGTCGATTGTAACTTTTTGGCCCTCATTTAATTTGTCTTGGTAAGTCATTACGGAATTCCAGTTTTTTTTCTTTTTTTGCTATAATAGTTTTTCTTTTATATGACTTTTTTTTTTTGGCTTTTATTATTTCCATATATTATAAGAGTTAACGGTACATTATAGGATCAAAAAACCTATCTTGCTCTCGCATTTGGACTAAAAAGTGGCTAGCATGACGTAAAGGAGGCTATTACCTAGATGGTTCTTTAGGTTCTAAAATTTGATAAATTTTTGTTGTATTTACTCTATGTAGTTGAATTTTGCTAGGTTATTTCTATCTATATCATGACTTCTCCTTCAATTTCTTCTTAAGTCTTATCAAATATGATTTAATGAAAACAATTAAGTTATATGTTTTATATTCTACATTTTAACGGGAGGTGGTCGATCATTCTCAATTGATGGCTTTACGAAAGGAATGTATTCAAGATTTTTTAAGTTACGTGCATATGCCCGATCTATAATGGAACTATGAATTGATCCAAACTATGCACTTATATTCAAAAACATATCATTTCTTCTTTTGTCCTATTATCACACAAACTTTATTGGTTATTATGCTTCGTATTTTTAGGATTCACTTTCTTGAATTGGGTCCGTCATCGTGGAATTACTTTATTATAATAGTTATTTTTTTTCATGCTAATTTTTTATTTTGGCATAATTATATATGTTTGATATGATGAGCAACTCAATGTGTCTTGAATCGGTATCACAAAATTCAATCATTCTCGGCATTCAATAGTTACAATCACACTTGCCATATTTGGTATCTAAGCTACCACGAGTAAGTTGCCTTCTATAACCTTCGAGTGTATATATAGTCAAGCAAAACACATTTTACGACCGACTACATGTTGTAAGTTTCTTTTTTTTTTCTTTTCCTTTTTAGCTATGATCTCTCAATTAACAACCATTTTTTTTCTTAATCTATTTTTTTCCTTCTTTTAATTGCATTACTATAAAAAAGCAAGTGATCATGATAAATTCAGCTCTTATGCTTCTAATTTTCTTTATGCATCCTCATCTCAACAAATATTTTGTCTTCATATTTTAAGTTTTATTCCCTTTAAAAGAATTTTGCATTTATTTTTTTCCTCTTTTCCAATATCTCTTTTGCTTATTGCTATTGAAAAAAAAATTACACCCGAATTTTTGATAATGACTGCAAATGATGAAAACTCATTGTGGATTAAGTTAATGGCCTTTTGAAAACCTCAAAATAACAAAGTCAAAGTTGAAAAATGAGAAATTTAGTGTTGGATCTTTTCTAATAAAATTTTGATTCAAAGTTTGACAGGTGAAATTCATTTAAGAGTTGTTTGTGGTACTTAACGACGATTAATCTATTAGGGCCAAAAATAAAGCAAGATTTGTGTTTGGCTTTCAAATTTTGCTTTTTTTTTTCTAATTCTACCCTCAATTTTTCTTAATAATTAGATTCTATTCTTATTTTGATGGTTGAAGGAATGGAAAATAGATTTGTCAAAAACTCGTTTAGGCCTTCAAATTCTACATAATGCTTTGTGGATTTTGTATAAGAAATTTTTCTCAATAATATTTTTTACGGGTTTTCCAACAATTATTTGTTTTTGGATTTTTGGATGATGCTCATCAATTGTTTAAGAACCTTCGCAATGAATAAAAAATGGTAAGGAAACGTTATCCATTAATTCAAATATCTATAATATAAGTCTAAGACATCATTGTTTTTATTTTGCTTTATTGAAGAAAATCAACATGGATTCTAAAAATAAAATGAAATTATAGATTCACATTGATTTTATATTTTTATTTCATTATGTGGAGATGTGAAAGGATTGGATGGAAGGGAACAAATCAAGCTGATTATTTTTTCTCTTTAATTTCAATGTTTGCACTTGTAGTTAATTTATTAATTTTTGAATAATAATTTGAGTTTGATAGCTGTAGTTTGATTTCATAAAAGTATAAGTGCAACTCCTAGATTTTGAATTAGGATTAACTCTATATATATAGAGCAACAAATAACTTAGTTTTATTACAGTAAAAATGATTACGTTTGCCTACTAAAAATGAATTTGAATGTCGTTAGTTGTAATCATTCCGCTTGCTATGAATGTGTTTTCAACGTTTTCATCGCATGTAATGGTTATCGTGATACATGTAACGATTATTTGATTGCGAGCATAGTGTGAGTATCCAACTAGTTTTTCCTAAACTATTTGAATGTATCACATATGCCGATATGATAAAATACATTTCAAAAACACAATGGATGATCTGATCACCTTAATTAAATCAATTCAAAGTGCTAAATTCAACTTGTCAAAAATATTCTAACAATATATTAACATCCGTTCACGTAAATATTAAACATGAAAAAAGTAGATTAATAAATTGTGAGTTAAAATTGCCATTATCCGAGTGAAATAGTAATAGGATTTATCAACACCACTTCAATCAAAGTCTCCCAATACTATATATATAACCAATTCCAATTTAAATTCGATCTTGTGAAAAAATAAAATTAAAACCTAAAATTAAAACTTAACAAATCTTTAGTATTGTTACAATTTGTATTCTTTAAAAAATGAGATAAAAAAAAACGAAGAGTAAAAGCCAATAACCATTGTCCAACAACATTTAAAAACCATTATTCTTTGTTTTTTCAAAAATTATTTAACGATGTTCAACATCGCTATTTCATTAAAAGTGTAGATTTAAGATGATATATAAAACACATCCCAATATTAAAATAAATAAATAAATAATTTTTTTCCCCCTAATCTTAAAAACAAAACCAACAATAGCATCAAATTTTCTTAAACTAACTAAGGATGCTCATTATCACTCATCCTCGATCATATACGTGTTGGGTTTTCCTCCTAGTTGGAGGATGACCTAAAGGTTTGCCTACATGAGTCCAATCTTGAAGCCCATGTGGAGGAGAAATTTTTAATCACTTAAAAGATAATTTTGATATTTCTAAATAAACCTTATCTTCTCTTTTATTGTAAAATTAGATTAGGGAAGAAAGTAGAGAGAAAAAGAAAAGAAAAAAGAGAGAGATCCACAACTTTAGAGAAAAAAAGAGAAGAAAGTTTAGCACGGACCAGTCATGCTAAAATTGAGTTTTTGGATTCATTAACCATTGGATCGAGCTCAAATTTGGTGGGCACATTCAAAAGAGATAGATGCACATTTTGAATGGTAAAGATCTAGCTTTAAGGTATGATGCTCGCAATGGTGCTATTTTCTCGGTGAAATCTAAACTTGGTTTATTGTCTTTTCTTTGTGTATCATCTATTGATGTGATTTACCAAGGGTGTGTAACCTTTGATGTTTGTAGTTGATATATTCCTCTCGGTTTAATCTAGAGAGGACTCCTTGTATTGTCCATTATTATTGATAGTGAAAATTATGGTGGACTCCAATGCTATGGTTTTTTCCTTCTCAAATTGAAGAGGTGTTTCACGTAAAAATTTATATGTTATTTGTGTGATTGGTATTTTATTTTTTAGATTATTAGTTACTTATTTTGGCTTGGGTATTTGGTTGTAGCTTCGTGTTTGATTGTTCAAGTAAGAGTAAAGAGGTTTCTGTCGTGTTATTTGTGTTTCTTTGCCCAACGAGTACGCACGTTAATATGATAACGTTTTAGATACATGATTGTTTTTGTGCTCAAGTGATTCATTTAAAAGTGCTAACTATAATATGTAAGAAACATTTTGAAAATAACTTCACAAATTGTTCGCATATATTAATAATAAAAAAATAGAACAAAACACAAAAACAAGTGTACATTTATCATTGTTTCTTTTCATATTCATCCTTTTACAAATCACTATGAATTTAGTAGCATTTTTGTGAGTTTTAAAATTTTTAAAGGCATTTTTTATATGTAAATTGTTACGAGTGTTCCACTTTGATCTCTATTTTTTCTATACATTTTTAGTTCTATTTCGAATTTTATTTGTATCAAGGTTTAGTCTTTAGTTGTAGTAAGGAGAGAGAAATGACGACGGAGAAGACATGAGAGAGAAAGCTACGATAAGTTTCATTTCGACCACGATGGTTCTTGATCTTGGATTCAATTTGTTCGTCTTGAAGAGAAGAGTTCGTTTATGATGGTTAAAAGTGGTAAAATAATTTGAGAACGTGAATCGAGATTCAAAAATATTTTGAGTTTTTTTAGTTGAATTTGAATTTTTGTATATATTAAAAAGGTTTTCGAGATTCTACACAAATTTATTGACCTTATTGATATGATTTTGATGTGTTTTTGACAAAAAAATGATGTTGGATTTGGGTTGGGGAGACCAAAAATTGAAAACTTGATTTTTCAATGAATTTCTAGCGACCATGAGCTTGCTGAAAATTGCAAACACAGGAGACATTGTCGATCGAACAACGAGCCGACAAGATGTTGTTCATTTTCTCTTTTCTTTTTCTTTTTTCCCCCTTTAAATGTTGCCTAGCTAGGCCTAGTTCTCCAAGCCCAACTATGCAAGCCTACTCTTTAGCTTGTTTTTTGTTTTCTTTTGCTTTTTTCGAGTAATTTATTTTAATAATTTTTTATGGATTTTTGGGAGAAAATTATGAAAAATTATTTGTTTTTTTTGGGTTTTTTTCACATAGTTTGACAAGGAAGAAATATATAAGATATGTTTTTATATTTTAAAATCAACTTATATTTTAGATTATATTACTCTTATCATTTATAATTTATTCATTTAGTTTTTCATTTCTCTCTTTCAATTAATTTAAAATTAAATTTTTTTATGATTTATTTTTCTTTATATATGGATTCTAAAATAAAATTTTAAAATATAAATTTTTTTCTAAAATATAAATTTATATAATTTATATGATGGATTTTTAAAATTTTTAAATCATTGTAGCATGATCAATACACATATTTTTAAATTAAAAATATATTTCAGATAATTTATGTTTTTTTAAATGAAAATAATTAATTAATAATAGAAAGTTGAATGCTTTTTAAAAAGAAAAAGAAAAAAGAAGAAGAAGAAGAAAGGAGAAGAAGAGAGAGAGGGAGGAACGATGATTGTTATACATGTGGCCAAGCTGACCCACATCCGTTGCGTAACGAAGCCATTCGACTGCTTTTGAGAAGATTTGTTGCAAAATCATGTGTGCACCGTCACGCATATATGTATATGTAAATTTTGCCGATATATAGGGCAAAAGTTTAAAAAAATATATGTAAATTTTGCCGATATATAGGGCAAAAGTTTAAAAAAAAAAAAAAAAAAAAAAAAAAAACAAGCACCGCTCCATAATTCCCCAGGTTACGGAATCATTTGTTACTATAGTACACCTTTTAGCCACCACGTGGCAACCGTTTCATGGGGCGGGCCGACGAAAGAGATACGTTGCTTTAAGAGGAGGACAACCTAATCCAGGAAACAGCACTCTGGTTATAAAAAAAAAAGGCTTAAAGTTAGTTATTAACAAAATCCCAAATTCCCCTGCCATAAAAATTATAAAAACCAAAACGTGTTTTTAAGACAGCCAAACAAATTATAATCTGTAAACTTTTTGGGCTATCTTTTACGGACATTTCAAATCAGTCCTTGAATGATAAATCCTTTCAATTATATAACTAATTTTGTTATTTGGATTGATCCAAATAATTTCGTTGTCCGAATTTGTGTGTTAAAGAAAGCTAACACATTATGCTAATGAAGCTAATGTATAATGTTGTGTATGTGAGTTCGTGATTGTTGTGAAATGAAATAATTAGGATTAATATATTGCTAAAACGACATAATAATAATTTAATTGAAGAATAAAATAGTTTTTTTTTAAGTGTCATGCTTTATTTTCAGAAAAAAAAATGATGTTAACTTTTTATTTCATATTAAAAAAAGAAAGGAAAAAAGAGTAAATGTGCTTCACAAGGACGTAATATATATGAAAAGTAATTTTAAAATATTATTCTACTAGATAAAATAAAATTTATTAAAAAAATTTAACATCAAAACAACGACCATAGTTTTAATACTAAATTTATTGTGTAGGTTTTTTAGGCATGATATATATATATATATATATATATATATATATATATATATATATATTTTTTTTTTTTGAAAATTGATTTACATAAATAATTATTATTTATCATTTAATTCATAAAAATTAACAAATCTCATCCTAATTTTGACTCCATTTACGAGCAAAAGATATGTTATTTTTATCCTTTTAAATAATTATGATATTGACTTAATTTTGTATGAGCATATGTGATGGGAAATCTTTTCCCAAGCACAACTCAACATAAAGGACTTAAGAGCTCTTAACTATAAAACTTATTAGTCCCAATCAAGACCTATAACTCACCAAAAAGAACAAGCGAGCCTAAGGCACTAAAGAGGCATTTTTAGAAAGACTTTGAAATCTTCTTATCTTGAGGACTCGCAATTCGAAAAAAAAAAAAAGAAAATGTTACTCTCCTCCATTATCACCGAAACAAAGCATTAAATAAAAAATTTCTAATGATGACATCAATCAAATCATTATTCATTATAATTGTATTAACAACGATATAAAATCAAATACAACAATGAAAAAATACCAATACTTGTAGGCTCCTCTACTAACCTCAAGAGAGAAAGAACATTCATTCTCTTTAATCAATGTAAAAACTTTCACGATCGCCTATTTAATATGAAGAGGATGATTAAGATAAAAGGACCAAAAGAAGATCTCGTAGAAAACTTGGCACGTAAGTGCTATACATAGGAAAACTCCTAAAAAAAGGATTGTATTTATGCATTACTCCTTCTCTTATAATAAATCTAAATACAAGCCATACTTTTCATCACAAAAACTATAAACATGTTCTCAAATTACTTTCTAAGCGATGTCCATTCATGCCTCATTTACATTCTTACTAAACTACATTTAAACTAATAACATTAGTATATAAAAAGTCCTTTTAATTTGACATCTTTGACAACTAATTTAAGCGTCGGAGGGTCTCCGATCCAATTAGAAGGACTTAATTTACGAGTAGATGACACAAAGGGATTTTTGCCCATACTCAATGAATGATTGTCATATGCAATTGCGAACCACATGTCTTAAATTGTGTGAGTTGAGTTAAATAATGACTCATCAACTAGAGTTGTCCGTGAAGATTTGAGCAAAATGCTCATCAAATTTTCATATCTTCAATCTTGCTCTCTAAAATATCTCTACACTCATGTCTAATGGATAAGATAATAGCTCTCGAATGTACTACTCCTCTAGACTTTGTTAGTCTCGACGCCTAACCTATGAACGTCATCCAACTAAATCAACATATTCGAATCTCCCAAAAGTGTTTTTGGCACCTCGAGCATAAATCAAAATGCTTGGGTCAATCCTTAAACGCATGTACACCCTTTAACTCTAAATACTCCAATACCCAAGCGCACCGAATCTCATATCAAAATAGTCATCTCTTTCCCGATCATGGGTCAACGAGGCTTATACATGCTAGGTAAGGTGTATAAAAGACATGCTAGTTCTAAAAGTAAAAAGACACCACACGCTTTTAGAATCATAAAAAATCTTACACATTACATAGAAAAAGAACTTATGACGCAAAGATCTCACGAGAGAAAAGAAAAGGAAAGAAAGATTTAAATGTCATCATAATGCTAAGAAAGCACTTAGTGCCATTAGAGAATGCTAAAAAAAAAAAGCACTAGCAATGCTTCTCCTTATTAGAAACATAGCATGCAAACCTAGAAATCAAGCGCTATTACGTCAAAAAAAGGTCTAAAGTCTTCTTTTTCTCATGCATAAATCACTATGAATATAAGCTTTACATGTCGATCTTGCTCCATGTATCCTTAATGTCAAAATCTCTAAAAAGTTTCTCTCAAATAAAATGAATCTAGATATATAAGATGGTTCTACCAATCTTAAAGAGCACGTACAAAAAGTGAAGGAAATCCTTAAACTTATGTTATGGAACATGCAACCTATAAAGTATTCCCCACTACCTTAAGAGGCACCGTTAAAAAGGAGTGCAACGAAGCATAGATCTTGAGTCTATCCTAAACTTTAAGGATCTCAACTTCGAAAAAAAAATCTTAACTTCAAGCCTATAACTTGATTCTCTACCAGTATTCTTGTTAAAAAATTTTTGACTAATCTTTTTTCTTTCACGAGTACAAAAAAAAAAGCACTTGAATGTATCTCTTTTGATTCTAAGAAGAGTTGCTTAAAAAGGAAGGTCTACTAGAATCGATAGCCATAAAGGCATTTATTAAATGGGTTAGTGACATTGAATTATAGAAAAAGATCTACAATCTTCCTCACCATAACTTTTATAAAGTAAAAAAATTGATTGAAAGCTACATCATAGTAAAAGAAATAATTATTGTTTGAGAAATGCTCCTCAAGTTCTAGAGACTAACCAATAAATCAAAGGAAAAAAAAAGTCATCACCTACCATACAGAGTTCGAAAAAATCAAGAAGGCTCGTATACAGTCGCCTTATATTCCTAGAGGTCCAGACAATTCCTCTAAATATGACCTAAATAGAAGTGTTTGTAACCATTTAGAGGACAACATTCATAAACTTTCTTCGACCAATGAAAGATCCTTTTTATCCGAGAGACCTAAAAAAATATTACCTTTATTATTGGAATTATGGGTATGACACCAAATATTGTTACTCTTTAAAACAAAACTTAAAAGATTGATCACCGAGAGTTTCCTTAAAAGATGCTTAAAGAACAACCCCAATTGTCATAATGAAGAACTTGAGCACCCTCAAGATGACTAGCTAAAGATCGATATCATCCTGTTAGGGGTAACTAGTAAAGACTAGTCTTGTAAAGGGGAAAACAAAAAAAAATGGTCCTAACCACAATCCTAACAAAAAATTCATGGCATAAGCTAATAATCTTCACTCCTAAAGAATCTTCAAGGATTATCCATCCTATTGATGATGCCTTGGTTGTTAGCACCTAAATTTTTCCCAAAAAAACTCCACAAAAATAAAAATAAAAAAAGAGAAAAAAGACTAAAAAAAGTATATAATTGAGGGATGCAATTAAAAAAGGAGGAGAAAATTACCAAAATAAAGTGGATTTCTAATATGTGGGACCAAACCAAACTTCAACCAAAAACCCTAAAAAATAGTATAAATATCACTTTTTCTCTAAAAAATTAGGGAAAGCTCGCTTTCTCTATCTAAAAACCACTAACCACTTTCACTCATAAAACTATAACCTAGTCGGATCCCTCTCTCTTGAAAATCAAATAAGTAGCCATCCTCCATGTTCGATTAGCCTTTCCAACCGATTCCGCAACTCTTTTAGTTGGTCCAACAATCTCTCTACGTTCGATAAGCCCGAACTAGCCGCTCCAAACCCGATCTCCTCCTCCCAAAATGCCGACCAACACACAAACTAAACCAAGTAACCCCTCCTTTCACTCGGTTTAACCACCACGATAGGTCATATCGAACCAACAACTCCTCCGAAGAATTGATCAACTTGTTACCCCGTCCGATCTATACCTCCAGCCAATCTAGCAACCACATCGTCCACCTCTAATCGGTCTAGTAACCACGTCGTCCTCTTCCAACCAATCAACTACTCCTCTAGCTTGATCTAGCCATAAATCATGGTGAAGTAGCCGCTCGATGTCCAACCAACGAACCTCTCTTATAATAGATCCGAACCGGTCGACAATTTTCAATCAATCCAACCCTTCAAATAGCCACCCAATCTAGATCTAACAACGAAAAGTCGATTCTCCTCTTTGATTGACCGAATATCGGTTTGTATCGGGGTTGAAAAGTTTAAAATTAACCCTATTTAATAGTCTAAATTCATCCTACTTTTTACGGTAATTTATTTTTTTATCTCTTATTTTATTTCATTTTGTTTTAATATGTATTAAATTTTATTTATGTTGATGTGTGTCTATAATTAATTAAATTACCATGATATGCTTATAAATTAATTAAATTGTTGATGTGGTTAGATGAATTTGAATTAGTGCTGTACTTATATACTTTGAATTATTGTTATGGTTATGTGATTATTGAGCTAAAGTGTGTAAGATGCATATAATGCATCAAATATGCAAAAAAATAAAAAAAAAAAAAGATATAAAAATATCAAGAAAAAATATAGTATTAATTTATTCTATAAATATTTATTGTTATTTGTGTAATTACACTGCGTTAGTTTAAACCTTGTTTCTTTTGGATTATTTGTTTGTTAACAATATTAAATTGTTCATATGGTTGATTTCATCTAAAAATATACAATTTTGAATCGCAATGGTCCAAACCTTCTTTTTGGATCATTTCGCCCATTACAACGATTAATTAATATGGTGTCAATTTTTGCTAACAAAATCATGATATTCAAAGTCATGTCGATTATAACCTTGTTAGATTTTTTTGCCACTTTTTGTCAATTTTGCCTTTTTTGTCATTTTTTTTCAAATTTATTGATTTTTTCAACTTCGTTGTTTTTATCACTTTTATAGGTTTTGCCATTTTTGCCAACTTTGTCAATTTTGCCACTTTTATCATTTTTATCGATTTTGCCATTTTTTTCCCATCTTCAATGATTTGTCAATTTTGCCTATTTTGCATAATTGTCTATTTTTCTATTTATTGATTTACCAATTTTTCTTATTTTGGCTAATTGCCTATTTGTCGATTTTTCCATTTGCCTAATTGTTGATTTTCTAATTTGCCAATTTTGCCTATTTTACCTATTTACCTATTTGTCAATTTTGTCGATTTATTGATGTTATCGATTTTTCTTAATTGTCTATTTCTTGATTTTGCCAATTTATCGATTTTACCTATTTGTTGATTTTGTCAATTTGTTGATTTTGCCTAATTACCTATTTGCTAATTTTGTCAATTTTTTTTATTTGACCTATTTGTCGATTTGTTGATTTTGTCAATTTTTTCGATCACTTGTTTGTCTACTTATCGATTTTGCCAATTTGCCTTGTCTATGTTGCTTACTTGGAAATTTTTCCCTACTCTACCTATCTTACCTTTTTTTGCTTATTTGTCAATTTTTAAGTTTTATTTTCACGCATGTCATTCGAGTCGCATTAGCCATATATCACTACATTCATCATGCTCTTTTCATTTTCTTAGTCATTCATTACGGAGTGAGGATGAGGTCATTGACCAACTAAATCTCAAATCACTCAATCAATGGGTAAATATTTAGAAATAGGTATAGACTTTCTTCATAAAAAAATCAAAAATCAAATCAATATTGTATGTAATGCAACTTACCTTAGGCAAAATGAGGTAGGGTGATTTGTAATTTTCCCTACAAGTAATAAATTCCTTATTCGGAACTGCGAACGGACTAGTCATAGGGTTTTCCAATAATCATAATACTAGGAGACGACTCAAGTCTTTTTTACCCAAATTCATCGCCATTTCCTTACGATAGAATGACGACTCCACTAGGGATATACTTACGGTTAGGCTTTACATATAATTCTTGAATTTGATTTCGATGACGTGATGAATTTTTATGCTTGTATGTCGATTTGTGTAATTTACCTACCTTATTTAAATTCATGTCTTTTTGTCATTATTTGCCTTGTATTTTTATACTTGCTTATTTTTATTTTATTTTCATACTATTATTTATGTTCTTATTTTTATGTTTAGGACTAGATATAGAATAATGCATATGCACACACTACACTCATCATTATTTTTCATGTTTATCACACACTTACCTCGGGACTTAGGAAGGTAGCACCGATGTCTCGATGGGTTTCATCCTAGATAAATACTCATGAAATCTCAACTCTTCTCGTTAGGTGCTACCACACCATGGGTAGTTGATGATTTTTCATGCTTACCAATCATCGCCTTTAGTGACCCCAATGATTATATTATGATTTGCCGGGCTTAAAGAGACCTTATTTGAGACTTAGATAGATCTTATCCTGTTCATGTAATGACTTAGAACCAAATCATAAGATTATCATTTCTAAGTAAATACACTAGGCAAGTCGGATGTATTGAAACCTTGACTGAACAATTTGGTCATGATGTTTCAAGATGGATGATAAGAGGATTTAGTTTAGTTTTTGCAACGTTTAAATAGCAAAGGGGTTTCGAAGCTTGATCGAATATTTTAAGAGTTACCGATAAAACCCAATTTCATCTTTAAACCAATTTGGGATAATTTTAAAATGTCAAAAAATTAATGATTGGACCTTTTTATCATCCTCACATGAAGGTTATTCCATACTCAATCCCGAGTGTTGTTTTATTTTTAATATATTGCTTATATCTTGTATTTGTTGTCTCTTGTCTAAGCGAAACATAGGTCGACTCGCCAAAACCACACTTCCCTCGCATATTCACCACACTAGAGTAAGAAGAAAGATGAAAAATGAAGAAAAGACTTTACTTGAGCAAAATCACCGAAGGAGATAGAGGTGCTAAAAGAAAAGGTTAGTAGGCTTATTGCTCTATTGAAACAAAGTTAGCAAAATCGCATGTCTTTAGAAATTATCGTCTAAAAAGAATTCGGCTAGTCATCAACTATGTTCACCACCATGTCACTCAAACTCGCTGTACCACCTTTTGATATGCCTTATTTAGAGTTTGTCGATACTACCGATCATGTCAACTATCCCACATCAAGGGACACATATGAGTTTGCTCTTAAACCTTCGAACCCTACTCTTATATTGCTTTAGACTATTTAAACGCCAATAGTTGTAACTATTGATTTCAACACTAAAGAATTGACCAAGGAAAAGATAGCCTCGGGACTTAAAACTAAGAAGCTCATGACTATTGAGGAAAGGTTGAGAGCTATCAAAGGTATGAAAATATACGACCTTCTTCGAGTCAATATCCTAGGACCCACCTAAGAATCTATCCGAATAAGATGACTAAGGTAGCATGTAACAAAAAGCTACCGATCCACTTCTTTTCGAAAGTCTTGATGGTTCTGCTCTTAGATGGTTTATTGACCTGGACCGGACCAAGATAAAAAAGTGATAAAAATTTGGTGGATATATTCTTGAGGCGATATAAATTTAATCTAGAGATAACACCCGACAAATCTAGCATACAATCGATAAAAAAAGGCTCGATGGAGTATATTAGAGAGTATGCTCAACGATGATGAGAAATAGCTTCTCGCATTTGTCCTTCCCTTCGAGAGAGAATTGGTTACTCTTTTCATCAACATTTTCAAGGCTCCATATTATGGCTATCTTTTGAGTAATGGGTCAAACAACTTTGCTCGAGATAGTTTCTACCGTAGATCGAATAGAATAAGTTATCAAGTCGAAAGGATAGTCGATCCTTTAGAATCCGAACACAAGAGAAGTGACTTTAGCCAAAGAAAATACATAGAGGTACATCAAATTAGAGGATCTTTTTTCATTCTTAGAGGATAATGGAAAAACTCTTAGAGGAATAAAAATCAGTTCATCCCTCAAAACAACATGCCTAGCCCAAGTGCATAGTTCATAATTCCTACAAATGTCAATCCAACCAACATAATTGGATTAACGACCCAAATATCAGCCTTTCCATGATATCAAATGCCACATAATCCCTATCAAACATGAAATCATCCCTATCGAGTCGCTCAAACACTTACCTTACCCCAACGTCAACCTCAAACACATTATTGAAGCCTATAAGAGTTTATCAATCATCCAAGATCACCCAATTAAAACTCTTCAAGGAATACCGATAGGGGATAATTCAATGATAATTACCATCACTTACCATATCTCTTAGTAATTTCTTCGAGCACTCGGTAATCGTTGATCAAATAACTCCTATGACACTTACACCGCTCCAATCAACATTTCCATATTGGAACAAACCAAACAAGGTGTATGAATATCATAGTGATGCCAATGGTCATAATGTTGAGAACTCGTGTAACCTTCAAGAAAAAGGGTGTGAAATTTGATTGATCAAGACTTGATTGCATTTGAAGATTCCTCAAACCCATGAACACTAATTCCAATCGTTTGTTGAATCATGCTCGCTACGTGGGAGTAAACATGCTATCGTTAGATGACATAAAATTAGCTAGGGAAAAGAGTCGAATAATTGGTTTAATAAAGGAGTGCTTTTTATTTTTAAGACCGAGTGGTTCTCTTATTATGATTATATTTGCCTTTCTATCATTATAGCTCATAAGTACATTATGCTAAACTTTTTATGATGTTTTCATAATAATGTTATTTTATTAGGTCATGTAAATTTTTCTCATCTCTACCTACTTATTTCCATTTATCTTATTTTCATTCTCTATTTAGGACATCAATATGATCATACCCTAAAAGCACCAAATGATTATGCTAAAAAAAATATTGACCTAACTTTGATGACACTAGACAAAGAAAACTCCGTTATGATTTTCATAGATTGAGTTGTTTCTTTGAATCTATTATCTTAGCATGGTTTATTATTTATTTGAAGTCGAGAGATGTTTATTTGAAAGTATCATTCGTCATTTTACGTCATTCAAGATGGAAAAAGTAAAATGGTAAATGCATTTAACATATAAAAACATGTCATATAAATGCTAGGGGCAACTCATTTTTATCAAAACTAAAAATGTCTTTTCTCTATTAGCCTTTTTAAGATAGCCTTGGCTAGGATAATATAATGATGCCCTAAACAAGAAGGTAAATGATTTGATGTCTTAAATGATGATAAGTGGTGCACACTCGGATAATGATACCATTCGATCTATCGTTTCTTCTTCATAAATCATGATTTTCAAATGAAATTAAAGCCTATCAACTTGAGCGAGTTAGATTAGAGATGAAGAAAGGTCATTTTTTGATATATCCTTCCTAAATAAATTTTATCCTTTATCATCCCATAAGCCTTTGATAAATTCTTTCGATAACAACCCAAACCAAGATCACTCCTCACATTGGGGGAAATTTAAAGGTGTATGAAATCCATGATGTTCTTCTAAAGAAATTAGAGGTTTAGATCATAAAAATCGAAACGAGCCTTGACGATTATTCCAAAACAATGAGGGTAAAAAAAGAAAAAACTAATAACAAAATGACATTAAATGGAAGAAAGTGTTATCTAAGTAGCCCATGTTATGATTCGGAGCTAGAAAAGGTTGTGGAATCTTAAAAAATGATATGAGTGAATATGAAATAAGAATTGAGATTAAAAGATGAGATCGACCATTAAAAGGTCAAAGTCGGTATGGCCAAGCCTAAAATAATTTTGATGGATGATAACACGATCCCAAGTCTTTATATCATCAAACACTTTTTGAGCCTTTTTATATCTTTTTGTTCATGAGCCAAAGCCTTAGCCTATATTATGTGCCTCTTTAAAAGCCATTTCTAATCGAGGATGACCTACTTTATGTTGATAAGTTTAACTAAAAAAACTATTAAAAAAACAAAAATTTGCTTGTGAATCACAAATCATCATTCATAGTACTAGATTATAAGTTCTTATTAAATAAATAGGGGCAAAGAACAAATGAAATCAAGATCTTTGCAAATTAAAGTATCTATTTGAGCCCAATTTTCTTAAAAAGTCTTTAAGCCTAGAAAATCGTTTAAGTCTACTTTTCTTAAAAAGCCTTTAAGTCAAGAAAATCCATTTGAGCCTACTTTCCTTGAAAAGCCTTTGAGTCCATGACATCCAATCGAGCATTTCACTTACTTTAAGCCTACATTCAACACTTATCTTTCAAACAATAAAAAAAATGATTTTGGTTCAAACCTTTTATGTGATCCGAATACATTTCACTCATTTACCCTAAAAAAGGTCACCTCAAGGATTGCATCACGACATTTACATGATGTGTTTTAGCTTTTGACCAAACGAATCAAATATTTTCTTGAATGAGATTACATTCTCGTAAACATCTCTATGACTTCTTTTGAATAATTCAACTTGTTTCAATGAAAATTAGTCGATATATGGCCTAATCCATGAAAGTCAAATCAATTGAAAGTTGAGTCTTCTAAAAAGAATTAAAATCAAATCAACTTTACTTTTATCCGAGTGAAAAAGAAATCATTGAGTTATAGTCAAAACGCATTAAAGCAATCATTTAACCTTCGCTTATCTTATTCTTGTTTTGCCCAACATAACACCATTTACTCTCTTTTATCTTTCAAGATAACCCAATTTTCAAAAATAATATCAATCCCTATAAAGTCTTTTCTTTGGTTAAATACACAATCCTATGATTGACATCGTTTATAAAATATGATGATGTAATGAATCGATAAATGATAACATAGTAAGAGTTTTTGCTTACATCGGGTAGACGATAAGGCTTTTTTTTATGAAACTTGACACAAGATCCTTTCGATGAATTAAGAATGATGATGATGAAAAATATCTCCATGATTTCTACGTCAAAATTTTTTATATACGCTAACAAAAGCCCAAACACTTTGGGGGAAATACTCTAAAAGAATGAAATAACGAACGACCGTTTGCCTAACTATAAGAGCAAATGCCGTTTAGACAACATGAACAATATCTAGTTAGAACTTAAAAAGAAGACATAATTAGAGGACATCCGATTAAATAGACAAAAATCAATAAGAGTAAATAGCATAAAATCTCAAGCCTATTCGAATGCCGATGATTTACAAATAAGGAGAAGAGGTTTGGCGGTGATAATTTATACTTCTTTGATGATAATCGGGTATGTCGCTTACAATCTTATGAATTACCAATGAAGGGTCACCTTCCGAACCTCAAGGATGGTTACCCACATTAAACTATGTTAAGAAGAAAGTCATTCACAATTGACCAGTGATTTAAGGACAACCAGTCATCATTTGACCTTGTCGATTGATTTGTTTGTTTGTTACTCTTTTATGATTTTCTTTATAAGCTTACTATACAAAGCCAAAGAAAATTTTGTTTTTCAATGGCTCTAAGTCGTAAGCATTGTAAAGAGGGGTAACTCGTTAGTAATTAAATTTTTCCCAAAAAAATAAAAGAAGAGAAAAGAGACTAAGAAAAATACAATTAAGGGATCCAATTAAAAAAAGAGGAGAAAATGATAAAAATAAAATGAGTTTATGAGATGAGGTACAAAACCAAACTTCAGCCAAAAAACCCTAAAAAATTAGTATAAATACCATTTTTTCTCTAAAAAATTAAGGGAGCCACTTTCTATCCCTAAAAATCAATAGCCACCTTCTCTCACAAAATTGAAATCTAGTTAATCCCTCTCGTTCTCTTGAAAACCAAATCAATAGCCATCCTTCACATCCGATCAGCCTTGTTGACCAACTCTACAACTTCTCCAATCGATCCAATCGTATCTCCACATCCAATCAATTAGAACTAGTCGCTCCAAACCCGGTCACCTCTTACCAAAATATCGACCAACATACCAATCGAAACGACAGCCCCTCTTCTACCGGTTCAACCACCTCGATAGGTCGACCGATACAACACCTCCTCCAACAATCGATCAGCCCATTGCCCCATCTAATCTAGACCTCCAATCGATCTAGCAGCCCATGTCATCCACCTCTAGCCGATCCAAGTAGCCACGTCATCCTCCTCTAAGCAACCAATAGCTTCTCTAACTCGATCCAACCATTAATCACAATGAAGTAGTCGCTCAACATCCAACCGGTAACCTCCAACCCGATCTAAACCAGCTAATAACCTCTAGCTCGGTCTAAATTGGCCAAAAGCCTTCCTTGTAATATATTTGAACCGATCGAGTAATTTCCAATCAATCTAACCCTTTCGGTAGCCACCCGATCTAGATCTAACAATGGACAACCAACTCTCCTCTCCGATCGACTAAATATCGGCCTCTATCGAGGTTGAAAAGTTCAAAATTGATCCTATCTAACAGTTCGAGTCCATTGCAATGATGTATTAAATTGTAATTTATTTTTTTACCTCTTATTTTATTTTATTTTTTTTAAATATGTATTAAATTTAATTTGTGGTGATGTGTGTCCGTAATTAATTAAATTATTGTGATATACCTATAAATTAATTAAATTATTATTATGGTTATACGACCTTGAAATTTGAATTAGTGTTATGCATGTATGACTTTGAATTATTATTGTGGTTGTGTGATATTGAGCTAGAGTGTGTAAGATGTATTTAATGCATTGAACCTACAAAAAGTGTCAAGACACGAAAATATCAAGGTGAAATGTGGTATTAATTTATTTTGTAACTATTTTTTATTATTTATGTAATTGCACTACGTTAGTTTGAATCTTGTTTCTTTTGGATTTTTTTTTGTTAATAACATTAAATCGTTCGAGAGGTTGATTTCATCTAAAAATATATAATTTTGAATCGCAACGGTCCAAACATTGTTTTTTGATCATTTCTGTCCATTGCAATGATTAATTAATATGATATCTATTTTTGCTAAAAAAATCATGATATTCAAAGTCTTGTCGATCCGAACCTTATTGTTGGATTGTCTTTTCCATTCCTGCCAACTTTGCCAATTTCGCCTTTTTTTTTCTTTTTTTTTCAAATTTATCAATTTTATCAACTTCACTCGTTTTTATTGCTTCTATGATTTTTGTCATTTTTGCTAACTTCGCCAATCTTGCCATTTTTATCATTTTTATCGATTTTTCCATCATTTTTGCCAACTTTAATGTTTTGTTGATTTATTAATTTTACCTAATTGCTTATTTATTGATTTATTGATTTTATCAATTTTGTCTAATTGTCTATTTATCAATTTTTTTATTTTACTTAATTTTCCTAATTGCTTATTTATCGATTTTGCTAATTTATCAATTTTAACTAATTGCATATTTGTCAATTTTATTGATTTTACCTAATTGTCTATTTGTGGATTTTGCCGATTTTACCTAATTGTCTATTTACTAATTTTGTCAATTTATCGATTTTTATCTATTTTACCTATTTGTCGATTTTGTCGATTTTGCATGATCGCCTATTTGCTTATTTATGGATTTTGCCTATTTGTTTATGTTGCTTACTTCGAGTGTTTTTGCCTACTCGTCTATCTTGCATTTTCTACTTATTTGCCAATTATTAAGTTTTGTTTTCACGTATGACATTCGAGTCACATTAGCCACATATCACTACATTCATTATGTTTTTTTCATTTTCATAATCGTTCATTACAGAGTGAGGATGAGGTCCCCGATCGACTAAATCCTTAATCACTCGATACATGGGTAAATGTTTGAAAATAAGTATGGACTTTCATCATAAAAAAAATAAAAAATCAAATCAATATTGTATGCAATGCGACTTGCCTTAGACAAAACGAGATAGAGTGATTTTTAATCTTTCTTATACATAATAAACCTCTTATTCGAACTCGAACAAACCGAGTCATTAGATTTTCTAGCAACCATAGTACTAGGTAGCAACTCTAGTCATTTTTAATCTTTCCTATACATAATAAACCCCTTATTCGAACTCGAACAAACCAATCATTGGATTTTCTAGCAACCATACTACTAGGTAGCGACTCTAGTCATTTTTATCCAAATTCGTCGCCCTTACCCCCGACATCGACCTATGACATTGGTCATCACTATCATAATCTCTAGACATAAAGTCTATCGCATCTTGATAGATAATGAGAGTATAGTGAATATCCTCTCTAAAAAAGGCTTTAAGTTGATGGAGCTTACGAGCATCCCTACTTTAGCCCACAACTACACTAATAAAGGGCATAGAAAGAGAATGAGTGCCATAAAGGAAATAATATAACTACCTATCAAGATGGGTGCTTTATTTTAGGTGATTACCATCACTCTAATGTTTTGAGTGGTGGAAATAGGCCTAGCATACAACGCCATTTTTGAAAGATCATTTTTGCGCAAAATAAGGAAATAACCTACATAAGGTATTTATCAATAAATTTTTTTATGCTAAAAAGGATAACCATCATCTAAAGGAATCGGTTAAAAGAAATAGCACCGAAAAAAAAAAATTCAAGAATGGCTTTATAAAAAGTCGAAATTTTTTTTTCTCAAGTCTAAAGTCAAGCTTTGCTTTTGCCATAGCCTTTGTAGTCGAGCCACAAATGATGTATATAGTTAAATATTTTGATGTGAAAGTCCCTCTTTTGCAATTAAATACTATCTTATTTAAAAAGATCACTTGAATAAATTATCTTCGGACTCTACAATTAAGTCACACATACATGCTAAAAGATCAATGGAAAAAATTATAATCATATCCTTAGAAAGGGAGGAGACAGAACTCATAGCCAAACCTCTTAAATGTTAAGAATACCATAAAATTATAGTCATGCTCTAAAAGGGATAAGCATCCAAATGCCATATGATATGTATGCGGCTATATTTCTAGAATGACAAATAATTAAATCGTATAGAAATAATGCATGACCAAATCTTTATAAGGATAGAAAATCATACCCTAAATAAAACTCAAAAAATGTACCCTTCAAAGAGCAAATAAGCCAATAATTGCTCCTATAAGATGAGACACTACAATTCATTATAAAGTTATAAAGTATACATGTTTCTTTTTGTTACTTATAGAGGAAAAACAATCAAAAAACAAGTCACATACAAAATTTGGAATCTCCAAATACACCACAAGAGATAAAATAGTTAACCAAACACCAAGTGTCACATATACTTTAGGCTTCTCAAATCCATCAAAAGGGAGAAAACAACTAAACAAATGCTAGGCCCTAAACGAGCCTTGAACATTTTAGAGACATGAGATAGTATCAACTTTTGTGTAAATAAAACAATATTAAGAAAAAAAGAGAGGAAAAACACCTTATAATCACGATATTATATAAACGAGCTTACAAATACAATTACTATATAATTATAAAAAAAAAACCTTATAATTCTATCTCTACCACTACATCTTTTGAAAAATTCTTTCTTTACTATCCATTATGCTAAGAAAGTAAAAAGGAAAAATAAGTTAAAAAGGTATATAAAAAAAACCCCAAAACTACGATAACTCAAAAGGCAATAAGCTCTAATTTATGATGGTGAAGAAAACTATAAATCTAGAGCATTTTCTTTTAAATAAAAAAAGAACCTTATACCATAAAAGGATTCTTCATCAAGAAAGAAGAAGAAGTTAAAGAACTTTCAAGCATCGCTAGATAGCCATGATCGAACTCTAGCTGAGTCACTCTTTCTAGTGGCAATATCTCTTGTTTTAGTTATGGTCGTAAGCCTTTATAGTACCTTAGATTCTTGAGCAACAACTACCTCTCTTTCCATAAAGGCTTGCATTGGAACTTTCCTAATATCTTCTTATCTCTCTCTCTCTCTCTCTCATCTCCTCGCATAGAGATTAAACTTTTATGTCTTATTTCGATAACAATCACAAACTCCTATAAGAGGCCTACTACCTTAAACCTCTTCTTCTTATTGCACTAGAAAAATAATTGTATTTTGTAATGGGATATTAGCGATGGTTTAAAAACCATCGCTAATCAATAAAAATTACGACGGTTAGGAAAAAAGATCATTTGTGAGGAGTTTAGCGATGATTTTAAAAATCGTCACCATTTCGGTCAAATCGATCGATTCTTGCGATGAATTTTTTCAAATCGTCACATATTGACACAAAATTAAAACCGTCGCTACATTTTATTTATTTTTTTCTTTCTTTGCAAGGAAGTGGTGATAATTTTTTCCAAAAAAATAATCATAAATGTACCAAAATTAGAAAACCGTCACTAAATTTTGACTATTAGGGGGAAATGATTTTTTTTGAATTTTTTAAGAACATTAGCAATGGTTTTTAAACCGTCGCTAAATTTTAATTTTTTTCTTTGTAAGGAAGTTGCGATGGTTTTTTCCAAAAAAAACCATCGCAAATATATCAAAATTAGCGATGGTTTTCAAAACTGTCACTAAATTTTGACTGTTGGGGGAAATGATTTTTTTGATAAAATTAGCGATGATTTTTAAACCGTCGCTAAATTTTATTTTATTTTTTGCTTTGTGAGAAAGTTGCGATGGTTTTTTCCAAAAAACATCGCAAATATACCAAAATTAACGACGATTTTCAAAACCATCGCTAAATTTGAACTATTAAAGGGAAAATGACTATTTTGAATTTTTTGGTAAAATTAGTGACGGTTTAATAACCATCGCTAAAAGTTTTAATCTCTAAATGGCCATTGGACCCGAATGTTTTCCCTAAATTTTCCGTTCCTCTCTTCTTCTTCTTCCAATCAGGATTTTCTCCTCCTAATTATCTCCTTAACTTCTTTAATTCTCCTTCTTTCTCTTATTTTCCTCTTCCCCTCCATCTCTCCCCTTTCTTCCTCCCTTTTCTTTTTCTTTCTCCCCTTCCCTCCACCTCCCTTAATCCAGCCTCTCCATCATGAATAGTGCCATGATAGTGACACCATCGTGGCGCAACAACTCCTCTTCCTTCGCTGGCGGCTCCTTCATCGTTTAATCCTCAAAGTATCTTATTGGTAACCCATTTATTCATTTTCTTTTATTGCAATTATTAAATTTTATGTTCTTTTTTGTTGTTAATTATTATTGTTAATTGTTGTTGTTTATTATTTATTAGTTAATTGTTAATGTAATTGTTATTGTTAATTATTAATTGTGTTATCGTTATTAATTATTTATTCTTTAATTAGTTAGTTTAATTGTTGGTATTTAGAAATTTAATTATCAATTGTTGTTATTTTATTATTTATTGATTAAGCATTAGTTAGTTTTAATTAATTTTATTGTATAAGTAATTGTTATATGTTGGTTATTAAATTAAGTGTAATTATTTGTATTTAAATAATTTTGTAAGAGTTAGTCTAATTAACTATGTGTTTAATATTTTTTATTTAGTTCGTTATTAATTTAAGTGTAGTTGTTTGTGTTTAAATAATTTAATTGCTCTTGAAATATTTAATAGGTGGTGTTAATTTAATTAAATAAACTATTAATTGTTTATTAAGTGATTTTTAATAAAAATTAATTAAATTATTTAATTATATTAGTCTTAGTTTAATTATATATATAGGTGTTAATTCAACCTTAATTAAGTAAATTTATTATTTATTAATTGAAAAATTAAAATATTATTTAAAATAATATATTAGGTTGTTAAATTGAGAAAATTAGTTTACAATTATATTATATAATTATTGTGTAAAATATATTATTATTTATTACTTTAATTTATTTGTTTGTTAATTAAGTTTATTTACTTATTGATTAAGTCAATTACTCAATAAGAAAATTTAATAATTTATGTTTAAAATAAATTTTTTAAGAGTAATTTTAATTAATTATGTGTTTAATAATTTTTATTTAGTTGGTTATTAAATTAAGTGTAATTGTTTGTATTTAAATAATTTAATTGGTTTTACCATATTTAAAAGATGGTGTTAGTTTAATTGATTAATTAAATAAATTTTATGTTAAAATAATTAATTTGTTAGTTAATTTTATTAAATTTTATATATTATAGTAATTGTTCTTTTATCAACAAGTGCAATTTTCAAAAAGAATTATCTCTCTTCTATCTATATGTTGTGGACCATAATGGTTTTTCTGTTATTTTTTGCTATGATAGTGTTTTTAGTAGTTACAAATGAAACATTGGCTAATAATATTGTGTTTCAAGCTCCGGTTGCTTTTGTAGGCGTTTCTTTGTTGAAATTATAGTTGTAGTGATTGCTCATTGTAGGTGAATAAATTAAATCATGATCGTCTTATTTTGTAATTTTCATTATGTTCATGCTATTAATTTCTTCCCACACTTCGATGTTTTCCATTTCTAATTATTTAATTAACATATTCCTTACGAGTTTAAGGATGAAGAATCAAATTCGTTAGCTTTACGTAACATTACTAAAGCAATGGTCATCACTTTCTTAATTCACTATCGATCACTTGAATTTGATCAAGGTTTTTAATTGCAGCATTTCCTTTGTAAGCAAACCAAAAAATATATTCATATATTTGTGATGTAACTATACATGCAAGGTTGATTTTAGGCAAGCATATATGTATATATAATATTGGTGTGTGCGAGTATACCTTTGCCCATTGATTTTCATTTCATACATATGATACTAGCTTTTCTTTTTCAAAAATACTTTGATCTATAAAGTTTCAAATACGCTTTATAATTGAGACTCGTGATATGGTTTTATATTCTTGGTTAACATACTACCTCAAGTAAATGAGATTAAAGCATGTATCGACTCACCATCTCATTATACGTAATTTGTTTACTAGAAAAATATTAGATATGATGATATTAGTAGAATAAAAAAAGATATTTTAGTTTCAATTATTTTTTATGGAAATAATTTAATTTTATTAATTTTTTTGAAAATATATATATATATATATATATATATATATATATATATATATATATATATTATAATAATTTTCTAATATATATTTTTAGTTTTTAAACTGGAGTAGGTTAATTTAAAACAATTAAAATTTAGGTAAATTTTTTTAAAAAAAAATTTAACGACGGTTTCATAAATCGTCGCTAATTTTTGAAGTTCAGCTATATTTTATTTTTTGAAAATTTACAACGAGTTTTAATTAAATTAGTGATGGTTTTTTTTTCAATGGCTAAATTAGCAACGAACATAAAAAACCATTGCTAAAAATTAGCGACAAGCTTTTTGGCAAGGGTTTTCAAATCGTCGTAAAAGCATCTCTAATTTTATTGGGCGATGGTTCTTTAAGAATCAACGATGGTCTAGATCGTCACTCATTTGCCGTTTTCTTTTTGTGGTGGTCTTTTTTATATGAAAAAAAATACGCTTGTACTTATAAAGATTGTAAAAAAAAAAAAAAAAAACACAAGTTAGCATTACCTAAAAGAAACTACAAGAGTAGAAGAAAAGCAAGAGCACATACATTTACGGAAAGATAAAGTTGTATGGCTTATTTCATCTCTCTAGCGAAAGAGCCATCAACCCAAGGCCCTATGTAAATAAAAACATACAAATATCCCTCAAAATACCAAAAATCTCTCACCTTCTTCTTCTTATAGGAAAACAACATTGTTAAATAGCTTCGATCAGAGATAGAGTTATTTTTTTAAAAAAGAGAAAGTAAGAGGACACTTCGAGGTTGGCTTAGGCATGGAAGTTTTAACGACTCCATTCCTTATGCACTAAGCGAGGAGAAAAGCCCATCTTAGCTACAAGAACTCTATCATCTTTGCCTTTATGATGAAAAATAGAAGTAGAGGCGACTATTACCTTTTTGGAGCCTTTCGTGGCTTAAAAAAAGCCTCGTGCTGAAGATCACCGAGCAGAGGCACGATTGTCTTAGTAATAAAAAGATCAACCTTATTTTAAAAACGTATAAAAAATCCATACGTTTGTAACACCATCAACTACTTCATGCCTCTTAGCCAATCACACACCTACACTCCCAACAAGTAGCCTCGCAAGAGGCTTCATCTAAAAGAAGGGACCGACACTAAAAGTGGATCACTATCTTTGATAACATCCCCATCAACATGTGGTAGATGAAGCTTCATAAAAAAATTAGCTAGGATCACTATGTCTTTCGAGCGACAAGTCTACTACAAGCATAAAGAATATCATACACTAAAAAGTGAAGGTACAAAAACAAATAAAAGCAAACTAAAAGGTCTATATGTCTACCCAACTAGCTACGGATCAAGGATCACCTTTTGACCAATATATTAACCATATACCTCTTTTATTTACTCTTTACTAAGTCCTAAAAAGCTAATTCATTATTAAACTAAAGAGGTAAGGTATCGGGATTAGCTCGAAGAAACCTCTATAAAGAGGAACACCTCTAAATGCTCCAATTGTTATCCTAAAAAGCTAATCCACAATAACAAGAAATGAACAACTCTTTTTTGTAATCTCTCATCAATTCGAGAGCTCTTATAAACACATCCTTTAATAGGCTCTCGAGCATAGGCCATAAAGTTATATACCCGAGGTTTTATTTTTTCAAATGCAACACTTATACGAGTCGAGCGATGAGAGAATCTAAAAAGCCTACGAGTTGGGATCATCCTAAGAAATTGATAGAAAAAGTCAAAAATAAGCATAATGTTCAACTCTGTTTAGGTGAATTTTACTCACACTTAGGCGAAAGTGGTAAAGCACCTCCATTATGAACCTAGCTAGTAGAAACATGAAATCACACTTTAGCATGTAAATAGAGATAACAATTTTCAAATTCCTTTTAACTATGCCAAAAAGAGTTTGTTCATCCTATTACTAAGATAGGCCGAACATGAAAAAAAAATCTCCCTTAACAAACAAACATAGGTAGTCATTCTCACGCTAAACATATAACTTCGACTCCTACAATAAAAAAGTCTTTCTTTCGGAAGACTTACCAACATCGAAATTAGTATCCATCCTCACAACTTTACAAGAAACATCCCTAGATATACTCCTAACCCTCTCTAAGTCAATCATTTTTCTATCCATGTAAATGAAAAAAGAAAAAAAAAAAAAGAGCAAAAGTTACCTTATAATCGTAATCTAAAATGATAAAGTACTCCATTAAAAAAAAAAAATCCTCATGAAAAAGGGTCACATAGAAGTGAAGAAAAAAAAAGATTTTTTTTTTGTATAAAACTTAAATGATGTGTTAAAAATATCCCATAAAAAAAACTTAAAGCACTTAAAGGCAAAAGAAAGACTCTAACAAGTAAGACTTGTATATATGTAAATGAAGGACTCTTTCTTCAATTAGGACACTTCAAATTTAAGAGATTATCTCATGCTTGATGTGACAACACTACATAAGGTAAAATTCGAGGTGTAAGCCTTTAATAAAGGCAATTATTATTCTTATGAGAAACATAAAAAACATAGTCTTACACCGTAATAAAGGCATTAAACATGCAAATGCTTGCCCTTCTCTCACTCAAAACGACTAAACTTAAGACACCTAGACTCATAAAGAAAGGATTGCTAACCAATCAATGTCAAGCCAAAATAACAACTAGAACACTAATAGTCACCCTTAACTAGAGAACGCACCATCCGAAGTACCTAACTAATAGTTTTCAAGTCTAAGCCAAACAAACTAGCCAAGACTTGAAGGGACTAATGATCAAGAGTCTTTTTTTAGCACAACCCAACAAAAAGGGCCCCATGGCTTTTAACTCCAAAACTCGTCATGCTTAATCAAAGCTCATAACTTTTTTTAAAAATAGCTCGTCAAATGAGCCTAAAACATTTAAAGAACACAATGGGCATCCTCCTAGAGGAAGACTTTGCGATTTTCTTACTTTAGAGGCTTCGTTTTGGAAGAGAAAGATGTTGCTCCTCTACCATCATCCGAAGATAAAATATTAAATAAAAAATCTTTAATAATGTCATCAATCGGATCATCACTCATCATAGTCGGCTTAATGTAGTAAAAAAATCAAATACAATGATGGCAAAACACCAATACTTATCAACTCCTTTATTAATTTTAAGAGAGAATATACATTCTTACTCTTTCAAATATACAAGAAACTTCCACTACTGCCTATATATATAAAAGATGATGATCAAGAAAAAACAACAAGAAGAAGATTTAGAGAAAAGCCGGCACTTAAGTGCTTCTACACATACGAGAGAAACTCTTAAAAGAAAATGATAATATTCATGTAATACTCCTTCTATATACAAGCCATACTTTTTATCGTAAGAACTACAAATAAGTTTTTAAATTGCTTTCTAAACAGGTCCATTTCATGTCTCTCCTATACTTTTCCTAAATTATATATAAACCAGTACATACTAACATACAATAATTTTTTTAGGTCAATTTACCACCTTTAGAAGGTTCCCAACCCAACCAAAGAGACTTATTTTAGAGTGACACATCGCAAGGAGATTTCTGTCCACATTCTAAGAAAGATCACCATCTATTATCATGAACCACGTGTTCTAAATTCATTAGTTAAGTTAAACGGTGACTATTAATGTGAAAATTAACCAAATCTACCATACATGAATCCTCGGACAAATGGTTAGAGCAATGATAGCTAGATGGTATGAATCACTAAATCCACGGTTTGGGGATTGATCTAAAATTCACCATCATAAGTAAGGAGTAGTTTGTATTAGCCTTCATCTTGTTGATAAAGATAAGGAAAACAGGCGCAAAATCGGTGAAAATGACTTTAGACAGGAACGTTAACGGCGTTATGGAGGCATCAGAAAAGGACCCACATGATAATCAAAGTAGGGTGTCAGAGAGTCTGAGCATGGACGGGACAAGTGACCTTCCCGAGGTGAAAAAAGGAGAGAAATGGGAGGGTAAAACTTTCCTTTCCTTTCCTTTCCTTTGCTTTCTCTCTCGTATGCGAAAGTTAAAATCAGAAGTACTGCTATATGTGTTGGGGTCCCACTAAGTTGCAGTTTTTGCAGATTTTCCTTTTGGCTGTCACTTTCCATCTCATTTACCAATGTTTTTTTTTTTTTTTTCCACCATGGTCAAATTACTGATAATTAGGGAATCGCCTAGTTACCATTTCCTCGCCGGTAGTTCTCTTGCATATAGAAAAACTCTTTCTTCGCTCCTGTTAATAAGGACTGACCACGTATTGAACAATTTTGTTTCTCATGTGAATTTTGGCTTGATTGAAGAATTGGGGTAAGTTCAGGATGTATGATGAAAAAGAAACAAGCTTGTTAATTATTTTCATAATAATGGCACTTCCATCTGCATTGATGGATTTGAATCTATAAAACCATGGAAATACATCTTAAACAATACAGTATGTGTTTGAATTAGATTATAGCAATAGCGTTAAAGGTTCTAGAGGGATGGAGCTTTCAGAATGATGGGAAAAAAAGAAAAAAGAAGAAGAAGAAGTGTTCAGTTAAATGTATATCTTAAATTATGTTTATATTGAGATGATTTAAAATTATACTATATATTTTAGGTTATATAGCTAATTTATATAATATTTTTTTATCTAATCTTAGTTTTACCTTTTTAAACATATAATTTATATATAGATTTCATACCAAAATTTTCAATAACCAAACATCAATTATGGAATTTGAAGTTTAAGAGCAACCTGTCTCAACTCCAAACAGGACTTTAGCTCCTGTTAGACATTAAAGTGATTGTTGCTTTTGCCCGAACCGTGATAAGAAAATGGTTCGATTGAGAAAGCATTATGCAAAGCGAAAAAATGCAAAATCATGTTTATTATTATTTTTAAATAAGCATTTCATATATGCTTTTTTAACCTTTAGAAGATAGAATATGGTCTCTTTTCTTTTATTGACTAGAAAAAAATGTTACAAGTAGTAAATTTGATGCTATAATATATATTTTACCAAGCACAAGTACAGCAGTTATGATATTGGATGGATGAAAATGTAGTAAGTATCCAAAACGATACATAAATTGTTGCAACAATACAGTCGTATCCTTAAGCATTATGTTCTTAAGAAGTTGATAAATTTTTTTGTAGAATACTTTAAGACTAATCCCACGAAACAAGTGCAGTGAAAACTGGAAAGTAATTAGTTAAATTGGTTTCGAAGGATGGTGCTGTTAACCATGGTTTACAGTTTACACTACGGAGATGATTTTGGTTTCTAGGCCAGTCCAAACCTGGAAAATTGCCCCTTAACGACTCCAGAGTTGAAAAAAACAGTAGTAATTACTATAAGAAAAGATGAGTGGTCACCACCTTACAAATATAACACACAAACCCCATTTTAGGCAACTAATCTCTGCAACAGAAAGTGGAGATGTATTTTTCTGTCTCCTCTAAATACAATTATAGTAATTACATTACCTTACACATCCCTTTCTCTATCTCTGCATATGCCACAAGGTTACAAAGCCTCGTTGCATAAACCAGAGAGAAAAGAGAAAACGACCTGTTATTATTCACAATGGCATTGGTTACCATTATAAAATGATACACACCCAATAGCCCTGTTCAGTTATAGAAGAGAGAGATAGAGAGAGCGAAAGGGACTCTGAGAAAGTTGCAGGTTTTATAGCAGAGGTCTCTGGCAGTAAGAGAGTATATATTTTAACTTTATCTATCAAATAATTCTCTCTTCCTTGCTCTCTCTCTATCTATCTATATAGGAGCCACCTGTTTGTTTCTCTTTATATTTCTCTCTTTCACGGTTGTATCAATTAATCTGCTGTTTATCTTAGAGAGAGATATAGAGAGACTTATTGTGTTGCCAGAACGATGTGATGGAACGATATAAAGCCGAGTCAAACTTGAGTCAGAGCTAGTCATGCTATAACTACATTACTTAAACCCCATAAGAAAAAAATTATTCAGAAAGAAAATCATAACCCCATTTGCATAAACCCTTCTCTTTCTCTAGAATCCTCACATTCATTTCATTGTCGGTGACTTCTTCTCAATGAGAGCTCAAAAGGGTTAAGTGACAGGAATGATTATTTTTTCTGTCAGGAGTCGTTAAGTTTGGAGGAGGGGTTTCTTTGAATGATAGTTGGCTTTGAGCGAACAAAATTTGTTTTTTTTTTTTTTTCTTCTTTTTAATCTTTTGGTGGAAGAGCAGTGAGGTGATGGCATTTCGTTTGGAATTTGTCCTTTTGGTTCTTCTTCTCTCTTTAGTTGTTGATTCTGCGCATTCTGATGACGGTGAGCCTTGTTCTGTTTGGTTGCTTGGCATATATAGAAAGTAAGGCAGAAAGTAGTTGAACCTGCGTTCCTATTTCAGTTGTTTTTTGAAACCAAAGTACACTGCTTTGTTATTATTTTAAGCTTCTACTCTATTGTGTAATTGTTTATGCCAGCTAGAGAGCCTTATTTTAATGATACAGTTGTTCTTGTGGACAAGGTGCCACTTCTCTTTTTTGGAATTTTATTCTTTTTAAAATTCACTCACTTGGTGGCATCGTTTTTCCTCAATATCAAGGCTTTGATAGCGAGTTCGTTTAGTTTCTATTGTCGAAGTCTGAGTTTTAATGTCAAAGATTGGTTCTTTTTTCTTCCAAAAACCAGGGTTAAGCATTTTCAGGGCGTCATCGGTTTTGTAGTATGTGATGTGTATTTCTTGTTCTGTATATCGACATTGATACTTTTGATTCTATTTGTTGAGTTATTGAAGGAGCTACATTATTGGAGATAAAGAAGTCATTCAGGGACGTGGATAATGTTTTATATGACTGGACAGAATCTCCAGCGTCAGATTATTGCGTTTGGAGAGGGGTCATTTGCGATAATATCACCTTCAATGTCATTGCACTGTTAGTTTGTTTTCTTGTCCCCATGAAAGCTATTGTCATTCTTAGTAGTGGTTAGTTACAGTGCGTTTTTAGAAGAAATCTCATCTTTTTTTATTCATGTTTGGCCTGTTCTGTTGTTGTAGTAATCTGTCAGGTTTGAATCTTGATGGGGAGATTTCACCTGCAATTGGAAATCTCAAGGACCTGACGTCCATGTACTGTTCCTCAATACTGTTTCTCTATTTTGTAGTTTTTCTTTTGTTGTGCTTTTATGCAAAGCCTCCATTTGTTTCCCTCAAAATCTTCGTATGGAAAATCTATCAAGGAAGTGATTTGCTATATTGGAAGAAACATATATTTCAAATCATTTTCTTTTCTTTTGAAATTTTCTCTCCAGTCTCCAATTCAAAGAAATGGAGTAAGCAAATTTGGTGCTTATGAGTGCGAACTTGACTCAACACTGATTTTATAGTGTCTACTTTGATCAGTGATCTCAGAGGAAATCGTCTCTCTGGCCAGATACCTGATGAGATTGGTGACTGCTCTTCTCTACGGAACTTGTAAGTTTAGTATCTGAATGACTTAAAGATATTACTTAAGATATGCTTGCCATTTGTATTCTCAGTTTAATATTGATTGCATGGTGTTACCAGGGACCTATCGTTTAATGACATTTATGGAGATATACCATTTTCAATTTCCAAGTTGAAGCAACTTGAAGTACTGTAAGTAGCTTTTCAAGCTTGCCTGTTTTTGTTACTTCAACTGCCGAATCTCTCTATTGTTGGAATCTGAATTTTGCTATTGCATGGATTTTCAGAGTCTTGAAAAATAATCAATTGATTGGACCAATTCCATCTACTCTGTCACAGATTCCAAACTTAAAAATTTTGTAAGATTTCTTTCCTCGATTTTGTTTTCCTATTCTAATGATGAAACTACCTAAACCTGATACATTCCAAATTACTGGTTCCAGAGACCTGGCACAGAATAGACTCAGTGGGGAAATACCAAGACTTCTTTACTGGAATGAAGTTTTGCAGTATCTGTGAGTACAACATTTGATGTTGTTTGAAATTTCCTCTGTTGTCTGTTGAAATATTTTCAGAATATATTAATCCATCTTATGATATTGTCGCATAAATCTTGATGGTCCACATTTTTTTAGTGGTTTGCGAGGAAACAATTTGTTGGGCACTCTCTCTCCTGATATGTGCCAGTTAACTGGGCTGTGGTTCTTGTAAGTTTTCTTAGTATTTATTGCTCTCACATTACTAAAACAAGACTCATTGTAGCTTTCAGCGTGTCACCTAACTTGGTTCCTCCTATTATTGTAGTGATGTAAAAAACAACAGTTTGACTGGCAAAATTCCCGAGAATATAGGCAACTGTACTGCCTTTCAGGTCTTGTATGTGCTTTATCCAACTCAATGAACTGAATCTTCTGGTGCTTTCTTTGGTTATTTGAGAGTTATATGCTTTTCCTTTTATTTGGTAGGGACTTGTCATACAACCAGCTAACAGGAGAGATTCCATTCAACATTGGATTTTTGCAAATAGCTACATTGTATGTGGTTGCAACGTACTTGTATTTGGTTAACGGCTTGATTTTTGATGGCATGATTTCCAGTTTATTAACTGTTCTTGCAACTGGTTGTGATGCTAGATCATTGCAAGGTAATCGATTGACGGGGAAGATTCCATCAGTGATTGGTCTGATGCAGGCACTTGCTGTATTGTAAGTGCTATTTATTTGCTTTTTCCTGACACTTCGAAGGATTCTGAGTTTAAAAATCAATAAGTCAAGCCTTCTGGATTTTTTTCCATTGTCATTTATTTTTGTTTCTTCTAGTTATCCCTTCCATTTTTTTTCTGAACAATTGTTCATCTTTCGTTGTCGTTTTTTCTTGTGTTAAAAAAAAAAACAGAGATTTAAGCAGCAACATGCTAACTGGACCGATCCCTCCTATTTTGGGAAATTTAACCTACACGGAGAAATTGTAAGTATGTCCTTGCTGTTCTTGTATTTATGATTTCTAGTTGTTACTCCAACATTAAAGATGGGACGTGATGGAAGCAGTTGCCATTACGTTGCATGTGTCTATGATGTTAAGTTGCAATGAAAAAAATTATTGTGATACAGAAATGTCATCAACTTCCTATCATGACCAATTATTTTACTTGTGTCTACCGTGCTGCTTGTTCCCTCACTACATGTTGAATGCTATATATTGATTTGAGTTGGCTAATTTTGTAGGTATTTGCATGGTAACCAGCTGACTGGATCCATCCCCCTGAGCTTGGGAATATGACAAAGCTTCATTACCTGTACGAACTCTTAGCTGCCACTTTCCTTGGTCTGCTTCCAATGCTACAGCACAAATGATCTTCTTTTAGAGTTGTATGCCCATCTTAGAGTGTCGCCAGCATATTGTTAGTGAAACTTATTACAAGCATGGTTCTGAAGCTTCTTCGTTCTCATTATACTGTTTAGTTGTCATTACACTATATTGGATTTGCTTACCCAGATTGATGAACAAAAGTATTCAGGAGATTGCAAGTGCAATCCTAGTGAATGATATGAAAATTCTCTCCTTTCCTTTTCTGCATTCTTAGCTGTTCATTATGATCTGCTCGTGATGAATGTGCAAAATATATCTCTCTTAAGTGCTTCTTGGCTTTTACCAGGGAATTGAACGATAATCAACTCACAGGGCACATCCCACCAGAGCTTGGAAAGCTCACTGATTTATTTGATCTGTATGCTCTGATATCCTTGAGCGTCTTTTCTTATTATTTTTTTATATATTATACTAACCAGTGTGATGTTCTTCCAGAAATGTTGCCAACAACCAGCTTGAAGGGCCTATTCCTGATAATCTTAGCTCATGCACAAATCTCAACAGCCTGTAAGCATTTTGTATCATTTCTGACACTCTTAAGGTTTAGCCATTTTAAGATGGCTCTTGACCATTTCATTTGATGTCAGCAATGTGCATGGAAACAAGCTGAATGGAACGATTCCACGTGCGTTGCAAAGGCTTGAGAGTATGACATACCTGTGAGTGGGGTCTTAATTGTGAAACTTTGTGATGAATGTTTGATGATGCTGGTTTCTTTTTGATTTCATTAGTTTTACATCACTCATTAATATTTCTTATTGAGTGAATGCATTCCCAAAGTTAACAGAATTTCACATCATTTTGTTTCCTGACCTTCCTCAGGAATCTCTCTAGCAACAATATTAAAGGTCCTATTCCAATTGAATTATCTCGAATTGGTAATTTGGATACTTTGTAAGTATTGATTGTTCCTAAAATTTCCTTCTTATGTCTTCTACTTCTATAACTGAGTACTTCTCCCCTAACCTGATCAATCTTGCTCAGGGACATTTCCAATAACAGAATTAGTGGATCCATTCCTTCTTCCCTTGGTGACTTGGAGCATCTTCTAAAGCTGTGAGTTTTTTTCTTTTCCAATCTTGAAGCTTTGAGTTCAGTGCTAAATAATTTCAGCATCTTAAACTTTTCTTCTTGCTGACACTTGCTGGTTGTGCAGTAATCTTAGTAGAAACCAACTAATAGGATTTATTCCAGCAGAGTTTGGAAACCTGAGAAGTGTTATGGAGATGTAAGGAATGATTGTGTGTTGCTGTTTTAAATAAATTGAAATTCCAATAGCCCGTTCTAATTATGTTTCATAATTTTTTGTTGTAGTGATCTTTCAGATAATCATCTCTCAAGATCGATTCCTCAGGAATTAAGTCAACTTCAAAACTTGTTTTTGTTGTAAGTTTTTGTAACTGCCATAGTCACTGAAAGAAATTTATATGCTGATGGCATTGGCATTGTCTTAACATATTTTTCAGCACTACAGCCAACACCCCTTTAATGCACTTGTAAGCTAGAGTTATATGATGGTTTGATGTCATTTTTGCTGATGATGTTGGTTAAAATTTGATTCATAAAATGCAGGAGACTGGAAAAAAATAATCTCTCAGGTGATGTGATGTCTCTAATCAACTGCCTCAGTCTAAGTGTCTTGTAAGTTTACCATAAAACTTTTACTTTCTTCTGAATGATGCTTGACCTTTATTGTGCTTTACGGTGGCATAATTCAAATATTAACTTCCCTAAACTTGTCTTGCTGCACCCATGCAGAAATGTATCTTATAACAACCTAGCTGGTGTTATTCCTACAAGCAACAACTTTTCAAGGTTTACACCTGACAGGTTAGAATATCTGACTGCATACTTATCAAAATTTTAACGGACATTTTTTTAGATTGCATCATAATTCTTTTCAGAAATCAACAGGCATTGCCTGAATTCAAAGCTTGAATTTATTCAATTTTTACTATTAACATGTTCTAATTAACATTTCAATGCTCACATTTAACTGATGTAACCTTCTGTGGCAGTTTCATTGGAAATCCTGGTCTTTGTGGCTATTGGCTCAGCTCTCTGTGCCACGATTCCCATCCAGCAGAGCGAGGTATTCATATATACAGTTTGTCTCGGCGCTAGTAACCTTGAGTTAGACAAGTGTCTTTAATTTCATGTATTAGAAGTAACCATCCAATGTTATTCCCCACAATAGTGCTACTAGGTAAAGTACTAGAATTTGACTGGGACTTGATGTGAGTCCTAGACCAGCTATTGCTTGTAGCCTTGTACCATATTGGGAATAACACTTGGTACCAAAATACTGAGTGTAAGATTTAACTTTTGATGGCATTACCTTTTCTCTGCAATTATCGTCCTGATTCCCGATCAGTTTATATGGGAAATGTATTTCAATGTATTTGTAGCTTTCATTATCTAGGAAAAAGGCAAGAGTTTCCTTCTAAGCATGAAATCATCTTCATATTGGAAGATTCTGAGTTACTCCATCAGAGGAATGGGTTTCATTATTATTATTTTTTGGTTTTCGATGCAGCCACAATTTCTAAAGCAGCAATACTGGGGATTGCTCTTGGTGCCCTTGTAATTCTTCTCATGATCTTAGTAGCAGCATGTCGGCCTCATAATCCAGTACCCTTCCCAGATGGATCACTTGACAAACCAGGCATTTTCTCTCTCTCTTATCATAGTATGCAAACTATATTTGATGATTTTTAACTATGGTGGAGTTTTGTCAGTCTGAAATCTGCTGAGTCCCATTAAAGGAAATTGAATGTTCCTCAAGTTTAAACTGACATATCTAAACCTTCTTAATCATCTTGCTTTTGGAGATAATTTTGAGGTGTGAAGAAATTAGCAACATAGATTAGAAAAGAATAAAATAAACAAATGCAATCAGCATACAGTTTTTTTTTTTTTTTTTTGCACAAAATCTACTTGTGATTTAAAATTATGATCGTCCTGCAATTGAAAATTATGTCTGGTTGCTAACTCTTGTGGGTTTGTTGGACAAACAGTTAATTACTCAACACCAAAGTTGGTGATCCTTAACATGAATATGGCGCTCCATGTGTATGAGGATATTATGAGGATGACTGAGAATTTGAGCGAGAAGTATATAATTGGTCATGGTGCGTCAAGCACAGTTTACAAATGCGTCCTGAAGAATTGCAGGCCAGTGGCTATTAAGAGGCTCTATTCTCATTATCCCCAGTGCTTGAAGGAATTTGAGACCGAGTTGGAGACAGTAGGGAGCATCAAGCATCGGAATCTGGTCAGCCTTCAAGGATACTCCCTGTCACCTTCTGGGAACCTTCTTTTCTATGATTATATGGAAAATGGCAGTCTCTGGGATTTTCTTCATGGTAAGTTCAAGTTTATTCACAACAGGGTTCTCTCCATGCATGCGTACATGAATTTTCTTTTATATTCTGATGTTTGTAAGTACTGTTTGTTTTTCAGGCCCTACGAGGAAGAAAAAGCTTGACTGGGATACACGCCTCCAGGTAGCACTTGGAGCAGCTCAAGGATTAGCATATCTACACCATGATTGTAGTCCTCGCATCATTCACAGGGATGTGAAGTCATCGAACATTCTACTGGACAAAGATTTCGAGGCCCATCTCACTGATTTTGGGATTGCCAAGCGCTTATGCGTGTCAAAATCCTATACTTCTACATACATATTGGGAACAATTGGTTACATAGACCCTGAGTATGCCCGCACTACCCATCTCACTGAAAAGTCTGATGTGTATAGTTATGGGATTGTTCTACTTGAGTTGCTAACTGGAAGGAAAGCAGTTGACAACGAATGCAATCTTCATCATCTGGTTTGTCTTCCGTCCGTCTTTTTTATTCCTTTATTTGGTATCTTCTGACCTACAGTGGAGGAAGTGCAAAGGCAAGTCATGTGTTAGTTTTCAATTTCTAGTTTGACATAGAATGATGTCTTTGCATGGAGCAGAAGCTTGTCACAAAAGAAATGATACTGTATTTATCAGTCCTCAGGAGTTGGGAGACGTGCATGTTCGAGCTTGTGTTTTTTTCCCCTCTTAACCACATTCTTAATTTGATGTCCTGCTCATTCATCCTGTTAAAACTGTAAATCGAGCTTATTGCATTACTATGTTTGAAAATAAATATATGGTAATTTCTCTGACATTTTAGTTGCTTATCTGTATCAGATACTGTCCAAGACAGCTAACAATGCGGTCATGGAAACTGTTGATCCTGAGATCACCGCCACATGCAAAGATCTTGGAGCAGTAAAGAAGGTTTTTCAACTTGCCCTACTATGCACCAAGAGACAGCCAACAGACCGGCCGACTATGCATGAAGTGACTCGTGTCCTGGGGAGCCTTGTGCCACCCATCACACCACCGAAACAATGCACCCCAGCTCCACCTGCCCCACTCCCATCTGCTAAAATCCCTTGCTACATGGATGAGTACGCAAATATCAAGACTCCACACATTTTGAATTGTCCCTCCATGAGCACTTCAGATGCCCAACTCTTCCTAAAGTTTGGTGAGGTAATATCCCAGAACAGTCGATAAAAGTGTTAAAATTTGGAAGTAGGATATAAATATTCCAAAGCAGCATGGAGCAAGCATTTTATGCTTTTCTTCTTTCTGTTGGGTGTTAGTGGATGATCAGCTAGTGGAAATTGTGTACAAATGTTTGGAATCCAATTATTGTAGGTAAGAAAAAGAAAAGGACGGTACTACTTGGAAGTTTTAAAAGCGTTGCAATTACAAGTTCTTGCGTGAATGATGTACTTCTATTAATCATGTGGATAGTTTTGTCATAGTCTCAGCAGGACCACTGGGAGCCTGGTGTGTGGGGTTACAGCCTCAGGCTCTGGCATCTGGGAAGATGGGGTGGCAGTGCATTATATGCGTGATCAGTAATAATTCACTAGCGAGCCTTAACTGTGCTGTTTCGTACGCCTGTTTGGATGTTGATGTTTCACAGTAATAGATGCTAGATAGATAGCCTTATCAACTGAATTGGTGTCAATAATTTTGCAGGGAGAAAAGGCCATTCAAGTCTTACTGCTTTTATCGTTCCCGGATCCCAAGAGTAAATTTATTGCTCCCTGGGCTGTGTGCCTTCGTTTGTAATGAAAGATTTTCTTTCTTACATGCAACTTGTGCTAATTAATAATATCAACCGTAGGCCAACGCAGAGTTTCATCTGAAGTGGGTTAGGATCAAAACTATCAATAAGGATTCAAGGGTCCTCTGTTTTACACTACCATGGAGAGTCAAAATATTCAGTTTCTATAAAAGTGAGCAAGGGTGCCTTTAGAGCCAGCGTTGGAAACACGACCTTGGGAAAAATTGAAACCAAGAAAATCCAGTGAACTGTAAAATGATGCTGCAACTTCTATGCAAGGGAGGTATTATAGTGAGAGCAAATATGGTGAATAATTCTATTGTATTGCCGTATATTGGAATCAATGCAAATGTAAAAATAAATAAATAGGCATACAAGAGGTGATTCTAGGAAACTAACAGCTTTATAGAAAACTATTCTAGGAAACCAGCAATTGGAACCAGAAACTAGGTAACTAAATCAAATCATTCTAATTTCCTTAATTCTAGTTTTAAATATCCTCTATTTACATTGAATATCCTCCAACACTCTCTCTCAAGCTGGCTCGTAGATATTTTCCATAGCTAGCTTGCTGACTTATGGTTCAAATTGTCTTTTTAATCCTTTGGTGAGTATGTCGGCCATTCGTTGAGCGGTTGGCATGTAAGGAATGCAGATTAGGCCACTTTCAATCTTTTCCTCGACGAAATGCTTGTCAACTTCGATATGCTTTGTTCTATCATGTAGAACTACATTGTGAGAAGTCGAAATGATAGCTTTATTCTCATAATAAACTTTTGTAGGAGAAGAAACCAAAATCTTCAAATCTTATAATAGTCTCTTTATCCACATTACCTCACAAATTCCATGTGCAAAAGATCTAAACTCTGTCTCAGTGCTATTTTGAGCCACGATACTTTGTTTCTTCACCAAGTGACAAGATTTCCTTAGATAAAGGTGCAGCAACCTAAAGTTGAACGTCTATTAGTATCACTACCTGCTCGGTCTATGTGTATATACTTTTATTTGTAGGTTATGTAATGCACAGTACTCGCTAAAATAAAAATGTAATAAAAGTTTAATATTAAAATCGTGTGAAAATAAATAAATAAATATTTTTGAGAACGAGAAATAATTATTAGAAACCTAAAAGAATATTTAGAAAGGTCAAAATAGTTTTTCATGTTTCAAAAATATTTTAGTGATTTTTCGGTACATGAATAGTAGTTATTGTATGAGAAAATTAATTGAAGCATGTTGTTTGTGCATGAAAAATATCTTTTTATTTAGAATAATTGTTAGAAGGGTGTTAGATTATTTTATATGATTTTATGAATTTTTCTACATATGGTGAATATTTCATTGAATTTTCTAAGTGTAGGAATAATGTTTTTAGAGGTAAAGAATTTAATTATGCACCTTATGAGTATGAGAAATTTTTTAAGAGCATAAAATAATCATATAGGATGTGTGAAAGAGCCTAGAAAATTTAAATTAATTTTAGTAAGTATAGGGAATATTTTTTTATAGGAAATAGTGTAATTTTCACACTAAATAAATAAATTGAAGGCTCAAATTAGGGCAAACAATTATGCAAATTTAAATCAAACTCCCTCAATGAATTTTTTAATTTATTCTAGAAAGAAATTTTATTTTTGAAAAGTATAGAATGGGATTTTAAAAGTAGGGACTAAATTGCATAAAATTAGGGACTCGATTGCATAAAATTAAAAGTGTAATAATCCAAATTAAATTATGTGAGAATGTTAAGGGTTAAAATTTAGTCCTAAAAACTAAAAATAAAGGATTAGAAGTGAGTTTTTTTTCATAAAAGAGGGACTTAGGAAAGAATGGGCTATGGAAAAGTCTAGAAACTTGAAGGACCAAAATTTGTTATTTTCCTCTCAAATTTGGTCGACCTAGAGCATTAATTAAGTCTGACTTCCAGTAAAAATTATAGCAAAAAATAAGCAAGGTGGAAAGGGTTAAATAAAAAGGTGAATAAATGGTTAAAAATCGGGACAAATGCAAATGAATGATTAGATATTGAATTAAGGGCTGATATTTTCCCACATTAAGGGTGGAGATGGGGTCAATGATTCAAAAAATTTCATATAAATAGGGTGCTGGAAAAATAAAAAGGAGATGAAAAATTGAAAAACACAAAGGAAACTCTTACAAAATTTTCACTTAAAAATCACCCAAATCATTTTTAATAAATTCTATCCATCTTTAATCGATGGAAGAAGCTTGAATTTTAAGTGGGAAGCCGAAAATCTCAAGGAAAAAAAATTCAAAGATCAAATTCAAAAATTCGGGGGAAAAGAGGAGGAGGAGAAATCTTTCACCAATCTACCTTTTTAGAGTCTAATTGGAGCTCAAACAAGTAAGTTAACCTCACCTACACCATAAGCATGCTTAATTTCAAGTCAATTTCATGTTTAATTGCTTGATTTGATTTAATTGCTCAATTGATAAAAATTAGGGTTAGGGTTCTTAATGAACCAAATTTGAGGGTTTTGAATTCTTTCATTTAATTAGTGTTTTGGCACTTGATTTTGACTTATTTTAGTATGAATTAATGTTTAGAAATGAAAAATTAAACTTTAATTGAAGAAAAATCCACTAATTGTTAGAAATTATATTTGACCTAATCTAAGCAAATTAAAGGTTGAGTTCAAAGCAAATTGATTCTGGTTTGATGGGTCATTCACACTTGAATAAGCATGTTTTGATGAGTAGAAATGGAAAATTTACTAAAAATTGAAGAAAATGTGTAATGAAGAAATGTGTTTTCTTGAAGCCAGAGAGTTACACGGGTGTGTCCTTACCCGTGAAATAAAGAAATGTGTTTTTCTTGAAGGTAGAGAGTTACATGGCCACCCACACGGTGTGTCCTTGCCCATGTAATGAAGAAATGTGTTTTTTTAAGACAGAGAGTTACACGACCTCTCATATAGGTGTCTCTGCCCATGTAATTCATCGATCACTTAAAAGTCATTCTTTAAGTTTCATACCCTAAATTAGTTCATTCATGCTCAAGATAATGTAAAAGGATGGTTTAGAATAAAAGTGTTCATGAAAACCTAAAGAAAAATTGATTTAAGAAAAATCGGACCTTACGCTCATTAAGGCCCAAACCGAAATTGGACTACAAAATCAATGGAATAATACTTAATTAAGTTAGAACATGGATTAGTACCTAATTTGGTAAATGTTAAATGCAAAAGGGTAGTTAGGAGCATAAGGGAAATAACTTGGAAATATTAAAATGTAAAGTAAATCAATGGAACTAATGAAATATAATTGTTTACTTACTCTTGTGTTATGATTTTATTTTCTTTCCAATAATGTATGTGATGTCATGATTAATGAATGATGGTTATGCTTGAGTTGGGATTGGTAATGAGAATTGTGGTTATGGTAATCGACGCACCAATGACGATTGTACTCGTTAGATACGGATTGATGTTATTTATGTCGTTATGCTTGTCCAATTTTATTTGTGTTTTCATAACATGGTTACACGACCATTTAGGACATATACTTAAGTATCATTGTTAGCATGCATTGTCATTCAAAATGCATATGCATGCCAAAGCTCATGAATAATGTTTTAAGTCATGAAAACGTATTTTATGCTATGAGTTTTCAATAACGATCGAAGTATTTTAAAGAAAAGAATTTTCATGACTTTGAGGATTTTTATGAGGATGGGCTTCATGGGTTTTCCATATGGTAATGGTAATGGCTCGGGGTCGGGCAAGTGCGGACATGCACTTTTAGAGGCTTAGTAGGGCGTGTCCGTGGATGGGTCCGGTTCGCTAGACATATGTGATGAAAATCCCGAAATACTTAAATGGGACATGTCCAAAGATAGAAAAGGATTTTCGGACTCGTTTATAAAATGTTTTATGACATAAGAAAAAAGGATTCATTTGCATATCGTTGTCTTATACATACATACACATATATGTACACTACATGCATATGTTAACTTACTAGGTCAGTAGCTCATACAGTTCTTTGTGGTGTAGATAAATAAGATACTACGGCTCACTTTTCTACGAAGCCGACTACCGAGGAGGCATCAAATGCATGTAGCTTCGATGAGGGTTTGGTTTTCGGGTAAACCCATTACATAAAATAGTTGACATAGAATCGATCATGTATGTAAGTAGTTAAGGTGTGTAATCGAATCGGTAAAAATAAATAATAATACCGTAATAGTCGTATAATTACTTTAAATTATCCACTGCATATTGACATGATTAGAAGTTTAGCAAACATGTAAAATGAAATAAAATAAAATAAAATATCATGAAAAATAAACGTGAAAAATTTATAGCGAAGTTGAAGTAAGAAATAGGACTCGAACGTCATTAAAAGATTTTTGTCATGTAAATATTCTTACATACGTTACAATAAGAACATAGTGCCTTGTTAGCTTATATTCATTTCACTTCGAATGTGGATAACGGCGATAATATTCTCAACTTATTAGGTCCTAGGTTGGGGGTGTTATAGACATGGTATCGGAGCGAGTTCGTCCAACTACATCCAAGTTACGTGGATGGTGCCTTTCGATAGCCTCTCGATAATCGGTATGTCCGATGACCGATGATTATGATTGACTCGCTGTGTATGTTATGAATGAAACTGATATGATGTTATATAGATAATAAAGTTATAATGTGATATGGATGACCTAATGAATATTGTGTATGTGTGAATGTAAAAAGAAGGGAACGAGTATGCCACCCAAATGGGTTAATAGTAATACCGCTAGTGGTAACGTAGGGTCGAGCCGAGTGTCGGGTGATCGAGAAGGGAATTGATGGAACTGCTAAGAAGCGAAGGAGATGATGGAATGGCGAGCAGGAGAGGCATGAGGAATAGATGCGAGAGGCTTTTGGAAGTGACCCGACGAGGTCTAACCGAAACTCGTCAACCACAAATGAGCGAAATGGTTGAGCAATTTCAAAGGTTCAATCTAAAGGAATTCGAGAGGTGGGCCAAATCCTAATGTAGCAGAAGAATGGATTGAGTCGATAGAGGTTATTTTTGAGTACTTGGACATGAGTGATGTAGACGAGGTAGCATGTACCACCTTTATGATGACTGCCGATGCACGCAATTGGTGGGAAACTATAAAAGCATCACTAGGAGATGAGGGGCTCACCCGGAGCCGGTTAAGGATCCGTTCAATGAGAAGTATTTTTCCGACATGGTGAGGTCCCATAAAATACAGGAGTTCCTCTAGCTCGGACAAAGAGATATGTCGGTCACCGAATATGTCCGTACGTTCAAGCATGGTCGTTGTTATGCTACTTTCTTTGGTGAAAGCGAGGGAAGGAAGAAGGAACATTTTCTCCGTGGCCTCGGATCCGAGATACGAAGTTTTGTTCGCATGTCAGTCGATACTTACAAGGACATGATACGAAAGACAATTAGAGTCGAAGTGGACTAGAAGGAGACCACTTAGTTACACCATCAAGCATGAGAAGGGGAGGAATCCCTCTAAACAGATTTGGAAGACAAAGTAGCGAGAAAAAGGCCTTTCAATCTAAACTCGGAGGAAAGACAATAAGAAAGGCAAGACACTTGTTAAAGTTCCAAGGATCGAGGATCGTGGTATCCCAAAATGTTCAAAATATGGACGCATTCATGCAATAGATTGTTTGATGGGGACTAACGTGTGTTATTTCTATCGGGAGGCTGGACATCTAACAAATAACTATCCGAAGAGGAAGTCGTTCGAAGGATGACATATACCCGGACGCGTGTATACCCCGACCCGGGAGGAGGAAGCATGTAAAGAGGATACGAATGTTATATGCGATAATGTTTCAATTCTCAACTATACTGCATATACATTAATAAAATCGAGTGCCACGCATTCGTTTATTGCACGTTCATTGATGAGATAACTAGGCATGGTCTCGTAAATATTAAATGTGACTTATAAGGTGGCACACTCATCCGGAGAGTCACTAGAATCTAATGTCTGCAGTTATGGGTTATGAAATAAAAATTAGAGATTCTACCCTACACGTGGAGCTTATAGTCTTGATCCTTCGAGACTTTGATATTATTCTTGGTATGGATTTTCTATCCAAGAATAGAGCATCGATTGATTGTACGGGTAAAAAGATGATATTTCACCTATCGGATGAACAATCTGTTGAGTTACATCTCGGGACTCGAATGAGACCCGTAACTATGGTGTCGGCCATGAAAGTTTGGAAGTTAATAAAAGGAGGGTGTAGAGGCTACTTAGTGAACATGGTTGATACTAAAAAGGAAGAAAGCCCAAATCTAAAAGATATTGAGGTAGTTAAAGAATTCTCGAATGTTTTTCTTGAAAGTATGTTAGGATTACCGCCAAGAAGGGAGGTCGATTTTGAAATTGAACTAGAATCGAGAACAAGCATCGATATCTAAAGCACCCTATCGGATGGCTCCGACGGAGTTACAGGAGCTTAAGTCTTGGATACAGGAGCTGCTTGGATAAAGGTTATATCGGACCTAGTCGTTCGTCATGGAGAGCCCCAATGTTATTTATGAAAAAGAAAGATGGGTCACTACGGTTATGTATTGATTATAGAGACTTAAACCGGGTGACTATTAAGAATAAGTATCCCCTTTCGTGGATTGATGATTTGTTTGATCGATTGAGGGGAAGTTCGGTGTTCTCCAAAATTGACGTTCAATCGGGATATCATTAGCTAAGAATTAAAGAGGAAGATATAAAGAAGACAACATTTAGGACTCGATATGGGCATTATGAGTATTTGGTGATGCCATTTGGGTTAACCAATGCTCCCGTTGTATTAATGAATTTAATGAATAGAGTATTCCATGAATACTTAGATAAGTTCATCATTGTGTTTATCGATGATAGCCTGATATATTCTAAGAGTCATGAAGAGCATAATGAGTATTTAAAGAAGGCATTGCAGATATTGCGAGAGCATAAATTGTATGCTAAGCTCAAAAAGTGTGCATTTTGGCTTGAGCAAGTAGCATTCCTTGGTCATGTTGTGACTAAGGATGGGATTATGGTAGATCCCAGTAAGGTGCAAACAAGTGCGGGAATAGAAGCAATCGAAGAATGTTTCGAGATACGAAGTTTTCTTAGGATGGCAAGCTACTATAAAAAATTCGTGGAAGGATTTTCAAAGATAGCCATGCCACTTACTTGATTAACGAGGAAGAATGCCAAGTTCGAGTGAGATGATCGGTGTGAACGGAGCTTTCGGGAGCTAAAGTTTAGGCTCATGACGACTCCAATAGTAACTCTTCCGAAGGATAATGAAGACTTCGTAGTTTACACCGATGCCTCTCAAATTGGTCCGGGGGTAGTCTTAATGTAGGATGGGAAGGTGATTGCCTACACATCTCGACAAGTAAAAGACTATGAAAGAAATTATCCCACTCATGACCTTGAGTTAGTTGTAGTAATCTTTGCCTTAAAAATCTAGAGGCATTACTTATATGGTGTTCAATGTAATATCTACACCGATCATAAGAACCTCAAGTATATCTTTACTCAAAAGAGTTGAATGTGAGACAAAGAAGGTGGCTTGAAGTGCTTAATGACCACGACATCATTTTTCATTATCATCCCAAAGAAGAAAAAATTGTGGCCGATGCATTGAGTAAGAAGTCTAGTGCGACCTTATAAGCACAGATTATATGAGACATGGAGAAGCATCAACTCGAAGTTATCCCGAAGCAAAGTCGAAACAACCTTTTAGGTGTGCCGACCATATAGCCAAATACGAAGTAGAGGATTAAAGAAGGACAACGACGAGATCCGCAGTTTCTTAAGATTCGACGGAAGGTAACCGAAGGCAAAACGACATATTTTTCCTTGGATAATGAAGATATTTGGCGCTATCGAATAGGTTATGCATTTCTAATGAAAATGAGCTACGGGATGAAATTTTAAAAAAGGCCCATGCTACTCCGTATACCATACATCCTGGATATATGAAGATATATCGAGATCTTAAAAAAACTTATTAGTGGAAAGGGATGAAACGGGATGTTGTGGACTATGTGGCAAGATGTTTGACATGTCAACAAATCAAGGTTAAACAACAAAGGCCATCGGGATTATTAAGACCTTTAGATATCCCGTAATGGAAGTGGGAACATATATCAATGGACTTCGTATTGGGTCTACCGAGATCGAACGGGAGCTAATGGTATATGGGTCATCATAGATCGATTGACCAAGTTAGCTCATTTCTTGGCTATTAAGATGACTTATTCCATGCAACAGTATGCAAAATTATATTTAAAAGAAATTATCCAACTACATGGAATTCTCGTCTCAATCGTATCGGACAGAGACCCTCAATTCATATCACGATTCTAGAGAAGCCTCCACGAAATGATGGAAACACAACTAAAGTTTAGCATAGCTTTTCATCCTCAATCGGATGGATAGACGAACGGGTGAACTAGATACTAGAAGACATGTTAAGTGCTTGTGTGCTTGGATCGGTCGACAAGTTGGGAAAAATATTTATCACCTGGCCGAGTTCGCTTATAATAATAGCTACTAATCGAGCATTGAGATGACACCCTATGAAGATTTATACAAGAGAAAGTGTCGATCACCAATACATTGGGATGACGTAGGTGAATGAAAGTTTCGGGACCGGAGTTAATCCAAAGAACATGTCGGTGTTGTTCAACAAATCAAAGCGAGAATGAAAACGACGCAAAGTCGATAGAAAAGTTATGCTCGACATGAGGAGAAAAGAGTTGGAGTTCCAGGTAGGTGATAAATTATTTTTGAAGGTAGCCCTATGAAAGGCGTAATGAGATTCGGACAAAAAGAAAAATTGAGTCCACGTTATATAGGACCCTATGAAATACTAGAGAGAATTGGTGATCAAGCCTATAGGTTGGCATTTACCACCTTCGCTCTCATCAATCCACACCGTATGTCATGTATCTATGCTTCAAAAATACGTGGATGACCCCAATCACATATTAAGTAGCTAACTCCCCAACCTCCGAGTCGATCTTAGTTATGAAGAAGGACCAGGTGCAAGTCCTAGATCGAGAGGTTAAGAAATTACGAAATAAAGAGATTCCTTTAGTCAAGGTATTATGGAGGAATCATGAATTGGAAGAGGCAACATGGGAACGAGAAGCAGAGATGCGGGCGCAGTACTCTAAATTATTCTAACGAAATTTCGATGACGAAATTTTTGTAAGGAGGAAGGATGTAATGCCCGTACCCGCTAAAATAGAAATATAATAAAAGTTTAATATTAAAACCATGTGAAAATAAATAAATAAATATTTTTAAAAATGAAAAATAATTATTACAAACTTAAAATAATATTTAGAAGGGTCAAAATAGTTTTCCATGCTTAAAGAATATTTTAGTGATTTTTCGATACATGAATAGTAATTATTACATGAGAAAATTAATTAAAGCATGTTGTTTGTATATGAAAAATATCATTTTATTTAGAATAATTGTTAGAAGGGTGTTAGATTATTTTATATGATTTTATGAATTTTTCTACATATGGTGAATATTTTATTGAATTTTCTAATTGTAAGAATAGTATTTTTAGAAGTAAAGAATTTAATGAGGCACCTTACGAGTATGAGAAATTTTTTAAGAGCATATAATAATCATATAGAATGTGTGATAGTGCCTAGAAAATTTAAATTAATTTTAGTAAGTATAGAGAATATTTTTTTATAGGAAATAGTGTAATTTTCACACTAAATAAATAAATTGAAGGCTCAAATTTGGGAAAAAATTATGAAAATTTAAATCAAACTCCCTTAATGAATTTTTTAATTTATTATAGAAATAAATTTTATTTTTGAAAAGTATAGAATGGGATTTTAAAAGTAGGGACTAAATTGCATAAAATTAGGAACTCGATTGCATGAAATAAAAAATATAATAATCCAAATTAAATTATGTGAGAATGTTAAGGGTTAAAAATTAGTGCTAAAAAATAAAAATAAAGTATTAGAAGTGAGTGTTTGCATAAAAGAGAGACTTAGGAAAGAATTGGCTATGGAAAAGTCTAGAAGCTCGAAGGACCAAAATTTTTTATTTTCCTCCCAAATTTGGCCAACCTAGAGCATTAATTAAGTCTGAATTCCAATAAACATTATGGAAAAAAATAAGTAAGGTGGAAGGATTAAACAAAAAGGTGAATAAATGGCTAAAGATTAGGACAAAGGCAAAAGAATGATTAGGAATTGAATTAAGGGTTGATATTTTTCCACATTAACGGTGGAGATGAGGTCAATGATTCCACAAACTTTCATATGCACAAGGGTGCTGAAAAAATAAAAAGGAGAGGAAAAATTGAAAAACACAAAGGAAACTCTTACAAAAGTTTCACTTAAAAATCACTCAAAACATTTTTAATAAATTCTATCCATCTCTAATCGAGTGGAAGAAGCTTGAATTTTAAGTGGGAAGCCAAAAATCGAAGGAAAAAAAATTCAAAGATCAAATTAAAAAATTTAGGGGAAAAGAGGAGGAAGAGAAATCCTTCACCAATCTACCTTTTTAGAGTCTAATTGGAGCTCAAATAAGTAAGTTAACCTCATCTACACCACAAGCATGCTTAATTTCAAGTCAATTTCATGTTTAATTGCTTGATTTGATTTAATTGCTCAATTGATAAAAAAAATAGGGTTAGGGTTCTTAATGAACCAAATTTGAGGGTTTTAAATTCTTTTATTTAATTGGTGTTTTGGCACTTGATTTTGACTTATATCAATATGAATTAATGTTTAGGAATGAAAAATTACACTTTAATTGAAGAAAAATTCACTAATTGTTAGAAATTATATTTGGCCTAAACTAAGCAAATTAGGGGTTGAGTTCAAAGCAAATTGATTCTGATTTGATGGGTCATTCACATTTGAATAAGCATGTTTTGATGAGTAGAAATGGAAAATTTACTAAAAATTGAAGAAAATGTGTAATGAAGAAATGTGTTTTTCTTGAAGTTAGAGAGTTACATGGCCTCCCACACGGGTATGTCCTTGCCCGTGTAATGAAGAAATGTGTTTTTCTTAAAGGAAGAGAGTTACACGGCCTCCTACATAGGTGTGTCTCTACCCGTGTAATTCATCGACCATTTAAAAGTCACTCTTTAAGTTCCATACCCTAAATTAGTTCATTCATGCTCAAGATAATGTAAAAGGATGGTTTAGAATAAAAGTATTCACGAAAACCTAAAGAAAAATTGATTTAGGAAAAATCGGACCTTAGGCCCATTAAGGCCCAAATCAAAATTGGACTACGTACTCAATGGAATAATACTTAATTAAGTTAGAACATGGATTAGTACCTAATTTGGTAAATCTTAGATGCGAAAGGGTAGTTAGGAGCATAAGGGAAATAACTTAGAAATGTTAAAATGTAAAGTAAATCAATGGAACTAAAATGAAATATAATTGTTTACTTACTCTTGTGTTATGATTTTATTTTCTTTCCAATAATGTATGTGATGCCATGATTAATGAATGATAGTTATGCTTGAGTTGTGATTGGTAATGAGAATTGTGGTTATGGTAACCGACACACCAATGATGATTGTACTACTAGATACGGATTGATGTTATTTATGTTGTTATGTCTGTCCAATTTTATTCGTGTTTTCATAACATGGTTACACGACCATTTAAGACATGTACTTGAGTATCATTGTTAGCATGCATTGTCATTCAAAATGCATATGCATGCCAAAGCTCATGAATAATGTTTTAAGTCATGGAAATGTATTTTATGCTTTGAGTTTTCGATAGCGATCAAAAGTATTTTAAAGAAAAGGATTTTCATGACTTTGAGGATTTTTATGAGGATGGGCTTCATGGGTTTTCCATATGGTAATGGTAATGGTTCGGGGTTGGACAAGTGCGGACGTGTACTTTTAGAGGCTCGGTAGGGCGCGTCCATGGATGGGTCCGGTTCGCCGGACATATGTGATGGAAACCCCGAAGTACTTAAATGGGACATGTCCAAAGACAAAAAATAGATTTTCGGATCGTTTATGAAATGTTTTATGACATAAGAAAAAAGGATTCATTATGCATATCGTTGTCTTATGCATACATACACATGTACGTACACTACATGCATATGTTTACTTACCGAGTCGTAGCTCATACAATTCCCCGTGGTGTAGATAAATAAGATACTACGGCTCATTTCTCCGCGAAGCCGACTACCGAGGGAGGCATCGGACGCATGTAGCTTCGATGAGGGTTTGGCTTCGGGTTGATCGATTACACGAGTAGTTGACATAGAATCGATCATATATGTAAATAGTTATGGTGTGTAATCGAATCGGTAAAAAAATAATAATATTGTAATAGTAGTATAATTACTTTAAATTATCCACTCGCATATTGACATGATTAGAAGTTTAGCAAAAATGTAAAATAAAATAAATTAAAATAAAATATCATGATAAATAAACACGACATAAACGTGAAAAATTTATAGCAAAGTTGAAGTAAAAAATAGGACTCGAATGTCATTAAAAGATTTTTTTCACGTAAATATTCTTACATACATTACAATAACATCATAGTGCCTTGTTAGATTACATTCATTGCACTTTGAATGTGGGTAACGGCGATAATATTCTCAACTTATTAGGTCATAGGTTAGGGGTGTTATAGGTTATCACATTTTCCGAACATCGGACCCTTTCTAGGAGTTCCCTCTAGGTACCTTAATATTGTGTAGGTCGCATCAACGTGGTCTTGTCTTTGGCTCACAACAAAGGCTATCTCATAACAAATATATGATAAGTAGATTAATCTTCCTACCGGTTGTTAAAAATTTTCTCTATCAATTACATCTTCAGGTTTATCATTATTAAGTTTCAAATTAGCTTCAAATGGAGTCTCAACAACTTTGTAGCCTAGAAGTCCTATCTCTCCGAGTAGGTCAAAAATGTATTTTCTTTGGTTCTCAAAGATGCCTTCTTTTGACTTTACGAATTCCATACCCATGCGATCTTTTAGCATTCCTAGATATTTGATCTCAAAGTCTTATGTCATCCTTTTCTTTAAATGTGTCAATTTTTCAAGATCATCACCTATTAAGATTATATCATCCACCTAAACATTTATGACGGATATTTTACCTCTCTCGCAGCGTTTATGAAACATTGTATAATCTCTTAAGATAACCATAACTCTCTACATCCACTTCAAAGCGTTCAAACCATGTTATTGGAGATTTTTAAGACTATACAGAGACTTCTTAAGTCCACATATCTTATCTTGGTTAAAGACCTCAAATCTTAATGGTAGACACATGAACACTTCTTCTTCTAAATCTTCATTGAGAAAGGCATTCTTAACGTCTAATTGGTGTAAGGGCTAGTTGAAATTAATTGCTAGGGATAATAGTACACGAATAGGGCAAAGGTCTTTTAGTAGTCAACCTCACATGCTCGCATAAATCCCTTAGCCGAAGTCTTTCTTTCTATCTCTCTATACTTCCATCCATCTTACATTTTACTATAAACATTGATTTACAATCAACTATTTTTCGATCTCTAGGTAGGCTAATGATTTCCCATATCCCATTTTTCCTTAGAGCATTCATCTTTTCCATCATTGTTGATTTCCAATTAGGATCATTAAGTGCTTCCTGATTGTTTCTTTGCATAAACAAGTTAGAAATTTTAGACGTAAAAGAACTATGAATTTTTTTTAGATTTTACCACATGATAAGTATTTGGACGTAGGATGATAAGTGGAGTATCGTTTTCCTTTTCGATTTTTATGGGAATATCATAATCATTTGGCAAGTCATTAGGAATAGGAATGACATTAGGCATAAGTAATTTGTCGGGACGAGGAACAATATTAGGTAAAGAAATATCTAGAATACCTAAGTTTCTTTTAGGTTCATTACCCAGGGCTTTAGATTGAACTTGTATATAAGGGATAATAGACTTTCTACTCTTTTGATGATTATTTCTCTTTGCATAAACACGAAGCTCTATATTTCATTCCTTAAGAAATAAAGGTAGTCTTTCTCTTCTTGTTGAAGAGTCAATAATGTCTGGCATAATAATAGTAGAACCATTAATTTCCAAAACAGTATTAGGAACAACGGTGTCCTTTTCATTTAGATCCTCATTTGGAAATATGAGATTAGAAATAAAGTTTTCATAATCCATAATTTTTAGGGAGAGGAGTGGGAATAGCATCCTAAAAAATTTCTTCATCTCTTTGTTTCTCCTCTTGAAGGCTTTTTTTTCCCCAAAAATAAGGTTGATGTTCTAGAAAAGTAACATCCATATAGATAGTAGTTTTCCTAGTTTTTTGATTAAAACATTTATATCTCTTTATATTTTGGTGTATAACCAATAAAAACACATTTTTAGCTTCGTATCTAGTTTAGACCATCATTTACTAGATAGATGAACATAAGTTGTGCACCTACAAATGTCAAGAGGAAAATTAGATTGAATACATGTCCTATTAAAGTACTATTTAAAACTTTCAAGGGGTGTATCATAGCTTAGAATACGAGTGGGCATCTTATTGATTAAGTAAGATGCGGTTAAAATAGCTTCCCCAAAGATATTTGGAAAAATGCATAAAAACATAATAGCATGGAAAACTTCAAGTAAATGTTTATTCTTATACGTAAAAATGTCATTTTTTAGGTGTATCGAAGCATAAATAAATTGATGATGAATGCCTTTTTTCTTTCAAAAAACTTTTAAGGACTTCTTTAAAATACTTAGTTCCATTATTAGTATGAAGAATTCGAATTTTAGTTTGAAAGTGAGTTTCAACCATCGAATAAATTTTTTTAAATAAGTTCTCAACTTCGCATTTTTCACTCATTAAATAACCCAATATAAATGAGTATGATCATCAATAAAAGTGACAAACTATTTTTTATTAGAAAAAAGTATTAATCTTTGAGGGACACAAAACATCGGTATCTATTAAATAAAAAGGTCTTAAGGCTTGATAAGGCTTTGAAAGATAAATAGTTCTATGACTTTTTGATAAAATGCATTTTTCATTATAAAATTTACAATAATCAAATCCATTAAATAAAATAAAAAATAATTTTTAAGAAAAAGAAAAATAGGATGCCCTAATCTATAATGCCAAAGCGTAATTTGATCCTTAACTAGGATACACTTGATACTACCGAAGTTACGAGTCGCTTTATTCTTATAGTCATTATCTTTAAAATAGTAGAGACCATCTATCGACTTAACACTCCCAATCATCTTTTCCTCGCTCTCGTTCTTGAAAAACACAATGGAAGTAAAAAAGAGGAGGCATTACGGTTAGAGTCTCTAGATAATTTGCTAATTGATAGGAGATTACTAAAAAGTTTTAGGGTATGAAGGATATATTTAAGAGATATGGTTTTAGTATATTAATCAAACCATTAATAGCTATAGAGGAATATGAACCATTTGCTATACAAATTTTGCCATAACTAACAAGGATTATAAGTATGAAATAACCGAGAAAAATTTATCATATGATCGGAAGCTCCCGAATCAATGGTCTAAGGAGTAGAATAAAAAGGAAATTGACAAGGCTTTTTTTTCACTACCCATTTGAGCAACGGAAGAATTTAGACTACTTAACAATCTAGAGTTAGATTTCAGTAGCTTTAGAAGATTATTCATCTACTCTTTGTTAAGAGAAACACGTTTGGCCTCATGTGTAGTAGGAAAATGATTGAATCAACCTTCATATGAGCCCTTCCAATTTGTTAGTTTACCATGAATCTTTCGACAAGTGTCATATGTTTGGCATGGTTTATCACAATGATCACAACAAACACAAGGTTTTGTATTTTTCAATAGTATTGGTGAGATTCTTTTTGCCATCCATGGTAACACAATGACTTGCCTCACAATAAACCTCAAAAAACAATTCTCTAATAGATAAAAGTGGTTGTCTATCGATTATCATGCCTCCGACCTCATCAAACTCAATGTCAAGACCAATAAGGAATTTGAAAATATTATTGTCCTTCATATTTTTCATATAATGGTTATAATCCTTTAGGGATTTCCACTCATAATCAATAAATAAATCTAAATCCTACCAAAGGCATTTCAAGGAATTAAACTACTTAGTAATATTGTCCTCACCTTGGTAGATTTCTCTAAGTTTCAAAATTAGTTCATACACTTTAGATTCTTTTCCTAGGCCGGAGTACATTTGATTGACATTATCCCAAAAATCCCCCATCGTGTGATAGCACATATAGTTGGAGCTTATATCCTCCTTCATTGAATTCACTAGCCAAGTCATCACCATAGAGTTCTCGGCATCCTATGTTAGATAAGTTAGATTGATGGCGTGTCTAACCATTAACAAATTAGTTATTTATATTTTCCTCATGAAACTTAATCACATTAGTGTAGATAGGAGAGAAAGGGTCAAACCCATAAGGAAGTGACTTAAATTAATAGTTTCTCTTGATTGCTTATTCTATAGTGCAAAAGTAGTAGAAAGGGGTGAGGGTTATGTTTGAGGTGTATGTGAGAAATTAAAATAACTAAAAATAATAATAATAAGAAAGTCTTGGTTGAAGTTCATTATCCACTTTTGGTCTAGTCATTGATCATCGATTTAATTATTAACCTATCATTAACATGAATATTCACCGTAGGACAATAACATGTATGTTGTCCTCAATCTTTCCTTACCGAGTTGTTAATCAAATATACGATACTTGATTAATTCTCCAGCTACTAAACAACCTGCCGACACTAGATAGATTTAATCCAATAATAGTATTAGTTAGAGAAAAACGAGTGAAGCTAAATCACTCTCCTAGACATTAAAAAGATGTAATCTAGTTCTTTGTTTTTCAAGAGATTGAATGAAAACGCATTTATAATCATCAACCCCTAGTTACTACCACATGCAAGTTTAGATAAGCAATTATACGAACTTTAATACTTAGCTAGTAATAGATTAAGATGATTAAATAACTAACATGCACTCTAATTAATTTAATTAGATAACCATAACCAAATCATACGGAAAAACATAAAATACTCAAATAAGATAAGTTTAGAATTAAAACTCATAATCTCATAGTAATTTAATCAAAAGCTTCAACTTCATTGAATCAAGATGGATGTTTAGTTGTTCATAGCTGATTCAAAAGGAGGATTTTCTATCTATGGTGGCTACTAACAATTAGAATCCCAAAATAAAATCCTAACATCACTATTTATAGCTAAAATTAAGGTCACATCATATATATGTCGGTACCATATAGTCACACGGATTACTTATGAAAGTCACACAATTTATTGTTTAATCTCACATTGTTTGGAGCTTTGAAAAGTTGGTGTTGTATGGTTTGTTAGATAAAGGCATATGACAACTTGCCTTTGTTCTTCATTTCGTATAACTTCATTCCCTCATGTAGATTTCTTCTAGCTTTGTGAGACACGAGTGCGTCTCTCTTCGAGTGTATTTCATATGGAATGTCTTCTACCCACACGTTTTTTCTTCTTAGAAGGCAATTCAACTTGAAACATGCACGAGTGTGTTGAATTTCTTGCCTAAGTCATATGATAAGCTTCGCCTATGTGGTATTTCTTGTTGGATAGCCATACGGTTTCTTCATTTGTATCATATGGCCAATAATTATTTTCCTTTGTAAGTGGCACAACCGTGTGACTCTTTAGCATCCTTGATGACTTTTCTTCTCCATGCCTTAGTTTTTAGGTTTCTTTGCTCCAATTCATCATTTTTCGTACAAAACTCAAAATTATTATTTTGATTTTAATTAACTACATGGAATAAAATAAACACTAGAAAGTTCAATGTAAATGAACATAAAAATCATGCTAATTATGAACTTATCAAATACCCTCACACTTAAACTTTACTAGTCCTCGAGCAAAAAAATAAAAAATAAATAAATAAAACAAACAAAAAAGACCTAACTCACTTTAGTAATACAACAAGCCTTTAAAACCCTAGGTTACCCAATGGACAAGTCGTGTCTCGTGAGAGTTTTTAGATCATAAACCTATAAAATCGCTTAAATGAAAGTCATGTCAATATGATTATCCTTTAAAAGCGATGCTCAATTCGGAATCCAACAAAATCCAATAATCAAATTGATCATGTTCAAAATTTTATTATCATTTCAATGCATGTCTCTAAATTGATTTATGCATCTTTATAACCAAACAAATTCAAGCATGCGATAACAATTTTGCCTTTACCTCTTTTCCACCACTACAAGCAAAACAATAAATCGAGATTTTCTTTGATCAAAATTTTTCCTTTTTTAGCATCCGAATCTTTTTTCAAGGCCTTTAGTAGATTTTTTCCTAAGAGATAACTTGTCTTTTTAAGTGATTATTGACATTTATTATAAAGGCAACTAGTTACTTAGCAAGTCATCAACTTAAGGTGCTTTATATACTCATAATTTGAATTGCCATTTAATGTAAAAATAAACATTTGTGATAATTATTCCTAGTTACTAAGCAACTCAAATCATTGTAGTAGAGCTTTTACTTAATTAGCCTAAATTTTTCTAATGGAATGCCTTTGAAATTTCTTTCTCAAACTTCATAAAAGTTAAAAATTTTTGTTTATTTAAACCATGCTTAGGTCTAGTTTCCAAAGGTCCTTCCAAAGTCAATGTTACTACCTAAATCATGCTCAATCATAAAAACACATAAAGTTTTCAAGCATGAACGCACTTCTATAATAATAATATCTCAAACATTCTCAATCATCTTATCAAATTTTATCAAACAACTCATCAAACTTCAATAAAAAAGAATATCATACTAAACCATGACATTCATTTCATCTTTTTATCTTTTTCATTTTTCATTTTTTTTTATGTATAGGAGAATAATCTAAAAAAAACATACAAAATACATAAACAAACATAAAAAATAGTAAAAAGAAAAACCTAAATGCTAAATGCACCTTCATACTTAAATCGAATAATGTCCTTAATGTTCAATAGACTTAATCAATCATAAAATAAAATATTAAGATAAGGGATAAAGATCAAATCTATTTTTTCACAACACTTAGAATAGAGGTGGTAAATGGAAAGGAAAATGTAACATGAAGGTGATGTAGAGGTGGTTGAGTTGGGTGTTGATCATTTGAAATCCGACTATCATATTGTTTTCCACATACTAAATTCGCTCGCTCAAAAGGTTAAATAAGTTATTGTAGTTGATTTGGAAGTCGTCTAATTACAAGGTCAACTCGCTTTATTATGTATGATTGGGCACTTAAGGTACCTTCTTGTGGAACATGCTCATCTACTTATGGAGCCTCAACATCTCCATCCCTATCATTATCACTTTACTAACATTCCTTCTTTCACTACTCGTCTTTTGATTGGCCCGATGAGGTATTTCTTCCTTTTCTTTTCTAGTAACCCAATCTTGACATATTTTTTAAGATTCATGTGATCATATCCTTTTGCTTGGTGTCAATATTGTGGTGTTTTGATTAAACAACTTTAATTTCTCAATAATATGAGTGATGAATCCACCAATAATAATGCCACCTTTATTTGACTTTTTGACTACCAAGAAGCACTCATCCATAATGTATGCAAAGTCCGCCTTCACCTTATTGGAGATGAAGAATGGAATCTTCAAATCCAACTTACTTACCACATCTATTACTATTTTTTCACCAACATAATGTCCAAGCTAGGATATGGTGTATGAATCGAATATTGGGCTGATAATTGTCAAGACTTTCAATTAAGAGGGATTGTACACCTCACTCTTTGAACTTGTAATTTCCCTCCAAAAGGGCCTCTTAAACCCAATGGATGGTTGCCTTACACTTTTATATGGCTAATCAAACATATCCGTTATTTTAATTATATCATGACTATACCTCTTATTGGCCACCCTAAAGGTGAACAACTCACAAACTAGTAATTATTCATCAATTAATTTTTCAAATTAAAACCAACTCGAAACTCCAACGTCAACTCCTTATAGGAGGATGCATCCAATTCCAATAAACAAATCCATCCTATGTTATCTAGCATTTCTTTAACCTTATTCAATAACCTAGTAACTTCTAATGCATGATGATTAATATACCAATTAGGTACTAATCTCCTATTCTTTAACACATTTTAATGAAATTCTTGATCATCATTAGCAAATTCAATTCTTAGTTAAATAGGTGAATACTAGATCGAGGTGGGTTGCCTTGTTGTTGGGCCATCATTTTTTAACGAACTCTCTTCTCTTATACTCGCTACTTACTTTCCTTTTTCTCTAGAGATTGACATTATTACTTCTCGGTTTAAACTAAGTGGGGAAGATAAGGGTTTTTTTTTGGGATTGGGTGGTGAAGACAAGGTTGTTTAGTGGGTTAGTAATGGAAGGGTCTGTGTTTATTTTGGGGAAGTTGAGTGGTGTGGTGGCTAGTTATTATTTATGAGAGAGATTGAGAATTACGGAAGATGAAGAGATGGAAAAATATGGGTAGCTATAAATGAAGATTTAGGGAAGATAAAGTTACATGGGTTATGGTTGGATATATATAGGAGTAGGTTTTTCCGAAGTTAGGCATGTCTCTTAGGCTGGAGGGAGAGTCACACGTCCGTGTGAAAGTGTTATACAAATCATGTCTCTTCTCATTCTACTCGTGTCTCCTTCCTTTTTCACAATCAATGTAACCTTCCATATTCCATACGGTCATGGAAATTCCTCTTGCAAACCATGTGTAACTTTTCTACTTGTGCTCTATTTTCTCCTTTGGAATTTGAACTGTCCTTCATGAGTCACACTGGCTATGCTAAAATTGTTGCATAACTCTGTGTGATTCCCTTATACTTGTGTCATTTTTTCTTCTATAAAATCTCTACAACATTGCTTTGGTCACACAAGCGTGCCCTTTTTGAAGATTACCCCATGTCTCGACTCTAAACTCGTGTTATCTCTCTCCTTGATTTGAGTTTTCGACTATAATTCATGCACATGAATGCATCATTTTACATAAATAAGCCATGCTTCTTGGCTACTCGTTCGTATGGCTTTCCTTCTTACTTGAACTTCCAATCACAACACATGCAAGGATTCTTTTTAACATGCACAAATCATGTCGCTCTATTTTGTTCGTATGTGTCTTTCTTTTCCTCTCTTAACACACCAAAGCTTACTTATTACTATAAAAAATTTTCAAATTAAGTTAAGTAAATTAGAATTTAAATCAAAACTAAATAAACCAATTTAAATATTAACTCAAAAAAATAAAATTTACAAAAATCATTAGGTTTCTCTCGATAAGTGCTTTTGTTTAACATCGTTGGATCAATGCTACCTTTCCTATCAATAGGGATATTTTATCTTCTAGTTGGAAATCATCTTTCCTTCGACCTTAGCATCAATAGCAATAAGGATATTGAATCGAATGATTTCACCATCAAATTCCATAGTGAGAGCTCCATCATAAACATTAATGTTTATCTTAACAACTTGAGGGACGGTATCCCTAACAAAAAGGGTGCAAGACTATTGGAAGATTCATTTCTCATTTTCAAGATATAGAAATTGATTGGGAACATAAATTTATCCACCTACACAAGAACATTTTCTACTACCCCTTCGGGATATACGTAAGTGTGATCTCGCTAACAAGATGATAACATTAGTTTCTTTTAAAGATCCTAGACTCGATGAAGCATAGATAGAATATGGCATCATATGAATTGATGCTCCTAGATCTAACATAGCCTCATCCATCCTAATGTTACCAATTTGATAAGGTATAGCCTTATCCATCCTAATGTTACCAATTTGATAAGGTATAGCCTTATCCATCCTAATGTTACCAATTTGATAAGGTATCATAAACATACCTGGATATGTATATTTTAGAGGAATTTTCCTTTGAAACATGGCAAAAAAATTCTCTTCCATCATTACCCTTTTGTTATTGTCTAGGTTTCTCTTATTTGAGCATAAGTCCTTCAAGAACTTGGCATACTTAGGCACTCGCTTGATTGCGTCCAAAAGAGGTATGTTCACCTCAATCTTATTAAACAACTCAAAGATCTCTCCTTCTTTTTCTTTCTTTATCTCATCCTTCCTTGACTTTTCTAACTTATTAGGAAAAGGTATATGATTAGTTTAAAATGAATAGAAGGGTTAGAATTTGCCTTAGGATTCAGCGTAGCCCTATCAATTGGCATGCTCTCCTCCTCTATTTTAAGCTCTAACATTTCATCATCAATTACCTCAAATATCGGTTTGCTTGGTTTCTCTACTTAGAGCATCACTTCTTCAAGTCATAGCACTCACATTCTTCTTTGGGTTTAACATAATTTGGGATGGTAATTTCCCTCCATCTTGAGCCTTTAGACGACTCATAATAGTTACCATTTGACTCATCTAATTTTTAAGGTTCGATCTGTTGGACCTTGTCTTTTGCTAGAATTGCTCGTACTCAAGGAAAAAGACTTTAAAATTTCTTCCAATGATTGGTCGGAGTGTCGAGGGGCATTTTACTAAAAAGGCTTGGGTTGACGACCTAGTTGCCTTTGTTGATATAAATTCTACCCTCCTTGTTGGTTGTCTCCATATCTCATATTAGGGTGGTCTCTCTAACTAGGGTAGTTGGTGTCGAAGAAACGGTTATATGGTCTTAATTGACCACCTCTAAAATTCTCAACAACATTAACTTGTTCAATTTGCCCTTCTTATAGTGTTGGGCACGCATATGTAGTGTGCCCTATAATCGAATAAATTCTACAAGCTTTAACGACTTGTAGATTTTTCATGGCCATCTATCTCACTAGTGAAGTTAAGTCAAATATTTACCACTCCAAGCTAGATATATTGACTTCATTTATCCTTTTTAGTGCGTGATCAACTTTTACACCAAACTCGTTATAAATTTATAGCTATATTGGATATTAAAGCTCTTACATCATTGAGTTTCCTCCACTAGCGAGCATCTATCATGCTCCTCTCTATAAAAAACAATCCCTCATAAAAGTATACAATCAACGAGTTGATCAAAAATCTAGTGGTATGGGCAATTGGCACACAACTTCTTAAACTCGCTCTCAATATTGATACAATATCTCTCTATTGAACTATCTAATACCATAGATATCTTTCCATATACTTACAGACTCTTGAAGTAGGAAAATATTTCAATAAGAAGACCTATTTCATCCTATTTCATTAATCAATGGATCTCGTAAGAAGATCGTACAACCGATCTTTAGCATTCCTATCTAATAAAAAAGGAATGCCTACAACTTGATCTACTTATTTGATACTTTTTGTGGTCCTATGGTTAAACGGACCATATGGAACTCCTTCGGATGTTTATGGGGTCTTCTCTAACGTATCAATCTTGATTTTAATTTGAAATGCAATATCAAGATTAGAGAACTCAACACATAAAAGTTGTTGATTAAGATTAGGAGCGACTTACCTCTTATAAAGTCCTATTTGCCTCGTTTGTTACCTCTCCTTCAAAATCACTCGATAATAAAAATTCAAGGACGGTAGTTATGCTTAGTGAAGCGTAAATTACTCTCTTAGATGACTCAATCTTTCTTATCAAAGGTAGTCTAGCTTTTCTCCTTAACATGCTCTATTCTCTCTCCAGTTCGGGGTTGAAAATAATGTCACCTAGTTGAGACTTGTTGATCTATCAATTTAATAGAAACAACATGAATAGTTAAAATACCAAGAAACAATTAATTCGAGTGTAATCTTTCCTAGTAATGATGCTAAAATTTGATGACATGTCGTACCATAATAAATTAGTTATTTATATTTTCGTCATAGAACCTAACCCTAATGGTATAGATAGGGGAGCAAGTGGTCCCATGGGGAAGTGATTTAAATTAATAATTTCTCTCGATTGATTATTCTATAGTGCAAAAGAAGTAAAAAGAGGGGTTTCTATTTGAGGTGTTTATGAATAATTAAAATAACTAAAAATAAAAATAATAAGAAAGCCTTAGTTGAAGTTTAGTATCCACTTTTAGTTTGATTGCTCGATCATTGATTCAATTATTAACCTATCCTTAACATGGATATTCACCGTAGGACAACAATAAGTATGTTGTCCTCGGTCTTTCCTTATCGAGATATTAATCAAATATACGATACTTGATTAATTTCTTAGCTACCGAATAACCTATTAGATGCTAGATAGATTTAATATAATAATAGCATTAATTAGAGAAAAACGAGTTGAAACTAAACCACCCTCCTACATGCTAGAAAGATGCAATCTAATTTCATATTTTTCAAGGGATTCAACAAAAAGGCATTTATAATCATCGACCCTAGTGACTACCGTATGCAAGTTTAGACAAGTAATTATACGAATTTGAATACTTAGTTAGCAATATATTAAGATGATTAAACAACTAGCATGCACTATAATCAATTTAATCACATAACCATAACAAAATCATGCGAGAAAAACATAAAATGCTCAAATAAGATAACTTTAGAATTAAAACTCATAATCTCATAGCAATTTAACCAAAAGCTTTAACTTCATTCAACCAAAATGGGGTTTTAGTTGTTCATAGCTAATTACAAAGGAGGATTTTCTATCTATGGTGGTCGATAAGAGTTAGAATCACAAAATAAAACCCTAACATCACTATTTATAGCTAAAAGCCGAGTTACATCACATATGTATCAGTCTCATATAGCTACATAGATTTCTTAGGAAAGTCATACGGTTTGTTACTTAATCTCATATGGTTTAGAGCCTTGAAAAGTTGGTGTTCCATGATTTGTTGCATAGAGGCACATGATTGTGTGCTATTGTTCTTCATTTCGTGTTGTAACTAGCGTGCACTCTAATCAATTTAATCACATAACCATAATTAAATCATGCAAAAAAACATAAAATACTTAAATAAGATAAGTTTAGAATTAAAATCGTAATCTCGAGCAATTTAACCAAAAGTTTCAATTTCATTCAACCAAAATAGGTGTTTAGTTGTTTATAGCCGATTACAAAAGAGGATTTTCTATCTATGGTGGCTACTAAGAGTTAGAATCTCGAAATAAAACCCTATAATCTTGAAATAAAACCTTAAGATCACTATTTATAGCTAAAAGTAAGGTTCCATCACATATGTATTAGTCCCACATAGCTACACGATTGCTTAGGAAAGTCATAAGGTTTGTTGCTTAATCTCACATGGTTTAGAGCATTGAAGAGTTGGTGTTACACGTTTTGTTGGATAGAGGCACATGACCATATGTCGTTGTTCTTCATTTCATGTTGCAATTAGTGTGCACTCTAATCAATTTAATCACATTACCATAACTAAATCATGAAAAAAACATAAAATACTTAAATAAGATAAGTTTAGAGTTAAACCCCGTAATCTCACAATAATTTAACCAAAAACTTTAACTTAATTTAATCAAAATAGGTGTTTAGCTGTTTATAGCCGATTACAAAAGAGGATTTTCTATCTATGGTGGTCGCTGAGAGTTAGAATGTCGAAATAAAACCTTATAATCTCAAAATAAAATCCTAACATCACTATTTCTAGCCAAAAATAAGGTTACATCACATATGTGTCGATCCCATATAGCTACACAGATTGCTTAGGAAAGTCGCATGGTTTATTGCTTAATCTCATATGGTTTAGAGTCTTGAAAAGTTAGTGTTGCATGGTTCGTTAGACGGAGGCACATGACCAGTGTACTCGTTGTTTTTCATTCCGTGTAACTTCAATCTGCTAGTGTAGATTTCTTCTAGCTTTGTGAGATACGAGCGTGTCTCTCTTCAATGCATTCCGTGCGAAATGTCTTCCGCCTATGTGCTTCTTCTCTCTTCTTAAAAGGCAATTCGAGCTTGACACACGTATGGGCATGTTGAATTCTTTGCCTAAGCCATGTGGTAGGCTTTTGCACGTATGGTGCTTTTTGCTAGATAGCCATATGGTTTCTTCTTTTGGGTCACACGACCGGTAGCTATTTTCCTTTACGAGTGGCATGACCGTATGACTCCTTAGCATCCTTGGTGACTTTTCTTCTTGCTTTGGTTTTGGGTTTCTTTGCTTCGATTCTTCATTTTTCCTACAAAAGCTAAAATCATTATCTTGATCTTAATTAACTAAATATAATACAATAAATAAAAGAAAGATCAATATAAAAGAGCATAAAAATCATGCTAATTATGCACTTATGATAGATCCTTAATAGCAAGCTCATTCTTCTCTCCTATCAAATAACTAATTTTACCCCTACCACGGATGTACATGCATACGGACTATGACTAGTCTAGAAAATTTTCTTCATTCAATCTTATGGTAGTTGTCACGACCTCGGGAGTGGGCCATGACCGACACGAGGATCGTCGGGATTGTGAGGTCCATTTGGACCTAAGCAAGCCTCGGATACTAAACTAAAATTCAAAGCATGATCGGACTTGTTTATAGTCCTTAAATCAATATCACTCAAATTATCAATCCAATCAATATTATCATAACTTAATAAATATTTCTTTTACAACCTCAATACAATTCATATTTCAATATCCAAAATCAATATTTATAATTTCATATTTATAATCAACTCTTAATACACTACCCACACCTATAACCGTAGAACATCTAAGAATACATTTAGAAAAAATATCGGTTCTAAGAAATTAAAAGGAAATAAGTCACACGAACAAAATGTCGACTTCAGAAGACAACCCAAAAGCAATAGAAAATCCATCAATATCCTACAAAACTAAAATAATGAGAAGTAGGTAATTAACAACTCAGCGAGTAGACATTATATAATATACTAACTAAGGACGATATTCTCAAATCCATGTCAAAAGCACATTTCATATCATAATCAAATGGTTCAAAATCATTTCATATCAAATCATCAAAACATTTATACATACATATATCGTACTCATACGAAAATACATATATAGGTTTTTATACACCCATAGGATAATAACGTATCATTGGATGCAAACACTTAAAGGTCATGTCCTTTCGTGACTAATTTTTCGTATGTTACTCGACACACGATCTAGAACTACACCTATTCCGCTAGATAGAGCATCGTATCATGAAGCTCAAAGGCAACCCCACCGGTAGTTAGGTTCCCCAAGGTCTCGAAAAACTTTTTGAAAACCAAACATACCGTTATATTTTTCAAATCAGTATTTCAAATACCATGTATTCATTTTAAAAAAATACACATATATTCAAAATAATGAATGTATCATATTCATTCCAATCCGAAATCACATATCAATTTTTGTAACACATTAAAATCCTTTTTTCTATTCATATCAAATCATTTTAATACAAAAACATCATATCATTAAGTTATAATGGAATGCTTATAAATCATTCATAATCAAATGATGCATGGTAAACATTATTCAAGAAGTATAAAACATAATACACAATATAATGTCCACTCATAATATAATTGAAGAACCGAATGAAAATCAAAACGGTTGGAATGGAGTCGCCCACTCTAAAGAATTTAATATCACAAAATAATGGATCATCCATTAATACCATACACCAAGGAATAATCCCCAAAATGAATTATTCTAAAATTAAAATAAAATATTATCGAACAAAAATGAAATTGATTGGAAAGACTCAATTCGATAGTCTAATTAATCTTATAATCCTTCAATTGATTCTAAATAATCATTTAATCACATTTCATTGCTAATCTTTAACTCATTTCTTAAACAATTAACCTTTAATAAATCAATCCTTAATCCAATTGATTTCTAATTAAATGATCCATTATATTCTAATTCACCAAATACTCATTCCATTAACATTAAATTATCTTTATATAGCTTAATTTCTCATTTTTCCCAAATTCCTTCCAATTAAAACCTAAATTCGGATTTTTTTCACTATTCATCATCTTCAACCTCTCAATTTTTAAAATTCACTCAACTTTACTTCAAATTAACTTCTTAGTTCATTTAACCAACATAATCAAACATCATTCAAGTCCTCATGATTACTTAAAATCACTTTTTCCCAAATGGGTCTTAAAATCTTAACCTTAATCTAAGCAATTCCTCAAGCAATTTACAATCCTAAGTAACTCTAATTTATTATCATCATTAACTACTTACAAATATCACAATTCAAAGATTAATGGATTAAAAATATTACCTTTACACTATGCTCTTCAAATCCCAAATCCTTCATAGCTTTCTAAGCTTCCTAAACTCTAAGCTAACTATACTCCACTTAAACTAACTAATTCATGTTTCTCCTAAGCTAATTTAGCAATGCATTAGCTTAGGAATTGAAGTGAAAAAGAGGAGGAGTTTTAGTAGAGTAATACGTAAGAGAGGGAAGGAAAAGAGGAGAAAAATCTAGAAAAGAGGCAATTCATCGCTCCTTTTATACCAGACTTAGTTTTTTTTAAAAAAAAAAATTAGGTTATAACATTCTCCCCCTTAAGAAAATTTATCTTTTTAGGTTATAACATTCTCCCCCTTAAGAAAATTTATCTTCTAATTTTAAGCCTACCTAAACCTTAGTAGATTAACAAATGAGGATACTTTTTTTATTTCCTCCTCGACCTCTCAATTGGCTTCTTCAATCAAATGGTTCCTCCAAATGACTCGGATGGACATAATCTCCTTATTCCATAATTTCTTAACTCGATGTTCTACTACAACCATTAGGTGCTCTTCATATGGTAAATCAAGACTTAATTCCACCATTTATGGTTCTAAAACATGGGATGGGTTAGTTACATATTTTCTTTGCATGGAAATATGAAACATTAGATGTACAATTGAGAATTAAGACGATAATGCCAATTCATAAGCCACTATTCCAATTCAACCAATAACTTCAAATGGTCCAATATACCTTGGGCTCAGACTTTCCCTTCTTTCTAAACTACATTATTCCTTTTATCGGAAAAACTTAGAGAAATACAAAGTCACCAATTTGAAACTCCACATGTCTCCTCTTAGGATTTTCATAACTTTTCAATCTACTATGTATAGTCCTTAGGCGTTCTTAGATCAACTTCACCTTCTCGATAGTAAACTCGAATCAATTCGAGCCCTAAAGGTTCTTTTTCTTTAGTTTTTTCCTAACATATAGATGATTTACACTTTAGACCATACAATGCTTCATACGGTGCTATATCGATGCTAGAGTGATAACTATTGTTGTACGAAACTCACTCAATGGCAAGTGACAATCCCAACTACCTCCTAGATCTATCACACATGCCCCGAACATATCCAATAAGGTCCGAAATATCTTTTTTGATTGATTATTTGTTTGAGGATAAAACGTCATACGAAGGTCCAATCTCTTATAACTTCCTCCATAATTGAGATGTAAACTACGTATTTCGATCCGAAGTGATGGAGATTGAAATACCATATAAGGACACTATCCGATCAATTTACAACTAGGCATACCGAGCATACCCATAGGTAGTCTTCATAGGAAAAAAGTGAGCGGACTTAGTTAGCCTATCTACGATCACCCAAATTGAATCACAACATCCTTGGGTTTGAGGTAAACACATTATAAAGTCCATTGTAACTCTTTTCCATTTTCACTCCGATAGTGGCAACTCTTCTAACATCCCCGTTGATCTTTGATGCTTATACTTTAATTGTTAATAAGTCAAACACCTCAACACAAACTCCATAATGTCCTTCTTCACTCTAGTCCTTTAAATATTTCTCACAAAGATTTTTATACATCTTAACATAATTGGGATGCATAGAATAGGTCATACTACAAGCCTCTATTAAAATCGCTCTCTTAGCTTTGGATTCTTCGATACACATAACCTTTAATAAAATCATAGAGTGCCTCTATTATCCACTATAAAACCCGGAGTTTTTTTTTTTTTTTTTTTGCATCTTAGTGTAAATCTCTTGGATCTCCTCATCATTAACTTGAGCCTCTCGAATTTGATCCACCAAAATTGGTCTAATCTCCATATAGGCTAACAATGCACCCGATTCATTAACTCTAAACACCACTCTAAAATCTCGTAACCTATCCATTTCGACGCCAATGGCTACCTCTCTTTCGATAAATGGGTTAAACTTCCAATTAATTTCCTACTCGAGGCATTAACAACCACATGATCCTTGCCGGATGATATAAAATAGTATAATCATAGTCCTTCGGTAATTTCATCCATCTTCTTTACCTTAAATTCAAATTCTTCGATCAAATATATACTTCGGACTCTTATAATTTGTATAGATTTCATAAGTTTCTCCATACGGATAGTGTCTTTAAATCTTTAGGGCAATCATCACTACTCGCCCATTATAAGTTATGTGTGGGGTATTTCTATTTATGTTTCTTCATCCGCCTTGAAACATAAGCTATTATCCTATCATACCGTATCAACACACATCCCAACCCCACTTCGGAGGCATCACAAAACACCAAAAGTCCATTACTAACCGAAGGTCGGGTAAGGAATGATGTCGTGGTCAAACCCATCTCTAACTTCTTGAAGCTCTCCTCACGCTTATGTGACCACCGAAACCTCACATTCTTCCGGGTCAACTTAATTAAAGGTGTTACAATCCTTGAAAAGTCTTGCATAAACCTCCGGTAATACCCAACTAGACCTAAAAAGCTTCAAATCTCTATCATCGAAGTAGATCTCGACTAATAGCTTACTCCCTCTACCTTCTTCAAATCAACCATAATCCCTTCTTGGGATACAATATGTCCTAAGAATGCCACACTCTCTAACAAAAATTCACACTTTAAAAAGTTGACATGCAATCTCTAATCCCTTAATGTTTGCAACACTCACTTTAGATGGTTCTCATGTTCTTAGTAATTCTTAAAATACACCAAGATGTCATTAATAAACACAATCATAAATTTATCAAGGAAGCACCAAAACACCTATTCATTAAATTCATAAAAGCTATCGAGCATTGGTAAGGCTAAACGACATCACCGGAAATTCATAGTGGTTATATGGCATCCTAAAGGAAGTTTTAGAAATTTCTTTCCTCTTAATCCTTAACCGGTGGTATCCGAACCTCAAGTCAATCTTAGAAAAATACTTTACATCTTGTACCTAATTAAACAAATCATCTATCCTTGGCAACGGATACCTATTCTTCACTATCACTTTATTCGACCAACGATACTTAATGCATAACCTCAAACTTCTATCCTTCTTTTGACAAACAAAACTAGGGCACCCCATAGAGAAATGCTTGATTGAATGAACCTCTAATTGAACAAGTCTTAAAGTTGAATCTCTTATTGCTTCAAATTAACCGATGCAATCCGACATGGAGGCATAGATATAGGTTCAATACTTAAAAAAATTCAATACCAAATTTCATTTCTCTATCCGAAGGTAATTCGGAGTTATTCATCCGAAAATACATCGCAAAACTCCTTAATGATGGGGAATTGATCTAAAATAACCACATTATCATCAATCTCCTTCACATATGCCAAATAGGCTACACATCGCTTCCTTATCACCTTACTTACCTTGATGGCGGACATTAGGTTAAAAGAGGCTACACTCCGTTCTCCTTAAAAAAAATCCTTCTTTTCCTAAATCTTCAAAATACATTATCTTATTGTAACGAGTCTAATAAAGTATGATCATTCACTAACTAATTCATTCCTAAAATCACATCAAAATTATTCATCTCTAACAATATCAAATCTACAATTAAATTCCTACGCATCATCCATACATCATATTTTCTAAACACCACATCAGCTTATCATACATTTTCTTATAGGTGTTGATACCCTTAGCGACTACTCTAACATGTATGGACTTATATCAAACCTCTTAGCAAAATATGAAGACATAAATGAATAGGTCACTTTAGAGTCAAAAAATACATTTGCATCATATGAAAAGACTTGTAAAATACCTAATACCACAATATTAGATGTTTGAGTATCCTATTGGGTGATGGAAAAAATTCAAGCTTAGCCACCACTAGTACTTGTTTGAGCCCGACTTATTGAACTCCTATGACCTCTACCAGACTTGTCCTCCACTCGGCTATGCTCTACTACCAAACCATCGACTAGACTAGCCATCAAATCTACTATCATACCGACTTAGGGGTGGGTTGGCCATAGGAGGAGCCTTTACCCCTCTCAAAGTAGTAGCTTATGCCATCTTGTATCTAGGGCAATCTTGTATCAAGTGACCTTATTGATGGTAAAAGAAACATGCTCCTGTTCCCTTGGAGCATATACTTGGATGGATCTTCCCACATACTTGATAGAATGAGTATCATTTTCTAACCTTGATGGATCGGGTGAGATGACCCTCGACTCATACTCATTTAGGATCCACTATGGCTACTCTATGTAGAATATCTTCTTTGAGGGCTAGAGTAACTCCGTATACTCACATCTCGGCTAGATCCACTACTAAAGTATTTATGCCCATCAAACAATGAGTCATCACTCTTAACCATCTTATTTTATTCCTTAGTTACCCTACTCTTCATTCTCCTTATTCGAAGCTTACGAGTACAATCAACGGTCTCTAAATAAAAACCCGTGAGGAAACACCACTATGGAAAATGGATCTAATAACCCATTCATAAATCTTTTCACCTTTTTTGCCTCGATCAATATTATTTATGGAGCATATCGACTTAGCTTTGTAAACCTCCTTTTATACTTTGTCACTATTATGTCGAAAATTTACACTAGCTCGTCAAATTCCATAGTCCTTTCTTCCTTAATGTTTTTCAATAGTTTTTCCTCTAGAAAAGCTTCCTTAAACTCGTCCCAAGACCAATCGTGTCTTCTATCCCATTTACATTATTCACCGGCACTCCCTCAAACATGAATGCTGCTAATTCAACTTTTCTCTCCTTAAGACATCAAAACACAACCAACCTCTTTTCTATCTCATCAATGAAGTGTATCGAGTCCTCATCATTCCTATCATCCGAATAAGTTAGGAGCTTTAATTTTAAGAACTCTATCACATATGGGTTAAACCCCACTAATCCCGATCGGGAGCCGACTAAGAATTACTTACTTTACCCAATCCTTAATTGGTAGACACTAACCCCTGCCATAGCTTGAAAAGTTTATCGAATTCCCTTAGCCATCGACTTATAGTGTGTTGTATCGCACGAAACCCAATCATGACGTCGACTGGCATCATCATATTAGGGTTTTCTTCTTCTCTAATGCTAGTCTTGCTATGAGACTATCAAGATCTAGATGATACCTCGGCCTTGGCACCTCCTTTTATACTCCGTCACTCGTTATGTCGAAAGTTTACACTAACCTATCAAATTCCATGGTCCTTTCTTCCCTAATGTTTTTCAATAGTTTTTCCTCTAGAAAAGCTTCCTTAAACTGTCCCAAGACCAATCCTATCTCCTATCCTATTTACACTATTCACCGGCACTCCCTCAAACATGAATGCTCGCTAATCCAACTTTTCTCTCCTCAAGACATTGAAACACAACCAACCTCTTTTCTATCTCATCAATGAAGTGTATCGAGTCCTCATCATTCCTATCATCCAAATAAGTTAGGGGTTTTAATTTTAAGAACTCTACCACATATGGGTTAAACCCCACTAATCCCGATCGGGAGCCGACTACGAAGTACTTACTTCACCCAATCCTTAATTGGTAGACACTAACCCTCGCCATAGCTTGAAACGTTTATCGAATTCCCTTAGCCATCGGCTCTATAATGTGTTGCATCGCATGAAACCCAATCATGACGTCAGCTGGCATCATCATATTAGGGTTTTCTTTTTCTCTAAGGCTAGTCCCGATACGAGACTATGAAGATCTAGATGATACCTCAACCTTGGCACCTCCTTTTATACTTTATCATTGTTATGTCAAACGTTTATACTAGCTTGTGAAATTCCATGGTCCTTTCTTTCCTAATGTTTTTCAATAGTTTTTCCTCTAGAAAAGCTTCCTTAAACCGTCCTAAGACCAATCGTGTCTCCTGTCCCATTTACACTATTTATCGGCACTCCCTCAAACATGAATGCTACTAATTCAACTTTTCTCTCCTCAAGACATTGAAACACAACCAACCTCTTTTCTATCTCATCAATAAAGTGTATCAAGTCCTCATCATTCCTATCATCCGAATAAGTTGGGGGCTTTAATTTTAAGAACTCTACCACATATGGGTTAAACCCCACTAATCCCGATCGAGAGCCAACTACGGAAGTACTTACTTCACCCAATCCTTAATTGGTAGATACTAACCACCGTCATAGCTTGAAAAGTTTATCGAATTCCCTTAGCCATCGGCTCTCTAGTGTGTTGTATCGCATGAAACCCAATCATGACATCGAGTCGGCATCATCATATTAAGGTTTTCTTCTTCTCCAAGGCTAGTCCTGCTACGAGACTATGAAGATCTAGATGATACCTCGGCATTGGCACCTCCTCTATGCTCATCCGACATAGTCCTCATCGTATTAGTCTCTATAAAATGTAATCCTAATTTAGTATAATTCAAAAAACATAATTTAAAAAGCAACATACTTAATGCTTAATTCATGTAAATCTTAACCCCTCTTTCATTTAGCTTTTTTATACTTAAATAAGATAATGATATTAGGTTTATAAGAAGAAATTAACAAATTCGAAGTAAACCCAAACCCAAACATGTACAAGTCCAAACGTATGTAAGATTGAACAAAAATAACATGAAAAACTAAATTGGAAAAAAGAGACACACGAGCGTAAAGGATTACACCGAGCTTGAAGAATAATTTGGCAAAGTCTCGTGTGTATTTTATCTTAAGAAATTACACAGGTAGAAAAGTGATATATAAGGTTTGAAGAACAAATTGACACGCTTGTATGTGATTTTGCTTAAAAGGTCACACGATTAGTATAGGGTAGACATGATTTGTTTTGAAAAGTCACATGCCCGTGTATGAATTGGTAAAAAGAAGAGACAAGAGCGAGAAAGAATCCAACATGGTTTGCTTTGAAATTTCATACGTCCTCGCATGTATTTAAAAAATTGAAAGACACAAGTAGGAAGAATTTAACACATTTTGTAAAAGAAATTCAACATATCAATATGATTTTCAAACACAATGAGGGACACGGGCGTAAAGGATCCTGCTTGGTTTGTCGAATAAATTAACATGCCCATATGTAGCCAATAAAATTACAATTCAAATGAAGAAAAGAAGGCCACACCAAGTAGAAATAATTTACATAACTTGTAGGAAAAAGTGACACGACCATGTGCCACATAAAATTGCTTCAAAGAAGAAAGAAATATCACACGAGTAGTAGCAAGAGACACGATTTATGAGGAAAACTTGACACGATTGTGTGCCAATTTAAGCAAGCCATGAGAGGGATTTTCTTGTGATAAAATCCTACTTTTTACACGTAATACTATACTATAATCATAGAGACTAAAATGTACACTAACGGATTGATCCATATGATTCAAGGAAAAAACATAGATTAGAATAGAACCTATGTTCTATAGTTATCTTAGACTCTAAAATCTAAGCTCCGATACAAACATTTTCCAAGACCCCAAGAGTGGGCTATGACGGATGCTAAGATCGAGGGAACCGTGAGACCTACCTAGACCAAAGCAAATCTTGAATACCAAATTAGACCTCAAATCATGATTGGACTTATATTATAGCCCTCAAATCAATATCACTCAAATTATCATTCTAATTAACATTATCATAACTTAATAAATATTTCTTTTATAATCGCAATACAATTTATATTTCAATTTCCAAAATCAATATCCATAATGTTATGTTCATAATCAACTCCTAATACAATACCTACAACTACAACTAAGTATCTAAGAATACATTTAGAACAAACATAGGTTCTAACAAATTATAAAGAAATAAATCACACAACCAAAGTGCCAACTTTACGATGATAACCCAAAAGAAGCAATAGACAATCCCTTTATATCTCGTAAAACTAAAATAATGAGGGGTGAAAAATCTACGACTTAGTGAGTAGACATTATACAATATGTTAAAGGAGAGAAATAGGCTAAAGATGATATTCTCAAATCCATGTCAAAACACAATGCTTATTTCTTAAACACATGCATATCAAAAATGCATTTCATATCACAATCAAATGGTTTAAAACCATTCCATATCAAATCATCAAAGCATTTGTACATACATATATCGTACTCATACAAAAACACATATATAGGTTTTTATACACTTGTAGGCTAATAACGTATCATTGGGTGCGAACAACCAAAGGTCACGCCTTTCGTGATTAGGTTTTCATATATTGGCTAACACATGGTTTAGCACTACACCTCTCCTACTAGATGAAGCCTCGTATCATCGAGCTTAAAGGCTACTCCCTAGCGGCTAGGTTTCCCAAGGTCTCAAAAACATTTTCGAAAATCAAACTTACTTATATATTTTTCAAATCGATATTTCAAATATCATGCATGTATTTTTAAAAAATACATATATATTCAATATAACGAATGTATCATATTCATTCAGAATCCAAAATCACATATCAATTTTCATAACACATTGAAATCTTTTTTCTATTCATATCAAATCATTTTGATACTAAAACATTTTGAATATTTGAAGAGTCTATTCTCATCTAAGTTCTAATGGAATGCTTCCGGATCATTCATAATCCAATGATACATGATAGAAATAATTCAAAGAATGTAAAACACAATACACAATGTAATGTCCACTCATAATACAATCAAAGAACCGAACGAAAATGAAAATGGTTAAGATGGAGTCACCAACTTCAAAAAATATAACATCACAAAATGATGGATTATCCATCAATACCATACATCAAGAAATAATCCCAACAATGAAATATTCTAGAATTAAAATACAAGATTATCGAGCAAAAATAGAATTAATTAGAAAGAATCGATTTAATAATCTAACTAATCTTATAATCCCTCAATTGATTCTAAATAATCATCTAATCACATTCGATTGCCACTCTTTAACACATTCCTTAAACAATTAACCTTCAATGAATCAATGCTTAATCTAATTGATTTCTAATTAAATGATTCATTACATTCTAATTTACCAAATACTTATTCCATTAATCTTGAATTGCATTTGTAAGCTTAATTCCTCATTTTCTCCAAATTCTTTCTAATTAAAATCTAAATTTGAATTTGTTCACTATTCATTACCTTCAACCTCTCAATTCCTCAAATTCACTCAATTTTACTTTAAATTAACTTCTTAATTCACTTACTTAAGATAATTAAACATAATTCGAGTCATCATGATTACTTAGAATCATTTTCCCCAAATGGGTCTTAAAAGCCTAACCTTAATCTAAGTAATTCCTTAAGAAATTTATAATCCCAAGTAACTCCAATTTAATATCATCGTTAACTATTTACAAGCATCACAACTTAAAGATCAATGGATAAAAAATCTTACCTTTACACTATGCTCTTTAAATCCAAAATCCTTCCTAGCTTTCCAAGCTTCTTAGGCTCCAAGCTAGCTATACTCCACTTAAACTAACTAATTTATGTTTTTCCTAAACTAATTTAGCAATGAATTAGCTTAGGAATTGAAGTGAAAAGGGGGAGGAGTTTTAGGAGTAATACATGAGAGAGGGACGAGAAAAGAGGGAAAAATCTAAAACAAAAGGATAATTACTTGCTTTTTTATATCAACCTTTTTTTACTTTTTTAAATTCGGGCTATTACACTAGCAATCTAAATGGAGTGGGATTAAGAGGTGGGGTTTGGGTTCTAGTGATATTTGACATATTCATAGGTATGTTTTTGGACTGCATATAGATGTTTGTTGAATCAAAACCATAATCGGACAAGGTGGAAATAGAGTGAGTTTAGGCATAAGAGAGTTTGAGGCAAAAAGAAGTTTAAGGTAAGGTTTTACTTAAAGTGGATCAGTTTAGCTACGGTACCCTAAAAGAAAATATGTTCAATAATTCTATTATATTGCCATATATTAGAATTTATATAAATATAAATACATAAGTATTGATAGATACATTACATTATATATTTATTCTCTTTATATTTACTTTATTTACTATATTTTATGTTTTATTGTATTAATTAATTCTCATACTCACGTTTAGGACATAAAATTAAGAATTGAATGAAATTATGCTTAAATTTAGGAAATTTCGACATGTTTGACTTAGACTTTATAAGATTCTTGTAGGTTTTTAGTAGCTTTGGCGATAGAATTTAAAAAAAGTGATTTTCTAAGCTTTTATAGAGGGCATCCGAAGCTTTCTAGAATGATATAGTGGATCAAAATTTAATTTTTTTTTAAAGCCTCTAAACTATATTTCATATTATGGTTTAAAAAGTTATATCTTATTCGAAGTCTAAAACATTTATGACTTTGAATTTATATCTAGAGTTTTAAAAGTCTAATTGATTTAAGACCATGCCCATGGAAAATATTAAAAGCATGAATATGATTATTATGGGGTATGAGTCCCAAATAGGTCGGTTTCAAGAAGGAATGTAACTACAAATTTGAATATCTAAGTTTGGGCTAACTTGTTGAGTTGGTGATAGTGTTTAGCCCATAAATTGAGCTGTGAAATTTTGTTTGATGTATGTCCTGGTGTGTTAGAAATCGAAAAGATAGTTCTATGATCTCTTGAAGAGAGAAAACTCTAGATCGACATGTATCTTATTCATATCCGGTAGAAAAAACAAACATAAAATTAGATTTCGGGTCACCAAGTGTTTTCCTTCTTTTAAGATATAAATAGGACTTGAAAAGACATAAATATCTCTCTCTCTCTCCTTCTTTTTCTTCTAGATTTTTTCAATAATATTAGATAATTTTACATTCATGTTTGGCTAATTTTCTATGGTTGACTCAAGAAAATTTAATCGATTAGTACAAATTATGAGACAATATTTTTAATTGAATTTGTTCTCTATTCAAATATCTTTGTTTCTTGATTTTATTTTTGTATGAATAATTAATTCTATTGATTGAGATGCATATTAATTGATTGAATTGTATAGTCTAATGCTAAATTGAGTTCATAATCTATAATTGATATGAAACTTAATTAAAGTAGCAATTAGGCAACATGACTATGATCTAAGTTTTTATTGTTTATTTAAAGGAAATAGAGAATTAATTAAACAAGCTATGTTCAGTAATTTTGTTATTCACCATTAGCTTCTTCCTAAGAACATCATGCTTATTATTAATCCGAAAAGGATTGCTTAATGGGTTTACTTGGCTTGAAGGTAAATTTTTAGTTAATTATTTGAATAGAAAACATATATACATACATACATATGCATGTGTGTGTATGTGTATGTGTGTGTGTGTGTGTGTGTGTGTGTGTGTGTGTGTGTGTGTGTATGTGTGTGTGTGTGAATGGTCAATTTGCTAACCATGAATAATCCTCTTTGCATCCATGTCATTTTGCTTGAATTTTTAGTTGTTAAATTCTATTTATTTAGAAGTTATTCTTATATTAAGTATTTGCATAACAAAACCCTCTTTTTCCTTTCTATGGTTTGATAATTTTTCTTTGTGGATTCAATTCTTACTCGTCCTATCTATATTTTAGAAACAATGAGGTAAATTATTTTTAGTTACGCTCGGCGTGTATCAAATTTTGATGTCGTTGTCAAGGCCTAGCTATAATAAAAGTCAATGGTTTTTTTTATATATATTAGCTTTTTTATTTAGTTTTAATAATATTTAGTTGTGTTTACTTTTATTTGTGAAGTTTTTTGTGCTTTTAGGTTTATTTATCATTAAAACTCAATGTTAGACGTTCTTGGAATAGGGTGTTGCTTGTGATTTTTAAGGGGTTAGGCCATAAGCTTAAGATTTTTACGAAGAAAATTCAATTTTCATAGAACCAATTACTTTGTTACTAGCCCCACCTTATCGAGGCCAAATTCCATCATTTCTTAGGGTTTTTAGCCATTTTAGTGTATTCGAGTTATGAATTTTCAATTTTTTTTTTTTTTGTCAATTGTTTGTTGAGTTTTTATTGGTGTTTATAGTTTATGACTTGAATCTTTTAACACTCGTTGAACTAGAATTTAATCCAGAGGTAGATAGAACATTTCATATATTGAGGAGAGAAGCTAGATAGGTTTTGGCAAAACAAATTAAGATACACGATATAGTAGTTATTTCTTTAATAAACTTCAACATAGTTCTTGAGTTTCTATCCACTAGTGATTCGGAGAAGAGAAAGTTATGGCTATGAATAATAACAAAACTTTAAAGGAGTTGGCTACTCGTAACTTGAACTAACAACCTTTATGTATTGAGTTTTTGAATTTAGAGGTTGTTTTTAAATTAAAGTTAGGAATAATACATTTCTCGCCTACTTTTCATGGTCTTGTAGGTGAAGATCCTCATAAATATTTAAATAAATTTTGTATGGCATGTTTAAGTATGAAAGCATTAGGAATTATCGAGGATCATATCAAAGTACGAGCTTTTTCATTCCCTTTGGTAGATTATGCTAAGGATTGGATGTATGACCTTCCTTCTAATTCCATTAACTCATGAAATAAGATGAAATAGTAATTTTTGAAGAAGTATTTCCCTACATCTAGAGCTATAACCATAAGGAAGAAAATATGTGGGATTCGTCGAACAATAAAAAGATATTACATCGATGCGAGAGCACTTCAAAAGGCTTTGTGCAAGCTACCCACATCATTAGATTCTTGATCAATATCTAATCCATTATTTCTATAAAGGTTTTTTATCCATAGAGAGGAGTATGATTGATGCTGTTAGTGGAGTAGTTTTGGTTGATAAGACACCGTAAGTCTGCAAAGACTCTAATTTCAAACATGGCAACAAATTCCTAACAATTTAGGATCAAGATGGATAGTACGGACGAAAAGGTTAATGAGGTCTATACTTATAATCTTATATGTCAAGTTTTTTATTACTGTTTTTATGAGACAAATGGGTATAGGAAATATACAAATAATAAAGGCGTATGACATTTGTTACTATTCGGTCATTCCATAGACATATGTCCCATACTACAAAAGGAAGAACCAGTTTAACATACCAATGCAATTAGAGGATTCCTAGGACATCCTCGGTATAGATATGATCCATACTTAAATTCAAATAACTTAAGATAAAGAGATCACCCTAACCTAAGTTATGAAAATCAAGTCGCCTGAATCGTTACCACCCCATATTCCAACCTTGGCAGCAACAACAACAACAATAATAGGCAAATCAAAACATTATCACCAAAAGATATTGTTAAGGCACTAAATAGCAACACTCAATAATTTTAAAATGAAACCAAAAATAACATTCAGAGCATAGAGAAATAAATTAGCTAGTTAGCAACATCAATGACCAAGCTAGAAGCTCAAGGTTCTAGGAAGCTACCATCTCAAATAATCATAAACTCTCGAGAGAATGTTAGTGCTATTATGTTATGAAGTGGGAAAGAAATTAATAACCCTATTCATTATCCCTCGGATTTGGCCAAAAAGAGTCAAGTAGAAGAAGAGGCCCAAAATAATGATGTAAGTGTTCCTAAGATAATTCTTAACTAGTTATGCATAATTCTATTAAAACCGTCCCTCTTCCTTTTCTAAGTAGGTTATCCAAATAACAAAAAAAGAATAGGAAAAGGATATTCTTAAGACCTTCAAAAAGGTAGAGATGAACATTCCTCTCCTTGATGTCATCAAGTAAGTCCTAAGGTATGCAAAGTTTCTAAAAGAATTATGTGCTTTAAAAAGGAAGGCTGCAAGCTGATTAGAAAATCAATATAGGGGAGAATGTGTCGGTAGTGTATCAACATAAGCTACCCCAAAAGTGTAAGGACCTAAGTGCATTTATAATTCAATGCGTGATTGGTATGTAGGCATTCGAAGCAATACAACAAGAATTGATGCAGCAAAAATAATGTCATATATAAAAAAATTTGCTTCAAAATGCCATAGGATCAATATGAAAACAACAAAGTTAGAGGATCGGATCATTTCCTCTTGTAGCGCAAATCACATCTCTTACATGAAGGATGTCCGAATCATACGTACGGATCTACAACCGCACCTCTATCGGTATCCACATGAATGTCTTGATCACTAAAACAATCTTAGAATAGAGAATCACCTCAATTTAAAGTGCTAGCTATGAGTTGTGGTGGTTAAATATTAGATCACTTTTCAACTCAAGGTGGCAAGGGTTTTCTCTCAAAGTTCTTAAAGTTTCTGTCTTCATAGTTAATATTTATAAATATTACATACTCGGTTATATTTTAAAACAACCAGAACATGTGTGAGTCATAGTCCTACTAGAAAACTATTTCCTAACCCTAAGGGAAGAGAAAAAAGTGGGCTGATTATTTTGACAGATTAATGTCTAACAACTTGGACTTGGACTTCATTAAACTCATTTTATATGTCTTAATCAAACCAATCCATTAGTATAATTAAATACTATAATCAAGAATGTATCACAATCTCACTAGGAATGTTAACCTAACCAAGAATCCTAATCCAATTAGGAATCTTAACTTGACTTAAAATTCTAATCCAATTAGGACTCGCTAGTCAAACCTTAATTTTGAGTCGCTCTTTATGTGTGACCTTATAATTTCTTATTACGTTGGTAATGATCTTAAAATCATAATCTAAAATCATAAATAATGAGCGACATCTAGCAATGCATCACTACTACCCAAGTAATAAGAATGTCGATGATTTGACATAACCTTATCCGTGACATATGTTACCATGTAGTCTAGTCCTTTTGTCCTAATTATCTATATTAAACATGAGACATGGAATTTTTCATCCTCATATAGTTTAATCTTAGCAATTCTTAATCCATGAGTTGATCGCTTTAAACAAATGAGATCGATATCTCATATTGATTCATTTAAGCATGACCATGCATTTCATAATCTCTCGCATTTCATAATCTCCGCATTTCATAATCTCACATAATCAAGGGATCCATAGACATCACTTTTATTACATAAAAGGGATAAATCTTATCTACATCACTCACATCCTTTTGCATGATTCATGGTATATCCAATAAACAACTTTATTATCCATCCTATTATAAATGACGTTTGATGGTATCAAAATATATGATTTTTCATGTAGGGAATCATAGTGACTTCAAGTTGAAGGACCATATACACTACGGTCATAATGAGACCAACTTATGACACCCATATAATGATCCACATAGTGATCTCGTGGTGGATCTCGTCCATTACATGTTCTCCAATATACCCATATGTCGAGTTGATATCTCATATCCATAACACATTGTTATTAGTCAATACATATATCAATCTCTATGCTTTATTGTTACCCCTTTAATATATCCATAATAAAACACTTGACTCGGGACATTTAATAATATTAATATTCTTTAGACTTTATCATATTCATTTAATAAAACACAAAAATAAATAAGCATAATAAATAGAATGCCTCATATATATATATATATAATAACATGATAAGTGCATGCTAGTACAATCAAACCGTGATTGGCTTTTAGAGAATACACTAATATGGTAACACTAATTTTGAATGTGCCATGTTAGATTTAAGTGCATCTATCAATGCTATGCTATAATTCATTTATGCATCTTTGAGTTTAGGTTCTTTGAAAGAAACAAGTGTAATTATTTAATTAGCTAATTATTTTAATGCATACCTTAAAAGGGTAGCTAAAGATGTTTTGATGCGAGTAAACAAGCTAATTTTTCCCATCGATTTTTACATTCCGAGCATGGAAGATTGTGTTTCTCTCAATCCTAGACCAATACCGTTAGGAAGATCTTTTCTCAAAACAACTAAAATGAAGATTAATGTTCATGATGATACTCTTACCATGAAGTTTGATGGAGAGATTATTAGATTTAACATCTTTGAGACCATGAGGTATCCTAGTGATGTTCAATCTTTATTTTTATTGATGTGGTTAATCTACTTGCTTAATAAGTTTTTAAGTTAAGTAGTACGAATGAGTCGGCTATGGTACTTAATTAGTGGTTGGAGGAAATTGATATAGAAATGCCACTAAGTTCTAAAGTCGAAGAGATGATTATGGCATTACCGTCATTGCTTCCAATTTTAAAAAGGTATGAGGTTAAAAAAAATTGAAATTACCATTATCCCATATAAAATTGTTACCTTGTGTAATGTAGGCACCGGTTTTAAAGCCGAAACCTCTTTTTGATCACTTGAAATACGTCTACTTGGGTAATAATAAGCCATTACTAGTCATTATTGTTAGGAACTTAACACTTATGTTAGAAGATAGGCTTTTGAGATTGCTACGGAACAATAAAAAAGCAATAGGTTAGATTATAACCACTATTAAGGGTATAAGTCCTTCAATGTGCATGCATAAGATATTATTGATAGATGAGTCCAAGCTAAGCTAAGAGACCTAGAGGAGATTAAATCTTTAGATGATGGAGGTGACGAAGAAAGAGATTCTAAAAGGTGCTTGATACATGAATCATTTATCCTATCTTGAATAATTTACAAATAAGTCCGGTTCAAGTGGTATCGAAAAATTCTAGAGTAACAATAGTTTAGAATCAAGATAATGAGCTCATTCCATCTAGAGTTGTAAGAGGTTGGAGTGTGTGCATAGACTATCGCAAGCTAAATGTGATGATGAAGAAATATTATTTTCCTCTATTATTTATTGATTAGATACTAGAACAACTAGTATGTAAGTCTTTTTATTATTTTTTTGATGGGTATTTAGGATATAATCAAATTATAATTGCATATAAAGATCAAGAAAAAACCACATTCATAACCTATTTGGGAGTTTTGCATTTAGGGGGATTGTCTTTGGGCCTTGTAATGCATCGGGTACATTTCAATGATATATAATGAGCATATTTTTGGATTTAATAAAAAATTATATTAAAGTTTTTATGGATGATTTCATAGGGTATGGTGATTCATTTGATATTTTCTTGGATAATTTATCTCGTGTGTTTTAACGTTACGTTAAGACAAACCTTGTTTTGAATTTTTGAGAAGTGTTATTTTATGGTAAAACAAGGCATTATCTTAGGTTATGTGATTGGGGTGTTGAGGTTGATAGGGTTAAGATTGATCTAATTATGAATTTATCCTACCCTATAAGTGTGTGAAAATTGTGTTCTTTTCTTAGCCATGTAGATTTTTATCGTAGGTTCATTAAGGATTTCTCAAAGATTGCTTTACTATTATCCCAATTATAGTAAAAAGAGGTAACTTTTGAGATTATTCTATAATTGAAAAAGAACTTAATGTAACTCAATGCAATTATTCTATAATTGAAAAAGAACTTTTAGCTATTTTTTTTATATTAGATAAATTTTATTCTTATTTGCTTTGTTCTAAGGTGATAATATTTTTTGACTATGTAACTTTGAGATATCTATTGGCAAAGAAGGAATCCAAACCCGGACTAATCGGATGGATTCTTCTTTTGTAAGAGTTTGATGTTAAGATCAAAGATAAGAAATGAGTTGAGAACTTGGTAACCATTCATTTGAGCTAGTTGGTGAGACGAAGGACCTCGAGCTATTATTAGATTTTTTTTCCTTGATTAGCATTCATTTGCTCTACGAGGTATGGTTCCTTGGTATGGTAATTTGGTTAATTATTTAGTTGGTATAACCCTACCCGATGACATAACTAGCTAAAAGGGATAAGCTGAAAAGTGAGGCAAAATATTATGTATGGGATAATCCATATTTATGAAAATATTATTCGATCAAATTATTAGAAGTTGTGTGCTCGATTCTAAGTTTTAGTCTATCTTTACTTTTTGTCATACGGATGCTTGTAGAGGCCATTTTGAACCTAAAAGAACATGTAGGAAAGTGTTAGATAATGGTTTTTACTGGCCTATATTATTTCATGATACTTATAGTTGTTATAAGAATTGTGAATAATGTCAAAGGATAATTTGGTTAACCTCGTAGGAATGAGATGATATAAACCCCTATACTTGTATGTGAAATCTTTGATATGTTGGATACTAATTTTATAAGTCCATTTTCTTCGTCTTTTCATTTTGTTTATACATTACTTACAATTTATTATGTTTTGAAATGGGTGGAAGCAAAAGCCTCCAAAATTGACGATTCCAAAGTTATTTTAAGTTTTATCGAGTTTAACAAATTTAGTAGGTTTGGAATATCAAGGGTAATAATTAATAACCAAAGAAATCATTTTTGTAACCGAGCAATAGACATCTTATTGAAGAAGTATGGTGTTTTCTATAAAACATCTACACCATACCACCCTCAAACAAATGAGTAAGCTAGGTTTTTAACCAATTCCAATCCATTTTGGAGAAGACCGTGAATCCAAATAGAAAGGGTTAGAGCCTTAGACTTGATGACACACTATGGGCTTAAAATACAACATATAAGACACCCATTAAGATGTCTCCCCTATAGGTTAATCTTTCGTAAGTCATGCCATCTTTCCGTAGAGATGGAGCACAAGGCTTATCGATAGTGAAGAGTTATAATATGGATATGGACAAACTAAAAAGCAAAGGAAGTCTGTAATTATAAGAACCAAAAGGGATTTGACTTGAGGCATATGAGAATGTAAGAATTTACAAAGATAAGACCAAGGCATTGCATGACAATATGATTGCTAAGAAGCACTTTGTGGTTGGACATAAAGTATTACTTTACACTTCAAAACTTAAGTTAATGATTGATAAGTTACATTCTTGTTGAATTAGCCCTTTTGAAATTATTAATGTAGTTCATTATGGTGTTGTTGAGGTCGAGAGCTTAGAAACTAACAAGGTGTTTAAAGTCAACGGACATAGGCTCAAGCCATTTTATGAGGGTTTTAATAGGCGTACAATGGAAGAAGTCTTATTGAAAGAACCAATGTATTCAGAGTTGAGAAGAAAAGAGTTGCATTATTTGGCTAACGACGTTAAATAAAGGAGTTGCTTAGGTGGTAACCCAATAATGGCTAAGTTTCCACCACTAAATTTGATTCTTATCCCTATATCTTTTAATTTTACATATCCATAAAATTATTGATTGTAAGCATTAAACTAGGGACAACGTAAGTTTTAAGTATGGGAGAATGAATTTAGGATTTAAGTTATGTTTTTAATTTAAAAAAAAAAGTTTTTTTTTTTTTTTTGGTTTTTAGTCTAGGATGTTTTCCCAATGGTGTTTAAGGATTTTTGTATCATAAAAGAATGCATAATTAAGGTGAGAATGCCATAACATGATTAAATGAATAACTAGCATGCTTAGGCTAAAGATGACTTGGGTTTGATTTTGAAGATTATTAACTTATGTTGGTAGACTAAAAACATTCTTAGGTGAGATTTTGAGCCTTATTTGGATTGAATATTTACATGTCAATCTTTTATTTTCTCTTGTTGAATGATGTTCATTCATGACTAGTTTCTCTAAGACTTGCTTCTAATGCTAGTTGAGACAACATTCTCGTATACATGCATAAAGATGATAATGGCACCTAGAATTTTAACCACTTTGACTTAAATAACCTACCTCATATGTTATCTTTAGTAAGCCATTTTTGAGTCTAATTAACCCTTTTCTTTATGATAACCTATTTTATGAGTTTTGAAAAAACTCTATCTATTTTACTTAACTTAGAGCTAGTAGAGCATTTGAAATATGATTAATGAGTTCGAAAATCTGTTTATTAAATGAGTGTGGGGGTGTTGTGTTTTGATGCATATGGTTAGAAAATATGAGAGAAAAGTGGAAAGTAATGAGAATATGAATTTTAATGTTTATGATTATGTCTTTTATGCTAAATTTCATAATTTTCATGTGAAAAAAAAAATTCATTCCTTTGGAAAAAAATAGACATGAGTAGTAAACTAGGCATAACTTGAGCTTCAAGCATCAAAATCGAGTGATTCAAAAGCCCATATTCACCTACACATCTAAGGTTGAAATTGTGATGAATACCTTAAAGTCTCATTCTATTGATTATAAGGTCAAAACTAAGCTGAAAGTCGAGATTGTGAATCCGTCCAATTTATGTCTCCTAGTTGAAAGAAAGGGAAAGTTGAGAAAAGGAAACACGAGTGTTTGATGATGATTTTTGGTTGTGATTTTAGGTCTTAATTGTTTTATCTATTCAAATTTTATGTTTTGAATGCTTTATTAGTTTTTTTTTTTGTTTTGCCTCTTTATCCAAATTGTTTCCCACTTTTACCTTAACCTCATTACAACCACAATAAAGACTATCTAATACATGTTTTGTATGCGTTACAAGTACCGAAGATTAGATGAACAAGCAAGCTTATGGTAGTTACTTTTCATGAATTGAACTTGAGTGTTATGATTTACCCTTTTAAACAATTGAGTGTTAAATAAGTGACGTGTGAGTGTTTGCAACACTTGTTAATTGCTTATTGAATGAAAATTACTTGTATCTTTTAGTTTGAGTGTGTTGCGTATTTGTAATTCATAAAACGTTATGGTGTTTGAATTTTTTTTCTCTTTTATGATTATGATATACATTTTCTTTGGTGTCATTATAGGAATTAGTGTTTGTGCTTTGTGGAATTGTGGTTAGTATTTAGGTTGACTAGTTGAGTCGGTGGCAATGTTTAACTCGTAAATCGAGTCGTGAACTTTTTTTAATGCAAGGCTCGGTGCGTTGGAAAGCTAAGAGATATTTCTATAACTTTCCCGAAGCAATAAAACTATAGATTGGCATGTATCTCGTCCATAGCCGACGGAAAAGATAGAATAAAAAATTACATTTCGGGTCACCAAGTGTTTTTCTTCTTTTGGGATACAAATAGGACTTGCAAAGACATTAATCTCTCTCTCTCTCTCTCTCTCTCCCTCTCTCTCTCCCCTTCTTCTTCTTCTTCTTTCGTTAGCTTTTTCAATGAATAATATTAGATAATTTTACATTAATATCCGGCTAATTTTCTATAGTTGCTTCAAGAGAATTTAATGAGTTAGTACAAATTATGAGACAATATTTGTAATTAAATTTGTTCTCTATTCAAATATCTTTGTTTCTTAATTTTATTTGTTTATAACTGCATGATTCTATTGATTGAGATGCATATTAATTGATTGAATTGCATGATCTAATGCTAAATTGAGTTCATAATCGGTAATTGTTATGAAACTTGATTAAAGTAGCAATTAGGCAACACGATTATTATCCAAGTTTTCATTGTTTGTTTAAAGAAAATAGAGAATGAATTAAAAAAGTTATGCTTGGATAATTTTGTTGTTCATCATTAGCTTCTTCCTAAGAAAATCATGTTATTATTAATCCGAAGAGGATTGCTTAATACCGAATCTATTAATAATAAATAATTAATTTGAGTGCTAGGCTTTAATAAACAAAGGGAAGAATTAAGGTTTAGTTGGCTTGCGGGTAAATCTTTAGTTAATTATCTAAATATATATATATCAATGATCAGTTTGCTACCATGAATAATCCTCCTTCGATCGATGTCATCTTGCTTGAATTTTAGTTGTTAATTCTGTCTAATTAGAAGTTATTCTTGTGTTAAGTATTTGCAAAATAAAATTAATCCCTCTTTTTCCTTTTTGTGATTTAATTAATTAGTTTCTATGGATTTGATCCTTACTCATCCTATCTATATTTTAGATACGATAAGGTAAATTATTTTTTATTACACTCGACACGCATCAAGCATACAAGAGGTTATTCTAGGAAACTAACAACTATAAAGAAAGCTATTCTAGGAAACTAGCAATTAAGGAATCAAAAATCAAGTAACTAAATCAAATCATCCTAATTTTCTTAATTCTAGTTTTAAATATCCTCTATTTACGTTGAATACCTTCCAACGTATAGTTAGGCACTAACCATATCAAGGCTTCCTTGTTGCCTTAGTTACTTGTATACAGTAAAAAGCAAGGAAGGCAATAAGGGAAGCTTGAAAGTTTGACGATATGTGAAGAAGAAAAGAACAGTGGTATTGACATGCATGTTAGATGTACGGACAAAACTTCTGTTTGGACAAAAGGGTATCTGCAAACAGGTCAAGTTGTGCAGAGTATGCTCTATTTAGTTTGAGCTACGCCAATGTTAACTATGGGCGCCTCCCCTTAGTTACCGGTAGTGTAACAATGATAGGATGCGTATTCTGCAATTTATGATACATGATCTAATGCTTAACTTTCAAGGTCTCATAACATCTGCATAAATTATTTCCAACAATATTCCAAGAGATGTCGCAAAGTCTGACAAACAACAAACAGGCAACAATAGAACGATGGTCCAATCAGGAAAAAAAGGAAATGGAAAGAGTTATAGTGAAACACTATAAGCTTATTCACTGATAAAAAAAGCCATAAAGACTGGCCATTTGCATGAGGAGCAATTCCAATTCAAGGAACTACATGGATGGTCCAGGTAAGTGAGCCTCCTGCATTTGGAAGTCATTGGCACCCTACATAAAGTTGATATCACCTGTTAGCTATTATCACTCTATCATGATATGATAATTATAATAGTCTCAACAAATAGTGGACACATATGTTTGTTAAACTAAAATGATGTTACGCAAAAGACCATATACTTAATAACCATATAAATTCAATTCAAATATGCTACATTTTGTGAAGATTTATTTGACATAATAATCTAGTGCTATAACTTCGAAGATTGATGAGCAATTCAGCAAAACAAGCACACATAGCACATGTTGTAATTATGATTAGTTTAAAAAAAAAAACGAAACAAAACAAAAAACACAGCTAAAACAAACCTCATAGACTTCGCAGTTTGTGCCCTCATTCAGCAACTCAATCTAGGAAAAAAGAGTTTTGAAGTTAGAGTTTATAATTTAATTATTTGCAGCCAAAATGTATATAAAATTTCATCTATAAGTTGAGGATCTATCACAACAAATAACGATAATAATAAATATAATAACGACGCAATGAAAAACTCTCATGAAAATCTTATTATCTTCATAAATAAGCTTATTTAGCATATATTCCAAAAAATAAAAAAAGCCTTATTTGCCCTACTTGTGATAATCTATTTGAGAAACTCGTGTATTATAATTTGTTGCAATTTGAGGAGCTAAATTAGTCAAACCACTTTTGAACTTTAGTTCATTCGAAAATTAATCTCTAAACTTTTAATTTAGGATTTGATTTCTTCTCAATTTTATTTATTTATTTAATCCATCTTATGATTTTTAGTTGCCACCCTCTCTAAAAAATTCAATTCTTGGTATTTTGAAATAAAATTTTGCATAAAAATTGTAAAAGACCAATTTTTTTTTTCGTTTTTTTGAAAAAATCCCAAAATTTTTCAAGATTGAAAAAATATTTTTTATATATTTATAAAAATTTTAAATATAGAAAATTGAGAAAAATAAAAATAATCCGGAACGATCTTAAATTTTTTGGAGAGTTTTAAATAAATCATATTGAATAATTTTTATTATAAAACTATTTATGTGACCATTATTTTTTTAATAAAAATTGAAAGAATAGGTTATACCTAAAAAAAATTGTGAAAGGTCAAATATGAAATTAAAAATTTAAAGAATGATTTTTAAATAGACTAAATAACAGGTTTGACTCATTTAGCACAATTTAAATAGTTATGACAAGCTCATTGGGATTGTCTTTTTTAAGGTTCTTAAATAAATTTTACTAAATAATTTTTATTATGAAACTATTTATGTAATTATTAATTTTTTATAAAAAAATAAAAAATAGATTAAATCTTGAAAAGAATCATGAAAGATCAAATCTGAAATTAAAAATTTAAAGAATGATTTTTAAATAGACTAAAATAAGAGGCATGACTCATTTAGCACAATTTAAATAGTTTTATCCAAAAACCTCGATTGTGAAATATATAGTGCCTAATCATTCTCGATGAAGGCTTATGTTTTGTTCAAAATAAGTTTTAATATTAGTTAGTCTATACCATGAACATGCAGCGTTACTCATAATATATAATTGCTAAGATTTTCTCTAATGGTTGAGTTAAATAATAATAATAATTAAAAAAATCTTAAATTTGATGAACCAAACAATTAAGTTCATAAGAAATTAACTTTATAATAGATGTGAATTAGATCGAAAAATAACAATGACGAAAATGATCTTAATTAGAGGTTGTAACAAAAAGAACTTAAACATTAAGAACATTGTATTTAAATCATAAAGCGACTTCAAGGAATGAAGAACGGTGGATGGAATGGGTGTGTTTGTATGTATTGAAAAATGACCTATTAAGTTTGTATGTAATGCAAAATGACCTATTAATGGGGCATTTGGTGCATGGGTGTTTTTTTTTTTTTTTTTTTTTTTTGGGGGGGGGGGGGGGGAACCATTTGAGATGCCAAACTTTTTGTTGTCTGATAAACCAATACATTTCAAATTTCGGAGAATCTCACATATCCCAAGACATTAGATTGCTCGCAAAACTATGCATTCAATCTCGCAAATCCCAAGACACTAGATTGCTTGCAAAACTGTGCATTCAATCCCTTCTAAAGTAAGTTGTGACATTGTGATTTTTTTTTTTAACTTAAATGTCCTCATCTTTTTTTTTTTATAAAGTTCTACAATATATCTTTATTTTCACTAATAAGTAGAATAATAAATCTACTAACAAATTACATAATGTGAATAATATATTAATTACATTGATACTAAATTAAATTCTGATATATATATATAATTCTACTTGGTAATTATAATTTTATAAAATTAAATTCATTATTGGATTTATTGCTAAATTCATCAACCAAATTGTTATTTCCACCACTTTTTTAGATAATTACCGATACATCCTTCGCCCCTCACCAATTACTAATAACTATTATATAACAAATATTGATGGATGGTGTATTGATGATTGTCTAAAATAAATGGTGAGAATAATAATTTCATTGATGAATTTAGCAATACTTTATTTCAATGTATTAGTTTTAAACATAAAGTAATTTATACTAAAAAAAGATAAATATTTTGCTGTCAAATTAGATACTTTAATTTTTAAAGATAAAATCATAAAATGATAAACTCATTTGCATTCTTCTTGAATTTCTAAGGATGAACTAAACCACAATAAAAAAAAAATTGCTAAAATATTTTATTTTATACAAGTTTTACGAGTAAAATGATGAACTTATTTGCATTTTTCATGAATTTCCAAAGAAAAAGTAAACCACCATAAAAACATATTATTATTACTTTTTATTTTCAATCAAACACAAATATCACATTATCAATAATTGCATTTCTAATAATTACATTCTCAACAGCCACATTAAAAAAAAAAAAAAAAAAAACCCTAAAAATCGGTATATGAAACAAACACTCCCTAGGTTTCTCATGATGCCTTTTGATTTGGCTAGAGCATTTGCCTTTAAAAAAAAAAAAAAAAAAAGATTTGGGTTGTTAAATCCATTCATGATCACACGTCTAACTCATGTGCCCATGGTCGTACATTGTTGGTATTCAATTATACATAGGTTACAAAATGACAGCAAGCATGAGTTATACATAGTAAATTATAAATAAGTTTCTCTATTTTTGGAAATAGATTAATTAGTCTTTCTTGTTTTAAAAATTAATTATTTAGCATTTTGATTTTTATTGACCATACTTAATTTAATTATTTTTAAAAAATGTTATATTTTCTCATAATCCTTCCAAATTTTGTACTTATTTTCCCCCTTTTTATTTCCTTAAAAAAATCAAAATAAAATAAAAATAATGAAAAGATTAAGTTGCAATAAAACTTAAAATTATACAAATTAAATCATTAATTTTTAAAATGAAAAGAACTAATTAATTCGTTTTTCAAAACTAGAAAAAATAATTTTAATTACTCGAGTTATACACCGTACTATTATATCTTAAATTTGAAAAAATAAAGATTGTGAGCTATCATTAAACTTTGAATCCTTTCACTCATGTTATATAAAATGAGTTAATACCCTCACATGTTTTTATACAATAAATCAATTTTTCAATTTGTTTTTATAGTTTAAAATGCATTAAATCTGTCTTTATTATTTGAACTCGACTTCTAATCTATTTTTTTAGTTAAAATTTATGTTCAATTTATTAGAAATTAAGCATGTAATTTACATATGATATGTAATTTCATAAATTTATCTTTTTTTATTTGACACATATTATTTATATCTATTAATATGAAAATTAATTTATGATGAATTGATCGAAAATTTTAACTAAAATAATAGATTAGAAACAAGCATAAATAAATAAACAACTGAATATTATATAAGGATAGTTGAAGGCGTTAAAACACGTAAAATTTCTTTGTAAGATTTCATAGAAGCTTTGAATAATGCATCGATCATGCTAATGACAGATTGATGTACCTGGATAGTTAGTTCATAAAGTATGCACCCATGAAGTTGGAAGTTTGACTCTCTTACTCGTAACTTATTGTTAAAAGTATATCTACGTTTATACGTGTGATCTTAACTATCCAAAGAAAAATCCTAAGTTTTGATCCCAATATACATGAAGTGAAAGTCTTATTAGACAAAAGAATGATGCGATGTGAGTGTAATGTTTTCTATCAAAAAAATGTAAGATAATCTATCTATCTTTTCATCTTATGCAACTCTAAAAAACAAAAAATAATAAAAATGATCACCCTATCACAACCTTACCATTTGAACGAATAAATAATAAATTAATCCTTCTTGTTTTGATAAATAAATTAATTATATTTTAAAAAATAATAATTTAGTTTTTTATATTGTAATTTGATTAATAACTTAGTCATTTTATCAGTTTTTTTATATAAGTGATTTTTTTTTCAAATTGTCTTTTTTAATCTCTTTTTTCTCTTTTTCATCATTTTCTTTTTCTTTCTTCAATCAAAAATCAAAAGATAAATAATTTAGAAAAAAATCATTAATTTAAAAAAAATTATTAATCTAACAAAAAAAATAAAAGATCAAATTTATTAATAAAATTAAAATATGAAGATTAAATAATTAATTTTTTAAAAAAAGAGATTAATAAATTGGTTTCTCTAACCAAGAAGGACTAATTTATAATTTACTCCCGTTTCAGCATACAGGCCGCTTTTATGAATTTTTGTGTGACACTCATTTCAAAAAATATCCTTCTTTCTCTTTATTTAAAGCATATGCAATCATTGGAAAGCTGAAAAGTGATTTCATCATTCTCATTCATTAACATCTATCCTTTCCTTTATTACATTATTGTAAAAGATATCAAGTCAAATAAATAACCATAAAAGTTAGGAGTCTCCTCCACAATATTTATTTATTTGTGAGTTATTTATTGTATTCATTTTTTCCCCTTAAAATAGTGATTAATTTACACGTACAAGTGTCGCCCAACGCACATAGTTTTTTTTTCAATATTTTTTCTAGAATGCATTAAGAATAAGATATTTGATTTTAAGAGATTGACGTACCTGTTTACTTTTCATTCTAGCGAGAGTTGCAATCAAATGTTCCTCCATTATTTTGATTTGTGTTAGGTCATTGACCATATCCGGATTTGTCCAATCTCTATGAAGCAAAAGTGAGCATAACAATAAATAATTCTGAGAAAAATAACAAAGCGAAATGACAAAGTAGAAATGATAGTAACCTCAGTATTTTTCGTTTTAGGGTAAGTTTTTCTTCCAACTGTTGCAATTCAGCCTGTTTCAACATACAATATGATCAGAAAATTATGTCAACCCCAACTATTATGACATACAAATATAGGGTTGGTTACCACCGAGTATAAAATGAGTATTTACTCTATCCATTTCAATAAATATTCATTAAAAATATATTAATGACATTGAGATAGATAAAATTAAAAAATATACATACCTGATGATATTGTTTTTAGACATGGATATTCACTATATATCCTACTAATGCCTATGTATTTTTTGAAAAAAATAAAAATTAATATGCAGAAATTTGATTTCACACATTTTATAAAGTAAGAACCAAATTTTTTTATAAAAAAATTTGAGGAGCAAAAAGCATATAAATAAAGGATTAAATTATAAAATAATATTAATTTTTTAAACATTACAAGGACTAAAATAAAATATTATGACAAATTATTTTTAGCTTTATTAAATAAAGGAGTAAACTGAATATAATCCGAATATGAGTTTAAAGAATATGATAAGAAATTGAATTAATGGTGCCATACGGATACAAAATAGTTTTGTTTAAAAAATTAATAAAAGAAATTTATTTTTGAAGGATTAAAGAACGTACTTCGAGCGCTTCCTCTCTGCAATATTAAAGTAGAAAAAATGTAAGGTGATGGACGGTGCTCCTATAAAGTACAAAAACTCTTAATATGACAAGAAATCTTGATTCTTGGACTACACAATTTCTATATACCTGTCGATTGAAGAATTAATTGGAACAGCTTCTGAGTCATCGTCCGGATACATTTTCTTTATAATCTTTGAAAAATAAGAAATAACCATATTATCAGTGAGAAAATTATATCATTCATATAAAATGTAAAATAGATTTCTCAAAACAATAAAATTTAATATGATTCAACAAACACCAAAGATCTTACCTGCTTGGTGTATCTTCTCCTAAACACATAAACATAAGTCTCAGTCAAAATGATGAAAACAAAATTAAAGAATATTAATCATGCTAGATGTGCTGATGCACTAAAATTTTATCAAAGTAACTAACGCATAGCAATCATCTCTGACTATCACATCATTCAAGTAAATTAATAACATAATAATATATTAGTTTTCTTAACATTCATTAAGAAATAATCATAAATATTAATTAACTAATACCTTTCTTCTCGTTCTTGAAGAGTCAAAGCCGATAACCTTTCCAAAACAGTACTCAATTCTCTGCAATTACCAAAAAAAAAAAAAAGTCAAATAAAAGTATAGTCATTTGACAAAATTAAACATGCAAAATAATTTTTTTATTATCTCTCAACTCACTTGTCTTGATTATCACTCGACATGTTTTCTATATATCATCAATGGACTATTAGTAAATCTTAATAAAGATTAATAACTACTCAAAGATGTGGTAATTTTTTTTACTTGTAGTTTTTATCATCCAACATCTTACGTGTCGGGAATAGAATGTTTATAGATTCTTGTGATTAGATAAAAATATTTTAAGAAGTATTGAATAAAAATTTAATCTCCAAAAATTTGTCGTTATAAACAACGATATAAAAACAAATTCTTAGAGATTAAATATTTGATATCTTCTTATTTATATTGATTATCACTAGATATGTTGTGTATCATTAACGTAACGACAAATTCTTAGAAATCAAATATTTGATATCTTTTTACTTATATTCATTATCACAAGATATGTTGTGTATCATTAACGTAACGACAAATTCTTAGAGATCAAATATTTCATATCTTCTTACTTATATTGCTTATTACTAAACAGATTGCTTATCATTAACTTAACAACAAATTCTTAGATCAAATATTTGATATCTTCTTACTTATACTCATTATCACTAGATATGTTGTGTATCATTAATGTAATGACAAATTCTTAGAAATCAAATATTTGATATCTTCTTTTTTATAGTCATTATCACTAGACATCTTGAGTATCATTAATGTAACGACAAACTCTTAAAGATCAAATATTTAATATCCTCTTACTTATATTGATCATCACTAAACAGAGTTGTGTATCATTAACATAACAACAAATTCTTATCAAATATTTGAGATCTTCTTACTCATTTTGATTATCACTATATATGTTATGTATCATTAACGTAACGATAAATATTTGATATTTTCTTACGTATATTGATTATAACTAAGCATTTTGTGTATCATTAATGCGTGATTCACAAATCCTAATAAAGATTATCCTAAATACTCAAAGATGTTGTAATTTTTTACTTGTATTTTTTATCATCCAACAATGAATGGATTGTTTTTAGATTTTCTTGATTAAATAAACATCTAATTAATCTTTACCAATTTGTCGTTATATTGATTATCACTAAATATGTTGTGTATTATTAACGCAATGATAAATTCTTAGAGATCAAATATTTGATATCTTCTTACTTATATTGATTATCACTAAACATGTTGTGTATCATTAATGAACTATTTGTAAATCCTAACAAAGATTATCATAAATACTCAAACATTTGGTAAAGTTTTACTTGTATTTTTTATCTTCCAACATCTTACATGTCGTGAATGAGTTGTTTACAGATTATTGTGATTAAATAAACATCATTTTAAGAAGTGTTAAATAAACATATAATTGATCTCTATGAATTTGTGGTTATAAATGACAAATTATTAGACATAAAATATTTAATTTCTTTTTACTTATATTGATTATCACTAAACAGATTGTCTATCATTAACAAATTATTCCTAAATCCTAATGAATAATATAAAAAATATTCAAAGATGTGGTAATTTTTTACTTGTATTTTGGAAGTGAATTATAAATTAGACCATCTAGTTTTGAGACACTAATTAATCGATCACTCTTGTTGCAAAAACTAATTATTCAATCCCTCTATTTTAAAATTTTCATGTAACTTAATCATTTTCGTTCATTTTTAATTCATTCTGATTTTCTTAAGAAATAGAAAAAAAAAGTAAAAATATGGAAGGATTTATAATAAAAAAATAATTTTTTTTGAAATAAAATAATATTAAATAAACATGATCAATATTGCACAAAAAACTAAATAATTAGTTTTAGAAATAATGAAAACTAATTAATTTATTTCTAAAAAATAGAGAGACTAATTTATAATTTACCCCGTATTTTGGTCATCCATTTCCTGTTTGTAGATTCTCATGTTTCAATGAACTTATGATATCTTTCAGTTTTTTAATTTAATGATAGTTTATGTTTTTTCTTTGTATAGCAAAACAATTTTGATTAGACAATAAGAAAAAAAATCACAAAATTGAACTTATTATTGTTTTTTTTTTTTTTTAAAGCAGATGAATCTATTTATAGACTAGGGTGGTTAGGGTTTGTGTGAAATAAGCCAAAGTGAGCACAAGATTTATCACGACCCCTCAATGAACAGTTGAACAAGAGGAAAAACATAAAGTAAAAATATAATTACTTGTCTTGGCCAACACAGACGGAGGGCTTTCCAGTAGGAGAGAACATAAGAAGAGCAAGATCAATATCACATAATATGGCAAGCTCCTTCGCCTTCTTCAGAATACCAATTTTTCGTTTCGAGTACTTTGCTTGTCTTGCCTTCACACATTCCAACCTCTGTATCTTCAGCTTCCTTCTTCCCATCTCTTCCTGTATTTTTTGTTTGGATATGAGATTTTCTTTCTAGGAAATGGAGATGGTTGGTTTTGAATTCTTTGGTAAAGTTGTAATTTAAAAATAACAACTTAGACTAAACTAGTAAGGTAATAAATGAAAAGGGTAAATAATGATTACGAGAATCTGGAGGCTATTAGATAATTTTAAAACTATATATTTTTTTTAATTAAAATTTTGAATCCATTTTAGAAAACCTTAAAATATTATTATATATTACATCATTTATCAATAATACTCTTCAATAAAAGAAATCAATAAATTATTACATTTAGTTTGTTTTTATTCTTTAATATATCCTTCTATGAAATTAATTTTGTTAAATTATAACGCGTAAGTAATTTCAATATGAATTGATAAAAATTATCTTTTTTAAATTAATAAAAAAGCTAATATCCTCACCTATCCATATGTAATAGGAAAATTTTTCAATCTGTCATTAATTTTTTTTTATTATTTAAATTGGTTTTTAATCTAATATTTTAATTAAAATTTTTGGCCAAATCATCGAAATTAAGCATGCGATTTGCATATGGTATGTAATTTGAAAAAATTATTTTTATTATTTGACACAAATGATCTATATCTACTAATGTGAAGATTAATTTATGATGAATTGACTAAAAATTTGAACCAAAATAATAAATTATAATTGAGCACAAATAAAATGGACATATTGAAAGCGTTTTAAAATATGGGTACAGATTGAAAAATTGACATATTATATAAGGATAAGTGAGGGTATTAAACCTTAATAAAATACAAGAAAGGATAAATTATAAAAAAATATTATTGTTAAGTGGTAGAAATACTCTATATTCGTACTTTTCAAAAATTATAGTTTACACCCTATGATTTTAATATTGTTTCGGAAAACATTTTGCATTATAATTCCATTATCGGTGTAAAATTTTTGGATTAAAAAAAATCAATTTATTACAAATTTTCCATCATTCTTTTAATAGCCACAATACTCTTTAAAAGCATTTGTGTCTAAACAAAGAAATTGAAAATGAGTAATAATGATAACTTGTCATAATATTTCATTTCAAATGGAAATATGGCACTTAAATAACAATGATTTGGGTCTATATAATGCATTAAAAATATCAAAACAATTGAATTCTACACAATATTGAAAATCTAATCCAAAACACCAAAAATCTAATTAATGTGTTTTTATTGGTCCGGGCACACTCAATTATTGAGTGACTTTTAACACCTCGTCGTTCTTTTTAAGAATCTCATTATAGACAATGGCTGGATCCGTTAGATGCAACTCGCTTCAAATGCCGGCATTACTATTCTTCTCTCGTTACTTTTTGTTGCCGACATGATGATGATTACTTTGTAACGCTTGGTCTGCAGCAATGGATGCCAATGCAATGCCTATATTATCACTTGTGAGTTCAATGAGGACAGTCTTTAGCCCATTTAAAGCAAACACAACAACAACAAAAAAAGGATAAGTAGAAAAGTTCAACAATTAGAATTATCTATTTGGAAATCATCACTAGTCTAAGATGGTTTTGACCATTCATGTGCTTGCGGTATTCAAAATATCAGCTTCAAACTTTAGTGTTGTGTGGACTTGGGTTTATCTTATTAAAAACAAGTAGAGATTTGGATATCTATACAACGAACTCAACAAAAATGTATGAACTTTGTCTACTAACATTTTGTAGTGTAATTAAGCCCTTATCTTCTACATCTTTGATCATACTATGTGCAATCTTGCATATTAAAAATGGAATGCCAATTGCATTTATTTCATTAATGACAACAAGAAGTAAAAAAACACTAAAATTATGAAGGAAGCATGTTGTATGCCTATCTTTAACATTAAAGCAAGGTTCCATCATTTCAAGTTTGGCAACGAATACGGCTACGCAACCATCCAAGATATTATTGAGATATACCATAGGGGTATTTCCTATTAACCGCATAACACCACAAAAGAAGGAAGATTATATTGTATTTATGAAAAAAGCAAAAGTGATAAGTAATCGAGTAGAAAAATTAGTTCAATGACATCTTTCTTGATTGTGCACTTAGTCTCCATTCCTTCCTAGAAAATCTCCAAACAATTAGGAAATAAATTATCCAATAAAAAGATCATTTGTTCGATCCTTCAAGATAAACACTATGTTCATTGAGTAACCTACGTCCAACGATAAAACATGATAAACAATTAATTTCTCCTTTAATTAACAACTTAAAAAACCTTAAAAATCCCAAATTTTTTAATGGATTTTACTCAAAATAAAAAATTATAACATAAACAATCAAATTCCACCAAAAAAATCAACATTAAAAATTTAGGTATTTTTCGAAGTTTCAAATTAACAACTTAAAAAAACCTTAAAACTCTTAACTTTTTTAATGTGTTTTGCTTGAAACGATCAATTAAAAGATAAACAAACTATTTCAAAGAAAAAATTAAAGCCTTTTTTTGAGATTTTCAATCAATGATGAAAAAAACCTTCAAAACACCCAAAATTTTTATGGGTTTTGCTTAAGATTAGATAAAGGTAACGTTACACTACAAGAAAACCAAAAAATATTGATAGATATTTTCATTACTATATCATCAATATTCGTAGCTATTTACCCTTAGTGACAAATTTACAATAATATACTTTCGGTAGTTAAAACGGTCGTTATTATTATTATTATTATTTTGCAATGGTTTAGTCGTCGCTAATGTGTAGAATCTCCATTGGTAAATTGAAGTAACGGTCCTCTCTTTGGTCCGGTATCCGTTGCAAAATTGTCACTATTAGCTTACTTTCGTCGCTAACGGGCGATGAAAATACCATTGCTAAATCATACTCGCTAAAATTTCTTGCAAATTTATGGCTATTTAGTGGTCGAATATGTCTTCGTCGTAAAGAGGTTTAATTTTTATCGCTAATTTGGTCATTAATCCATCATTAAACGAAGGAATTTTTTTATAAATTAATAGCCATTTAATGTTAATGGTAGTAATAAATAACTAACAATAACACCGTATTAAAATATGATATATTATTTAATAAAATTAAAATAATGTAAATTGAAATAAAATAAACATATAAAGGTGTTAAGGTATACAAAAACATTAAAAATCTTTTAAAAAATAAGAAATATAGTCCTCATCATCATCATCTCCTGCATCATCTTTTGGCTATTGGGTATTAAGAGGGACGATTGACTCTTGGGTTGGGGGGTCAAAAAGAGGGAGGGAGTTTATTTTAAGTTCCATAACAACCTCATCACTATCTACATCTTACTTTATAGAGGGTTAAATTTACCTCGTTTATTCTTCTATGGTAACCCCATCACTTTGATCCTCTCTTCATACTAGATAGAAACTTATTGAATATTACCATCGAATACCGTGAAGTGGCGGAAGATGAGTTGGTGCTAAAATGAGAGTAATACTAGGATGCATGTGATATGATACCGTGCACTCTCTACTTCTTCTCTCCTTCTATAGCATCTAAATATATACTAGTCATGTCGATGTTTGGAATGATGAATCACCCTCTAGTTGCTCCTTACCAACTCGCTTCTGTATTGATCGCATGAGTTCCTACATCATTAAAATAATTATAATATTAAATCATGAATATATTTTTTAGATTATATTGATAGATGTATATTTATAAAAATAAAAAACTTATCATTATTGTCTTAGACCACATTGTCGATGAATGATTAATTTTTTTGCTTGTGGGTGATTAGGAACACCTCGTAAGAATTTGAATTATAATCCAAATTGTTATGCTGAAAAAATAGACAAAATGATATGAGATACAATAAATAAAAAAATAAATTTATAACACAATAGATAATAGAATTTACCAAATGTTCAATGTGTTCAATCAAAGAGATGAACTCCTCTATATGTCTAGATGAGCTAGCATTAACACCACCCATCTCCAACATATAGTTCTACGACACCTCGCCGAGATCGAATTTGAAACTTAGGTATGACCCAATCCCGGTGCCATACATCCAACACCTACTCGTTTAATAAGCGTGGGTCCGTTAGTCTTTTGTTTTAGCTTATTCAGTATGTAGTCGTATCGCCTTCATGTTAAACTCTCCCACGTATCCTTAATTAGTGCGTCGACAACCACATTCCATAAAAAAGTACTTCTATTTGAAGAAAAAAATAATAATAGTATATTTCATATTAAATTAATATTTTAAATAGAATATAAAGAAGTAATTAATATATTACTTTGAACTCATTAAAATAGAAGTCTTTTATCTTCACGGAGACAAACTTCCCTATGGAACCGATAAGGTTCAATCACTTTTTGAAAATTATGGTGATTTTTATAAAGTACTTACTTGATAGAACCAAGTTGTCAAACAAAAAAAATAAATAATAAATAAGTAAACTAATGATTCTAATATAATATATGAAGAGGCAAAACTAATTACCATTTATAAAGCATATTACTTATCGGTTATTCGTGACCCGAATTATCCGTCTAGTATCGGATCTAGTAGAACTTTCCGGAGCTAAGAAAACCATTACGAGGACCTCTGCAGTTGAGGACATTACCGACGAGGGCATTACTAGTGACAACATTACCCGAAGGGTTACTATTATCGAGGATGCAGTCGTACAAATGCCATTATCAAGTCCACGGGCCCAAACACTTGCACTAGCAATGCCGAGTCTACATATAACATCCCTATCAATGGCATGGTCATGAATATTGCTAGTATCGGTGCCACGACCATGGACATTATTGCCATCGAGCCACGATCATTGGCACTATGACTAGATCTACCTAATTTATGAGATATAACTCTAAAATAACACCCGAAATAGTTTAAAAATATAACAAATAAATAATAATTTGACTAAAAATATATTATAAATTATTTTCATAAAAATAAAATAAAATTTTTGTAGAGTCTCTTTTGTAAATTGCACATTTTTCAATTAACAGATAGTCCAAATGATCATATAAAGGTTGAAATTAAATCAACCAATAATCAATTTACGCATAATGAAATTGATAATTGCCTCAAATACTTCATTGAAATTAAATCTCAAACTCATCCTTCTAAATCCATTGCGAACATTGAACTAACCTTATTTCTCATCAATTCTTAGGGTTTCTAACCCTCGAGTTTGATACGCTACGACTTATCTCAACACACTTCAACAATCATCAACAAAATAATTAAATTAACCTCAATTCAAACCTAATTAAATAATTAATAATTAATAATTATAAAATTATAATATAAATAAAATTATAAATGAAAAAATTAATCAAAATTAACCTAATTAATTTAAACCTAAATCAAATTAAATAAATTAAATATAATTCAAACCTAATTAAATTTAAACCTAAATCAAATAACCTTAATTTAACCCTAATTGAAACCTAATTAAATTAATTAATTTAACCCTAATTAACAAATTAACCCAATTAATTCAAAAACCAATTAATTAATAAATTATCCTAAGCAATTTAACTTTAATTCAAATTAACCTAATTAGTTTAACTCTAGTTCAAAGTAACCTATGTAAATTAACCCTAATTCAAAACTAATTAACCTAGTTCATTTAACCCTAATTAATTTAAATATCAATAAATTAACAAATTAACCTAACCAATTAATAATTAAAAATAAATAAAATTAAAATTCAACCAATTAATCAAAATTAACCTAATAATTATGAAAAATAACAACATTTTTTAGAAAAAAAAAGAGACAGAGAGAACACCTTTAGACAATCGGGAAGAGACAGAGAGGAAGGAGGAAATTCAAGGCTTTTTAGGGAGGAAAGAGTTTAAAATGGCTAGGTCGTTGTAGGGAGTGAAGGAGCCGAGTTTTGTGGTGGTTTTGGGTGGGATCGACGACATCAAATGAAGGAGGAAAAGGAGAAGAAGAAGAAAGGAAAAATATGATTTAGAGATTTAAAATTAGTAACAAATGCAATTCCCTCACTAATTCATCGCTAATTAGACAAACATAAGTATACCTCACTAATCCATCTTTAATCTAATGGAATTTGAATAACCAAAGTCTATTTTTTTTTTTAATATTAGCGATGCACATTCCATCACTAATTGGCAAGGAAAATGTGTATTAGTGATGGTTTTTCCATCGTTAACCTTGAACCAAGAAAATAGCGACGAAATATTGGTTCCATTGCTAATTTTCCTCGTAATTCTCTTGCTAAGCCATCTCTAATATACCCGTGAATATTTTACCACTAAATATAGTGACGAAGATATGTCCCTCAATGAAAATCCATCGATAATCTGTCGATGTTCCGTAGTTGAGGTCTACAACTCGACAATAGTCACAATTCGTTTGTCGATCCATTACTAGTTAGCGACAGATTGAAATTCATTGTTATTTTTTTGTTTTTTTATAGCGTTAATTCCAACCTTTTATGGATTAAATATATTTGTGTTTCAAAAAAGTAAAATTAAAAATTAAGTGACAATTTAAATACCTCATTTCACTTTCGAATTATCCTTGATTCGTCTTCAATTCGACCATAAAAAGCACATAAATGTTTAATCAATAAAAACACATAATAAAACAATTAGATTTCTAGAGATTTGGGTGAAATAATCAACATTTTTTTAGGTTTCTCTCTCTTCAAAGAGAGAGAGAAACACAAGTTAAGCAATGGATAGGTTGTGCTTAATTGGCATAGGAGTTTAATTATATATATAAGGATATTTTGATTTCATAATTTACCGAATCGAAAATTCATCGTAAAACAAGAATAGGTACTTTATTTTTTAAAAAAAATTAGCTAATAGAGTAGTATACTAAATAATAAAAATAAAATAAAAACTATAATTGATTGATTTATTTTATTTCTATAGAAGGTCATGATTGACAAATAGTGTGCTATGCAAAGGTATAATGATCCCCCCCACCAAACCAAAAAAAAGAAAAAAAAAGCTGGAGCATGTCATCTTGACCAATATCATTGCTTCACTTGCCTTATTATTATTGGAGTGTAAATACAATGAGAATATTTTATAAATTCAATAATATGAATTAGGTTGAGCTCGACAAGTAAGAAGCATATATAAAAAGACTTTACGGTGATGCCTATAAATTTCATTATCTTGTTTAAATGTATTTGAAAATCAATATTTCCATAAATGTGAAACCTATAATTATTACTCAAAATTTTTTTGATTTACAATCTTTTTGTTATTTTCGAATAAGAAATATGATTTTAAAAAAAATAGAAAAAAGCATTTTGATAATACAATGAATTTGTAATTTAGTCATACAAAAAATAATTAATATAGTATTTTTAAGGAATTTTTAATGATAGCAATCGGTTTCCTATCGGCTAATCAACAATGAAATATTTGAACAAATACTCTTACAAATTTATGTTGAACTCCACTTTGATCTTCTTTTCCATTTTTTTTTCATCTTGTAAAATTTATTCAAAAATAAAAAATAAAATATTTCGTGTAATTTCATACAAAGTTAAATGATCTGGTTATTAAAAACAACTTGAACCTTAAGCCTAAGCTCACATATCAATCATGCAATAAAAATTACAAATTCATAATACTCAATTCAAAAATATGTACAAAGGTCTCGAGCCTATATTGTCCCGTACTCCTGTTACACCATTTTAAAATACTAACCTAGGCTTTAAAGCCCAAAGTCTAATTTTGAGAAAACTCGCAAGACAACAAAATTATTGAAACCAAAAAATAAAATGAAATAAATATAATATAATAAGAATAAAACTAAAATATGATGATGATGATGATGATGATAAAAACCCTACTATTGAAATAAAATTGGTCTTAGGTCTTAAGCCTACTCCATCTAGATTGACGTAGACTAAAGCCACATCAAATAAACACACTTCTAGATCGACCTAGTGTCACACGGTGACCTCTCGATGATTGAAAAAAAATGTATATGTGTGGGTAAATGTGCAGTCGCCACTTAGTTTTTAAAAATATGAAAACTAAGAAAAACCTAGCATTAATCTCAAGAGTTCTAAGTAATGAGCTTGATTTCATAACCGAGGAAGACTATAGTCACCTTAGAGTGCTTTCGCAATGAGATTATTTTGTATTTCTAGCTTATGAGAATTCACTCATGCAAATTATCTTTTTATCCCGATTTACGTGTTTGACTATTTGAACCTTTTCTAATGAAGTCCTAAAAGAGGTGATTTGGAGACTAAAATAAAACTTAGTATCTCACCTAATATGTCTTTGGGTCATTAGAGCTCATTTGGGAAAGTAAAAATTAGAACTAAAAGCCCATTAAACATTAAATCCCAGTCCCATAAAAATGCAAAAAATAAAAATAAAATAAACATGGGCTCGAGCCTAAATTCACCTACCAAACCATAAAAAATAAAAATAAAATACAATTAAAAGTTTGTAATAACTCAAAACATAGACATAGGCCTTAAACATATATCACCATGCCATGCCATTTTAAAATATTAAATTTGGTCCCAAAACCCAAATTCAAAACTAAATCTGTAAGAAGAAAAAAAATTAGTAGCACCACGAGAAAAATATAATAATTAAAATTAACTATAAACAATAACCATAAAAATAAAAATAAAATAAATAATAAGAAAAAGGTATGTTATTAGAACAAAGTTGGTTTTAGGTCCTAAACGTACTTCATTAGATTGACCTAAACGAGCATCACATAAAATAAGCACACAAGGTGTAAGAAATAAAAACATATAAAAAAAAGATCGCGAGATCGCCTAAAAACGACTTCATGAAAAATAAAATAGCCATAAGCCTTCCACAAGATCATTGACCTACAAATTCATATTTGGCTTTGCCATAACCCAAAATTTTCTCATTTTTTTTCGTTGTTATTTATTTCTTATTTTATTTTATGCTATTTTATTTCATTTGACTTTATTTTGGAGTTTACATAAAAAAAATGGAAAATGATAACAAAATACAAAAAAAATGTATAAAAAATTACACAAATCACATCTAGGGACACAATCACATCAAATGAAGGTGTAATTGAAGTAATTAAGGGTATAAAAATTCAAAACTTAAATTACATTTTATAAGGACCCAATTGATAAAATTGTACATTACAAGGACTAAAATTACATAACATAAGGGCATGATTGCGAACAATTGAAATTTACAAGGACCAAATTGGAACATTAAAGTGAATAATAGGACTAAAATCAAATGAACAACTCCGTCTTCCGCTCCATCCTATAATCTCTTAATAACCAACCATAATTTAAGAATGCAACACCTAATTTGCCCTTATCCTTTTCCACCACTACAAGAAAAAGTAATAAATCGAGATTTTCCTTTATTAAAATTTTTCTTCTTTTAGCATCCAAATCTTTTTCAAGGCCTTTAATAGTTCTTTCCTAAGTGATCACTTGCCTTTTTACATGACTATCGACATTTATGATGAAGGCAACCTATCACCGAACAAGTCATTAACTTAGAGTGCTTTACATACTTGCAATTCAAATTATTGTTTGACATAAAAGTAAACATTTATGATGAATACTTTTATTACTAAGCAACTGAAATTATTGAAGTAGATTTTTACTCAATTAGGCTAAAATTTTCAATTGGAATGCTTATTTTTCTAGTTTCTTTTTTCAAATTTCCATAATAGATAAAAATCTCGTTTATTAAAACCATGTTTAGGTCTAATTTCAAAGGGCACTTATAAAATTAGCATTACTACCTAAATCATGCACAATCATAAAGTCGCATAAAGTTTTTTAGCATGCATGCACTTTTATAATAATAATATCCAAAACAATCTCAATTATCTCATCATATTTTATTAAAATTCATCCTCAATTATCAATCATCAATCAATAAGGACATCATACTAAACCATGCCATTCATTATTTCTCTTTCGTAATTTTTTTTTATATATTAGAGGAATTACCTAAACAAAAACACATAAATAATTATAAACACAAAAATAATAAAAAGAAAGCCTAAATGCTACCTCCACACTTAAATCGGACATTGTCCTCAATGTTAAAAAAAATTGATCAAACATAAAATAAAATGCTAATATAAAGGATAAGAGATCAAATCTATTTCTTACAACACTCGGAATGGAGGTGGTGAAGGTGGTGGAAAATACACTGTGAAGGTGTTGAAAAGGCTATTTAATTGGTTGTTGACCATTTGAAAATCAATAACAATATTATTATCCACATATTGGATTTATTCACTCAAATGGTTAAATCGATTATTGTAGTTTATTTAGAAGTCGTCCAATTATAAGACAAACTACTCTACCTTGTATGATTAGGCACTTAAGGTGCCTTACTATGGAACATGTTTAGTCGTTCTTAGAGCCTTATCATCTTCATCGTCATCACCGTCACTTGATTGACTTTCCTCCTCTCGTTGAGGTTTCTTAGTTGGTGGTACTTTTTCCCTTTCTTTTCCAATGAACCTAATCTTGGCGAATTTTGCAAGATTCATATGATTGGGTCCTTTTACTTGTGTTAATATCATGGTGTTCTAGCTGAACAACATTAATTTTTTGATAATGTAAGTAATGAAACCACCAATGACAAGTTATCTTCATTTGATTTTTTGACCACTAAGAATCACTCGGCTAAGATACATATAAAGTCTACCTTCACCTTGTTAGAGATGAAGAACAAAATTCCTAACTCCACCTTATTCATCACACCATTGCTATGTTCCTTCCCACACGATGTCCATGCTAAAAGTCGATAAATGAATTAAAAGGTAGGACTAATTATTACAAATGATTTTAACCGAGAAAGATTGTATAACTTATTCTTCAAACCAATAATTTTCCTCCAAAAGGGCCTCTCAAAATTGACGAGTGATTACTTTACACCCTCATATGGCCATCCAAACAAATTAGCAACATTAGTTCTTCTATGCTTGTACCTCTTACTAGCTATTCCGAATGTGAAAAATTCATAAACTCTCAACTAGTCATCAATAAGTGTTTCAAAGCGAAAAGAACTTAAAAATTCTAAAGTTAGTTTCTTATCGGAGAGAGCATCCATCTCCAATAATGTGGCTTAACCTATGTTAACTCTGTATTTCCCTAACCTCTTCTAATAATCCAGATCAATTCCAAAACCTTTATAGTAACATATCTATTCGATATTACTTTCCTATTCAATGAGCCTTATCAAATTAAGACTTTTGTTCATCATTCTCAAATTCAATGGTAGGTTAAATATGGTCTTCACCGAGCTGGGAATAATATCTTATTTGTTGGGATTTTATTTTTTGACGACCCTTCTTTGTTGGTATGACTATTTCCTTTCCTTTTCCTTCAAAAGTCGGTATTGTTATTCCTTGATTGAGGAAGAGTGGGTAAGACAATGGTTCTTTTGTGGGTTAGTAATAAGGAGGTTTTTTTTGGGAAGTGGAATGGAGTTATGGCTATTTTTTACTATGGATGAAACTAATATTTGAAGAAGATGAAGAACGAAGAAAGGTTAGTCATTTGTAGATGGAAATTTGGAAAAGATAAAGTCACACGGGTTAGAGTTAGGTATTTATATGGGTCGGGTTTTATGAAAGAAGTTGTGTGGATTTTGACTAGATAAGGAGTCACACACCCGTGCATGATTGGCCTACAAACCGTGCCTCTTTCCTTTCTGCTTGTGTCTTCTTTCTTCTTTCTCTTTATTGTAACCTCTCATATTCCATACGACTATATGGATTTTCTCTTACAAGCCATATGAAACCTTACAACTAGTGTCTCTTTTTTTTAAAAAAATTAAACTTTTTAGTCCGAGGCATAGGACGTGCTAAGATTGGGGTACAACTCTTACAAAACACTACTGCTTATGCCTCTTCTCTTTTGTAAAATTAGTGCAACACGACTCTTAGGTCACACGGGGCGTGCCTTTTCTAAAGGTCACCCCATATCTAAGCTTTCTGCTCGTGTTACATCTCTTCTTGTTTTGAGTTTCTAACTATAAAACACACTCGGACATGCTTTTTGATATACACAAACTATGTTCCTTCATTACGCCTATGTGTATCTTTCTTCTATTTTCTTAACACATTAAATATCACCTATGCCGCAAACATTCTTTAAATCAAGTCAACACATGGAGGATTTTAAAGAAAATTTAAACATTAACTTAACAACAAAATTTATAAAAATTTCATTCGGATTCGACTCATAAGAAGTAATCGTGTGATGTTGCTAAGAGCCTAAGTAAATACAACATTATTGTCATAAAGGACTACTCGCTATTTTAACTATAGTATGAACTAAGCATCTTGAAAAACTTTTAAGACTTTGGCTATAGCCTAAAGGCGTAAATGTATAATAGTTGTGGTAAGGGCCTAATTAATAGATTGAAGTAAGTTGCATCTTAGTAAGTGTTGAGAAGCTACCACCACCAACTTGAGGGTTTGAAGGGTTTTTATCATTCTTACTATTAAGTAGGCTAGCATTGTCAACATTGTCATTGTTACGGGTAGTTGAGCTAGTAGCAGGATTAATATTCTTCTTACTAGTCTTAGAAAGGGCCATTGTTCTTTCACAATCACTAACTCTCGGGTAACGTCACTAAAATATATAGGTGGTTCTTGAGAACCGATCAAATGACTGGTCAACGGACATGTTAGGATACTAAAAAACTAGTGTTGTGACTTATAGAAACAACAATAAACAAACTAAGATGATGTTTGGTAATCAAAAATAGAGTGATAGGAATGAGAATGAAAGTTTTATTTCCATATTGTACTTGTTTGGTTAAAAAGAATGAAGTGGGAATGGGAATGAAGAGTGAGAATGGGAATGAAAATTTACACACAATTTTAGTTAAGGAGAATACTTTAGATTTTATTAAACGGATAGAACTCTTTACATTTTATCTAGTGTATGAGTGAGAGAGTTTTGAAATAAAAATTTTAGGGGTTTTTATTAGAGGTTAGAAAGTTAGAACCTCCTCATAATAATGTGAGTTTAGTATTTATAGTGAATTAAAGAAGACTCTTGATTACTAGGATCGTTTCACGTCATCTATGTTTAGATCATAAAATTTTAGTCGAAGAAAATCGAGTTATTTTTAGCTAAATTGCTTTAATACTCTAGCAAATGTTAAAAGAAGTAATAATTGGGCTTTTTTTTTAGCGGACTATGGTCCGAATCCACCAAGCTAATTTTTCTAATGCATCACAATGTCATAGACACTAACCCTACCGAATATCCATGTCCATCATTGTGACCCAATATCTTGTTCCAAGCAAGGCTCATCCTTAGTCTAGTTCATTTTTCATGTAGTTTGGATCCATTTCAAAACTAAAAAATAATAATATGAATTAACATATAATAAAAATTAGTCGAGTTACTTACAATTTTATAAAAAACTCGAGTATATACAATCATTTTTCATCAAGAAAACATAAAGCTACTTTAGATCTAATACAAATTTCAATATTGTAAGCCATTTCTCTTAAACCCACACTCCAACGCTTGAACATGATGGGAATATGGAAAAAGGAGAGCTTTTCAAGGTTTTTATGATGGAGACAAGTGATTAATATAGTGGCAACTTAAAGATAACGTAGTTGAGAGAAATGGAAGAGCTCATGTAGATTTGTGATTTCTAGTTACTTATTTTTAGTCTTTTCTCTCTTTTTTCTATAGTTATTTTTATATTTATTTAAATGATTTCATTTCTTTACAATTACCATTCCCCTTCCCCCTACACACACATATATATAAGTTTAACCTCTACCATTCAAATTAACTCCGGTGTACTTTGAGAATAAAAAGTAGTGCAATTCTATCAATTCGGATGGAAAAATATAACACAAGAATTGATTGAAGAATGAATAAATTTACAAAGATATAATAGATATAACTTAAAATGTAGAAATATATTGGAGACCTAGCTAATTATATAAATATAGATTGAATTATTTAACTTGCATTTTAAATGAAACAAGTGTTGTTTGGTTTTTAAATATTTTATTTTTTCATGTATTTTTAAGTCAAAGCTAACAAGCACTAAAGTAAATCACTTTTTATTTTCAAAAGTTAAACGAGTACAGTATTAAAGTTCTCGCCAAACACTTATTTGATGCTTTTAATTGCTTTCCTTATAAAGCAAACCATGCAAAAACTAGAAAAACAAGAATGCTAAACGGGTTTGTTAAGTCACTTTAGGAATGAGTTTCAAGCATACCATTCACACTCAAATTGATATTTATCGAAATTATTTTTCTATAGTATTTCATGGAATTCAAACTGTAAATGACAACATGAGAATAAATCAACGTACCAATCAATTTAACATTAATATGCATATTTGTATATCATCAAAAAAAAATTTTACGTTCATAAGTTTTTTGAGAATGAAAAATAGTATTTCATTCATTAATACCAAAAGAAATACGGTTACATAACTATTTTTACATTATAATTATATAAACTATAACAACTCGTGTGAATGAAATCTTATTGTTTGTAAAGGAAATCGAATAAACAATAATAAAAACTAGCATGCCGAGTAGCAACTCGCTTGTTTCATCAATTTGGACAACAAATCAAACTTTTTAGGTCGTTGTAGGAAGTTATAGCTTGCATGCGCATAAATGAGTTGAAACCACCATGAATTAATTGGAAAACATATCGTACTATTAGATTCGACGGATGAAAAAAATCCATATCTATTAGCCATAGTCTTCCAACCAACTAAAAACAATCACAAAAATCTTTTTCAAAAAAAAAAAAAAAACACCAACAAGCAGGTAACAACCTCCGCTAAAAAGGAACCAAAGCTCTAACAGGAGGTAGACACAACCAAAATACCTATAAACACACACATATGCAGACACGAATCTATATGGACCTATAACTATAGACGCGATCTAATATAAAACAAACTAACATAGATCATATCTTCATTAAAACAAATTTAGAAATTTTATTTTGTAGACGTGTAAAAAAGACTCTATATATATATATATTCACAATTATTGGTTACAATAGAATGTACTCTTATAAATAATATGATTTTATGGCAGGTATCAATAGCATTACATGCATAAAAAAGGAAAGCGAAAATTTTCGCCAGACTCATTTACAGAAACAAATCATGAACAGATCAGTCTCCATTGGCAACCATGCCAATAAACCGAATCACAACAAGAAATTGAGGCCGCGAATTTGCTGTGCTTCTTTGGGAGCATACGAAATATGACAAATATTTTACGTTGCTTCAAATTCAAAAAAGAAGTTGAGTTGAGCCCACTTGGACGCATTTGCAGGGGCCTTCAAAAGCACTCTGGAAAATCTTTAGACAAAAGAAAAAGCCAAAAAATCACATAAATCTACTTAATTGCTACACAGATTGAATTAATTAAATAAATTATTGCCGTTGCACTTGGCTGTCCCAGTCCTTGCATTAACCCAAAAGTGGTGTTTAATCATCCAACCAATATGTACGACAACATTTGTTAACAAAGTAGAAATTCAAATCGCACGGAATTTCGGCCGTGGAAGAAAACAAAACCTCTCACTCGAAGCCCAAAAAAAAAAAGGGAAATCAACAAATTCCGCAATTTCTCAGCAACCAGTCAAGTAGCTGTATCTGACTGCTATGGGAGCGCTAGCACCGTAAACAAGAAAACCAAAAGTCCAAGAGTAGATGTTGACGTGTCAAGTAAAACACGCTCCCTTAAATAAATTAATTAAATAAGAAATTTCATTTTACTATATTTTTTTTTCAGTTTGGACCCTCACTGTAGAGCACCTCTTAGGGCGGGAACCCAAAATTTCACCCCAAAAAAATGCCCGTAAGTCTTCTGCCTTTTATTCTTCTAGGGTTTGTCTTTCAAAAAATTTCAAATATTTCACTTAGGGTTTTTGAATTTCGCTGGTTGCTGACTTAGCAGGAGCCGAAGATGAATCTGCGGAAAGGCTCAAAAGTATGGGCCGAAGACAAGAATTTGGCATGGGTTGCTGGTGAAGTAACGGATTGCATAGCCAAACAAGTGCAAATCCTTACTGTTACTGGAAAAAAGGTGAAATTTTGGTTTTTTATGGTGGTTTTGGTTGTTTATTGAGTTGATTTTGTCTTGTTTTTCAAGATTTTTTTTTGTTTTGTGGTGTAGGTTTTGACTTTGCCGGAGAAATTGTGTCCTAGAGATGCAGACGAAGAGGAGGAGCATGGAGGGGTTGATGATATGACTAAATTGACTTACTTGAATGAGCCTGGAGTGCTTTATAATCTCCAAAGAAGATATGCTCTTAATGATATTTATGTATGGACTTCACAATTCCAGTTTTAGTTTTGTTGACAAGTGTCATTTTTTGTGTTTAATTGATTTTTTTTTTAATCAAATATGGTAAATTGTAAGGCAAACTACGGTGAAAAGTTATTTTGAGTGAGCTTTGTTGTTAGTAGTGGCTTGTGATTGTTTGAATTTTAGTTATTTTAAGATAATGTGGTATAGAGGGTGCTTTTTGGTCAAGTACATTTAAAATTTGTTAAATCAAGGGATCTGAATTATGAGTTGGCATTTGACGTGTTGAGTTGACCGTTTTCGGTATGAGCAGCTATTATTAAGGTGCTGCTAGTAAATGATCCATTTGAGTGCTTTAAGTTTTTTTGTTAATTAGAATGTTTTTTTTTTTTTTTTTTTCAATTATGGAAAATTGTAATGGGAGTATATTTTTGAATTTTAGTGTGTTCTAAGTTAATGTGGCATGGGAGGTGCTTTTTTTTTTTTTTTTTGTTACGGTTATTAAAATTGGTTGAATTTGACGTGGAAAATCTGAGTTGGCATTTTTGTGCTGAATTGAGCATTTTTTGTTTGAGCTTGACTTATGTGGTTAGGTGTAAACAAGTGTCAAGAACTGCATATGTAAAATGCTTTGATTATTCTAGTCTAAATGGGAGGCTCGGTTAAGGTGCTCTGCTAGTAAGTACTTATTTGAGTTCTTTAAGTTAAAACAAAACAGGGAGTTAAATCAACAGAATGAATTAGTTCAATTCTTGAACTAATTTCTCGTTAGGCATGCGATGGTGCCCTTTTTGTATTGAAATCATGGTGTATAAATGGACAAAGTGAAGCATTTAAGTATTTTTTTTTGTCCCATTTAACGTCGTTCTTATGTTATAGACCATATGGATGAATAAGAGCATCTTTTCTTAGTCGAGTGTCCTTTACTCAGTCTATCGTTTAATACTGAAACACTATATCTGAAGTTATCCTACACTTTGTGATGGTATTTGTGTGACATTCTGCATTTTGTCTTTGATAGACGTACACGGGAAGCATTTTAATAGCTGTTAATCCATTCACTAAGCTTCCTCATCTGTACAATGTGCATATGATGGAGCAATATAAGGGAGCTCCATTTGGTGAGCTAAGTCCCCATGTTTTTGCTGTTGCAGATGTATCATACAGGTATGTTGTATTTAGGATGTTTCTTGAAATTTGAGTGCTGATTTGAGATATAATTCACTACCATATAAAGTTATTTAGTGACTTCTGTTGGGTTTAAACTCTAGAGCCATGATGGATGACGGTCGAAGCCAATCTATACTGGTAAGTGGAGAAAGTGGGGCTGGGAAAACTGAGACAACAAAATTGATTATGCAATATCTCACTTTTGTTGGTGGCCGAGCTGCTTGTGATGACAGAACAGTTGAGCAGCAAGTCCTCGAAGTAAGACTTACAATCCTTACCTCTATTATTTGCCCCATTTGCTGCTAGCCCCTCTCTTTAAAGAAGAGAGTGCATATACTCAGAGTAAAATAAAAAAAGTTAAGTCTATAATACTCCATCTATGGATGTTTCCCATATTCATCTATCTTCTGTTAATTTTTTCCCCTTTTCTGAAGAAACACTCTCTGGTTGTTGGCCCTTGTCTTTAACTTGCAATAGCGTGATTGGTGAAGTCTGTCTAGGTAATTTTTTATCTCCTTGTCTTTTGTTGAGGCTGATTCATCCTTTTCATAATTTAGTCAAATCCGCTCTTGGAGGCATTTGGCAATGCAAGGACTGTTAGAAATGACAACTCAAGGTGAGATGGAGTTTGTTTTCCAAATATACTCTCTTTTTACCAATGTGTAGCTCTAATTGCTCACCTGTATCTGCTACCAGTTGTTCCTTTTCTCCCATACTCAATACATAAATGCTCAATGCATCATACTTCAACTGATGTATATCAACTTGGCAGAAAATGTGATGTATTGTGTTTTTGCTTCTCACCCATGCCAAAGAACTTGGAAACAGAATTTTGAAAAAAAAAAAAAAATGAAAACAGGACATATGGAATGCTGTCATGGGGAGAAAGCTTTTGGATAATGAAAATAACTGAATCTTAGCTGACTACAACCGTGAGGGGAAAAATATTGAAGGAATGGAGATAGGGTGCATCAACTAAAGTCTTTTTCAGGAAGAGTTTTGATTATTTTCCACTATTGGTTTTTGATGATTAATCATGTTTTATATGAATGGATTTTTGAGTGCTATATTTTATATTTATCCATATACACCTTGTTAATTTAGCAATCCCAATTTTCCACTGAATACGTTTCCAGCTGTCTTAAATTCTCATTCTTTGTCTCAACAGTCGTTTTGGCAAGTTCGTCGAGATCCAGTTTGATGCAACTGGCAGAATATCTGGTGCTGCAATTAGAACTTATCTTCTGGAACGATCTCGTGTAGTTCAAATAACAGATCCTGAAAGGAATTATCACTGTTTTTATCAATTGTGTGCATCTGGGAGGGTACTCTCTCTTGCTCTCCTATCCTGTATTTTCTGTTTAGTCTGTGTTGTGAAGTTCATACTGGCTGAGGCTTTGCAAGTTGTGTGTTTGCAACATGGTTTTTGTATTATCTAATAGAATGTTGAAGCTTATGGATATGTCTAGGATGCAGAGAAGTACAAATTGGATAATCCACGTCACTTTCACTACCTAAATCAAAGTAGGACATATGAATTAGAGGGGGTGAGCAATGCAGAGGAATACATAAAGACAAGGAGGGCAATGGATATTGTTGGTATAAGCGATGAAGATCAGGTTTAAGCACCATCAAATAGCTCAGTTCTTGATATTTGTTTCATACTTCTTCTTGGCTTATTTTGTTGGGATGCTATCATACTCATTTTTCGGTTGCCAATGTTATTATTAGGAAGCTATATTTCGCATCCTGGCTGCAATTTTGCATCTTGGGAATATGGAATTTTCTCCTGGCAAGGAACATGATTCTTCCACTGTAAAGGATGAAAAATCTAGCTTTCACATGCAAATGGCCGCTGATCTTTTTATGTAGGTGATTGCTTTAATTGCTTGGGTAAACCCTTTTGTTTGAGCAATCTTTGACATGCCATCAGCATTCATTTAGTTCCCTTATTTGTGTTTTAGTTTGGAAATGAGCAAGCTAAATTTCTCATATTGTGTTTCTATGTATTCGGAAGTGAAAGTGCAAGATAAAATTTTGCCGCTATGGTGGTACAGAGGAAAAAACTGAACTTTTAAAATGGAGCATATTCAGAAAATATTGGAACTGTTCCTTTTATGGATTTTGTTTCATTTATCTTTAGTATTTATTCTATGGAGCTTTTGTTAGGTAATTGCTTTAATGGGGTTTGGAATATTAAAAATATATCAACTTAGTTGGAATAATCTATGGTGGATGAGTACAAGTTGTCTAGGCTGAGTTTAGCGGTGGACATTCCTGCCTGTAATGATTTTTCATAGCTCATTGGCTTTTACTTTAAGCTACTAAATTACTTTTTAAAATCAGGTGTGATGCAAACCTCTTGTTGGCAACATTGTGTACTCGTACTATTCAAACCCGTGAAGGAAATATCATAAAAGCTCTTGACTGTAATGCTGCTGTTGCTAGTCGGGATGTCCTGGCAAAGACTGTTTATGCAAGACTGTTTGATTGGTATGCTTGTTGCCATTGGGCATGAGAATAATTTATTTATATAATTCCATAGTTGTCACAAGCTAAACTTGTTTGGTTTTGATGTTTCTTTAGGCTTGTTGAGAAGATTAATAGGTCCGTTGGGCAAGATCCAACTTCCCAGATTCAAATTGGAGTATTAGACATTTATGGCTTTGAATGCTTCAAAAATAATAGGTAATATCTCTTAAATAGATTATCCTGTTTCAATTGTATATTTCAGGCCATTGCTATGTCTTACGGTATAATCTTACTGGAAAATTATTTTTGAGCTTCTCATGTTGCCTTGAACTTGCTTGGTATTTGGAAGTTATTTATATTCATTTTCACACTTAGTCAACTGTTTTAAAGAATGTGTTATAGAATGCTGTGTCTCTCTATTGTATGTGATTAGCTTTGTATTGTGTATCACCTTTTTTGGCGGTTACCTTGTCAGTTTGTCACTTTGAAAGATTTTTCTTATGTTGTTTTAACATGCTTGTCCTTTCTAATACCTTTTTGCTTTTTGCATGTCTATTGCAATATTTCTGGCCTTGAGTCATGTCTTTTTTTCTCTGCACTAATTTGACTCTATCATTGCCTTTTATAATTTTCAGCTACAATACGTTTGTTTTTACCTTATGTCTACTCAGTGATTAATGTTTTCTGTTCTGCAGTTTTGAGCAGTTTTGCATTAACTTTGCAAATGAAAAACTACAGCAACATTTTAATGAGGTGTGCAATGTTGTCATTTGTGATGTGATGACATTTACTAAATTTATGCTTTGTCTTATTTCCTTCTTCCATTTGTTTCAGCATGTGTTCAAGATGGAGCAGGAGGAATATAGAAAAGAAGAAATTAATTGGAGCTACATTGAGTTTATTGACAATCAAGATGTTTTGGATTTAATTGAAAAGGTTTTTCATCTGTTTCCCCTCTCAAAAAATTGGTGTAGTTTGGCTAATCTGTTATGGACTGAATTCATATTCAATTTTCTGCTGATTTCTCATTCCACTCTTTGCTGATAATAATACTTTGGATGAATAACCAGATTTAGTTCATGTTTCTCTTTGATATGATGCATTTAATGATGCTTGATTCCATGCTTGGTATTGAAGATGCTACAAGGACAAAGCATGGTTTAGTAGTGTGTGTTAGATGTTCTACCATTTTTGTGATTTAGCTAGATAATTACTATAGCTTGCCCCAGAGATATTAGGATTGTGGGAAAGGATTTCTGTCAGAAATAGATTTTATGTACTGCAATAAATTTTAGCATGTTTAATTATGCTTTTTGATGGATTTAGATTAGCTTATATGTACTCAAAAGGGATGATATTGGCCTTTAAATTTATATTGTTTTGACTTGTAATAACCGAGCATATCCTTGTAGGAATCTATCCCCTCCTTTATTTTTCTATCTTTCTCTCCTGAAGAAAAAAGGAAATTGAATGTTTGCTGGAGAAAATGTTCATGTTTATGGTTCTAGTTTTCTTTTCTTTGCTCTCTGTTTCTAAATATGCCACTTATTGATTTCTGTTAGTCATAGACTTATGTTATCATATACTCGTTTGCAGAAACCTATTGGAATAATTGCTCTTTTGGATGAAGCTTGGTACTGTTTGAGTTTTTCGCTATAAATTGGTGCGTTTTCTATATGAAATTGCTTGAGTGCAGTTTGTCCTTATCCTGATTTCATTTTTCTGCAGCATGTTCCCAAAATCAACCCACGAAACTTTTTCAACCAAGCTATTTCAGAATTTCAGGGCCCACCCAAGGTTGGAAAAAGCAAAATTTTCAGAAACGGATTTTACTGTTTCACATTATGCTGGCAAGGCACGTTATTTCATCACCATATTACTTTAAATAGAACTTGCAAAGTGAAAAATTTTACAAAGAACTGTATTTTTCTGCAGGTCACTTATCAAACAGACACCTTTTTAGACAAAAATCGTGATTATGTTGTTTTAGAACATTGCAATCTCTTGTCTTCTTCGAAATGCCACTTTGTTGCTGGTCTTTTCCCTTCATCTCCTGAGGAATCTTCAAGATCATCATACAAGTTTTCATCTGTGGCCTCAAGATTTAAGGTAGAGAACTTTTATCTTTCTCCCATCATCATTGTAGTATTATACAGTGTGGTTTAGTTGTTTTCAGAACAGAGAATGATAAGGATCAGTGAAGGAAGAAACAACTCTCATACTGCTTTGAGTATTGACTTTATATTAAGATGCTTTAAGCAAATTAATTGTCATAATTGTGATGATATTAACCCTTGGGTTGAGTGAACCATATGGCTTCATGGATGTTTCTATAGAATAAGGCATTCTCTCTTTCTACGATGAAAAAAGTGTTTCCAGATTATGCAATAGTATCAAAATTTTTGTTGGTATGAATTTCTTATGCATGCTTATCACTTCCCCATTTCTCAATAGTTTTGGAGTGGGAATGATGTTGAGTTTTTTTTTTTTTTTAGTTTTGTTTTTTGTCGCTGTTGTTTTTCTTTTTTTTTTCCCATTAGGTTTCAGTTTGCTGCATGGATAATTGATTTACTGTTTATAACTTGTTAATGTTGACGCTGTAAGTTATTTTATTTTTTGATTTTCAGCAACAACTTCAGGCACTTATGGAAACCCTTAACTCAACAGAGCCTCATTATATACGTTGTGTGAAGCCAAACTCTATGAACCGGCCTCAGAAATTTGAGAATCTGAGCATATTACATCAACTTCGCTGTGGGGTTAGTATACCATAATTGTATTTATGTTGCTTGTGTAACGTCATTTCTTTTGCTTACTTGAGTTACTGCAATTGTATATGATCATTATCCATGATTTTTAGGAGAGAAGAGGCGTAAAATTTTTTGTTATTGTTTAATCTTTGTTTAAATGGATGGCCTGTGTGCATTAGATTTTAATTGTACTTATTGTTAGATTTTTCTAGTTTGTTAATTTTTCCTCATTTATGGCTGATAAAGTGACTGCTCGCAAGTTTACCTGTTAAATATTGTTGAGTTATGATGATCTGGGAATTTTCAGCAGATGTATCCATTTTTTCTTGTTTAATTCTCGTGAGAGCAATGAAGAAATCAAACTCGAAATTTTTCTTCCAAAATACTGGAAGATTTACTAGTATTGGTTGATGATCGAAAGAAGGTAAGTTGAAGACCCCACCAACTATGAAATGCTTGTAAGAGATCTTTCCATGTATAAAAATTTTCATTTACACCCCTCCACTGCAAGAGCTGATTGCATTTTAGATCTTTTTTTCAAAAGTACTCTATTTTTCATCCAATAATAAATGATAACACGTCCAAAAAAAAGGAAAAAATTAACTCTCTTTCTCGACACAGATACACACATGAATATCAATACCATATTTTACGCTTTCTCAATATTTTTTTTTATAAAAGAAAATTACATTGGTAATGAAAAAGTACACTTTTCTGTATTAATGACAACATAAAACGTAATGGAGGTTGTGGTTGTTAAAGAACAATGCATTCTTCTCTTTTTCCCCCTAATGATGCATGCTACATATAGAAAGAGATTCTTATTGGTGATCCCAACCCGTATGAGACAAAAACATAAGCAAAATCACATCTTAGGATTATTGTCGTAAAATTAGCAATCCAGATGGAAGGTTGAATACTGATTATCTGGTGGAGAGGTATAAATTAAAATTTTAAAATGTTTGGCGGTTTATCTATAGATGCCTCATAGTCACAAAGATTTACTTATGCTTTTACCTACAAAAGAATTATATGTGCAGTTGCCTAAAAAGTTGACTTGTATAAAATGTGCACCTTGGACTTACAAAGTGGTCTTGTGAGCATAAGGTGTGGGATCCAGTTTACAAAGGAACGGCTTTGGGAGTATAAGAAGTCTAATTCAATTCATCCAAGTCTGGACATGTGAGTGTAAGATCTATTACTTAGCCTACACAAGAAAGGCTACGGGGAAGATGATGTGTATAATTTGGTCCAAATGAAACTGGTTAAAAGACTTGAAGATGTATGGTTAAATGCAGCAAAGAATGGCCAAAGATGGTCAAGGGTGTAAGATGCATGTTCTATTCTACATGAAAGTGGCCACAAGAGTGTACAATTTATTACCTAGTTCATGCAACAATGACCATATGATTGTAGATGTATAACCTAGTTCTTCCACTACTTTTTTGGTAAAATAGTTTACCCATTAGTTGGTTATGGGAGTTTATCGTCTATGATCTAGGCTTCAGTAAATAGTTTGTGAAGTCTATGAAACTAAGATGTATGGCCTAATCATTGGAGAGTGGGGATAATCCATGTTAGAATGCTTATTAAAGTATCAAGATATTTGTAACCATAAGAGAGGCCATGAGAGTGTAAAATGTCTTTGCCTAGAAGTCCTAGCCTACACAAAATTGTCCACAGGAGTGTGATGTGTATGACATGGTACTTATGAGGATGCACAATGAGTATGTCCAAGTCAACACAAATGTGGTCACAGAGCATAAGAGTATGGCCAATCTACATAGGAATAGTTTGGCAGTGTGAGTTATGTGGCTTAGCTCATAGAATAGTGGTCATAGTTCCCAGTTTAAATGTAATGCAGGCTATTCCACTCAAAATTGTCCATGATAGTTTATTTTGTCTATGATTTCTCTTTCGTTTCCCATAGAGTAATCAAATTGTCTCTAATGCGAGCATTATATTAGCCACAAAAACCTGGCTATCTTACTGAAGTAACTGCCAATTTAGAGTTTAGACAGATATTATTGGTGATAAAAAATTCTTTTCATGGTTGCTTATTGTTCATGTACACAAGCAGATGTTTCTTTAATTTTCTTTTATTTACTGTGTGCAATTCATTTTAAACTGGACAGTACTATGCATTTTGTTCTTGCACATATCCAGTTATTCTAGATTTTTATCCCAAACTCGATGCCAAAAGTGGTGTGCTGCTTCTATTAAATATGGATGTTAGCAAAGTAGGTTGACATAATTATTATTAAAATTTGGTACAGGGTGTGCTGGAAGCTGTTCGGATAAGTCTTGCAGGTTATCCCACTCGAAGAACCTACACAGAGTTTGTGGATCGGTTTGGACTATTAGCTCCTGAATTTGATGGAAGGTTGTGTTCTTAATACCATTGCTTTTTCTTGGAAATCTTTACCAGTGATTCTGAAGGATGTAGCTTTTTGTAACTATGGATGTCTGGTGGAGTTATTTGTTATTATGTTTTATTTTTTATTTTTTTCATGTTTCCTTCACAAAAAGGGCAATGGATAATGACTAGAGATATAAATTTCTAGGATGATCAGTTGTACGTGCATGCATGAATGCATGTTTGTATCTCACAAGTGATCTTGAGAAAGTGTGATTTGTTTTTGTGCTGTTTTCTCTATCATCCTTTCTTAACTGTTTGTTTGCTGTGAAGGTTTTTCCCCCTTTTGCATTTCTAATATACTGAGAAATTCTACTACTACTTGGTTGCAGTTATGATGAAAAAGGTTGGACGGAGAAAATTCTGCACAAGTTAAAGCTTGAGAATTTTCAGGTATTGCTGTTTAAAGATTGAGTATCAAGCTTTTGTAATATCATTATCAATTTGCTTATTTTGTTATTTTTTCCAATTCTGTTTTCAAAATTTATTTTTATTTGCAGCTAGGTAGGGCCAAAGTGTTTCTCAGGGCAGGTCAGATTGGCATTTTAGACTTGCGACGGGCTGAGGTTCTGGATGGTGCTGCAAAGCGTATTCAGCGTAAATTGCGCACCTTTATTGCACGCCGAGATTTTGTTGCAACACGTGCTGCTGCATTTGCAATTCAATCATATTGCAGAGGTTTGCTTTTACTTGCTGCATTTGACCTAGTCTTATTTATAATGTGATTCTTTCTCCTTGAAATTAACTTCCCCTTCCTTACCTTTCCCAACATAGCTCTTCGTGTTTATTTGTGCGAATTTGAAAATGGTTTGTTGTATTATTTAGTTTAGGCTTAAAAGGCGGGTTTCAGTTTTGTAAATGTTTACAGGGTCTTGTCTATTTGAAGTTATAGGAGGGTTGTGCCTTGGATAATGCCCATAGTTACAACTAGTGCCACTACCATGCTATGTCTGGTCATTCCAGCAGCCTTGCTATTTTGATTAACTAATTTTCTATGCCAGTTGCCTACTGCATCTATATATATCTAGCTCCAAAACTCCTTTTTGCAGTTCTACTAACTTTGCAATGACTGGCATTGCCCTTATATGTTAGTGTTAGCCTATCCCACATTGGTTGTGGAAGGGGCTGGGTGCTTGGTTATAAATGTGAGGGAAAGCTTCACTTCTTGAGCTAGCATTTGGGATTGAGATAGCCCAATAGTGTCTAACATTGGTAGCAGAGCCCAGGTTATGCGACTCTCTATGTGCCGACCCCACACAAGTTGATGAGAAATAGCCAACTTATGGCCCGATGTGTGAAGGGAGAGAGAGAGAGGGGGGGGGGTGTTAGGTTATCCCACATTGGTTGTGGAAGGGGCTGGGTGCTTGGTTATAAGTGTGAGCTAGCTTTTGGGGTTGAGAAGGCCCAATAGCACCCAACAATTAGTCACTTGAAAATTTGGTTCATTCTGAACATTCCTTGTACTTTATATGTTGTTAATAGTTTATCTTTAACTAAACCACATTTTATTAGATGAGCATGTCCCTGCTTCTTTATTTCTATTTTATTTTGGTTGAGCCTTGTTATAATGAGATATATTTGTAGGATGCCTTGCTCGGAAAATGTATGCTGCAAAACTAGAGAGAGCAGCTGTCATTTCCATACAGAAATATGTCCGCAAGTGGCTATTAAGGCGTGCTTATTTGAAACTGCTCTCAGCTGCTATTTTCATGCAGTCAAATATGCGTGGTTTCTTGACTCGCAAAAGATTTTTGCAACAAAAGAAGCAGAGAGCTGCCTCCCTAATTCAGGTAAATTTGCCAAGTGTTGAATTGTGTTTATCATTTTCCAATATTTTGAGGGTGATGTTTTGTATATTTGTGTACTTAAATAATTAGGTCACCACATTGAGATTAAAGAGGCTAGATCATTAGTCATCTCAGTGGGAATTAAAGTGAACTTATTTTAGTTGTAAAACTTTGTAAGGATGGTTACATAATGTATAAAATGCATAAATTCACCTCACCACTTTTTTTGAGTGATGGGTCATATTGGATGTTCCTATGCCCAGTTTTGTTGCCAATTATCTTAGATGTTAAATAGCATTAGTTTGTGACTGCTACTTAACTTTTAAGTCTCTTCTGTCTTCTTCTTCTTCTTCCTTTTTTTTCTTTTTTTGGGTAAATGTGTGATTACTATCTATGGTTACAGCTAAAATGTTACGGAAAAGTTGGGGTTTTGACTCTTGGAGTGTTACTGGGCTTTTTGTGATTTGGCTTGGGACCTTGAATTAGTTATCTGAGTCATGACTAATGCCTTTGGGAGTTGTTTTTCATATGACTACACTCATTTGACTCCTGTTTATTGTATAATATAAATCACTTAGGCTCGTTGGAAGATGTACAAGTTCCGCTCAGCTTTACGACATCGCCAGGCTTCTATTATAGCAATACAGTGTCGTTGGAGGCAAAAGCTGGCAAAAAGAGAGCTCCGAAGGCTTAAACAAGTGGGAAATTGTTATTCTTTGCATTTCTATTTGAATTCAGCTTTTCCTCTTTTATGTAGAGTCTCTTTTTTTATTACCATGCAGGAGGCTAATGAAGCGGGTGCCTTGCGATTAGCTAAGACTAAACTTGAGAAGCAGTTAGAAGATCTCACGTGGCGGTTGCATCTAGAAAAAAGACTGCGTGTATTGCTTTTTGCTTTGATGTTCTTTTGGTGTTTTTATTAAACTCTTTTGAATGCATTTGAAAAGTTTATGACTCATTAAACATAAACGTAAACATAAAGTTTACACCTCTTTCATTCTTCAAAAGAAAAAATACAGTTTATTCCTCATTTACTTGGCTTATTGATTAACCAATATGAAAGTTTTCTATAAAGAAAGGTTGAGTTAGTTACTGTTTCAAGCTTTCACTTGTTGTTTCTAAGTAAGGCACAATTTATAGTGCAGCAGATTTGATTGGCTAGTTATTATTATTGTCTCACCTAAATCTTGCAATGCTCTTTTACTGAACTTCTTATAACTGTGTGTTTGTGTTGAATATCCTGCATATGGAGCACAGGTATCAAATGACGAGGCTAAATCAATTGAAATTTCCAAACTTCAAAATACTGTGTCATCAATCAGCCTCGAGTTAGATGCAGCTAAGTTGGCTACAATCAATGAATGCAACAAAAATGCAGTATTGCTAAAACAATTAGATTTCACGGTGAAGGAAAAATCAGCTTTGGAAAAAGATCTCGTTGCGTTGACTGAATTGAGAAAAGAAAATGCTTTACTAAAGGTGATTTGCATATATGCAAATCTATCAATTTTTTTAGTTGTGGGTTTGATTGGCCTTGCTTGTTGGGTTCCCATTCCCCCTTTTTTTTTGTGCAGCGTATTTTATTTTGGCTCCACATATTATAAGAATAAGCTTTTATTTAAAAACATTCAGTTGTCTTAAAATTAGGGTATCCTCATTTTCTTAAAATAGTTTAGAAAGCTTTCTGGGACTGATTGAAAGTCTACAAGTCTTCAACATCATGGGCTAGAAATTTTGGATGAAAATACCATCAATATCTTGTGTAAATGAGTTACAATAGCTAATTTTTGTCAATGATGCAACTTGCCTGGCAGAAGAATAAATCGGTATTGGTGATATCTGCATCATAGTAGAGTCCATTAGTAAATAACCAAGCTCATTTCTATTAATTTGCAGGGAATAGGTGTTCTGAGAACTTTGTACTGGGTGCAATCTTACTGAGTTTTTGATGTGAAGGTGTAATCTGTTTGAATAGGTTTTACATTTGCTTTGCTTCTTGCCTAACCTAAACTGAATGCATGTGGTTAAAGTTTAGTGGCTAGTATGATTTTAGGATTCATGAAGGCAACTTCATGCATATTGAGTTTGATTTATGGCTATGATTATGATGTTTTTTAGGATTCATGATGGAAACTTTATGCATCTTAATACAATTTTAATGGTCATGATATTTCTAGGAGTGTTCGATATGATGAATAGTTTCCATGTTTCACTTTGAATAAATGTTGATTGGTAGAGCACCATCTTGTTTTCTTCATTTTTTCATCTTTTGGTTTCCCATGGTCCCATTTGCTTTACTGTGGAGTGCTTTCTAATGAAAACTTTTTGTTTGCTTTTACAGAGTTCTTTGGATGCCTTGGAAAAGAAAAACTCTGCTCTAGAGCTTGAGCTTATCGAGGCTCAAAAGAATGGTAACGACACCATTGTGAAGTTGCGGGAAACTGAAGAGAAATGTTCTCAGTTTCAACAAACTATTCAAAGGTCAGTTGAAAATGCAATACGAGCCATCCTTTTGATTTTGTAAACAACATCATCTACTTGATCAATCTCATTGTTTATTCTTCTGAATTTATTGGAGTTTGCTGCTGATGTTGAAGGCGCAAATTTGAGAATGTTGACTGGTATTTGCATCAAAGGCTTGATTTTCAGAACATTTTGAATTGAGACTGTTTATAAATTCTTGCATATTTATGTTTTGAGGAAACACATGGTGGTTTCATAAATTGGTTGTTTTGCTTCTGTGAGGTTTCTAACTGCATAAATGGAATCCATCTGAACCTTAGCATGGATTATTGTTGCAGAAGGTTTTATTTTCATTTATTTATTTATTTTTTATTTTTTTTACTTTCTCTGGGAGGGGGGCGGGGTTTATAAAGCTGTTCTTGTAGTGGACTCATATTCTAGTATCTTTGTGCATGATGTTTCCCATATTACAGCCTTGAGGGGAAGCTTTCTCATTTGGAGGATGAGAATCATGTCCTTCGACAAAAAACATTGACTCCATCTGCAAAGAGCAATCGCTCTGGTTTGGCGAGAGCATTTTCTGAAGTAAGTTGTTGCAAACATAGTTCCATCCTTATCTGCTAAGAAAAAAAGAAAAATATCATTCTTTCATATATAGCTAAACGTGGGATGCATGCTTGATCTGTTGCTTGGTTTCTTATTAAAGACTTTAGTTATTTTCTGCTGTAATGCTATTTGTTTGTTAACAAAGCAGAAAATTTCATGGATATTTAAGTGTTCACTGATTCTATTGTCTTGTTAATGAAACAGAAATACTCTGGTGTGCTAGCTCTTGCCCACTCTGAGCGGAAGTCTGCATTTGTAAGATACAGTTTTTGAAATTTTTAGAGTTTAATGTAGTTGCAAACCATATTATGTTTTTCATGTATGTTGTTTTCTCTGCAGGAATCTCCTTCACCATCAAAACTTATTGTACCTTCCTCGCATGGTTTGTCAGAATCACATCGATCGAAGTTTACAGCTGAACGTCACCAGGTTTCTTCCCTTGTTTGGAAAGCCTTCGGTTCTAAGACTTTAAAGTTTACTGAAATCTTGTGATACACAATAATGTTACCTAATTTTATACTAATAGATTTTACACACAGGGTTTAAGAAGTGAATTTTCGTTGACATACAGGAGAACTATGAATTCCTATCAAAATGCATCAAAGAAGAATTGGGTTTTGTTGATGGCAAACCACTAGCAGCTTGTATCATATACAGGTGTCTTCTTCACTGGCATGCCTTTGAATCTGAGCGCACGGCTATTTTTGACTACATTATTGAAGGAATTAATGAAGTTTTGAAGGTCAGTTGCATGTTCAGTCTTTCAAATAACTGTCCTGGGACCTTTTTTTTTTTTTTGGGTAAATGAGATTGTTCTTTTCACTTCAATTGATGTTACCCAAACCGATAGTGGGTTTGGGTAACGAGTCTTAGATCTTCTTCTTTGTTTTTCCCCATTTAACTTTACTCCCTCGTCCCTAGTTCTTTTGTTACTCTCTGACATCTCAACATTTTAAGGAAATATTCACAATTGTCTTGGAACTCAATGGAAAAAACACATGAATTTCAGTTTCCAAACCCAGCTTTCTTCTCCTTTCTTAACTTCCCATTCTAGAGAACAGCAGCTCTATAAAATTTATTTATATTTTAACTGGAAAACTGTGTTGGACAAAATGTTCTGGAGCACTCTAAAATCAAAATTTGCTCAAGGATAATATATATATATATATAGATACAATAGATACAATTATTAAGATATCCCGTTACAATTGTTTCAGGTTGGGGATGAGAACATTACGTTACCATATTGGTTGTCAAATGCCTCAGCACTTCTTTGCCTTCTCCAGAGGAATTTAAGGTCAAATGGCTTTTTGACTGCAGCTGTCCCTTCTTCTACATCTTCTGGATTACCAGGGAGGGTCATTCATGTGAGTTTGTTGTAAAATTGGATTTTTTTTTTCTTGTTTGCAGAATGCATACATATAATACGTTCTTTCAAGGCTTTTTAGGCTTTTTTTGGTTTGCTTGTTCAGATCAAAGGAGAATGTATAAAAAGGATTCTAATCCTGCTAAATATCAGCTAGAGAATTGCCTGAAAACCTCTGCACCAGTACACCACAAGAACACAATGAACATTATCCACATAGCCTACACAACTAGACAACATAGAAACAGATGGCTTTGTGCCCCTCAAAAAAAAAAAAAAAAAAAAAAAATCTGAAACTTTAAATTCCAGTTTAGTAATTACAGGAGAGAGGAATTTTCCCAGTTTAGTTTCTTCTCCTTCATCCTTTTTTTTTTTTTTTCACTTAAGAGAGAGCAATTTATTGGCTGGATATGCAAGAATTCGAGATTTCCATTAGAAATTGGTATTTGTTGTTATTGTAGAAACTCAGCATTCTAGCGTTGCCCATGACACAAATTATCATCAATTTTTCTGCATTTACTAGCTGTAGCATTTTGTTCTTTGTTTGACTTTGCTTATTTTGTTTATATTAAATTTCTTATTTTGATGAATTTGACTGAGGCCAGCTGATTTGAGTTTGCTATACTTCCCAGGGTCTTAAATCTCCTTTCAAATTTAGGGGATATGAGGATGGTCTATCGCATGTGGAAGCAAGATATCCAGCAATACTCTTTAAGCAACAACTAACTGCTTGTGTTGAGAAGATTTTTGGCTTGATTAGAGATAACTTGAAGAAAGAATTATCACCACTGCTGGGTTTATGTATTCAGGTGAGTTTTAGCAAATCCAGCTTGGGCTCACTTTGATCAGTTTTAGTGTCATCTTTCCCTGTTTTGAGTGCAGAGTTGTAATATTGGATGTTGATCTAAATGCATATACAAAAAAGCCATATTCTACTTTGGATTCCTATCAAACTGGTTATTTGAAATCACTTACTCATTCTTGGTTTCAACAGCGTGCACTGAATGTTAGTTCTGAATGATGGGTTTTTTGGATGGGACTTTGACCATGTGGAATCATGATAATTGGGAGCATTAACTATTCTAGTGTGGAGCTATCACCCAAAATAATGCGAAGTCCATGCTTTTTGGAGAACCATTCTCTTGTCAAATTGTTTCCATTAAACAATACTCGTCCCTTCTCTATGGATGGGTGTTCTCAACTGTATATAGGTTTTACGTATATTCTTTAGTTGTCATGAATGACATAAATGTTCTCATCTTTAGAGCTATTCTCCAAACCTTAGTCTTTAATAAAAAATTTACAGTAGCATCCATCATTTTACTTGTTTGGGAACATTGTTTCTGTTCTTCCTTGATTTTTTGCTGTTTTTTGAATCTTTTTCAAAGTAATTGATCAGAGATTTATGTTTTGATGACTGTTTGGTAGGCACCTAAATCTGCACGGCATGCTGGGAAATCATCAAGATCACCTGGTGGCATTCCTCAGCAAGCAGCTAGTAGTCAGTGGGAGCGGATCATTAAATTTTTGGATTCTCTCATGGACCGTTTACGTGAGAATCATGTATGTTGATTTTCCCCTGTTAATTGGTTTTCAAATAGGAAACCATTGTGCATGGAGTATTCACTCATCATGGATTCCTTCAGATTTCAGAGTGCATTTGTCCATGCCAATTGCAAAACACTTCCACAGCATTCATAATTTATATCCTTTTTATTGTACATACATCTGCAGCAAACTTCTTTGGATAGTGTGGCATTGAAATAGATCTTTTAACCTTAAGAAAATCTTCTGTCTGATGTTCACTATCCAGGTTTTTTGTTTCTGCCGCCATTGTTTAATCTACTTTTGTTTCCTTAGATTATCTTGAATACATACAACAGACAATGGAGAGGATTTGTCTCACCTATTAAGCTTCAATTTTGCTTTGTTGCTTATCTCTGTGTTCTAAATTCTCTATCTCTTGATGCTTGCTGGGAAAAAAGCAGGCTGTAACTGTGCAATTTTAGTTACTTTGCAAATTTTCTTTGTCTGACACAAAATTATCCATTTAGGTACCATCTTTCTTCATCCGTAAGCTAATTACCCAGGTTTTCTCTTTCGTCAATATATCCCTTTTTAACAGGTGAGTGATCATGACTTGAGAAATTCTTCTGTACTTCATATGACAAGTTTATGCTTATGTTGCTTAATTCAAATTTCCTTCTTAGCCTTCTACTACGACGTGAATGTTGCTCATTTTCAAATGGGGAGTATGTGAAATCTGGTCTAGCAGAACTGGAGAAATGGATAGGTTGTGCAACAGAGGAGGTAAAACTGTCCTTTACCTGCCAAGTAGTTGCTACAGAGGTTAAAATCAACAGTTTGTGTGTCTGAATCTGTACAAAATGCAGTATGCAGGAACTTCTTGGCACGAGCTAAATTATATTAGACAAGCTGTTGGGTTTCTGGTAATTTTTCTACCCTTTTCTCATTTGACTTGTGGACTGTCAGTTGTTTCTTTTTCTCATGGATTGTGCAATTCTTTTAGGTAATTCATCAGAAGAGAAAAAGTCTCTTGAAGAAATCATGCAAGATTTGTGTCCTGTATGATCTCACTCACTGTTCATTTCAATTTTAATTGTCCATTCATTAAAATGAAGTTATTTTAAAGCTTAATGTGTCATGATCCTTGGACAGGCATTGACTGTTCGCCAAATCTATCGTATAAGTACCATGTACTGGGATGATAAATATGGCACTCAGAGTGTGTCAAATGAGGCAAGTTTCTGTTTTGGTACCTTTTGTTGTTTGGCTAAATTTGTCAAAAATAATGTCCTCATGGTTTTTAAACTTCAATCCGTCTACAGGTGGTTGCCCAAATGAGAGAGATGTTGAACAAGGACAATCAAAATATGACCTCAAACTCTTTCTTGTTGGATGATGACCTCAGGTATGCTGCATTGTCTCTCAAACGGCTTGCTAAAAAAAAAAAAAAAAAAAGGCTGACTGGGCTGAATGTAACAGATAGCCTGCCAGTAAAATCTCTAGGACGTGATAGAGAATTTAGATCAAATCCTGTCTTTACCTGTATCAGGAGGGGTTTCATGGTTTGAGGGAAAGGGGAAAGGGGTGGGTTGTGATCTTTGAATAAATCTATCCTTTGACGCTTATTTCATTTGTTGTCCTTTTGTTTTCATTTAGTTTAAAGATATTGTCCTTTTAACATGAATTTGTTTTTCTGTAACGAGTTATTTTAGGCTTTAGGTGCACAAATTGGTAGAATGTGTGGATTACTTGTGGAGACATGTTAATTTTACCACTGAGTTCATTTCAGCCCCAAAACCTATATTCTGTTGTGTTTACGAAGAATTATTCATGGCATTTGCTTCGTGTTTTGTTAATTTCTATGCTTATTTACCATTTTCTTGTTGCAGTATTCCATTCTCTACCGAGGATATAGATATGGCAATTCCTGTAATAGATCCTTCCAACATTGAACTCCCAAAGTTGTTGACAGAGTATCCTTGTGTGCAGTTTCTTGTCCTGTGTCAAACGTAAATGATTAGCTGTGGCTCCAAAAGAACCACAAAATTAACCTTGGAAGTCTAGCTCGTTTTGAAGGATGACACCTGTAAGTTTGAAGACCATTTTATTTGCAGGAACTTGGTTTCTACTGGCAGATGAAACTTTAGCAGTGGCCATCAAACTATCAGTATATTGGCTTTATATGCTACCCGTTTGATGGATAGCTACTTCTGTTTGGATATTGGGGATCCAATTGGCGTTGCCCATGCATTATTTACAGATTTAGTCAGCTTTACATGGTCTGAGTCATAGATTAAGGATGCTTCTATTTTTTGTGAAGCTCATTCTTTCTTTGTACATGCTTTCTTTCATTTTGGAATTGCATCCTGTTGTATGATGGTTTTTTTTTTTTTCCTTCGTAATCTGTATATATAGAACCACTCCAACTGATTCTAATTGTTTCCTTTAACTTAATGAACAAGAAGTTCATTCAGGTTCCTACTTCAGAGCTTAGCTACTTGATTAACTTATTTTTTTCTTAACAGCAGCACTCTTCCATTAAAGTAAACAAACACCAAGTAAGTATTTTTAAGATCTGGTGCTATTTGAGAAGTTGGAAATTCAAGCATTCTTGCTGCTTTGGGCATGGAGCCTATGGAGGGGTGTTTGGGTTAGGTTTTGGGATGTATTCTACTTTCACCCTCGCCACGCTGTGTACATCTTCCACAATTCTTACATATAAAGGTGGCAACTGTTTTGGCTTAGTGTTGGTTCCTGTTTCACCGCTTTTATTTATTTATTTATTCTTGTATGTGAAACTGATACATGACAATCTCCGCGAAACGAATTCAACAAATTGGGGGGTTTTTTCGATCAGGGTTTCAATAAATTTAAAAAGTGATTGGGTTTTATTGGTTGCAGTGGGTTTAGTGGGTCAGTGTCTTATAATTTTGGTATATAGTGTGAAAGAATGGTACAATGGTGGCAGAATGAATGAAGAATGAATTGAGTTACGATTTCTGCTTCTTCCTAATTCTCTATTTGGTTTAATGGCATAAAACATCCCTCTATTATTGATATTAATGTGTTTCCTTTATTTATTTTTTTTAATTATTCATCACCTCTTATACTTTTTAATTTTTCCTAATGTAGCTCATTTTACTAAAATCTGGTGATTATTCCGGTTGATAATGACAAATGGTAAAAAATTGTCACGTGGTTCAAAATTATTACATCCAAAATCTAAAAAGGAAAAAAATAAAAATCAAAGTATAGAAACCTTTTGATTTTTCTCTCTCGTTGTGTAGTCGATCCATCGATCAAAGGTTGCTCTAGATGAAAAAACCCATTCCTCACACATGCTCTCGTAAAAACCTTAATCCTTACATAATTGCCTTTGATTTTCTCTTCACTATCAATTGCTTTTGAATCGAATCCAAAGATCTTTGATTATTCAATAGCTTGAATCCCTAATTTATCCCAATTTATGAAAATACTTAATTCGAAATCTTTTCTTTTTTGTTTTTTTTTTCATTTTTCCTTCATCATTCTCATCAATTTTCTCTTCATCTTCTTCGAATACATCTGTTTAAATTTTCTATACTAAAAAACTCACAATTTGTGAGAACTCAAAAATGCCAAAAATTGTTTTATTTATTTCTTGAAATCTTTATGACTCCCAAATTGATTTTTTTCATTTTTTTTTTTTGTTAAAACCCTAAATTACATCTCGTTAGAAATTGAGGATAATGCAATCGTCTACTCTCACCAACAAAATTAAGGATAACGGATTATGATAGATCTATGTAGCTTCACCACAAACTCCCGAATTGAACTACGAAGAGCACCGCAATGATATGTCATTGTGGGTTGAAGACTACAAGGTGGATGTCATGGAGTGACAAGCATCCAAGTTCGAAGTTTCATCCATGTCTTATATGTTTTGCCTATAATGGTAATAAAAATTTTGATTGTGGTTACCGGGTGTAGAAGGATGATTTCATAAAAGTCGGAGATTGGATAATTGTTTTGAGAATGAGAAATAGATAAAGACAGATTTATACAAAGAAAAATTTATTACCGAAAGAAAATAATGAATTGGTTACGAAGGTTCGAACGTTGAAGAATAAGTTAAATTCTCTTTCCATGGAAAAGGAAGTGTTGCTGGTTGAGATAGCAACACAAGAGGTAGAGAAAGAACACATAAATTTGAGAATAAAAAAATTAAGTGAATACAATGTTAAGTTATTGAATTTCTATAAAATAATAGTGGTTTTAATTTTAATTCTATTGGTTGTTTATAAATTACACTCGAAGTAGGTTGTTTATAAAATGTATTGAAGTAAGTTGTTTATAAAGTCTATTGAAATAGGTTATTTGTAAATTGCACTAAAATGGTTTTAATTTTAATTCTATTGATTTTAAATATATTAATTGAATATTTATTTATTTCATGATGGCATTGTTTGTCATGTAATGCATCTTATCTAGTCGGAATCATTGTAAGCCATTCTTATTAAGAACGGCCATCAAGATGATGATAATGGTGGTATTATGGCATGTATAGAAAAAGAAAGAATTGGAAATACTAGACAATCAAATGCAAAGATATTCCCATTTACTTAAGAATATGTTTTGCAGTCTTTTTTGTCATCCAAACACTTGTTTTTATTGGACTCAAGTTGACTTGTATATCTTAATATTATTTTGGTCATAATATTTTTTTATCTGTCACCTTTTATATGTTTTATGTGTTAATAGATGTGTAATTACGTTATATTTTTAACTCATGTATTGTATTATGAGTGTGTAACATTTAAGATGAATTAACAATAAATTTACTCTAAAAATCGGCTATCGACACGTGCATGCGTGCCTAGAGATAGAAAGGAGTGAGGAGGTTTTTTCATGTTAATTTATGGTAGCTTGTTGTTGTCTTATGATAATGTGGGATTCGTAATTCCAACATAGCAAAGGATCTATATTAAAGTTGCATGCAAATGGCGGATAACTTGAAATACAAGAAGGATGAATTTACTTCATTAAAATTTTTTGCCATGGTGTTCTTACGAGTGGAAACAAAAAGGAACCGAAGGTGATAAAGTAAATAAAATACAAATGATGATGTATAATGATAGTATATTTTTAACGAATATATTGTATTATAAGTGTGTAATGTTTAAGATGAATTAACAATAAATTTACTCCAAAAATCGGCTATTAACACGTGCATGCATGCCTAGAGATAGAAAGGAGTGAGGAGGTTTCTTCATGTTAATTTATGGTAGCTTGTTGTTGTCTTACGATAATGTGGGATTCTGTAATTCCAGCATAGTAAAGGATCCATATTGAAGTTGCATGCAAATGACGGATAACTCGAAATACAAGAAGGATGAATTTACTTCATTGAAAATTTTTATCATGGTGTTCTTGCAAGTGGAAACAAAGAGGCACCGAAGGTGATAAAGTAAATAAAATACAAATGCTGATGTATAATGATAGTAGAGGAACTGGTAGCAAAGATATCCGCATCACAAGTCGTTGTGTTTGTGAGTTAATAGTAAAGGGAAACTGGTTTGTAAATCTTTATGTTTTTATGGTTTGAGGGTTAGTAGCCACTGTTGAGGATGTGTTTGGTTTTTTATAGTTTATGTAATTATGTATGTGTTTCTCACTCTACTTTCTTGTTTATAAACCGGGGTTAGTAATAAAACAACCTTATTGCTTGCATGGATAAATTTTTATTTCTAACTTAATTTTCTTTCCTTTCCTTTTCTTTCTTTTCCTACCTTTTCTATCGCTCATGTTCTTTATAATAATAGCACAATCAGAGATTTTTATTCAAAATTTTATCAAAGTAAGTGTGTTAAAGTTAAGTGAACATTTAAAAACGTTTTAAAGTGTCTAAAAAACAAAATCTCTATCTATATGATAGCTTCGTGCTCTCGTCTATATGACGAGTCTCTTTATTCTTATGTCTTTTTTTATCTAAAAAGTTAAATCTTATCCTTTTCCGTTCTAGTTTTTTTGTCTTCTTGCATTTAAGTTAATTTATAACATGGCTGAAAGTGGATTGGAGGATCAATATGGTAGGATCTCATTAGGGAATGAGGAAGATGAAGGTTTGGAATACAACGATAATGTACTAGAGGAAATAACGAATCGGAGTCTAACAATGATTGGTTGTTTTCTCACCGAAGGTAATGTTAATTATGATTATATGTAGGATACTTTATCCAAACTCGGCGTCCGGGTAGAGGAATTTGCATTGAAAGGATTAAGCCAAACTTGTTCTCATTCCAATTCTTTCATGAGATTGATCCGAAGAGGGTGGTTAAAGTTGGTCCGTGGACGTTCAATTGTCATCTCTTATTATGGGAAAGGGCCATGGTGGGTGTTGCACCATAGATGATGGATATGTTCTTTGCTTCTTTACGGGTTCAACTCCATAAAGTTCCAGTGGGATTTGTGTCCGAAAGAGTTTGCAAGGATTTAGGAATTACATTGGAATATATGAAGAATTGGATCCATGAAATTTCATGGGAAGTTAGAGAAGTTCTTTACATGTTAAGGTTCATATTGATGTTTGAAATCCTTTTAAGAAGTTCAAGAACATTAAAAGAAAGGAGGGGATTGGTAATGTGCAACTTTCAAATATGAAAAACTTTCGAGCTTTTGCTTTCGATGCGATCGGATTGGGCACAACGAGAAATTTTACAATGGAGTTTATGATGATCCGGATAAGGAGTTAGAGTATGGAGCTTGGTTAAGGGCTCCGGGAAGAAGCTCTATTATGATTAGTAAAAAATGGCTCCGGAATAGTAAAGGGGAGCTCCTAAACAATGGAGGGTCATCGGAAAAAAAAGGAATACGAGTGGACGACATTGGAATGACAAATGGTGAAAATCAAAAGATTAGGCATGGTAAATCAGGAGTTGATGGAGGTGATGGGGGTAGGAATAAGAGAGATTCGAATAAGAGTGGTGGGAAAGTGGGACCTGGAAAGTAAAATGGAGGGAATTAAGGACAATAAGTCCGAAGAGGAAAATCCAGATTCAATTAATGATGGGTTGGTAGTAACCGAGCCCAAAAGAAAAATACTTGAGGAAAGTGGGCCGAATGTGGTTGGAGATGTGAAGGGAATGACTAGTGGTAATGTTCTAGAGCGGGTCGAGGTAAAAAACGAGCCCAATGTAGGACTCGGCCACTAAGCCCGCCCATCTCAATGAGTTGTCTAGCTTGGAACCGTTATGGCTTGACAACCTATAAACGAGTTCAAAATCTCATGGACTTGGTCCATGAACATAGGCCAAAATTGGTTTTCCTTAGTGAAACCATTAACCGGTGTAGGAAACTGGATTCGATTAAAACTAAAATGGGTTTTGACAAATGTTTTGGTGTTGACTATATGGGAAGAAGTGGAGGACTTGCTCTTTTCTGGAAAGAACGTGATGCTCGTTAAATTGCTTAGTTACACAAACCATCATATTGACGTGGAGTACACTAATGGGGATGGAAAAAAATGGTAGTTTATAGGTTTATATGGATGGCTCGACGTAAATCAAAGATAAAACACTTAGGATCTTTTAGGTTCTTTGGCTAGGTAATCTTCTCTTTCATGGGTTTGTGGAGGAGACCTTAATGCTTTGTTGTTCCAATCAAAGACGAAATGGGGATCAATGTCTCTAGAAAGGCTTTTAGAAGGGTTCAAAAATGCTCTCGAAAATAATGGGTTGGTTGATCCGGGCTTGTAAGGGTATCCTTATACGTGGGAAAAGGGAAGGGTTTTTGGCGATTGGTGGAGGAACGACTAGATCGTTTCTTGGCAATATAATCGTGGCAAGCTATCTTTGGGTCGACTAATGTAACAAACTTACTCTCTACTTGTTCTAACCATTATGCTTTGTTATTTGATCCTGGTTGTTATATGGGTTGGAGAAGGATTAATCGTTTTCGTTTTCAAAATGATTGGGTGAGGGAGGAGAGACGTGAGGATATCATAAAAAAGGCTTGGGGTAGAGTGGGGTCCGAGAGAGTTGAGGATAAACTTAAAAGATGTGAGGAAGAGTTACAAAATTAGGGGAAGAATGTGTTTGGTGATTGGAGAGGAAAGATTCGGTTTTGGAAATTACGGATGAAGAGTACTAAGGGGAGAGGGAGTGGGGGTCGGTCCGGGTAGTTTATGAAAGCGAGGGAGGGCTATTTAGAAACTTTGAAGTATAGGGAGTTATACTAGTAGCAAAGAGTAAATGAGATGTGGCTTCATCATAGAGATAAAAACTCTAGGTATTTTCATGCTCGTGCTTCGACTAGAAAGAAAAAGAATGAGATCATTGGGTTGGGGGATGTGGATGGGGAATATAAAGAAAGGTTGGAGGAGGTGATAACTTATTATTTTTCCAGATTGTTTAGTGCGGGGGAATGTGTGTATGAACTAGTGGGTTAGGAAGAAGTTGATCTGTAGAACAAAAGCAAGATCTATCTAGACCTTTTTACAAACAAGATATACGTGATGCAATTTTTCTAATGCACCCCGAAAAATCTCCCGGCATGGATGGATGGTTTTAACCCTTGTTTCTACCAAAAATTTTGGAGTGTTATAGGTGAGGATGTTGTTGCGTATTGTCTCTAAATTATTCAAGAGGGGAAATTCTCGAAGGGCTCAATGATACATCAATCATTTGATTTCTAAGAAAGGAAAACCATAAGAGATGAGTGATCTTAAATCAATCTCTTTATGTAAGGTATTGTACAAAATTGTTTCTAAGATGTCGAGCATGAGGCTTAAAGGTGTGTTAGATAACTTACTCTTAGTTAACTAGAGTACCTTCATTTAAGGTTGTCTCATCACGGATAATGTGATGGTAGCTTATGAAGTCCATCACTATCTAAAGAGAAAGAGAATAGGCAATGATGGTTGTGTTACTTTAAAAACGGACATGAGTAAAGCATACGATCGCATCGAATGGGGGTACACGAAATGTATGCTTAAGAAGATGGAGTTTCCGGAGGCTTGGGTTAACATTCTTATGAGTCGTGTGTCTTTTGTGAAATATCGGGTGACGGGTTAGAATGCTTTTGTGGGTCAAATTGTTCCATGAAGAGGTCTCTATTAAGGAGATCCTCTCTCGCCTTATTTATTCATAATTTGTGCTTGAGGGGCTCTCGACATTACTTCAAGAAAAAGAGACGTAAATGTATCTATGGTATTAGAGTAGCTAAGAGGGCACCTAAACTTTCACATCTACTAGTCACAAATGATATCTACTTATTTTACAAAGCTACGGATGGAGAAATGTAGGTGATTAAGAATGTGTTAGGATTATATGAAAAGGCTTCGGGACGATGTGTTAATTTTCAGAAATCCTCCATTAAATTTAGTCGAAATACTGCTCGGGTGTGCAAGACCGGAATAATCAATTTTCTTGGAGTAAAGGAGGTCGTTGATGGAGAAAATTATTTAAGATGCCTACTCGTCATTGGTAAGAAGAAATCTAAAGTTTTTTCCTTTGTAAAAGAGACAAGTGTGGCGTAGGATTAGTAGTTGGAACAAAAAACATATGTTGAAGGTCGGGAAGGAAATTTTGATTAAAGCCATTGGTCAAACAATCCCAAATTACATTACATTTGTGTTTACGTTACCTAAAGAGGAATGTTATGAATTGGAGATCATGCTTAATAAGTTTTGATGGGGTTCAAATGATGGAGGGGGAATTAAATGGCAAAGATGGGAGAGATTGTGTTGGGGAAAGAGTGCTGGTGGCCGTAGATTCAAGAAATCGTATGATTTCAACCTTGCTATGGTTGGAAAGCAAGCTCGAAGGTTAGTCACCAATCCAAACTCTTTGGTTGCATAGATTTATAAAGCTCGTTATTACCCACGCACCGACTTCCTAAATGCTACGAGTTGGGTACGGACCCAATTTTATTTGGAGGAGTGTGATGACGGCATAAAATTTGATTAGACAAGGCTACGGATGGCGTATTTATAGAGGGGTTGATGTCAAGGTTTTTAAAGATCCATGGTTGAATGATGGGCGGAATAGTTAGGTTACAATAGAACCCGATAAGGAGTTGGAAGATATGAATATTTTTGACCTCATTAATCAAGAAACTCGTTAGATGGGATGATGAGTTGATTCGGGAGATTTTTAATGTTAAAGATCGAGCTTTAATTGAGAGCATTCAACTGAGTATGAGAAGAATTAGTGATAAGTCGACATTGAATCATGATAGTAAGGGGAGTATACGGTGAAATTAGCTTATAGAATCCTAATTAGGAACTATGAGGATGGGGTAAATGAGCGAGGAATTGAGTGTGTGGAAACGGTTCCGGAATCTTAAACTTCCGGGGAAGGCTAAGCATACTATGTGGAGAGCTATAAATGTTTGTTTGCCTACAAAGGATAGATTAGTGAGAAAGGATGTGGAGTTGGATCCGTATTACCTAGTTTATGGGTATGAGCTAGAATCCGATACTCGATATTTTTCCGGATCTGTTTTATTGCTAGACAGGTGTTGGAATAAATTAGGGATGGGCTATGTTAAAGGGAATGTGAACAATATGAGAGAATGGATTTTGCTTATTTTTAGGGTTTGGGATATGGACAAGTGTTGTAAAGTGGTGATGCTTTGTTGGGGTTTATGGAAGAATCGAAATAATTATGTTTGGAAGAACAAACATGGTGATTATACATGGATTATGAATATGTGTAAGGGCATGTTGGAGAATGAAGGAGAATTTTGGAGGGGAAAGGTGGTGGGAATGATTCGGGTTGTTGGAGAGTGGTGTGAGAAGGGAGGATCGATGGAAGAAACTAAGAAGAGCGGTTATTTAAAGCTACTACCGATGCTTTTGTGTTTATAGGTACAAATAGAACTGGAATCGGTTATATTATCGGAGATCATGAAGGAGTTGTTCGAGGCTATATGTATTATGTTCTTCCAGTTGAGTTGGAGTCCAAAATTGCAAAAACTATTGCCATCGGAGAGGCTTCGTCCTGGTTACTTGAACTTAACATTTCAAATTTAATTATTGAATTTGATGCTCGATTGGTGATTCATGCTATCAATGGTCCAAATATTGATAATTTTGAGTTTTGGATCCTAGTTGATGATTACAAAGTGTTCAAACCTCATTTCCGAAGGTCAACTTTGTGTTTTTGCATAAGGAGGCTAATTCTACGAGCAAATGAACTTGCTAAGGTCGCTGCTATATCTTTTGATTCCGTTAAGGTTTGGAGAGGTGTTGTTCCGTAGTTTATTTTGGATGTAATTACTACTGATATTTCCTATTGATGAAGGTTGAAATTTCCAGTTCAAAAAAAAGTTAAGTGAACATTTCCTACTTCAAGTGATGAGTGAAAACAAACCATAACACAAACATAAATGAACTCTCATTTTCAAGGTAGTTTACTAGATATGACCTACTCAAGTTATGTGGTCTCATCAACAAGTTTAATGTACATTATATTATAAGTTTCTTATACTATATTGGTATAAATATGATCGCGGATGTAGTTATGGCCATAATGGTAAGGTTTTTGTCTAGCTAAAGTCCATATAGCTTTAACTACCTTTTATCTTTTTTAATTTTCAAGTGATATTTTCACATGATAAGAAATCATTTTTCTATTTTTGTCATTTTTTCTTGCTTTTTTATCAATACCTTTTTAATACAAATTTAAATTAGTATCTTGATAAAGCATGTTATGGATTTTTTCAAAAAAATGAATGAAGCTCATTCAAACTCGTTTTTTTTTCATTGCTTGGAATGTGCTTGTTATTCATAGATATATTTTAATTGAAAACTCAAATATTTAGCTATTAAATATGTGCAAGGTAATCTCTAACCGCCGATAAGGTCACTAGAAATAGGAAGCGACCTTATTCATCGTAGAGCCACCAACAAACACAAGACTCCATCCAATCTAAATGGTTGATAGAGTAAAAGAGCATAGAAAACTTAGTTAACCATTGAGAGATCGTGACATTTAACCGAACAAAGGAAATCATATCATATAGTCCAAACAAAGGCAACAATTATATGGTTAACTTCAATTCCAAAACACAACATCATACATAAATTCAAAAATTGTAGGTGTTTAAATATAAAACATTAATCCAGTTAATCCACTCTAAAATTTGTTGCTGTAAATTTCACAAACAACCCAACCATGTAAGTAAAGCTCATTAATCATGCAGACAAAGAACTCTACTTTCTTAATTTCTAATTTCACTTTTCTTCTTTTTTCTCTTTCTCTTAGAAGTTACAAGTGTTTTTAGATCTTTGTTGTGTGAGACGACAATTAATTTACTAGTTGTGCATCTAAGTTGTAAAAAAAGGTTATTGAAAATTAGATATAACAAATTAAACTTATTTATTTGAATTAAATAAGCAATAATAGAAACACTTATGTCTAGAATCATACATCCTCGATCAGCAATAAAACATCATTTTTCAACTCGAGGTTTCTTGGCTTTTTTAGCTATTGATCCGGTATTAGAAGTTACGTTGCAGCAAGCACTTTCATCAAAAAGTGATCTTTTCTACCCTTAAATTTCTTCTTAACAAACATTCTCCTCGAAATCATCCCCTCATAATATACATCCTAATTTCCTCTAGCATACTCACAATACTTTTAAACCTAGGTTCAATGATAATTTCGTTAAAGATCTCACGCATGTTATTATTTGCCACATCAAACTTGATTTCGAGTCTAAAATAAGCCTTACACCATTAATCAAGTGGGATCTTTTCAAAATCTGTCTTCGTATCGGGCCTTATCCCCTCCAACGGTTTCACATCTTCTTCTAAATCTTGGGGTATAGTGTCTTTACAACATTTTCAAAAGAACCTATGCAATTTTTCACCTTTATGTGTCTTTTTTCTAATTAGCAAAGAGGTGTCTAGCACATCTCTTATGTTACTGCACTAGGTAGCAAATTAGCTACAACGTTTAGTAGGCCCCGTATCAAAATAACAAGCAAACTTAGTCTAATAAAAAATTTTGAAACTAAAACTAACCTCTAAACTTGATTTAACTACTATATTAAAGAAAAAATTAAAGTAATGCATCACCTTATGAGAATTTGAGATGAAAGTCCACCCACATCCAAGACCTATTGGAATTTTCAAATAAGCCATAATTTGAAGCAAGAACCACTTCCATGTTTCCTTCATTTAAATTGCTCAACAAAGAGAAAACATTTGGTTGTTTGCATCCCTACCTATAGCCATTAGAAGTTCCTCTTTAAGACTTTCTTTGAGGAAGTAACCACTTAAACCTATAATCCTCCTACAACCCTCTAAAAAACCATTTCTCATTGCTTTAGAACCTATATATATCCTCAAAAACTTTATGGATTCCTCCTTATATTTTAGGATAACACTACCATCCTTAGTATTAGCCACGAATTCCGCAACATAATCTTCAAGTCTATCAAATTCAAACTTCATATTACCTTTAATCTCTACTTTGCATTAATTTTTTATATACTGACCATGTTTGAACTAGATCCTTAAACCATAATCCTTCAAAGCTACCTTAATAATTTCCTTCAATGTCATTGTCAAGCAAACTCTATCAAATTTATGAATTAAATACTTACCTAGAACTTTATAACTCAAACAATTGTTCTTGTAAACAGTATTGCAATTATGCTCTATCACACATGTCTTCATCATCCGGTTTCTAGATTTGCCATATGGAGAACACATGATTTTAAAGACACATTCCTCATCTTTACATACTACTTTAACCCTTTTTCTATCATTCTTCTCAAGCTTTACATCCCTCCTATACTTTAAAGCATGTTTAGTTACTCTATCACTAAACTCCTTTTTGTTGGAAAAAAATATTACAACTTGAAAATGTGCATAAGTTGTGTTGGGGTCGAAGAAAACCTTCTTGGATTTCCTTTTTCTTCCTTGCTTCTCATTAACCTCATCATTGTTATCTATACTAAGTCTTGCATCAAAGTCATATTCATGTCACGCTTCTATTGTTTTCATGTCCTTTATAAGGACATTTAAGAATTCATCATCACAATAATTTAAAGTCTCATTTCCCTTCATATTTTTATCCTCACTCAAGTTTCCTTTTAAATTTTGACCCTTATTTCTCTCCAAATTAACATCTTGATTTCCTTTTAAATTTTCACTTGTAGTTTCCTCCAAATTTTGACCCTCGATTCCCTCCAAATTTAAATCACTCCTCTTTTATGCTTTTTTAACTCTGATTTTTTGCTTCATGTAACTCTTCATCTCCATCATTAGACAACCACCGATAGTCAAAAACTTCATCACCATAATTTTCAACAAATTCACTCTTGGATGTATCTAACTCTTCCTTACCAACCTCATCACTAATAGCACCATCATCACCTAAATTATCTTCTTTTAGTAAAATATCAAGTAAATCATCCCCAATTACTTTTTTATTATTAACAAACCCAACAATATTTAAATTTTCAATTGTATCTTCTTCTCTCGTTTACTATCCTATTATCAATTAATTCATGATCATATTCCTCTTTTCTATCCTCAAAACTCAACCTAAGACTATGGTCGGTAATCCTTAGCCTTTGACATATTATAGATGGACTACCCTCATTAAGTAATGAGTGGTTTTGAACTTTATGTTCATAATAAATTTCAACCTTTTAAACTTTCTCTATCAAGCTTAGTAACCTTATCGGACTTCTATCATCATGCACTAACTTAAGAAACAAAGATTGAGATTATGGTGTGAAACAAGGATCGTTGCAATACACAACGTAATATCTTTTGTACCAAATTCCTCTACTAATTTAAAGAGGGTCCTAAAGTACAATAACTTTAGGTTAATATTTTCCTTCTCAAACATAGAGCCACCAACGTATTTAACCCATAAACCTATTGGACTCACCGATCTTTCACACACACCCAAATGAAAAGCAAATGTCTTCATTTGTCAAACATAACCAATAAAGAAAAACACTAACGATAGTTAACCCATGAGATAATCATAGTCCCAAAACAATATACAATAGTTAATTAAGAATAAAAAATTTACCTTATTGGCAAACTAACGACAAAGTAAGGACCACTAATGTCCGCTTTATTGCATTATTAAGTTGTCCCTATAACAAAAAGGATCATAACTCGAATCAACAAATAAAATAATATAGTTATAATAAACTAAAAATGGAGGACAAAACAACTTACCTTTTTGGCCGGATATTCTTTTGTTTTTATTTTATCCACTTTATCGTGATATAAAGTAAGAGAAACAAAAAATCAATTAAAATTGGTTAAAGGACAACAATGATAAGTCTTCAATCGACAATAACAAATACTTAATCACAAAAACTAGATAGGGTATTTAGGGTTTCAAATTGGGGATTTTCATAAATTAGGGTAAATTAGGGATTTGAGCTATTGAATAATTAAAGATCTTTTTTAGAAGCAATCAATGGTGAAAAGAAAATCAATGGCGAGTTGAATGAGGATTAGGGTTTATTTGAAGGAAAATGGAGCAACTTTCAATCGATGGATTGACTTGTAAGAAGAGAGATAAAAATTAAAGGGTTTTTATACTTTATTTTTTCTTTTTAGATTTTACATGTAAATATTTAGGGCCACGTGCCAATTTTTATCCGATGTGTCACACTATATGATAATTTTTTACCATCTTTCATTACTAATTGGAATAATCATTGGATTTCGGTGAGAGGGGTCATATTAAGAAAAATTGAATAACATAAAGAGGTGATGAATAAAAAAAAGTAAAGGAGCCACATGAAGAAAATGTCATCGGTAGAGGAACATTTTATGTGATTAAACCTTTTCTATTTTTTTCTTTTCCTCTGTTCTTCTCCTCCTTCTATTTTTATCCTCAAGGAAAATGGATACCACCTTATCAATTAGTATCGGAGATTATCCTTCCTCGACAAAGCTTCTATGGCCAATAATGCCAAGGTGGATGATCTATACAAGTTAGAAGAATCAATTAGAGCGCTAACTAAAAAATCGCATATAAGTTTGAGGAAGTTACTACGGGTTTAATGGACTATTTTTGAAAATGAGACTTTATTTATAAGTAGCAAAAAGAAGGGTTTGTAGACCTCAAAACCTTGTTAAATACATTAATGGCATCCTCAACTAATCATCCAACATTTGTTAGTATAACTCCTTCTAGTTTTACAAGTATCCTTTCTCTACACCACTCAAACATTCAAACCACACTTGTTAATACAAACCTTATTCTACCTATACCCATGTTTCATCCATTCCCATTAAACCTTCACTAATACACAATATAAGCCCTACAATCCTTATTTAAATTTTAACTACTACTATAAACCTAAGAAACCAAATAGCCTTGCAAATGTCAAGAGTTATTTCAGCTTGAACCCATAGATGAGTTTGAATCAATATGCTTCCTTCTTCTTGGATGATAGAGCCTTATAGTTGCACTAAGTTTACATTCAAAGTCTGGATAAGAAGATGTCATAGACTAAGTATATTGCTACATTAACAAGTAGATTTGATACTAAATTAGATCTATTGGGCTTGTTAAAAACCTTACTCAAACTTCGATTTAGAAATATATTGTTAGTGTATGTCCTTAAGATTCAACCATGTTTGGATATGTTTAAATTATTGTATTATTTCATTATTTATTTTATCAATAATAAAAGAAGTATTTCTATTACTTCTTATATCATATATTTATTTATTGAATAGAATTAGATAGAAGTCCATATGATATGCATTTACATTAGTGATTGATTGAAAAATGTGAAACAAACACTAATGCACATAAATGATATCATTAAATATCCCAAATCATAGCATTGTTAATAATAGACATTGATTATATGCAATTAGACTTATGAGTAATATGCTCATTCTATATGATAGCAATAAAGGATCTCACATTTATTGACATTATGATGCCAAAGAAAGCACTTAGGTGATTAATGTTAGAGAACATATCACTCGGCTTGACTCGCTATGAGAACCCATTTGGTTTAGTCCATGAGAATCTCATACGAGATGGGTATATATGGTCCTTAAACTTAAAGTCATCATGGTTATCCGATTGGAGGATTTGTGTACTTTGACACTTGTTTCGATGGATCCAATAAAGGGTTACACATGAACGACTCGTTGGATGCACTAGAAATCTAATAGATAAGTGGACGACTAAGATAAGACATATCATTCCTTATATGCTAAATGAGTTATCACATTGCACTTTGATGAATGTTTGCTCAAAAAATTTGTAGCCACGGTAGAAGTCCACCAATAGAGCATAGTTGGTTTACTCTAAGAGCTAAGACATTTAGAAATTAAAGAAAACTTGTGTGATCATAATCGAATAAAGACTCGATAATCAAACTCGAGATCACATTGTAGTAAGTCGACATGATGACCGAATTCTATGGTGACCATGCTTGTAAAAGGTAATTACGGATTAATTAATCCTCCTAAATAATTAGGTAGTCATGATGCCTTGCTAGAGGCTAATCTTGATTTATGTATCAAGAGATAAAAGATGTGTCTTTTTTATTCTTTATACATTATCAATATATCTAGTAGCCTATTGAGCTGCATGCATAAGTTTAAGTATTCATATAATAAAAGAGAAGCAAAGATGTTAGAAAAAATTTTCAATTTTGAAAGTTTTCTATTTTGGAAAAGGTTTTCAAAACAGGAAAGTTTTCTAAAATAGAAATTTTTTTAAAAATAGAAGTTTCCTAAAATAAAATGTTTCCTATTTTTGAAATCCGTTTCATAATTTGGAAGTCGGTTCTAAATTTGAAGATAAATAACGTAAAAGGAAATTAGTTTCCTAATTTAAGTTTAAGGTAATTTGAAAAATTATTTCCTAATGTGGGCTTCTTAAAATCATATAACCTAATTTATTTAGATAGTCCAAATTAATTAATTAGGAAAAAATAGTTTAGGCTAATAGGTTTATTTAAAAGCATGAAAGATATTTTGGTGACAAGATAAACATGAGCTTTATTGAATAAGGAAAAATGTTTTAAAAGATAAGATCAAAAAGGTCGATATGTATAATCACTTTTAATCCTTGAAGGATTAGGAAGCAATAACCAAAAGTCCTTTTTAGGACTAGTTCGGACCTCCTTGTCCTTGAAGGAAAAGGAAAAATCTCCCCCTATAAAGAGGAGGAGAGGTGCAATAAGAAGAGTATTAATTGAGAGAAAGACACAAAAAAAAGGTAAAAAGAAATTAAGGCACACAACTTGATATAAAAACAAGGAGAAAATAGTTTTCTCCCTAACCCTAACACACATCGCTTTTTCTTCTCTCTTAAGGTTGTCTCAAAATTACCCCGATTAGATTTCAAAAGGAAAATCACTAAACAAGTTAGAAAAGATGGAGCTAACACTCTACCAATTTTGAGTGCTTCTTTTGTCGGTGCTTAGACTCGCGTAGATTATCGATAGAGGTTGGGCACTTGGACGACTTCTTTTCCGTAAAAGTTTAAATCTACATTACAAGAGGTAATTCTTTATTTAAGGCTTTAATTCTTGAATATATGATTAGTTGATTTAACAACATAATCTTGGGCCCTTTAGATGAAGAAAAGTTTATATTATATATATATATGATATATGATCCTATATATATATATATATATATATATTGTATGACATTTCACATGTGTCAATGTATGATAAAGATTATCCGATGTTGGAAGGGTTATCATAGCTTCTAATAAAATAAGAATCTAACAAAGACAATTTTCAGAATAAAAACATAATAAGTAAAACAAGTAAAAATAGAAGAGGAAAATTGGTATAAAATCAAGAATAGAGAAAATTCATAAAAAGTTTTATCGGTGGATTTTTATGAATGTTAGAGGTTAAGGAATCATGGAACTTTACTTTAGATATGAAACGGACGTGTGGCTCCTTGGCTCTTTAACTTTTTTCAAACCAATAATAATTGAAAATTGCAATTTTTGTGTAAGGATTAGGAGTGATCATTCTATTAAACAATTCGGTTAAGTATAATTCGATTCGATTTTTGGTTAGTCGAATTAGGAAAAATGAAAATTGAAACCAAAGAAAAATTAATTCGGTTAATTTGGTTTGAAATTGAATTATTTCAAAACCTAATTATTTCATTTCGGTTTTGAAATAATTCGATTTAACTAAATTTTTAACTATAAAAACGAAATTCCATACCCTTTTTGAGCTTGGTATGCAAGAATCCTCTTTGTTCACAATTCAACATCACGGGGTATATCACAACACCAAGATACGAAGACAATTCTTGCTACCAAATTTACATTTTGTTACTAATTCCAAGGCAACATCTCCCCCATTTTTTTACGTTAGAGTTGTTTTTTTTTTTTTTATCTCTAACCTCTTACTCTACCATAAATTTTCAATCTAGGTATCCCCAAAATTCAATCCATTTACTCCATTTACAAAAGACTAGTATTCGGGTAGTAACACCAGCTATGTAATGGCAAAAAAAAAATCAAGACAAAACTTGACTAATCAACATCAACAACAACTATCTAATGGCAAAACATAAGCACAAAATTTTAAAATTAAGCAATGAAATGAGCATCATTCAAGAAAACACAAAATGGGTTTACTTATATGGAATATACCTAATCAAATCCGCAGAACCAAATAGAAGAAGAAAGGAATCTTAACATTTGTAGGCAATCCTAGTTGAAAATGAGTTGTTCAAAGATAACTCACAAGTCACAACGAGTAGACGTTTAGGAAATATAAATAAAACGAGGTCTTACTTGGATAGCCTTGAGCCTCGTCCCCAGTCCCACTCACTAGGTTGTATTGCATTTTAATTAAAAAATGTTACAACAAATACAAATTTAATTATAGTAGCAATGAAAGACATACACATTAACATGTTGTTTATGATATAAAATGAAAATTTGCAAGTCCCATTTACTAACTTGCACAAGCAACATAAAATTAAAAAAAAAATCAAATTTAAAAACTTAGTAACTTACACATATCATTCAAAAAGCCAAAATACCATCAAGTCATCAACCCATCAAACATTTGTAGTAGAGGTAGTGGCAAATTGGTAACTCTAAAAATTATAAGATAAAAAAATTAACCCTTTAACATTAATATAGAGGAAAGAAATAACAACCGAAAAGATAGAGTTATAAAAATTACCGTCTTATATTTTCTCAACATCTTGTAAATTTTCTTCAATAATAATTGGCGTCGATGAATTTTTAATTCAATCGTGATCACATATAAGAGATTCCATTAAGCTAGGAGTTAAAGAACTCCTAAAGCGAGTCAATAACTCTTCCTCCAAGTGCAAAATGTCGATTCTAAGAAAACGAGTAGAAACAAGAACCGCTAATACATCCCTAGCAATTTGTGAAAGGATGGAAAATCAAGGAGAATTGGTTTTCCACCACTCTAAAATATTAAAATCGATACTATTATTTTTAGCACCTTTACCAAGATATTTATCCAACTCTGTTTTATTTCCTCCACCTCTAATATCACAGCTTGTATTTTTCAAAACGCATCATTATCTTCATTTTTACTCAATTTTCTTCTTCATCAATCATTTCTTCATTTGCAAAATCCATATCTATTTCTCGACTCCCACTACCTTGGCCAATTTCATCTTGAGATGTTGACAAATAAGAATAGAAATCATTCATGGCATATATAGATTCCTTAAAAATATTTGGCATATTTTGACCCTCTAAATCGCCATACAATTCCTTGATTGAAAATTCAATAAATACAAGTTTATTCCTATGATCAAGTATTGTCGCAATATAAATTAACTTGTTTATTTTCTTAATATCCCCCTAATACTTCTCAAATTTTTCTTTTATTTTATTAGTCAATGCAAAATCATCCAAATCCCCACTTCATTGTCATTTTTTTTCAAATATGTTTGAGTGCATAAATCTCTTTAAAATAAATATTTGAAGTCACATGTGAAAAACTCAAACATTATCACCATGCTCTACTTCAAATCTACTCCAATATAAAGGATTAATTTACCAATATCTCTTAAAAGCTCTCTTAAACTTTACGATCGATTCTAACATCAAATATATTGAATTCTACCTAGTTATGACATCTAGGTGTAACAAACTCTTAGAATCAATTTTCTCAAGTTGAATGCATTCCTTAAATCTTCTCGAACCTAGCTAGAGATTGCCTTACAAACCTAACGAACAATCGAATACGAATGACTGAAAGATTGAAATATTTCAATCCATTAACAACTAGATTCAAAATATGTGTCATACACCTCATATGAATGAATTCTCCATCTAAGATGCTATAAAATCAATTCTTAATCACATCTTTTAAGTGCCTAATTGTCACATCATTCGAACTTGCATTGTCAACCATAACACTAAAAACTTTATCAATTCCCCAATAAATCAAGCATTTCTCCATGACAATACCTAAATCTACTCCCTTATGACTATCAATTGGATAAAAATTCAAGACCTTTTTATGTAACTTCCAATCATTATCAATAAAATGAGCCGTTAAATCATGTAATTGATTCTTTAAATAAATGTCCATGTGTCCGTAGCAAATTCTTTGACTATTTTGTTCAAAAATTGCTTTAACTTTATTTTCTCATCTAAATCAAGTTGATAGCAATCTCTTAAAATCGTAACACAAGATGGAAGTTTGAATCTAGGTTGCATATTAGACAAAAATGTTTTGAACCCCCTGCGTTTTATATGCTTAAATGGAAGTTCATCTAGAATGATCATTTTAGCTAAATCTTTTCTACTAACATTTTGATTAAACTTCTATATGCTAAGAGTGTTTTCTCCTACTTTAAGCCTTCTAAGGTCTAATTGAGTTTGCGTAGAGTCAATGCAACTATAAGGGTTTTTTTCGTAAGTCAAAACATGAGACTTAAGTAAGGTTGTCCCATTTTTTGAAGGATTACAAGCAAATACCTTATCACAATAGTTGCATTTAGCCTTCATGTCTTTTTTATCATCTTCAAACTTTATGAAATTGTCCCACACCATCAATCTTGGCTTCATTGGTTTCCTTTTCTTTCCTTTGCCATCTTCTTGAGTGTTACTTAGAGCTATACTTGATTGTGGATTGGGATTGCTTGAACCTACATGTTCATAATTCATCTCTTTGGATTGGGATTGCGACATCTATATAAACAACAATGAAAACTAGTATTAAGCTTCACACTCTTTAGGCCAAAATAATAATATAAAAAAATAGCTATTACATGCTATCCTACTATAAATCTATTTATTGATCTAGTTATTACCAAAGTGGCCTATGCAACTATAAAGCAACCATTTTTTTAAACATGTTTCCTTATATCTCATCAATTGCAAAATTTATGTCTAGGGCCAAATTATCTAGAAAGCTCAAGATTATCTAGAAATAAATAAGGCAATGATGATTTCTTTAGCAACCAGTTCATAATCCATAACAAAACAATGAGATTTTCACAACTCTATTACTACAAGCAAGAAAGCTTGAAATAAAGAGAAATTATCCATGAATGATGATAAGTTAAGAAAAACTAATGCGTTTAAAGCTACTATTAGATTGTTTCAGTTAGTAATTGTAAGACAAACTAATGTTAAGTTGTAATTCTACACCATCTACCCATTGACTATTAGATTGCTTCAAATTGTAACTCGCTAGTTCCGTTGGAAACTTGAAAACAAAAATTTGGAAGGACATTCAACCGGTTACTTTGAATTGTTCAAAGCCAAGTAATCTCATAGCAACTTATTTTAGACACCAAAGCAAGTTATGCCCTAGTGTATCTTGAATTATTCAGATTATCGGTATCAATGTACAAGTCAATATATTATCTATAACTGCGGTGTGTTATCTCGAATTATTAGATTAAAAAAAAATAATGCTAATAAGGATCATATAAACAATATCCACTTGAGTAGACATCTAAACATATAATGACTATAGTACTTCCATTCCACTACCTATTAGGAGGAGGTAGGGAGCAAGAGACGAGAGATGAATAATATACACATTTCATTCAAAATCTAACTATGACATATACATATTTCACGCAAGAGATAGAGATAAATAATATACATATTTCATTCAAACTCTAACTATGACATATACATATTTCACAATTTATTACATTCCCCATCATGTATGATTGCCTTATCTCCAACTAAAGCATAAAAATAATCAACCTTCCAATCGGTGAGTGTCTACTATCTTCCTTAGTCTTACTCGCTCAAAATAATTAACAATTGCCTAATAAAGCATCTCCTACGGTAGAAAACCATTGTGCTCCATAATTCGAGCAAATAACGAAATAAAAAATTAGAAATTTATTCCCAAAATCGAGCAAAACAAACCTCGGATGTCTTATTTCATAATAAATCACATATAGATCTTGAACTCACCTACTTTACTACCCTTCTCTTACAATGTCTCAATACTTATTCTCATGTTCCAACTTCCAACCCTAGCAATCATCATCATATTGGACTTTAGCCTTGCAATACATCCAACCTATACTTTCAACCTCATAATTCCCTTTCCTTATACATTATATGTCCAAAATTTACACCAATTGAGGGGCATAGCGTGCTATACCATTTCCATGCACAACCGCCAAATTGGACTCGACTCAACTAGTCCCTACACAACCCAAAATGCTATTCTACATTGCTACTCGATTGCATAATTTGCATTGCCCATCCCCCCCCCCCATAATGAATTTTTCTTTTCTTAATCCGTGTTGAAAATTAAATCATGCCAATATGACATAGTACAAAATATAGTTCATATCACCACAACATAAGCACTTACATATCTCCAAAACAACATCTAAAAATAGTTATTACAAAGCATCACTGAATTGAATTCAAAATTTGACAACACAAATAGTTATTACAAAGCATCACAAAGTTAATGACAATAAGCCATGGTCTATAATCTTGCCCAATACATTATTGTTATCAATAAAATAAAAAAAATAAAAATAAAAGAGATCGACCTTAGGAGCGCTCGCGAGAAAAGGAAGACACAAAGAGTAGATGAGGCGACTTGAGTAGGAGAGGGAAGGTATGATCGATGAGGATGACCATGACTCCGTAAGATCGGAGGAAGATGACGAGGGTTACCTGGGTTGTGACTTGTGACTTGTGAGGGGTGAACAAGCTGGAGCTTGGAGGACCGGAGTGGAGAGTGGAGAAGAAGGGAATGAAGCCGAAGGAGATTAGGGAAGAAGACATAGGGAGAACCGGTGAGCAATGGTAATGAGACGATGAGATGAGTTGATGGACGATGATCGCGTGAGTTAGTCAGGGTTTCGGTGTTAAGAAAGTCGAAAGAGAGAGTGAGAGAAGGGACTCGAAGTTCGTGTTAGGCGATCAACTAGTTAAGGTTAGGGATTTAGAATTAGATTACAAATTTTTCAATTTTCATTGTTCATTTCGGTTTTCGGTTCAAACCAGATTTTTTTTTCAAAAACCGAACCGAAATAATTTCGCTTTTCGGTTCGGTTTTAAATTGTATAATTTTAAATTCAAAACCAACCAAATTCCTTAATTCATAATTCGATCCAATTCTATTCGGTTTTCGATTAACCGAATCGTTTGCTCACCCTTAGTAAAAATTACTGAAATTATACAATAAATTAACACCAAATTAGTGGGTATTATATTATGTGGAGACACACATGTCAACTATCAAGCCAAGAACAAGTTACAGAGGCTCTTTAAAATATCAGGATAGCCCTTGCAAGTTGCAATCCCGGCCTTGAGCAGGCCATATGCTTGCTTTGGGTGTTCTCAAAATCCAATAGTTACATGTTTTTCTTTTTTCTTCCTGACGTTCAAGTCTAACATGTATGGGAGGTTAGCAGCAGCAGATTAGGTGATTAAATGAGACGAATAATGTTAATCAACGCACATATTATACTAGCTAGGCTCATCCATTTGTCAAAAAAAAAAAAAAAAGACGATTACGTTTTGCGTCTGCTCATGTAGAATTATTTTGGCCAGTTCTCTAAATATGGGTGCACAAACAATCTAAACTATTTATTACATGAACGCAGAACACACTTCAATTCATCATTAGATAGATGAATGAATTTAAGACGGGATGTCTCAAATCCTAAACAAAAGTCGAGAACATGAATTTAAGGTACGACCAAAACAGTAAACTTTATTGCCTCATAATAATAACCATTGAAAACCGAGGTAATACCAAAAAAACCCCATAGAATATGGACTCAAATTACGACCATTATTACAATCAGATGGTCTGTCGTCATTACTCTTTTGCAGGCAGGCAGATAGCTGTTCAAATCAATAACTAAAACCTAGTACACTACATTAGCCTCTTATGCAATACACTTGCCGACAGCCCTCGTTATGAAATCTTTTATGTCAAAATCGTCCGTGCCGGTCTTTGTGATGACACCCTGCTCGGAGATGCAAATCGTCAGAACAAAATCCACCAAATGCCATGATCATTTCCAATCAAACTTGCAAAATGTTTCATACCTGTTCTGTTATGATACCACTTATCAAGCTTGCAGGGGTAACATCAAAAGCTGGATTCCATACTGAAATTCCAGATGCAGCAACTTGTTCCCCAAGTCCTCCACGTGAGTTCAACAATTCCTTAGGAGATCTTTCCTCTATAATGATTTCTTTTCCCGAAGAAAGGAACGTATCAATGGAAGTAAGTGGTGCAGCGACATAAAATGGAATGTTATGATGCAATGCGCACAAGGCAAGGCTGTAGGTTCCGATCTTGTTAGCTGTGTCACCTACAATTACATTGCAGAAATCAGTAAAACACACTTGCAGAATTAGGATACAGAAGTAGATGAATTGTTTTTCTGCTAACTCAATACCATTTGCAGCCACACGATCTGCTCCTACAACTACTGCACTCACTTTACTGTCTTTCATTAATGCAGCTGCAGCAGAGTCTGCTATAAGAGTAGCAGGTATTTTCTCATGTACCAATTCAAAAGCTGTGAGCCTAGATCCCTGCAGTTAGAAATTTAAATGTAATAAATAACAATAGAAAGGAGGGATAATCAGCTAAAATGTAAAGTTGGAAATATCCTTCACCATTTATATCATCCAACAGTTCATGGAAACCAAATCACGAATCTATTGCAATTTAGATGCATGGAAATAGATAACCAAATTTATGGATCCCACTGTCACAGCCATGCCCACGTCAGTACTTCAGCGAACCAGTCCTACAACCTTAGTTTTCAAGGTGGTAGAGGTATGGACATTGAGATGGTCCATATATTTCAAGTATCTTATGGTTGGCCTGCTCAGTTCAATATTATATTATCGTTTGTCCAACCCAGGCGGTGGAAATTGCCAGCAGTACCCACCTATGGACTACATGTAAGCGCCCGATTTACCTTTAGAGGTGCCTATATTAGCCCGTTTATTAACTAGCAGTCTTTACCAAGTTTTTCATGTAGCCAGGCCAATAAAAAAGGCATTGCATGCATTTTTTACAGCATGATCTACTTTCTTGTATTTTTTTATTCTGCTTTCCTGTACTTTCTGAAGCTTTCAGGAAACTAAAGCACTCAATTCTGACATGGAAAGTGCTCGCAACATCTCTTTGTTGAACCAAGTTTGCAACCATAACTGAAAAGCAGATATGCAGATAAATACTTACCTGATTGAATGGACGAGTTTCTGTGCAATAGGCCCTCTCAAGCACTCCTTCACTATGAAGTGCACGAATCACACCCAAGGCAGTACCACATCCAGCAGTTGCAAGACTGGAAAAACAACACGAACCAGTTTTCAAAAGATGAATTCACTCACTGAGTTTAAACACTTTCTCATCTTTCTTTACCAATCAAAAGAAATAACAGTTAGTAGAAAAAGGAAAGGACCAACAAGCTATGACATGCATAGGGTACCTGCCCGTGTTGCAATGAGTCAAAACACAGAGCTTTGTAGATTCTTTCAGTTGGTTCTGAATAAACCTTGCTCCAAATGAACCAATCGCTTTGTTTGAAGCAACATCATCTTTGAGCATAATTTCAGCTGCTTCTATGTAAGCCTATAGGATTAAAGATTGGAAGCAAGCATTACGAAAAGTAGGTAAGAATACAGTTGAATTTTCTACAACACAAAGTTAAAACAAAAGAGAGAAGGTAATTGGAGTCTAGCTATTGAGACTTCGCCAACTGAGTAAACCCCAATTCTGACCAAGTTCATCTCATTGACAATAGATTTCAGACCAACTGCAAGTGATTAACAACGTAAAGATTGAAAAGTTACTATACAGAGTTATATTACCTGAAAGACTCTCTGACAGTCAGAAGCAGCTGCAGTAGCTTTGGATATAACTTCTTTAAGTTTCATTGCAGCATCTGAAAGATTGACTGCAGTTGGTCGGCTGAAAGAAAAATATGTGAGATGATCCTGTAATCAGCTACATCACAATAAAAATCCAAGAAATGGCATTAATCACAATCTGCCCAGCCAAGCACCTAGTTTAACCATCTATAGGAAAGATTACTCGGTTCAGCAACCATTCAAACAAACAATCAATACAAACACACAGACAACAAGCACGGTGTCAGATTCAAGTGCAATGATTACCTCGAAACAAGATAATCCAGTTTCTCAGCAAGGAAAGAAGCAGCTTCATCTGGTTTCCCATTAAAACTCTCCAAATTAGACACTTCAACAGCAAGAGAAAGTGCTGCTGCAATAGCAATGGCAGGCGCCCCTCGGACTACCATCTCCCGTATGGCAGACCTGATAGATTATGTGAAGAATTGCTTACAAATTCAAAAATCCCAATTAAATTGCAAAAATTGACAAGAAAATAAAGTAATGCACAAATTTATTGCTATGTCCCCCATTTTCATAACAACCCAACCCAATTCATTTCTAAAACAAATAAACCATTCACTCAAATAATAATAATAATAATAAAATAAATAAATAAATCATATTGAGAAAATTAAAACAAAAGGGGCTTAAGATATGATGATACCATCCATCAGAAGCATCTTTGATATCCAAGTAAGTAGTCTCCAGAGGAAGCTTTCTCTGTGAAAACAACAATAAACTTTATTATCATGAGATATTGTACTAATCAATAAAGAAGTCCTAAGAAAGTAAGAATCAACATAGATATAGATTGAGAGAGAGAAAGACCTGATCAAGAAGCTGAAGTGAACCACGGTTGTAGCAGATAGACTGGAGAGTGTTGTCACCTTCAAGCCCATCTTTGCTGGAATTTATAGCCATTTGAGTTTCTTTATAACCAAAAACAAGTATTGGTCTTCAGACAACCTGAGCAACTCAAAAGACGTTGTAAGAATTCATAGAATAAATAAACATAAGCAGAGAATAAGAATAATTCGAAGAGACGGGGAAAGAAAAAATACTTTTCCCCTCTAATCAGTAATCACGGTTGCTAATATGTTTCTTGACTGATCTTTGGTAAGAGCTGCTACTGCTAGCCTCCTTTTGTTTTGTTAAAAAGTGTCCGACAAAATCTCTTTTGGGTTTTAGAGTTCCTGTCCAATGCCAATTTGGGCTGTCATCAATTTTGTTTGCCGCTGTATTTTTGGGCTTTTTTTTAATGGGTTTAGGGTTTCTTTTCATGATTTCCTAAACTTTCAATTTGTTTAGACATTTGTTTAGATTCATTCTCCCAGCTAAAATGTTCCATGCTAATCTAATCATCAATATTTCACTAGTCCCCTGTTCTACACCCATCCCTTAAACATCTACTATTAATTGAGAGGTTTGCTTTTAGACAGTCGCCTTTTGGTTATGTTTTGTTTTTGTGTTAATTATTCAATTCTACTCTAATATTAAAAGTTAATTCCTTTCTTCCATGTTTATTTTTGTGAGGTTGAAAAAAAAAAAAAAAAAAGGGTTTGCTCTCATGCCTTTTATGTACGAGTAATCTTATATTACGAAAATATATTAAGAAAAAATCTTGAAGAATAGAGATGAGCCATTAGGTTAGTGAAATATACACTGAGTCTTATTTTAATATCATAATCTACCAATATGTATATATTTATAACTAAATTAATCCATATTTGTTACTATTAAAAGATAATTATGACTAGTTATCTATAAATACCGAGAATTGAATATTGATTTTATCCAAACCAAGACAATCGTTTTTTCTATATATTTTCTTAATATTTGACATTACTTTTTATCTATTTAAGATTGAATTTTAAAATAAAAGTTGTACATTATTACAACACTACCAATTCCAGCAATCGTGCAATCTCTATTAACTTGTATATCGGTTGCCTGCTACATCTATAGCCCTAGCTCCAAACGCCTTTTAATAGCCTTGCTAAGTTTATTAGCATAGCTCTTGATTTTTTTATGCTGATTTTCCAAATATATTTACTTAAACTATAACATCCTTGACCTAGGACCTAGATAGGTCGATGATATTTTCGTTGTTAATTTACATTCAAAATGCAATGAATGCAAATCAACAAGTCTCCTTTTTTAATATTCTCAAATTCTTAGCAAAGTGCATGTTTTCGTATGAGATTCGTAATTAATATGATATAATAGGTCCACATTAAGTAAAACTTAGGTATAAAATTTTTTAAATATTCAACTAACTTCAATTGATATTCCTATACTATGTATAGAACTATTAAATGATATATTTTGGTTAAAAATTCATATCCTTGAAATCCAAATTAATCATTTAAATAAAATACCTTAGATTAAAATAAGTAGAACCATGTTTTTTATTTTTCTTAATTTTTTTGAAATTCATATAAAATTCAATTTAAGAATATTTCCTTTTCAAATATTCCACACAATAAGGTGGGATTATTTGATATTATTTTATTTAAAAAATAATTGAATTATCATGTATTGCATCTACCTAGAAAATAATCCATGAATACTAATCACTAAATCAAGATTTAATGCCCATTATTTATTTATATATATATATATATATATATATATATATATAAAATTTCCATAGGCTAGGAAATTACAGCAAAAATTCAATAAAGCATTTAAGAAATTCATTTAGACCGTTAACTAATATTTTGGCCACTTAAAACATTTTTTGGACTTACAAAACTTTGGTTCTTAATTCATTTCGAACTAACCCATTAAATACATTTATTCCTTAATTATTAATTTCACTTTATGACTTAACCTTACTTACCTTTTTTGTCACACCATTAATTCATTAGTTACTAAATTATGTACATTAAGTAACCATTTAGTTGTTACCTTCATTCTACTTTCGGTTAATTCATTTCCATAGCCAATTTGTTCATCTAAACTATATTAATTAGTCAAGTGATCAATTAATTTACCAAGTTATATAACTAAACAATCTTTAGCACCATATTAAACTTAACATCCAAACCATACCCCGTAATAATACAAACCATTTTTGCTTAACTTATCACCACTATACATAACTAAAAATTAAGTTAAGCAAAGTTAAGTTTTCGCACTCATTTTACATAGTAAGCACACACATGACGAGTCTTCAATATTTCTCGACAACGAGTCCTTATTCATCTTTATTTTCTCCTACACCATAAGAAACAAAGGTGAGCAATGTTAAATAAATGTAATCCATGCAATGCATGTAATCTACGTGATGCATTTAAAAATTATTTTCGTGTCTTTTGAAATTCAATTTCCTCTTCATATGCACCTCGCCGATTGTGTATATAATCAACCATTTTTTAAAACATCCAATTGTGAAAACTTCACAAAAGCATTAGATACCTTCCCATAATATTTTTCTTCACATGTTAAGAGTACACACTAGATTATTCCCTTAGCGTATCCTCATTTTCCTTCACTTACTAAGAATATACACCGGATCATTCCATTGGCATGTCCTCATTTTTATTTGCATGCTAAGAGTATACACTAGATCATTCCCTTAACATGCCATTTTCCTCAAGAGAGGGTGATCATTCCTCTCCCCTAACCACAAGAACATACTTAGCCATTCCTTTTTGAAAAACATGTCATTTTCTTTTTCATTTTCATAAAAACCATGAAGAAAAATCCTTTCATGGTTATGGTATGCAAATGTATTGAAATGCATTCCTTTACCTTTCCTTTTCTTTTTCCTTTCGTCCCTAAAGAGAGGGTGATCATTCCTCTCCCATAATCTAAAGAAGGTACCTAGCCATTCCTTTTTGAAAACATGTCATTTTCCTTTTCAGGAAAACCATGAAGAAAAATCCTTTTCATGGTTATGATATGCAAATGCATTAAAATGCATTCTTTTACCTTTCCTTTTCTTTTTTCTTTCATCAAAATTATGAATGTAAAATCTTTTTTATGATTATGATGTGTAAATACATTTAAATATAAATGCATTGCATTAAAATAAACCTCAACATTCATACTTTTAAATCCTCAAGAGCATGTAACATAAATAATATATCAACTACATGTTCCACATAAAATAAGTATGCATGCAAACATGTATAAATAATGAACATAAATCATTCCTTAAATAAAAAATGACCGAATTGCTTAAGAAATATAACCCATCCATTTTTCACATGATTACAATCATTTTTCATTCCATTTCATACCTCTAAACTTCAAAATTAACATTAACCTCTTATTTCTTTGTTTCCTATTCTTGGCCAAAGCTAGGCTAGTGGAAGGATAACTTTCATTTCATCAATTTACCTCAATTTTTCACCTCTAACCTCTTAACCTAATATGTTTTTCATCATTTTAACATCAAGTAGGTTGAGTTAATCAAGCAACAAAAACTTCATTCTTAGCTGAAATTCACTAACAAAGTGACCAAGTTTCAAGTTTTCCAACTCAATACTATTAACACCTTTAAGGCATATTATCAAACACCTTGCACATAATAAGTCTTAAAAGCACTTGTTTATTCATGTTTAAGGTTAATCAACCACATTGTTCTAAGAACAAGGACAACCTCAAAACTCATTCATGTAGTCCAATTAAACATCCAATCATCACAATTCTAGCATCACAAATGCATATTCACCAATACAACCATAAAAATCGAACAACAACATAGTATCTCTAATAATTAAACCATCAAACCTCAAGAAATATAACTTCAATTTAACATCAATTGTACATCAAAATCCTAATTTTTTTTACGGTGTAGTGAGGATTACACTTACCTCACTTGAAGTTTTCCCAACTCTCATCGTTTCTTCCTCCTCTTTTTTCCAATAATTTTGACCCAAATAGTAAGTTTTCCTCCTTCTTTGTTTGATCTTCTAATCTAATTTTAAAGTTGTTTTAGGATGTTTCTAGGCTAAATAAAGTGGTTTGGAGTGGTGGTTGAATGATTTTCTTCTTGGTTGATGTAGTTCCTCCTTTATGGTTACTTGATCACTTATGACTTCTAAATTTTCTTTTTCTTCCCTCTCTTCTTCCTTTTTTTCCTTAGATATTTTCTCTTGTTTCTTCCCTCTTTTCCTCCTCTCTTCTTCTCCTTTTCTCTCAAAATTTTTAGAACTCTATAGCCAAAATTTGCCTTTTATAATCAATTAATAAGTCCCCTAAAAGATTGACACTTTACACCTTAGCCCCTAAACTTTTAATCTTTGTACTTGGCCCCTCCAATTTCAATCTATAACTTCATAATTTCTCTTAATTTAGCCCTTATCCTATACCTTTTCCAAGGGTAATTTAAGTTCCTAAAGTTGCTTAATCATTTTAATCAAGTACCTAAACCTTTAATTTTTGTAATTATGCCCCTAGGTTTTGTATTGCATCCCTAGGTTAAAATATAACCATATCAATTAAGGATACCAATCTCTAATTCAAGTTTTAATCATTCTATTAACCTTTTCTTTTAATCTTACTCATGTTTATTTCTTTTTTAATAAAAGTTTAAACCTTTATTCCTCACATTTAATAAACATATTTTTATTAATTGCATAAAATATATTTACAATATACTTACATTTAAGAAGGATTTTGGGTTACGGATATTACATCCTCCCTTTCTTACAAAAATTCTACCCTCGAAATTTACTTCGTTCTATTATCATACATTACATTACATATTCTGTCGCTATCTAAGCAACGCCTTTAATTACTCCTCCCTATTCATGGTAGTCCTACTCGGACCGACTCCGTTATAATTATTATTCCTCTTTGGTGGCATCCTATACTAACCACAAGTGTAATCACATACTCGTTACTTTCCTCTCCTTAATTGCTTATTACTAATTTGGCCAATAACATAATCACAATCACATTCAAACCATCACGAGTCCAAATAATATTCACATAACATCAAATAAACATGTTCTATAAACACACATTTACCGAGCATCACATACCTTTTATCCTTATTTGTCATCAAGGCTTGACTTGCATGCGGTTAATCGATCATCCTAAATAAGATAACTAAGGTAAACCTACTCGGTACCACTCCGTAACACCTCCGACCTAGGACCTAGATAGGTTAAGGATATTACCGACATTGACTTACATTCGAGTGCAATGAATGCAAGCCAACAAGCTTCTTTCCTTAACATTCTCAAATTCTTAGCAAAGTGAGTGTTTTCATATGAGGTCTCTAATTAATACGATATAATAGGTCCACATTAAATAAAACTTAGGTATAAAATTTTTTAAATATTCAACTAACTTCAATTGATATTCCTACATTATGTATATAAATATTCAATGACATATTTTGGTTAAACATTCATATCCTTGAAATCCAAATTAATCATTTAAATAAAATACCTATTAAAATAAGTAGAACCATGTTTTTAATTTTTCTTAAATTTCTTTTAGAAATTCATATAAAATTCAATTCAAGAATATTTTCTTTTCAAATATTCTACATGATAAGGTAGGATTATTTGATATTGATTTTATTTAAACAATAATTGAATAATCAAATTATCATGTATTGCATGTAACTAGAAAATAATCCATGAATAGTAATACTAAATCAAGATTTAATGCCTATTATTTTTTATAAAAATTCCATAAGCTAGGAAATTATTCCAAAAATGCAATAAAGTATTTAATAAATTCATTTAAGCGTTTAACTAATAGTTTGGCCACTTAAAATATTTTTTGGACTTAAGAAACTTTGGTTCCTAATTTATTTCAAACTAACCCATTAAATACATTTATTCCTTAGTTATTAATTTCACTTTATGCCTTAACCTTACTCACCCTTTTGTCATGCCATTTTAAGTCCATACTTTTTACCATTAATTCATTAGTTACCAAATTAAGTAATCATTTAGTTGTTACTTTCATTCTACTTTTAATTAATTCATTTCCATAACCAATTTGTTCATCTAAACTATATTAATTAGTCAAGTGATCAATTAATTTATGAAGCTATGTAACTAAACAATCTTTAGCACCATATTAAACTTAACATCCAAACCATACCTTTTAATAATACAAACCATAATTGCTTAACTTATCACCACTATACATAACTAAAAATTAAGTTAAGCAAAGTTAAGTATCCTCACTCATTTTACATAGTAAGCACACACATGGTAAGTCTTCAATATTACATGGCAACGGTCCTTATTCGTCTTTCTTTTCTCCTACACCATAAAAAACAAAGGTGAGCAATGCCTAATAAGTGTAATACATGCAATGCACGTAATTCTTTTTATGTATGTAATGCATGTGATGTATTTAAAAATTATTTTCATGCCTTTTTAAAATTCATTTTTTTCGAACATATCCTATCCATTTTGTATATAATCGACCCTATTTTAAAACATGTAATTGTGAAAACTTCACAAAAGCACTAGGTACCTTTCCATAACATTTTTCTTTACACATTATAAGTATACATCGGATTATTTCCTTAGCGTGTCCTCATTTTCCTTCACATGCAAGAGTAGACACCAGATTATTCCCTTAACATGTCCTCATTTTCCTTTGCATGTTAAAAATATATATCAGATCATTCCCTTAACATGCCCTTTTTTCCTTAAGAGAGAGTGATCATTCCTCTCTCATAACCTCAAAAAGGTACCTAGCCATTCCTTTTTGAAAACATGTCCTTTTCCTGTTTTCCTTTTCATAAAAACCATGAAAAAAAATCATTTTCATAGTTATGATATGCAAATGCATTGTATGAAATGCATTTCTTTACCTTTCATTTTTCTTTTTCTTTCATCAAAATCATGAATGTAAGACCTCTTTCATGATTATGATGTGCAAATACATTTAAATATAAATGAAATGCATTAACATAAATCTCAACATGCATACTTTGAAATCCTCAAGAACATGTAACATAAATAATACATCAAATATATGTTCCACATAAAATAAGTATGCATGAACGCATGTATAAACAATGAACCCAAATCATTCCTCAAACATAACATGGCTGAATTGTTTAAGCAACATAGCCCATTCATTTTTCACATGATTACAATCATTTTTTATGCCATTTCATATCTCTAAATCTCAAGATTAACATTAACCTTAAATTGACCTCTCATTTCTTTATTTCCTATTCTTGAATGTAAAACCTCTTTCATCATTATAATGTGCAAATACATTTAAATATAAATGCAATGCATTAACATAAACCTCAACATGCATAGTTTCAAATCCTCAAGAACATGTAACATAAATGATACATCAAATACATGTTCCATACAAAACAAGTATACATGCACCCATGTATAAATAATGAACATAAATCATTCCTTAAACACAACATGGCCAAATTGTTTAAGCAACATAACCCATCTATTTTTCCCATGATTACAATCATTTTTCATGTCATTTCATACTTCTAAACATCAAAATTAACATTAACCTCTCATTTCTTTATTTCCTATTCTTGGTTGAAACTAGGCCAATGGAAGGATAACTTCCATTTCGGCAATTTATCTCAATTTTTCACATCTAACCTCTTAGCCTAATAAGTTTTTCATGATTTTAATATCAAGTAGGTTAAGTTAATCAAGTAATCAAAACTTCCTACTTAGCTGAAATTCTCTAACAAAGTGACCAAATTTCAAGTTTTTTATTTCAATACCATTAACATCATTAAAGCATATCATTAAACACCTTGCACACAATAGGTCTTAAAACCACTTGTTTATTCATGTTTAAAGTTAAACAACCACCTTTTTCCTAAGAACAAGGATAACCTCAAAACTCATTCATATAGTTCAATTAAACGTCCAATCATCACGATTTCAACATAAAAAATGCATATTCACCAATACAACCATAAAAATCAAACAATAACATATTATCTCTCATAATTAAACCATCAAACCCCAAGGAATAAAAAGAATGTCATTTTAGTCCATAGCATGCAAGGCAGATATGCTTACTTTAGAGCTTTTTATTTTTTATTTTAAATTTTGGTTGATGATGCGTTTTGCTTTCCCTACAGTTGATGAAGTATATGAAGGAGATTTTGACCTGAGTAAGTCCAGAACGGAGTAGGCTCAGTCTAATGAGGGGTGATACTACAGGGAAATATTAGTGCTGTTGGATCACCAGTTCCTCCTTTGAGGCCTATAGTTATGAGGAGGACAAGACTTGGTGAGGCCCAATTCCTTATGAATAAGATGAAGAGGATGGATTCTTTTTTTTTTTTTCTTCTTCTTGGATTAGGCACATTATTGGATGTAAGGTTTGTGTCTTTGCCCACCCCTGATCCTATGGTCCATGGCACTTCTCTTTTTGCTATGGTGGTTGCTCCTTCCATGGTTATTCAGCAACCTAAATTGAAGGGTTCCTCTCTCTTTAAAGGGAGTGGTTCAATCCCAAAATGCCTAAGTAAGAAGACTACTATGAGTCCTTCTGGTGCTATGGGTCTTGTTATTGCTTTGGAACTAGGGTTTGCTCCAATTTCTCGTTTAAAGGAGTCTCGTTTGAGGAGGGATTTTTTTGAGATTGCTCTACCTTCTGAGTCAGGAGATGAGAGGAGGTTATTCATCTATGCGAACAAGTTTCACTACTTTCTGGAGATTTGCTAAATTTTGAGGGTCGTTCGTTGGCCAACAACATAAGGAGGGAAGCGCAACAGACTCTGGTTGTAAGTACTCTCTCTTTATTTTGTCTTGAATTTTTCTTTTATGGTGTTGACATGATGATGCCAACAGGCCTTTCAAGTGCAAGCTTAAGAACTTTATGGGTTGAAAGGCCAGGAGAGGAAGATATTTGCTATTGCTGTTCTGGTTTCCGAGAATAGGGTTGTCATCTAGGAGAAAGAAAGGGAATTGTTGTCCCTTTTTTTGGAGATGAAGGGGATATTAGAGAAAGTAAATGACTAAATGGCCAAAACCCTTGCTAATAGGGTTGTTGTTATGGCCTAAGAGCTTATGACGACGATAGAGTTGGAAAAGGTTGAACCGGTCACTACATCGACGATAAAAGAGATGGGGGCCAGGTTGGCGACAATGGCCTAAAAGAGAGACATGCTCTAGAGAGGACAAATTCTTTAGGAAAATTTGAAAAGCTTATGCTGAGTGGTTCTTGGGGATCGTAGATAATGTCTATTTTTTTAAGGCTAGAAATATAGACATTGATAGCAACCACAAAACTAACTTTGGAATCTTATCTCGTCGTGAAGGATGATCCGGCTGTTTGTTTGTATTGTGACATTTTTTTTTTCTTTTTTTTTTTCTGTCATCTAGATACAGACAATAGGACAGTCCGCTTATTGTAGCTGCTGCTTCCTTTCCTCCGACTTAACGTGAAATTAAACTCTCCATTCAGATTCCTAACATCATAGCTTAACTACTACACTAACTTTTAAACCTTCTTCCTGCACAATTATATTGGATAAATTGCTCGGAAGAGTTGGTAAAACTTGAAAATCGTGAGCTCAAGCATTCCTGCTGCTTCCTCTGGCAAACAAACACATGAAGGGTGCTTGGTCCTGGATTTGCCCCCCTACCTTAATCCTCCGAGGTACAAGCTACATGATGTACTCTAACCCTCCGAGGTACTAAGCTGCATCTGCATTTTCCACATGATTGCTACGGTAAAGGGAGCAACCGTTATGGGTTAAAACCTACTCTTAGTTCCTTGGTTTTCAAATGTGAGTTACAGCTGAAGACCTAATGGCATCACAAAAAGAGAAGGAAAAAAAAAACAGAACAAGATAAGATTCGTATTCCTTTAGACGTTCCATTTTTCATAAAAGCAAGTACACAATGGGCAAGCAACATGAAAAACGAAAAAAACATTTCCCAGCATCCCCATAACATTGAAAGCCTTTCCGGACCAGTACAAGCTAAAGATGGAAGTATCAAGTTAGTGATCAGTTTTTTCACAATAAGAATTTACCATGGCACACTGTTGTAAATCAGCCAAAGAGAATGACCGCCAGGGAGAAAAACTTTGTCGTGGGGATGGCAAAGAGGCTAGATTGTTATGAGAAGCCCTGGATTTTGGATGCAAAGGTGGAAGATGTGGGGGAGACTTCGAAGCTGAAGTTGAATTTGAATCCTCACTAGTGCTACTGATGCTTTCGGAGCTGCTCATGGCAACGCCTAAAGCCAATGTGCTTTTGCTAGAGCTAATTGGTCTCTTTGCTATCCCACTTCGGCAAGGAAAACTCCTGTTCTTTTCCCAAGCATGACTGAAAGCAAGTAAATTCCTCTGTTTCCTGGTATACATATTCTCAGGTTTTGCAATGTCTTTAATGGAGGGAGAAGAGGATGCTTCAGACAGACTTGTGAAAGACTTTGATTTACCATCATAGAACTTCGATATTCCTTTCCTGCAAACATTTCTCGATCATCAGTCAAAAATGAAGCAAACAACATAATTATTCCACAGTTAATTAATTAAACATCCAAAACAAAACAAAACCCAACTAAATGTGGTACATGACAATCATATTATGAAATATCCCATTATTATCTGTGCTATTCTCTAATCATGAGACGCCACTCTAATTGAAACAAGTTTCTCTAACCATATCTTGCAAGCAATTAGTAATTCAAAACTTCAAAGAACATAATAAAGCAGAATGTAACCCAACAAACAATCATTTCTACTACTTCCACTGAGACAACCAAGGGGAAAAAAAAAAAAGGAAAAGAAAAACAAAATAAAAGAACCACGGTTGCCCTGCACATATCTTAATGGGTTTCATTTATGATATAAATGAAGACTAACCGGAGCAGAGTCTGAAATTTGGTTACTTCGTTAGCCAAATCAAATCCAGAGGAAAATAACTAAATACCCACATGGTCATATCCCAGTTAATCAAAAGCTTATCCCTAGAACCAAAAAAATCCGCTCAAATCTTCACTCCTAAAGGGTGGAGTGAAGATCCACCCTTATTCAAAAGCAAGACAACTAATTAACTTTAAAAGAAAAATACTAATAAGTTAGTAACCATCAAATGCTGTAATAAAAACATCAAATTTATTAAATTCCACGAAAAGACAAAAAAAAAAAAAAAAAAAAAGCACTGATTTATCAAAAACTACACAGAAAAAAAAATTCAAGATTTATTGTTTATTTATAATATTACCTTATAGGCAAAACCTCCTCTAATGCCTCCATAGAATCAAGAGTCCCTTTATATGCACTTTGCACCTCATTTTCCTCCAACCCATCTTCTCCACCTTCCGACAGATCACTATTTTTCCCGATCGACGACGTAGAAGACGTCGTCGAAGACGACGGACTACACTCCTTCGCCATCTGCTCCCTCCTCTCCACCGGAGACTCAAAGACCGAGGACGATGCCACACACCCTGTCCTTCCGCGTGTAAATCCCGTGGCTTCCATTTCTCGGTTACAACTATTACCTACCGCTATTGACATGATCATAGACAAACAAGAAAACAAAATCTCTTTTTTCGTGTCCGTTTCTTTTTTGGAGATTTTGAGGTTCTTACAACAACAGACAGTGAAAACAGAGGATTTTTTTTTTTAATGGGTTTTTCTTTGTTTCAGAGAGTTTTGGATTGGATTGAAATAAAGAAAGAAGAGGCTATGGGTGTTGATTTCAGTTATATACAGAAAGAAAGTGGGGGAGAGAATAACAATTAATAATAATAATAAAAGAAATAGTAGTAAAATATCTATTAGACAAATAAAGAAAGAAAATAAATAAGAGAGAGAATAAAAAAAGATTTATTTTAGTTTAGCCTTATCCTGATCTACCTAGTGGTAGTGGACGTTTATTACATTATATGTCAGCTGCTATCCTGCGTTTCTCGAGTTGCTGCTTGTTCTTCTTATCTAACTTTTTGTTGCGGTTTTTTTATTTTAATTTTGTTTCTTGCAAAAGCTAACTAGTATAGGAATATCCAAATCCATTATCAACCCATGTTTTTTTGGATTAAAAAGGAACGAAAATAGATAATATTTAAATAAAAGTTGAATAATGGTATTAAATGCATCCCATTATGGCAAGTTTTTAAAATAAATTGTATTCGAGATAAGAAAGTTGAGCTGGATTCCATCAGAAAAAATAAATAAATAAATAAAAAGATTAGCTCTAATATTGAAGGTTATCATCTAATTTGTTGAAGAAAACGAATGAGGGAAAAGGATACGGGAATCAACATACTTATGGCCAGACCATACTTGTTTAAAAAATTGCCACAATTTCCAATTTAAAAAGACCAGGTTTCATTATTAAAAAAAAAAAAAACGTATAGTGTGAAGAAAGAAGACCGTTAATATCCATAAATTAAAATTTTAATTTTGATAATCAATAACATTGATTGAAAGGTTGAGATTTGACTCAATGTAATGACTAGCTTGAGTATTTATTTATTTAAAGGCTAGGGATATTATCAAATCAATTTATGCATGAATTAAAATTATATATATTTTAAATGATTTTAATGACTCAGTTTACATAGTTTTTGTGTACTCTCATATTAATAAGATATTTCAAAGCAACTATAGAAGTATATTTGGTATATGAATGTTGGCATTTGATAAGCCATTGCATTTCAAATTGTAGAGAATTTCAAATTAAAGACCTAACAGATTAGATTGCTTCAAAACTTAAGTATTCAATTCCTTGTAAAATAACTTGAAATACCAAGAATTTTGGCATTGTGATTTTTTTTTTTTACTTAAATACCCCTTTTTATATTAAATTGCCTAATATATCTTCTTCTCTTTTTTTTTTTTTACTGATAATTACAATGTTTTAAGAGACTAGTTAGTGTATATATGTATACACACACTAGAATATAAATTTAAACAATTAATAAGTGTTTTCATGATTTAATTTAATATCAAAATAATTAATATGTTATGTCGTTGTGTAATTTATTGGTATATATATTATATTATTTTATAATTAAATAAAATATAATTTATTATTTATTTATTTCAATATATTAGTTTTAAATGCAAATTAATACAAGTATTTATATTAAAAAGATAAATATTTTATTATCAAATTAAATATTTTAAATGTTAAAATAATAAACTTATTTTTATTTTTCATAAATTTTTAAAAATGAACTAAACACGGTAGTCACGCATTACATACAAACACTATATTTTAAACAATCACGTTTCAATTATTATATTTTAAGAAAACATCTAAGAATTTGCATGCCTTTTAAAAGTCAATCAATTCATTAAATTTTTTTACCTACCATACTTACGATTCACAGTGGAAATAATTTAACAGTCTAAATAAAAATCTTTTCAATTTTACTAATATTAATGGGCGTACTTGGAAATTTATTTGAAAAAAAAATAGAAAATATGGGCGAATTGCAGAAAAGTGCTGGCCAATTGTTAGAAGGTGAGGGGACAAAAGAAATACGAAGAGGTGGGGCCAAGTGAAAAAGGGTGGTAGTGGTTCAAAATTAAGACACGTTCAAGTATCTTTATCTTCTCAATGTTTTTTATCGATGCCATTACGTGGAACCGACGAAAGTTTTCGCGGAGCCTTATCCAGATTCATGGTGTGGTCCCACACGTTTTTATTTCACAGTTTTTCAAAACGAAACAACACCCTATCTCTCTATCCTTTCCCTTCCCCTTATCAATTACGCTATCCTTTTTCTTTTTCTTTTTTCTTTTTCTTTTTTTCGCTTCTTTGCTCAGCTTCAGTCACATTATCCAGTACCATCGTAATCTTGTGGTCTTCAAGGTTGCTACATAAGTTAATAGATAACCTTATATTTATGACAAAATTTCATTTTCCATGTATATTACTACTACCCCTTTTGGATTGGATTGCGTGCTCAACAACAAAAACAAAACTGCGCCTGCTCGAATTAATCATGGACCACCTAAAATACTTTCAAGAATTTCCAAAATTTTGGTCAAAGTGGATAGACCTGAATTAAAAAATAAAAATCCAAGTCCCTCAAAATTTCTATCCATAACATATTGTTTTTTTAAAAAAAAACGTGGATATATATATATATATATATATATATATATTGTTGAACAAGTTTTCACTGGATTTGAGGCATTGTATATTAAATAAATTATATTGATATTACATTTTCTAGATTTATTAATAATCTATAAAACGAAAAATTCATCATTATTTCGCTTATCGTTATTTTTTTATGACAAAAAATTCATTTCGTTGCTAATCTCGTTGTGGGATCTCTCATTTCTTCCATAATTATTCCGTAACTATTTCCGTCTCTAAATAGTTATTGAAAATCTATCGCTATTCCGTCACAATTTTTGAAAATGAATTTGTCGCTATTTCGTCGTAATTTTTTTGATAATTTTTTAATTATTTTTAAATTTTTAATATTGCATTGCATTTAATAATTAATATTATATTTAATAATTAAAAATTAAAAATAATAGCATGTATATTAAAAATAAATTAATATTATCAATGCCATTCTAGAGTACGTTTCATTAAAAAAAAAAAAAAAGCGACTAAATGCCTTATCACTCATCTTGTTCGTCTAATCTCATATCTTCCTTTTGATACTATGTGGAGGGGTCGCGGGAGGATCGGTTGGAGGCTAAATAGGAGGTTGAGCGGAAGGAACGATTGATTGTTGATCGATCAACGGATCTACGAGCACTACGGTTGTTTGTGCCGACCTTATCACTAAAGATTTCATCGAGTCATATTGAGATTTCGGACTATAAATAGTCTAATGTTGCTTTGAGATCCGGTTTCACTGCTTTAAGATCTCGCCTTTGGAGCTTGTTTTGTATCACTTGCATCTCCTTCATCACTTTCTTTGTAGCCTCGTTTTCCCCCGAAGCTCTTCGTTAGTTTGGTCGACGATGTAATACGACGTCGCAAAGGAGGAGCTGCTACCACTGACCGGGACAAATGATACACGGACCGTATGACTATACCATAAAACCAACTTTGTTTGCCACGCATCTCGGACCTCTTGGCTAATATAAACGAGCTAATTGTTCTTCATATTGATCTTGTAGATGAAGTCGGCATATTGTCTCTTGCCCGGACCCTCCCATACCGCTCTAACAAGCGCTTAGATGTCCACATCCTAGTCAAAATATTTATGCACGAAAAAAAACTTAATATTAACAACTTTATTTGATAAGAAATTTTTATTTTAATTATAAAGAAAACTAATAATATATCACCCAAAATTCATCGAAGTAAAAGTCTTTAGTGACGTCGGTGATAGACTTCCGGGACAATCCACTCTTGTTTACCCGTTTCTTAAAAATCTCAAAGATCTTCATAAAATAATTTCTCCTAGGTAGAGTCAAACTATCGAACAACAAAACGATAAAATAAATATTAAAAACAACATAGGAATTATTGAAATTATATATTAAAGTAAAAAATAATTACATATTGTCCTCGATTGATAGAAATACGTCGCCAATTGGAGGAGGTATGAGGATTTTTGGAATCTTAGACATGCGAGCAGAGGGGTCACTCTCGGAGGTCGACGATGGAATCTCGAGTCTTGAAGTAGGAACACCTATCGATACGGATGTCGTTGCCTCCATGATCGCGCGAGGCTGTAGGACCTATGTAAAAGGCTCGTCATCGAAAACCCATGATCAATGCGGTAGGGGATTCAGTGGACTACCAACGGATGGTGATTCTCATCCATGATTATCGAAACGTGATCCGGTAGTGACTACGAAGAGATGACGTAAACCACAATTACCTCGAGTCATTCTTTGTATGATCTAACATTAAACAAATAAATAAAATATAGCAAATATATTATTAGAGTAAATTAATAAGTAATTAAATTAAAATATATCATTTTTTATGGATACAAACAATCAAAATACACAATGAATATTTAGTGGATATAAGAAAATCGATATTATTAACTCGCATGTAACAAATTAATAAAGAGATAAAAATTATATCATTTCTTACTAATACAATAAATGAAATATAAATTTAATTAGAACTATCATAATCATTGTTTAAGTTATCATCTCCATCATCTAACGCATTTTCATAATCATTATCATCATCAACCACACCTACTTCGTATCTATAAGCGATCCACTTGGATCATTCAACAAAATGACATCCTCAACTTCTCTATCAATTCATGTTGGTGTAACGCCCCCATCCCAGTCATATTTCTACTACTCAAGTAGAGTGCTTGGACGAAACGCGTTACGCCGACATACCTTAAACTCTAAGTAGTGTTTTTATGATATTCTTAGGACTTTAACGAGTACATTACGTATATAACTCCTTAAGATAAAATTTACATAACATAATTAAATACATTAATAAAACATTACATGCGATATTCAATTTCTCACGAACTCTATATCCCAAATTTACGAGATAAAATAAAAACTAATATATGGTGCCTCACATAAGCCGATTATGAGGAGCCGCCGCATCCGTACCAACTTGTCCTTTTTCTGTCAAGACATAAAAAAAAAATAACAACGAGGGTGAGCCGAAGCTCGGTAAGCGGGGTAATGCACGTGATATGCAATGTTGTTTTGACTTCCCACCATACTTATAAATTTTAATCTCGGGTACCTTGGGTATTAGCCGATCTACTCTATTTATCATCCGGGTGGTCCGCGAGATCACCTTCTGCTACAACGGAATTATCCCTCATTGTAACTACGTGTAGCGGGAATCCATCGTCTAATAGTGCAAGCACATAGCTTGATTTCATCCGAGATGATCCTCGGATTATCTTCTACTACAACGAAATTATCCCTCGTTGTAACTACTATTAGTGAAAATCCATCGTCTAATAGTGCAAGCACACATCCTAGAGTACTTGGACTACTAATACCAATTTATTCCAGTTAGGTTATCAAACCTAGATGTATAAACCATTTCTCGATCAATTGACTTATCTTAAACCACCCACTATGCACATGATGCACGTGATGACATATTTAATCACATTCAATCAAATTTGGGTACCAACCCTTCATTCTCATGCCATACTCATGGTCCAATCCACACTCGGAATTTATCCGTTGCTCACATATCAATCATGATACTCATAGCGGGAATACAACCTCCGCTCATTAATATTGTTAATTAGTTTCGTTAATATTTAAAAGAAGGTCCAAGTTCATTTACTTTAATCCGAGCCCATTAACTTTATCCTAGGTCCATTGAATCTATTTAATTCTATTTTATTTAGTCCAAGCTCATTTAGTTTATTCCAAACCTATTAATTTTGTCAAAGTCTAATTTTTTTGGTTTTAGGGTTTATTACCGGGCAACTCCTAATCGAGTAAATAATTTTCTAATTTCAGAACATAATTAAATCTTACTCATTTTATTTTAGATACTAGACATATTTATTTATAACATATCCAAAAATTAGGTCTAAATACCAAGTACATAATTAATTACAAATTTTTGAAACTTAGGGAGCAATCTGCCTAATAGTAGTTTATCTAGAGCTATCCATACTAAATTAGGTGTAACTCTTTGTACACTAATCCAATGACCAAGAAATTTTAAAGGAAGTTAGTTGAAACATAGATGAACAACTTTTATGCTTTAAGTTTCACCTATAAATCGATCTAAAATCCTTGAACATACACCTCAAAATTCGGACAGAATTTACTCCTTATCAACACTAATTTATTAGTTCATTCCAAGCCAATTTTAAACATATTTTAGTTCACTTAAATTTAGTCCAAGTTCAATCCAACCCATCACCACATACTTGGACATTTTTCAAAAAAATCATAACATCATAAATCATCACAACAAGGCATCCATACATAGATTTATCCCAAGCATCAAGCATATAACCATTGAAAATTATTACAACCCATGAAATAAACACTAACAAAATAACTTAAACAAAAATAAAATAATTTAAGACATTAATCAGCCAAAAAAAATGAAACCTACTTACCTCTTTTAGATTTGATTATAGTTTTCTTAGCTCTTTTTGTTTCCTTTTTTCCTTCCTCTTTTTCTTTTCTTTCCTTTCTCTCCTCACGTTTTTCTTCCTCTCTTTTCTTTCTTGCCTTTTCTCTCTCAATTTACGGTACCTACGGGTTACTAAAATTTTTCTCCCATTTTAACACTTGCTATATATGTATATACTTACTTTCATTCCTACAAGTGTTAGAAATTAATGGGATAAGGTGTAAAGGTTATGGGTGAGTCATGAGGAAAGTCAGTCGCTTTGGAATCCATAATGGGTGAGTTGGCATTAAATTCATTTATTGCATTTACTTAGGTGTCTATATAAAATTTAGACTAATTAAAATCATTAATTAACTTAATTAAAGTAACTAAAACTACTTTCTTTCATAAAAATTCGAAAATTTCCATTTTTAAAATTCAAAATTTCTTTTCCCCCTAAAATTTCAATAGTGTTTCCTCCTAATCCATCTATACTAAAATGTGGGTAACTCTTTCTATATGTATAAAAAAATGATGAAATTTTATAGAGACCTATTAAACACATATAAAAAAAACTTTTATTCTTTAAGTTTTGCTTAAAAATCAATCTAAAAGCATCAAATAAATCTCACAAGATTCAGGCGATTCTTCTCTCAAAATTCCAGCGAGAATGCATTTCGAAACAACCCTCGCTATAATTGGTATAACTCTTAATGTATAGGTCTAAATATTATAAAATTTTATACAGATCTATTCAACACATAGATGAACAACTTTCATTCTTTAAGGTTGACCCAAAAATTACCCTAAAGTCCTCAAATAATTCACACAAAATTCGGGCAGAATATAGTCCTTAAAACACCGATTTTGCATATTTAATTTCTTTAATAATTAAACCATTAATCTTAAGCACAATAACTTTAATTTAACATAAATCACATATTTCAAGCATTAATTTCTCATGATGAAATGATAATTATACTTACTCTTAATATACATATATATAGAATTATTCTAATACACGTCGCGTTACGGATAAGGGTTTTTACGGGGGTTACAATTGGATTTCTAGATCGTCATGCTGAAATGGTTTAGCACTTTGTTAGACGGTAGCTAATGAATCAAGAAAGTCAAACATAGACATAGCTTTGATCTTATACATAACCCATCAATCTCGATTCTCGCACCTTAAACTAGGGTACTCCATATAATACACTCGAGCCAATCGCGATGCTAGGAAAAATGATTTATAATTGTTTAAGGTTCTCTTACGGTTAACATCCATAAGTTTGTACTATTGATGAACTCGTGTTCCTTCTAGTGTAGGATCAAACCAATAACATTCGAATAATACTATTCTTTTGATTGATAATGCAAGGTACTCTACTTCAAGAATTTTTGTTAGTATCTTATAATAGTCACTCTCAGTCGTAATGTAATTGCTTCCTTTAATGCGGACATCATTATTGAAAGATCTTATTTTCGAAGATCCCTCAAGTGTGCAGAACCTATAACCATTAAAAAATAACCGTTATACGATCTTACGATAGCAATAGGCCTTGTGTGAGATCTTTCAAAACTGGTCTTTTATGGAAATTACTTATGCATTTTGTGTCCGTAAATTAAACATAAAATCCCATATAAATTTAATTATCTTTCAATTAATGCTATCAATAAAATAAGCATATAAAATGCTAATACCTGCATATTGATTAAACCAGGAGGTAAACTCATTTTTAATTAGAGCATCAACCTCATTCTCGGGCATGAAGGGATTGTTCGGTTACATTTCAATAAGAAATCCACTAAAAAGAAGAGAATGAACAACAAACATGAGTCAATCTTTACTATATTGCTAATATTATTAAATGTAATAAAATAGGTATGATATAGAATTTGAATTTTGATAAACTTACTCAATGTAAGGTTTTACTTCTTCACAATTCAATAATATATATTGGTGGGCTACTTTGTGTTCGAGTTGTGTCAATTTTCATATTGTGTGGGAATTGATTGACCTTGTTATTTGAATATGGATAACATCCCTTCAATATGGTTGTTTTTTTCTCCATCGTAGTACTCAACATTATGTGGTACTTTTTGATGCCTAGTATGCATACGAAGCTCGAAATAATATAAGCAAAATGAAGAGGCTTCTTCGATCAAATATGTATTGCATATTGATCCTTCCACTTTAGCCTTATTCTTAACATTATTTTTTAGCTTTCGTAAATACCTGCAAATATGAATTGTTTTAACTTTCAAAATGTTAGAAATTTATTTAATTTTATATTTAAATTAAATGTCAATACCTTTTAAATGGATACATCCATCGATATTTCATAGATCCTATAATAGATGCTTCATATAGCGAGATGGATTGGAAGATTTTCCACGGAGTCAAAATAGTTAAGTGAAAATATACATTACGGTTTATACAAAATGATGGGTATCTCATCATAAAGTCATAACATATCTTTTTTTCTTATAATATAGAAGTCAATTGCTTAAAGAATAAACTCAACTCGTAAATGCTTGCCAAATATTTCTCGACAAAACTCCCGAAATGTAATCGAAAGTAACCTTTGTATGAAGACGTGATAGTCATGACTTTTCATTTCATAAAGTTTGTCATGCTGCATATCAACACATTTAGTTAGATTTGACAAATATCCATCGAGAAAACCTAAGTTGTTTAATCCATTCAAGCAATTTTGTTTTCTATTAATTAGATAGAGTAAATGCGAGCTTTAGGATACTTTCTAGATGCATCATTCTTTACTAATTCGGCCTTCTACATAAAAGTTTCAAGTCCTTTACGGAGTTGGCATTGTCTTTGGTCTTACTCGGTACATTCATAATGGTGTTAAAAACATCCTCAAATACATTTTTCTTAATATGCATGATATCTAAATTATACCAAATGAGATTTGTACTTCGATAAGGCAAATCTCAAAAAATACTTCACTTCCTCTATCTACACATCCGAGAGATTCTACTATTATGATCATTTGTATCATCATCTGTCACCTTTAATAACCCTCATCTGTTTTACCATCCGTAACATCTCTCGCTCCGAGATCGGATTGAAGGAGGGCCGATTTAATAGCTTTTATTGCGATGAATGCTTTCTTATTTCTTTTATACGGATGATCATGAGGATGAAACTTTCGGTGGTTGTCAAACCGGGAGATCTTCGTTCCATTAGGAAGGGAGAAAGCATTTGAATTTTTCATATAGTAAGGATCGGCTTCTTTTCTTATAGTACTCCAACCGGACGGCATCGAATATGTAGGAAAGTCATTGATAGTCCATATAACTGTAGCTCTCAATAAAAATTCTGTTTATAGTACACATAGTAGGTCACCACACCCACTTCCTATAACTGGATAAGCTCGAATATGAAAGGTCGTAAGTAAAAGTCCAACTTATGTTTCGAATTTATTGGATCCGAAACGATTCTTGTTATGAACATATATTCCTCCTTCATACACATTTATGGTGGCAAATTGTATGAAGTCACAATGATCGACCACGAGGAATATTGCACATCGGATTGATCAAATGGTTGAAACCCATCGGTGCATATCATAGTCGACGTTCCTTCTTTTAGTTACAAAAGGAAGATTAATTTGATTGAAACTTTGCCATGCATTACAATCGAAGGGATGACGCATTACTTATGCATCATCTCCCCCATGTTTAGCATGCCACGTCATATGCTCGGCTATCGCATTCGATGCATACAATCACTTGCGGATACGGTGTTAGAGGGAAGTAGTACATTTTCTTTATAGGAACAAGTTTTCCTCTTCCTGTTCCTCGACGAAAACATCGATATCAAGGATGTTGACAAAATCCGTATTTATCTAATTCATTGTCTTCATTCCAATAAATCACCCATTCGACAACAATGAATTTTTTCATCGGTAAAACCATCCCCTTAATCAGCTTTTTTGTTTCATAAAAATTATTTATCATACGAGTTATCAAGCGGCATCAACTCCTTCATCAACTCGCATAATTGGTCGAAACACTTCTCCGAAAAATGATATTTGGCTTTTTAGGTTCGGCATTCAAGCAACTACCGACAATTGTGAGTGCTTATCACAACCGATCAAATCTCTCTACGTGATGCATTCAATATACTATAAAAGTGTTGGGTGCTAATATAGGAACCTTCTCCGTGTTAGACGGATCAAAGGATGGATCGACTACATCTATTACCATCGTTTGATATGGGTTTTGGGGTTCACTTGGAACTGTTTTCGCTTACATAATAATTTTCGAAACATACTAACTCCTAGAATTTTTAGATGCCATATAGGTTTCAAATTTGCCATGATGTACCCAATCATAAGATCCCGAAGCACAAAACCCTTACGACACAAATGATATTTTACTTGTTTTAATCTCTTTATAATTTTAGTTTCAACATTTACTAAAATTACAAGGATACTTAATTTTGGTTCCGTCCATACATTCGGGATGCTCAACGACAAAAGCTAAAAATTGTCCTACACATCCGATAAAGTCATCATTTAACAATCCATTAACTAACCTAACATTCATCCATTGTCGATCGAGTCTCATTTTTATAATTACTGTAAAAAATGACACAACTAATGCAAACAATTACTTATCATCATTTCTATGAATTTTTTTAAAAAAATTAAGCATATATATTATTTGTGTAATTGTCTCTAATTAGTTATGAATTTTGTTTCAAGAATTTGAATTTATACTTAAATTTTTTAAAAAAATTATTACATTTTTTTAAAAAAATTATTCTTAAATACTTAATTTTACAATATTTAATGATTTAATGTATAATTATATATTTTTTTACATTTTCCACCGTAGGTCGAATAATAACCCTAACCTAAATGACGCATTTACTTTCAATTTCAACACCAATTTTTCATATAATTTCATTCAATTCTACCTAAAATAACTCAATTAGGCATTCATTAATCAATTACATGCATAAACTCCAAATTGGGCCTAAACCCTAATTTAGGTAATTTAAGCTAATTTTTCAATTTAAATGTGATTTCTCATTCTACCTCATGTAATTATATTATTCTAAATCTAAATTAATCAATTAAAGTATTAATTAGAAGTCAATTATATCTAAACCCTAATTTATTCCCAATTTGCACGATGTGGGCCTAAGATATTTAGATACAATTCTTCAATTTTTGTGAAATTTCAATTTCATTAATCAATTCATACTTAACTAACTCCTAATTAGCCAATAGTTCATTAACTAAGCAAAAGAAATCAAACCCTAATTTTACCAACTTTGGGCCGAATGGGTTCCTAATTAAGAGACTAAGTTAGAATTTATCATTTTTACTTAAATTACATGAAATTTTATATATTTTGAAGTAAAAAGGTTTTTTTTATTAAATTTTCCTAATTAATTTAATAATAAGTTCAACTAAATTTAATTTAATTAATCCTAAATAAAATGTTTATTAAATTCTATTAATTAATAAAATGTTTATTAAATTGTAACGTTTATGTTTATTTTTCAATTACATTACAAATTAACAAAATTTAACTAAAGTATGTAAAAAATTATATAATTTAAAAATTAAGTTAAAACAAAAAACTAACCAAATTCACCTAATAATTAACACAAATAAATAATTAATTAATTACCAAATTTAAATTAACAATAAATCAACCTTAACTAAATTACATAAAAAATTACATTAATAAAATTAAAATTAAAAAATTAACATAATTAATTTTTTTTAGTTTTACATCAACATAAAAATTAACCTAAAAGTTAACATAACTAAAAAATAACACATAGCAAAATTAATCTAACATTTAAGAAGATCAAATAAACAATTAAGAAATTTATACTAATAATTAACATATAATTTAACATAATTAAAAATTAACGTAACAACAAAATTATCAACATCCAAATAATTAATCAACTAAAAAATAAAAAAATTAATCTTAAAATTTATAAAATTTATTTAATTTTTTTAAAAAACATAAGAGTTAGAGAGAGAAAGTTTTACCCGAGAGATCAAGGGAGAGAGCACGGATCTAATATGATTTTGAGGGAGAAAGATGTACCCACCTTGTTGAACGATTTGGGGAGTCACTTGGTGGCGTAGGGCAGCGTGGGTGGTGGTTTTGCGGTCGACGACGTGTTTTTTGGTGGAGGAGAGGGGAAGTCGAATGGGAGAAGATGAAGGGGGTTGGGGGATTTAAAGGCAAATTAGCAACGAAAGTGATTCTATCGCTATTTGCTAGGTATTTAGTGACGAATTTGTCAATCTGTTGCTAAAATGGAGGGAATTTTCCCCAAAAAATTGTAATGATTGATAAATCCATAGCTAATTTGCTTTTTTTGGGGGGGGGGTCCTGTCCAAAGGCCAAATTAGGAATGGATTTCAATTCGTTGCTATCCGTCATTAAATCAAAATTGGTAAGGGATTATGGATGCAAATTAGCGAGGGATTGACAAATCCATCCTTCATTTGCATCCATGACCCCTCACTAGTTTTGATTTAATGACAAATGGCGACGGATCTTTTTTAATTAATGACAAAAATCCGTCATTGAACTTGGTTTTTTTTTTTTTGACACCTTATTTAGCGATGAAATTTATTCCGTCATTGATGTTCCCTCATTAGTCCATCGCTCAAAATTCAAAATTTTCTAGTTGGTAGCTAATACGTTGTTAATCCGTCGTTAATTAGAGATAGAATGGTATCCGTCGCTAATTATCAATTTTCTTTGCGGCTAATATTTCTCTAATAAATTAAAAGTAAAACAAATATGATGATGTTTAATACTCTATCTCCATCTTGTGAATAATAATAATAATAATAATAATAATAATACATTATGCTCAACCAATCTTAATTTATGAAAATTTTTATATTAACACAATTCTTTAAAAAAAAAATAATCATCACAATTAATTGAGCTATAAGATGATGTCTAACATAAGTGGATTGAGATCTTCTCATATTCCAATTGTCATGTTCATTGAATTTAAATTTAAATTAAATAGCGATGATTTATTATAGGATAAAAATAAATATTTTATTTCTCACGTATGATTTAGGGTGTGGTTTGGCTGGCTAGCCTGGCTATCAGGCGGCTCATTCGGCTTCAATACTATCGATTGACGGCTTAGCTAGCCAGCTGAAGCTGGAGGAATATGATTGCTACAGTTTGTTACAGTTAGATCCAACTAACTAGATGGATGGGCGAAGAAAGGAAAACAATGAAGGAGGAGGACTAGGATTGGATTTTGAGAATGGGTCCCACTTCCAGTCTCCGTCCCAGACCCTGCTAGCTTGTAAAGGCAAAAAATTATATTGGTTTTGTGGGACCCACGTGTCTGCTGAATTTGAAAGGCCATACGACCACGTGTTACAGGTAACGTCAATTTCAATCTTCATCCGCATCCTGTCCTAATCTTCTTCTTCTTAGTCACGTGGAGAATGACTCACCCTTCTTGCATCTCAAAAATTAATTCAGAGTCCAAGGTTTTAGGTTTCCACTACATTCCTGCGGCCGTGGTTCCTGTGGGTGCAATTTCTAACCTTTCTATACCATAATATTCTAGTCTATCTGGTTCCTATTATTCCTACATAGTATGACGGAAGGCCTTTTTTATCCACAAGAAGGGCTGAATGCTCTAAAGAATGAAATTAGATCAGAAAACAAAGATCAAAAGTAATGGAAAATAGCGTGCTTGGTCGGTATATATATTTTTTTCTATCATTCGATAATAGCATATTGTTATTCGAATATGATTTTTTTTGGAAGTTAGTTTCTTTTTCACCTCTTGTATAATTATCATAAAGTGAGGGATATATTGCTTTTAATAACTTGTGAGTTACAAAAGGGAATTTAAGATTAGCTTAAGATGTAAATTGTTTTTTTTTAAAAAAAACTAAAATTCTCAACTACTTCAGACTTCAAGATATATAATAATATTTTTCAATTAAGCCAAGTTTCAAAATATTTTATTTAATTTTTGTTGCTTTTTTTTTTAATATATATATATATATATATATATATATACACACGTATTGTCACCAGTTTTAGTTGTATGTACTTTGTTGTTTTCTCAAAATTTTGCGGATAAAGAAACTTGTCAATGTTTGATTTGCCAATTTTTTATATTTGAAATCAGTTTACTCCCTCATCTAATTTAATAGTTCATTTTATTAGCATAATGAGATGTACAGGTAATTACTTATATATACCTTCCCTGCTCTTCTCATCAATATCACTCACTGTAGAATTGATTGAGTGTAATTTTTATGATAATTTATTTTAAAATTTTTTTGCTTAAAAAACATAAATCATTCTTTTTTATGAATTGATTTTAAAATATAAAATATAATAATTTTAAATAAAATATTAATCAAGAATTAAAAAAACTTTTAAAATATAATTCTCATAATATTGTATTCAGAAAAATAAAGTTATAATTAATAGATAGACTTTTACAAAAATTAATAAATGAGAAAAAAATTCTTATTTAATATTGATGAGAAGATAATTTTTGAAATTATTTGCACAATGCCATGGGTAAATAGAAAAAAATCATTTTAAAATTTTTTTATTAATTTTTTATTTAATTATTACAAATTTTTTCATAAAATTTCTACTTAAAAAAAACATGATTTATTATTTTTTATTTAAAAATTATTAAATCAAAACTTGTAACAATTTAAACCTTAAATATTAATTAAGAAATCGAAGTAAATACTTTAAAACTATATATTTTTTTATAATAATGTATCTAAAAAATAAAGTTACAATTAATGTATAGATTTGCATAAAAATTAACGAATGAAAAAGTAAATAAATTTTTATTTTTATTTACTATTAGTGACAAGATTATTTTTTTTTCAAGTATATGCATTAGATCTATATATATTTATTTACAAAATAATAAATAGAATTAGCATAAAAAACTATATTTGAATAATTAGTTGGTTCCTTTAAAACATTATTTTAGTTTTTTTTTATTTAAAATAAATTGATTCTGTAATGTTAAAAAAATATTCATGCTAAATATTTTGTATTAGGTTGAAAGATATATAGTTAATTTTAAATAAAATCAATGGTTCAATAGTTTTTTTATACGTCTTGACCATATCTAGTGAATTGAGACAAATTATTTGAAATATACTTTTAACATTTTAGAATAAAATAATTATATATTTATATATACGCAAATATTATTTAAAAATTATAAGAATTCATGATATATATTATGCCAATTTATTTTTTAAAAAGAAAAAAAAACCATGTTTCAAAATTTTATTCTAAAATTCACACATAGAGAAAAATAAATTATATTTTTCAGTAAATAAAATGGTATATAAAAATATTAATTGGATGAGAATTTTCATAAGAAATGATAAATTTAAAGAATGAAATTTAAATTATAAGAGTAATATAAGCTGAAATATATGTTAATTTTAAAATATAAAAAAGATAGTATGTATATATATATATGAAAATCCAGAATAAACAAATTTTAATATAAAATTTAGAACAAACATCCTCATATTTTTTTCATTATATTGCATCAAAGAAATAAAGCAACAATTAACATAAAAACTTGTTTGAAAATTAACAAATTAAACTTTTTATCGATGAGAAGATTGTTTTTTTTTAAATATATAAATTTGATTTACATATATTTATTTATAAAATAATAAATAATATTAGTATACAAAATTGTATCTGAATTATTAGGCAATTATTCTAAAATATTATTTTAATTATTTTATTTAAAAAATCATTTTAAATATTAAAAAAATAATAGTAAATAATTGGTATTGTGTGTATAGATGCATAGTTGCTTTCTAATAAAATCAATGACTCTATTTTATATATATATATATACATCTTGACCATATTCAACGAGATGAGAATGTATAAAATAAACTAAAAAATATTTTTTAAAAATTAAATAGTAAAATATTTATTGAAGTTAATACGAGTGCATTAAAAACTATAAAATTGATTTTGATAAAATTTGATTATATAAAAAATAAGAAAATAAAATACATAAATTCAATTTTTTAAATTTGATTATATAAAAATTAAACAAATAAAAGCAGGTATAAAAAAAACTTATTCGAAACCATACATAGAGAAAATAAGTCATATCTATTAATAAATAAAATTATATAATAAAAATTAACTTGTTGAGAATTTTTATCGACAAGATCAATTTTAAACAATAATAGTAGTTTATTTATTCTAAAATCTTAAAACATATCATATAAATGTAAAACAAATTCATATATATTATATAATTGTCACTTTATGTATAAAAAAAAAAAAGAATAACGATTTATTTTTTAAAATTTTAACACCTAATTAAATAAAAAAAAACATAAATTGATAGAAAAAAGTAAAGAAAAGAAAGCATGTGTAATGCATCGGTTAGGGGATTAAAATTTTTATTTTAAAATTTTAGAGATCAAAATAAAATAATCTAAAAATTTTAAAAAATTAAATAATAAAGAACCTAAATTTATGGAAAAAAAAGGCAAAGGAAAAAAAAGGCATGTATAGTGAAACCAAAAAAAAAGAAAAGAATATATCTTATAAATATAAAAAATCGTAGATATAAATTATATAATAGTTAGTTTGTGTAAAAAAAATAATAACGATTTATTTTTCAACATTTTAACACCTAATTAAATAAAAAAGAACATAAATCGATGAAAAAAAGAAAAAAACATATAAATATAAAACATATCGTATAGATTATATAATAGTTAGTTTTTGTAAAATAAATAATGATAGTTAGTTTGTGTACAAAATAATGATTGATTTTTCAAAATTTTAACACCTAATTAAATAAAAAAAAAGAACATAAATTGTTGAAAAAAGCAAAGGAAAAAAAAAACCATGTGTAGTGCATCGGTTATGAGGATTAAAATTTTTATTTTGAAATTTTAGAGATCAAAATAAAACAAACCTAAAAATTTTAAAAATTTAAATAAAAAATAACCCAAATTGATGAAAAAAAAAGCAAGGGGAAAAAAAGAAAAAAAAACATGTATAGTGAAACTAAGCTAAAAAAAAAAAATGAAACTAAACTACATTAAAAAAAAGAAAAAGAAAAAAACCTTGCTTGTAAAAGCTGGAATAAAGGGCGGGAGTGGAAAAAAAAAACAAGAAAGTGTTTTACCAAAAAAAAAAAAAGAAAAGGAAGAAGGCTGGAAAACACAGTTTATTGAACGAGTGAAACGCACGATCAATTATAATAGTTAGTTTGTGTAAAATAAATATTGATAGTTAGTTTGTGTAAAAAATAATTATTGATTTTTTAGAATTTTAACACCTAATTAAATAAAAAAAGAACATAAATTGATGAAAAAAAGCAAAAAAAAAAAAAAAAAAAGGTGCGTAGTGCATTAATTAGGAGATTAAAATTTTTATTTTAAAATTTTAGAGATCAAAATAAAACAAACTCGAAAATTTTAAAAAGTTAAATAAAAAAACCCAAATTGATGAAAAAAGCAAGGGGGAAAAAAGAAAAAAACATGTATAGTGAAACTAAGCTTAAAAAAAAAAAAATGCAACTAAACTACTTTAAAAAGAAAAAAGAAAAAGAAAAAAACCTTGCTTGTAAAAAGTGGAATAAAGGCCGAGAGAGGGAAAAAAATAAAGTGTTTTTCCAAAAAGAAAAAGAAGGCAAGAAAACATTGTTCATTGAACAATGAAACGTACAATGAATGTGCTCTGTGTTTTAAAGTATTAGTAATGTTATCTTTTGTTTTCAATTATTAAAATATACACATTATTTCTTGATGAAGCTATCTATTTGTGGTTTTCCGACATATTTCGGTTTCATACATAAGCCCGGATGTTTCCCCACATAAATTTTAAGTCCAAGTAATTCATGCATAGAAACTCATGTCCGTAGGGATAAGCATCAAGTGCAAGTTTAGCTACATATTTTCAAATGCAACATATGTGGCATCTAAAATAGGCAAATCCACTCTTAATACTTGCAAGTAATCACATGTCTTTATACACCGGGTTTGGGTTTTGCCCTAGTTACCATATTTTTTGAATTATTTTTTAAATATTAATAGAGCCTTTATACTCTTTATTTTATTTTATTTTTTGATTGAAACCTAAACTCTTTTTTTTTTTTTTGTATCGATAGAGTTTTTTTATTTAAATTGTATTCGAAGCATAATGTGTATTAGATTATAAATATATTAATGGTTTTAATGATATGTGCTTTAGTTTGTTGGTTTGTTAATCTGTTATTTTGTAACTAGACGATGAGTTATTTACAAGTTATTACTTAGTATACATATAACTTGTACACTTAGAGTCTTAATTAGCTAATAAGAAAGCAAGTTTACCAATTTCTCTCTCCCTCACTTTACCAAACTTTACCTTTCTTTGTCAATTTTTCCTTTCTTCAATTCGATCAAAAAAATCAACATGGTATCGAGTCTAAATCACTCTAGGATTTGTGGCTCAATCGATTTTAATTACCTTCTCTTAAGCTTAGTCATTTTCAATTACCTACCTTCTTTCTGTTTCATCGATTTCAATTTACAACTTCGTCAAAGCTTCGATTTCACCATGATCGTTAAATCAACTTCATTTTCCGATGATGTTTTGTCTCCATATTTCGTTCACCACTCAAATCACCATGGTTCTCTTGTAGCCACTCCAAAGCTAACCATGAGAACTATGCTACGTGGAGTAGGTCATTTGCTCTAGCTCTCTCAATTTACAACAAGCTAGGTTTTGTTGATAAATCTATTGTCAAACCCGAAGATAATGATATGCCTATTAATTCTTGGAATTGATGCAACAATCTCATAGTAGCTTGGTTGTTGGGATCCATGTCACCTTCGTAGCTATAACGGTGTTCTATATGAACTCCGCTATGAAGATTTAGGAAATTTTAAAAAAATGATTTTCTTAACCAATTTGAATCTAGAATTTACAATTTACAATGGTTCTTATGCTCAATTACACAAGGTTCTAGATCCGTTAATGCGTATTTTATTGAGCTGAGTGGAGTATGGGAAGAGTTAAGAAACTTTAGACCTCCACCTCACCTGTAGTCGTGGAACGTATAATGCCGATTATTGGAAGAAGTTTGTAAAAACTTATGAGAAGGACTATGTGTTTAAGTTTCTCAATTAATTAAATGAATCATTTTCTTTTCTAAAATATCAAGTTTTGGTTATGAAACCATTTCCTAGTTTAGATGAAATATATAACTTGGCTATGAGGGAAGAGTTCAAATATCGGTACAATCACTATAACAATCTTTTAGTGAATGTTCTACTATGGCTACTTTTTCCGGTAATAAAAGGAGGTTAGATGTTTGCTACTCATATTGGGAGAAAATAGGTTATAGTAAAGATAAATGCTATCGACTAATAAGCTTCCTTTTAGATTTCAATTTTACAAGGAATACAAATTTCAATGGAAGTTTTCCTAGACATAGTACTTCGAATTCTAGCTATATTCATACCGTTGATAATTCTTCTCATCATATCAATAGTGTTGTATTACAATAAGAAGAATATACTCAAGATGAGTTTGTTCATAGTGCTTGCTCAGATTAAACGTGTCACGCTTCCAAATATTATCCTTAATCAAGAGCAAGTTACTAGACTCATGAATATTTTGAATGCTTAAGATTTATAAGCTTTCTCATCATAATCTTAAAATCATATCAATTTTTATATTGTTAATCATACACGACCTACTTCTAGCTTTGTAGGTAGAATTTTCATTATGTCTACTCATTCATAAAACAATGAATTTCCATTTAAACCATACACCTGGATAATTGATACGATTACAACCGATCACATAACTTGTTATATTCATCATTTCACTTCATATAAACTCGTTAACAATATGATAGTACAAATGCCAAATGGTCATAAGGCATTGTTACTCATATTGGTCAAGTTGCTTTATCTTCTTCTTTTATCTTGCATGAAGTCCTTTATATTTCTTCTTTTAAGTTTAACCTCATTTTCATTAACAAACTCACTACCAATTCCTAATATAAACCAATCTTCGGTGGTAATTCTTGTATGATTAAACATGACTACTCTTTAGAGACCATGATTTGAATTGCTAGTTTGTAAGCGAGGATTGTTTTTATTCATGTCTATTCCAGATTTTCTTTCTTCATCTGTAAACACTCTTGTCATGTTAAAACGAGTTAGTAGTAAATTTATGAATCCATCAATTTGTGATCTATGGCATTGTTGTTTAAGTCATGTCTCGTCCGATAGAATTAAGTTGATTAGTCAAAGGAATCCATGTGTCAAATGTAATAACCGGACTGTTTTGTTTGTCCTCTAGCAAAAAAATGACGTCTAGCATTTTCTATTCATAATAAAATTACTTTTGTTCCCTTTGAATTTGTTTATATGGACATTTAGGGGCCATATTCTACTACTTCTTTTGGTGGTTTTATTTCCTAACTATGGTCGATGATTACACCAAGGTCACTTGGATTTTTTTACTCGGACATAAATCAAATGTTTTATTTATCATTCCATCCTTTTATCAAATGATTCTTACCTAATTTCATTTACCTATCAAACAAATTAGATTTGATAATGGTGTTGAGTTTCATCTTCCAACCTTTTACCATTTTAGGGGAATTATACACCAATTATCTTATGTTGAAACTCCTTAACAAAATGGAGGTGTTGAAAAAAGAACACCATCATTTGTTAAATGTAGCCATATCCTTTCTCTTCCAAACTTCTTTACCTATTAAATTCGAGAGATGCGGTTCTTACGTTGCTCTATTTGATTAGCGGGATTCCTTTCCCTTTGTTAAATAATCGGACTTCTTATAAACTTCTATTATAGTCTCTACTAGTTTATGATCACTTGAAAGTTTTTGGTTCCTTATGCTTTGTTTCGACTCTTGTGCATAATAGGAAGATATTTCAACCAAAGGCTTCGTCTTATGTCTTCCTTGGTTATCCTCCTAGTGTTAAAGGATATAAAGTCTATGATATTATCTCTTAAAAGGTCTCTATTTCTAAAAATGTTATTTTTTCATGAGACTTTTTTTCTATTCACCATATGTTTCTTTTTCTATTCCTTCCATAATTGACATGTTTATTTCTTCTCATATACCTAATTTGTTTGATTTTACTAGCATTCAATCTTCTTATTCTGTTTTTTTTCCACTGATCCATTTTTTATCCTAAATATACCTATTGATACTTATCATATGAATTCTTTCTCCGATGGTCCAGTCACTTAATCAACTTGATTCTTCTTATGACATGTCTTCTCCTTGTACTACCAATACTAATACCGATATTGATTCTTATATGCTTTTTGCTTATCCTTCTTTATGGAAGTCTACGAGGTCCATTAGAGTTTCTTCATACTTAAGAATCTATCAACATTCTTTGCATCTTAATTCTAAGGTTTCTTATAGTAATATAGTTTGCTCAACTCCTTATCCTATCCATCATTTTGTTTTGTTTTGTTTTTTTTTTTTGTAACTTTCTTCTTCTTATACTACATTCACTATTTCTTTATCTAACACATTTGAACCAAAAACATACTCCCAAACTATTAAATTTGAGCATTGGAAAGAGGCTATATAGTTGAGTTACAAGCTCTACAGGAAAATAATACTTGGTTTGTTTTGCCATTGCTTGTAAGATCTTACATAGGAGGTTGTAAATGGATCTACAAGGTTAAACTCTAGGTTAATGGTAATATTGAAAGGTATAACGCAAGGCTTGTTGCTAAGGGTTAGAGTCAAATTGAGGGCTTTAACTATCAAGAAACCTTCGGTCTAGTTGCTAAGCACACCATAGTGCTTTTATTTTTAGTATTAACATCAATTAAATGTTGGTTTCTCTCCCAACTTGACACTAATAATGCATTCTTGCAAGGAGACCTTAATGAGATAGTTTTTATGGATCCTCTCCTAGGTTATAAGCTTAAGGAGGAGACTATAAGTGGACATAAATTGGTTTGTCAACTGCATAACTCCCTTTATGGCTTGAAGCATGCTTCCGAGGAGTGGAATGTCAAGTTTATTGCAACCTTGCTTGAATATGGATTTCACTAATGTAAGGCTGATTATTCCCTCTTTATAATGTCTACTTGCTTCATATATTTTTTTTGCATTACTAGTATATATGGATAAAATTATCATTGCTAGTGATTCATAATCGCCATATTAGATTTAAAGTTGTTTATTAGCAAGAAGTTTAAGCTTAAGGATCTTGGTCCACTTAAGTACTTTTTAGGTATTGAAGTGGCTAGATCGGAGAATGGCATTGCCATTTATCAAATAAAATACACCTTGGAGTTGTTGAAAGAGTATGGATTCATAGATTCCAAGCTTGTTTCTACATCAATGCATCCTAAGCAACGATTCTTGTCTAATTTTGAGAGTCTTTTACACGATCCAATCGAATATAGACGGTTGGTAGGTAAGTTGCTTTACTTAACTTTCGACAAGCTCGATATTTACTATACGAGTTCATGTCCTTGCATAATTCATGAATTAGCCAACTTTGAATCACTTGTAAGCTACCTATATAGTCCTTTGATACTTGAAGAATGCCTTAGGTCAAGGACTATTCTTCTTAGCCAAATCGGATCTTCGGATGAGAGTGTCTTCGGATAATGATTGGATTGGTTGTCCATAAACCAAAAGATCGGTTTTGAGTTCTTGGATAGCTTTCTCATCAATTAGAAATCTAAGAAGCAAACTCTTATTGTACATAGCGATACATAAAGTTGAATACGGGGCAATGGCGGTAGTCACTTGTGAGATCATATGGCTTTTATTTTTATTATAGGATTTGGGTGTCTCATATACCAAGGTTGTTTTACTCTTTTATGTTAATCAATCTAGTTTGTGTTTGTGTAAAAATCCTATCTACCATGAAAGAACAAAACATATTGAGATTGATTGTCACTTCCTAAGAGAGAAGATTATTTCGAAATTATTCAACCTTATCACTTGCATATCGAAGAGCACACTTGGCGATATGTTTACTAAGGCTTTACAACTCGGTGCTTTTCATGCTTTTGATTGGCAAGTTGAATATGAACAACATTCATACTTAACTCGAGGGGAGGGGGTATTAGATTATAAATATATTAATGATTTTAATGATATGCACTTTAGTTTGTTAGTTTGTTAATTTGTTATTTTGTTATTAGGCGAGTTAATTAGTTATAGGTTATTATTTAGTATAAATATAACATGTACACTTACGATCTTAATTAATCAAATAACAAAGTTTATCAATTTCTCTTTCTCTTTCTCGCTTTACCAAACTTTACCTTTCTTTGTTAATTTTTCCTCTCTTCAATTTTTCATCTCTTCGATTCGATCAAGAAAATCAACATTATGCTACATAAACCCACAAACTAATAATGTTATAACGGAAAAACGAGTAATAAAATTAACAAAATAAAGAGTAGAAAGATTCAATCAATATGAGAAAAAAACATAACTTCAATTAAAATAATTAAAATAATATATACATCATCTATGAGCAAATCTTTATCTCTATTCATACATAATGCATTGGACCTCCACCATGTACATCTCTCTTATATTAATCTTTTTAGTTTTAGCAATATTCTAGTGCTTATGATGTGTTTTTTAATGTAAATCTCTAAATGTTGATAGAGTTAAATACGACCCCTAATTATTAATTATTTAATGAAAGCTCATGGCAAATTAATTAGCCTTTTGAATTATTATTTAAATTATTTATGTTATCTTTGAAATTATTTTTAACAAAATTTGAAAAATAATGAGGAAAAATATGCAAAAGTGAATGAAACAACTCGAAATAAAAAAGCAATACTTCTATTAGCTTTCAAATCTCAATTTTTGAATTTTAACAGATGAAGTTGAAATCTGCTCTTTGATATTAAATGGCTAACATAAGTTTATTACAAGTTAGGCATTGAAAAAAATATTCTTTATTTATGGTAATTTTTGAAGATTTTAAACAAAATTATCACATGCATGAAAAAATTCGATCCACTTGATTCCATTAGCTAAGTAATGTTCAAGAATTGTTCTTAGTTAATTAAAGTTGAAGAAATTTTTGATGATTTTCAAAAATCTTAAATAAAACCATCACGTGTATTAGAGAGTTTGGAAGAAAAATAAGAGGGTTAATAGTTTCATAGGTCCTTGATATTTTCCTTTATGTTTATTATATCCCTCTATTTGTTTTTTCATTTTAAGTTCATCTTTAAACGTTTGGTTTTTGTCTTAATTTTTATACTAACAATGTCAACTTATTTTGTTTTTCTACCTTAATCTCATCCCTTTACTCTATTTTTTATGTTAATCTTATTTTTTCTTTTATCAAATTTAAATAAATTAATTTTAGAAAATAATAAATAAAAAATATTTGAAAAAAAGATTTCAAAAATTAAAAAAAAAAACTAAAAGAAAAAAAGATGAAGCTGAAAATATTTTTTTAATCTAAAATACAATTTAGGGGTTTAATTAAATTATCTCTATGATAATAAGCAAATTTTAAGCATAAAATAAAATATCTATAGTATTTTTTTAACACTAACAAAAATTTATATTCCCACTTTTAAGTCAAATTAAGAAATTTAGAAAATCAAAATAAGTAAATTATAATATACTCATTTGAGATATTACAAAATTATAAATATCATTTAGAAGTATAAAAATTCAACTAAAATTGATCATTTCACATTAAAAAAACACTATAAATATTTTATTTTATGCTCAAAATTCATTTACTATGATATAGACAAATTAAATTTAAGGCTAGATAAGATATTTTGATTAAAAAATATTGTTTCTTCATATTTTTTTTCTAGTTTTTATTTTATTTTTAATTTTAGAGAGAGAATGACTAAATATATCTTCACTTTTTTTATTTTTTATTTAAATTCTATTTAGAAAAATCGAGACAAAAAAACAAAGAATAGAGGATGAGATTAAGATGGAAAAAAAAGTTAACACTATTAGTCTAAAAGTTAACAAAAAAAATAAAATGAAGATAAAAATCAAATATAGAATAATGAATTTTATATAAAAAAAAAAATTATAGAGATAGAGGAATTTGTACAACCATTAATTAACCACATATAAATAAATCCAATTGGAAGTTTGGAACGACTAATGAAGCCCGGAAAGAGGAAATAACTCTGCCATTTCCATTTGTTGGGTAAAATGTCTTCCCCAAATCCAATTTGTACTCCTTTGGTGGAACATAATTGAAAACCCTTACTATATATCAAAAAAAAAAAAAAAAAAAATTCATGATAGAACCCCATCAGTCTACGTACTACGTACTTAAATTAAAGATTAGATTAGACGCACGACGTCAGTAATTACAATATTACGTAGAAAACTGCCTCATATATATCTTATCCATAATTCATTTCAGAGAACCTGAAACAGTTAGCATCTCTTAAAAGGTGAAAGTGTGTACAAATATATTATATTCATCAAAATTAAAATCTCATAAATGTGCATCCTCTCTCTGGATCAGAATTGCAATTTAACTCGAGTTTAATTACCAATATTTCAGTAACAAACCTAAGTTTGCAAAATTAGACTCCAAAAAACAGAGAATTGGCCAGCTGGTTATCCCACTCAGAGATGATGAATCATCACTCAAGCTACTAGAAGTACCCATGCTAGCTACTTAATTGCATGACTTCCTTCCTTCCTTCCTTCTCAAACTAACTCCAGCACCGGTACGGGAAACTACTCATCAACATCTCATTGCCCTTTTTTTCAACTTCTTTAATTTAATTAATATATTTACCATTTCGTATTTGTCAATATTCCTTGGAACATCGCCCTACACATGCAATTAAATATGCATTAACAAATCATTTACCCACTGCAACTACGAAACATCAAATTACGAGATTAAATCAACGCCAAAACCATATAACTAATGAAACAATTCGCACATATAGCTTAATTATTATATATTGATTGGGACAAAATGTGCCAAGCCCCTAAACTATTTGTTAAAGCCCAAATAGTTTTAATCTAATTTATTTAATATAGAAATTAAGTTTCTGAAGAAAATTAGCCTTTCTGTTAAGTAATTAGATTAGCTTTCCATCTCTAAAAATTCACATGAGATTAATCATTTATATTTAAGTAATTTAGTGTCATCTGCTAATCATAATTAGATGAAACTTAATCTAACTTAACAGATCAATGACTAAAATTTTCCCTTATAAGTTTTCCTCAGATATTATTTATACTAAATAAATTAATTAGAAACTATTAACTTGCGCTTTAACTAATTAATAATTCTGACACAATTTACCCTTATTATTATTGCCAATATATAGTAGCAACCATGCATATTGTTGTTAATACCCATCAAACCTAGCTTGTTGCTTTATCTTGCTAACCATCTTCTTATAATTAATCACAAACCAATCCAACTCCCATAACGTCTCACAATCAGCAGCCTCGACGTACGTCAAGATCTCAAATGCCCATAATTGCTCTTCCTAATAATATATCTGCACAACTCGCTCCATTTTCCCTTGTGGCAAACTCTACAACCCAACACCCAGCATGTGCTTTTTTTCAAGTTCCATCTCTCTTCTATTCGGATCCTTGTTCCCCTTTATATTGCGGTTGCTTTAGTGGCTTCACTTGCGGAATCCTTATTGGTGATGGCATGGGTTGTTATTGTACCCATAAAAGGAGATCACTCACTCTTACCTCGCACCCTCAGAATACAAGTTCGTGCGCTGGAGGCCAACAACTTCCTCTACCTCCACATCCAGTGGCTGAATTCTTGAAGAAAACCACACTTGGGAGAGCATCCATTTTGTGATTTCCTTGGAAGGCGCAACGGTTGAAAGTTCGATCAGATCCTAGTTGATCCTTATTTCCCAAAACAGGGGAGGAATTGCCAGACTCGTTGTTGCCATCGTGATCAATTTTCAATCTCGATCGGCTTCGTTTGTGTAAAGAAAAGAAAATTCCCAGAATAAAAGAAGAATTTCCGTTGTAAAGTTGAATTTAATCAAAATCTTATACAAATGGAGGCGCCATATCCTCGATCGTAAATGATCAAAAGATTCAATTATAGTTCACAACTACCGTAACTTAATTTCCCTACATTATACACCACTGAAAATCACAGTACATATCATATATATATATACAGTGGTGTCAATGGAATTGATGCCAATAGAAGGAGGTACGTATTGACGCATGCAAAATTCAATGTTTCGGACTAAACATATACATACCTACTTTGCATGCTCATCAATCCCTAAATTACAACAGATGATGGAATGGATTTGTGACTTATTGGACTCCGCCATATTGTGTTGCAAGCTTTGCCAAAACACCAACTGCAATAGAGTTAACGTATGTGCAAGGCTCAGTTTTAGACGAATCCCAACGCTTATCAACAAAGTTGTCGAACCGGTCAGGTCCACCCACAATGGCACCAGTTAGTTCATTAGGGTTTGGTGTATCCTTGGTGAACCATTTAGCAAAGCTCATGCCACAGCTTACTATTGTATCACTGGACATCACTGGAACAGAAGCGCCTCTATGGTGTGCTTGTACTGGTGGGTTTTGTCCAAACCCAACCATATATGATCTTTTCTCAGGGTTGTTCCCTAGCAAGTAATCTATCTGTTGCTTGGCAAATGCCATGAGGCGGGTAGAGTCAAATGCTTGGTTTCCACACTGTACTTTTTGATCGTGTTTGGCAAGGATGTCACTGTAGACACTGAACAAGAAAGCTGTGCTGGTAACATATTGAGTGTTGGCCCCATCTCTCAAGTTGATCATACCACCTGGAGAGATATATACCTGATGGTAGGGGCTATCAGGGAGCACCGAGCATATATAACTATCAGCATCCTTCTTATAGGATTCCAAATCCTTCATTCCCTCAAAATATAGCTGCAATTATATCAAGTAACAATTAATGTAATTAATTAGCTTTATAAAGGTACTAGCGAACCATATTTTAGTGAAACTAGTCACTGTTTTGAGAGAGAGAGTTGATCCTCACCTTAGAGAGGAGGATTTGGGCTCCAGCGTATTTAAGGTCCCAGCTAAACTCAGCCACAGTAGCACTGGTGGTTTCTTCTTGGATGTACTTTAAGTAAATAGGCTTCTTGGTTGCGATGTACAGCCATGTTGCTGACCACAACAGCTCATCCTGCATTTCCATCATTAGTTCACTATCTTAATTAAAACATTTATTTCTCAGTATGCTTATAAATGAACTGCCTCATCTTTGGTTGGTTAGGAGAGATATCTTTCAAGAAATAACGATATTCTTGGATTCTTTTTTTAGACCATTGGATCTAGCCATCTCCACCTTGGTTGTGTAGCATCCCACATTTAACTCACAATAAACTATATTTATTTTACTTGAGAGAGGGAGAGGGAGAGGGAGAGAGAGATTACATTGTAGCCTGAGTAAGAGCAATAAAATGGGCATTCTCCATCAAAGGTTTTCTTGTGTGCTTTAGCAAATTCAAACAGCTGAAAAAGAACGGACATGAAAAAAGAAAACGTCATTCACATAAGATATATAAAAGGGGAAGAAAAGAAGAAGAAGAGAAAAGATAGATAAAAACACACTAATGAAAGGACAAATGTGATAACCTACCGTCTTGGCTTTGTTAAGGAGTCTGCGGGAATATGTACGATTAGTGTGTCTAAAAACTATGGAAGAAGCCGCCATTGCAGCTGAGGTTTCAGCTGCAATCTCCGTTCCTGGGGTATTCTCATCAATTTTCAACACAGTTCTTGATGTCCTCATATTTTCAGGTCTAACCCAACATTGATGATCCAGCACTGGATCTCCCACCTTTGTAATGCGCATCCAACAAACAATTATTTACAAAATTATTTGGTTTCAAATTGAACTTGATAATTTATGATATAATATGAGAAATTATATACGTTACCTGCACGTACAAGCGTTTCTTCCTGGAACTGGCTTTAAGAAAATAATCCGTGCCCCATTTAATAGCAGAACGCACGTGACGCAATTCGTCTGTGGCATGTAGCTCTTTGTGATATGCGAGAGCACCCCAGGCCAGAGTGGTAACAGTAAAAGCCATTGGCAGTCCATATTTGACATTGTCTCCTGCATCATAATATCCCCCAACAAGATCCACCTAAACAAGTTCATGCAAAATAATTTAAATCATTAGCAAAGCTCATAATTGACTAAGGTAGTTGTTCATGCAACGTTGATCGATAATATCGTAGAGAAATTAGGAAGAGGACTCACATTTGCAAGTTTACCATCGTCAAGGCCAGAATCTCCTCTCCATTGTGGCCTATGGTTTGGAGGAAGTTTTCCTGATCTTTGTGCTTCTAGGAAAATAAGGGACTTAGTAAGGGCATCCTTGTAGTTAAAAGTAGCCTCAACGGCCACAAAAATTCCTTGAAAGAGATTAAGCCAAGCCATTATCATAATGGCCATCCATGATCTCATAGAGGTACCCATGAAGACCAAAAAATTTCCAAATTCAGAATTCAAGAATCTATTAGCGAATCCAAGAACAAGTAGAGGGATAAAGGAAATGATTTATAGAGAATTGGATGTGTTTGCTCGAATGGATGTGGGTTCTATAAAGCAAAGAAAGAGCCGGTTAGTTTCTTCTATCGGTTAAAATGGCTTCAGCTAGTTATTTCTGTTTTGCTTTACATAAATGTGATGGTGTAGAAAAGAATTTAGCTGCCAGTAATATAATGGTTGGTGTTGGTGGGAATATGGGATGGTGAGTTTGTATATATGCGTGTGTTTGTGCTAGCTTAATGGAGAGATTCGAGGAAGGAAATGTGAGGTTTCTAGAGGGTTTAGGACGAGAGATTACAAACAGAATATTAATTGGTATATATGATCAAATGGTATTTAGGCTCTTATTATAGGTTGTTTGGTGATGCTAATGGCTAAATATAGAGAAAGTTCCATGCACGTAGCGGGACAATCTTACCTTAATTACTTAATTGGATTTTAATTTGAAATTCTTTAGGGTGCGGAAGGGTTGGATGAATCGAAGGGTACCCGTTTATGTAGCCTCAAATTTAGTGAACCTTCTAAAAAAGCTAAAAATACAAAAAATCTTTGACACGCATGCACCACTTCTTGATTGTCATAGTGGGTTGGGTCTGGCTAAAATAAAATGAAATAGAAAAGGGGTTGGACTTGAAAGATTAACCAGTCTCGACTTAGGCCCAACCCAATTTTTCATCATTTTTCTAGGTAAATCGATTCTGATTTTTTTCACACATGTCTTTTTTATTTTATTTCTAGTTTAGATTTAATATTTTGAATCTTTTGAGTTTCTTACATTTATTTAATTACTTATTCAATATCTAGTTTTTAGGCTTTATTTCAATTATTAGATTAGATAATTAATAAGTGAATGATTCGTCGAGTCTCCTAAATTTTTAGGAATTGATAAGAATTCCCCACCAATTAGAAAACAAAAAAAAATAGAAAGAAAAAATGATAAAAAAATAAAAAATGATAAAGAAAAAAAGAGACATAAAATTTTAGATTAAAAATAAAAAATGATAGAGAGAGAGATAGAAAATGATTGGTGAAAATTTATCGAGTCCCATGTCTAATAGAGACCGATATTAACTCAAATCAATCACATTGTAATAACTAAGTTGTTCTCCACCATATCGGTTATGTCGAGACTTAAACTAGATTTGATGTTGATTTGACAAAACTCTTGATGGCGGGGTCTAATAATCGATTCAATATGATGCCACAAGCTAAATAAAAAAATAGTTTAGCATAGGAAATAAAACTTGAAATTTTGACTTAGGATTATGTTTTAGCAAAAATAGAATTTTTTAGGAGATAAAATTTAGGACTAAATCAAACGTGATACATTTCCAAGAAAAAGATGCTTTTTGGTGATTAATATTTTTGTAAAGGCATAACAAACTATTTACCTTAGAATCTTTAGACTAGTGTCAATTTTAGATTTTTAGTTCTTTTAATACTAGGCGGTAACTTCAAAATTAATAATAACTTATATCCCTAAACAAACAAAATTTTCTATCCAACCATAAAATTTTGAGAGTTCCATGAACGTTGGGTAGCAACAAATTGGATTTCTTTATAAAAACGAATTGACAAATGGGATCATTTTTAAAATTTTCTTCCAACAAATACTCGGTAAGACGATTATACTATATATATTCAAATTTTTTAAATTCATATAGAGATCTTTATAATTTAATTAAATATGTATTTTTGAAAATATAATTTACATGCTTCGAGAATCTTAAACCCTTCTAGAATTTTCATATAGATATCATTATCAAGTAAACTATATAAATATTTTGTGATCACATCCATTAAATGTATATGAAGTTTTTATGTGTTGTCAACTAATAAGATAACAAAATATAATTACATCTATTACACGAGAATATGTCTTATCATAGTCAATATTAAGTCTTAAAGAAAATCCTTGTGCTACAAGTCTTGCTTTGTATCTCAAATTTTTATCTTTTTTATGTTATTTTCATACAAATATCAAATTATATTATACTAGCTTATCTTAACATCTTTAGATGTTTTGACTATGGGTAAAAAACGCGCTTGTTTTATAAGAGAATTTAATTATGTCTGGATTGCATCTTTTTATTTAAGTGAATCATATCTATGTCGATATTTTTCAATAGATTTAGGTTCAAAATCCTTATTTAAAATATCTCGATTGCAATATTATATGCAAAAATGTGATCAACATATGTTTTTTTTATTGCATTGTCTCCCTATGTTAACATAATTTATCAAAGTTTTTTTTTTAATTTTCTTTAAGCATTTGGACTTCTTCAGAAGTCTATTATAAAAAATATTTTGAATTGTTTTGTAAATATCTAACTTCTTTATATTTTTATCTTCTTCTTTTTTTGAGAATTTTTGTATTTAGAACCAATTGGTCTTTCACGATTCAAGCATATTTTAGATTTATTTGCTATAACATTAATAGATTGTCCTACTTGAAACATCAATTCTAATAGGAGCATTCCTAGCGAGAACCTATGTTTTAGTTACTCTCTCTATATTAGAGATTACATAAGTCAATTGGTTTGCAAGATTTTCTAAATGAATTATCCTCCGAACTTCTAGTTTACATCTTTTTATGCAAAAATCAAAATGGTGTAAAGATAGATTGTTTCATGTGATTTGTTTTCTAATATTTTCAATCGATTATTCTGCTTATTCTCTTCCTTTAATATTGAAAAAATTATTTCATCAAAATAACATTTGATAAATTGAGCCATGAAAATATTCTATTTTACTTGGTTCAAGATATTTAATTATAAAAAAGATTCATATTCAATACATATTTCTAATCTCCTTTTAGGGCGTATTTTAGTTCATTGTAGAGGAATAATAGGACATATACTATACATCTAAAAATTCTTAAATGAGAAAAATTAGGCTTATAACCAAAAACCAATTGAAAGAATGAGAATTTCTAATAACTTATGAGCTCGATTCAAATAAGTATTATTGCATGTAAAATTGCATATCCCCATAGATAAATATAGAGTTTTGTTTTTGTAAGTGATGGTCTATCTATCAATTAGAGGTTTTTAATAAATAATTATATTAAACCATTCGAGCATGAATATAAGTAACATATGTTTAATCTTTATTCTAATAGACATGTAATAATCATGAACTACATAATCTAAAAATTATGCTCGTAATCGAATTATTTGAGAAGCAATCTCGAAAATCTCAAGTTTTGAGTTGATAATAAGTATACATTTATCTATCTTGTGGATGCATCTATTTAAACCATAAAATATCTAAATAGTCTACATATATTACCTTAAATACATTCTAAAAATATTAGGGATTCAACTCTAATTTTACTTGGTAATGGTTTAATAATCAATTTCCCTTGAGAATATGCATGAAAATTCATTAGATTAAAAAAAATTTCTAACTCTTTAATGGATGCCTATATGAATTTTTAATAATTTTTTACGGAATGATGGACCTAGGATGGCTTAGCCGATCATGTTACAAAATAAAAAAAATAGTAAATTTTTTATTTACTATAGCATTTATTTTAATCATTCGAATATTTGTGTAATAAAGGTTGGATGAGAAAAGGGATAATTTTTATAATATATTTTTTCTACCCAATGTAATAGTTGTAATATATAATTATTCAATATTTTTAATATTTATTATCTTAATATGATATCCATTTAAATGAATATTTTTGAAACTCAACAAATTTTTATAGAACTTAGGAGAGAATGATGCATCATTTATAATAAAATTTATCCATTCGGATAATAATATATTTGCTCTTCTATAGCTTTTAATTAAATTGACATTACCATATATCATATTAACATTGCCCATTATTAAATGAGAGAAATACCTTTTGTTTTTAAGTATAGTATGCGTTGCCACACTATCTACAAGATATAAATTCTCATCTATGTTGTCAAACCAATTATAGACTTGGTAGTATCTATATATTCTTCATAAATAAATAAATAAATAAATAAACAAACAAATATATAACGAAGAAATTTATAACTATCATCGTGCAATAGAAATTACAAGAAAACATAAAACATCTTATTTATAAATAGAGAAACTAACAAGTCATTAATTTCAATTATCATCATTAATGTGATGATCTTTTCTTTTAGAATTTTTTAAAAATTCAATAAAATCTAAATGTGTCAAATTACCAAAACTATCAAGAGAAATGATGCGGTAACATAAATATAGCCTCGATTTTTACAATTCATTTATATTAGGAGTCTTATTTAATGTGGTTTCAATAAAACTTTGTAAGAAACTAGCACACTTCATAGGAAATTGAATTATCCTTTAAATTCTCTTCTTAAAAACATGCTATAGCTTTAATTGTTAGGAAGCGCAATGATCATCTTTTGTTCTATTTATACATGAAATCGGAATGAAAGACGATCACTTTTATTTTAATAGAAAAACTTTTATCTAATAAGAATCCTTGTTAGGAGTCGATTGATTCCTCCTAAACCAATCAAGCGATTGGCTTGGTCACGTCGAGTGGCTTCTATGATTAGTAGCATTGAGTGGCATATGCTACCCCTAGTTAAGTGACATCCCGAGACCTGTCTTTCCTACATCTTAATTCCTTTTTCCCTTTTAGTTTCCTATCCTTTGTGGGCTCATCAATCTAGCTTCGCATCAAGAAACATTATCAAAATCAATTTTGATATATAAAATTTGCCTCTATATTACTTTCTTTCTTTTTCAACTAGAATTGATAAATCTCAACAGGTGCTTTGACATACGGTAGGTATGCAACCAATAGCCCTTCATGTTATATCTATAACATTCCTTTTTAAAAAAACTAAGTTGGTCCACTTTTATTGTTATATACATATACACTTCTTATGTTGATATGTATTATTATAGCCGACACAATTATAATAATAATTATTTCGACCACTACTATAGCTATGGCCACGAGCACATACATCCACGGCTATGATTGCATCCTTATCCACGTCTAGAATTATTAAAAGTTGTCAAATTTAATTCAAGAAATGGAGCGAGACTTAGTTGGACGGGATTCATAATTTTTTATCATAGCTCGTTATTTTGTTTAGCTACAAGTAATCATAAAATCAATTCAAAATATTTCTTAAAACTTTTTTCTCGATATTGTTGTTGCAAGAGCATATTTGAGACATGAAAAATAAAGAATATTTTCTCTAACATGTCCGAATCAATAATATTTTCACCATACAATTTTAGTTGAAAACTTGTTTTAAATACCGAAGAATTATACTCATTTACTATTTTGAAATCTTGTAATTTTAAGTACATCCAATCACGATGAGTTTTTAAAAGAATTACTATCTTTTAGTGGCTATATATTTTTTAAAAAAAATTTCACGGTTCAAGTGAATCATTTACTTGTCAAATATTTAGTTTTTAAATTCTTATAGAGATGTTGGCGAAAAAAGATCATTGCCTTAGCACAAATTGTAAGGATTTTTTTATTATCATCATGATTATTTGTCCAATACCATTAGTATTTAAATACATCTCGAGCATCAAGTACCCATAATAAATAATTCTTACCCGAAATGTTAAGGACAACAAAATAAATTTTTGTGAAGTTTGATGTGATAAAAATTCTAGAATACAAGATATAATAATGTTAAGAAATAGTAACAAACATAATAATAAAATGCAAGCTTTTCAAATGTATAATACTCTATTATCATTAAATTTAAAGTAAATAATAAATTAAATACATAATTCTTAATGATATAAATAATTTTGATTTTTTAGTAGAGCACTTATGCTAATAACATATTGAAATAATAATAATAATAATTTTCTTTTTTAAAAATATTAATAATGTTGTTGTTTCTTCAATAGTTGATACTTATTCTTTTCCTTTGCTCCACCAACGTAATTTGCTAAATATGCTTGAAGTTATTTATTTATCTATTTATTTCTTATAAAAAAGCTCAACTATGCTTAACCATAGCAAGCACCAAATTTAGAGATAGGAAAGGGTGATCTTATACTGTATCTTTCATAAACCATTTTACCAAAGTTTAGATGGACACTAATCTATCCCAAATTCACAACATAAAATGGCGACCATTGTTTGATGGTTTTGGCTTTGTAGCACAATTAGGACTCCCACCAGCCAAACAAGTGATCACAAAACGTGCCCTATGAGGCTAATATATAAGAGCAGTTTGTTCCAAACGCAGGTCTGAATGAATAGCAATAAAAGCCAGCGTCTACAAGCAATAGTGCGTCCTGTGTTAAAGAAACTCTGGTCTTTATATCAACGCAGCAGCGACAACATGACTTACGATAATCTCTCCTCTTTGTATCCGAATGATAATTGTACTAACTTGGATCGACTAGTTCGGGGCAGCAAAGCCCCATGAAAAAAGCTACAAAGAATCGCTACTGTGGTAGTTATGTTCCCTACTTAATCTCAAATTTGATTGAACTAAATCTATTGTCGTATAACATGTATGACCTCCCAACCAACCACTCCCTAACTGCACACCCCAGTGCATTCAGATCTCCTACAGCTGGGCCACAACCAGGTTTTAAAGGCTCATCATCAACAGATCTTTTTACTCACAAAATTATGGGATCCACAAGTTCAATGAATCAGCAGCCAATTTCTCGTAAATAAAAAATTGAGACAATGAAGCTTTATTGGATCAACTTAGCATTTCCCAATAATGCTGGCAACATTCTTGCCAATCTCTTCCTTCGTTTGCTCCGAGACGGGAATATCTCCTATGTACATGTCAAAGAAAGCCCCTGTCACGTAAAACTGAAAGTTAGAATCTTGACCTCCAAAACATAAGTCATCCGCCATCCCCCATCCCAACTTCACTCTTTCTTTATGCATGAATTTCCTCTCAAAATCTCAAGAAAATGTTGGTTGGCGACTTAATCGACTAATGGAGACGCACACACACACAGACAAGAAGGAGGACAATTCACTCACTACATAAATCCTTGCTACGAACTGCTCCAATTTGATTACCTCCAACTGCAAGAATAGAATCTTTGCTGTAAGTTGCAAATGAAATGTGCAATTTACGAATGAAAAGATATTGTTAGATCATTCATGCACCTCCATGAGGTATAATATAGGAGGGCCTTCTTGTTTTACACCAAAATGGAAAGCCACTGGACAGATGACCCCATTATAAATATGTTCATGTCCATGGCTTGTGACAATTTTTCTTCTCTCTCCCCCTTTTTTTTTTTTTTTTGACAAAAAGAAATTCATTGATTAAAGGATCAAGTAGGTAAAAAAAGGGAGAATTAGACGTCCCACTGAGAAAACAGAGAACTATAAACTATTATTGTAATCCTTTTCAATCTCTCTCAGCATCTGTAAGGAGATGCAGCTAAACTAACTCCAACAACAATGTATATAGAGTATAAGATTTCCAATCCATAATTACTTACTTTCAGTAATTAGTTGCCCATCAGCTGTTCGTCGAAAGTCAACTGTCGTACCCTGCACAAATTCCATCTAAACCTGATGCGATCCGGTGAATATGGACAGAGGTAAAGAGAAGGGATGCAAACACCAGAAAAAAATTACCGCTGGTAGTGGAATATCTTTTGTGAAGAATGAACCAAATGTTGTCAGGCAATGGTAATCAGCATCTGGGTTTGTCTGAGAGATGTCAAAGAAAGTATTTTAGAGAATCAGAATCCTGAATAAAAATTTTCCTCATATTGTAAAAATAAATAAATAAAAACAAAAAGATTATGGGTTGAAAAAATTACCTTCAATAAACGGTCTCGAAGCGATTTCTCAAAAGCACTGCAAGCACATAAGATGAAAGCATGTGAGTGTTGATGCTTTTTTGTTAACATCAATCTTACTACATCTATGATTTCAGGGAATAAATGGTTAACAAGTCTCTGACAAGCAGGGGAAAAACTATTCTATGTGAAGCTCAGACTTGCTGGACATGTAAATAATCTATGTTCTACTATAAGATCTAGCTTCAGTAAGTGTAGCGGTTACACAATTTGAATTTAAAAAATTATAACCTGATTGCATTATCAACTTAGCATGAGCAAACTCGCGTCAAGGTTTTCAATATGCCTAACTGAGACCCAACTACCCATTGCATCTTTTTGTTAGTAGCCCAGCAAAATCAGAGGGTAACTTAAATGGTTCAACCATTAGAAAATGAAAGGAAACTCTATTTACACACACTATCTCACACAAAATCCTCCATCGTCCCAGAGAATCCTAAAATTCTAATTAAGCCACTAATAGATGATATAATGATGACATCCTCCCGCAATAAAAATAATCCATTAAATAATAGGTCTACAAACACTACGCTGAAAATGTCCAGCTTACACCAAGGTGTTGCTGAAATCAGAGGACTAATCTACTAAATTTCCCAAGCATACACACAAACGAAGTTTGACTTACTCTTTAACAGTATTGATTTTAATCCCATTGCAGTTAATCACAAGCCGGATAGTCATAGAGATGTCTTCCCTGCAATATCCTCATAAGAACTTGAATAAGAACATTATCCAAAAATTCATCGAAGTGCATTAATCGGGTTGTAGAGCCATGACAATGAAAAAGTCCAAGTACATGAATGACAGCAAACAACCCATGGCATGCGCTTAACATAATAAATATACAAAAACATTAAGCACGTGAAAAGCAATATCCTTGCAAATTTCTAATCTTGTAATTTAGTAATGCTCCATGGCTGCCTAATTTTTTGTTCATATTACAAAACCAACTTCCCATAGAAATATCATTTGCTAAATTAAAGCTCCAGGAAAACATTCTTAGCCTAGAAGATTTATTAGATCTTGGATATAACTTCAAAAAAGATAGATTTTATGGATTAAAAAATTGGAATGGAGCGAAAAGTTAACGAGAGTTTACCTGAAAGCTTCACTCTCTTGATTTATAAAAAAAGAAAAGGAAAAGAATGATAATGATGCAGAAATATTTCAACTTAAAAATATCAAACATGAACATTGTGTTCAGCAAAGCCACTGTTTATATACCTGAGGAGATCCTTGTAAAAGTCATGGCGTTTATTTAATTCACCCATTGGAATAGAAGCATACTTTGGGCCCAGTTTTTCGCAGACAGAGTTAGGATGAACATCTATAAGAAATAACAAGGATCACTAATAGAAAGACATGAAAGATATAAACAAACAAATAAAAAAAAAAAAAAAATCCACAATTGAAATGTAAAATACTTACAAAAACCAAATGCATAAATCTTCATAGTCTTTATTCTGATTATAGTCATAGTTCTGGATCCAGTACCAACAAGGACCTGATAAAGCATGTAGAAAATGTTCGCAATGATGCAAAAGCAAGAGGGATGACAGGAGTGCTCTCAAACAGAAAGACAGCAACCCTCAAAGTCAATGTAGGCACCAATTTTCAGATAATATTTCAAGCTTAACAATTAACTAGGACGTATTGGAATTCAAATTGTGATAAGATATTTGAATTTGAGGCCCCTAATTTCTAGTGAACTTTGAAAGTAAGGATCCCTCATGGAACACCAACCAGAACATAAACAATTTATTTATATCAAGTTATTGTTAGCATTATTGTTAGCACAGAGAGGTCCCTATTATCCAGCTTTGACAACACACACACATGCGATGACATGAAGTTTAGAAATATTTACCTCTGAAGTTAATCTAGATCTGTTCTGTCCAGCTAAGATGTTGTCCAAAAACATTGGAAACTCAATTCCTGTTCTAGGCTCAACAGCATGCCTTGTCCAGTTTAAATCGGGAATTGGGAGGCCTGGACATCCACGATGCTCAACTTCACAAGGCCTTTGATCTATTGATGCTTGCACTTGTACATCACCATTCTCCAGAGGAATAGATAGTACCTTTGAAGATCTGATGACCAATAAGAAGAAATCAAACTTTAGATAGTCAAACAACAACATAAAGTGCAAGAAGTAGAGCTAAAAAACACTGAGTACAGAGAAAGCAACTTATTTGATTATATATCAAATGACTCACAAGTTGTCAAATGGTGGTACCAGAGCAGCAGCTAATGAGAGCACAGGGAAAGACTTAAGTTTTTCAGCATCCCTGTGTAGAAGCCGCATCATGAAACTTGAAATCTTACTAAAAATCACAGGAGGTGAAGACTCTCCTTTTGATATAGAACCAAAGCCTAACCCAGCAAGATTATGTCCAGTAGAGTTCTTAACTTGTGCAGAAGATTTACAGCTTCCTGGTCCTCGAGAGCGCTGATTGCCAGATATTTTCCGACTCAAATTTGAACTGGATGCGCTAGTGAACCAACAAATCAAACCACCAGCAAGTTTCGACATGCTGTTCAAAGCTTCTTGAAAAGCCATGGTTCCAGGAATATGTATGAATCTCGATTGGTGCAACGGGTTGTCAACAAATGAACTAACTTGAGAAGATAGATTAGCCCCAAAGCCTTGTGAAAATAGGGGCTCTAAGGGAAACATATATTGAGATTCTCCATCTAAATCCACAAAAAACAACCAATTGTTCCTCATTATTGCTCCCAATTCAGGAGTGTGAAACTTTTATAGAAGAAACTAGGTCTCACAGATGCACAAAAACCTGCATGAATAAATAATCAGTCGAAAAGCTCAAATTGCAATGAGTTCAAATAAACAAAACATCTAATGATGTATGCGAATACTTGAATTCTAAATGTAAATGCTACATTGCCGATTCTCATTCTTCAGAGACTAGTCATTGAAAACAAATCGTGTCGACATTATGGAAAACACCCACATTTAAAAAAAATGTCAGTTGATTACATATAATAACCATGGTTCTTTGTTAAATTGATGTCACGTAATTTAACAGCACCAGGGAATTATTTTCAATAGGATCAATCAATGTGTAAAGACAAGCAAACTTTAGGATCACATATTCATCTTAGCATGGACTGAATCAACATATAAGAATTCAAGAGATGAACGGAATCACATATAAACTCAACGATGCAATACAAACAAAGAAAACAAAAGGTCACAAATTTATTAGTTAATCCCACCAAGAAAAGGCAAATCACACCTACAAACAATTTCTTTTTACCTTAGCATTAACGTTCAATTTTTTCCTTCCTTTCTTTGTCTCAATGATCAAGTGCAAGTAATCAGAAATTAATGAATGCATACCTTATATTCGAGAATGAAGTTTTTTGAAAGGAGGGATAAAGAGGTAGCAAAAAGCAAAAATGATGTTGTTTTGTAGGATTCTTTCAGCTGAATTCAAATTAGGGTTTCCTTTTTAAAAATTCCTATATGATCTAGTTTTATTTTAGAGAAGAGGAGACGGAGAAGAGAGAAGAGGGGGAATATTCTTTGGTTTCAGAAGGAGAACAAGCCGCGGTGGATTCACAATCAAAATAGACTTTTCATTGAAAGCTACTATATATATATATATATATATATATATATATATATATATATTGGAAAAAAAGAAAAATGGAGTTACAAAGTTTTGGGACTTTGACAGCCAAATAATGAAGTAATGAGAGTCAGAGATTTTCATCTTCTTTGGTCTTTAATTTTTGTGCATGTAGACTGGTTCGGCATCCAACTACATTTCTTTTGTTGTTTCTTTTTCTCTTCACGTGGGAATCAAAAGTCTGTTGTCGTTTCACCTGAATTGAGTCGAAAGTTTGTTGGAAATTTAAGCACATTTTTGTGTCTGAAAATTTTAAGAATCTTTCCTCTATTTTTTATTTTCTGTTTTCAAAAGTTAAAAATATTTTTTGTTTGGGTTGCAACTAGAAGGGAGTACATCTTGAACAAGAAAATTATTATTAGTATTCAGACCATTGGTTAAGACACGACCGTTTGGCAGGGGCACCAAATGCTCTAATGTCGAATGCTATGTCGTGGATGTAGAATATGCCAATAATTTTATATTAATTGGATACCTCCTAAATTTTTAGTCAAGTCAAATTTAATCTCGGACTTCTTTTTTTTAATGTCGATTTATTAATAAACAAATGACTGTTTTGATGGATTAAAAATAGATTTGGCAATGTTTAATTTAAATGATTATCTTTGCCGTCAATTGTTTTGATGTGGTAATTCAGAAGATTAAAACAATTAAAAGAAAATGAAAAAAAAATTTACAATTAAGTTGATCAAAAATTCAGAAAAACTTTTGATAAATTAGCGATAGTTTTATGAATATTTATTGATATAGTAATCAATAAGTTAACATATTGTTTAATATGTCAACAAATAAATTGAAATGAGATATTAATATGTTGATTTGTTAATTATTATGTCATCAAAATTGGCAATATAAACAAATCGATGTGTTGGAATCCATGTTATAGTGTTACGCTATTCACACTTGGGATTATTATCCTTGGATTAATCCATTTGTTTTCATATACTACTAAGGTATTTTCCATATTTCTTATTTTTCTTAAACCGATAGTTATTTCAAGTATTTAAAAACGAAGCTGTGAAAAGAAATCTTCTAGATTCCACCTAGACAGCTTGTGTTTTATTGGATTAAAAAGGAGAGAATTTTATTGGAAGATATTGTGTTTGAATGAAATTTGTAAATTAAATTTTTTTGTTAAAATAATTTAACGAATTCGTTTTTATATTCATTATAATTAAGTAATTCGATACAATAGTTTAAAAATTCATTATTGTAGAACACATTAGTTATATGATACGTAATTTTAACTAAAATATTCTATTCTAATTAAAAAATAAAATTATTTACGCGTCAAACTCATGACCTCACATCCATAATATATGTTTAAAAAAATAATAGAAAGAGAAAAAAAAACCTAATTTAATTTAGTTTATTCGTTTTATAAAACTACTTTCCTCTGTAAATCTAATTTTGAATTGTTTATTAAGAATTAAGAGCAATCCCAAAATTTTAAAATTTCTCAGTTAGAACTTTAGATTTGAAGATTGTTTCACATTAGATATGCATTTGGCACCAAAGAATAACTCAATTCTTTTTCTATATATCCTTCTTTATCTTAAACTTAATTTCGTGTTAGCCCTTTACACTTATTGCATTGTTGGCATTGAACTGTCCTTATTCTATAGTTTTGGTATGATATACATTGGAAAACAGATCCGAAAGTAGCTTGATCATTGAAAGAAAAAAAGAGTAACATTAATATGATGAGAACCAACGAACGTGGCTCTCACATTATTTGAGTACAGAGCACCTAACGTTAATATGAATAGGATTGTAGGAATCTATTTAATTGGTCTGCTTGAAAGCTTTTGCCGACACGATCGGCAATGCTTTGCTTTGATATATGTTGTTGAGCCCATCACCGACCAATCCACACATTGGGAAGGGAGGACGTACGCACCTGTCTTTCAATCTTTGCCTTCCTAATTGATATTCTTGTTGGGATATCTAGATTATATTTACATTTCGAATGATGTCAGAATAATAATTTTTATTGCTGTGATGCCTTAATACATTTGGAAATCTTGAAATCATGCTAGTGTGACTCTTAATTATCACATTTTATGTCACTTTCCATCATTTTTTTTAAAAAAATCTATACATCATCAAGAACTTTTTGTGTTAATGTCAACGTTTTGTTCTGATGATCAAGAAGTGTGCTTTTAAAAAAAAAAATCAATACTTTTGAGGTAAGTAATTTTTTTGGATACGCTAAATCGATATGGGGTATATTTAAAAAAAAAAAAAGAAAAAAGAGAGGAAGCACTCCTGTGGTTGTCTGTCAATTGATTTTGACAAATTTGACAATTAATAAAATTAGTGTGTTATTAATAACCAGTAACTTCGATAGAGACGGCATCTGCTGATTACTTGATTGAAGCTACCTTGATAGAGACGGCATCTGCTAATTGCTTGTAACTTTCATATTTCCCACGAATATGATTTCGTGAAAGTGCTACGAAACTCCTTGGAATATGGACACGCTGAAAGTGACAAGAAAAATATTTTAAAAATTGGTTTGGTGGTAAAAACATTTATTTATTTATTTAATATTGTAGATTTAATAAATTCTTCTGAATACATTAAAAAAACATGTTTTTAAAATCCTTCGAATAATAATTCAAGTATAAGCTTACTTAATAATACTTTCTTTTATCTTTAAAAAAAAAAAACTCAAAAAGATTGGTTTGAAAGTAATGAATTAATTGCTTAAGCAAATGTTTTTGAATTTAAATTCTTATATATATATAATTTAATAGTTATTTTCGTCTTATCCATCTAATAAAATAATGAAAGACTAGTCTAATTTTTAATTACAGAATAATACTTAGGAGTATAAAAAAAAAAACGAGGAAGAAAAAAGTGACAAGAGAACACGGACCTTCCCAAACCCTTCGTACATATGCTTCGCGCCAGTTGTCTTTTATACTGTTTTTCTTGAAGATGACATGTGGGAAAGTTTGACACGTGATGATGCAAGTTGAAGCAGACAGAGGTCCAAAGAGGACCGATCGCATTTGAACAAGCAACTCTATAATATCTTTTTAAGTTTGTTTAATAAACTCATCATGTTTCTTAATCCAACTTAGATTTAGTTCAATCTAGACTGTTAATCTCCAGAAAAGGCATCCACAACATTCGCCCTTGATTCAATATCTAATATTTAGAAAGAAAAAACCCTCAAGAATGAGCTCAAGCACATAAACCAAACTTAGAAGAATCATTTTTTTCTGATAGCAATATAGTATTGACAACAAAGATGGCAATTTCTGAAAACCGAGACCATGGTTTCAAGAAGATGGGCAAGAGTAAATATGGAATGGCTTGTATTGGGATACAAAGAATATAAGGTTACTTTCATATGTTTGAAAGAAAACAGAACGTGCAAGAGAACAGATCCCCTGAATAGGTTTTTCTACAGAAAATTAAGCAGACAATACAATCATGGGGGGAAAAAATCTTCTTTCTTCGACGGTGCCTAGAAAACAAATGATGCCAAAACTTTTAGTCCGTGAGAGTATGATTCCAGCAGTCAACAGATGTGGTGTTTCTTCCAACTCTAATATTCAGAACCTGATCAAGTCCTTCAAAATATGAACATTCCTTGTAAAGCAAGTGCTTCTTCTGGTCACAATAAACCAGCTTCAAAGAGATTTCTGCGTCTTAAAGTCTCGTCTACAAGCTTAAAAGTTTTCTTCACAAGCTTCTGATCAAGTGCAGTAGTTCTATATATTTTAAATACCCGGTCCACATGATCAGGTGTCGTGCTTTGGAAGTACAACTCCTCAAACTTCTTCTTTACAAACCTGATGAATAATAATATCATTAATCACGACCATCAAATCTTTGGAACCATGAAAAAAGAATTGGCAAAACTTCCATCGCATCAATAAGGAAGGTCAAAGGTTAGCTGGTTCTGGCCACTTCGAACAAACATATTGCAAAATGCACACATTTTTGACAGATACACAAGTATTGGCTGGGATCAATTGTTCACGACCATAAGGTGGTGAAACTTCCAAATCAAGTTTTCAGCAAAGCACAAGGCCTATTGGCCGAAACTTCAACACCTTTTGCCTATTTGGTACAGTAACATTTCCCACTTACTCAAATGAACGAAATGAACCAGTAAGAAATAAATGCTTACTCGTATGCATGCTCAATCTCTTGTTTTCCAGTCGAAACTGGCTGGTAGTCTTTGAACCACTCGCATACATTCAATGGTACCTGTACAATGCAGAACATCAAAGGCAAAAACTGATGCTATCTTTCTATATGAAATAAGAATGCACTGTTCAGCAGCTCTTACTTTTAGAACTTTCTTTTCAAAGATATCAAACTTGTTTAGAAACAGCATGAAGGATGTTTTCTGCAAAGAAAAAGCCAAATGAAAAATGTAATGATTTCCAGCTGTCTATATTCAGAGCTTAGAACAGACCACAGGTAAAGGGTGGAGTAGGCATAAAAGATAACCTCAAAGCATGGTTGCTTCAGGACCCACTCAAATAGCTCCTTTGTTTCAATCATACGATTCTTGTTTTCATCCTCAAAGAGTGTTTGATCATACCTGAAAACATAACCAGTTAAACCACACCCTTTTCAGCTTAAAATATTATAATGTTAGAATTGTCGCTTCACATGCTAACTGAAGGTGAGCTCACTCCAACTCAGTGCTATCCTGAGCAAGTGTTGCAGACACAAAGTAATGAACTGTGGAAATGGAACAGCATTTATACACACACACTTGGCAGTCACAGCACAATGTTTCACCCTTAAAATGATTTTCCATATTCAAATAAAATATTGAAGCCATTCTGAGAGGTCCTTATGGAAAATATAGGCCAGATGCCCTCAGCAAAGTTTGGAAATTTGGCATGCAAAGGATATGACAATGGCTGCTATCATGAATAACAAATATCTCAAGAAAGCAATTCTACATTAACCATAATCCAGAGTTGGCCAAGTATCTCCAACTAAAACGAAAACTTAAAAATACTCAAATATTAATGTTCAGACATCCAAAATTCAGCAATTTTGTGACCTTATAACAGTTGAAAGAAAATAGGTCATCTTACTCGCTAATGGCAGCGCAAAAAATTACTGCTGTAACACCTTCAAATAGATGAATCCATTTCCGCCTCTCATTTCTCTGTCCACCAACATCAAAAAGTCTATATACTTCCCCACTTTTCTTGTTCTCTCCAACAGGGCTGCCAAAATCATAGCCAACATGAGCTGGTGACTACCAAAACTAATAATTTTGGAAGCACTGGAAAGCATATTTTGCTATAAGGTGCAGTTCACCTTTAAGTTAAATTGATTCAAGTCAAGAACATTGCACCTTGTAATCCTATGTTAAAACGTTAAAGCAGTATAGGGAAAAACACATAGAGAAAAATGCAAAATCAGGAACCAGTGAATTAGTATGTTCACCTGAATTGGATCTCCACAACACCTGTTGTACGAACTCTCGCATAAAGAACATCCTCCTGAAATATCATAAACACTGAGAAGCTGTTGGAAAGAGCCTTAAATATCATAAAAACAAAAAACTGCCATATGGGTGCATGCATAAAGTTGATTAGTTATCTACAGAAGCTGAAGTAATCCAAAAACCGAAAGTACAGGTGAATTTTTTTTTTTTTTATAAAGCAAAATGTCTTTGTAACATAATAGCATCATGGCAATAAGAGCACTAGAATGTCCCAAATAAAACCATTGCACTGGACCAAGCAAAACTGAGCATATCCAAGATTTAAACTGGATGCATGCCACACACAGAAGAGGAGCTCACTGAAGTTCTAAAATAAAGGTTTTTATGTAGAACTCGGCAAGGGAGTACCATTGAGTCTAATATAAGTGAATAGATATGTCAGACAATGCCATTATGGCACCCTTACACCATGCCGTCTACAGTGACATTGCTTAGTATATGCATTTTGTAAACATTAATAACTGAAAACTCGTGCTGATAAACTAATTCTGCAAACAGGATGTGCAACATTCACATAACATGGAAAGGATAAGGAAACAACATAAATTTTAGATACCTTAGTTGGAATATAATTTGCATCAGACAATCTTTGCAAATTATCCATGAAATAAGGGGTACAATCTGGAACTTGGAGCTCATTACCACGGGCATATGTTTCCTACAGGTATACATTAACATTAATAACTGCAATGAATCATTCAAAACCATAAATGAAAACCTTAGTCTAAATGATATACTAGGAAAAATAGAAAACAAACTTTGTAGTAATAAGAGACTCCAGGGAAATAGTAACTATATCTTTGATGAACTGGCTACCTGAATTGCAGCATCTCTCCATAGAGTTTCAATCTCCTGGGCAAGTTCTTTGGTGAGACGTGGATGATCCAACCTGCCTCCAATTTCTGACAATTTCTGTCCAATATCCTGATGCATGATGAAATGAATGGATAGTAATATCAGATCCCTCGAGCAAAAGAAGCAAAATGTCTAGGAAAAACCTCAAATTAATTTATAGATGTTAAGACAGTTATTCATTACCATATTCCTTGATTTTGTTTCTTCAAAAGTAATAACCTTACTTAAAGCAAAGTAACAGACATTGAAATGATGAATTCAAACCTTATTTTCCTCGGATATAACATAATTCAAGGAATCTGTTTCGTTTTGAGCCAGTTCTTTTGATCCATCATGCAATACCTGCAGAAACACATAGAATGAACTTTCAAAATAAAATTTACCACTTCTGCATTCAAAATTTTCACCATCAATGCCTGACTCTTCATATTTTCTACATTATGCCAAAAAAGAAAATAACCAACACACCCTTTCCAGTTTTGCATACTTTTATTGTCTGATAGACGTTGGCATGGACGACCGAGATATAGCTCTTGAGCTCTGCCTCGTCAAAACCACTTTGGAACAAAAGTTTTATCTGCATCCAGATCATGCATAAGATAAAGATATAGAAAACAGCAATGCTGGCAAACACAAGTTCACACTTGAAATAAAAAATGTTTCGTCTCACCTGCTTGAAAATCGTTGACTTCCCTGAGTCTCCGGCACCTTGATCATGAGAGATTGATCATGTCATTTTAAAAACAACCCAAATAAAAAAAGATATAAAAAAAATATCTATAAAAAAGATAAAGGAATTGAATCATTTGAAAATAAATAAAACAAAGAAAGAAAAGTATTGCACCACCGAAGTTGAAAAAATAGGTAGTACCAAAGTTATGCAATGAAAATTGCTAAACTCAAATTGCAGGCTTACACCCAAAATGATGATATTCTCAACCAGACACCAAACATAGGAAAACAAAAGACTGAATTTATGAGTGTCTCCATGAGGGGTCAAAATAAGAATCACCGTGAATGGAAAAAAGAAGAAGTGTGCAACAAGATGCACAGGGGCAATTACATTGCAGCCACTTTTTATCATCTCTACTTGTTGTACAGCAAGCAAAAAACAATTTTCCCGACACAATTAAGAACTCATAGCTCAGTCCTTTGTTACTAGCCGAAGCTTTCAGATAAAAGAACAAATTGATTCATAATTGCTCGTCAGCTAAATGTACAGCAAGCAAAAAACAATTTTCCTGACACAATTAAGAACTCATAGCTCAGTCCTTTGTTACTAGCCGAAGCTTTCAGATAAAAGAACGAATTGATTCATAATTGTGCGTCAGGGAAATGAGAGAGAGCCTTCCCAGGGAAGCCATTCACAGTACCTATGGAACGTGTTTTTTTATTTATTTTTTTATTTATTTATTTTATTATTAATATTATTATTATTTTGGATAAAAATCGAGATTGGATTAATAAGAGAAACAGCCAGCTGGTAGCTGGCTAAATTACATAGTTGAGGCATGCACGTGATGTACCAAAAAACTAGTGAAAGAAAAGGATCATAACCAAGGTACAAGGTCATTGATTCTATGCAGACTACATTTGGCTAATGAATCAACAACTGCATTCCCTTCCCAAACAATATGATTGAAAGAAACAGAACCCAAAGTCCTAATCAAAACATCAATGGAGTTAAAGGGGTTAAAAAGACTTTCAAAACGCCAAGGCCTAGTAGAAACTTCCATACTCATCCGAATAATAACATTAGTAGAATCTGATTCAATAATCCAATTCACCTCATGAGCGTAAGCAGAAGCAGAATTGATCTCCTATGGTGCTTGTACTATCTAGACTTTAAATACAAGTCCATAACCATGAAAAACTTCAATTACTAAGCATACATTTTTAGACGCCAAACAATTAACATAATACAAAACATGAATGCCAAACAATTAATGCAATGAAAAACAAGTTTGAATTGCTCATACCAAGAAGCAGAAGTTTTTGAATATGCTTTTCAGCTTTGGTTTCTTGTTCAATTCGCCTTTCAATTTCTGCAGCCTGGAAATGACAAGATTAAAATTGCAAACTTAGAATTACACAAAGAATGAGGAACATAGATGAGGAATAATTATCATCATAGACTAGATTATACAGAATCGCCAGTATCATACTCATAGAAGAGTACAAATCATGCAATTCATCCACTGTAACTCACTTGTGCATTCTCTTCAGCATCTGCTTCATTACATCGACGCTGTTTACTGCAGAGTAGGCCCATAGTTTCTGTTATAATAGACAGCATAGAAGGTGAACTGATCAGGCTTCACCAGGGATCAAACAGTTGATTGATACCCTTCTATGAAGATCACTCATAATGCGGTCAATTTGCCCTGATCACAGTGCTACAACCCTGCAGAGGCCCTTAAAAATTAGACACATCTTCCTCGTAAAAAAGCTTAAGCTCAATCACTAGTCCAACTCAACTCAATTCACATAATGATTTGTCTGATTGGAAATCAGGACACCAAAGTGAATTATGTTCTTTCATTTTATCAAGTCATTAAAACATTTACTTCTTTTCTTTTAGCTAACCAGAAGCAAGCTTCATTTGAATTCTAAACCTTACAGTACTGACAGAAAATGTTAGCTCTTAAGATTTATTTGATCAAACTCAAAAATGAGTCGTACAACATAAGCAAGTACCCAAAATTATATGTCATTTCTCGTGACTCCGAGTTTAAAAAATAACTAGGAAACACCGTCAGAGACATTGAATACACACAAACATTAATGCCAAGAATTTATCTGCCATTTACACACACAATTAATATACCCAGCGTAAGTTTAAACAGGTTTTGCATTTACCACTTCATGGCAGTACATAGCATCAATACACCCTTCAGCCACTTATCACTTACTTCCCGTTACATAATAGCTATCAATGTCTTGAGCAAATCAGTTATGGAATTTTTCATTATTACAAAACAACTACCAAAATAATTATATTTAATTGCACCCCATATGGGGAAAAAAATCATTTCCTAAGGAACAGATTGAGAATTATAAGCACAGAAAGATCATGAGAATAACCTAACAACAACGTTCTAAATCAAACCCAGAAGAGAATAACAAAAAAAATTGAAAAAACAAAACAATTCTTGATCTGCAACTGTTCAAGCAATACAATAGAATACAAAGATCCCACAACCAAATTGAACCCAAGAAAGAAAAGATCTAGAAAGACAAAAACTTTACCAAATGCAAAGAAGAAACAAGCTTAAAAACTTACTTAAAATAAAAAGAAGCTGGCAGCTATAGATTTGGTTGATTTGCTTAGTTCTTGTAGTAATACGATATGCTATTATAAGCTACAAAACTATAGTTTATGCAAAGAAATTCAGAAATAAAGGGTATTAATATTATTAGTATAATTAAAGAAAGGCTAGATAGAAGGAATTAGCTAAGCTAAATATGTAAAAGAAGAAGAGGAGAAAGAGCGCCGAAAGCTGCAAATAAAAAGGCAAAGGCACCCTCTTTGCTTTGTCTGCTGTTCTTCTTCTTCTACTTCTATTGTCTTGCTTTCATTACAGTCAAAGTCAAAGAAATAAAAAGGAATAGTAACAGTTAGTATCTAATGAGCTACAGAGGGAGTATTTATATTAGGAGAGGCTTACAACGTGTACACTACATACATGGGACATAGGGTGTCTTTGTCTTGGAAAAATAAAACACAAACAAGTACTGTAACTGTTTAAATATATAATAATTAGGCAGTCAATTGGACTGGACTGAACTCAACTGGCCCTTTCTGGTTTCTCTGTTTCTTGGTTGTGCTATCTATTCTTGTCACGCTTATGACCAAAGGAAATGACATGTTAATGGGACATGTTTGCCTTCTGGATTTGTAGCTCTCCATTTTTACAAGCCTTAGAATATCTCCAATATTCTCTTTATATTAAGATTTTTATTTATAATAAAGAGGTTTAACCTAAATTTCATCTTCAATGCTCTTTTTATTATAATCTCTATCTCTAAAAGTGAGATAAAAAGTGTCTTTGATCGATCAATTCTATAGAGTCCAAATGACTCTTTATCTTATATTTCATAAATGAAAATTACTATTTCCTATATCACTCAGCCTCCTCATCAACGATCTCTCGGGTTTTATGGATTTTGTCAAAATAAAAAATTAAAGTAGATAGTAGCATTTGAGAGGACATTGATCTTCAATCTATATAATTAATTATGCTCTTTATTTATATTAAAAATGCTAGCTAAAAGTAGAAAGTATCATTAGAGATGCTCTTAGGTCGCTCGCATTAGTCTCATTAGTTTCATCTTTTATATTTCTTTGAGGAGTGTTCATTCGCATTAATATCCCCCGTTGTCTAAGAAGGATCTTGAATTATTGTCATCCACTAAAAAAAGAATAGTGTAACCATGCCACACCAATCCTTATAATACCATTATGTTTTCCTTCTATGAGGATGCTTGTTTTTGTTTGTTTTTTTTCTTTTTCTTTTTCCTCCTCTTTCATTCACATTCAATTATCTAAATGATATTTTAGATTTTTTCATCAAACAAAATATTATCTTTTTTTTCATACGTAAAATATTTTATATTATTATTTTACTTCTCTTAATGAACCATGTTGATTTAGAAGTACATTCTTAAAATTGTTCAAGATATAATCATGATTTTTATCTTTTAATTTTTAATTTTTTGAAACAAAACATGACTCAAGTTAGGATTTGTCAAAACTATAAAAATTCAAATATCTTGCTATAGTGATTAATTGATTGATTGCCAATGTAAATCATCATTAACAAAATTTAAAATATTTAACATTGGGAAAATTGTTAGGTATATAATAACTTGTACTCTATTATAAATCGAACTAGAACTTTTAAAAATTAGATCAAAATTAGGATAAAATTGAAATTAAAAAGAGAATAAAATTAGAAATAATACATAATGCGTAGGGCACAAAATATGTATTATTATTATTATTATTATGCAATAAACCTTAACTTAAAGTGGCGATATGTGAAATAACATCAATTTCTTATTCCGTGGATATTTTAAAATTATAAGAATAAAATGTAAAGTTTTTAAAACCTATTTCGTCCTAATTTCTAGTTATACTCTTACCTTCTCTTATTTACAATTGAGATCCACCCTCAATAATCATGAATTCCACCTTTAATAGAAGAAGTAGTATAATTTCCCAAGGTAGTGGATAATTGTTCGTCAAGTTCGCTTTTTTTCAATAGTTTAGTCTTTTTTTGTTTCAATTGCTATGGACTATTTGCACGCAATCCTTCCGTGCATAAATTAAAATTGAGCATAGTTATATTGCAAATCACTTTGACGAGGTTGTGATCATTAGATTTATTTAAACGTTTGGGTATTTTTATTTTGTTTGATATTAAGGTAAAGATTCATCTTTTTTTTGGCATTTTATGGTGTGTACCCATAAAATAAAATTCTCTTGTAGTGTTTAAAGAATCTTTTGATAGCTAAAATAGCATACGAAAAGAGGTGTTTGGCTTGAATAGACTTAATAATATATCTTTTGACGAATTTGGCCTAAATAGTTTTAGCAATGTGTTTTTTGTTATATTTAGATAAGATATGCGGTGATATTTTATATATATGTAGAGTGTAGAAAGCGAACCTTACATATGTATATCATGTTAACTTTTATATAGTGGCAAGGATGATCAACTTGCATGGAGTTGAGGGTTTATTCGTCTTTCTCTTGAGGACAAAAGGATTTGTTTTTTTTTTTTTTTGTGCAACAAATTCGATTAAAACTTCTATAAGTTAAAGATCCTATTAGGTAAATGTCTTATGGGTATTAGTGTAAATTAAAGCCATCATTTCCAAGAATGGTGTATAGAGTTATGTCTTTCATTTAATATATGTTCTTTATGCTTCTTTTCGGTGAGAGAATGAACTAAGTCCGGAGAGTCGTCGATGAAGTTAGCGAATAGGGTATTCCTAATTGTAGGGGTTTTTTATATAAGGATTTTGTAAATGTATATTTGGATTATGTGGGCCCCGTCTTCGTAGTTTGTGAGGGACACACGTTGGGCTATATGTTTTTAGTACATCATTAGCCTTAAAGACTTACTAAAGAATCAAACTTTATCCGAATAATTTTTAGCAAAATTCTTATCGTTTGATGGTTGTTTTCCTCAAAATAATCATTGTTATTTGATGAGTGTTTTTAGGTAATCCTTGAGAAAATAATAGTCATTTGATGATTGTGTCTCTAGGTAATCCTTAACAAAATTATAGTCATTCAATGACTGTTTTATTGGGTAATTCTTGGTGAAATTCCAAAGGTTTGTCAACTATTTGCTTATCTTTTTTAGATTAGATAATGGTTGATTTGTGAAGTCTCATTAAATGCTTACAACTTATGATAATTATATTCTAACATGAGAAGTCTAATTTATCATATGTGTGGAGGTTTGTGGGGAATGAAGTGTTTAAAACCCGTCATAATTCTTCTTATTTCTATTTGCCTTCTTACCCCGGTAGAACATTTGGCAATAAATGATTGGTCTCTATTAAAAAGTAGTGTATATTAGGCTTGGGCCTCTAAGTATCCTTAATGGAGGATTTTCTCTTCTTCACATATATAAATGGCCACTAACTATAGTCTTCCTTTTACTTTCTTCAATTTGTGCTTTATCTACTTTTGTAAGAGTTTTTTAATAAGTTGGAGAGAGTCTATCTTTGACGAGTGTCTATAGTTACATATATTTCTCTTCTTTTATGGTAAAATCTTGACAATTCTCTTTCGTCACATTTCTTTTTTTGGCAAAGGCATTCTTTTTGAGCCATACTTGTTGAAATCTCTATAGGTAATACTTCTTTTCTTTTCTTATTTATATATATATATATATATATATATATATATATAAGACTTAAGGAAAGTTAAGGAGATATCAAGTTTTGCTTTTAGTAACCAATGGGCTAGTCCTAATGCTTTGGAAGGCCAAACACTAGTGTTGAGGAGTTTTTTATTCCTGTAAGGATAAGGTTGGTCCCTTCTCCTATTAGGATGCCAAGGCTCATGCCAATGGACACCGACAGAGGTCTTAGTATGGTAGCTAGTGACATGATTAAAGCTTTTTGATGGTGCATTAGGGTTGGATTGTTGTGTTGTCATTCTCTATTCCATTAATAGAATGAGATAAATGACTTATGGAACTTTTGGTAGGAACATAAAGATTATTGTTCCTACTTGTATGATGGAATATAAGGTTAAGCTTCCTTTTTTTAGTTCTTTGAGGAATTTTCTTACTATTTTAGCATAAGTTTATGCTATTTTTTTCGATAGATTGGGCATACTCATGATCGTCAATAATCTTTATCTTCATCTAAAAATGTTTTTAACCTTAAGGTCTATCATATTTTCTTTCTATTTGAAGGAGGAAAGCAAATAGAGGAATAATTGATCCTATGTATATAACCTACTTCCTATAGAGTCCGATCCTTTGAAAAAGGTATTTATTGACGAGTGTTAATGTTTTTGGTGATTGGTAAGAAGAATGGCTCATCGTTCGAGATGAAAGACCACCCTCTCATGAAAGGAATTCAACCATATGGGGATATTCTCCTTGTTAGAGGAATTTTAAAATGACCAACAATGACATCCCTCCTTCTTATATTGAATATTTTTACTTTTAGAGTTGAGTGAGGAGGTTAGAGGGAGTCTTTAGTGTTAAACTTGGGTGAGTGCATGTAATGTAATTATGTTGAGTTTTCCTTGTTCATTTTTAAGCTTGGTTTTTTATGTACATTTCTTCCTTTTGGCAATTAATCACCTGGAATGTTTTTATTTTAAACAGAGCAAACTCAACTAAGACAAGATGCTCGTCATAAGAGAATTTTTGGTAGTTTAAGATCTTTCTTTTCTCCTAGACTTGCTATTAGTATAAGGGTGGACTTGGGCAGTGCCTAGGCTCATGTGAATAAGTAGAGAAAGATGGCTTCTTCTTTCCTAACGGTGGTGGCAAGCATTTCTTTTAGAGTGTAACTCAAGGTTTTTTCCATATCCGAGCCCGTACCTCTAGCTCGTCCTTCCGATGAGGTGGTCACTCCTTCTATATTAGTGGTTGTCTCTCCTTTAGTCATAAAGGATTTTTTTTTCTTGTCCGGAATGGGCATTCTTTCCTTTAGGCATTTAGGAAATGAGGTGGTAATTAACTCTTTTATTTCCAAGGAGTCATCTATGGTTATGGGTTTAAGGTTCATCCTTTACTCGGTGAGGAACATTTTTCGAGACTGTTCCATCTTATGGAATAAGAAAATAGAGAAGACTTCTCATTATCTTTGGTTATCTTCATTGCTTTCTAAGGAAGAGTCAACCTTGGATGGATATTTTTTGGCTAACAATATGAGAAAAGAGATGAAAATATATGTGGCTATAAGTATTTTTTTCCTTTTTATTTCTTAAATTATTATATTTGTCATGATTTTGATGTCATTTTTTCCACAGGTAGTCCAAGCTTAGGCTTATGAACTTTAGAGAGCCTTAAAAAAGGAGCATGCTTCCATTCATAAAGAGATGGAATGGTAATTAAGAGAGTTGAATGACTCTTTAAACACTATGTTCACCAAACGAGAGGTAGTTGTTACTCGGGAGCTATCTTTAGCATGGGCTTTAAAGAAGGTAACATACTCTTTTAGTTTTAGATTGAAGGAGCGTGAATATCTTAGCCGAAGAAAAAATATAATAATTTGAAGAGATTTAGTTTCTTAAAGAAAATTAAGAGTCATCTCGATGAGTTTATTGCCCAGCTTTAAGAGCACACTCGGGTTTGGAACTAATAGGGTGTATGGAGCTATGGTGAATCTATATTTCTTTAATAATAATAAAGGGATTTTAGTCAATTTCTCCGGTATGTTTGGCAAGAGTTAAATTCCTAATTATGACTCGTTGTATCTAAAAAGGGTTATTACCGCTAATGAAGGTCAATTCATTTCGGATGGCTACCAATCCCTCGACCCTTTTACCTTTAATGAGATTTATAGAGACAATATAGAATCAAACTCTCTTCCCACTCTCACCTAGGATTTTCACTTGAGAGTAAACATCATGTCTAATGTTTTTTTTTCTTTGTTCCTAGAAGAGTCTTTTAGTGCCTATGCTAATCATGTTGCTCCCGCTTTTACTCCTCGCTTCTTCTTCTTCTTTTTTCCCCCTTAATGGTCGTCCTGGGCCCTAATAAGGTATATAGGGAAATTTTATTGACTTGGTAGAGTTAGACTATGGTTTTAAGCTTTGTTTTTTTATTATTATTATTATTATTACCATTAGTCCTAGTTTTGTAGGATCAACTATGTATGTCAATTTTTTATTAAATTTGTGATTTTTCTAGCTATTTTTCCCAAGCATGGAACTCTATATTTTTTTTATTTTTATTTTTGATGCATAGGATCTAACATTCCTTTTTTTTTTTTTTTTAACTTTGATAGAACTTTGTCATTGTTTTTTCCCCTAATGATGATCACTTTTCTTTTAGGCCATTATGTGATGGTTTTATAAGCCGGATGGTAAGTTAGGATGTCTTTGAGTTTTTTGAACTAGCAACATTTTAGTGATTATTTAGGGTCTTTTTTCTTTCTTGCTTTTAAGCATTTTCAAACCTAGATAAGACCAACTTTGTATTTTTGTTCCTAGAAAAAAACCTTAGTTTAAAGAGAGATTTTAGCTTTTATGAAGATTTATAGTTCTTTTAGACCTAGACACAATAGTTTTCTCATAATTATCTAATCATAGGGATTTACTCATTCTCAATTGTGTTGTTTGAGATTATTTATTTTTTAGATAGAAGATGATGAATTTTGATTCTAAAATGTAGAGATTTTTAGCTTTTACAAAAGCTTTTGGTGTCTTTATACCAAAACAAAATGTTTTTTTCTATGATTCTTATGCAACCCTAGAAACTTACTCATTTTCCGATGAATATATAAAAAACTTGTCTCTTTTCATTCTTGAGGTGGCTATGGCACTCATATCTTTATGTAGGGTGATTTTTTATGTTCTTTTTGGGGATTCTCTTCTCTTTTATGTTTGTATTTTTAATGCTCTTCGAGCATAATCTAACTTGGTGATTTTCATAAAGTGGAAGCTTTATAAATATATATTTTGATACATAGGGTTTGCTATTAAACCACTCTAGATTGTTTAGAGGAACTATGATACTCTTCATTCTTCGTGTCTTCATCCTCTCCTACCCGGTCTTTCCATCATTTCTTGGTCTTTTTCAAAATAAATATATATTTTGATACATAGGGTTTGCTTATTAGACCACTTTAGATTGTTTAAAGGAACCGAGATGCTCTTCATTCTTTGTTTCTTCGTCCTCTCCTACTTGGTCTTTCCATCATTTCTTGGCCTTTTTCATGCTGAACGTGGAGCATATTTATAAGATGACTTAGCTACCTCCGATTATGGCATTTTTTTTCAAGAGTTGGGAGTTTTAGCACTAGATAATGAGTGTTGATGACAGCATTGATTTCATAGATAAAAGTTTTGTCAAATATAACGTTGTATATCAAGTTCATCTCTATAATTATGAGGATAGGGTATGATGTCACATATTAAAGAGAGGTGCTCATGTTTATTAAGACTCGAATAACTTCTTTTATAAGGGCATGTCCTCTTTCTATCCTTTTTAATAGCATGCCAACTAGCTAGAGTTTTGAGGGAACCATCTTTATATGATTGAAAGCTTTTTTTAACATGGCATTGGTAGTGTTGTCTAGGTTTATGAAGAGCTAATAGGCCTTTTAGTTGAAGACCATCATTAAGATTATCATGGCATCATTATAAGGGAATGATATTTCCTCTGCATCTATACCGAGTAAAGATGATAGGCTTGTGCTATAGAGTAGGTTTTTTATTGATGGTGAGGATCAAGAGAGCTTTTTTTTCCTTTTATTAGGATTTATTAGTGATTGCTTCCTTAAAATCACATTGATTTAGAGGATACCGTCTTTAGGTATATCCTGTTTAGCGATGGCTCGATCTAGTCTTCTTTCATCTCGCCTTAATGAACTCGCTTGAGAAATCTCCCGAATATTAACCTTTTTATGTCTCTATTTAGAAAATACCAGCTTTTTGTGTCATAGTTGAAATTTTAGTGGTATAGGTAGTATCTTGTTTAGTTGTCAAGATGTGGTGGTCCTCTCAATAGAGTAAGGCATATAACATTGGGTTTCCTTTTTATAAAAGAAATCACCTCTATTTGGGAGGTGTTTAGGGGAGTTATCTAAAGTTTTAAGAAGACTAGGTGGTTATACATAGGTCCTCCGGGATTTTTCTTTGGATTAGAGATGATTGATGAATGTTTTTCCCTTTTCATTTTCGTTGTTAATTGTTGAAAGTACGATTGAACTTGACGGGTGACCATCATTTTTTCTATCTAGATGTGGCTTTCAACTATCTTCTTAACTTGATAGAGGTTTCTAATAGGGAGGACGTAGATCTTTTTTCTATAGATTAGGATTGGTGATGCCTATTATGAGGTCTTCAATCACAACATGTTTCGATAGTCCATAGATTTATAACATTTCTTTATAAAAGAAAGAGAGATAAGCTTAAGTACTTTCTCGCTCTCTTTGACACATAAAAAATAAGTCTTCTAAAATTTCTCGATGTGAATGTTGGTGAAGAAGTGAGCCACGGACTAGGAGAAGAGGTATTCAAAACTAAGGTCTAACCACTCCACATGACATTGTAGCTCTAAATGAACAACTCAAGATTTCTCTAAAATATTTTAGACATGTTCTCGAGGGTCATTTGTGCCATCATAGATGTCCAAGTTCATTTTCCTAGTGGATAAATATCTCTCGAGTTTGGTGTTTAGGATATACGAGCATGTAGAGGGGTTGAAGCTTGTGATCTGTAAGTGGCTCGACTTTTACCGTGTGGCACCGACCATTGATCTTCCCTTTAACATTTAGACTTGGGGCTCATAAAAAAGGTTTGAGATGATAAGAAGCTATCCCCTTATTGGTTTTTATGCTAGTTTTAGGCTATGTTATGCCCGATTTAGGCACTTTTAGGATTCTCTTTTCTTTTGAGAGCCTTGGGTAGCTCGTTGTTTACTAGGACAACGACTTTTATGATCTAAAAAGTAGTAATGTTTTTTTCTCGCTCCTCACTATTATATATGACTCGTAACTTTGTTGGATGACTAACGAGGCTATCTTTTTAAGGTGGTGGGTTTGTCTATAATGATTCGTCAATGGAATAAAAAATGTAGAAGCCTTTGTTATGTTTGTGGTGTTGGCAATAGAGTGATAAAAGAAATAATTTGCTTGTGAGTCAATATGTAAGCCTTAGTTAACGGTTCAACGCATCGTTACAGACTATAACACATTGACTAATGGAGCATTAGTGGCTAGTGAAGTCAAACAACGTAGATTGTGATGGAGTTTTTTGGTTCTCAACCATGTAGAAATTTAGAAATAGAGAAATAAAATGATTAGAGATTGGCTTTTTACTTTGTTTCCATAGACAATAATACTAATGAGGTCGTGATCCTCGGATTTATTTGAACGAGTTAGATGTTGTTTCTTTTAATTTGATCTTAAGGTAGAGATTCATCATTGTCTTTATATTTTATGTCATATAGCTATAAAATTGAGCCCTTCTCTAATATTTGAAGGATTGTTTGATGATTAAGTTAGCTTACAATGAGAGGTGTTTGGCCTAATTAAACTTAATAGTATATCTTTTAGAGAATCCGGTTTGAATAGGCTTATTAGTATGTTTTTTGTTATATTTAGAGAATATATACAATGTTATTTTGTATATATATAGAATGTAGAAGACAAAACCTTATATATTTGTGTCATGTTAATGTTTATATAATGGTAGAAATTATCAACTTGTATGGAGTTGATGGTATATTTGTCTTTCTCTCATCGTGCAACGTGACTCGACAAGAGATTTTGCAAGTTAAGGATCCTCCTAAGTGAATTTCTTGTGAGTATTGGTATAAGTGCCATCATTTCTAGCAGTGGCATGTAGGACAATGTCTTTCATTTAATATCCGCCTTTTATGCTTCTTCTTAGTAGGAGAATGAATCAAATCCAAAGAGTTACTAATGAAGTTGATGAATAAGGTGCTTCTAGTTGTGGGGGTTTCTTCGATATAGAGGGTTCCGTATATGTATATTTGGAGCAGGGAGAATCCTTTCTTCACAGGTTGTGAGAGACACATGTCGAGTTGTATTTTTCCGGGTAAATTAAAATGTAAAAAATAGCTTTTGAAATGAAAAATGAAACTATAATAAATCACTATATAAAAGCCCATCAAATTGAAGAGGCAACCAATCATAGTACATGGATTTTAATTTTTTTTAATACATTGACTTTTTTCAAACTTTGAATTAAGTACCTTCATCTAACTTTTAATCATTGTTCAATTATTGGTGATGTGTCATTTGACCTTAATTTGTTGTCGGTACACTAACTTTTAATTTATCTCAATTGAATATATGAATTTTAATATTTCTTGTTTTAATACATTGACTTTTTCAATTAAGTTAGCTAAGTCTTTTCGTCAAATTTTTCTTTTTTAAGTGTGGTTCTTTTAGTAAAAGTATTGTCTCAAATAATATTATATTTAATGAGCAAAAATATTTTAAATTATGATAAATCTTAAAAGAAAAACTCTTTTAATTAACTGCAAGCTATTTACATTAAGCCTAAAATATATTTTATAAAATTAAAACTAATAAATAAATTATTAATATAATTAAGTTATTTATTATTTTAACTAAATAAATATATATTATATGATTGAAAATAAATTGAAAAAATTAACAGATTTTTCAAAAGCACTTGGTTGGCACAATCGAAAAATTTATCTACCAAAATTAAAATTTATGTGCCCAATTGAAAAAACTAAAAGTTGCTGTACTAACATTGCAATTTTCCTTAAAAAAGTCAAAGTACACGTTATCTGATAACAGACTAATTGAAAAAAGTTTGATAAAAATAATTGATTAAAAGTTTTTTTTAAAATCAATATATTCAAACTAAAAATATAAAAATTAATGTTTATGTATTCTATTGACAAAAATATGTAAAGTTGGTGCACTAATAGTAAATTATTCCATGTTATTTACAAAATTCCTTAAATTTTTCAACTCTCATAAATATTTTTAATATCTTTTATAAATTTTAAGAATGGATCCTTTACATTAATTGGATCTTTCAATATTGATTAAAAAAAATTAAAAAAATGAGAAAGTAAAGCCAGTTGACCACCTAATGTACAGTTGGAGTTCATGAATAGGGGCCTGGCCTCTGGTGGACAGAATAAGTGCCTATCAGTATTAAACAAGTCACCAACGCTTGAGTTGGACGGCAATAACCCAACTGACATTTTCCCATCTGCCGAAGTCGAGTCTAAACCTGATTATTACCTTTTATAAGGAATGATTCGCCAAATTTGCTATTTGATGTAGAGATAAATGACTATGGATGTTGACGCTAGTTTTTACAATTTATTCTCATAAATTGGAAGAAAAAGAGGAACAAAAGGACAAAAGAGTTGAGGAAAGATGGAACGAGAGAAATCTCCTGTTTGACAAAGTCTCAAAATCGAAGTGCCTTTCTTTCTCGGTTTTCAGTAATAGCGTGTAGACTGAGATTTAGGCCTCTTTAGAAAAGGCTCCATTGGATGCAACAATCCATGAATGCCTTTCAAACCTTGTCGCTCTTTTTTCCCTTCCATCCTCAAGAAAACAGGGAAAATTTTCTTGCGTCTACATGATCATTTTTTGGGATTAGAGAGGACGGTGGAATCCAGCAGTTCACCAATGTCTTTAGGGTTTTAAGCAAGACACTGGTTATAGCCCCTAAGTAGCACAAGAAAAAATTGAAGCCAAGTTCGGCTTTACCCATTGGAATACAAAGTAATACAAATTATTTCTTTATCTAAATCTATTTCACCATAAAAATTTAAAATGTATCAAATTTTTATGTCTTTCAAAATAAAATGTTATGTGAAATCACCATTTTTTAATACTATAATTTTTTATGATCGTAGCATCTAAAAATTAATGCTAGAGTAAATTCCAATATTTTTTATACCAAAAATTCTTACTTTCTTCTTATAGAAATTAACAAATCAAAAGAAATTATTTTTCTTTTTTCTATCCTGTTATTGACCTTGGTAACAATGTTTTTTTTTAAAAAAAAATCCTTTCTTTTACATGCATGTCTCGACCATACAAGAAAAAAAAATATAAACTTTTTTTTCAGTTTCACTGTAGTCATTTTTTTTATTTAATTTCTTCATCTGTTATGTTAATATCATTTAATTTCTTCATGTAAATTTAGCCTAGTTTTGACATTTTATGCAACTTCTACGTAAGCTTGCCTACAATCTTTTGTATAAACTTAGTCACAAGCTTTAAAATGAACTTTCTGATGATAGGCCTAAAGCATGTATTTAATTTAGTATCTGTTTAGCATTAATATGTTGTTTTCCGTGTAGTTATTGTATTGCATCGTGCTGTTTAATTAGCACTGTACCATTGGGTTAAAATAATATTTGGTAATTAGTTAAAAATATTTAAATTAAGCATGTAAATAGTATTTGGTTAAATTCTATTGCTGTGTTTTTCACATATAAAATGATCAATAAATACTAGAGCATACTGAAAATATTTTAACAAACATATTTTCTTTGCATTAAATGCTTTATGAATTCTTATACTCATATGATATGTGTGCATATTTTATAGGGTTAATGTCTCAATCTATCCTTATATCATAATTTTCTAGCTTATTTTATATTTATAATCAAGTCAATTTTATTTTTATATATATGTTAAGTTTTTAATATATTATTTTAACAATATTTTCAGAGCAAATTATTGAATTTGGTGACATAATTTGCATATGACTATTTTTTATTCTCATAATGTCCTTACAAGCTAGAGAAATAGAAGGCTTTCATGAGAAAACTAGTACAAAAAAATAGGCAATTAGCGACGGATAATATTATGTCTCTAATTAAAGACAAATTAATGAAGGATAAAAAAAATTTTACGAGTAGATAGTGAGAGAATAGCGAGAAACATTTAACGACGGAAGGAAAACCATCGCTAAATAACACGATAAAAAAAAAAACACCACATTCGAGTGATGGAATAGCAATGAAAAGAAATTTTGTGACTATCTCGTTGGTAAATGGCAAGGGATGGGTTTTGTCGCTAAATAAAAAACTCGTTAGGGTATACGAGTGTGGAAATCGAAATTCAAATTAGCAACGGAATCCTATTTCGTCGCTAATTTGAATTTTAAATAGCGACGAATTACCAAATCCGTCACTAATTGGGAAACTTTCTTAAAAATTCGAGAGACTTCGACAACCATTTGGAATTTAAATTAGTGATGGACACTTAGTTTTGTCACTAATTAGCAACGGTTAGAGATGAAAACGCATTTGTCATTAAAAAAAACCCTATAACTCGGGGAGTTTCTCTTCTTCTTCTTCATTCGGACTTTCCCTCTCCTCCACAAAACCCAACCGTTGCCCCCAATTCGCCTCCCCATGCAGCCCCACGCCAGCCATTGCCTCCCGGACCATTTAACTTGGTGAGGTGCATCTTTCTCCCTTAAACTCCTACACAATCTCTCCTCTTTCTCGTTGATCTCTTTGGTAATTGTTTCTCTCTCTAACTTTTTTGTCTTTCTTTTTAAAATTAAATTAATGTTATAAGTTTTTATGTTATTTTTATTATTTTTTATTTGATTAATTGTTTATTTAATTTCGTTGTTTATCAATTTAATTTTTTAATAATTGTTTGAATGTTGTTAAATTTTATTGCTAGGTTAAATTTTAATTATGTTAATTTGTATGTTTATTATTAGTATAAAGTAGATTAATTTTGTTAAGTGTTCTTTTTAACTATTTTAATTTTTAGGTTAAATTTTATGTTAATTTTAAACTAACAAATTTTAATTATGTTAATTTTTAGATTAAATTTTATTTATATAATTTTTTTATGTAATTTAGTTAATGTTGATTAATTATTAATTGTTAGGTTAAAATGTATTTATTTAATTATTAATTTTTATTTTAAACTTGTTAATTAATTAATTATTTATTTGTGTTAATTATTAGTTGAATTTTGTTAAATATTTTTTTTAAGTTAATTTTTATTTATATAATTTTTTACATAACTTAGTTAAATTTTTTTTATTATTTCTTAAGTTATTTTTAATTAATTGGTTGGTTAATTGTTTTTAATTTATTGTTAATTTGTTATGTTATTTTTCAGTTGAATTAGTTACTAGCTTAATATTTTTAATTTGTTTGTTGTTATTTATAAATTTATATAATATTTAAATTCTAATTAATGTAATTAGTCAAGATTAATTTAATATAATTAATTTGATTCATGGTTAGTTCAAATATAAATGCTAGAAGTAATTGTTATAGCTTAATTATTAAAAAAGAAGGAAGACAACATGCATAATGATTTAATCATTTGGGAAATAAAAATAAATTGGAATAAAGATATAATCGAATAAAAATTGAATTTTTTATTTAATTGAAGATTTAATCGAAATCGTTCTTTATTCAGAATCTTATAATTAAAGATTTAATCAGAAAAAAAACATAGTTTTGATATACAAATATTAACCCGATTGCAATGCGGTTAAAATTTATAAACATTTTATTTAGGATTAATTTTGATTACATTTAGTTGAATTTATTATTAAATTAATTAGGAAAATTTTAAAAATATAAAAGTTTTTAGCTTCAATATAGATAGGTTTTCATTAATTAATATCATTTTTAAATTTTAATTTATTTAATTTAAAATATTTTAAATTTTGAAATATAATATTTTTTTAGGGTTCTTTTATTAGAGAAAATAAAATTTAACGAAAGTGTTTAAATGGTATTATAAAAATAAACAAGCATAAAATTTTTTTTAAAAAAATCAAAGTTCAAGAACTCGATTGAAATAAAGTAAAAATAGGTGTACTAAAAGCAAGTTAGAGTAGAAAGTGTAAAAAAAATAAAATTACGTAATAATTTATTGGATATTATAAAATTAAATATTTAAGAATAAAAAAAATAGAAAGAAGATGTAATCATTCTTTCAACAATCAATTAAATATAAAGTCAATTCTTAAAAAAAAATTTCTAACAAGTATAGTTAATTACACAACTAATATATATGCTTAATTAAAAAAAAATTCATAGGAATGATGATAAATAAGTTTTTTTGCATGTTTTGTGCATTTTTTACGAGTAATTATAAAAATGAGATCCGATCGACAATAAATGAATGTTAGGTTATTTGATGGGTTGTTAAATGATGACTTTATCAAAGGGGTAGAATAATTTTTAACTTTTGCTACCGAGCATCTTAAATGTATAGACATAACTAAAATTAGGTGTCCTTGTAATTATAGTAAGTGTCAAAGCATAAATTATGAGGAGATTGAAATGGTAAAATATCATTTGTGCCATAACGGTTTTGTGTCGGGATATTATGATTGGATACATCATGGAGAATTTGAGTCTTACATGGCATCTATTGATTATAGGAGTCATTATGTTTTTGGAAATTATTGTGTAGGCGAAGGTAGTTCTAATGAATCCTAAAACCCATATCAAACTATGGCAATTGATGTAGTCGATCCATACTTTGATTTGTATAGCATGGAGGAGGTTCCAAATCCCGACGCTCAATACGTTTATGATATGCCGAATGCATCACGTAGAGAGATTTGACTCGGTTATGATGAGCACTCCCAATTATCAACGGTTGCTCGAATGCTAAATCTAAAAGCTGAATATCATTTTCTAAAAAAGTGTTTCGACCAACTATGTGAGTTGATATCAATTGATAGTCTGTATGATAGACAACTTTTATGAAACAAAGAAGTCTGGTTAAGAGAATGGCTTTATTAGTCAAATAAATCCATTTTTTTTAGAATGGTTGTATGATCTATTGGAAGGAAAACGATGAATTAGATAAATGCAAGTTCTATCAACATCTTTGATATCAAAGTTCTCGTTGGAGATCGACAAGAGCAAAAGTTGTTCTAATAAAAGGCACTACTTTTTCCTACCCTCAAGTCCGCAATGATTGTATAAATCAAATGCCATAGTCGAGCACATGACATGGCACGTCGTACATGAGGTAGATGATGCAAGAGTAATGCATTATCCCTTCGATTTGATTGGATGGTAAAGTTTCAATAAGATTAATCTTTCTTTTGTAGCTGAAATAAGGAACATCGGATTATGAGTATGCACCGATGGGTTTCAACCATTTAGTCAATTCAAAGTGCAATATTCTTCATGACCGATCATTGTGACTCCATACAAATTGCTACCCTAGATGTATATGAAGGAGGAACATATGTTCCTAACGAGTGATTATTTTCGATCTTATAAATTTGAAATATAAGTTAGACATTTACTTATAACCTATCATATTCTAGCTTATTCAATTATGAGATGTGGGTGTGGTGACCTACGATGTCTATCGTAAGTAGAATTTTTATTGAGAGCTATAGTTATATGGATTATAAGTGACTTTCTTGAATATTCGATGCTTGTCTGGTTGGAGTACTATAAAAAGATAAGCTTGTCCTTATTATATAAAAAATTCAAATGCTTTCTCCTTTCCTAATGAAAGAAAGACCTTATGGTTTATTAATCATAGAAGTTTCTTCCTCGTAATCATCTATATAGAAGAAATAAGAAAGCATTCATCGTCAAAAAGACTATTAGATCCGGTGCTCTCTAACCCGATCCGGAGCCGAGATGTTATATCCGATGAAACAAAAGGATGGAGTACAAATCTCATTCAGCATAATTTAGATATCATGCATATTAAGAAAGATATATTTGACAATGTTTTTAACACCATCATGAATGTGTTGGGTAAGACTAAAGACAATGCTAACTCCATGAAAGACCTAAAACTTTTCTATAAAAGGACGAAATTAGCATAAGATGATGCGTCTATAAAGTATCCTAAAGTCTGCCTTTACTCGTATCTAAACAATAAAAAAACAAAGTTGCTTAAATGGATCAAATAAATTAGATTTTCAAATGGATATGTATCCAATCTAGTTAGATGTGTTAATATGTGGCATGAAAAAATTTATAAAATGAAAAGTTATGAGTCCATGTCTTCATACAGAGGTCGCTTCTAATTACATTTTGGGAGTTTTTGTCGAAAAATATTTTGCAAGCACTTATAGAGTTCGAGTTTGGTTTTTAAGTAATTGACTTCTACGGTGATAAGGAAAGAAGATATGCTGCGACTTAATAATGAAATACCCATCATTTTATGAGATTATATTTCCACCCGACTTTTTTGATTCCATGGAATATCTTTCAATCCATCTACCTTATGAGGCATTTATTATGGGACCTATATAATATCGGTGAATATATCTATCCGAAAGGTATCAACATTAGATTTAAATATAAAATTAAATAAATTTCCAACTCGTCAAAACTTAAAATAATTTATATTGCAAGTATATGCAAAAACTAAAAAATAATGTTAAGAATAAGGCTAAAGTGGAAGGATCAATATGCAATACATATTTGATCGAAGAAACCTCTTTGTTTTACTCGTATTATTTCGAACCTTATGTGCATACTAGGCATCGAAAAGTGTCACGTAATGTTGAGTGCGACAGAGAAGAAAGCATCACATTGAAAGGATGTTATCCGTATTCAAACAACAAGGTTGACCCATGATAGACAAAACAAAAATTGACACAATTCAAACACAAAGTAGCCCATCAATATATATTGTTAAATTGTAAAGAAATAAAACCTTACATTGAGTGAGTTTCTTAAAATTCAAATTCTATATCATACATATTTTATTACATATAATAATATTAGTAATCATAGTAGAGATCGACTCACGTTTGTTGTTAATTCTTTTTAGTGGATTTCTTGTCAAAATGTGATCGAACAATCTCTTCATGTCCAAAAATGAGGTTGATGCTCTAATTAAAAATGAGTTTATATTTTGGTTTAATCACTATGTGAGTATTATCATTTTATATGTATTTAGTTTGTTGATAGTATTAATTAAAAGGTAACTAAACTCGGGTGAGGATTTTATGTTTAATTTACGGACATAAGATGCACAAGCAATTTTCATGAAAGATTAGTTATTAAAAGATCTTGCACGAGCCCATTGCTTACTATCAAATCATACACTATTTATTTTGTTAATGATTAAAGGTTCACGCACACTTGAGGGATCTTCGAAAACAAGGTCTTTAAATAGTGGTGTCCGCATTAAAGAAAGCAATAGCAACATAGTCGAGAGTGACTAATACGGATACCGATAAAAATTCTTGAAGTAGAGTATCCTGCATTACCAATTAAGAGAACAATGTTATTCAAATATGATTGGTTAGATGCGATGTTAACCGTAAAAGAAGCTTGAACGATTACGAACCATTTATTTTTAGCATCATGATCGGCTCATGTGTATTATGTTGAGTACCCTAGCTTGAGGTGTAAGAATCGAGATTGGTGGGCTATGTGAAAGATCAAAGCTAGATCTATGTTTGAGTTGCTCGATTCATAAGTTGCCGACAACAAAATGCTGAACCATTTCAGCAGGACGATCCAAAAATCCGACATAAATTGATAGAGGAAATTGAGGACGTTATTTTGTCAAATAATCTAAATGGATCGTTTGTAGATATAAAAGTAGGTGTAGTTGACGAAGACGATGACAATGAGTGTGAAAATACATCGGATGACAAAGATGATAACTTAAACGAGTGATTAAGATAATTCTAATTAAATATATATTTTATGTATTATATTAGTAATAAATGTTGTAATTTTTTATCTTTATTAATTTATTACATGTAGTAAATACTATCGATTTTCATACATCTTTCAAACATTAGTTGTGTATTTTGATTATTTTGTATTAGTAGCAAATGATGTATTTTTTATTTCCTTATTAATTTATTCTAATAATATATTTGTTATATTTTATTTATTTACTTAACCTTAGATCATACAACAATGACTCATGGTTTGTGTCACCCCTCACGATTAATACAAAATCACGTTTCGATAATCGTGAATGAGTATCACCAACCGATGGTAGTCCATTAGGATCTCCTACTAGTATCGATCATGGATCTCCGACTACAAGCCTTTTATGTGGGGCACATAGCTCTCGCAGCCATGGAGCTAGCATATCTACGGCGACCACTTGGGAAGCCATTCCCACGGTACCATCGGTAGATGTTCCTACACGTACATCGAGGGTTCAATCACCGACCTCCAAGAGTAGCCCATTTGCTTGTCGTATTTCGCCTTCTAGATAGTTCCTATAGCTCCTCCGAGTCAACGATATATTTTTATCACTCGAGGACGAGTATGTAATATTTTTTTTAATTTATTATATCATTTCAATAATTTTCATGTTTTCTTAATATCTTTTTTTTTTTGATGTTTAATATTTTTACTCTGTCTAGTAGAGATTATGCTTGTGAAGATAACTATGAGTTTTAAAGAGTGGTTGGACGTTAGTGGATCGATCTAGAAGTCTATCTCCGACGTCACTAAACAATTCTACTTCGATAAATTTAGGATAACGTATTATCAATTTTCTTTATAATTGAAATAATTTTTTTCATTTAATAAAGTTGTTAAAATTAATTTTTTTATTCATGCAGAAATATTTTGACTAAGATTTGCCAATCGAGGCGCTTGTTAGAGCAACGTGGGAAGCTATAACAAAAAAAGCTATGCTAACTTCTTCTACAAGTGTAGTTTGCTAGCCGATAGACCTACTTTTATTAGACAAGAGGTTTAGAACATGTGGTAATTAGATTTTACAAGACTCGATCGCATGGTTTGTTCGAGCTAGTATCGCGGAATTGATTCTTGGAGATGGATGGCCTTGATGCGGGTCCTTTCGGGCATACGAGAGGGTTTAATAGCTGTGAAAAAACACATCCGTCACTTGATAAATTGCACACTTTTTATTATTAATTACATGTTTTAGAAAATTTTAATTTTCTTCTCGTATTGTTTGTAATGCATTTTTTTAGGAGGCAAGATTGGGCCGTAAGCCAATTAGTTTTGAGTTGTTTCGGATGACTTAAAAGCGATGAGATGGTTCTTTCATCGATCTTCCTTTCAATAAACAATAGTAAGTGTTTTTTAATTTAAAATTTTATATATGAAAAGATAATCTAAAATTTATTTTAATCTTATAATAATGATATTATTATTTTGATTACGCGAAGCGTGTGGAATAACTCATCCATGAGGCAATTGCAATATAGGAGGCGGAAGGAATCTTAAAGCTAGAAGTTGATAAGAGTGCCATATACCTTGAGGTCAGTTAAGGAGAAAAAGAAAAGGTTATATGGTGTTAGCACACGAGAGGGTGCATTACCTATCCTAGTCAAGTGACAACGGCTCATCCTCTCGCGTCTTCGTATTACACCGTTGACCTTGTTAATGAAAAGCTTCGAGGGACTACGAGGTGACAAATGAAGTGATGAAAAAGATGCGGGTGAAATAACATGAGTTTCAAACCACGATCACGGAGAAGCGGATCACTATACATAGGCTTCACTCTTAGTAAGAAAATATGGCCTCTTTAGTGATGAGGTCGCCACGGACAACCGGGGTACCTATAGTCCATCGACCATTCGGGACTCCACCATTCGTCTCACGTAGCTTCCCATCTAGCCTCCCGTCCGACCCTCCACATAGCATTAGGAGGAGGATAAGAGATTAGATAAGATGAATGATAACACATTTTATAACTTTTTTTTTTATCAAACGTATTACTTGAATGTTATTGTTAATATTAATTTTATATGTTATTACTTGTAATTGTCAATTATTACATATAATATTAATAATTTAAAACAAACAAACAAAACAAAATTTTTTAAAAATAATTTTTTTGTCCAAAATTAATTAGCGATGGAATAGAGATAGTTTAGCAACGTATGCACTTAGCTTTGGATATTAGCGATGACATATCCATCATTATTCAGCGACGGATTAGCGACGAGAATCACGACGAGTCTCGAGACCAAAACAACAACGAGATGTATAAATATTAACGACGGAATTTTCATCACTAAAATAATGATAAAACCGATTTTTCCATCGCCAATTTTAGCGACGGAGCTATTGTTTGTCGCAACGTTGTCGGTAAGATGCTTTAACAATGTAATATATCCAATTAGCGACGAAAAAATGCGTCGCTAATTGTGTGTTTTTTTTGTAGTGAACTACATGACTAATTTTGATACTTTAGCCTAACAATGTTATCATAAGGATAGATTAAAAACTTAATGTATATTTAATGATAAAATTGACTCAATTAGGGATATAAAAATAGATTGGAGAATTATCTTATTATATAAAGAAAAATTGAACTATTAACCAATTTTTTTTATTAGAAAAATTCTTGAGTTTAAATAATTAAAAAAAAGAAGTTAAATAGAATTACGTAATAATATTACTTCCTCCGTCTAAAAAGGATTGTCGTCATTTTCATTTATATCTATTTCAAAATGCTTATTTGGTTAAAATTTTAAATATTATACTTTTCTAAAATACTCTTAATTAATAAAGAAAATCAATTCTTTCTTACATCAATATTCTTTATACATTCCGCTTAAAACATACAAATACTTTTAATATAAATTGCAAAGGAAAATTTTTTGTTACATGAAAAATATTTATTTTTATAAAAACTTTATTGCATGCCAAAATGTTGAGAGTAAATTATTTTTTTTCATAATTGTTTTATACTTACTCTTAATTAAGTTAATGATTTTTCATTTGATTTACCACCTTAATTTTGGATATTTTGTTTTAAAAAAATTAATATGGATTTCATGTAATGTATGATTAAATTTGAAAAATAATAATTTTTTAAAAATAGTATATTAGGAAAGTATGAACAAAAAAATATTTATATGTCATAAAAATTAATAATTTTCTTAAGTTCAAATAATTAAAAAAAAGAATTTAAATAAAATTACATAAAAACCTAGCATTTTTGGTATGTATAATTTAAAAAAAAATTGAGAAAGTTGTCATTTTAATTAATAAAAAATGAATCCACAATAAGCCGTTGTCAAAGCAGGGGCTGTTCCAAAAACAAATATTAACCAAGCACTATTTTTTTACACACATATATATATATAAACAACTAAAAGAAGTTGTGCTTTAAAAACACAATACTACCAAACAAGCCCTGTTGAAATTAGCTAGTTAAGATCAAACCTAGTTGAAAATCTTAACAAACAAATTAGTACCGAACCTTTAATAAGTCTGAGTTTTGAATAATTCACAAATAACTCGATTCATTTGCAACCCTACCCATCGTTGAAAGAAATGTAATGATTTCATGTCACAGAACATAAAACACAATTAAAATTTTGTTGGGAATGTGTTTAGCATTGCAATTTTTGGTTGTACAAGCAATTACAATTGTGAGGTTTGAAAATCATTAATGGTATTTTGTCTCACCGCGATTCATATTCCGCTATCGCTTTTGCATTTGCACTTGACCATAATATCCAACAATACCTAATTTCCAAATTTCGCAAACTAAGCTAGGTTTATGTGAACGATTTCATTACATATTGGTTTATAGTAGCAAACTTCAAATACAAAATAAACTCCACCGTCATCAAAATCATGAAGCCAGCAATATTTGAGGGAGGGAGGCGATTGGTGAGAAGGTAAAAAGCCTATATATGCCTTCGTTGAGGAGAATGGTGCAAATAATCAGGAAGTCCTCAGTCCTCTAGCATAATCCCCAGCAGAAATTCCATTACATCCTTATTTAGATATGGGAGAGGTACTTAAGAAAGTTTTGATAATTTGGTTGAATTCTGCTGCATTTTCAATTTGGGGTACATGGGATGTGTTCATTACTATTTCCAACTTCACGTTCTTCCCAATTAGCCTGCAAGCACAAATTTCACATTCAATGGCTTATTCAAAATATCACTTGGACTAATCTTATCATTGGCTAAAGCATCCAATTAATAACGAAAGATAAGTTTGACAGAATGTTAAAAAAGAAAGAGAAAGAAATGTAATGAAAGGAAAGGAAAGGAAAGGAAAGAAAAAGAATAACAAGGGAGGACGTACTTTTGTAATTCCTTAGCCATCCGTAGAGGAAATATCTGGTCTTTATCTCCCCATACTAACATGACATCCTTAATAGCAATTCCAAGGAACACACGAATTAGATATGCAAAATTGGTTTTACCATCGAATCAGTAGTGTGCTGTACACACACACACATGTATCTGTCAGATCATGTTAATATTTCACGAAATTTAATAAAATTAAATAGATAGGTTATTAATATTTTTTTCTAATTCTAATTAAAATATATAAATACTTAAATCAAAATTTAAAACAATCAAATGTATATATATAACTTTTTTTAAGGAATTGAATGAAATATAGCTAGGATGGTTATTTCCACTTCACCAATTGTTGTTACCACTTCATATTTTGTTCTTACCAACATTAATAACCATCGTTGGTATGTTTCTTTAATTAAATTATGCAATATTAATTAATAAAAAGGCCATTAATTAAATTTAAAATACTAGCAATGATTGCCTCCAATCAAACATAAATTATCTAATTTACTTGTAGTTTAGGCATATGCGCTTTGTACTCCATATTTATGATATTTAAAAGGAAAATCTAAAAGATTTAGGACAAATGAACAAATTTTACAATTTATTTCATTTTGATCTCTTATTTTTTCAAAAAGTATTTTTTAGTCTCTTATGTTTTCAAAAAATATTTTAGCACCTCATGTTTTTATCTTATTCTATTTTGGTCCCTTATAAATTCAAAAGATATTTTTGGTCTATCATGTTTTTAAAAGATGTTTTTAACCCTTCATATTTTCAAAATTTTATCGTTTCTTATGAAAACTCTCATCAAATTAATTTTTTTTAATGTAATTTTATTTATCAATAAATATGATTCTTTTTTCTCAATGTATGAATTTTTCAAAATATATATATATATATTTTAAATAATCATCCCTTCATCTCTACAGAATTTAAGTTCAAATTTAACATAATTAAAACAAGTAGAAATGAGAATGTGTGTCTAGCATGCAATCGTGTTGATGTGTGAGCAGAGGATCAAATTAAGGTTACCTACCTGTTGAAGTGAAGAAATATTTACTGCATCATCCTGTCCAATGGTTAATCCCCTCAGAAGTTCCACTTTCTTATTCCTATTTTCTGCGAACAATTTCTGCATACATGCATGATAAAACCATTTGTCATTTGAAGCTAATTGATCATATCAACAATCTGATGCACTTCGAAAGTTAAAAAATTCTCCTCATTAAGAATCAAAAAACAATCTAGTGTGTATAAATGAAGCAGCTGCAAATTAATGATTACTTTTAACGAAACAGTTTTAATTATTTACTAATTGCTATGAATATTTTTTGTTGGTGAGATCAAGAGAAACGTATTAATTGAGTTCTTTTGCAATATGGATAGCCTTTTTTTTTTTTTTTTTTTTTTTTAAGAAAAGGATTTTCAAGAGAGAAGAAAATGGAATTATTTGTATATGGCCAGCTAATTACCAAAGTAAACATGCTTGGATTTTTTATTTGCCCAATTGGATATAGAGGAGAAGTCTACACCTAATACAAGACTACTTGTTCCCTTACATTAAGGAATGGTCTCGCCAGCTTTCATTTATCAGCTATCTGTCCAACAACCTCATCTTGATTTTCTTGGACGTTAACCTTCCGTGTGGCACTAATCAAATAATATGTTAATGAAGAAGATGATATTCGTTTTCTTAATTAGTAGTCAGAAAATGATGTTGATTTTAAGACTAAACAAAGGGTGAAATAAAAGAACATAAGCGTTTGTTAAGTAATTGTTGTACTACGGAGACATGCAACAGGGAGGAATGATATTCATTTGTTTCAAGAAAAAAAAAGAGAGCTATAAAATACAAGACTAAAATTAATGTCAGGGTTTTTATTTATTTTTTTAAAATCATGAAAAGGCCACATGATACTACAATAGGAAAGATAAAAGAGTAATTTAAAAAGGGAAGGTGCCAAGTGCAAAAAGAGTCAAAAGATGGTAAACTTGTAAATATAAATCAATGGGAGGCAGGTGATTATATGACTGTTGATGGCGTAATTTATAGAAGGGAACGCTATGGAATTTTACTGTAGCAATGGGGGAGGTGAGAGTGGGTGTTAAAAGAAAAAACAAAAGGGAAATTGATAAGGATCTAGTTTCTTTAATAGTCATGGTCTAGGTTTATATATATATATACACACACACTTATGTTCACCTCATTACACATGATGGTGATTTCTTGCATGCTTCAAGCAAGACATCACGGAATTGACATTTTATGAGCTCTTTCCTCCTTATGCCTAAAAAAAAATCCACCTTGTCTAGGAAATGATTTTACTGAATATTTTTGTAGAATTTACTTCCTGAAAATGAGTAGATTCCATTTTGTCAATTTCCTAACAATGATTGAAATTTGCCAGGAACAATCTTTTGGTAAGACTAGCAATAATGCTCTTCAATTTACCCTTTCTATTCCCACAGAGACAAATTAAGAAAAATCCTTCCTAGGCCAAATTATTGGTTGTTAACCTTGTAAAATTGAGCAAGAAATCACGACACATCAAGAAAAACAAGAGAGAGAGAGAGAGAGAGAGGGGGGGGGGGGTGTGGTGCTAAAAATAAAGAAATCACGTACGTTTATGAAGTCATTCAAGAAAAAATCAGGAACCATCTGGAGACCACGCTTGGACACAGCGACACCAAACAAAGCTCTCAAATCTGAAGGTGTCCGTGGCAACATAAGATCGTCAATTTTTTCCAGTTTTGCCTTCTTCACAAGCTCTTCATTATCCTTCTTCGTCATGTTAACTCCAGAGCTTGCTATGACCACCTTCTCAACCCTCTCAGGAAACAGCCTTGCAATGTGGTATGACACGAACCCACCATAGCTTGTGCCCACCAAAGAATACTTCTCCACCCCTAATGTTTCAAGCAGCTTTGCCACGGACTCTGCCTGAAAGATCTCAGATCTTTCTAAGGATTTTGTTGTTGAATCACCGAAAAATATTAAGTCAGGGACGTACAAGTTGAAGTCAGGTGCAAAGAATTCAACCTGCAAAAGATTTCACCGAATATGGTCAAAATTATGACTTTATACACATTTTTTTCATTGAAATCTCAGCATCTATATACCGACATAGCATGCGAATAGGTCAAAAAATTTGGCCTAAAGCGTGGAATTGTTTGCATCAGGAATAGAACCCAGCAACAGCTATGTGTATGCCTAAACCACACATTTCAGGCAAACCCAACAATTATATTTTAAAGATTTATGAATTAATGCCAGTGTTCGTGATTTCTGGAAAGGGAAATTCAGGATTGACTCTACGCATAAATGAAAGGGGATCATGGGGGTTGATTCTCTAAAAAAGAAAAGAAAAGAAAGAACCAAACCTGACGGCGCCATTGCCATAGAGAGACAGGACCGAAGCCATGAATGAAGACCAAAGTTGGTTTGGTTTGGTGAAGTTGATTGGGAGCCCAAAAGTGGATGGTGGTCTCATCACTAACGTTGATGGATTTTTGCGAAAGGCCAGAGGAGGTGAAACAACGACGAAGATAGAAGGCGTAAAGTGACGCAAAGCTGAGAAAGGATGGAGCCATTGAGGAGGGGAAAGGAGAGTAATTAATTAGTTTGAGAGGTTACATATATATTCTATAAATAAACCATTGCAAGAGGAGAGGGCCAAAGTTTCAGAGAGATAGGACAGTTGATGATCATAATGGGCCAGCAGCTGCAAGCATTCTTTATGTGACCTCTTAATTAGTTCCAGAGTCAGTGCGTGTGTATATATATACACACACACACATGTATGCAGATACATGTATGTATGTGGTATTAATTTATCCATTAATTCTATCTCTCTCTTTTTTATTTTAATTTTTGTGTCTATCTTTTTCTTTATCAAATAAATATTAATAGTTATTCCAACATAAAAGAAGGGAGGCTAGGTTCTTAACAACTACAACAGTAATGCTCTTTCCTCTTGCATAAATGATTATGGTTTATAGGTCCTTCATACACTTGGTAAAAAGGCAATGTTCAAGAATTAATCGGATAGTCCGCAATATTAAGTGGCGGTTAGCTTTTCTAAATGCTGAAGTGCATCATCTCCCTCGAATTAAATTTGATCACGGACCTATTCTCTTGAACCTAAACGTTTGTAGAAATCAAGTTGCTAGTCTTAGAAATTTAAGATTTCGAGTTGCTTGGTTATTACGACTCGACTTTTGTGAATTTGTCAAGAATACTTGGAAAAATGATACCTCTTTCCTAGTAGCCAATGATGATTTTATTTATGCTATTAAAAGGTGGAGCAATGACAACTTTAGTAACATATTCAAGAACAAAAGGAGACTATTAGCATATCTATTTGGTATTGAGAATGTGCTATCTATTAGCCATAATCGTTTCCTTATTCATCTTGATGGTATATTAAGAAAGCATTATGAAGACATTCTATTACAAGAAGAGCTCTACTGGTTTTAGAAGTCTTGGTGTGAATGGCTAGCCTATGGAGACATAAAATACTAATTATTACCACTTAATGATAATGGTTAAAAAAATGAAATACAAGAGTGGTGAGATTACGAGATGAGAACAACAATTGGTGTTGTAAGGATCATGAATTACAAGTTTTTATTCTTAGCTACTATAAAAATTTATTCTTAGAAGAGGGGATTACAAGCATTGACTCCTTATCTCATGGGCTATTTCCTCAACTGTCTTATGCTCTCATTGAACTTCTTAACTTAATGGTGTTTGATGACAAAGTAAGGAGGGCTCTTTTTGACATGAAGCCTTATAAAGCCTAGGTGTTGATGGGCTACATGCGGCTTTCTACCGGACTCAATTGCAAATAGCCGATAAGTCATTACGCCATTTCATTCAATAAGTCTTCCAATGGGATGTTTGAGATCCTTCCTTTACTAGAGCTTTCTAGTCCCGATTACAAAAGTAAAGATGTTAGAGACGAGTTGCTAAATTCTACCTTATTGGCCTTTGTAATGTTGGCTAAGGCACTTATTATCCTTCTTTTAATCATTGCACCTATTCAAGTCAGTCATGTCCTAGAAAGAAGAATAACTGATAAAACCATTATTACTCGGGAGGTCCTCCACTCAATGAGAAGGAAAATGGGTAAAAAAGGCTACATGGTTGTCAAAATAGACCTAGAGAAAGCTTATGACAAGCTTAGATGAGATTTGTTTTAGACACCTTGAGTGATATGGGAATACCTCATCACTTATGTTCAACTATTATAAAGTGTCTCTCTTTTGCCTCTCTCCAAATTGCCTCCAATGGCAACATAAGCTCTTTTGAATCATCCAAAGATAATTTGGCAAGAGACCCTATGTCTCTTTATCTTTTTGTTTTATGTATGGAGCGGCTGAGTCGGTTATTCCGGACTAAAGTGTAAAATAACGAGATGGAAGCTAACTTTTCTAAGCAAAGATGAGCCACATATCTCTCATATTTTCTTAGTTGATGATCTAATCCTTTATGCGAAAGTCGATACCGATTGACTAAGGGTTATAACGGAGGTTCTTCATAAGTTTTGTTATGCTACTGGTTAGAAAGTCAATGTATCGAAAATAAGAATGTTATGTAGTTCAAATGTTCCGGATGGCGGGACTAGGATTCTCGGTCCATTTTTGAGTTTCCATTTAACGAGAGGACTTAGGTTGGTATTTCGATGCTCCTCTCCATCATAGAAGGTTAACATGATCACATATGAGCATATAGTGGACAAGGTTAGGATGAGGCTTTCCAGTTGGTAGTCTTGTCATCTCTCTCTTGTGGGTAAGGCAACCTTGACTCAATCATTTTGTTCGACCATTCACATTTACAACATGTAGACTATTAGGTTACCTACTGCTACTATCAATGCCATTGAGAAACTTTGTTGCTATTTTGTTTAGGGAAACTCGATATTTAATAGAAAATTCATCTAATTTCTTAAGATGGGGTTTATCAAACAAAGAAGGTTGAGGCCTTGGATTGAGAAAGTTAGTGGATGTGAATACTGCCTTACTTATGATGATTAGGTGGGATGTTATAATGAGGAAGTCTTCTCTTTGGATTTAGATTCCGTACAACAAATACAAAATCTCTACTTAGTTGATACCTACATTGATCTCTCGTAATAAATTTTTTAATCTTTAGAGAAGTCTTACTCCGATTTGGTAACAAGTTTATGATAGTATCGGTTGGTCAATCGATAATGGCACCCGAATTGGATTTTAGACAAATACTTGGGTGTCCGACTTGGATCCGATTTATGATCATGTAAGTCATCAAATTTTGAATGACATGTTAAGTCATCATATTGAAGATTATATCACACCATATGGGAAATGAAGGTGGGATAAGTTCATGGTATGCCTTTCCAATATTATTTATTTAAAAATTACTAGTATGTTTTCTTATTTAGATAATGATATTAATGACATGCCTTGCTAGAATCACATTAGCACTAGTTTATTCTTCATCAAATTAGTATATATGTTTATCCTTGCTTTAGTCATAACTATTTCAATAGGAAATTAGGAATTAGTTTGGTATTGGAAGGGTCCTCAAAGTATTTGAACCTTTCTTTGGTTGGCCATTCATGATAGACCGTTGACCAATGAATAATGACTCGATAGGGGAATTTCTACGAAGCTTCTTGTTTACATTGTCATGCTATTTCTAAAACAATTCTTCATATTTTTAAAGAATGTTTAGTAGTTAAATCCATTTGAAGGTCTTGTGGTGCAATACATGTGAATCGTAACTTTTTAGTCTTAACTACCCAAGACTAGTTTTGGTCTAATCTTCGATGCACTAAAATACCAACATCCGGAGCCGTTTCTTGCAGCACTTGGTTTGGAACCTATTGTTGGATGCTATGGTCATGGCATAATTAAAAAAAACTTTTTGAAAAAGGTTTTATGTATCCTACCTGACCTTTTGGTGTGATATTTTCTCTTACATAAGTCAAATAACTTATAGTATGGAGATTGTTTTCTATTTTAGCAAGATCGAAACAAGAGGCTCATTCAGAATGATATAGGTATCTAGCTGTATGATTTTTCTTATCACATAAGAGTATGTTGTATTATGGTTGTAGGGTTATGGAGCATCCTTATTTAGTTTAGAGTTAACATGGAAACTGGGGTTTAGACAAGTTTCGCAAAAACCGGCTCCATGATAGCGATCCAATTATTATATACTAGTGATAAGAGCTAAGGAATTCATTATTAGTTAATTAACAATATTCACAAGCTACTCCAATGAGATTGGATAGTTTGTGTCTCTTATGCCTTTAGAGAGACCAATCGTGCGGCGAATTGGCTCGCTTCCCATTCTTACTCCCTTCCATTTGGTATTTCTTATTTACCAACTACTTCTTTATTGGCCTTCTCTTAGAAAATATTTATAAAGTTGCAACTCCAAAAATGTATAACATGAATTAAGTCTGTTTAGAGTCTGTGTCTCTCATTTGAATAAAAAAAATGAATATTAATAGTTATTCAAACAACCATATTAATAATTACTCAAACAACTATGTCTCTTTTGTCCATAAATTTAAGAGAAAAAAAATTAAACAAACATGGAAATATTTATTTTTTCACTTTTATGTATGGTGATATGATTTTTTTCTCTCCAAAATAAGCCTACAAAATAAGTATGAATAATTACTATTTAAGTGTTTTAATTTGTATTGAGATAATAACATAATCAATTTTTTTTACTTTGAAAATTTTCACAATCTAAATATGCTAAATTTTATTTGTTTTAAATGAATGTGTGCATCCTCAAAATTGTAACATAAAAGTTGAAAATATGACATGAATGACTTGAAAATATTAATGATGTGTCATTTAAATAATGAGATGACAATTATGACTTGAATATTAAGGGATAATGTGAACCTAATGACATGGAAAAACAATTTTAGGGGAAATTTCCATCCATTTCTTCTTTCTTTTTACTTTTTTCAAGAAAATATCGACCGGATGGTTCAATTGAAAGGTAAAAAGCTTGACTTGTTACTTAATAATTTTCACGGTAGTATGGATTAGATAATGATAAAACATTTAGTTTTATAGAAAAAATCATCGATGTATCTATTTTGCTAGTATTTATGGCTAGCAAGCTATGAAATCTATGGCAAATGGATATGAAATATGCTTTCTTATATGGAATGTTGGATCAAGATATCTACATGAACCAACCATAAGGGTTTGAGAATAAAAATTATCAATAATTTATGTGTAAGTTGAGAAAGATCTTGTTTGGTTTAAAACAAGCACTTAAAGCATGGTATGAAAAGATGGTAGAGTTTTTTTTAATTAGATATGGATATTTAGTAGCTCCGTCGGACTCAAGCATGTTCGTTGGAGTTCAAGATGGACAAATGACAACAATGTTAGTGTATGTAAATGATCTCATCAATATTGGAAATGATGGAAAAAAGTTATTTGAACAAAAGAGAATTTGTTAACTTATTTCCACATAAAGATTAGGAGAGCTCAAACACTTTCTTAGGCTAAAAGTAGATCATAGGATGAAACTTTATTTCTATATTAATAAAAGTATGCAAAAGATCTATTGTAAAATTTTAAGATGCTCAATGGCAAACCTAGTTTATCACCAATGAAGGCTAATGCTAGCTCGTGCTCAATTAATGGAAAAGATTTAGAAAATCCAATAATGTATCAACGAGTTGATAGGTAGTTTAATCTATCTAACTATATTTTGACTTGATATATATATATATATGTATAGGTATGTATATATATCTATCTATACATATATCTATGTACATATATATATATAGTTAGTTAGTTAGTTAGTTAGTTAGTTAGTAAATTCATGTAAAGTCTAAAAACCCACATTTGAAGCAATTTTAAGAATCTTAAGATATGTTAAAAGGAAAATTGACTATAGCATGATATACAAGAGAGGTGAAGAATGCATAGTTATTTGAAAACCCAATGTTTCATTTAAGAACAAAACATGTGGAAGTATACTATCATTATTTATGGAAAAAGTATCTATAAGAAGAAATTAGAATGGAGAAAATCAACATTAACAATCAAGTAGTAAACATATTTACTAAAAGTATTGCTAGTACCAAGTTTAAAGAGTTTTGAGAACAATTTGGAATCATTATAAGGAAGTAATGAAGTCTAAGGGTCAAGTTGTAGACATTTTAACCAAGGCATTAACGTAAGAAGATTTCTACAAATTAAGAGTTTTGTTAGGAGTTATCTAGAGACAAGTTTAAGGAGGAATGTTGATAGATAAACTTGTTATAGAATTTAGTAATGGTTTATGTATGCATTTAATCGGTTCATGCATTAGTCACACTCGTTACTTTGTATTTAAGCTAGTGTTTATATTAATTTGGTACATGTATAAAATCTTATTAATGCATGTAGAAGTTCAAGGATGGTGAATACACTAGGAGTTCTATAAATACCTATATAAGTGTTTGAGTGAGTGCAATGTGTGATAAACATAAGTAAGAGTCAAGGAGATTAATGTCTAAGGGTTACCAAGACATATGAGTGGTGAGTGAGTACTTGCAATATGAGTGTGCTATAAATATTTGAGTGAGTGTAGTATGTGACAAACATATATGAAATAATTTATCTATACTATTAATTTGTAATATTTAGTGGTATAATAAATTGTGTTATTATTATTCAATGAATTGTGTAACGACCCCGACCTAGGGTCGAGATAGGTCGAGGGTATTATCGATATGACCTACATTTAACGTGTAATGAGTGAAAAAGCCTCCTCTCTTATCTTATCTAATGCATTAGCAAAAGTGGGCATTTAACTTGCATAATGTCCGTAATGAGTATGGAATACTAGGTCCTCTTAAACCTAATTTTGGGTATAACTTGTTCATTTTCTTTAGGTTCTATTAAACCTTACTAGTTTCATTTAAACCTCTTCTAATCATTTAACCATTCCATTTTTCTTTTGATCTTACCCTTAACATTCATCCCTAATATCCTTACTTGTCATTTTGATTTGCAATCATTTTCATAATCTTATCAATTATACCATCCAAATCATATTAGTTATCTATACATCGATAAGCTACAACTAACAAAATTGACGTAATAAGCTTTCATTTACACCAAAACAATAATTGGTTAATTGATCTACATCTATATCAAAAATGTCTAACTTGCTATATATATGCACTAAAAATAAAGCTAAGCCATACATGATTTCTCATATTCATTAACCCAAACTAAAGCACATAAAATGATAAGTCCGTCACTTGTCTCGACAAGTAACCCTTCATTTGTCTTTATCATTTCCTATACCATAAGAAAATAATAACGAGCAAGAGGATGCTCGGTAAGTATAATTCATGCAATGCATGTGATATCCTTTATGCATGAATGCATATGATTTATCTTTTATAAAAATCCTTTTCATGCCTTTGAAACCATTTTCCTTTTCCTTTTCCTTTTCGGATGCACCATTTCCTTTATCACTTCTTCGATTGGGGCCTTCATCAAATCCCTCTAACCGTCAAGGCCTTTATCAAATCCCTCAATGAAGAAATATTGTTACCACATTCTTTAGTTAGAGCCTTCACCAATTCTCCTAACTATTGAGGCCTTTGCTAAATCCCTCGATGAATAAGCGGGCTAATTTCTTCACTTGAGGCCTTCGCCAAATCCCTCAACTCGTCGAGGCCTTTACCGAATCCCTCGATGAAGAAATGGCATTTTCATGAAAAAAATCATGAAAATCATGAAAACCCTTTTCCTTTCATAAAAACTATTTCTTTTTCCTTTAATCAAAATCATGAATAAAATTCCTTTTTCATAATAATGATGTGCATGAGCATATGCATTTAAGTGAAATACATTGGAATAAACATGACCTCAACATATATACCATATCATACTCAAAGAGCATATATAAACATTATGATTGATTCATATGTTTCAAATAATTAAGTATGCATACAACATGGACAATCCATCATATGGAAAGCATCATATAGTAGCCAATCATCATGACCATAATAAACATTCATCTTTTACATGTACATGATCATATTCATATCATTCATATCTCTAAACCTCACATTTAACATTTGCCTCTTTAACCTTGTTTTCCATACAAAGTTAGGCTAAGTGAAGGATAACTTTCATCCTTTCATTCTAGCCTTTAGAATGTCTTTAAGACATTTCATCAAACACATAGTACGTATTAAGTAAAATAACTATCAATTTATACATGTTCATGGATTGTTCATCCATCTTGATCTTAGAATAAGGACACATTTTAAATTTGAATATTCACACCATTCAATTATTCAAATATTATCATTATCATCACATAATCATTATCATACCATTACAATTCAATCGTTTTCACATAATCCTCAATAACATATTAGTTAACCTTCATCAAAACATACCCTAAATTAACTCTAATTACCCTTCAAACATCTAATTCCTATGGTGTATGTGAAGGATTATACTTACCTCACTTAGAATTTGGCCCTTGTCCTTCTCTTTCTTCTTGTTCCCTTCCTAAAAATTTGACCAAATAAGGAAATTCTTCCTTCTCCTTGCTTAATCTTCTAGGATGGTTTGGAGGCTAATTTAAGATGTTTGTAGATGGATTATAGTGATTGAAAAGTGTTGGATTGGGATGGGTAAAGTCTCCTTTTTTAATTTTTTTAGGGTTTTTCTCTTTTTTCTCCCCACTTTCTCTTCTCTTTTTTTTTTTTTTCATAATTTTACATTTTTCATCAATTTGGCCCCCATGTAGGCCAATCCTAAAGTTATTCTAGTCCATAAAATTTCTTAATTATTTCGATGAAGGACTTAAACATTTAATCTAACTCAATCATTCAATAAACACACCTTCTATTAATTAAACAAAATATCCATATATCACAATTATATTTTTTAGGAGGGTTTTAGCATTTTAGGTCACGGATATTACATCTTTCTCTCATTACAAAAATTCCATCCTCGAAACTCCTACCTAACTAAAAATTCAGGATATTTTGCTTTCATTTCCTTTTCTCTTTCTCACCTTTTACTTATTTTGCTTTCTATGTATTTTATTTTTATTTTTTATTGCTATTATTAATTTTTATTTTGATCATGGTTATATTATTTTTAAACCGGACCCATGATTAACTATGTTTTTCACCGCTAACATCAGTGCTCAATAATTTCTCTTCAAGAACAGCAACATCGGCCCATTTTTGCTACAGGGTTTTAGCACAAATTTCCATTAATATCTGGCAAAAAGGGTATGGCGCCATCCATTGTTAATACCTGGCCCGAACAACGGAAGGCTGCGATCATTGCTTTTCTACGTGTGAAATCCAAGGCAACAGCTACACAAAGGAGAAAGGTAGTGCTTAGTACTATAGCCTATAGGGCCATACCCAGCCTTCATCAACTTTTGGCCCTTGGGCCTTGGGAGATAGACTTGACACGTATCAATTCATCTCCTCGCACGCGCGCATTACAAATGAAACTAAAATTTTTTTTTCCTTTTCCATTATGACTCAGTTGTACTGTTTACAACATGTGTTTTTTAGTCGATTTTTGGGTTCGTTTGCTTATGATTGACTTTTTGTTTTATTTTTAATTTCCATCATGTCACTCGATAAATTTATAAATTTCGTATTTGTCCTTGATTGATTCTGTTTTAATTTGTTTTTTCAGCTTTTTCTATCATTTCCTGTCTTTCATTGCTTTTTTTTTTTGTTTCCTCGTTTTTGTGTTTTTGTTAGAGGAGTAACTCGCAAATCAAGGGTCTCCTTCGTTGTTGTTGGCGGTTGATTCTTTTATAATAAGTATCATGCTGATGGCTATTACTAATACGTTCTTTTCTTTTTTGTTTTTTTTTTTTTGCTTTCAACGGTTTTGATGGAATGTTTTCAAGGATTCATATTATCATTTCAGCATCCTACTCATCTACGTATACAATCTTATCTCTATATCCCTGCCTCTGACACGTTTTTTTTTTGTCAGATTTTATTGTTTGGGTTTGGGCCCACCCGATTTTTGTTTTTGTTTTTTAGTGGTTCCTTTCTTTTTCCTTAAATAAAAAATAAATAAACATTCATTAAATAAATAAATAAATAAATAAAAATTCATTACTGGGATTTTTTTTTGGGAAAATAAATTGTTTTCTGATACTCAGCTGTACTATATAAATATATAAAGTAAGCAAGAATTTTTTTTTCAATTTTTTATATAAAAATAAATTCATCATAATATTGAGTTGTTTTTTTTTTTTTTAAAAAAAATGTTCTCTTTGTGAAAAAAGAAAAAAATAACTTAATTTTTTAGTTGATTGATGAAACAATTCCTTTGATCGTTTTTTTAAAATATATTGAAGCTTTGATTTTTATTTTTGGTAATATAAATATTGAAGTTTCAAATAGAATGCATATAGTATTTTTTAATAAATAAATAAATAAAATGCATGTATATCATGCTAATGATCCATTTCTTATCCATCAATGATAAATTATATATATATATATAAAATTAACTATTGAGTTTGCTTTAGTTGTAGACTCGAAGCATCTCTAATGGTGCTCTTTACTTTTAGCTAGCATTTTTAATGTAAATAGAGAGTATCATTAATTATATAGATAGAAGATCAATATCCTCTTTAATCCTACTCTCTATTTAACTCTTTATTTTGATAAAATCTATAAAACCCATAGAGACTATTGGTGAAGAGGTTGAGTGGCATTGGAAATAGTAATTTTCATTAATAAAATATAAGATAAAGAGTCATTTGGACTCTCTAGTATTGGAGAGCCAAAGACACTCTTTATACTAATTTTAAAGATAAAGATTGTGATAAAGAGAGCATTGAAGATGAAATTTGGATCAAACCTCTTTATTATAAAGAAAAATCTTAATATAAAGAGAGCATTGGAGATGCTCTCAATGGCATCGTAGTGTCAACATAACTTTTATTTTTTACATATGACTAATGGCCTTTGAATAACCAGTTCATTTTGCCTCAACTATTCTAAGAGAAGTTTAAATCCGTTTCGTTCGAATATTGATCGGTCTAGGTTTTATGTGATTTTAGCATTATTTTTAGGCAATATATGCAAGTTTTTACAATTTGATTCATGATGTTTTTTAAAAATATTTTAATCTATAACTTTATTTGTGACACACTTTAGTCTCTATATGCAGAAAAAAAAAAAGAGAAACAAAGAGAGAGAAGAACGAGAAGAGAGAGCGCTGGTCAAGCTTGGCTAGATTTATTCTAACTACTTTAGCTAACAATGATATTCCATTCAATTTATTTATAGAGTTGATTTTGTTTATTGTGGTTTTAAAGTACAAAATGATTGGAGAAAGTAGATCTAAATTTCAAAATATTATGAGTTTTTGAATTTAATTTGATTTTTTTTTATGCATTATAATCAATTTCTAAACATTTTTTTGGACCTCATTTCATTGTTTTTAAAGTGTTTTGGAACAAAAATGAAGCATGAATTGAGTTTTAAAGTAAAAAAAACCATAAAAATCCCTTTTTTTTTTTTTTTTGCAAACTTTCTAACGAACTCAAGTTCGTCGGCAGTCGCAATAAAAGATGCGTTGTCTACTGCTCTTTCGTTTTTTTTTTTTTTTTTTTTCCTCTGATATGTTGCCAGCCCAAGCCAACCAAGCCTGCTTTTGCAGACATGTGCCTTGGACCTACAAGCCCAAAGGCACAAGCCTGCTTCTTCAAAGCCCAAGGCTCTAGCAACTTGGTTTTTTTCTCTTTGTATTTTTTTATTATTGATTTTGTCCTAAATTTATGAAAAAATATATTTTTTTACATGCAGCCTATAGATTAAAAAATATATTTGCTTCGATTTGTCATTTTTGAATTTTTTACTTTCAAAATTTAAGATGATTTCTTCTAATTGTCATTTTTTGTGAAAACATCCAATTAATTTTTTAATTTATTTTTTATATAATTTTATTTGTTAAAAAATATGATTTATTTTTCTATGTGTATGGATTTTAAAAAAAATTTTAGATTGTAATTATTTTTTCTTTTTTAAAAATAGATTAATATAATTTATATGATAAATTTATATAATTTTTAAATAAGAGCAATATATATATATATATATATATATATATATATATATATATATATATATAATCAATTAAAAAATGAATTTTAAATATGCTCTTTGATTTTTATTTATATAATGAAAATTTATCGAAATCAATTTTGTACCATGTGTGTCTATATATATATATATATATATATATAAGTCAATTCTATATGTACTTTCAATTTATTTTGACATAATTCTTGCCAAATTAATGTATTAGTGTTATTTATTTATTTTAATAATGCTAAATATTAAGAAAATATAACAATAAAATTTTAAGAAATAATATAAATCGTTAGACATAAACTTAAAATAGAACCTAATTATAGATCTTATTGATCTAATGTTCCAAGCGTTCTTTTTTTCCTTTATTCCTTTCAAATTTTTTCTCAGACGTGCAAAAGCCCTGGAACCAACCGCCTTGAATGCAGATGCCTCCCAAGCTGCCAGGGCCGTAGAGAGGGCCGATATGCATTGAACCTCTTACTAGAAAAAGAACGTTAACAACCTAATCATGTTTTACCAAACCCCTATGTCTTTTGAGATCCAAACAAGGGTTGTGTCTAGCAAGACATGAATGGTGTCGTGTCTAAAGGAAAAGCAGCATAATGATTAACTAACTAGCATGCGATAATGTTATTAATTACTAGTCTTAATTAGACTCTTAGTGGCTTCTAGCACCTTTTTTAAGATACCTCAAAGCCATGATGCCGATAAGCTAGAACCAAATCAGATAGTTTGTGCATGCTCCAACTATTTTCCTGATCACTGAGGATTGCTCCGTTTGTCGCAGAGTGAACGAGTTTTTTTTTTAAAAAAACATGCAACCTTATCAGCTTGAAGACAAGTTACCCTTTTTATCAGTCCATGATTAACACGTGGCAATAGCCCATGTAAATAGTGGGTACAATGTCTGTCGTATGTTTAGACTTGCCGAGTCTTATACAGCTCAGAAGCAGTAGCCTACTAGCTGCTAATAAGGTGAAGCCATCTTCGAAACTGGACCATTTGGGGAGAGGATCGCTAATTTGGTATGTTATTGCATTCCATAAATATATTGGTTGCATTGCTTTTTGTTATGCTCTAATGCTAATCTTGACATTACTAAAAGTTCATAGGCTCAGAAAGACTTAGCATTAGCAGTATGACTTATTAATAACCATACTTCATATTGTAACCGTGTAGTTAATTATCAGATGAGAATCAAATTGCAATGATTCAATTATAAACATTAGTAGCATGCAATGCATATATGGCCTGCCTGAATAATTCTATTTTCAAGGAATTAAATGCATGGTGTTTGGTAAAACTCCCCTGAGAGACTGAAGTGGTTGTGGGTAGGTTGATTGGTTCACCCTTTTTATTTGACCTCTTGAGCCGCATAATTCTATAGCCTATGCTTTAAGGTCCTTTCATGCCACTTGCTTGACTTACATCTCAATTCACATTATTGGGCAGGCGTTAATGCATACAAAATTCTGATGGTTCAACAATGATTAGGGTTTGGGGTAGGACAAGTGTAGTACCATTTCTTTTACGAACTGCGATAGTACCATTGCTATCACCATTGAAAGGTTGCATGAATGTGGCCAGAAGAGCTTGTTATTAAATATTTGGTATATGTAAGGGGAGATTTCATTTTAGCCTAGTCATGGAGTCAATTTTTTCTAGAAGCTTTCCTTTTAACTTGTAGGTCACTAATACTGTGGGTCGTTATAGAAACTCTTTTAAAAATCCCGTACTTGTCTGGTTTGGTATCGTCTGATCCTGACATCTTAATACCTTAACCAAAAGGCTTTGGCGTGAAAATCCTTGTCTATCCAAGAACATCGAATTAGAAATTAGAGATTATATGGCATTCTTTTGTTTTTTTTTTCATTTTTCATGTGGACTTCATCAAAACATTACACATCTTAATTGTCTGGTTTTGCAACAGAGGCTAGAATAATTAATGTAAAATTTGTTTATTTAGATCAGGATCTATGCCTGCACAATTTCTTTTAATTTGTTTATATTTAAGCTGCCAGCCAGGGGATGGATGTGGACCTTGCACCATCAGCTGCTTTGGAAGGGAAGATACAAATACATGTATGCATGGACCATGGAAGCAGAAAAGAAGCTTGAAAATGCAGTTGTTTGTTTCTCTTTTTCTATCAATGTTGTACAAAGTCAAGAGGCAGCCAAGTCATCCCTCTCTCTAACTAACTTGAAGACAAGACTTGATATTTTAATCCTCAAATCATGCAATAGGATCTTTTCTATATAAATTATAGTTCCAATAATCGCAGAATACCCAAGGCATAGTTCCATCTATTTTGAGAGTAGTAGGTGAGTGAACAAAATAAAAGGGCCGGCCCTCATTGAAGTTTTTTCACATCAGAAAACTGCGTCCATCTCATCTTTTCTCCTGTTCTTTTCATATAGTGTGTAAAATATCAAATTTTCTATGTTCAGGACCAATCATTTCTTCATATTGTTTATTCTCTAAAAGACTATCAGAAGTTTGATTGATCCGTATTGTTGATACAAGATGACTATGAAGAAAGTCACATTAAAATCTATGATCTTTAGTTGTTGTAGCAGCCCCTTGCCAGAATCGGAAAATCCGATCTTGAAACAAAGTTCTTTTCAGAGGCTATCTCTCTCTGATGTGAGCGATCCCAGTTTACCACTATCCATAGAAGATATCTCAAATTCTTTCACTGGCTCAAAGCTGCACATATTTACATTTTCAGAGCTAAGAGTTACAACTCAGAATTTCTTGCGAAGTAATCTTCTTGGTGAAGGTGGGTTTGGACCAGTCTATAAGGGGTTTGTGGATGATAAGCTTAGGCCTGGATTGGATGCTCAACCTGTAGCTGTAAAGTCACTAGATTTGGATGGCATGCAAGGACACAAGGAGTGGATGGTTAGTTTTACTCATTCAAGTTATAAAAGAATTTTCTGTTTGGAATGATTTCGAGACAATTTACCCTTTCAGATTACCAACTCTGAAATAATCTTCCCCCCACCCCCCTCTCTGACCACTTCTAAGTTTTAGCACCAACTCTTGATTACATTTAATTCCAATTAAAAACATTTTGGTGTTTTTCTTACAGGCAGAAATAATCTTTCTTGGACAACTGAGGCATTCCCATCTAGTTAAGCTGATTGGATATTGTTGCGAGGAGGACCAGAGACTCCTAGTATACGAGTACATGCCAAGAGGCAGCTTAGAGAATCAACTATTCAGAAGTATGTTGCTTCTCCTCTTTTCTTTTTTTTTCCTTTCACATCATGGCATTGTTTTAGAGGAAAGTGACTTTGATTCTAATCGTCCTAATAGATGAAACACTCATAAATCAAGATTGTAGCCAAACAAGACCAAAACTTGTAGAAATTTCTCACCTACATAAAAATTAAGCAGAATTGAACAAATTTTAGAAAAAGGAAGGATGATTTATGTCATGTGTTTGTTGGACATCTGAAAACATATTGAGAGGAAATTTGGGAATTTAAACTCTTAGCATCAGTGCCAAAATTGTGTTCTGTTGATTTCCGTTGAATTAACTCAGGTAATACTTTATTTGTTATTGCTGTTAATAATTCTGTTCTTTCTTTTTCTTGGTTAATATGCATGTAGGATATTCTGCTGCATTGCCGTGGTCAACTAGGATGAAAATTGCGCTGGGAGCAGCTAAGGGTCTCGCGTTTCTCCATGAAACTGACAAACCAGTGATATACCGGGATTTTAAATCTTCAAATATCTTGTTGGACTCGGTAATCCCCTCTCTTGAGCTTTATTTCCCATCACATGCAACAAAATAGATATTTATGCTAATTAAATTGATGCTAAAGACCATTTCTCTCGATCCTTGTAGGATTACACTGCTAAACTCTCAGACTTTGGACTTGCAAAGGATGGTCCTGAAGGAGAAGAGACACATGTGACAACACGTGTAATGGGAACACAAGGCTACGCTGCGCCTGAGTATGTCATGACTGGTAATTGATGTTGCTCAATTTTTGTTATGTTCTTCTCTATTTGAATTTCTTTAATTCCCTAATTTTGAAGCCTATCTATTATGCTTGTATTAATTTTTTTTTTTTTAGTTCACATAAATTCTACTAACAGTGACCCTTCACCGAATAGAAGCTGCCACCACCTATTTTAAAAATGTTTTTATCTGGTAGTTTCTATTCCATTTGGAACCTAACCCAATCCAATATCCTGATTCCAGGTCACTTGACAACCATGAGTGATGTATACAGCTTTGGGGTTGTTCTGTTAGAGTTGCTTACAGGTAAACGATCGATGGATAGCACCCGCCCAGGTCGAGACCAAAGCCTTGTGGAATGGGCAAGACCTCTGTTGAAGGACACCAACAAACTTGACAGGATCATGGACCCAAGACTTGAAGGGCAATTTTCCAGCAAGGGAGCTCAAAAGGCTGCTGCATTGGCTTATAAATGCCTGAGTCATCATCCAAAGCCGAGGCCCACGATGAGCTACGTGGTCGAGGTCTTGGAGTCTCTTCAGGATTTTGATGATACATTTGTTAAACCATTCGTGTACATAGTGCCAACTGAAAATGGAAGCAGCAAACGTTTAAGTAGAGATGCAGGAGCAAAAAGTGAAGGGGAAAAGGATGCAAATGATGAAAATGGACGCCACAATCAAAGGCACCGCCATCGTCATGCTTGGAGACGTAGGATGAAACTACCTTTGTCTCTAATATCTTATTCGGATCCTGCTCTTTATGAGAAATATGGAAATGGCTTAAACTCTCCTAAAAGAAAAGGTGAGGTCTAGACAAAAGAAAGAAACATATTAAAAAATACATATGTTTATTTATTTTATTTTTTCCCCCTTAAGCTTTTCATTGTTTAGTTCATAAATAGGTTCATGTAGTCTGATACATGTAGTGTAATGATAATCCCGCAAGTTTTCGCAAGAAAGGGATGCAAGAAGTATTGCTCAAAGTTTGTAACTAAAAAACTTTCATGATCCTGTAAAAGTCGGGATTCTTGGAAAGGAATGTATGATTGTAAAATACAAGCCAATGTGATTTGCTTAGTTTGGTAAATTCGTTCTTTTACTGTTGCTTTGGTTTCTTTTCCTTCCTCACGTTTTTACATGAGCGGCAGGGGAGGGAATCAGTGCATGAATTTCTATGATTTCCTTGCATTTTCAACGAATTCTGTTACCATGCATTTGAATTCTAGGACTGAAGAATAGACAGGTACCTAACGTAAATTGTAAGCAGGCATCTACAGATAAATCATACCAAGCCATTATTTATTACATTAAGATAGACAAGCACCTACCATCTATCTATCTTAATCAAACACAGAATTCAAATACTATTAGACCAAATAATATTTCGGTATGAGAATATCTCAATTTCAACAACCACTCACCTGCTCCAATTGAAAGTGTTTCAAACAAGCAGCCTCCAAAAATGATATAATGGATTGAAATCTAGAAGGAAAGCTGCCTTCGTGGATCATGGGACTAAGCCGGCTCATATTCTGTTACCTTGGTACAAGTTAATCTTTGAAACTCTTATAATGGGTTGGCAAGCGATCTTCCACACAACCCCCCACCCCCGCGGGTAGGTGAGTTGGTGTATATGATATCATCCATATCTAGTCTGCAAGAATTCCCGACTGAACTATTTGCTATAGAAGGTAGTTCCAAAGGAACCATGTGATCCATGCTTTATCAATTAGGTCAGCAACTAGGACAGAGCCAGACGACCTTGGTATATTCGGATAAGTTAAGAGATCATAATGTTTTTAGTGTCATGTTTGAGATGCCATGTTCATGCATACATGCATTAAGCTCACAGCATTGTTTAATTGCATAAGCACATTCAGTGTTCATGAATTTCTTCTTCAAAGTTGCATTGGTGCCATGATCATTTAAATGAGTTTGCTATTACCATCTCTTTTTGTTTTCAGGTGACGCAGAGCAAATAATTTTATTTGTTATCTTTTGAGCTTCCTAGGTAAAACAAAACTTTCTTTTTTGATCCTTTAGGTATCTAGGTCCAAAGAGCTAGACTAATCCATCGTTGTTTTATCAAACGCGTAAGGCAGAAATAATTATTTAAAGAGTTTTTTATATGCATAAAGACTTGAATCAAGATCATTTACTTAAGCTATTAAAATTTATTGGGACTCAGTATCAAGAGAGTTCACGTTTAATTAATGCACTTGAGAAAATAAATTCCCATAAATGAAGGTCGGAATGTTCAAACTTAGAATGGTTCCAACTAAGGGAGCCCCTTCACATCTAATGGATGCACTTAGGAAATTAAATTCCGAAAATAAATTCCCATAAGTGATGATTGCGATGTTCGAATTTAGAAAATCTATCCATTAGTGATGGTTGCAACATTCCAACTTAGAAAATCTAGGGAAAAAGCAAACCTCCCTGACCTCTATGCTACCTCTTAGGATTCAATGGAAACCTGCTTGGATGAACGTTGATTGACAGTTAAGCTGGAGGGACATTTTGTTTTCTTACACAGCTGGGATTCTGTGTCTGGCAAAGTTCTATCGTCCTGTCCTGGTTTTACGTACATGCGTGTTCTACAATTCAAGCTTCACAGTGGCTCTGGACAACATGCTCCTGATCAAACTAAAACCATGTCTGGAAAATACATGATCTAAAAAAATAAAAAAGCGGTATGACAGTTCCATTAAAATATGAGGAATGACAGTTCTCTTTCAGTTTAAACTCCTTGAAACGAGACCTTCAACGATATTTGAATTGATAGGTGATGCATCAAATCGGGTTATCTTGGATAGCAACAATCATATATCAATATCAGTTGGAGACATCTCTTGACACCTTCAAGAAGCAACCCAAAAGGATGAATTTTTTCGATGCTTTCAGATGTCAGTAATCATCGCAATTGAAAAACTGAAACACAATTCCGGATTGAATTGCTCCTACTTCTACCTCACGAAATTGTTCACTGCTTAACATCTTCAATTCAAATTAAAATTCTAATTACCCAAAAGAACAGCTGAAAAAATAGAAATTTCTTACAAAAAAAAAATACACGCTATTAGGAGGATAAATTTAATTTTTTTTTCTTACAAAATATACGATAATTTTATTCTATCTATCGTCTAAGCACAAGCACAAGGATTGTCAAGAATCATCAAATTCTCATCCTCACTTCTAAACAACAAATACCCAATTGCCAATCCTAAAACAACAGCCAAGAACACCCCTGCATTAAACGACATGACGGCCAACATCAACAAATACCCAATCCCTGAATTTATCCCAAAAAGCACAGCTCCTCCCACTCTCGCCGCCGACCACCTCCCTTTCCCCCCACCACCCATCGTCTGAAGCAGCGGCTCTTCGATCGCAGCCGAGGGTGATGAATTCGCTTTCGCAGAGGCGCTGGAGATGAGTTTGAGTCGCAGGCGGCGGTTCTCCAGGTACTGGTAGAAGATGGAAGCGATGAGACAAGCGAGTAAGGAGAGTGAGTAACTGAGCCATGTCTTTGTGTGCCACGAGCTGATCAGGATCGTCACCTCGCAGCCCCAGTAGAAAGTCATGTGCATCATGACTGCTGACTCAGTGAGTTGTAGATAGGGAGAAAAGGACCGAGTTTTAGTGAGAGAGAAAACCAAGGAGAATCAGATAATTATGATCTGCGAGTGGGCCAGGTCGGAAGGAAGGGGAGGAGCATAAAAGTAGGAAAACTGTAGTAATTTATGTAGTACGCAAGGGAGCGAGTACGCTTTATTGATTCGTACGGTAATTTTGGATTACGATTTTGCCCTTAAAAGAATAAAATTATTACCTGAAAACATCGGTTGCTTAACATTCTAACAGCACCATAACTTAAATCGAGTAAATAGTTGTGTTTATGAAATTACCAAGTGCTGGTTATCTTTTTCCATATTATCAATTATCCATCTTGTACAGATTTTATATTTCTTTTATATTGTAAATGTAATTAGTAGTTATTAATCATAATGATATAGATTTATTCTAATAAATATATTAACTACAATTGAAATGAATATAAAAATATTATTTATTTTAACGTTACTATTAAGCATTGAGAAGTTTCCAAAGAAAAAGAAAGTGAGTGGGTGTGTAAATCAAGAATTTTGGATTCGGTTAATCCAAGTTCGCAAATAAAAAATCTTAGCTTGTATGTAAAATAAAAAATTCATAATTTCGATTCAAATCGACCATAAACTCATACACCATTAATCTATTTTTTAGATGTGGTTGGAGTTGTTAATGTCAATTATTAGTTTCAGATATTATTTTATATATTTTTATTTTGTATTAACTAGCTTATATAACTAGTACTTTTTTGTCTTAGCCTATTGAGGAGATGGGTATGCAAGTAATTCGAGGGTTATGAGACGCATTTTAAAGCAATTTAAATTAATTAAGATCGTCAAGAAAGAAAATAATTGTTGCTTTCGAATATATATATATAGAGAGAGAGAGATTAGAAGTGGACGGTACAGGATCACATGATTGAAATGGTGATTTTTTTTTTTTTCCTAAGAAGAATGGTTGGTAATTAATATTTAGGTGTTAGTCGTTATCAGTTTTGCTGGAATTCTAAGCTACTCAAACACTAAAGCATCATCTCTTTATCTTAAGATTTCTAAAATGAAACGAGGGCTGCAAATGACTTTCTATTTTTAACGTAATTCCTATATGAAGCTATAACAATCAAATTCCAAACTTCATTTCAACGAGTGAATTTAATTAAGATAAGTTATGATAAATCTGATTCCTTTAATAAAGAAGCTAATAGAATAAAGTGGGAAGCATTTAATAAACATGATGGATTTCTCTATCCAAGCAAAAGTAAAAAAGAAAAAAAAAGAAAAGGGTACATCAAGATATTGCAGAGTTTAATCGCTTCAAAATTCTCCCTCGTCAGCCATTAAAGAATCACATTTAACTTACACTCTTTCCAATCAAATTTTGTTTACGTCATCGAAAACATTGTCGGGGGTGGTTGTAATAGTTCCTGTGAATTTAAATAATTCTAATTCATCAATTATTATCAACTTGCTTATTCACAACATATAATAATAATAACAACACTAATGAAGCTTAACCTGGATCACATTTTACATGCACTCTTTGACTTCCCATCTATCTCTTCATGCAAATAGGTTTAATCCAATGTGAAGCAAGGGTTCTTTATTACGTGCCCCTTTCTCACTCCAAAAAAAAGATGAACTGAATTCTTTTTATAACTAAGCAAGAGTTTCGTTTCTTGACTGACTACATAGTAATAGTATTATTACATATTCCGTGTCAATTCTGTAAACCTATGAAAATGTCTGAAAATAACATAAGCAGAGCCGCAGAGGAGGTGAAAGCGCAGTACAAAGGAACATGCTGCAGTACACATAACCCATCACAGATGACTCCACCTAAGTTTCTACACAGTACTATATATATATATATATATATATATATATATATATATATATATATATATATATAACCCATCACAGATGACTCCACCTAAGTTTCTACACAGTACTATATATATATATATATATATATGAAAAATAAATTAATTAGTCTCCTTAGTTTTAAAATCTAATTATTTAATTTTTTAAATCAGTGTTAATCATAATTAATTTAATATTTTTTATTTGATAAAAGATATCATTTTATCATCAATCTTTTCATAATTTTTACTTTTTTTTTGTTTCTTAAAAAAATAAAAAATGATTAAATAATTAGGTTTTGAAATCAAATGAACTAATTAATTCATGAATTAATTTATAATTTACTCATAATTAGAGGTAGGAGTTTCTAGATGTTGTGAAGCAGACAAAAAACATAAGAACATTACAGCCCATTCATAAAGCTTGAAAAACGAAATTCAACCGATGCTGCACGTGGAAAATGCATGCCACTGATATAACCAAATCTCGTTAGCAAATCAGCTACAGTTCATATGGGTTGAATGGTGAAAATTCGTTTCACCAAATTTGTGTCGGAGAAACATGATCCGAACAGATAAAAAGTTAAATATGATAAAAAAATATCTTATTTTTAAAATGAAAAATAAAAAAAATATGATTTGAATAAATAATAAGTTAAATGTGATAAAAAAATCTCACATTAAAAAGAAAAGTTAAAAAAAAAAATTTATAAGTAGATATTTTGTAAAGATCTTCAATTAAAAGATTTTGAGGAAACTCAAATTGGAGGAGAAAAGCTAGCACTTTGCACGCGCATGATGTGTGATTAATTAATTTTAAATTTAATTTTTTAATATTAATTTGATACTTAAATAATTATTTTTTTCTCTAATAGTTAATTAATTTTTGAAAAAAAGAATATAATAGTTATGATTATTAGATTATGACTGTTAAAAGTAATAGTTATAGTTAGGACTGTTAGATTAAATTAGCTTTTTAACAATTATAATAATTATGAAAAGTTTTTAGTAATCTATAAATAAAGGACTATTGTTCATAAAATATATTAATTTTTTCTTCTGCATTCCTCCTCCTCCTCTCTCTCTCTCTCTCTCTCAAAACTCTTCTTTTTCATAAATTGTTTAAAGAGAAATTTTCTAGAAGAAATTTGAGCAACGCTGCCTGCAATACGTTAGATGTAAAGGTGAATCCTAAAAATAAATTATTAAAATCATTACAGCATTACAGTGAGAGTAATAAATATCTTAAATACATTATAATGATACTTTCATGCAATCAAGCACTGTGTTCTCTGTCTTCGAATTTATGCAACTCCATTTTCTCAAACTCAACAATTTGTGCTTCTAACTTTAGCCCAAAACCAAAAAAACCAGTCTCAATCATGAAAAGAAGCAACAATTAAGACAGAGGCAATAAAATAATTACAATACATACATCCATACACACAATATATATATATATATAAAAGTAATGCATCGATGCACTGGTCCATTTTAAATATTGTCAGTGTAGAAAAACAAGGCAAGATTTGGAACATTGGGATTGGTTGAACTGCTTTTGTTTAGGACTATTCACCCTATCAGAAGATAGTCCCACTCGTACGATTTCCTTGCTAATTTGTTTATTTTATTATCTCTCAGTCATCCAAGACTGCTACTTAATTCGTTAGATCTCGTTTACATTTGACCAAAGTGAAGTTCGTAAGCAAACAAGAAGGGGAATTTTGACCTCACCAATGCTAATAACTTGCAAGCAATTAACATTGCTTTGCACGCATGTATTCTTTTCATTTTTTTTGGAACCCAATGCACCTTATTAATTTGAGACACTTCGTAATCTCTAAGTCAAACTATTACAGCCCACAATATTCAGATTACCTCACTGAGTTGGGACTTAAATTTTGTATTGGGGGACGGACTTCAACTCCTGAAATGGATGGAATGAGATTTAGGGATTTTTGAAAGATGGTTACTCAAATTATATTTCATCTCAATATCCATTGGATGTCCACAACAATAACTAAAAGAATAAAAGTCATTTGCTATTTAATTTTTCACAAATCATTATTCATTATGTGGTGCGGTCATATCTTCGTAATGTTTTTATTATGTTTTGGGCATTTATATGTAAATTTTATATCATATTTCATTTTGGTTTATGATATTTTTGAAGATATTTTGATCCCTGAATGGACAAGGCTTGCTTCTTCTTTTTTTTTTTTTAAGATTTTATTTTCAAGCAATTTTTATTATTGAATTGAATGCAAAAATTATAAAAAACCAATTGTTATTTTAAATATTTTTTTCATGAACACATACACACATATTATTATTATTATTATTATTATTTAAAATTGATCTTTTTAATTTATCATTTTTTTAATGAAAATTCTTTTCAATTTTTTTTATTCTTCTTTTTTATGTAATTTTATTTGTTAATAAATATAATTTATTTTTCTCTGTGTATGAATTGTTTAATAATTTTCAATAAATAATTATTTTTTTGGGCTTTTTTTTTCAAGTAACTTTTTTTTATTCAATTAAGTGCAAAAATTATAAAAAAATCAATTGTTTTTTTTTTTTTTTATAGTTTTCCATGAACATATATATCAGATTATACTACTCTTATTGTTTAAAAGTGATCTCTTTAATTTTTTTTATTTTTTAATAAATATAATTTTATTTTTTAATAAATATAATGTATTTTCTATGTGTATGAATTTTTGAATCATTTTAAAAAAATAAAAATAGAATTTATGTTTTTTATTTATTTATTTTTTATATAATCAAAATTTATCGGAATCAATTTTATGGTTGTTTTTATTGCAATATATTAATTTTAATGTATTTCTTATAACTTAAGTTTTTTTTTAAAAAAATATTTTTTGATTTATGATGCACATTCTGATCCATTGAGTGTGGTCATGTTGTATAAAAAAAAAATTAAAATTATTGATTTTATTGAAAATTAATTATGCTTCTACACACATAACACCAACCATTTATTATTAATTTTTTCAAATAAAATAGTAAAATAATATTTTAGAATTATTGATTATTTTGTAAATACATATATAAATCAAATATATATACACATTTTCAAAAAGATAGTCTTCTCATCAACATTAAAAAAACAATAAAAAAATATTTTTTTTATTAAATTTTATATAAGTTTTGATTAAAAATTATAAAATTAGATGAAATTATTTTTTATTTTTTATTTTATATATTTTAGATAACCTCTTGTGTATTAAAGATTATCAAACTAAAATAAAACAACTTATGGTGTGATGAGTTATGGCAAAACATCAAACAAGAATGCTGAAACAAAAAGTGATTTAGGCTGTTAAGATACAGCAAACAATTCAGAGGATGGTTTTTGTTGCATTCGATCGAGCATTTATAAAGCTGGACCTACTGCCTGCTGGTTTTTTTCATTTTATTTATGACTCCATGTTTTATCTTCTGATCACAACAATTTATCGACAAATACAGGCAAAGCAACGATATGGACCCCTAGGGCCCCTTTCTTGCACAGCCTCATGGCCAGTGTACCTTCGATATTTTACAGGATCCTGATCCACTGGTTTCTTTCAGAGTAAGGAGAGCATGAAGAGAGCCAACAGTTTTTCCAAGTCTCTTTTTCTATGCCAGTATCTTTCATGAAACATTGAAACTTGTTACCTTGCTAGAAATGGTATACTCTTTCTGTTGCCAGAAACTCTTCAGGAAAAGCAGATTCCTTTGACAGTACTATTTTGATGGTGCCCAATAGATGCTACTCTATTGTATTTGTTACACCACTCAATGTGTATATTTTAGCTGCCAGAGTAGTTGTACAATACATATTTGCTTGATGAAATTATCTAAAGATCAATACATGACTTTGGATTTTAACAGTAATCAGTCATAATTTCTTTCTTTCTGTTAATTACCATAGCGTTTTTTAGTCTTGGAACACAAAGCAAACTCATAACTAAAACTAATTGAAAACATATTCAACAATCTAACCAAATTCAATGAATGAAGGGAAATTCCCTCAACTTTGATCCATTCAATCTAATGTCATGGCATAACCATTACACTTAAACCATCCCACTAGCCACCCAAAAACTCAGTAGAAAAACATTAAAGTGACTTAAAACATGAGCCATAACTAATCACAGGTTGCCTTACCTTTCTTGGTCAATAGCTTAACCATTCATGGTCATTATTGAATACTCTTCAAATCTTTCAACTCTCAATCGAAAGCGGCGACCCTTCTGATGAAAAAACCGAACATGTCTTCTTCCTAGGAGAGTCCAAACCTCGTCGAAGCAGCTGTTTCACAGCCGAAATCAATTCCTCAGTGGAATTCCTTGGAGGAGTCGAAGATCTAAACTGTTGGCAAAACTTCATGTGCTGTTTCAATGCCTCATCAGTGCTAATATCTGTTTTAGCCCTATGAGTCTCATCTTTAACAGCCTCTCCACACAATCCACAAATCCAACGACCGCCATACCTCTCTCGCACCCGAGAAATGTAAGCTGGAGTGCACTCCTCCGAGAATCCGCAACAGGCGCATTTTGCAAACTCAACTTCAGATTGAGAAGATATTGGTTTTGCTTCCTTGATCACTGCCGCAGCCATTCTGTCAAAAAAAAAAAAAAAAGACTACTTGAGAACAAACCGAAACTGAAACACAACAAGAGCTAGGTCGTCTGAAATTCAAAATTTGAAATCTTTTTCTTTATGTAACAGAATTACCGTTTCCCTCAAATCACTCTTAAAAATCTTTCAATGATTGAACTTTATGGGCAATAAAAGAGTCTGAATGCAGGAACAAAAAAAAAAAAAAAAAAAAAAAAAAAAAAAAACCCTTTACGCACAAAGAGAATGAATACTGAATCTGAAATTTTCTTGGCCTGGCTAATATTTATCTCTCTTTCTCCCACTCTCTCTCTCCAACTTTCTGATCTCCTTGAACCACAAGAATACCAAACATTAGATGCATCTCAGAACTTCAAATATTGTATTCTGTCTAAAATCTGGTAGTAATTCATCTGAAAGGAAATACTGTTTTTAGTTAGGAGATTGTGTTTTATGTGCTGAAATTAAGGAATAAAGAGAGAGATATGGGAATGTGGATTTTTATAATATTAAAGGCACTGCCCAATCATTGGGCGGTTTGGAGGTAAATGCCATCAACGACCGTTGCTCGTCTTCAAGGTTTTTTTCCACTACTACGCTGTCCTATTAAAATTCTATGCTCCCTAGCAATCAAGATCTTCATCGCATTCTTATCACGATAGATTTTGTCTGTTTACGGGAAACTAGGTTTTGGCCCCTCTAGTTTTCCAACTGCTTGACTTTGCTTAATTTTGTTTAAAAATTTTCAATTTCAATCCTTTAATTTTAAATTTTGTTTTCAAAAATATGCATTAATCTGTTGTTGAATTGTTAATGTCAGCTAATGGAAAATCCAGTTTCTTAAATTTCCTTTTTGAAGAATTTAAAAATTGTTTAGGACACACACATGTGGGATTAGAAGCGAAATTACAGAGACTCAAGTGATGCATATGTATCAACATAAATTTCATATGATAATCATTCTAGAATAATTTATTGCCCCCACTAATTTTGTACAATAATAATCATGAAAGATTCACAACTGCAAGATTTGTGGGAGTTATCTGTGATGCCTTATAGGTTTCACAAATCATGTGGTTGCGGTATTTTCATGTATTCCGTATATTATTACTTTCTAAGTAATAATGTTTTTTCTTAACAAATTATTAACTACGTAAGGAATTATATTTCTTTTTATATAAACATGCATGGGTCTTATCATAAAATTATTAATGCATCTATCTTTATATGACTAAGAAAAGAAAATAATTTTTAATTTTCAATATATTGAATAATTCCTCGTATTGTATGAATATTTTATAATAAAGAAATACGATAGAAACACATTACTAAACAATTGTGCGCACATATTTATTGTATTCTAGCTAGAAATTTGCCCACACATGCACATTTATCTTTGAACCAGAAAACTTGGATTTATTAAGATGGTGGGCTACATAAATTAACTTTATTAAGCTAAAGAAAAATGCTTTTATTTCAATTAAAAATATTATATTTCAATTTCATTCGCCCTTATTTTTAAGGCTATATATTAAGTTAATTCTTGTGAAATTTATTAAACAAATAGTTAATTTGAGTGATTTGATTAAATAATCATATACTTCCATCATTTGCTTAGCAAATAGCTGACATAAGCTTTTTATTTATTATTTTTTTTAAAGATGTTATTAAAAGCAAGTTACTCTTTTGCTTTTGCTTATTTGGCTTCACTTGCTTATGTGTATACCTCATAAGTTTTGTGTGTAACTAATTATCTATTAGTTAATTAGTTAAGTTAGTTAGTTAGTTAGAAAAGTTGTTATCTTTGTTAATTAGTTGGGTCGGGAGTAACCGTAGCAAGTTGAGAATTTGAACTTTGCTTCTCTTCTATAGTATAATAGTTGAGAAACAAATTGTAAATGCATATGTAATTTTTGTTTTGATGAAATAAGAAGAAGTAGATATGTTTTCTCCCTCATAATCAAACATGGTATCGAGCCTAACAATTAGGTTTTATTTTTTCTTCTTCTCGAAAGCTTTTTCTTCGAAGTTCATCAATGGCGATTTTGCTTATAATCTTTCAATAGAAGATCCATAATCTTTTTTTCATTTTTATCATGCGAGATAATCACACAAGTGTGTTTATTTCTCTTGAGTTAACTTCGAGTAGTTATGCTTATTGGAGCCTTTTATTTCGCTTGCACTCTTAATTCACAACAAAAATGGTTTTGTTGATGGAACAATTGCGGCACCAGCTATGAACAATGTAATGTTTGGCATATGGTTGCGATGCAATAACCTCACCGTTTTTTAGCTTCTTCATTTAATTTCTTTTCCAATTGCTACAACTTTCTTCTACATGGATTTGGTCGTAAAAATTTGGAAGGTATTTAAAAAAAAAATTATCTCAAGTAGATGACTTTAAAATTTACAATTTGTAACATGCTTTGTGTGTTATTAACCATGATAGTTGAAATATTGATGAGTATTTCACCGAGTTAAATTCTGTTTAGAAGAAATTAAAGAGTTTTAGGCTTTTACCTTCTTGTGAATGTGGAAAATGTAGCTCGGATTGCTTTAGAAAAATTATTGATTTACAACAAAAGGATTATGCATTTCGTTTCCTTAATGGCTTGAATGATTCTTATGCTTGATTGAGGTTTCATGTACTTATGATAAAGTATTTTCCTTTTTTTGATAGAGTGTATAATCCGGTGATTAGAGAGGAGTCATAAAAAACTATGGAGTGTCAATTTAGCCTCTTTTAGAATCTTCAAGCAATGGTAGTGAGAGGAAATTTTTGTTAGAAGCCTAAAAACACTTTTGTTTGTACTCATTGTGGCAAGGCTAGTCATACTAAAGAATGTTATTTTTGATTGATTGCATTTCCAAATAAATTTATAAAGAATAAAGGTAATTAATCAATTGTTAACTTTGTGACAACTCGATCGGATGAAAGCTTAGCTATGAATGCTAACTCGTGCTACTACAAGCATTGATACACCTTTAATCAATATTACCACAAATTCATTATCACAAGTGGTCATTAACTCAACATCAAATTTAGTGACTAATGACTTTTCTTGGTGAACAAGACGCATCGCTTGAACCTTCTTCTACTTTATCGAGCATGACGGGTATAAATTCTTTTGACACATAAAATTATATTCAGTTTTCATATTATTGTTGCATAAAGTTCACAAAGTATCTAATATATCTTATGAATGATAAATATTAGATCATTGATACGATAGCTTTATACCATGTCACTTATTGCTTGAATTCTTTCAATGCTTATCAATTCATTGAACATGTCTTAGTGTTAATGCCATATGGTTCCAAGATGTCCGCTACAAATTCGACACAAGTATATTTGTCTTCTAAACTAGTCTTACATAGTGTTCCCTACATTTCTTCCTTTAAATTCAATCCGATATATGTTAGTAAACTTACCTTTTTCTAGTCACATTATTGTCGAATTTCATGGTGATTCTTGTTTTGTTAGATGATTCCTTCATGGATAATGATTGGATTTTCTAAGGTTAGAAGTGGTCTTTACTTATTGAAAGATTCAATACTTCCTTAATCTTTAGTTTCTTCTAGTTTTCACATAAATAAGTCTAGTTTTTCTTTTGTTCCTACTATCAACACCAGTTATGTTCTTCATATTAAAGATTTTTTTAATTTTTGGCATTTTAGATTAGGATATGTACATTTGGATAAGATGAATGTTCTTCATCAAATCTGTTACGATGCACATAATGATATAAATTTTAATAAAAATCCTTTTATTGTATGTCTAATGGCCACACACAAAAGACTTTCCTTTCCCGTTCACTCCTCAAACACTATTACTCTTTTTCAACTTATTCATGTTGATATATGAGGACCTTATTCATAACCAACTCATGGAAAATATCATTATTTTCTCACTATAGTGGATGATTTCACTAGAATGTCATGGCTATTTCGTTGAAATCAAAATTATATGATACATCTATAGTTTATTCAATCTCATCCAAAATCAATTTGTTTTTTTCATTAAAAAAATAAGATCGGACAATAGTTTATAATTCAATCTCACTAATTTTTTTTCCATAAAAGGTATAGTACATAAATTCTCATATATAGGTACACCTTAACAAAATAGTGTATTTGATAAGAAACATCAATATCTTCTTGTCATTGTTAGAGCTTTGTTACTCCGAGTTTTGTTTACCAATTAGTTTTTATGGAGATGTAGTTTTAAGCTGTAGCATACTTGATAAATAGGATTCCAACTCCTATTCTACATGACAAAACACCTTACAAATTATTATTTCACAAGCCAACTTCTTATCTTTACTTGAGAGTTTTTGGTTATTTTTGCTTTGGTTCTACTCTATTTTCATAACCAAAAAATTTTGACTCTTGAGCTAGACAATGTGTATTCATTTGTTATCCTATTAGAATGAAAGCATACAAGCTTAATGATCCGAATTCTAAAACTATCTTTGTTTTTAGAGGTTTTACATTCTATGAAAATGTTTTCCCTTTTTCTCATTCTAACACTTTACAACATGTTCCTAATATCATTTCTAATGATACTTTCCCTGCTATTCCTAATGTCTTTTCTCATTCATCATTTAAAAATTCTAGTCCAATTGTCAAAATACCCGATATCACTCAAGTAGCCATCAATCTTCATGATTATCCTTCTGTTTTAGACAGAAAAAACTTTAACCAATTCCTCTTCTTTATCCCTAGACATTCCTTCATCAAATCCGATGAAAACACGAAGGCTGAATAATATAGACTACTCAATGTCCAAATAGCTGATTGGTACATGAACTACTTAATGGATCGGCCAACAAGGATATATGATAGAAGAGGAGTCAAAACAAGCATTTTAGGTTAAAAATACTTGAACTATAACCAAAATTGAAGTTGATGAGTTTTGGGCTGAATGATCCAAATGCCAAAGAGGTTAGCCGTGTGTTTCCGAAGGCTAAACAACCTTTTGGTTGAAGGCTTTCAAAGGCTAATCAAGAGGTCGACCGTGGGCTTTTAAATGATTGTTGTGGACCCGAGCTTAAAGAGGCCGATCCATTGATCATTTTAGTAAACCCAATCATATGGGTTAGAGCCAAGAAGATCCATGAGTCTTCAAATGGGCTTATTCAATCTTAATGGGCTGATTTCTCCATCATTGGGCTTAAAAAACTTTAGATGGACTTTGTGAATCGATTCAAGCTTTTTGAGTTGAAAATTTTAGACTTAAAAGTCCAATTTGGTTGAACCATCTTGTGTTGGTGTTTTAGGCCAATATTAACAAAGCTAAAGTTACTAATTTGGCTCATTTCTAAGCCTTTCCAAAGTCAACATTTTACACCAATTATTCAGTCATCATTCATCAAGCTTTAGTCCATAATAATGGCTACTAAATTCAAAGAGTTTTCTTCTAATTTCAAGAAGAATTTTCAAAGCTTTGTTGGATCCCATGCAATTTAATTCAATTTTATCTTTTTGAATTTTTAGCATCTTATTTTAGGAAGAAAAAGTATGTAATTTTTGTTTCAATCATCTTGTGAACGAAATCAACCTTTGTGAGAAAAGTCACACCGTAGTTCTTTTTAGAATTGAATTTCAAAACTTATCAAGAGTCTAATTTGATTCTTATGGCGTTTGAGTGATATATCAATTCCTTTCTACCCTTGCTGGAGTGTGGCATCCATATACTTCCAATCCGATTTGGCTTTTCAAGATTTCTTATTTTTTATTTGTGGGTTCCCTAGCCATCGAGCTAGGTGGGTTTACATCGATTCGTATCGGAGCTTGGCTCTAAAATTAAGTTCTTTTTTATTATATTTTATTTTATTTTGTGTTTTTGGAGTTTCATTTTAGTCCAAATTGAGTCGGTTCCAATTCAAAAAAAAAAAAAAAAAAGGGAGGAAGTCCGATTTGTTTATGTCTCCTTGTGTCATTCGTTTTTGTCTTGTTTAATCTAAGTGTGACTTGTCATTCAGTTCTAAAATTTTCTCTTTTAGTTCCAAATTATAAAGAAAACATCCTAAGGCTACCAAAAAAGAGTTGTTGAGATATTCTACTATTAAAAAAGTTGAAATAAAAAAAAGGCATTAGCAGATTTGTATCATTTGATCCGAAATCGGTAGTTAAAAAGAAAAAAAGAAAGAATCAATTTGGTTGCCTAAATCAATAGCTAAAAATGTCACTTATGTGTGCTAAATTGATTATGTTTAGCTTTTTTTCATAATCAAATTTATTCAAATCACTAGCTCTAAAGTCTATTTATTGTGTTTCAAATCGGTAGCTAAAATATAAAATAGTTGCTAACTAATTGTGGCTAGTTTCTTTCCAAAAAATAATCTACTTGTATATTCTTTGTTAAATTATATTCAAGTTAGTTGTAGTGTCATTCTTACTTTCCAAAAACTTAAAATTCTTGTTTGAATTGGTTTAACAATTCTTTCTTTCAAATTTGTTCGAAATCCGATCCTTGAAAATTGAATCGATTCAAGCACTTATTTGTCACTTATAGTTGGTTAGTTTTTATATGGTTTTGATTAGTTTGTGAAAGAACCAAAGGAGTGAGTTAAAGTGATAAACGAGTTGGAGTTTATGATCGTATTAAAGAAAAAGCCTACAAAAGAGCAAACACGAGTGTTGAGTGCCATTAAATCAAGGAAACACATGAGGGAGTGTTTTGAGAAATTTTTATTACTAAAAAATTTTATACAAATTTTAAGCATATCAAAAGATAAAAATCCTAGAGAAGAGGGTGAGGTGATTGTTGATGATGATTTTTATGGTGAATCATTAGTAATTATGCATGCTTTGATAATATGTTTCATATTTGTCTGTCATGTTAATAATAAGGTCTATCATTTGATGATATGTGAAAGTGGTTGTGCCAATATTACTAGTCTTGAGTTAGTCGAAAAGGTGAGTTTGCCCATAGTTGAACATCCTAGGCCATATACATTTCAATGGGTAAATGAGTGTGGAGAAGTCAAGGTAAACAAATAAGTGATAGCATCTTTTTTTGTTGGGAGATACAAGAATGAGGTTTTATATGATGTTGTGTCGATGAATGTGTGTAATATTCTACTAGGGAAACCTTGGCAAATTGTTAGAAAAGTGACATGATGAGCTTAGAAACAAATATTCATTTAAAATAAAGAAAAGAAATTAATACTTGTTCCATTATCACCTAAACAAGTATTTGAGGATTAAATGAGTCCGAAAAAGAAATTGAGAGAAAAAAAGTTGAGGTCCGAGAGCAAAATGAGAGAAAAAGGAAAGAAAATTTTGAAAGAAAAAAGAAAAATAAATAGAGTTTCTTTACAAAAAGAATGACATTAAGAGAGCTTGTTTTTCACTAAAGCCGATGATTTTACATTTGTATAAGAAGGCTCATTTTAACTAACGGGCTTGATTATGCTTTGCCTAGTATTATTGTGTCTTTATGGTAGGAGTTTGAATTCGACATAAAAGTGAAGATTTGAGGATGAATGTTTTTGAAGAGTGGGGGTATGATAAGAACACATAGACTAAATAATATGGATTACTCAATGTCCAAAGGGCTGATTATTATATGGACTACTCAATAGACTGGCCAACAAGGATATAGGCTTGGAAAGGAGTTAAAGCAAGCATTTAGGCTGAAAATGCTTGAACCACCACCAAAATTGAAGTTGATGAGTTTTGGGTTGAATGACCTAAGTGCTAAAGAGGTTGGTCGTATGTTTCTAAAGGCTAAACAACCTTTTGATTGTAGGCTTCCTAAGGCTAATCAAGAGGCCGACCGTAGGCTTCCAAATGATTTATAATCGGACTATGGGCTTGAGCTTGAGGAGGTTGATCTATTGGCCATTCCAGTAGACCCAATCATATAGGCTTGGTCCAAGAAGATCCATGAGTCCTTAAATGGGCTTATTCAACTTCAATGGACTCGATCTCTCCGTTATTGGGCTTGAAGAACTTTAGATGAGCCTTGTGAATCGATTCAAACTTTTTGGTCCAAAATTTTTAGATTTAAAAGTTCAATTTGGCTAAACCATCTTATGTCGGTGTTTTGGGCTAATATTAATAAAGCTAAAGCTACCGATTCATCCTACTTTCAAGCCTTTCCAAAGTCAACATTTGACACTAATTTTCTAATCATCATTCATCAAGCTTTGATCCACAATAATAGGTGTTGAATTCAAGGATTTTTCTTCCAATTTCAAGAAGTCTTTTCAAAGCTTTATTCGATCCTAAATTTTTTATTGTTAAATCCTATATAATTTAATTCAACTTTGTCTTTCTAAATTTCCAAGTATCTTATTTAGGAAAAAAAATGTAATTTTGTTTCAATCATCTTTTGAATCAAATCAACTTTTGTGAGAAAACTCACACCTTAGTTCTTTCTAGAACTAAATTTTAGAACTTATCAAGAATCTAATTCGATTTTTTTGGCGTTGGAGTGACTTATCATTCCCTTTCTACACTTTTTAGAGTGTGTTGTCCATATACTTCTTATTTGATTTGGCTTTTTAGTATTTCTTTCTTCTTGTTCATAGGTTCTTTAGCCATCGAGCTAGGTGGTTCACATCAAAATCCTTCTATTCTTTCTATTTGTCCTATTCTTGTTAGGAAAGGCAACCGTATTAACACACTTCCTAGTTAGTTGGTTGTTTATCAAACAAGTTTATTTTCTACCAATGCATCTATATGTTACTCTATTGTACACATTCAAAATTGTCTCTACTTCTCCTTTGTCATCCTCACATACCTCTTTTATTGCTTATCTTTTCTACCTCATTGAGCCTTCTATATATGATTAGACTATACATTCCGTTCACGATGAAGGTAGAACTTACTACACTCAAGCACAATCATACTTGGACTATGGTTTCTCTTTCTCCCGATCGGGATACGATGAAGTCGTAAATGAGTTTATAAGGTTAAACTTCATGCCGATGGCTTTATTGAAAGATATAAAATCAAATTGGTAGTATAGGGTTGTAGTTCACAAGAGGCTTACCATTTCTAAGAAACTTTTAGTCTCGTGGTTACTACGGTTCACTTGTTTTTTGCGTCTTGTAGCAACTTAGAGTTAGTGTTTGTCCCAAATGGATGTGAACAATGCATTTCTTAATGATGATTTAAAAGAGACAGTTTATATGGACCTTTTTCTAGTTATTAGGTCCAGAGGGAGAATCCTACATATACTAAGTTGGTTTATGAACTACACAAGTCTTTGTATAGTCTAAAGTAGGCATAAAGACAAGTGGAATTCCAAGGTTACTACTGCTTTATTAGCTTTTGGATTTTCCCAATATAAAGAAAATTATTCTCTATTTATAAAAAAATATCTCTTAATACTTTTCTTATTTTACTTGTTTATGTTGATGATATAATAATTACAATTAATTCTACTAAAACTATTAAAGAGTTTAATAAGTGCTTACATTCTTTGTTTAAGATCAATAACTTAAGATAACTAAAATTTTTCCTAGGTATTGAAGTTACTAGATCTTCAAAAGGAATCTCCTTGCATTAAAGGAAATATGTCCTTGATCTGCTAACAAAGCATGAAATGTTGGGTAGGCTCTACTCCAATAGATCCTAATAGTAAGCTTATGTAAGCTCTGTCTTATTTCCTTAACAAGCTAATTATTTATAGATAACTTATGGGAAAAATTTTATATCTAACTTTTTATCGAGCTCGATATATCTTATGCTACTCAAGTGTTATCTCAATTTATGGATAAACTAGCTGAAGCTCACTTGCAAGCGACTTTTAAGGTACTAAAATATAAAAAGACAACACCTGGACAAGGTTTGCTATTTTCCTCTCATTTTGATATTCAATTTTAAGCTCATACAAATACCGACTAGATAGGTTACAAAGAGTCAAGAAAATCATTCATAGGTTATTGCATTTTTTAGGGTATTCTCTTTTTAGTTAAAAGTCCAAGAAACATATTCTAGTTGCTAAAAGTTTTGCTAAAGCTCGAATATAAAGGAATGGCTTCGCTTATTGTGAAATTATTTGGTTATTGTCATTACTAGTAGATTTGAAGTTTGAGAACAAAGCTGGAGTTTTGCTTAAATGTGATAATCAACATGCCATTCACATAAGTACCAACCCAATTTTTCATGAGATGACAAAACACATTGAAATGGTTTGCTATTTCATTAGAAAAAAAATGCTTGCTAGGATAGTGAAACCTAGATACTGTCCTTTTATCTTTAGCTTCGTCGATTTATTCACCAAGCTTTTACAACTTGTACACTTCTAATTTCTTCGGGCAAGATGAGCATGATTAATATACATACTCCTTTTAAGGGGAGTATGAAAAGCATGTTACTCTTTTGCTTATGTGACTTCTCCTGCTTACATGTAAACCTCACAAGTTTTATATGTAACTAATTATATGTTAATTAATTAGTCAAGTTAGTTAGTTATAAAGGTTAGTCGGGTTAGGATTAACGGTAGTAAGTTGAAAATTTGAACCTTCCTTTTTTTTTTTCTATAGTATAATAGGTGAGAAACAAATTTTTAATGCATGTGTAATTTTTGTTTTGTTAAAATGAGAAGAAGCAAGTCCGTTTTCTTTCTCATAATTGAACATATGCCATTTTTATTTTTATGTTTTCTTTCTTCTTATGATTTTGGTAAGTAGATATAATAGAATTATATTTTGATGTACTTTAAATTGATATTCAACATAAATTCATTTTCATCAAAATGCTTATCGATTTTGTATTTTTTTATAAAAAATCTTTTAGGCGTAATGTTTTAGAAAATCATGAATTATACACGTGTTAATGATCTTCGATTTTTTTTAAAACTTATATAGAGAGGTCACTAACTAAGTGTTTGATAATAATACTAACATTGATTTGATTTTTTGACTAGAATTTCGAGTAACCATGACATGACAAGTGACGAAGCATGATAACTGGACTTAATGTGCCACGTAGGATCCACATAAATGCTAATGTGAAAAATCGGTAACAAATCTTAAAAGACTTGTCATTTCCTATATATGCTAATTATAACAAAATCCCCAATCCCTAATTCAAATTAATCCTAACCTTAACCTTAATCCTTTAGTACATAGTTCTTTCAAATTCCCTTAGTTCCTTGTTCTTCCAAAGTTTGTTTCGACACCCATTCATTTCTTTTTCACTGGGATTCAAATACTTAGAACTTTTAACACTTCAAAATCTCGTCTTACCAAGTAGAAAATAAAAACACAAAATTGGAGGATAAATTTTTTATTAATTGACAATTAATTATAAAAATTTACATTTTGATAGCAAATTCAAGATGTTAAATTCTTGTTTATTGAAACAAAACATAACTAATCATCAATTGCCTAGTTTACAAAACCAAAAAAAAAAGGAAAAAGATAGGCAATGTGATCACCGTTATAAAGGTGCCGAAGTAGGAGCAACAACATCATTATCATCGAAGTTCCAAAGGTTACCCATAAGGCTTCCTTGAGTGGTACCATTTGTTGCCATTGATTGTCCATCCATACAGGGAATCTAAAAAAACTTCATGAAATTCTTATACACCATTAGCTCCCCGATCAAGTCATGGACCTCATTTTCTTTGTCTATAGTTTCTAAATCCACCACTACCACCTTCTTATTCTTCACCTTCTCTTCCTCTTTCACTTCCACCTTTATTTGACTCGTATAATTATTACCCTTCATATTCCGATTACAACCCACCAATTCGGTTATCTCTTTTAAATCGGACCTTAATCATTTTTCTTAGAAGTAATAATGGGTTTGCTATTAAAACCACTTGAAGGGTAGGTTTCAACTTGGTTTTCATCATAATCGTACCCAAAATCATAACCTTTTGAGGAATGACATGTAAGGGTTTGGTGTAGAGGAGTCTTTGTATTCAAGTTTTGAAAAATGATGTCATAATAACCATCTTCGGTAGAAAAATTGACTTTGGCTTTCTTATGGTGAATTTCATGATCCTTTCTATCATAGGCTCGAGCCGGTTCCTCGGTAGTGTTAAAGGTATCTAGCCAAACATGGACTCCTTTTCTTAGGTCATGAATCGGAGGTGCCTATTTACCCCTACGTGTTTACCTTATACCTTTGTATAGATTCTTCCTCTACCTCTTGGCATTGGGCTTCTCCACTTGCTCTTGATCCCTCGTTTTTACATGAATTCCATATTCAAAATCGATTTCTTTGTAACATTAGGAAAAAGTAAGGAGAATAGAGGAAAAGATGAATGAGGAAGAAGGGATAATTTACATAAATGAAGGCGAGATGAAGGAGAAGAAGAAAGAAATTTGAAAGAACGAGGTACTCGAAGGATTGGGGATTATGGTTATGGTTAATTTGAATTAGAGATTAGAGATTTTGTTGTAATTGGGGTATATAAGAAATGACATGTTTTTTAAGATTTGTAATTGATTTTCCACATTAATGCTTACGTGGATCTTACATGGCACATTAAGTTTAACTCGTCATGTTTCATCACTTGCCGAGTTAGTGTTGCCTAAAATTTTGATCAAAAAATCAAATCGGTGCTAGTATTATTATCAAAAGCTTAGTTGATGACCTTTCTAAATAAGTTTTAAAGAACGAGCTATAATTATTAAAACATGTATAGTTCATGATTTTTTGGAACATCAAGCCAATCTTTTATATATAAATATACTATTTAATTTACCAAAGTTATATAGAATAAAAAATTTCTTAGTCGTTAAATCAAATTTATTATAAAATGATTCAAAGTATATGATTCATAAAAACAATAGTAGTAGTACATCATACTTAGAAAATAAATAAATAATTTTTCATAAGAATAATGTGTTTATATTATCATAGTTGTTATAACTCATTTTTTAACATTTTTATTTTCATAAAATTCTTTAAAAAACTCCAAAGACATAAATACTAATATTTTTATATGATTTTTTTCCCATTTCTCAAAATTTTATTCTTTTATGTATTTTAATAATTTTTATAGTTTTGAAAAAATTTGAGTAAAAAAAAAAAAGAAAATATAATAGAGTGAGCTTTATTAAAAAAAAAAAAAACAATCAAAGTGGAGAGAGAGAGAGAGATTTTAGAAAAAAGAATTTGAGAGCATGCAAAAAGAGGAATAAAAGAAAGGAGTGTTGGTGAGGAGGATATCCTATTCTCATTTTATTATTCTTTATCTAAACATTTCTAAATAACTCAATCTAACTTGAGAGTTAATCAAAACACCTAGGACAACAAAAATTTTCGTTTTAGAAGGACTTAAACCTAACCTAAATATGCCCATATACATATTCCATAAAAGATAAGGATGAATAATATAATTTTACCAAAATGTTTGATAAAAGATAAGGATAAGCATAGACATATACCCATCTAGATATACATTCTACCCCTTATATAAATAATACAAATAATACTAAAGAAAAAACAAGAAGGATGAGGATCATAGAAAATAATAAAAAAATAAAAATAAAAACCCTTTCTCTCTCTCACTTTCTCGTTGAAACTCGATGTCGTTACAAACATAACCTCAATTGAACCACTAGCTAATTAGCTTTTCCTTCAGACATAGTAGTCATCTCTTCTATTGGAAAACCCTAAAAACCAACCCAAAATCCATTTTCACTTTACTATTTCTTTTTTATTAATAAAAAGCCATTACAACTTTATCTTGCCCTAATTCAATAACTTTCTCATTTACAACAAATGTCGGGATCCATATTAGCTACTATAATAGGGTGCTTAGAGTTGAAAGAAACAAGAATAACCACCTTTTTTGAGCTCTCATCCGCACTTGTTGGTTAGGGTTGACAAGATTGTGAGCTATAAGGCGATCTAATTCATGCTTTAAAAGTAGGTCAAAGCAGTGATCACCAATTTCTTTAGTAGCCACTCATGATAGTCACCTATTAGAGGTAATTTTATTATTTTCTTGATTTTCTACATTTGTTTTGACTTTTTCTTTTCCTTTTTATTGTGTTTAAGATGTCAATTGATTATTGACATGATCCTTTGTTTTTGAAAGTCTTTGTTGTTGATTTTAAAGTTGTAGAATTTTCTTATTTTTATTAGAATAATTTTATAAATGTTATTGATTTATTTTTGCTCATTTGGAGCAAGTCTATGAGATTGATTTCCACACTTGTTGTCGGTTTGTTTTTGCTTTTTTGAGCAAGTCTCTTAGTTTGATTTCAAAATCATTTTTGGTTTGCTTCCTTCCTTTCAAGTAATTTTTTAAAGTGATTTAAAAAATTTGATTAGCTTCTGCTCGTCTTGAGCAATTTCTTAAGACACTTTCAAAATTATTGTTGGTTTACTCGTTGTTTGTTATTGAGTAGAGTTTTGAATTATTTTTAAAATCCTCGTCAACTTAATCATGTTCTTTATCAATTAGAGTTTTCAAATTATTTTCTTAAGTCATTTTTAAAATGTTTTTACTTGTTGGCAAGTGGCATTCTTGAATTGTTTTAAAGTTGGGTATGTAAGTATTTGTTTTACATTTTAAAAATCAATCTTTGAGTACATCAATCTTTGTTTCACAATTTAAAGATCATTTTTTCAAGTATGTGAGTATTTGTTTCAAGTTTTAAAAATCAATTTTTGGGTATGTGAATGTTCATTTCACATCTTAAAATTCAATCTTTCGAGTACATGAGTGTTCATCTCACATTTTGAAATAGATTTTGAGTGTTAATTGTTCACCTTTTAATGGTTGGTTACAATAAACAATCTATTTCTTCATAAAATCTTGTTTTGAATTTATAACCCTTAGAGGCGTAACTCCAACTATGGTTTTTTTTTTTTTCAATTGAATACTTTCAAAATATAAAAATATTTTTCTTGATGTGTATTGTGTGAATTGTATGAGCGAGATACATACATACATACATACATACACACATACATATGTGTATGGATGTATGTATGTATGTTGTGCATGATGGCCATGTCTAATTTCATTTGATTGGCATTTTTGTTGAGTGTTAATGGGGGCGATAATCTTATAGTGAAATCATTTTTTGTATTCGATAATTGAAAAATTACTTGCTTGATTGTTTAGTGTATTGTATGTTTACTTTGTTTGTTTTTTGTTTTGTCAAGTCTTGATGCCAACATTTTCTTAAAGATGGATTTTTCATATGCATATTTATTTGATTCATCCCTAAATGGTTAAGATTGTCGGACAAGATATGATGGTGAGGCAATTAATAAATCGTGTATGCATGTGTGCACGCACACACACATATATGGTCATCAAACTTACCAAATTTAATTTATTATTGATCTTATCAATTTTTATCATAGAGGTAGGTCTAGGTTGAACTTTAAAGACTAGATGATCAACCTTGTTTGTTCAACAAAGGAGATTTGTTTGTTTGCAAATCCAAAATATAAATACTGCAAAATCAATTTAGAAAAAACTTCAATTTAGAAAGACTTCAATTCAAGATGAAGACACCTAAATTACTATCCTTTCATCAAATATTTAGCTTAGATTTGCCTAAACCCTAGAAATAAATTCGAATCTTTTCTATATCTATTAATTCAAAGCTTAGCATCTAAATTAAATTCTTATTATCAATTGATTTTAGTATTAAAGAATCCTACTCAAATCAATAATAGCATTATAAATTTTGGAAAAAGTTAAGTCTAAACAATAATTTGGGACTCCTAAAATCAGATAATTCATTCTTTTATTTTTCTTAGGTAGTTGCAAAAGCTGGAATCATAATAAAAAAAAATCTAATTCTCCACTTGTACTAACTTTTCATAACAATTAAAGATTAAAAAAGTTAACTAACTATCAATTACAATCGACGAGTAAACTAATTGGTCACTTAGATAATTATCTACACAATCATAATTAATTAAATTCAGATATCAATTAATTAAGTTTAGAGAAATAAAAGAAACTCAAAGTCATTAAGAATAGTTTAAAGATCAAACCCATGTCTCACAATCTTTTGCAAACTAAGTTGAAATCTTTTGAATTGAATTGATAAAATTTGGTGGACATGATGAATATGCATAAAACCCTAATTTGTATAAAAGAATGTGTGTCTCTAATATGTAACCCTATAGGCTATTTATACATATGTATAGATAAGTATGACAACGTCACAAGTTCTGTTTAGGATTATTTCTCAAGTTAAGTAGGACTTGTTTTTTAATAGAACTTTAGGTTTTATGTTGAAATTTTCGAACTCGCTTTAGGGTTAGAAAGAGGCCAATTTTGGACTTGTCATTTTCATGAAATTTAGGCCTTCTTTATGATTTTGAATAATCTCAATCCAATATTTAGAACTTTAGATATTGTTGAAAAACTATTTAGTATTCCAAGTCGTCATGGGATCCGGATTTTTAACCTAACTTTGTAATTGACTTTGATAGCCCAAAATAGATTGGATCCGTGTTTTTAAACCTAATTTGAAAGTTTTAAATGTCCATTTTAAACCTTAAGAATACCTCTTTTACGTTATTGAGCTCTAAGAAGGTTAAATTCATGTATCTTTCTTTGAAGGTCAATCTGTCAATATTGGAATTTTGCGTAAATTAGCCTACTTTTGCTCCTTCATCTCTAATGTTTTCCCGAGTCACAAAAACAAATGATTCAACATATATAATCTAAAATCACATCCAAAATATTAAATATAAGAGAATAAATACAATCAATAATATATATATTAACCCTTTTTTGTTTGATGTGGCATAATTGTATGGATTTATTTGTTTGAGAATGTTCGTGTCATAGTTTGTTGAGTTGTATTCCCGGTTTCGTTGAGTTGTTAGTTGCTAGCGCAAGCAAATTTTTATTTAATAAATTTTAACAATTTATATATTATTCTTTTATTTTTTTTAATATATTTTTAGCATCTTTGGTTGCGTATATTTGTTTTTGTTTTTGTTTTTTTGTTTTTTTTTCCATATATACACATGCTCATGCATAAATACTTGAAGTTATTGAGGGATCAAGTCCCTAGCTTAAATTTCAAATCACTTGATTTTTAAGATTGGTTAGTTTCTAATTTAATAAAAAGTACAGATAAATAGACATAGACAACATGACATAATTAAATATCAGAAATGAATGTTTATGATAACATATGATGCAGTTTGCCTCAAATAGGTTATCAAAGGATGATTGTCATTTTCTCTTCGTATAACCAATCCTTTACTTTTGATTTCTGTCCAAGTCAATCATTTAGATTTTATAGTTATCTTACTGCAAGATGACAATTTCTTTTTTTAATCGTTTTCCATTCCAAACTCGTCGTCCCGAAATCCCCTGCGACAATAGTTATAAAATATGATGACATAACATATTTTATTATATTACTTTTTTTTTGCTTAAAAGATATTTCTTGATACGTAAGACATAGAGTCATCTTTGTATCTTTGTGGGCGAGGTCAATTAACCCTGTCAACTTGCAAAATATTTAAAAATTATTAAGATACAAAACTTAAGATCAGTATAATAGTTTGAAACTCATATTAGTGGAGTCTTTTTTGTATTTTTTTAAAATTAATTTTATCTTAGCACTGTTTTTCTACAATTGTCTCCTAACGCAACATGTTTCATTTCTTCCTTTTTTTTTATTTTTTTAATAATAATTTTTTAGTAGTTTTAATTTGCTTTAACCACACGCTCTCATTGTTTTTAATTTCCCATTCTCACCTTAAATTAAAAAGACAACCTAATTTTCCTTACTAAATATCTTTTAACTTCATTCTAAGAAAATAATCATTTACCTTTTTTATTCAAACTTGTTGGGTGTATGCCTAAGGTCCAATCCATGAGTGACCTTAGCATAACCTATTAAAAAATTAAATAGAAAAAAGATTAAATAAGGAAATAATTATATTGAAGTTAGAAATAAAAAGGAAGTACTAAATTGTATAGTGTGTGCATGTGTGGTGGTGGAAAAGAAAAAAACAAAAGAAAAGGTTTTTTTTCTTCCTATTTTGTTTTTTTTTTTTTTTTTTTCGTCGAAACATGGGTATATATAAGGAAGGTTTGCCAACGATTGCCAAGAGAGAGCAATTGGAGAGGGAAAATAAAATGGGTATTCTTTTGACAAATTTTATAAGAAGAAAATAAAGATTTTTTCCACCAATATTAGAGTTTTTTTTTATTTTTTTTAATAGCACTATGGGTATTACGATCCCAAAAAATTATAGTGTTTAAAGCAATGAATCGAGTTTTACAAAAACCTAGAGATTTTTCAAATTCTAGGTTTTTTTTTATAGCATTATAAGAAGAAAATAAAGATTTTTTTTTTTAACACCAATATTGGAGTTATTTATTTATTTATTTATTTATATATATATAGCATTATGGGTTTCACAATCACAAAAAATTATAGTATTTAAAGCAAGTAATCTCACAAAGTATTGAGTTTTACAAAAACCTAGAGATTTTACAAATTCTAGGTTTTTTCCCGATAAGATGGATTTACCTAGAGATGTAACCGGTAATTTTTGTTTCTTAAATTTAGAGAGAAACTTAAGTGATTGCATTGACTTCTTAATTGCATTAGATTATTTTAGAGTTGACCTATAACTTTTTCCTCTATGATAAATAGGGGTTTTTTTATATGGAAATTTAGTATTCTAGTTAGGGGTGTTCATCCAGTTATTTGATTTGGTTTCGAAATATTTTAGACGATTTTTGATTAATCGAATTTAAAAAAAACCAAAATCGAAAGAAATGTTATTCAGCTTTTCGATTCAGCTTTTTCGATTCAATTTTGAAATATTTCAATTTTGTTGTTCGAGTAATTCGATTTTTACCAATTTTATTTTATTTTTCTATAAATGATTGATTTTTATTAAAGTTCTTAAAATCTCTCGTTTATAGTGAGTTTCTTTCTACTTTGGGGACTACTAGGTAGGAAACTAAGTTACGTCCAAAAAAATAGTAAATGCATTGGTAGATAAATAAATAATAAATTGTTGAGATGATAGAAAATATACCAACGTCTTTGTTATTTTATGTACATTTAGACTTGTAGCACGTACAAAAAGAGCACGTATGAAGTCGTAGGAGGAAATGCATTTAGGGAAAAATGGTTTTTCAATTTAGGGATGCACATAGTGATCTAACTTAATCTATATATATATATATATTTTTTAAAATTTTGGTTTTTCGGTTAACCAATTTTTTTTTAAATAACCAAAATCGAACCTAAAAATAGAAATTATTTTAGTTTATTTATTTATTTTAATTTCTAAAAAAAACCACACCAAAATTGATATTTCGATGCGATTCAGTTCAATTGTTCGTGTTTTTTATCAAATAATGAACACCCCTAGTTTTAGTGGTTGTGCTTTTGTGATTGATTAATTTTATGCTCTTAATTATTTTGTGTGTGTTTGGCTCTATTTTTTTTCTCATGAAATCCAATTTACATGGAGTGGGATTATATTTCCAACGAGTGGTATAATAGTTTTGGTTGGAATATTTGTATAATTAGATAGAGAAAAATAATTCAAGAACCATGATCAAAACAATGGCTTCAAATTATTTGATTTGGAAGCCAAAGATTAATTATTTAACTTATTACCATGATTTATTTAATCGATTGAATTATGTAAAGTCAAACCGAAGACAAGACTCGATGATGCTTGTAAAAAAAAAAAAGTAAAAAAGTCAGTTGGAGCTATCTAAAAAAAAATAGATGTCTAATAATTATAGAAAGAATTAAAGAGTATGTATGAAAAAAAAAAAAACTACGAGAGAATAATGTTTATTTGATTAGGAAGCTTATGAATTTGAAATAAAAGATGAAAAATTAGTTGTTGAACACTTAAGCGACATTCAAGATTTGATTAATCAGTTGAGAATAATGAAGATAGTGCTAGATGATGAGTTATGAGTACTATTACTTTAAGGACTTGCTAGATAGTTGAGAGACTTTGATTGTGATACTTGATAATTCTACTTCGAATGGTGTTGTATCGGTATCCATTGTAAAACATAGCTTTGTTCAATGAAAAAACAAGACGAAGTAAAATGATAGTAGATGATGTATATATTCTTGTCAAAAGAATAGAAGGATGAGTAAGAGTAGAGAATTTAGTGATAAATACAGAGGTAGATCGCATTCTAGTGATAATTTTAAATGTTATCACTACGAAAAGAAGGTCACATCAAGAGAAAATTACAAGGCATAAAAGAAAAAACAAGAAGAATTAAGAAATCGGGTTAAAGATAATGAGAATACCATTATAATATTACTCATATTGGCATGTGGTAGTGCTCTTATGTGGAGAAGATAAGTATAATATTAAAGATCTTTATGTTGAATGGATTCCCGGCTCAACAGCCTATATATCATGTTGTTTCTAAGAAAACATTTCTTTATTATGTACAACATATTAGACTTTGGTAGAGCAAAGATGGGTAATAATAGCTATGCTAACATTTTAGGAGTTAGTAATGTGTTTATAAAGATATGTATGTACATTGACTTTGAAAGATGTATTGTATGTATTAGATTTACACTCGAATATGATTTCTACTTGTTTCTTAGACATTGCTGAATACTACAAACATTTTGATAGTTGAAGATGAAAACTCATCAAAGGTTCAATGGTTGTTGTTAGAGGTAATATTTACAATAAATTGTACAAGATAAAAATATAGTTGACTAGAGTTTAGAAGAGTGCAATTAGATATAGAACTTTTCTAAATTATGGTCTAGATGACATGCTTAAGTGAATGAAAAGGATTAACAAAGAAGTATTATGTTACTTTTGCTAAGAACATTGCCACATAAGAAAGGGTATTGAATAAAAAAAAAAAAATTGGAATTGATATTGAGCCAACAATTGGTAATGATGATGATGATATGAACATAGTGAGTGATGAATAAGAAAAGGATGACCCTCTATTTTAGAATTTAAAGTCTCAAATATGTAGGTCTATTGATCAATATCCTTCTTCTTCTTCTTTTTTTTTTTTTTTCAATCAAGAATTCTAGTTCTAATAATGTCTTGTTGAAAAGGATGAGCTAAATAGTTTTCATAATATTTTGACTTATGATAAATGTCAAAAATCAAAATTAAATGATCGACAATGCCGTTGGTTTTGTAAGATAATGAAGAAACAATTGACAACATTAAAAATGATTTTTCAAGATAAAAATATTGTTGACATGTCGATAAAAAATGACAACTCATGAGAAGAATGGATTATGTGCTAGTATAGCCGACATTAACTCGAATGATGGGTTGAGAGTTTCCCTTTGTAGGCTAGAGAGGAAGATTTGTTGGGTGTATACTTAAATTCAGCCCATGAGTGACTTTAGTATAAACCATTAATAAATTTTGAATAAAAAAATTAAAACATGAAAATGATTAAATAGAAAAATGACTACATTGAATTTGAAAATAAAAAGGACTAAATTGTATAGTGTGTGCATGTATGGTGGTGGAAAAGAAAAGAACCAAGGAATTTTGTTTTCATTTTTTTTAATATTTGTTCTACTTACATATGAATATATATAATGAATATTTGCTATTTCTTTGGCATAGTTGCTTAGAGAGCAATTGGAGAGAGAGAGAGAAAAAACAAGTTTTCTTATGTTTTTGACAAAATTTATAGGAAGAAAGTAAGAATTTCTCGTACATAAAATATTAAGATTTTTTTTAACATTGATTTTTGAGTATTATAATCATAGAGAATTGTAATATTCAAAGTGATGACCTCACATAGCATTGTATTATTGTATTATATAGAAACACGAAAATTTTGAAAATTTCAGGTTTTTCATGGTGAAATGGTTTAACTAGGGAAGTAATTTGTATTGTTATCAATCTTTTTACTTTTCTAGTTCACATAAAAACTTAAATGATTGTATTTTTATTTTTATTATAATAGATTATTTTAGAGTTGGTCTTATGGGTTTTCTCACTATAATAAATAAAGCTTTCCATGTAAATTTGGTATTTTTATAATTGTGTTCTTATAATTAATTAATTTATTTTTTAATTGTTGTGTGCGCTTGGTTTGATTATTTTTTCACAAAATCTAATTTATATGCAATAGAATTAAATTCCCAAGAAAACCCAAAACCATTTATGGCTGTAAATTTTTTAAAAGAACTGGTTACATTGTAATTGTAGTTGTTTTTATGAAAAAAAAATGAAAGAAAAATACGATATCTAAGTTTGTTTCACATAATATGATAAATAATTCTTTTTAAAAAGAAAATTATGGCCAAAGTTGAAGCACTGGAGAAAAATTTCTGACTTCAACTTTTGTATGGATTTTAAGAGAGAAAGTTGAGAAAACAATAAGACAGAGTGATGAAAAATATAGAGCATGGCCCGTCTATTCGTTCAGCAAGAAATTTAAATCCAATTCTTGATATTAGTGCACACATTACGAGCTATTAATATTTTAAAATTCTTCTATACTATTATATATCTATGGACTTTTTGTCGTTAAATGAAAGATCAAAAGGCATAAAATGAGATAACTAGTCTTTGAACTTTTTGTTGTTGAATGAAAGATCAAAAGGCATAAAAGGAGATAAGCAGTCAATAAGTTTATAACTCAACTATTATCTCGAGTTTTTCTCTTCTAAGAAATCTCAGGCTTGAATTATAGTTTTTAAATTATATTTTAAACTAACAAATTGACCTGACAATTGAGAGATTCAAAACGTAAATTTGGTTGGGTTTATAATTAATTAGATCAACCATTGATTTAGTTTGCTCTAGTCACTAATCCGATCAAAACCTAGCCAAATAATAAATAAATAAATAAATATTTATTTTCAATTGAGATTTATTGGTCAACTTGATAACAGTTGGCTAATCTAATGATTCAGGTGATTTAGACACTTAGCCATATAGTTCTAGATGGGTGCTAGATGGACTTTAATTTTAAACCATAATAATAATGACAATAATATATAGCTACTTAATATTGGGCAAACATTGGAAAAAATCATTTATGGATAGAGGTATGAAATACATGACAATTTAAACAATAGGAACTTAATGAGACATTAGGAAAACTGGAAGAGTCAGAATGCACCTGGCCAACTTTATTTATGATGAGGTTAAGTAGTTGTAGAGTTGGCTGATGTACTGGATCATAACAGGTCTTAGATAGAAGAAGATGACAATGCCAGCTATGATGAAAGTTACCTTTCTACGCTAAACGTGTTCTTTTGATTTCCACGTGATTTCCCGATGCGCGTGTTAGGCTTTATCTTGTTACAAGGTGCCCAAGTTGAAAAGCTGCTGGCCCAAATATGAACCCGTTACTGTCAGTTGAACACGCGTGACTCGCGACTTTGTTTTTATTATATCATTCTATTTTTTCCACGGGGTATTCATGGTCTATTCTTTGTTGTTTAATAGCATAATTTATCTCCAAACCATTATGCTTGTTATAAAATAATTCTTATATTATTAATTTAGACTATTTAAAATTTAAATTATTAATTTTTAAATAAATTTTATTTATTTTTGATTGTCAAAATATTTACAGTTAATTACAATGCTTAAAAATGTTCATTTTTTTTAGAATAAAAATTATTTTTTAAAAAAATTAATAAGTCAGTTTTATTTTACCAATTTATTACCCATCATTATATTAGTTTTAAGCATTTTACTTTTTTAACATTAAAATTAATTTAAAAAATTTAATAATTCATTTGTTTACTAGATGGATCCATTACATATTATTAATTATCCAACAATAAAAATTAAATCCATAAAAAAAATCATCTAAACTTTCTTAAAACTAACTATTATTAAATATATTTTTAAAATTAATTTTAATCATAAAAAATTGAAATACTTAAAACAATTTTACATTGAGCATTTCGAGTTAATAGTTAAAACTTTAACTCGTCGACAAAACCAAAAATAAATAAATAAATAAAATTTTACATAATAAGAAAGAATAAAATTTTACATAATAAGAAAGAATAAAATTTTATTTTAATGTCTAAATTACCCAAATTGATAGTGTAGGCCTTATTTTACCATAACCTCAATAGTTTAAGGATAAATTATACCTTTAAATCATTTGATATTTACATCTAAATTGAGCTTTCTATGATTATTTCAATGTATGACACCAAAACTCAAAAACTCTACATAAAATCTACAAGCAAACTAACAACCCTTAGGCCAAACCCTCAAAATAAGGCAAGTAGTCAATTCAACACAACAACAACACAATCAACTCCAAATACTCAACAAACAATTCAGCAACAAAACCAAAATCAAACAATCCCAAATTTGCACAAAAAACAAGCCAAAACCACAACAACACGTAAAAGCTAGAAATCTTAAAAACTAGGATAGAGATGAAAACCTATTTAGAGCTTTAGAAATTTACACAAATTTAACTAGATCCTATTTAGCCCCAACAAATATGAATGGAAAAATTTCATGCAATTCGAAACTTCTAACCCTTATTTTCAAAGTAGCTACATGCTTCGCACCTCTTTAGACTCGAAGTAAAAAAGCAAAATTCTAGCTTTATGCAAAACTAGAACTAGCCAAAACTTCTCAATAATTAAATCAATGCAATACATAAGTTTTAATTAAATAAGGGAATCGAATCTTACTAGAGAAATAAGTAATCAATGTCAAGGATAAGAACGTGTTTTATAAAACCATGAATGCCGATTTGAGAACGGAATCTCTCAACTTAATTTTTATCAAAATATCAAAAAATAGTTTGCTTATATATAAAAAAAAAAACCCTTAAATGGTTAGGATAAAATTTGGCTATGCCTAAAAGAAAATTAGGCCTCTAAACATTAGCATAGGTCGAAGTTACTAAGGGTTTAAATAACTAAATCCTAAAACTCACTTAGACCTAAAATAATAAGCCAAATAAAAATAATAATACACATCCACTAAGGTTGAATTAAAATTATTCAAAATAAGAAATAAATAACAATAAATAATAGGATAGTCGACTTACCGCATGTCATGTATTTTGCTTGTTCTTCAATTTCACTTCGACCATATGGATGAGTGTTGACACTTTTGTGTAAAGCTTTCTTGGTTGCAAAAGACTTGTCCTTGAGATTTTAGTCCTGTCCTTGTCCTCCTTAATGTAAAGTGCAAGGTTTGTCCTATTGAAAATAGCCAACACCGGATAGTTTCTTTAAAGCTCTATATTGAAAGAGTTCTCTCCCACCCTCTTTATCACACGGAATGGTCCATCCACCTTTTTGAATTTAGTACGTCGACCACTTGGAAAGCCATTTCTTTCGCATATGAATCCAAACTAATTCTCCCTCTTAAATCCTAGTAGGCTTATATAAATGAGTAACTTGCTTCCAAGTTATTCTACTAACCCTCTAAGAATACTATTTAAAAGTTGAATTCTACTTAGGAACAATATCAAAGCTCGGATTGATGATGACTCTCGACCTCGCTTACCCTAATATCCCCTAATTTGGTTTTCTCATGTTTGGTGTCCCTCCTCTCTACTTCATCACTAAGTTTTATGGTAATCTCGATATTAATCCCAATATCAATAATATAAAGGTCATTATACCATCTCCATCACCATACTCATCATACCTAGGTGGTAGACTCCAATTCACTTACTTCTCATATCCATCATCAACATTATAATATATCATACCTCCATTCCTACTCAACTAACTTGAGCTATCCATATTCTCAACTCTTCTTAAAGATGTTAAATCATATTCCCTAGCAAGTAATTGTAATTTACTAAGATAGAAAGTTGGAGAACTATATGTATCTTTATCAATCTCTATTCTAGCTACTAGTTTTATCCTCATAGGTAGTAAAGTGATTTGGTTGTCCCTTATGATGAATGAGTAAGTGTTGAGGTATCCATCATGCATGACTTTTTTGTCAAACTAACACAACCTCTTTAGCAACATATGACGGACATCCATTAAAACCACATCGAACTAAAGTTGATCCATATACACTAACCTAATAGTGATCTCTATAAAACATCTCTTGTTAACTAAGTGCACATTTCCTCTTATTATCCAAGGCATGTGGTAGGGTGTTAGATCTTTGATAGGTAGACCTAGGTCATTGACCATCTTAATATGAATTGTGTTAGCACAAGCTCTACTATCAATTATAAAATCACACACCCAACCTAAAGTTTTGATGTGTGTGTGTGAACAACATCAACGCTCTTTGATTCATCTTCTACATTAAAGAATTTGGAATCGATTTTTTTTTATTATTTATCATTAGTACCTCTCTTATATCAATAGATAACTTAACCTTTATCTTCGTTGCCATCTCTTCTTTCTTTTTAGTCTTCTCCTCTTCGACCTCTATGCTTTTGGCTTCCTCAACTAGACCAATAATCCAAATGTTTAGACATTCTAATATAATGCCCCTAAATCCTAAACACTTAAAATATTTCCTAGTGCTTAGACCGATAGGATTAGGTTTGGCTTCCCTAACTAAAGTTCCTCCCATAACCTTTCTTCCTAGTTGGATTGTACTTGGACTAGGTGTAGTAGTTTTGGCCAAAGCCTCTTGTACGAGAATTGAATTCTTAGTTAATGTCTAACAAAACAACCTAATCACCTTTTGTATAACACTTCATATAGCATGTGGTATTTTTGTAGCTAAAACATAATAGCTATTTTTGTCCTCATCCCCTTAGGAACCTTGCTACCGAGTGTTCCTCTCACTTATTCACATCACATTTAAATCATCATTTACTTAAACCCTATAGCATAATCCTCTATGCTCTAGGTATTCTATTTTAAGGAATGAAACTTCATATAAGTGTCTTGGATGTTGTAGTCGGACCAACATTTGTGCTTTAGAAGATTCCGCATCTTATGTCTAGTGGTAATCTTTGCTTTCTCCTTATAGATTTTTTTATACTTTATATTTTCCCACTACTTTTTATGCATTCTTCGAGCTTAATACCTGTCAACTTCATTTTTTTCTTTAGGTACCTTTCGAACTAAAAAACCCTTTTGTATAGTGTAAAGCCACTTTATAAGCTCATCGGGATCTACCTTACCTTTGAAGTCTAGGATTTTGACTTTGATGTCAAAATCGAAGATGTGTCCTCTATAGCTCACTATGATAAGGTGCAACATCCTCATAATTAGTAGTGTTAGTAGTTTGGTTATAAAATGAAATCTCTAGTTGAATCCCCTCACTATCCGACATTTTCTTATCCGTCCTATGATCTATAGCCTTATGTACTTTCCCTTCAAAGCCCTCAACATTAGGAGTCCTTGGAAGTTGGAATTTAATTTTCTCCATCATATACATCATTTATATTATCTACATCTATAACTTAGCATAGTTGTACATGCGAGTGGTTCTCTTCAGGAGGCATCTTCAAAGTAGTGTCATATATGCAAATGGAAACCACTTGATCTTTGATACCAACTAGAAACCAAAAATCCTTAAAGACTCTACATAAAACCCATAAGAAAATCAACAACACCTAGGCTGAACCCCTTAAAAAACATAAGTAGTCAATTTAGTACAATAACAACATAATCAACCCAAATTACTTAATAAATAATTTAGTCACAACAACAAGCAATAACCAAAACCCAATTCTCACCAAACCTGAATATAAATTCAGAATAAATTAATTAACAAACAATTTAGCAAGTAAACCCAAAATCAAACAATCTTGAATTTGAACAAAACAAGTCGAAACCACAACAACACGCAAAAACTAAAAACCTTAAAAACCAAGGTAGAGTCGAAGCCTTGTCTATAGCTATTAAAATTTACCAAATTTTAACTAGATCATATTTAGGACTAACAAATATGTATGCAAGAGTTTCATGTAATTCTGAAATCCCTAACCCTTATTTTCAATGTATCCACACCTCTATAGACTCGAAACACAAAGAGCAAAATTCTAGCTTTATACAAAATTAGAACTAGCCAAAACTTCTCCATGATTAAACCAATCTAATAAAAAAATTTCAATTAAATATGTGAATCATAACCTACTTAAGAAATAAGTCAAAATTATGAATACATACATTAGGAGTCAAGAATACAAATACACCACCTAGATTCTTAATTGCAAAGATCAAGTCATCACCTTGAGTGATCGTTGTCAATGATAAGAATGTGTTCTATAAAACTAAGGACGTCAATTTGAGAAGAGAAAAATTCTCTTTGCTTATTTTTATCGAAATAAAAAAATAAAAAACTATCTACTTATAGGAAAAAAACCTCTTAAATAGATAGGGTAAAATTCAACTAGGCCTAAAATTGAGCCTTAAAACATTACTTTAGGCCAAAATTACTAAGGGGTTAAATAACTATAAATAAAATGAAAACCCAAATAAAAATAATAATCCATATCCACCACGGGTAAATTAAAATTTACAAATAAGAAATAAATAATAAATAAGATAGTTGGCCTAATGCATGTTATGCATTTGACTTGTTCTTTAACTTAGCCTTTAATCCTTCATCCATAAGTATGAGTGTGGACACTCCTATGTCAACGTATTATAATCATATTGGCTTCAAGTTTATGAAATAATAAGATAACTTTACAATACAATAAGTGTAAATATTTATTGATTTTTAGTAAAAAAATTTTTCTTTACAATTCAAATGGTATTTTTTTCCCTCTAACATAAATTTTTTTAATTGAAATTATCTTTAATTTTTTGTAACTATCACAATTATATATTAATTATCTAAATCCCAAAAGTATAGAATAATTTTTTATAGTGTAATTAGGTGAATCTATTTAACAATTCATAATCTTGTTACAAAATGAAAAATATTTATTTTTCTATTAAAGGTTGGCATAATCCATTTTTTACTCATAAATTTCTTATTCTTTTAAATTCATTTATGTTGAAAAATTACATGTTGCATATTTTTCTTTATTTTTAGGTCCTTTGATATTTTTTTCATAATTTAGAACATTTTTCTTATTTTTTTTTTTTTTAGAAATAGATGAAAAATGAGACTCAAAACACAAAAAAGAATAATAATTAAAAAAATTAGAGAAAAGACTAGAAGAAAATTGTTAAAAAAAAGTAAGCCAAAACAAAAGAACAAAAAAGCCAAAAGAAAAGACCGGAAAAGAAACAAAAAATCCCAAAAGAAAAAAAAAGAGAAAAAGAAAAAAAGAGAGTAAATGTAGGGATACAATTGAAGCAATTAAAAGAATTTGAGGATTAAAGGAAGGAAGTTGAACCATCAATCGAGGATTGCAATTGAAAGAAATAGAAAAAAGGCCAATGATTAGAAGTAAAAAGCAACAAAAGATAGGGACTACTTTAAACAAAATTTCTCACATCGAATAAAATTGTGTATTTTGTATGTATTAAAGCAAAACAAATAAAGGATAAGGGGTTAAAATGATGTTCTTTCAACCCTTGTATTTTACTCGTTCATAATCTCATCCTTCCCCTTCATTTTTTTTTTATTTATGTTGTCATCGACCATATTTTTTTATTGATGATTCCCGATAATCTTCACTTGCATCTTCTTAAACTTGATTTTTTATTGATGAGTACAAAATGATCATTGCAATGCTATTGTCAGCTTTTAATATTTTCAATCCAATGATTCACGATGTTGGTATTTGTCGCACGATTTTATGAAAATGATTTTTGCTATGTTGTTACCGATTCTCAATATTTTTAATCCCGTTATCGTCCAATTTTAGACATTTTTATTTTATAGACTTTTCTTATAAAAATGAAAATGTAAAAGAGAAATAATAATAGTAATAATTAGATTTGTTGTGTTTAATTTGCTTGATTGTGCAATTTCATCCTATGGATAGGACTTTTTCACAAATCCCATGATTTTTTAAAGTTTAGAAAAATTAACAAAAAAGAAGAAAAAGGGGAAATAAAAAATGAGAAAAATAAAAAAAGAGGGAAAAAAGAAAAAAGAAAAATAAAAAAAAGTGGAAATTAGAAATTTTTGACCCAAGTAATTAAATATGAGAAATTGGACTAGAAAATAATTAAATTAGGGGTTTAGTTAAAAAGCATTCTAATTTAAAATATAGCGAATGAAGGAAGGAAGGGGTGAGGTTCAAAATATGAGAAGAAAGAAAAATGATAGGGTCAATGTCAAAATTCCTAAAACCCTAAACTAACCCTCACCGTAAAAACCCTTCTTCTTCTCTCTTCGAAAGGAGGTCATATAATGAGCTTTATTGATGATATTTTTTCTCATATTTAGTCCTTTGAATGAGATTTTAGGTTTTATGTGTTGTGTCGACGAGGGTCGTGGGAAGGCGCGAGGATGTGAAATTATCACCTAGCTAATCAAAAAGAACTAGGAAATCCTAAACAAATTGATTTGCATAGATATCTAGATAAAAGACCGATTACATATGAAAAAGATATAACATCACTACCATTTTGTCCTATTTGAGATAGGCCGCATTGTTTGCATGTGAAAACAAAGGTTTGATTTTACTATATTATATTTCTATGCCTATTTGACTGAATTTATTTTATAGGGAAAAACTAGCAGAGTAATTCGAGATTCATATCGGTCTAAGGTCAATACCCATACTCAAAAGGGAAAGGTGGATAGGAATTGAAATTTTAGCTCAAACCCTAGTGAGTACAAACCTATATTGGCAAAAAGCAAATCTCTTAGGATTAAGAGCCCATATTGATGTAATTGAGAAATTGTTAATGACTTCATCTATATAAATAGAAAGTTAGTTGACAATTTTGATCAACACAAGTAAAGAGAAAAGAGGGTCGTTCGTACCTCCATTCACACAAGTGGAGGCCACCAACAATACCAAAATAAAATAATTTAAATGGAAGACAATTAGTGAGTCCCTTATAACCGTAGCATATAAAAGAAATTGTTAAATGAAATAGCAAGGCTATTGTGACCGCAACCTATAATAGAGATATTTTATTGGAATAAAAGTGATAAGTCTCTTGTGACCCAATCCATAAAATAAATCATTTGAAAAAAATGGTGAGTCACTTATGGATGTAGCCCACGATAGAGAAGTTTTGTCGAATAAAAGTTATGAGCCTCTTATGACTGCAACTTATGACAGATATTTTTAGAGGATAAAATTGGGAGTCTTTTGTGATCCAAGGTAAAAAAGAAATCATTTGAAAAGAAAATGGCGAGTTTATTATGACCGTAGTCCATAAAAAGTTTTTCTATCAAAAGAAAAATGGCGATTCTCTTATGACTCAAACCATAAAAGAAACTGTTTGAAAAGAAAATGGTAAGTCACTTATGATTGTAACCCATGATGGAGATGTTTTTTTAGAATAAAAGTGACAAGTCTCATTTGACTTAAGCTATCAAATAAATCATTTGAAACGATAACAATGATTTGGAAGCTACTAACAACACCATTTTAGATGAGCAAAAAATATATAAAATAATTTTGAAATCACCGGCATCTTTATCCACATAGATGAAAAGTCACCGATAACCTCTTTTTTGACAAACGAGCACTAACAAAAATCACCGACGGTTTCGTCACATAAGTGAAAAGCTACCAATGACTTCATTTTAATGATCTTTTTTGAATAAAAATGGTTTTGGAAATTGGTGGCTTCCCTAGTGGCTTCATCCACATAGGTTGAAAGTCATTAGTGGCTTTTTTTTTTTTTTTTTTAAGAACGAAACTAGGTAAAATAATTTAGAAATCATTAACGACTTCATCATATCGGTGGGAAGTTACCAATGAATTCATTTTAATGATAAATTTTTGGATAAAAATAGTTTTTGGGACATTGACTACTTTGTCTAAATTGGTAGAAAATCACTAATGGCGTACTTTCCGACCAAAGAAAAACCGATAAAGTGATCCCACATAGTAGTAAATATGGAAATTATCTCATTCATAATCAATCAAAAAAAGTTGATAGTTTAATCATCCATAATATGATATTTTTATTATTTTCATTTATTAATTAAAACTAAACTTTATAATTTAAAAATTACCTAAAATATTTCAAAAGTTTTTGAATTTGTTTAAGGGTTTGATTTACAGATCATTTCTACTCTCTTCATCCTCAAAGATAACTAATTATTCAGTTAGCTAAGAAAAGAGAGTCACTACTTGTTGAAAAAGTTACTATTGGTGTCAAAGTTATTGTAACTCCGTCAAAGTTGCTATTGTTGTCCAAAGTTACTACAACCGGCCAAACTTATTGCAAGTTTATAGAACTAATCAACAATGGAATTGCTATATTGTTCTTGTAAAAAATAAAACCCAAATACAATCTACAAGATCATATTATTCCTTCCAAACTTAATAATCCAAACAATACTTTTTTTAAAGATTTTTCCATAATTAATAAAACTCTTGTTACTATCAATAACAAAACAAACCAAAAGTTTAGCATTTTTTTTTATTCCGTCTAAGGTATGAAGTTGCAGTAATAGGTGTTTTTAGACTAAAATCATAAAGGAGACAGGCTATTCTTATGTGTCGGTATTGTTCGATTAAAGAGGAGAGTTATTGTAGTGTTCGATTGGCCATATCTTAGAGAAGCTAATGAAAGTGGGTTTCGAGCGGTTAGGTTTCGAGTGTTGTTATTATGGTGGTTGATGATGGCTCATGATAAGAATGAATGATGGGGCAAGTGGTTCGAGTTGAGATGAAATGCCCGGTATGGTTAATGGTAAATTCGATGAAGATGAGGAAAGAGATTTTGTAAGAGAGAAGGAGGTTTGGGTTAGAGATAGGGGTTGCTTTATACCGGAGATGGTCGTTATCTCGATTGGAGGATGACAATGGTGATGGACTAGAGTTAGTGGTGATAAAATATTCAGTTTGGGATGATGGTGGCCGGTGACTAAGTAAAAAAGAGGAACTTATTATTTCAGCTAAAAAATAGAGTGTGACAAAGAACTTCAAAACAAGGAAGATGATGAATAGTGTTTGGTGTGGTTGGAGGGGAGAGGTGGGTGAAGAGGTGGTTTGGTTTTAGGAGAGGGAGAGGTGGAATAGTGGTTGAAAAGGAGGAAAAAAATGCAAGATTAATGGAAGGAAAGGGAGAGATTTGGTTGTAACAATTTGTTAAGGGTGATGAATGAATAGTGAAAGTATCAAAAAATTAGAGAGAGAGGTATTTATAAGTGGATTTTAGGGCTTTTTGGAATAAGGTTGATTTTGGTCACCGATTCCTATTAATTCATCAATTTAACTAGGATTCTAATTGTTTTAATTTCAATAGTACCCTTAACTTACAATTAATTAAGATTTTTTCATTTAATTCTTTCCAATTGTACCCTTCTTTTCTATATTTAAAGGTTTCGGGTTTTGAGCTTTGTAAGTGTACCCTCAATTGGGTTTATCTTTGTTCTCAAACTTTTTATTTTTTTAATTGGACCCCTATAATTAATTTTAACTACTTATTTTTAATTACACACTTCCTTTTTTCATTTTTTCTTTTGATTTCTTTTGTTTGTGTTTTTTTCTAATAATTAAAAGAAAGTAAATAAGAGGTAAAAAATTAGGTGGTAATAGTATTCCCTTATTTACAAATCTTTCATCATAAAGTCATTAAATGACATTTCTTTTACTTTTTCTAGAAAGTTTCATAAAGAACACAAAAAGAAAAACAACAAAGTATAAATTGAAAAACACACATCATTCTTTTGGTTTATCGTCCAATGCGATCGATGTCATGAGGACGGCATACCCTAGTGGAATAAGAAGGGTATTATTCATTTTGAATTCATGGCTAGCAATTTTATTCCTTATCTATTTGAAATATCGATCTTCACCATGTAAACCACACTCCTTCCTTTCTCTTTGGTGTGATCTTTCTTATCTAAAATAAAAGTACAAGGCTAACTACTTTCCTTAGGTTGGCCTATCTATTCATTATGTTGTGGTTTTTTGTCACGAGTCATCCGATCATACCATCATCATCCGATTAGTGTTTGGTGATGTGGTGACTTTTTCTTTTCAATCTTTGAATTTTGACCTTCAAATTTTTCAAATTTGTTATTTGTGGAATTTTTTTTGACTTAATTTAAATGATCCGTGATGTCTTATGATTAACTTTTCCTTAGAATCTCAATTTAGAAAGCATTGTTATATTACAACCTTGATAAACCTTCTCGTTATGTCATTCTTTGATATTTGAATTATTTACCATATTTTATAGCTAATATTAATACATCATTATATAGAGGATTGCTAAATAGGCTTTTAGGGACTAATCACATTAGAAAATATGGTTTTTAAAAAGAGTCGAAAAATCATATGTTTGATAATAAGAGGTAATCAAAGAAAATAAGAAGTAGAAAAAATGATAACACATAGAGTAAACTAGCCAAAACTTCGATAAATACTTTATTACTTTACATGAGAGAGTTACAATTTATGTTTAATATTTTTTTACATCTAGATTCATTGATTTTTATAATTCATCAACATTCATGTTTGACGAAATGAGAGCTCCATCAAAGAAAGCCTTATTTACCACATATGGATCTTCATAGTTTGGAGCCTATTAACTCGATCTATCATTGATATTTAAATAACTTTCTTTAGCATAAGTTCTCATTCTTAAAAACTTCTCCAATGGACCTTTTTATCATATGTTATGGCCCTTCTTCTCTAATACAACTGGGTATAGAGGATGACAATAAGTCATTTTTCACTTATCCGATTCAACTCGCTTATATCGAATCTTTATCCATTTAAATTATTCGAATTCTCCTTCTTTTAGAACTCTTAGAGAAGGTATTTTGACTTTCAAAGACATCATAGTTTCTACACCATATACTAGAGAGTAAAGAGTTACTCTTGTTAAAGTTCGATTGGTGTTTAATAAGCATGTAAGGCAAATGACAACTTCTCATACCAACTCTTATAGGTCACCATCATCTTTTGGATAATCTTTATTGAATTCTTATTTATCGCTTCCACGATCCCATTCATCTTAGGCCTATATGGAGAGGAATTATGGTTTTTTATCTTCCAATATTGGAAGAAATCTATTATCATTTACCATTAAAGTTTTAAACATTGTATGTTAGCAAAGTTTCAAGAGTACCATAATTATAGGTGATATCTTTCTCAATAAACCAATATTTCACATTGTAAGTTACATGTGCGAAGGAAACAAATTCAAACCATTTAGTAAAATAATCAATTACCATCGAATGAAATGGTTCACTTTGCTTGCCTTAGGGTTGATCGATCCAATGACATCCATGCCCTACATCACAAATGGCCGGACGATACCATAATGAACAGTTGTATTGGTGAAACATTTATTCAATCGGTATGAATCTAACGCATGTGACATTTCTATACATAGTCGACATAATCTTTTTCCATAATGGTCCGTAGTAGCAACTTCATTGAATTTGTCGAGTCATCATATGTTCACTAGTGTATGTAGCACAAATCCCTTCATAGACCTCTCTTATGGTTTTCTTTACTTTGGTTGTATCCTAACATCTCAATAGAAATCCATTAAAACTTTTTTTTTTTTTTTTGTATAAGATCTAACTATCAAGATAAAAATCCATTGCTAATCTTCTAAGCGTTTTTTTTTCATTCTTGGTCGCATCCAATTAATATTCATGACTTTTGATGAATTGCTTGATGTCATGATATCACAGACTTTCCATCCAATTCCTCTTCAATCAAACCATAATAATATGCCAAAGCATTCCTAGTTTTAATGCATATGAGGGGAATCTTTACACTTTCGATTTTAGTTATGGAAGCAAGGGTTGCCAAAGTATCGATAAAATGGTTCTTTACCCTTTCGAGATGCATGAACATGATTCCTTTAAACTCACTAGTTGTCTTTGTTAGATACTCTTAATATCATTTCAGCTTATATCTTTCATTTACTACTCTCTTTTCACTTGATCAATTATGAGTAGTATACAACAAGTTTGTTTATCTTTATGTTCAAGGTCGCTTCTAAACCATGCACATATGCTTCATACTTGAAAAATGTTATATATGCATTTAAATTACAACTTAAATACCATAAAAAAATTATTTCCTTTTTGGTAAATAAAACGGATTTGATACCATTTCCCGACACATTAATAGCTCTATCAAAGTAGAAGTAGACCTACATGTCATTATTTGGCTTAAGCTCTTCTTTTCCATTCATCACAATTTACTCATCGGGGAAATCAAATCTCAAAAGCTTATAGTTATCTATTGCATTTTTTTTCAAATGATTAGCTATGGTGTTTTCACTACTTTCTTTGTCATGTATATAATGTCATATTTGGATAAAATGACTTGTCATCTTGTAATTTGGCTAGATAGGTCCGGCTTCTTAAAGATTTACTTAAGTGGATCCATGTTTAAAATTTGCTAAGTAGTGTAATAGAGCATGTACTATCTAAATCGTCATGCACCCCATACTAAGCCACAAAACATCTTCTTCAATGCACTATATCTTGACTCATAATCGGTGAACTTCTTATTAGTAATAAATGGCTTATTCTTTCTTTCTTATCATACCGGCCTAGGAAACTTCTTATTGCTACTTTTTCCACTAACAAGTATAGGATCAAGGGTCTTTCTAGTACCAATGCACCAATAATGATGGACTTTGCAAATACTACTTATCAAAGGTTTTTCGATAATCCTCATTCTATACACTAACATTTTTCTTTCACAACAATCGAATATCAAATCATCTATATTGATTAAAAAGCTTATGACTTCTTTCTCGATTGAAGGTGAGGCAAGCTCCGAATAGCTCTAACTTTGTCAAGGTTAGCTTCAATTCTCCTATTGCTTATTATAAACATGAGCAATTTTTGTTACCTCACACCAAAAGTGCACTTTATAGGTTCAACTTTAATCGATATTTCCTTAATCACTCAAATAGTTTTCTCATAATCGGAGCATGATCCTTATCTTCTTTTGATTTTACAATCATATCATCCATATACATCTCAACTTCTTTGTGCATCATATCATGAAATAATGTAACCATGGCCCTTTGATTATTGGCCCTAACATTTTTTAATTTTAAAAGGATAACGTTTTAGTTGAAAGCTCCACAAAGCATGAAAAATTTCATTTTCTATTTGTTATCCTTAACCATCTTGGTTTGATTGTACCTTGAAAATCCACCTATAAATCAATAAGTGGCATTTTTTATAGCATTATCGATCAAGACGTCAATGTATGATAATGAAAAATCATCTTTTAAACTCGATTTTATTCAGATCTTTGTGATCCACACTCATTCACTATCTTTCTTACCCATTACTACTATGTTTAACACTCACCGAGGATACTCAACCACTTTTAGGAATCCTAGAAATCTTGTATCCTACTACATCTTAATCTCTTCTTTCACCTTAAGCAAAATGTCTAGCCTCATCCTTTTTAACTTCTATTTTATTTGTGTGCACCTCAAGTTTAAATACAATCTATGTTCCATAATCTCGGTGTCTACCTTGACATATCTACTTACAACCAAGCAAATACATTAGAGTATTCTTTTAAGAGGGAAATAAGACTTTCCTTTTTAGCATTCCTTATCAAGGTCCTAAACTTTAGCTCTCATCCGTCCTATTAGTCTTCATATTTATCACTTCTAATTCTTTTTGATGTGGTTTGATAGAATTTTTTGAACAATTTTACTAGTTTTATGAATTCTTCTATGTCATCCCCTCCCTACTCTTTTTCATCTATTGCAATTAAAGGTTCATCAAAGCTAGGCCAATCATTTTTAGTGCAATTACTTTCATTTTTAAAGAGGTGATCATGATGTATGTCCCTAAAATGAAATAAAAGTGTAAATAAATAATAATAAAAAAAGAATGCAAACAAGGTAATTTCAAAAGAGAAACTCTGTATAATTTGTCGTATTAGTGTTATATATGAACAAAATAAGGCTTCATATCAAAATTTCCTTCCCAATATTTAAGCCAAAATTCGACTAAAAGGTCAAAGAAAAACATGATAAAAGAGAGGTTTACTCAGCCTTATAGATGATCGATACTTCCTCCTTGAAAGAGTTGGTATGCTCTTTCTCTTCGACACACTTTTAGACAAGCTTGTTGATGTCAAAAGCTTTACTCGACCTTATAGATGATCGATACTTCCTCCTTGAAAGAGTTGGTATGCTCTTTCTCTTCGACACACTTTTAGACAAGCTTGTCGATGTCAAAAGCTTCTTTCATCTAGTTGTGAGTTATGGAAGAGTCATCACATTAAAGCTAGTTGATGACAATGTATACAAGTACACACTAGTCTTTGCCATCGATCACTACTACCCCCAAAGCATTGACTACCATGTCATCATAGATGTAGTCCAAGTTCGAACCTTATTGTCCATGAACACCACATGTAAAGGTCATAGGAATATAGTATAAATATCAAGAATTTTGATTTTTTTATAATTAGAATCTTGCCTCTTCATGCGGGCCAATCTCTTTTCCTTTTTTAGTTCAGCCATCTTTTAATAAGCCTTCTCGAATGACTTATATCCTAACCTAAAGTGTTGATCGATCATTCCCTATTTCATAAGTTTAAAATTATTAGAAAAAAATCATCCATGTAAAATGGTGACAACCCGATTTTATCATATACTTTGCTACCGTCTTCACAGTATTAGACAACTTTCTCCATCTATTATAGATTAGATCAATCAAGACTAACTTTCAAATTGAACTTATATTGTCTCGTAAAAGCTTCCACTAGGTCTCTCCATTTTTTTGATGTTTGTTTGGTCTAGGTCGATGAATCAAGTGAGAGCCGATCCCCTTTAGACTTTTTGAAAAGAAATAAACCAACAATGACTCATTATTGGCTACTTCATCTATCTTGTTCAAATAGACGTTAAGATGAGTCCTTGGGCATTGAATATTAGTATATTTGGGAAATTTTACAAGATAAAACATTTTTGGAATCATCATATTCAAGCATAAAGTACTTATTCATGGTCAAGAGGTGGTCGTATAAGTCCACTCCCTCGATGGCTTAGAGTAGTTCTTTGATGGTAGTAAACTTCTCTATTTTAAACTCGATAGTAATTTTATATTTCCCATGTCTTTAGCAATCGGATTAGTAGTAGAGACTATTTAGGTCCGAAATAATTGAGGCTATAGTAAAGTTGGAACGAAAGTTTTTAGAGGAATTGGTTCGTGCACATCTTTAGGCATAGATGTATAGGCCATATTGTTGGCAATGACATTCTCTCGATAAGTCGTGAAGAACTAAGGCATCGGGGACATGGACCGAGGGATAGGCAAAGGGATAGCGAATGATGCTTTAGGGGGCAACGAGATAATCGGGCCATCCTAAGATTAGAATGAGGCCTAATATAGCTTGTACTTATATACTTTGCTTGAGTAGGATAGAAAGCCTTACATCTTCTTCTTTTTATGCCTTTATCTCTTATTGATGAGCTTGCTCTAGTTGGGCTCTTTCTTTATTTTTCATTTTCAATCTTAATTTAGTTCAATGGATTATTGAAGAGAGTGTGGCTTTGGCGGTAGTATCTATATTTTTTTTCATAAATAAGAAAAGAAACAAAATATAACATATAAATAACACATTAATATGGATAACAACTTTGAGACAAGATATACAGTAGTCATCTATGAGGGGTGATGAAAGATCTCATTTTTTATTCTTTCATCAACAAAAGATGCTTGTATTTTGTTTAAAGCTCGTGATTATTCACACCAAGTAACCTTTGGATTTTCTTCTTCACTTCGGCTTTAGAGTAACCATCCAGACTTTATAAATTTTTAAGTAGATAGAGCCACTCTATTAGGGGTGAAAGTTGATGTCATTCATTAAAGTGATTATCAAATAAGGCTTGCTTGCCCAACTTGTTAGATGAGTTTATATGAGTATAATAAAACATACTATGTATAGAAAGATGTTAAACCTTTCACTAATCGAATATCCAAAATGATGAGTGTTGAAGGCCTAAACTAGTTTATGGTATATCTTTCTTTTACATGGTAAAATGAATAGTTCATACAATGGAAATTAAAATACAATTAAAATGAGTAAACTATCTAAAAGCTCAATCGGACTCTAAAGATCTCTCGCCTAGCCATTTCAAATAATAAGTAGTCATATCTCCTTAAGTAGTTATTCATGGATTCATGATAATCTTTTACTCTATTTTTATTGATGGTTTGACTTAATTCTCATAAAGCTATTGCTTCCTTGAAGATCTGTTTTGCTTGATTATCTAGCATAACTAAGTTTAGCCTTGCTTGATATTAACTTGGGCCAAATTGTTATATATGGTGGCTCCGTATGAGATATTTTAAATAACTCCCCTTCCAAGCGTCTATTTTCTTTTTTGAACATAGTGATTTGGCTTCATTCTTCTACTACTTGCTCTATCAATTCTAGACTATTGCTCGTATTCAATATCTAAAGACCTTTGCCACTTGACATTATCTTTTTTAAGCCTTTTTACTTTTATCCTCAAACTTTACAACTCAAGTTCATCTTGCCTATACTATAATTATAAGTTTTCAAAATCAATGCACTTCGAGTTCAATTTTACTTAAGCTCAATAGTAATGTAGTTTCTAGTATTCTTCTTCAAAAGCTATGCTTTACTAGGTTTCTAAGTATTGTTCCACATTTAACATTTTTCCTTTTTTTCTCCCTCTTCCTTTTCTCTTCGACTAGATTGCTAGCTAGCTTCCAATTCTCAATCTTGAGTAGCTCTATTTTTCATTTAAGATTATGATAATCCGAAGGAGTTGATTTTGAGGGATCATCTTTTTTTTTCTTTTTTCTTTTGGATTGTCTAAATAAGACATTTGGAACTTGTAGAGGGATTGGCTTACTTCCTTGAGTAGATCGGCGTGACCCAACTTCGGATGGTCTTGAAGGATTTTTAATTATAGTAGGAATTGAGGTTTCTTAACTAGCTTGATGGTTGTATGTTTGAACTTGTCTATCTTGACCTTGGTTTGTTTGAGGAACTAGGTTTTTCTTCCCTTACAACTTGGCATGATGGATAAGCTTCGATAGTGGCTATCTCAAGACCATCTATCTTACCACATACCATATCACGTGTTAACTAGTCTTCCGTGATACGACTAAGGAATCCAAGAAAAGACTTCGTTTTAAGTTCCCCTCAAAGTCGATCAAGCCAATCATTCTTGGGATGCATTGTTCATAGCTTAATTATCTCGACACCATACCGAGAGTATAACTCACATACATTATTGATGCAACTAGAGAGACTTAAGGAAAAGTTCCACAATAAGCTAAATATAACGTTTAATTCATCTAGATGCCCTTTCATAGGAATTAGGCGGGAGAAGTAACAAGGCACTCCATCCTTGCTTAGTATAGTTCTTCCATGCTCGTTGTGAACTTTTTCAAAAGCTTTTGATTTTTCTCCTAGATAGAATCAAAGACCGATTTATGTAACTCCTATATAATTGATCATCCAAATGCATAATAATTATACATAGAATCTCATCCCACCTTTACCAAATCTTTGGTAGTGATTCAGATGATAGGATGGTCTCGACTAAAGTAGTAGTAGTAGGAATAGCTGAGTTCTTTTTTATCTCTATAAAAATATTAGCAACATCAAGATTGATCAATTTGATAGATGATGGAAATAAAATCAAATCAAAGATACACAAAACTAAAAATTGAAATTTCTTTGAACTAATAATGGGTTCGCTTAAGTTTTTTTTGAACATATCTAATAGGGACTCATGATGCCATCCATCCGTGGAACTTTTAGCTCGTGCTTGGCTCAAATTTACACCTAACTAGTTTTCAACCCTTTTACCTACTTTGTTACATCAGCGATAAAGGTAGATTTGATAAAGAGGATTCTATGTTTATAGCAACTAATGGTATTCTTCCATAGTAGGAGTTATGTCTAGGTTTTCCGAGTGAAGCAACGATATGCGGGGTTCCATAAAGAGACTAATGCTTTTAACATAAGCTTTTGGACTAGTATCTCTATCGGTGTAGCTAAGTTTTCATATTTGTGTTTGAGCATTTATTTGTCATCAATAGTTAGAAGCTCCTAACATTCAAGGAGTTTGTTTCTATCATTAATCATCAACTCGTAGTTATGTTATCGATCGATGGTCACTCTAAAATTACTCTTAGAGGCATTCTCCCTCTATTCACTAAAGGGCCTCATATTTAATTTGAAAGATTGTTGTTGGCTTAAATTATATTTGAGCTCTTTTATCACCCATCTTGAAACATCATGAATAAATTATTTTAATTAAGGTTTCAAATATGTTTAACTTGTGTGATGTATTTAACCAATGAGAGGTTGCCTTAGGGCTCAATTATAGCCATTACATGAGTGGTTAATCTCTATCTAAGTTTCAAAAAGGTACCTTATAGACTAGAGAACCTTTAGTAGGGTCACTAGGATCTGTCTACAATGACATTAGCAATCGTGAAAATTATTGGTTACCCATCACCAATGGCAGCTACCAAGAATAATTGAAGTTTCATCAAGGCACCACTACTAACTTTCTAGATCCTAAGATAAAATGCATACAGTTCAAATATAGAGATACAATGTCATGTGTAAGGTCTAACTCTATATCCATCTCTTTATAAAATAAAGGGCCAAAAATTAGACAACCAAGTCCGTAAAGAAAAACCATAAACATATAGGCATAGAAGCATTAAAAATAACCAAGGATTTACTAACACAAACATTCAAAGCTTAACCCAAGCATGACATATCCCCAGTTGAGATGCAATTCTATCAATGAAGGCTCACAGGAAAGTCATAGAGTCCCCACCTAGTTAATCAAAGAGAACTAAAAAAATCTTAAAAAATAATTTACACAAATATCTAAATAAGAGGTTAGTTATGGGTGGGAAAGATATAACATCATCATCATCCCATCTTTCCTAAGGTAAGCTATATTGTTTGCATTTAAAAATAAAGGTTTGGTTATGTTTTTATATCTATTTAAGTGAATTTATTTTATTATGATAGACTAGTAGAGTAATTTGAGGTTCGAGTCGATCTAAGGGCAATACCTATACTTAAAAGGAAAAGGTGGATAGTAATTGAAATTTTAGTCGAAACCCCGAGTGACTATAAACTCCGTATTGGAAAAAGATGAGTCTTTTAGAATTATGAGCCCATATTGATGTAATTAAGAAATTATTAGAGACTTTATCTATATAAATAAGAAGTCACTTGATAATTTTAAGTCACATAAATAAAGAGGTAGGGGGTTGTCGGTAACTCCATTCATATAAGGAGGATGCCACCAATAAAAAGATCATTTAAATATAATAAAATTAATGAGTCCTTTGTGATTGCAGCCTATAAAAGAAATTATTAAAAGAAAATGGAAAGTCCTTTGTGATCGTAGCCATAATAAAGATGTTCTATCATAATAAAAGTGCAAGTCTATTATGACTCAAGCTATAAAATAAATTATTTGGAAAGAAATAGCTTGTTAACTATAATTGTAGCCCATAACAAAGATGTTCAATTAGAATAAAAGTAGTAAGTATCTTATGATTGTAGTCTATGATAGAGTCGTTCTATATAAAAAAAGTATCAAGTCTCTTGTGACTCAAGCCATAAAAGAAATCATTTGAAAAGAAAATGATGAGTTACTTATGACTATAACCCAAGAAAGAGATGTTCTGTCAAAATAAAAGTGACAAGTCTCTAGAAAATGATGAATTAGTTGTGATTGCATACCATAACGGAGATGTTTTTTCAAAAAAAAAAAAGTGACAAAACTCTTGTCACTCAAGCTATAAAAAAAATAATTTGAGAGGATAATAATGATTTGGAAGCTACTAGTAGCTTCATTTCAAATAAGAAGAAAACATATATAATGACTTTAAAATCACGGACGACTTTATCACATGAGTGAGAAGTTACCAATGAATTCATTTCAATAATTAGTTTTTGGATGAAAATGGTTTTGTGGGCACCGACACCATTGTCCATATAAGTAGAAAATCACGGGTGACTTATTTTCTAATGAATAAAACCTAGGTAAAATGATTTTGAAATCATTAGCATCTTTGTCACATAAGTGAGAAGTTACCAATGACTTCATTTCAATGATCGAGTTTTAGATTTAAAAAAATGATTTTGGAGGTACTAGTAGCTTTATATAGCTTGATCCATATAGATAGAAAGTTACTAGTGGCCTCTTTTCCGACGACTAGAAACAAGTAAAATGATTTTAAAATCACCGATGGTTTCATCACATAAGCGAAAAGTTACTAATGAATTCATTTTCACGATCATTTTATGGATAAAAAATGGTTATGGAGGTATTGTAGCTTCGTCCATATAGGTGGGATGTTATCGATGGCCTCTTTTCTCACGAGTATAAAATAAGTAAAGTGATCTCATATAGCCGTAAACATAATAGTTACCTCATTCATAATCAAGCAAAACATCCGACGAGTTTAGTCATCCATAAAATGGCATTTTCATCATTTTCATATATTAGTTAAAATTAATCTTTATAGGTTCGAAAATTATCCAAAATATTTTGAAGGTTTTGAATTTTTCCCGTGGTCTAATTCGGGATTAGTTCCACTCTTTTTGTCTCTAATGATAATTGATTGTTCAATTAGCTAGAGAAGGAGAGCAACTTATCCGTTAACAACACTACTATAACTTGTTAAAGTTGTTACAACTAGCCGAACTTACTATAACTAGCCCAAGTTACTAAAACTTAGTGAACTTACTATAACTAGCCAAAGTTACCGAAACTTAATGGGACTTGGCAATAATGGAATTGCTATGTTGTTCTTGCAAAAACCAAAACATAAATAAATTTTACAACATTATGTTATTCCAACCAAATTCAACAATCTAAACAATAATTTTTTTTAAGTTCGAGTCTATAATTAATCAAACTCCTACTACTATCAATAATAAAATAAACTAAAAGTTTTGCATTCTTTTTGCTTAATTCTATCGAAGGTATGAAGATGCGATAATTGGTGTTTTTAGATTGAAATCATAAAGGAGAGAGACTAATCATATATGTTGGCATGGTTTAGTTAAGAAGGAGAGAGGTTGTATTGTTCAACTGGCTATGACGAGAGAAAAGCTAATAAAGGTGGGTTTTGGGTAGCTAGGTTTTAGTATTATTGTTATGACGATAGATGGTGGCTCGGTTTAAGAATGGGTGATAGGGTAGTGGTTCGGGTTAAGATGAGGACTAATGGCATGTCGTATCCCTAATAAATTAGTAATTTATATGTGTCCTTATTGAGTTTTTGATAAATTAGTAATTTATATGTGTCGTTATTGAGTTTTTGATCACGATTATGTAATTAGTGCAAATAAGGGTCGAACCCGTACGGAAAGGAAATCAATCAATTACTTTGGGTGTTCTTGTGTGTAAAGAGGTGTTTTGTGTATTTAATATGCTTGAAAGTAAGATAAAGCATTAAGAAATAATAGTATAAGAGTAGCCTTGATTGAAATTCAGTATCTACTTTTGATTTGGTCACCGATCATTGATTAAACAATTAACTCATCCTAACATGAATATTTACCATAAGACAACAACATGTACGTTGATCGTAATCTTTTCTTACCTATTCATTAATTGCATATATAATACCCAATTAATTCCCTAAATATTGAATAACCTACTAAGTGCTAGATAGATTTAATTCAATAACAACATTAAGATGAGAAAGAGAGGTGAAGCTAAGCCACTTTTCTAAGTGCTAGAGAAGATGTAAACTAGTTTTATGTTTTCCAAGGAATTGAATGAAAACATCACTAATCATCAACTCCTAGTTACTACCACAACTAAGTTTAGATAAGTAATTTATAGATTTGAATACTTAGCTGGCAATAATCAACATGAATAAATAACTAGCGTGCACTCTAATTAAATTAATCATACAACTATGAACTAATTAAGCGAGAAAAACATAAAATACCTAATAAAAATAAGTTTAGAAATAAAAAAGTAATCTCATAGCAATTAACCAAAAGCTTCAACCTGAATGAACTAAGAAGGGAGTTTACTTATTCACGATACAAAGAGAGAATTCTATTATTGGTGGCTATAGAAAAGCTAGCTAGAAAGAGAATGAGTAATACCCTAACTTTGCTATTTATACCCAAAAATAGGGTTACATCATTTTTTGTGTAGTATTACATTGTCACATAACTTTATGTATAAAGTCATATGGTTTGCTACTTGATATCATAGGGTTTGGAGCTTTGGAAATTAGGTAGCACACGGTCGTGTAACTTTGTTCACAAACTATGTGTCCAAGCTTCTACTCATATAGATCTTCTTCCTTAGCCATATAGGCATGTGGTTTTATATTGTAAATCGTGTAAAGAGCTCATGCCCATGTACAACTCCTTTTCTTTAGTTACATGGTTGTGTGGAATGCTTTTTTAAACCACATGGAAATGGTTCTACTCGTGTGGCTTGCTATGTTTGAGATTCCACATGGTTTCCTCCTTTAATTCACATGGTCATGTGACTCTCTTAAGTCTCTTTTGGTGACTTCTCTCTTCCTTACTTTGGTTTTGGGTTCCTTGCTTTGATTTATCTATTTTGCTACAAAACCCAAAATTGTTATCTTATTATTAAATAACATCCTATAATATAATAAAAACTAGAAAGTTCAATGTATTATAGCATAAAAATCATGTTAATTATGCACTCATCAAATACCTCCATATTTAAACTTTGCTAGTCCTCAAGCAAAACAAATAAAATAAAAACTTAACTCACTTGTATAGGAATCATGGTTGCATTTAGCTTATACAACAAATCTTTAAACCCTTAGGTTACCCCCAGTGGACGTGTTGTGTTTCGTAAGGGTTGTCGGATGATAAAGCCACAAAATCATTCAAACAAACATTATGCGAGTATGATTATTCTTCAAAAATTGATGCTTAATTCAAAATTTAATAAAATTCAATAGTTAACTCGATCATATTCAAGATATTATTATCATATTAATGCATGTCTCTAAATTGATTTATGTATCTTTATACCTAAACATAATTCAATTATGCATTACTAACTCTACTTTTATCCCTTTTCCACCACTACAAACAAGGTAATAAATAGAGATTTTTCTTAATCAAAATTTTCTTTCATTTTAAGCTTCCCACATTCTTTTTTTTTTCAACGCCTAATAGCTTTTCCCTAAGGGGTCACCTACCTTTTTACATGACTATTGACATTTGCGATGAAGGTAACAAGTTACTTAGCATGTCATCAACCTAGAGTGCATTACATACTCATAATTTGAATCGTCGTTTGACATAAAAGTAGACATTTATGAATACTCCTAGTTACTAAGCAACTCAAATCATTGGAGTAGAATTTTTCTTAGGCTATGTCTTTAAGGGAATGTTTTTCATATTTCTTTCTTAAATAAATATTAGAAAATTTCATTTATTTAAACTATGCTTAGGTTTAGTTTCCAAAGGGTTTTTCCTTTCTTTCAAAGTCAGTATCACTATCTAAATTATGTTCCATCATGAAGACACATAAAACTCTTTAGCATACATGCACTTTCATAACAATAATATACCAAATATATTCATTCATCTCATTAAATTTCATCTAATTCCACTATTAAACATCAATAAAGAAGAGCATCATACTTAACATGGCATTTATTTCATATTGTTTATAGGGGTACAAAATAAACACACAAATTATACAAAACAAAACAAAAATCAAATAAACCTAAAAGCTAAATGTCCGCCCACACTTGAATCGGACATTTTCCTCAATGTACATATAAATAAACATAGAATAAATAAAAATAAAATAAGTAAAGGTAAGGATGAAAAACCAAACTAGATGACCTCCTTTAGTATAGAGGCGGTGGTGTTGGTGGTGGAAATTATACAATAAGAATGTGTAAAGATGTCCGGGTTAGGTGTTGATTATTTGAAATCCATACAAAGTATTATTGTTTATCATTTGAATTTGCTCACTCGGATGGTCGAACCGATTGTTGGCATTGTTGTTGATTGCCTACATCTCGCTTGTTTAACATGTCAAAACAACTCGTTTATGTTTATCTAGAAATCATCCATCCATGACTTCAACTACTCAATTCTTTCCGCATATCTACTCGAGGCTCCTACTTTGGTTGTGGGTTGGGACTCCTCATGGCCTTCACCATCATCATTACCTTCGGCATCACCCTTGACTTCCCTTCATTGTCTTTTTTTCGATCGAATTAGATATTTTTCTCCTCTCTTCTCTAGCAACCCAATTTTGGTTAGTTTTCAAGGGTAAGCTGCTCCGATCCTTTTGCTAGTGTAAGGGTTATGATGTGCTTGATGAAAAAACCTTTTTCTTTTTGTAATGTGGGTGATGAACCCATCCATAATGATTCCTTCATCAATCGACTTCTTTATTGCTAAGAATCAATCCACCAAAATATATTTAAAGTCCACCTTCATCTTTTTATGGATGAAGAACATGATAGTCAATTTAGTTTTGCTTACCACACCATTACTAAGTTCTCTTCTACATAATGTCCATACCAACACCAAGTATATATATCAATATGTTGAGTTTATGATTATGAATGCTTTCATTTGAAATGAATTGTAAACCTCCTATGGTGAACCTATAATTTCCCTCCAAATGGTTTTCTCAAAAACCACAAGTGGAAACTTTGTACCATCCTACGACCAATCAAAATAATCCACCACCTTGTTAACTTCCACATTATGCTTCTGGTTTGTGACTCAAAACACAAAATAATCACTACCCAAATGATGTTTTCCCTCTTTCTTTCCACCCGGAATGAACCCAAGAACTCCAATATTAATTCCCTTAAAAAGAAAGCATCCATTTTTTACAAATTTACTTAACCAATCATTTCTAATATCTCCTTCATCTCTCTCAACAAACCTATAACTTCTAAGGCTTTTACATCTACGTACCTATTTGTAATCGTCTTCTTATCTTTCAACACATTATAATGTGCCTTTTGTTCTTCATTCTATAATTCTATTCTTAGGTAGGATCCGGAGGGATAACCTTCCCTTTTGGTTAGTTCTTTTTGGCGAGTGTGCTTCTTTTGTTATGCTTGCCACTTACTTTTCTTTATCTCTTGAGGTATCCACGTTTGTTTATAGAAATGTTTTGAGGGTTTTTTAATTTGGCGGTGGCAAAGGAGGTTCGAGTTTTTTTATGATGGAGTGTTTTATGGTAGTGTGGTTTGTGGGGTTATGATTTTATGGTTGGTTAAGAGTGAAGAGTTTATAGATCCGAAAGATGAAAGAAAAGAGAAGATGGAGAAAAAGGGTTGGTGACACAAGTGATATATTTAGAGAAGATAAAGTCATATGGTTTAGGTTTGGTTTATATAGGGTAGGTTTTGCAAAAGACAAACCATGTGACTTTTAGTTTTGAAATTGACACATAGCCATGTAAATATATGTACAAACTATGTGGCTTTTCTTTTACCCATGTGCCTTTTTTTCTTCTTTAACCAATGTAATGTTTTGAATTCCACACGACTATGTAACTTTCTTCACAAGCCGTGTGCAACCACTTTTGCTCGTGTAACAATTTTTCCTTCAAAATCATGTTAGTGTTGGTGCACGAGATCCAACCATGTTTGGATGGGCTTATGTTAATATGTTATTGCATCATTTATTTTAATAATCATAAAGAAGTTATTCTATTAATTCTTATGTTTACATGTTGATAAATTCGGTAGAATTAGATAGAAGTCCTTATGATATACATTTGCAATAGTGATTGATCGATAGATGTGAGATAAACACTAATGCACATAAATGATATCATTAAATGTCTCAAGTCGTAGCATCATCAAGAATGGACATTGACAATATACGGATAGATTTATGAGTGCTATGCTCATACTATATGATAGCGAGTAGGAGATCTCACACCTATTGGTATGGTGATGTCAAAGCAAGAACTTAGGTGATTTATATTAGAGAATATGTCACTAGATTTGACTCACCGTGAGAACCCATTTGGTTTAAGTCTATGAGAATCTCATACGAAATAAGTATAAATGGTTCTTAGACTTGAAGTCATCACGGTTATCTCATTGAAGGACTTATGCACTTTGACACTCTTTTTTATGGACCCATTAATGGGTTGCACATGGGCGATTCGTTGGGTGCACTAGGAATCTAATGGAGATAGGTGTATGGCTAAGATAGGAAATGTCATTCTTTGTATGCTAGAGGAGTTGCCACATTGCACTTCGATAAGTGTCCGCTCAAGAAATCTGTGACCATAGTAGAAGTACACTAATAGAGCATAATTGGTTTACTCTAAGAGCTAAGACATTTAGGAATTGAAGAAAACTTGTGTGATCATAATCAAACAAGACTAATAACCAAGTTTGAGATCACACTATGAAAAGTTGACATGAGGATTGAATTGTATGGCAACCATGCTCATGAAAGGTAATAATGAATTAACTAATCTTCCTAGAGAATTGGATAGTCATGATGCCTTGCTAGAGGCCAATCTTGATTTATGTATCAAAAGATGAAAGAGGAGTCTTTTATTCTTGATACATTGCTAACATATCTAGAAGCTTATTGAGTCACATGTATAAGTTCAAGTATTCACATTATAAATGAGAAGCAAAGATATTGGAAAAAGTTTTCAATTATGAAAGTTTCCTATTTTGGAAAGAGTTTCCAAAATGAAAAGTTTCCTAAAATGAAAAATGAAAAGTTTCTAAAATGAAAATTTTCCTAAAATGAAAGATTCCTATTTTAGAAATCGGTTTCCTAATTTAGAATTTAGTTTCAAATTTGGAAATAAAGGACCTAAAAAGGAAATGAGTTTTCTAATTTAGGTTAAAGGGTATTTTGAAAAATTACTCCTTAATGTGGACTCGTCAAAATAATCTAAGAATAATTATTTGGATAGTCCAAATAAATAAATTAGGTTAAAACAGTTTTGGCCCATTAGTTTTAAATAAAAGCCTTAAGATAATTTTGGTTGAAGGATAAACATCAACCTTATTGGATAAGGATGAATGTCCGAAAGATAAACATTAAGCGATCCACATGTAAAATAACTCCATAACCTTGGAGGATAAGGACACAATAACCTAGAGTCCTAATTAGGGACTTAGGCCACCTCTTTCATTGTCCTTAGAGGACAAGGAAACTTTCCCACTATAAATAGGAGGAAAGGTGCAGCAAAAGGGAGGGGAATATATACATTGACATTCGGCTAAGCTAGAAAAATATATAGCAAAATTCAGCTAGCCCTAATACCAAGCTACGAGTATATCACCAAGAAAGAAAAAGAGAAAAAATAGTTTTATCCTAAACCCTAGCAAGCCATACTCTTTTCTTCTTGAAAAAGGTTATCACAAAGTTGTCCGAGTATTGATTTCTAGTGAAAAAACTTAATTAAAAAAGGTAGAGCTAGCACCCATCAATTTTGAGTGCTTGTTTGTGGATATTTAGGTTGCGTGGATCATTAATAGAGGCTGAACACTTAGACGGCTAATCAAAGAAAAGGAATTTAGATTTGTGCTATACGAGGTAATCCTTTATTTTTAGCTTGTTATTCATGTATGTATGATTAGTTTATTCAACGGCATGATCTTGGACCCTTAGATGGAGAAAATTTTGTATTTATTTCTCACCTTCATAGGATGTATGATCCTTCAAATTATACAAGCTGTGTAATCTTCTATGTAAACAATGTGTTTTCCCCATTTTTCTCATATGACACTTATTACATCCTACGAGTCGTTTGGAATTGCACACAAACTCGTATGTGCCCATGTAATTGTTGTCCTAGTTCTAGTTTTTTTTTTTTTTTTTTACTTTTTTAGGCTTATAAGGATATAGCTTTGTTCTTTAAATCATGTATTTTTTGCACTTGCCTATTTATCTCTCCTTACTATTTGGAAATTCAGTCAAATTCATCCACCCAATTACCTATGTTCCGCACTCTTTCATGCAAGTCAAGTGTAGGTGAACATTAAATATGAAATCAAGCACTAACTAAAAATTGAAATCAAAACATAAAATTTACATAAATTATTGGGTTGCTTTCCAATAAGCGCTTTTATTTAACGTTATTGGCTCAACTTTACCTCTTTCCATTAATGGGGATCATTCAATTTCAAATTCGATCTCAAGCTTCCTTGCATCTTATCAGTCTTCTCTTTGAGGATATTAAACTGAATCACTTCACCATCAAACTTCATGGTAAGAGCTTCCTTGTGGATGTTTAGTTTGTTCTTACTATTTTTAGTAACAACCTCTTTAACAAAAGCGATACGAAGTTATGAGGAGACTCATCTCCGATTTTTAAGACATAGAAATTTGCCGGAAATACAAATTCGTTCACTTGCACAAGAATATCTTATAACACTCCTTTGAGGTAGGCATTAGTACAATCAACTAGTTGTATGATCATGTTTGTATTCTTTAAAGGCATGAGATTTACTACTAGGTATATGGAATATGACATCATATTGATTCATGCACCTAAATCTAGTATGGCCTTGTCTATTTTCTTGCTCCCTATTTGATATGGTTTAGGGAACATACCCGGATACGTGCACTTGAGAGGAATTTTTTGTTGTAAAACCATAAAAATGTTCTCTCCCATTCTTACATTTTTAGTTACGCTTAGCTTTCTCTTGTTGTTGCACAATTCCTTGAAGAATATAGCGTATCTAGGCACTTACTTTATAGCTTTCAATAGAGGTATATATACCTCTATTTTACTGAATATCTCGAATATCTCCTTCTCTTTTTCTTTTTAATTATTCCTACCTAGGTTTCTCTAACTTGCTAGGAAATGGCACATGATTAGTTAAAAATGAAGTAGAGGGTCGGGAATTACCTTAGGGCTTGGTGTTTCTCCGTTAATGATTTCACTCTTTTCCTCTTCCTTCATTTCTCGCTCTTTCTTCTTTCGATGATTTAGACTTTCTCTTTTTTGGCTATTCTATTTAGGCACCACTCCTCAAAGTCATCGAGCTTACATTTTCCTTGGAATTTATCACAATTTGGGATAATAATTTCTCACTTGTCGAGCCTCTAGATTACTCACAATAATCGCTAATTGTCTCATTTTACTCTCTAGGTTTTGGATGCTCGATCTTATCTCTTATTGGAATTATTGGGTCTCTTGTTGAAGTTGTTTAGTGCTTAATACAAGAGACTTCACCATTTTTTCTAGCTAGTTTTCAACTTGTAGTAGGGCTTGTTATTGGAAAGATCTAGGTGGGTCACCTTGCTACCTTTGTTTATAAAAATTTTATCTACCGTACCTATTCTCCCAATACCTCAAGTTAGGATGATCTCTCCATCCCAAATTGTACGTGTTTGAATAAGGATCATATGGCCTAGGTTAGCCACCTCTAAAATTTCTAACTGCATATACATGTTCGTTATGCCCTTTTTATAAGGTCGAGCACGCATCTATCTATTTTCTAATAGTAAAACAAATCCCATAACCTTAACTCGCTTCTAGATTACCAATTGCTATCTATTTCACTAAGGAGGTTAAATTTGACATTTGTTGCTCTAAACTCAAAACATTTACCTCATTTATTTTTTTCAATGCGTGATCATTCCTCGCACCAAATTACTATGAGTTAGCTCGTATTAGATATCAAAGCCTAGCAATATCAAGCATTTTATCTACCAATGCTCCTCCACTTGCTTGTGTCTTTCATACTCCTATCCATTGGGAGCGGACTCTCATAGAAATAAACTATCAATAGTTGATCGAAAATGCGGTGATACGTGCGGTTGGAACATAACTTCTTGAACTACTCTAATAATTATAAAAGTCTCTCTAGTAAATCTTCGAATCCTATAAATTTCCTTTTTGATGCTTGTAACCTTTGAAGCGGGAAAGTACTTCATTAGGAATGCTTGTTTCATTCTATTCCATGAGTCTATGATCATATAACCAATCCTTAGCATCCCTATCAAGCAAAAAGGAAATACTCTTAACTTAATCGATATTCGATATTTCATAGGGTCTCATAGTTGAGCATACCACATGGAATTCCTTTAAGAGTTTGGGGGGATCTTCTTCAACTAGACCTTGAATTTTAAAAAGTAGATGTATCGGTCTCGATTTCAACTCAAATGCCACCTCTAGATTTGAGAACTTAATGTATAGTGGTTGCTAATTGAGACTAGTAGTAGCCAGCTATTTCAATGTTATGTTTGTCCTGTTTGCAGCCATAATGTCTCCTTCTGAATTGCTCAATGATAAGAACTCAAGAGTTGTGGTTATTCCTGGTGAACTCACTTCTTTAAAGGATTCAACTCTACCAGTTGAAACCAACCTTGCTTCCTTCCTCAACTTGCTCAATTCTTTTTGTAGTTTAGGATTGAAAATTAACTCTTCCGAGTTGAGACTCGATCATGTACCAATAGTAACTAAAACATAAGAATATTTAACATTATCTAATAACAATAAACTTCGGTCGTTGTTCCCCAACAACGGTGCTAAAATTTGATGACGTGTTGTGCCGCCAACAAATTAGTAATATATGTCTTACCGAGCTTTTAATCACGATTATATAATCGGGGTAAGTAAGGGTCAAGCACACAAAGAAAGAGAATCAGTCAAATGCTTCTTAAACTTCCTATTTCTTTTTATTAGACCCCTATAACTCATTTTAACCACTTATTTTTAATTACATACTTCCTTTTTTTTTCTTTTGATTTCTTTTTTGTGTGTTTTTTATTTTTTTCAGAATTAAAAGAAAATAAATACAAAGTAAGACATTAGGTGATAACATGCTGAATTATTTTTATTTTTGTAATTTAGGAGAAGATTGGAATTAAAGGAGCAAACAAGTGTTAGTTTGGGCAAAATTTCCTATTCTTACAGATTGACTTTTAAAGGATCAAATGGTAATTTTGCATCCTTAGAGCTCTAGAACGTCGAATAGGCCTCTTCGAATTAAAGTCGACATCTTAATCTTTCTAGATTGAGTTTACATGTGTATGTTCATTTAGTTGTTGTACAAGTCGAGTTGTAAAGTTAAGGAAGAATCCTAAAACAATTCGGATTCTATGACAATCTAAAACACTCGTCTAGTTTTTGGACAATATCTAGAGTTATACATATTAGATTGAGGTGATTCAAAAATCTATAGAAAAAAGACATCCAGGGTTATAATCTTCATGAGATCCTAAGTCTATATTCTTCTTTCATTTAACCCTAATTTAATTTAGATGTTTAGCATAACCTAAAGTTATATTTAGAAAATAAGTCCTAGTCAAATTCAAAAACTAATTAGAATAAGACTTTTGTTGGCTATCATATTTATCTATTTACATGTATAAATAGGGTTGCACATTAGTGATATAATTTTTTTTTTCATTCTTTCTTTATTATTTCAAGTTTAATGCATCAAGCAATGTCTAACTAATTTCATCAATTTAGTTCTAGAGATTTCAACTTTAATGTGTAAAAGATTGTGATACTCATGATTGATCTTTAAGCTATCCTTAATTATTTGATTTTTTTTTTTTTGTTTCTTTAAACTTAATTAATTGATCTTTGACTTTAATTAATTATGATTGCATGGGTAATTATCTAAGAGGCTTATTAGTTTATTATCCGATAGGCTTAATTTATAATTATTAAGAAAAATAAGCTCAAATAGAAAATTAGGTTTAATTAATCAAGAGAAATAGAAGGATGAATTAAATGATTTAGGCATCCTAAAATTGTTTTTTCAATCTTAACTATGTTTCTAATTCATAGTACTATTGTTGATTAGACTAGGATTGTGTCAATACCGAAATCAATCAATAATAAGAATTCAATTCATGTGTGTAGTTTTGAGTTAATGAATTCATGGAAGATTTAGGTTTATTCTAGTGTCTAAGTAAATCTAGGCTAAGTATTCAATGAAAGAGTAGTAATTTAGGTGTTAATGATCAATCTACAAATTGAATGTTTTAATTTTTCTTTAAATTAAAGTTTTTCTTAATTTGAAATCTTTCTTATTTTATATTTTCTTTCTTTATAAATTTATCTTGCAAACAATAAACCCTTCTTTATTTACATAAACTGAATTGATTATCTAGTCTCTACGAGTTTAACCTAGATTTTTCATTGATACAAATGTCGGTAAGTAAAGTAAATTGCATTCGGTGCATTTGAAATGCATAACAATTTTGGCACCATTGGTAAGGATTAGATTTTTTTCTTTCTATTTTCATAGTTTAAGTAGTTGCATTTTTATAGTGGTTGGTATTTTTTATCTTCGTTTGCAAAATTTTATGGTTTTTAGGTGGGATTTTGGTAGAATTCGATGTAGACATCACCAAAATTAGGTGCCACTAAGTGATTTTTATGGAATTAGGCAATGAGCTTAAACGTTTCCTAAAAGAAGCATTATTTTGCACCAATCCAATGGTTATACCATTGTCCCTACCCTCTCGAGGAAACATTTCATCGTTTGTTAGGGTTTCTAGCGCTTTTGTGTTTTTTAGGCCATAATTTTATATTTTTTATGGTTTATGACTAGATCTTCTCATTCTAGTGAGTTGAATTTTGATCTTGAAGCCGAGAGAACATTAAATCGACTGATAAAAGAGACTTGACGTATATCACCTAGCATAAACATAACTCTTAACCTAGTATTTAAAAGTTCATCTAGTGATTTAGAAGTGGAAATAATTGTTGCCAATAATAGAACTTTAAAGGAGTTAATCTGCTCTTAACTTGAATAAAAAATTATTATACATTAAGTATTCTGATTTAGATATTCCTTTTGAATTAAAATTTGGATTGATATATTTGTTGCCTAGGTTTTATGGTCTTACAAGTAAGGATCCACATAAGCATCCGAAAGAATTTCATGTGGTTTGATCTAGTATAAGGCCATAGAATGCTTCGAAGAATAAATAAAGCTTAGAGTAGTCCTTTTTTCATTGTAAGATTTGGCCAAGGATTTGTTCTACTACCTTCCATCAAGATCAATCAATACTTAAATCGAGATGGAGAGATTGTTCTTAGAGAAATACGTCCTTACATCTAAAGTCGCCAATGTTAGAAAGAAATATTTAGCATTAGATAATGTAGTGAAGAGACTTTGTATAAATATTGAGAGCAATTTAAGAAGTTATGTACAAGATACCTTTACCGAGTAGATTAGTGATTAGTTTCTAATCACATATTTCTATAAGGGATTGTTGTCAATGGAGAGAAGTATGACGGATGCTACGAGTGAGAGAGCTTTAGTGGACAAGAGCTCGACAGTACTGCCAAAAGCCTAATTACTAACATGATAACTAACTCATAACAATTTAGAGCTAGAAGAGATCATACATCTAGACAAGTTAACAAGGTAAGTACATCTAATCTTGAGCACCAAATGGTTGACTTAACTTCTTTAGCTTTGTAAATGGTAGTAGGTAATATGTAAGTGGCCAAAGTCCGTGGAATATGTTCGGTTTCGGGACACCATACTAATATGTGTCTAACAATGCTAGAGAAGGAACCAATCTAGCAAGCTCATACAATTGGAGGTTTTTAGGACCAACTTAGCATAAGTATGATCCATACTCTAACACATACAATCTAAGATGACAAGATCATCCTAATTTTAGTTATGGTAATCAAGCTAGCCCAAGTTGTTATCGGCCTCCTTTCTAAGCTAAATAACAAGAGATTCGACTTTGAATTTAGGTATGTTTCTTAAAGAAACTATTACGAGCTCTAGCAAAAAATGTCCTAAAATTTCAACTAGATACAACACCTAGCATATAAAAAATATAAAGATAGATTAGTTAGCTTGCAACATTAGTGAGTAAGCTTGAAGCTTGAGATTTAAGTAAGTTTCCCTCCCAAACAGGTGATGAATCCAAGAGAAAATGTTAGTGCAATCACACTTCAAAATAGTAAGAAATATAAGGAGCCAAGTAGTTGCCAACTAGAAGAGACAATAGAAGAGATGGAGAAAGAAACTAACAATAGTGATAACAAGGCAATCTCTAACTCTTTAGTTCATTTTCATACTAATCATTTACCTTTTCCAAGAAGATTTGCAAAGGAAAAAAGAAAAAAAAAAGAAAAGAAGATTTTGAAAGTACTTTATAAAGTAGAGATTAATATACCCATGCTTGGTACAATAAAATGAATCCAAGGTATGCCAATTCCTCAAGTAGTTATGCACTAATAAGCAAAAGTTGAGAGATGATGGAAAGAAAGTGTGAAGGAAAACATATCCGTAATAATTTAATGAAAATTTCCTCCTAGGTTGCCAAGATCTAGGTTTGTTTACCATTCCTTACAAGATAAGTAACACTAAACTTGAAAACATCATGCTAGATTTAGGTGCGTCAATAAATGTGATGCCATTTTCAATTTTTGCATTTTAAATTTAGGACTTATGGAAGAGATTAATGTTCTTATACAATTGGTAAATTATTTTGGTTTAGGTGAGTAACTTAGTCTTTCTAGCTGATTTTTATATTTTGAATATAGAAGATGCTAATTCATGAAATCGAGCTTCAATCATCCTATAAAGGAATTTTTTGAACACGAGGCCAAGCCAACATTAATGTTGGTAAAGGATACTTCACAATGGAGTCTGATTGTGAAGTCAATTGCTTCAACATCCTTGAAACCACGAATGAAATAATGGTAGTGGTAGTAGCAATGGAAATGAAATTCAAACAAAAGGCCTTGTAGGCCATCAATGCAACATGAATATGGATGGTGATTGAGCATTATCTATATCAAGATAATGATGTTAAACAAATATTTTACTTAAGAGGTAACCCAAGAGCCACTGCTAGATTTATTCTTTTACCTTATATCTTTTAATTTTATGTTTTCATGAATATTTATCATTTTATGCTCTACATAAGGGATAATGTAAAATTTAATGGGGGAGGGGGAAGAATTTTGGATTTTAGGATTTTTTTTCTAATTTTATATTTTTCTTGTAGAAATAGATTTTTAATTTTGATTTTTTTTTCATGTTTGGTTGTTATTCAAAAAAATAAATTGTTTTGTGTGTTTTTGGAGTTGTTCGATGATGATGCAAGAGTAATGAACAAAACTTAATTGGATTTGAAAACTGCATAACATGATTGAGTTAATTGACTTGCGACTTGAGATTGATTAGTTTGGTAATTTATTTTGAAATAGTAGTAAATTGAATTTGGTATACATTTATCGTGTGAGATTTTGAGCCTTAAAGGTTGAACATTAATATCAATCTCTAATTCATTTTATTGTGATATTCTTTCATAAACTTGTTACTCTAGAACTTTTTTTGATTATTTTCAAGATTATATTGAGACATGTATGCATGAATATGATAAAGACCATCTTTTGAATAAACCATTTACCCTAAAATAGTATATCCTATAATTTACCATTGATGAACTCCTTTAAGCTTAATTCACCTTTCTTTGATTAAATAACCCATTAATAAGCCTCTTAAATTGAAAATAAATGTCTTTACTGAATCTTAGGAATTAGTAGAGCACTTGATAGGATGGGTTTTATTTATGGTAAAGTTTTAGAATTTTTTTAATTGATGGAACTATCGTTTTTACCTGTTGCAATATTTGGGCTATTTTGGAATTTTTAGGCCATGTTAAATTTTGAGATTTCTAAAAAAAAAAAAAAAAAAAAGAGAAAAAAAATTGTTATGTTTGTCCATGTTGTCGTTCATGTACTTGAAAGAAAAAAAGAAAAGTTGATAGGAATTTGGAATTTTGAAATGATAGGTTTTAGGTCCTAAAGGTTATATTTACCCAAGTTTATATTTGAATAATGCCCTATTAATTTCTTATTTTTACACTTTCATATCTATATAAATCCTTTACCTTTTACCCGAGCCTAATTACAATCTTATGAAAAGTCATTTTGATTTATGTTTGTTTATATGATCTAAGTAGTGGAGATTAAATGATAAGCAAGCTTATGATAGTACATTTTCCATGAAATGAATTTAAAAAGTGAAGCATTTACCATAAACACTTATGAGTTAGAAATTTGATCTATGAGAGTCTATGACTTTAGTTTACTCTATTTTGAATGAAAATTGTTGTATTGATTAATTATTGAGTTGTCAAAAATATTGATTCATAATGTGTTATGGTTCTTGGGAATTTTGATTGTTTTCTTACTAGCGAATTTGCAATCTTGATATCATTGAAGAGTTAGTATTGAGTCTTAGTTTAGTGTTTTGTTTGATGATGTGTAAAAGCTAAGTGTGGGAAAGTTTAATAATGATCATTATTGAAGATATTTATTCTTTTATATTTAGTTTTTTTAATATGATTTTAGATTCTATGTGCTGAATTATGTTTATTTTGTGATTTAAAAGAAGATTGGAATCAAAGAAACAAAAGTGTGTTAATTTAGCAAAATTTCCAATTTTGGAAAATTGACTTTTAAATGATCTAATGAGAATTTTGCATCCTTAGAGCTCTAGAATGTTGAAGAGGCCTTTTTGAGAATTAAAGTACAAATCTTAATATTTTTAGATTGGGTTTACATGTGCAATTTCATTTAGTTTTAGGTCATCAAAGTCAATTACAAAGTTAAGAAAGAATCCTGAAGCAATTTGGATCCTATGATATTGCATAATACTACCTAGTTTTTAGACCATATCTAGAGTTATAATTATTGGATTAAGGAAATTAAAAACCTACAAAAAGAAGACATCCAGGCCTACAATATTTATGAAGAGAATAAGCCTAGATTCTTTCGATTCTAACCCTAATTAAATTTGGAGTTTTAGTATAATCTAGAGTCCTATTCAGGAAATAAGTCCTAGTAAAATTCAACAACTAGTTAGAATAGGACTTTTATTAGCTATCATATTTATGTCTTTATATGCATAAATATTCTTTAGACGTGTGTATTAGGGATAGACTTTTCTTCACACATTCTCTTTATTATTTCAAGTTTTATGCATCAAAAAAATATTTAGCTAATTTTATCAATTCGGTTCAATGGATTTCAACTTTAATTTGCAAAAGATTTTGATATGTAGGTTTGATCTTTAAAATATCCATAATGATGTACGTATGTTTTATTTCTTTGAGCTTAATTAATTGATCTTTGAATTTACTTAGTTGTGATTGTATGAGTAATTATCTAAGAGGCCTATTAGTAGTTGATTATCTATTGTGATTGATTGCTAGCTAAACTCTCTTAATCTATGATTATTAAAAAAAATAGATCAAGTAGAAAATTAGATTTAATTACCTAAGAACAATCGAAAGATGAATTAAATGATTTGGGTATTTTAAAATTGTTGTTCGGTATTAGCTATCTTTCTAATTCTTATTGTTGTTGTTGAATAGACTGGGATTGTGTCAATACCAAAATCAACAATTAATAAGAATTTAATTCAAACATAAAATTTTGAGTTAAGATTCAAGTTTATTCTAGTGTCTAGGTAAATCTAAGCTAAGTGTTGAATGAAAAAGTAGTAATTTAGGTGTCGATGATCAATCTACAAATTGAATGTTTGAATTTACCTTTGAAATAATGTTTTTACTAACTTGAATCCTTTTAATTTTATATTTTATTTCTTTATAAATTTATCTTGAAAACAACAAACCCCTCTTTATTTACATAAACTAAATTGATTATCCAATCTTTAAGGTTCGACCAAGACTTGCTATTGCTATAAACATCGATAAGAAAAGTAAATTAAATTTAGTGGATTTGACACACATCACTCATTCATTCATCTTCTTCTACAATAAAAAACCTTGAAAGAGAAAGCACTCTCTCTACCATTCCATCAAGAAAAAGATCCTTCGTAACCAAAAAGCCAAAGCTCACAACTTTCACCTTTCCTCCTCTACAAGCTACCGTCCCTTCTTTACTTCTCCTTCATTTTTTTCCCCATCCAACACCTCCATCTCTTCCTCCATTAAAACTGTCATTTTATAGACATAAAAATCTCTCAAAATTTCACATAAAAATCCCTTAAGCCACTTATAAAAGCCCCCACAAAGGAGCCTCACACCTTTTCTAATGCCTTTGGCCAAAACTCGCTCATCTCTTCCGAAAAACTTGGCGACTATTGTCCATTTTTTAGCCATTTTCCTCCAACTTCTAACCCTCAAAAAGCCTTTAAAAACCTCTTTCAAATCCTATTTGAAAATCCCCTCAAATCCACTATGAAAACCTTTTCAAAGCTTCTATGAAACCTTTCTAAAAGACTACCCAAATCTGTCATGACAAAAACTACTCTTGGTAGTGTTGATGTCACTATTGCAGCCTATATTCTACTCCACAATGACCAACCATAACTCCTCCCTCTATTAGAAGTGTTTGATAGTAGTTAGCTCCCCTCTAATAGTATTTTTAAGCAATAAAACTCATTAAAATTCAACCAAAAATCACCTTGAACCAAACACATATTTCCACTGGTACAAATTGACCTTTAGAGGAAGATTAGGGGATTTCACCATGTTAAGGGTTTATAAAATAAAATTACCTTTTTGGGAATTAAAGTACACGTATTGAGTTTTTAGTATTAAAAAGAAAAACTTAGAAATTCATTATGGTTTGGGCTATCAAAGTTAGGTGAAAATTTAGGTAAAAAATTAAGATCATGTGACGATCGGGAATTTTTTTCTAGTGTTTAGCTCATACCTAGAGTTATACACATTGAATTGTAGTGATTTAAAATAAACCAAAAATAATACATTCAAACCTACAACCTTTATTTAGATTTTAAGACCAAACAAAACCTTTAGTTGATTCTTAATTAGTTTAGAAGATACTACCATGAACAACGATGCCAAACGACCCCATTCTATCGAAAGCAATTCTTTTTAGCTGGAGACAACGGTTGTTTCATGGTAGTTCATTTTCCAACGGTCGTGGATAATAGATCCTCATCTTTTTGGCCTAAAAAGGTAGCCCTTATGATGATCTCTTTCACAACCAACTTGCCTTTTGTGGTTGATAATACCAATTGTCTCTATCGAAGATTGAAAAAAATGGTCAAGAAAAATAAATGAGGAATCATGATTTGATTTTTTTTAACCTTCTCTCTTTAAGAGTCATGATTTGATTTTTTAGCCTTCTCTCTTCATTTGACAATACAAATTGTCTCTATCAATGAGTTGCAAAAGGGCAAATTCATCATCAATCTAAAAAGAACTTTCGATGCATTTTGAGAAGCTCCTTAGTTATTTTGACTAACAAGGTAAAATCTTGACACTATTATGTGGTGCTTATAATCTTACTAAATTCAAATGCATTTGAATTGAAATTATGAATGGATACGATATTGTGATATACATGAGATTTGAAGTATGTTCGGATACACCATTGTGTATCGAACTTGAAAGGATCGGAGACCCTAAGTATTTTGAGAAGTAACAATATTGATGATCAACGCTCCATGATAGAGTTAAGAAGATGAATTTGGAATTTAATTTTAATGGTTTACTCATAATGAGTTTTGATTCAAATATGCATAATGATATATTTGATTACTTTTGTATTAATGGTCACTAGAAACTTAAACTTAAAGATAGATCACTTAGAATGTGAGGAGTCTCCTAAGACAGATACATTGACATGATACTAAAAGGTTTAGTATGAAAGAATAAAGAAAGAATTTATTTCAATGTCATATGGTTTGATGGACGATTATAGAGATTCCTAACATTGTTGATTTAATAGTATTGTACTTGTGACCACAACAAAGCCATAACACAAGCTAAGTAACCAAGGTCTCATCAACGATCCATGTATGTACTATGATGCTATCGCCTAATTAGAGAGATTATCGGTCATGGTAATATAAGGATAGAAAAGGTCTATACTGATGATAACATAACCGACCCATTGATCGAGCCTTTATCACCACTAAAACATCGGACCTTTACTTGATCATCAAGAATAAGGACATAGCTGGCTAGCTTAAGTGCAAGTGGGAGATTGTTAGTGTAGGTGCCCAAGATCCAATTATGTTTGGATAAATTTGACTTATTGTAATGTTGTATTCTTTATTTTATTAATAAAAGAAGTCTTTATATTAATTCTTGTTGTTTATATTTATGAATAGAATTAGGTAGAAGTCTATATGATATGCATTAATGATTGATCAAAAGATGTGAGATAAACATTAATGCATTTAAATGATATCGATAAATGTCCCAAGTCATAGTATTGTCAAGAATGAACATTGATTATATACGATTAGACTTGTGAGTGTTATGCTCATGGTATAAGATAGCGAGTAGAAGATCTCACACCTATTGGTATGGTGATGCCAAAGCAAGCACTTACATGATTAATATTAGAGAACATATCACTAGACTTGACTCTCTATGAGAACCATTTGGTTTAGTCTATGAGAATCTCATACGAGATGAGTATAATTAGTCCTTTGACTTGAAGTCATCATGATTATCTTATTAGAGGATTTATGTACTTTGACACTCATTTCAATAGACCTAGTAAAGGGTTGTACGTGGGCAATTCATTAGGTGCACTAGGAATCGAATGGAGATAGGTGAATGACTAAGATATGACATGTCATTCTTTGTATGCTAAAGGAGTTATCACATGATTCTTCGATATATGTCTACTTAAGGAATCTGTGGCCATAGTAAGACATTTAAAAATAAAAAAAAGTTATGTGATCATAATCAAATAGATTAATTATCAAGTTCGATCACGGTGAGATAACTTGATATGAGGAATGAATTGTATGATAACCATGCTCATGAAAGGTAATTATGGATTAATTAAATCCTCTTAGAGAATTGGGTAGTCATGATGCCTTTTTTTTTTAGGAACAAGGGTGGTACCTTGGAAAATTTATTAATAAAAAATAAAGTAATACAAGGAGGGACAATCCAACCATACTCAAAACATGATGGGGAGACAAGGAAGCCTAACCCCCGAAATATCGGGATTACTTCCTGTAATTAAACAAGCTTATACTATCCTATCTCGCTAGCTACATTAACCTCAAAGGAACTCTGAAAAATGAGTAAAACTACTATCCATCATGTGCTAAAAAACCACACTTGCCGATCTATCCGCCAACATGTTCTACTCCCTCTAAATATGAGCAATATGATGATTACCCAATAGCTTTTGACATTTCCCGAAAACATAAGTGTATACCCGTGGTACCTTATTCAAACCCATTATTGTTTTGGTAACCATCGGAGAGTCGGATTCAATATTAACCAAAATCAAATTAAGGGTGTTGCAGAATAATAAACCATCTAAAAGTGTACAAATCTCTACCTTGGTATTAGTTCATACCCTATAATATCTTGTAAAACCTATAGTAAAAACACTTGTAGTATCTCAAATCAAACCTCCTCCTATGCAAAAGCCATCCTTAGCTGAACGATCCACATTCAATTTATAGCCTCCATAATTCAAGGGTTCCCATTTTAACCATCTCCCCTTAAGTTTTTCAATTGACTCGACAAAATACCTAAATCTTATAATTTTTGCAATCCTAAAATATTCGAGTACTTTTTTTGGTTTATAAAACATGCTCATATCCGATAAATCTACTTTTAAATCATCTAATAATATCATCTACATTCATTGGTATATCCTTATATTTAGCTTTACTTCTACTTTTTCAAATTTCTCATATGATAAAATAGAAATTACCAACCTAGCACTAGCAGATTGAGTAGATATGGAGCTAAACCGGATATTAGCATAATTATTCAAAAACATATTTAAGTTCGGATACCAAAAATTTTACCAAAACACCTCTAGACCTCCAAAGCAATCCGAGAATATATAAAAAGATGTACCATTGTCTATTCCTTATGACATTTACAACAATGATAGCTTGACGTTAATGGAATTTGAAATTCCTTTGTTTTTGAATCCATAGGAAGAGCCCCTTTAAACCACTTCCACATGAAACCACTAACTCGTAAAGGAATAAAAGCATTATAGATTCTTTTAGCCCTCGGCCATCTAAGAGAAGAAATACGACAATGGTTCCAATACCCTTTGGTCTTAAAAGCACCTATCTTAGTTAAAGTACAAACCAAATTGTCATCAATATTATCATCAAAATATACATACTTAACCTTATGAAAATGGCTTAGTATAAAAACCAAAAAATCCTTCAACTTTTGGAAAGCTTGTTTTACCATCAACCTCTTATCTAAAGGTAGAGGAGGTCTGTAAAACACTACCACACCAATTAGCACTCCAAAAAGGAACTACGTCTTTACCAAGGATCCATTTACTCGCAAGAATTTAAAGTTAGCAAGTGGTGTATAATTTTTTTCGAATATGAGAAAAACCGAGTATAAATCCATCCGGTATCACCATATTTCTCATGTAGATATCGAGCTCATAGACTTGAAATTTGCATATAGGACCATGTCAATTTTACCTAAAGAGCATCCATTACCGGACCTAAACTTCTAATCCCCTAGGCACCTTTGCTTAAAGGTTTACAAATCGACTCCATGAAACCAAATGATGTCAATTCTCCCTTATAGAACTACATAAAAAATTAGTTATCATGCATTCAATGTGTCAAATAATTCCTTTAGGCATAGGGATTGCCACAAATATATGTATAGAAATGCTACCGATAATGCTAATTTTAATAAAGTCAATCTAATCCCAAAAGAAAGCAATTTTGATTTCCACCCTCAAATCTTTTACCAATCTTCAATTTTAGAGCATTAAAATAAATGCGTCCGATTCTAACAATAAACGGAGGGACCCCTAAATATTGCATGGGAAATTGTAAGTGATCATAACCTATCTAACGTTTAATAGCATCCATTCTCCGAGCTGAAATATGCTTTGGTGTAAAAACCCACTCTTATTCATATTCAAAAACTATCCCGAGAACTCCTCATACTTGTCTTATCGGCTCCCTCAATTGCATTAAGGAACTTTTTGATCCATTGGTAAATGACAACATATCATTTGTATAAAAAAGGTGAGAAATCGACGAGGTACATCTCTCCACCCTGTATGGGCGAATGCAACCTTTATCATATGTCTCCTCAAATTCAATTAGAAAACCCACTACACTAGAATGAAAAGAATGAGGGATAATGGATCATTTTATCCGACCCCTTTACTAGACTTAAAATACTCAAAATTCCTATCTTGAATCCTAACGGTGTACCAAACATTACTAATACATTTATATACCAAATCATACCAAACATTATTAAAACCCATTTCCCTCATCACTTGTAAGAAGAAATGGCCATTTAACCCTGTCATATGCCTTTGACATATCTAACTTAAAAATTACATTATCTCTATGCACTTTCCTACCCAAAGCCGTCACTAACTTTTGAGCTAGAGCTACATTTTCAATAATACTGTGATCCTTCATAAAACTCACTTCCTGCTCGATCTATCAAACTAGGTAGGATGAAACTTAACCTAGAGGCTAGAATTTCGGAGATTAGTTTACAACCAAAAGTGGAGAGACCGATAGGTCGTAAATCACTAAGACAAGAAGGATTAACAACTTTCGGTATTAGCGTTAAAATATTTGAAGACATACCTCTAGTAAGACGCTCTCCTCCGAAAAAATCTTGAATCGCCCTAACTACCTTACTATGTATTATATGAAACCATCCCATCCCGGCACACTAAAAGAATTTGACCCCTTTACTGACCTCAAAAACTTCTTTGAATGTACATTTGTTAACCGGGCATTAAGCTCATCCGTAATGCTTTTATTAATTCCTGTAAAAAGATAATCATGACATATTATCGACCCTACCATGAACAAGGACTCAAAATACCTAAGCTGCTTTCTCTTCTATGGCCGACATATCCTCAACATAAGACCTATCCTCTTGACACAATCTAAAAATAGCTCTTTTTGTATTATCTTTTATACAAGCATGGAAATATACGATATTCCTATCCTCCTCTATAACCCAATTTACTCATGGCCTCGATGTCTCAACATATTGTATTCCCACCGAATTACCTTATCCAATTCTATTTTCATATCCCGTAATCGACTTGCTATATGGTCATCCCAACCCTACATCAAACTTGAATCAATCCTAATTATATCATCCTGTAGCTTTTCTATCTTCATCCTAACATTCCCAAAAATCTCCTAATTCCATACCCTACGTTTGCTCCACGGATACTTAAGTTTCGATGTAACACCTCCATCGAGAAACCTTTCACCTTAATATCCTAATTATTTTTAACAAAAGCTAAAAAAATTGTATGTTCTAACCATATTTTATAAAGCCGAAACATAGCATGTTTCTTCGATGTTGTTGTAACCAAATCAACAAAGGACAATAGTATGAAATTATAAGAGCTAAGTGATCCATAATTAAATTCGATCTTGATGCTATGTAAGAAACGTTTGCTAACACCCTATCCAATCGCTCCCAAGTTTGAGATAAGTCGGATTGATTATTACTCTACATATATTTACTACCTTGATAACCCACATCTACCATACCAACTCTATCACAACAATTATTAAAATCATTTATACCCCAAATATCACACCCATTTCCTTTAATTTTTTCATTCGTAGAAGTTATGATATTAAAATCCCTCGATAATCCATGGGTCCCGATTGAGTAATGCTAGATGATTTAATTCGAGCCATAATTCTTTATGCTCCTTCCTATTACAACTACCATAAATTACTAAAAATCTCAACTTACCAAAAGTAACACTCAATATATTTATAGTGACCACCTGCTTATGCACTACCTCACGGATTAAATCAACATCCTCATTCCAAAACATCCAAACATGAGTGTTTACTCGGTTAAACTGTATGCTAAACTTAAACATCAAAGACTTAGTAATATCTTCTACTTTATCCCCTCCCGAGTTTTGGATCAATTACAGCTACAAACATTGATTTATGTTGTTTCTTTAAAAGCATAGCATAATTAATGGTACAAGCATTCCCAATATTCCTAGCATTCTAAATGATAGTCGACATTAATTATTAACAAAAAAAAGACATACCTAATGTTTTGAAGTTTTTTTGTTTTTTGCAATCTTCTAAAATTGTTTAAATGCTTTCTTCATGTTTCTCACATCCCCATTCCGAAACTTTATTGAACTCATTGATAACTAATTTACCTTATCTATTTTCCTCTCTTTTTCATCCTCCGATATAGAACCCTTACACACACTACCTTTTTCAAACTCAAACTTTGTATCCCTCAAAGATAAGGCATCCAAATCTCCAACTCCATTTTCTTTTGCCCTATCAGCTATACCCTTTATTATCAATATAAGTTGCTCCTTCTATCCGATGTTCTAAAGTACCTCTCAAACTAAGATACCGAGCCCGCTTTCTACATATATAGAGCCTATACACTAAGGTGTACCTAAAACTTACCCAAACCTCTTTCCCCATCATTCTTTAGTGTGCCTTGGTCCACGTTATTGGTTGTCTAATTCACTTTACTATAACTATCACCATTCTAAAATATCGATCTCACTCCTTCATGATTTTTCCCTAAAATATCCCCCTCCATTAAAATAATCTTAGCCTATTTTTAAATTGTCTCTCCTTTATTTTCATCTTCCTCGACCTCCTTTACTAATTCCGAAGCAGCAAAAAGGTTTGAGTCTATGGTAATAACCCCAATTTTTGTTACTATTTTTCCACCGATATCAATCCGTATCTCTAGACAATTAACTTTCCCCACACTAATACCTATAGGTTATGCATTACCGTGCTTCAAAACTATATTATTAGTTTCATACAGACTCCAGTCTTACTAACTTGCCTCCCTTAACATTTTATGCACCTTTTTACAAAATGCCCTCTCCTAACTTCTCGGTAGCCATGCTTTTGTCAATAGCAATGAGAACTTGATTACTACTTTCTCCTACCTCTATCACGATTCATCGCTTTGCCACTCTTATTAACTATTCCTGTCTTTACGTATTCTATATCATTCCTTTTCCGTCTCTACATGGGAACCCAAAGGTGCTTATGTTTGTTTTTATGGACTAAACTCTTAATCTAACTAAATTACCGCCACTTCGTTACACTAAGTTCTCGACTTGTGGAGCTTTTAAATTCTTGTGGCACTCGATTACTATATGTCCAATTAAACCACATGAAAAACAATAATCAAGCTTTCCTTCATACTCAATCTTGTATTAGAAACCATTCTCTTTAGAACTTCTCATCTATATACGACTTGAGAGAGACTTAGATACATCCACCCCTAACACATTAGATGAGTTAGTGCGAATGTTCTTTCATCCGCCCTTAGAAAACTCCCTATTCCTTCCTAAATTCATTTTAAAATGGTTGAATTAAAAAACATCAATGAGAGATGTGTCAACCTAACCTATACAAGCAATAAAAGGACTATCTTTTTAAAATTAAAAATCTACATTCATCGAAGCATACGATACATACTATTTTGTATCTTGTGGTCTTTATGAGATATAGCTAAAACAAGATCCTCTTTAATCTCCAACCGAACCATGTCATGGCGTGGATCAAGTAGCCCTATAACGAGTTCATTATTTAAATACCACAGGAGATAAATATGTTCTTGTATATCTCCGATGGATGGTCTCCCTCACCGAATTTCGGTGTCAAAGTATGTTGGAATTAGGTTGATGCCTATTGTAACTCTATAGAAGAGAACAAACATGCCGATTATGAATGAATATGGGTTGGTTGCCTTGGTGCTAAGGGAATGGTTATGAGGGGATATGGTTTTGGTTTGTTTTTGGTCTCTAAAATTACCTTCGATTGGGCAACAATATAGGCATAAAATACCAATGGTTTTTTTCCAAGTCCAATTATGTTCACAACATAACGGATTAGGATACTAGAAGATTGTATGTTCTCCACCGCTTTCATGGCTAAAACTCGCTATGCTTTGTATCCTCGACCTAGTTGTTAACATAGTCCGAGGAGCATCCTTCATGTCTTTGATTGGTGTTGTAGCCTTAAAGGGAGAAAATTGCCATCCGACCAATGTGGGACTCGGCAATGGTGATGGTCGAGCGACCATGATCATAACTTTTTCTTTTTCTTAAGGATTCTTAGGTACTCCTATTTTTTCGAGTTAATAATCTAATTTTTTTATAGTCATGATGTCTTGCTAGAGGTCAATCTTGATTTATGTATCAAAAGATAAAAGATGTGTCTTTTATTCTTGATACATTATCAATATATCTAGGAGCCTATTGAGTCACACACATAAGTTTAATCATTCACATAATAAAAAGAGAAGCAAAGATTTTGGGAAAATTTTTCAATTTTGAAAGTTTCCTATTTGAAAAAAGTTTCAAAAATACAAATTTTTTTGTTTTGGAAAACGTTTCCTAAAATGGAAGTTTCATAAAATAGAAAGTTTTCTAATTTAGAAGTCGGTTCCATATTTTTAAATGAGTTACCTAAAAAGAAAATTAGTTTTCTAATTTAGATTTAAAGGTAATTTGAGAAATCATTTTCTAATGTAGGCCTCCTAAAAATATTAGTCCTAATTTATTTGGATAGTCCTAATTATTTGGTAATTAATTAGGCTAAAAGAGTTTGGGTTAATGGATTTAATTTAAAAGCTTGTAAGATATTTTGATAAAAAGGATAAACATGACCTTTATTGGATAAGGATCAAGGTTTATTAAGATAAGATAAAAAAAAAACCCATATGCATTACCACTGCTAATCCTTAGAAGACTAAGAAACAATAATCCGAGTGTTTTTTAGAGTTATTGCCACCATTTCCCGGTCCTCGGAGGATAAAGAAGTCACTCCCCTTATAAATAGAAGGATAAGTGCAATAAAAAAAAAGAAGAAGAAGAAGTGATAGGCATACATGACATTATAGGAAAAAGAGAAAAATAAAAATAGAAGGAGAGTGGGAAAAAAGAGAAAAGGTGATAAGCATATACGAAATTATTGAAAAAAGAGAAAAAATAGCTTTCCCCTCCCAAAACATGCCAACTCTCTCCCTCTCAATTAGGGTTATCGCAAAATATCCTTGAATAGATTTCTAAAGAAAACATATTAAACAAGTTAGAAAAAGATGAAGCTAGCACTTTATAACTTTTGATTGTTTCTTATATAGGTGTTTGGATTGTGTGAATTATCGATAAAGGCTAGACATTTAGACGGCTCATTTTTCTATAAAAGCTAAATCTAAAATACAAGAGGAAATCCTTTACTTATGCTTTAATTCATGTATGTATGATTAGTTGATTCAACGGCTTAATCTCAAAGCCTTAAATGAAAAAAAATTATTTTATTTTGTACCTCTATAGGATGCATGATCCTTCGATTGGTATTAGAGCCTCTGTTAAATCTTTAATTGTATTTTTTGCTAATTATAATTAACTACATGAATGAACAATTCCCGACTATAAATCTAATTTTTTGGTATTTTATGTATGTTTTAAAATTGAGTTTACGGGTTCAAAAGGACTAGGATACGTAAGGCAAACGTTGGACATTATCACTTGCACATCCAACAATAAAGAAAGGTTAGTCGTGCACTAAGCTAATAATAGGCTAGGTTGGTTAAGCACGTTAGGGACGTGATAGGCTAGGTAATGGCTAGGCCAATCACATGTTATACAACGCGATAGGCACGCCGGACTCGCCATGTGTATGCTAGGCTTTTTGGCTAAAGCCGGTCATGTGTAAGGCGCACAACATGTCGAAATGCATTATGCATGCCGGACTTGCTCGGGTAGGCTAGTCACTCATTGGGTGCTCGACATGACGAGCTTATACTGGGCATGCAACATGGTAGGCTTACGTTGGGGGTCCACTAAGCCGTGGCGAGGCCGGGATGTGCCTTACATATATCAAGTGCATGCTGGTCATGCATAGGAGCAAGATCTACCTAGGCTAGGTATGCGTGCGGGCTAAGTAGTAAGCTAGGTGCGTGTAAGCGTATTAGGCTAATTGGTGTCGGCCAATACTAAGTACTAGCTTATGGGTAGCCCGGCTAGTATTGGCATTAGCCAATCGGCCATCCAAGGCTAGTGCCAAGCCATGCGTGTACGAACGAACTAGGCCTTGTGCATACGAGTGCATCGAGCTAAAGGCTAACGCTAGGTCAAGTACATACAAATGCATAAAGCCGGTTGCATCTGCGGCCAATGCTAGGCACTAACTAGTTAGGGCATGACGGCCCATAGGCATTTAAAGCCTAAAAGCCAATGGGCTCGAAGTGAGCCTAAAGCTTGAAAAGTCATAAAATTAAAATTTAGAGAAATTTTAATATTTTATAAAATAAACAAAACATAGATTTATAATTGTGATTAAAATGAAACTTATTTCGTTAATATGTCATGTATCAATGTGATTGAAATATGAGTATATGGTATGTATGAGTCGACCTAATTTATGAGAATGTATATTTGTAATTTTTGTTAAATAAAGCCTATGTGTCCCGCCTTCTCTATCATTCTGTTGTAGTTCTCTTTCCATCTTACTCCCTTAAATGTAATTCGAGGTTTCTTATTCAAATAAATATAAAAATAGAGATATGATATTAGAATAGATACAAAGAGAAGAAGTTAAGAAGTGAAAACAATCTCAAAGAATTTATAATAATTTTTCACCTAGGCACTTAACCCACTAGTCTCCTTATGGCTCGAGAGGGCTAGTAGTAAAAATCTATTACCATTCACTAGTCTTTGAGTCATGCATACGATATATGTTTTTATTATATGAATGATAGTATGCATGATAGGATTAATATGATTGAGGACTAGTATGCATGGTAGGATAAGACCTACCATATTAAATCCTTCAAATTAATATCAAGTTTATTGCCTTTTAATATTATGAGGAGAGAACTCCCTTGGTCATTGTTGGCTTGTTGAGATAAATCGAGGTCACTTCTTTCTTGAGGGAATCAAATCATGGGCCATGCGATGTCTCTAAATGTCCGGGTTTAACTTGAAATGAGTTATTAATTTTATTAAGATAACTCAAGATCCAATAAATTTGTAGACAAAAATTAGTATTCATATAAGATATAAAATGATAAGGAGTTATTATACCAATGAGATTAGGAATTGTATTACAATTAGTAAAGAATTACCTACATAATCCTTCATGTATGACTTATTGAGATAACTTAAGGTCATTGTATGTTAAAGGATGGCATCCTAACCCATTAAGAAAAATGAATTGAAAAGTTTTCTCAAGTCCTATATTGAAGGTTATAGAACTTAAAGAACATACTAAGAGCGAACATATATTTTACTTCTTTAATTTATGTTTTTTTATTTATGTAATTCAATTAACCAAATGATACATTTTTCTATCTTATTAGATTGCATGGTATGAATGGTAACATATCGCTATGATTGATCATTGGCGAAGTATTGCCTTTAATGGCACAAACTCCCTCGACTTAGAAATGAATCCGAGGATAGTCCTTCAACATGAGAAAATTCTCTATGCGATAGAAAAACCTCCCCCAACTCGAGCCTCCTAAGGATCAAGTCGAAGCTTATGAAGCATGGGTCAAATATAGGAATGATGTGATCATCTCATAAAGTATCATACCGGTCTGCTATGACATTGGAGCATAAGTGTCAACATAAAGGCACGAATGCCTTTGATATCATAGCGAAGCTTAAAAGGTTATTTGAGGAGAATATTAGGCTTGAGCTCTATGAAATAGTAAGGAAGCTCTTTAGAGTTAGAATGGATGAACGATCCAATGTCAAACTGCATGTCACTAAGATGATAAATTATATCGATAGGTTGGTCCAACTTGAAATTAGAATGGATGCTGAATTATCCCGGATCTACTATTACAATTGTTGCCTAATAGCTTTGGACAATTCATCATGAACTTTAATATGATGCACACGGAAGAACTCTTGGAGAGTTGTTATCCACACTAAGGGAAGCTCATCCCGAAATTAATAAGAAGAACAAGAGTTCTATACTTCTTGTTAATAAGGAAAAAAATATGGTGAAGGGTAAGAAAAAGCTCGAAGTAATAAAAAAAAGTCTTATATTGTGCCTACTAAAGGGGTGAAAAAGCTCGAGGCTCGGAACGAGTTCAAAGGTTGTAGTGTGTTTTATTGCAATAAGAAAGGACATTAGAAGTATAAATGCAAGGAGTACCTAGATAAGGTGAAGAAGAAGCGTTCTACAACCACCTCAAGTATTTTTTTGCAAAGTGATACTATATGTGGTGCTCACATTTTTGAAATGTGAGCATAGGCATCAACATAAAGGCATAAATGCCTTTAATATCATAGTGAAGCTTAAAAGTTTTTTTTGAGGAGAATACTAGGCTTGAGCTCTATAAGATAATAAAGAAGCTCTTTAGAGCTAGAATGGATGAAGGATTTAATGTCAAAAGCATGTCACCGAGATGATAGACTATACGATAGGTTGGTCGAAATTGAAGTTAGAATGGATGTTGAATTATTTATTGACCTAGTATTGTAATTGTTGCCCAATAGCTTTGGACGAGTTCATTATGAACTTTAGCATGATGTATATCGAAATTGAAAAGTTTTATACTTCTTGTTAGTAAGGGAAAAACATGGTCAAAGGTAAGAAAAAACCCAAGTAATAAAAGAAAATGAAGTCTTTTACTATGCCTACTTAGAGGGGTAAAAAGCTCGAGGCTTAGAATAGCTCAAAGGATATAGTCACGCTTTTATTATAAAAAGAAAGGGCATTGGAAGTATAACTACAAAAAGTGTCTAGATAAGGTGAAGAAGAAGAGTTCTACAACTATCTCGGGGATTTATGTTATTAAAGCTAATTTTTCTAAATTCCAATCTCACCTCATGGGTATGTGATACTATATATGGTGGTCTCTTTTTGAAATGCAATGTGATAACTCTTTTAGCATAAAAGAAATGACATGCCCTATTGTAGTCATTCACTTACCTCCATTAAATTTCTAGTATAATCAATAAATTACCTACATGCAACCTTTTGCTATGTCCATCAAAATGAGTGTCAAAGTACATAAATCCTCCAATGAGATAATCGTGATGACTTCAAGTCTAAGGACTAATTGTACTCATCTAGTATGAGATCCCCATAGACTAAACCAAATGGGTTCTCATGGTGAGTCAAGTCTAGTGATATATTCTCTAAAATAAATCATTTAAGTGTACTGTTTTGGCATCATCATGCCAATAGGTGTGAGATCTCCTACTTGCTATCATATAGTATGAGCATAACACTTATAAATCTAGCCGTATGTAGTCAATGTTCATTCTTAACTACACTATGACTTAGGATAATTAATGATATCATTTATGTGCATTAGTATTTGTCTCACATTTTTCGATCAATCACTAATGCAAATGCATATCGTATGTACTTCTATCTAATTTTATGCGATGAATAAATGCAAATGACAAGAATTAATAGAAAATTTTATTTTATTATAATCTATATAAATAATACAATAATATAATAAGTCAAACCCATCCAAAAGGATTGAATCTTAGGCACCTACACTAACATAACTTACCAAGAATATAACTCTGTGATGGGAAAATCTAAAGAACAAGAGAGTGCTTATAAGGTAAGCTAGAAACTATGACATGAGTTGAGATCAAATAAGTCTTGAAGGAGAAGTACTTATCGAGTTCTATAAGAAGGGTACCTTTATATGATTACACCATCTCAAATAAGGTTTTGTTAGTACGGAAGAGTATGTAGTCGAGTTCAAATAACTCATATTAAGGTATGAGCTCAATGAGTTAGAGGAGTACATGATTGCAAGATTATTAGGAGGATTTAAACAAGAAACTATGAATGTAGTTCGGTTACAACCTTAGCATACCGACCAAGATGTTATCAAGCTAGCCATAAAGGTTGAAAGGTAATAGAAAATATCTTGATAGAGTAGTATGGTCATATTTAGAAGGGAAAGGAGTTTCAAATCGATGGAATAATTAAGGGTTCAACTTACGCCACTAAAGAGGTTCGGATTGTAGGAGGGAGTCATCTAAGGGTTATAAGCAAACCAAGTGCCATGATTAAGAGCACCACTTCTAGATAGTGTTACAAGGTTTAGGCTTTGATCACATTACTTCGAATGTCCCAATCGAAGAGTGGTCACTCGGCATGTTGATTGTGAGGAGTATTATATAGAAAACCAAGATGAGGGTCAAGTCATTGCAAATAAGGAAAAGACTTTTACTAAAGAAGATAATGAGATCCTAACCATACAATACTATATGAAAGATGGGATAATTGATGTTAATGTTGAATAGAAGAGGACTTCCATCTTCTTACATAATACGGGGTGGATAATAGCCTTAGTTATTGATTATAAATAATGGCTCAAGCAAGAATATCTTAAGTCGGTCTTTAGTGAAAGGCACGAGTAAGGTATTAACCAAAAATCCTAGACCTTCTTAGGTAGGATAGATTAATGAGAGTCAAGAAACAATAATAACTCATCAATATAAAGTGAACATTAGTTTGAATGTGGGATACTATGATTGGGTCTTATGTGAAGTTATCTCTAAGATCATCTGTGATATTCTTTTAGGTAGAACTTGGTAGCTCAATTTATATGTCATCTATGATTCTTTTGGAACACTTATTTAGTATTACACTAAGGAAAAATTTATGTTCTAAAACCAATGACTAGGGAATAAGTGAGAAAGCCTATGCCTAGAGATCCTTTATCTGGTTATTTTAATTTCTCTAATAAACCGATGATTTATAAAGATTTTAGTAGTTCTTCTAATGTTTTGATTGATGCTTATGACTATTACTGAATATGATTTACATAATAGGATTAACGGCTATGTTGTTTTAGTTGATGATCATAAGTATGATGTATCCGATGATGATGAGTTGAATCTTTCTTATGTGATTAACATTGATTTGAATGAAAATATATCTATTGTGCATCATAAAGTAGAGAACCATGATGAAATACTAGAGGATTATGGAATGGGAATGGCTATTGTGGGAGTCTTTACTACTCGTCAAGAGTTATTAGAGTAATGTAGGAATGTTGAGGATAAAAGAGGAAGGTTTAAAGTTGCCATGGATAAGAGGAAATATGACACAACTACTACTAATGAAATTGAGAATGAAAAAAGGCATGATGCTACCATAACTAGATATATTAGTCTTGATACGACTATTGAGACTATAAGGGGTACCTTTAGGGTTGTTGCTATCGAAGGGTTTACGGTAAATACAAAGAAAGGTCAGCTTGAGAATCATGCTAGAGTTTTAAGTTGGAAACTTACGTCGAGGGTACCAAAACCACTAACGTAAAGGAGCTACATGTTGAAGTCTCTAAGTTTCATTCCGTAGCAACTTACCATATGGGAGACTTGGTGTGGGTGAACATTATTTGAAAGAAAGTATTCAAGAATATGTTTGTCAAAAATGAGGAGATTGAAAGCCTATTTAAAATCATAAAGAAGATGGAAAAGCTTTCGTACAAGGCTAATCCGCCTAAAGCTTGCTTGGTTTTATCCACATTTAAGAAGGCATATCTCTATCCTTATCTAGATGAAAAAGGTAAAGACCAAGATGTCGAGGTCGACTCTTCTCCAATTGGAGAAGTATGACATAAGTGTGTAACCTTCTTCACCATAGCCAAGAGTATTAGCCTTCTATCTTTTAATTTTTATACTTTTTTATTTAATACCTATAAGGATTGGATTTTTATTATTTGGGTTTTATTCTATGTATTGGATTTGGAATAAACTTATTAAGTCCTTATTGATTAATTATTTGCAAAAATTTAGAGAGGAGGCCTATTATTAAAGGATTAAGAATCCTTATGTTTTGTGGATTCTTATCTTTTAGAAAAAGCTTTTTAATAAGTTCTTGTAGTATGTGCATCCATATTTATTTAAGCTAAGTAAGAATAAGTTCCAATTAAATATGGATTGTATAAGTCCATTATATTAGAGAGAGTGATGTCCGGTCTAAGAAGGAGAAATTCTACCCTAGCTAAAACTCATAAGATTTAAGGTTGAGTATTTAAACAACTTTCTTGCATATTTGTAAAGATTTTTAGTTGAAATATTCGAGTAAGCTTTACGCTAACTTTGGAAGTAATAAATTAGAATTATTTCTTTTCAAATATTTAATTATTTTCTTTGGTTTGAACTAGACTAGGATTACTTGGATAACTTCTTTAGAGTGATCGACTAAAGTGAGTTTAGAAAGTTATGTGCAAGAGCTTAGGGGATCTTTAGACTAGGATTATTTGGAGCACATCTTTCTCTTATTCTCTAATGTAAGCGAAGATTTTTGTTGTTTTTTCCTATGCCAATAAAGAAGTTTGAATAGAAAGGTAGCTAGGATGAATAAGTCCAAATATGGCTTCCTACTTCTAAGAAAATTTGATAGCGACTAAAGAAAATAGACATATGATTTGATATTTGGGAGATTTCTAAAAAAAAAAAAAAAGAAATCTTGGCTAGAGAAATTTTTTGATTAAGAGGCATAATGTCAATACCAAGACAACTTTGAATAACATCTTTCTTCAAGGTATAAAAAGAGATGATAATGAGCATGCAAAGCGAGTTCAATGTCATAATGGTTTTAGAATGAGATAAACCTTCGAGCATGAGAAAAAATGATGACGAGCATATGGAGTGGTTTGCCAAGAGATGGCAAGCAAGGTTTCTTTAGTATATTTTTCCTTTGATGAAGTAGGAACATGTTGCTAATTTTACTACTATTTTTTAATATTCATACTATAAGTGCTTGATAGGCTATCTCGTTAGCTCAATTTGATGATCTCATTAGAATAACAAAAAAAGATAGAACATGAGATGTATTTCAAGAGAATTAGAGATGTTGCTATTAATTCCTTTAAATTGTAAGTTAATGTCATCATATACTCTCCTAATGGTGTTAAGGTCCATCATCATGATCTTAAGTTGAGCATATTCCTTCTCCAATAAGAAACTTTATGAAAAATTGATATCCATCTCTCATTCAATGGAGTCTATGAGTGCTTTTAGTTTGCTAAATTGATTTAATTGAGTTATTTAAAGTTGACAATGATCTATTCTTTTATTGTCAATTGCTATTGATGAGACCTATTACTAATCATTGTAAGTTTGTTTAATAACATTAATTCTCATGAAGTTTAATGAATCATCTTTATTGGGAAATACAACATAAATGAGAAAATAAGAAATGCGTAGAGGGACTATTGAGAACACTATTGAAAATTGCTCCAAGTTTGAGATTTGAGTCCATGGTTTGATCAAGAATGATTGGTTGTCACTCACAAAAAAAGGGTGTAGTATATTACATTAGCATACATCTTGTGACAAGCTTAGTGATTACTAGTGTGAGCATGTCAATGTTGCAATTTGAGCGACTAAATGTTTATTGTCATAGAAAAGAATAGAACTGACAAGTACTAAGTGCTTGAAAAGGGGATTAGCATGATAATAAATGCGGGAGACCATACGGAGCTTATTATGGTCTTTATATTTTATCAAAATCTAATCCTTTCTATAAAAAATGATATAATTTTCATAAATTGAATCGTTTCTAAATGAAAAATAAATTTTTACTCTCTTTGTAAGTTTTATTATTGATTTGAAATGAAGAGATATTTTAAATATGAAGTGGAAAATTTTTTTCTATCATTCTCCTATTTTCAAGCTCATCGTTTTGATGTCTACCTACTACAAAGATAGCAATATATTTTTTGAATTATTATTGTGAAATAATACTAATAAGTAGCATATGTACATAAGTTATTGAGTAGTAAGATAAGTTATTATATAGTTTGTAACTTGAACACACTATAATTATAATGCTTTCAAGTAACCATAGAAAACCATAGAAATTGCATACATTTATACTAATCGTTTGTTAGGTGTGTGTGTGTGTGTGTCTATATATATATATATATATATAGTTTGTAACTTGAACGCACTATAATTATAATGCGTTCAAGTAATCATAGAAATTGCATACATTTATACTAGTCATTTGTTAGGGATGGCAATATAAGTCTATCAAAATGGAGGATGCATCCTCAACCTCTTCTTTCATGGAAACCTCCTAAGCTCTTGTTCTTTTTTTTTTTTTCAATAGACGCAATTTTCAATCCTTCTATACCTCTTTCTATTAGAGACAAACCTAAAATGGAGGTTCATGTCAACATCTCATTTTTCCCCATAAAAAATAAAAAAGAAGAAGAAGGAAATGGGCTTAGACCGACCAAAATGCATACGAGCCCGAACCTAGGCGTGTAGGCTCGATTTTAAATACACGTTACCCTAGTCCCCAAACGAGACTAGCTGAAAAAAATAGGCTAAAAAAAAATAGTAGCGAAGCACAAAAGACAAAACCAAGATATAAGTTACATCCGCCTTCACGGCCACCTTATGAGCACTAAACCCTCCATGCATTAGGCGTCTATTTTGCCGGAGATAGAAGCAAATAAGCGATATAAGGCTAAATTTGCCGGAGCAATGCCATTCGAACACTATTTTTTCTACCACAACTACGCACCACATGCTCTAAGTCTCGCTACCTCTTTTTGCCTTTTCCATCCACTTTAATCCCTATTTGTGTCTTTTCTTGTGCGCTAGTGTATATTTTGCTATGTTGGGTACTTAAGTCCTTAATTCTTTGGTTTTCATTTTGATAATTTTATATTTAGTTTGATTTTGTACTCGATCCATAATTTTTGTATCCATGGTTGATTTTATTTCATAAAGAAGTGGGTCTTACATGAATATTGAGTGTAGGACTAAAAGATCAAGGACCTAATTGAAGATAAATTAATTTGAAATATTTGATTTTAATTGACCTATTTAAAAGGCCATGAATTAAATTTGTGTGATCTTTATGAGCCTAAGATTTGATCCGATTGGAAACTAGAGTATGTAGTTTTAGGTTTTAGAACTATTTTTTTTTTTTAATTTACTAGTAATGAGTGGTTCAAGGTGATAACATACTATATAGTACTTATAATTATATTTTTCTTATAAAAATTTCCTAAGGAACTTTTGGTTAATAATAATGCTTACAATAGGCTCGCTATTTATTATTATTATTATTACATAAAAGAAACCAAAATAAGTTAATATAGATCAATAGGCCGAAGATCTTATAAACTCCAATTAACTATTTTAATTTTTGTGTGATCATCTTTACATGATCTATGGTCCTTGCATTCATAATTTGTGTATGTTTTACACTTAACGTGCTTATTTGATGTGATATCGGTCTAGGTCGATCTAGGTGTATGGTTTTAGAACCCGAGACCAAGTTAATTATGATGACGAGGCTTTTATTATTATAGTTGTTGTTGTTATCATTAGCATTATGTTTACTTATTTTATTTTATTAGTGCCACTAATTTTGGCCTTCTTACAAATCTAACTCTAAACTTAATATTAAGCTTGAGGCCACTCTTCATTATTTTTAAGTGGCATGGTAGTTGATATGGATTCGGGGCACATGTCTTTATTATTTAGATTTTCTATCATGGATTTGTAGTTGGATTTTTATGGTTTGGCAAGTGAACTCTATCGCTATTAGACGTCAAACAAAACTCCCAAAAACTTGTAATAATATACAAGTAATCATGTATTTATAGAATTATTTACATGTTCGGAGTCGTCACCTAATATTAAAGGAACTAAGAACCTAAAATGAGCACTAGTTCGGAGATTTTAAGATATGGAGTTAATTACACTTTTGGAAAGATTTTTAACCATCCAAAAGTGTCATTTTCGAAGAAAGATACCGTGTTTAGGTTTAGTCCTAAATTCATCTCCTAAAGTGTTTTATTTATGCCAAATTATTTTTCAGCTTGCAACTTCAATTATTCAAGCCAAATTAAGTTTTTTAGTTTTAGGTATAGTATCGTATTGAAACGATCATCGATCTCTTTTGTCGAACAACGTATTGGTTCAAACATTGGATCCATTTTAATCCTCGACACAATCGGTGTGTTGGAGAATATCCCGATTATTAAATAATGATTTTTAGTAATGACAATCCCTATCTCATCAAGAATTTTTATTTTATTTTATTTTTATCAAATGACAGTTCCTATCAAATAGGAGACGTCGTTGAAAATTTTTATTATTTTTTATATTTTTTAGTCAAATAATAATCCCGATCAAATAGGATACTTCATTGAGAATTTTTTATCATTTATTATTTTTTTGGTTATTTGTTGATAAAAAATTATCATCGATCCCTAAAAATTAATAGCCTTGACAATCCTCCGCCTATTACTTAATAAGCCTAATTACTAAATAAATAAAGTAAAGTTATATTACTTAAGTAAATTAAAGACAATTCAAATACGAAAATCTATATTAATAAAAAAAAATGCATAAAATAAATAAAGAATAAAATTACCTTAATTAAAGTAAGTATAGACAATTTAAACATTAAATTTTAAATTAAAGAGTATTGCTAAATCCACCAAATATTTTGTTATTCCCACCAATTTTTTATTGTAAATTACCAATACACCACCACACATCAAGTTAGTGACTAAATAGTGATTAGATGCAAGGGTTTGTTAATAATTGAAAATAAAAAATTGGTGAAAATAACAAAACATATGGTGAATTTAGCAATACCCTAAATTAAATATAAACCAACGGACATGCAACAAATTTAAAATTGCAATTAAAATAATTAAAGGCAATTAAATATCTAAATTAAATACAAAACACTAAATATGCATAAAATCTAAAATTTAAATTATAGTCAAACATTTTATTCTTATTTTTTTTATTATTCTTTTTTCTTCCCTACTTTTGTTTCTTCATTTTTTTAATATTTTTTTATTTTTCTTCATGAGAGGTTGGAGGAACTACAGAGCCGACCTCTCTCTCTCTCTTTTTTTTTTTTTTGTGGGAGGAAAGAGTTGGACTAGATTGATTCCCTTATTCAGCCTAAATGGTGCTTTCTTTTTATGTTTTTTACCCTAGACTAAGCTACGACCTAAAAACGAGCCCAACAAAGAAACTTTTCAAAATTTTGATCAAACGCCCTCCTCTCTCTCTCTCTCTCTCTCTCTCTCTCTCTCTCTCTCTCTCTCTCTCTCTCTCTCTCTCTCTTTATGTTCTTCACATTCTCTTTCTAGTTCCTTATGTTTTCCAAGAACTAATGAATTCTTTCTAAGCAAAAGATTCAATTAAGCATACCAATGTCCATACACACTCCTCAATCAAAACACAATTCAAAAAAAAAAAAATACTTGAACAAGTAAAAAAAAACACTTAAAAACAAGAGTAATGGAATCAAAGCTAGAATAAACCTAAAAGCTTACTTGGGAAATGACCAAAGTTCCTCCGGTAAACCAAAGAACCAAGCAGTGTAGAATCCTTACAATTTTTCCAAATTTACTCTCAATTCTTCTTTTTCTTCACCCAAACAACAAGAATCCTCTTCAAAACTAGATTAAAAGCCTTTTAATCGACCTAGGGAATGAACACAAACCTAGAATGAAGAGCCCTAACCCGGAGAAATGTGAAGAAACACATGTGGTTGCCTAGAAATTTAAAAGAGAAAACCAAGAAATTGAAGAATTAAATCCCCAATCCTAAGATGTAAGGTTAAGAAACTTGTAAAGATTGAAATTTAACCCGGAAGAACCAAAACCAAAGAACTAAGAAGGCTTACAATTGAAGAATAAAAACCCAAAAATTAAGAACTCCAAACTCAAAATCTAGAAAAACCTAGAAAATACAAGTGTCGAAGATTAAAAATCTACTTTTGCTCTTGATTTTCACAATCTCTCAACCGAGATTTTTTTTTTTTTTTTGTATTTTCTTGTTGTCCTTTCCTCAAGGCCAACACAACCTTTTTATAGGCACAAATTGGCTCGGATATCTTCTCCGAATTAACCCATTCACACATAATCCAATTTTTAAGGGAAAATTTTGATTTTTATCGGATAAATCGAGGCATCGATTGCATTGGGGCATGATCCTTGGTTGATATCAAATCCAGCTAAAGATCCTAATGAAAGCAAATCAACCCTGAACTTAATCTAAAGAAGATTTCTCTTAGAAATGATTGAGGAACAATCCCATGAGAAATTCCTAGGTTGAAGCGAATGACATGTAGTCCGCAGATCGTGGTCCCGTCGTTCACTCTAGAATTTCAATTTAGTCCCTATGAATTTTAATTATCCATAATTAGGTCCTTTTATTATGTAATTTCAGTGTAATTTATCAATTGGACTCCTATAGGGTGTAATTTAGGTTTTGAATTTCTTAATTAATTTGATTTTACCTCTAATTATTTCAATTATACTTTTCTTTAATGCAATTACCCCCTAAATGTAATTCGGGAGATTTTTTTGTACTTTCTATATATATATATATTGTATTTTTTTATTTCATTTTCCTTCTTTTTAGAATATAAATAAATTCCTAAAACTAGTACAATAAAAATAACTAAAATTATAATTATAATTTTTTTTATTATGACAATTGTCCCCTCTTTTGCAATGCTTATTACGTAAAGTCAAACGAAAAATACTTTTTTCAATGACTTTGTTTAATAACCTTGTAAAGAAGAAGTTTTTTTTTTTTAATGATTAAACCTAAAAGTAAAGTTGTGATGGGATGACCTTGTTATGAACGATGACCTATCCCGAAAATTAAATATACGAGTACATGGCAACGTTGATTAAGGTGCCCTACCTTAGAAATTGAATAATGCAATGCGTGGCTTTGTTATCAAGAGCGACCTATCTTGAAAATTAAACATGCAATATATAGCGTTGTTGTTAAGGGTAAGCTATCCCGAAAATGAAAGATGCGATATATGACCTTGTTGTCAAGAACGACTTACCCTAAAAATTAAACATGTAATATGTCATCCTTTTGTCAAGAACAGTCTACCTTGAAAATAAAAGATATAATACATGGCTTTGTTGTCAAAGGTAACCTATCTTGAAAATTAAACGTGCAATACGTGGCTTTATTATTAAGGATAGCCTACCCTACAAATGAAATATATAATACATGGCCTTATTGTTAAGGGTAGCCTATCTTTAAAATTAAACGTGCAATACGTGGCCTTATTGTCAAGGGTAGCCTTTCCTAAAAATGAAAAATCTAGTACATGGCCTTATTGTCAAGGATAACCGACCCTAAAAATTAAATATACAACACATGGCCTTGTTATCTAAGGTAGCCTACCTTGAAAATGAAACATAGAATACATAGCCTTATTGTCGAGGACGACTTACCCTAAAAATTAAGCGTGCAATACATGACCTTATTGTCGAGAGCGACCTACCTTGAAATTAAGCGTGCAATGCATAACCTTGTTATCAAAGGCGACCTACCTTGAAAATAAAAGATACGGTACATGGCCTTTTTGTCAAGGGCAACCTATCCCGAAAATTAAATATACAATACATGGCCTTGTTGTCAAGGACAATCTATCCAAAAAATTAAACATGCAATATATGGCCATGTTGTCAAATGCGACCTACCTTAAAAATGAAAGATAAGTACATGACCTTGTTGTTAAGAGTAGTCTATCGGTAAATGTGCAATTCGTGGCTTTGTTATCAAAGGCGGTTTACCTCGAAAATGAAAGATATAGTACATGACCTTATTGTCAAGGTTAACTTATCCTAAAAATTAAATATGTAATATGTCACCTTTTTGGCAAGTGTAGCCTACTCTAAAAATGAAATATGCGAGTCATCGCTATACAACCTTGCTCGAAATGATGAATTGAATTAATCTATCTTACCTAAAAGTGTGAATTGGTCATTTGACTTTGGGTTCGCGTTCGGGCAATGGTTTATTGTGAAACGACTATAGTCGAGTTGGATTTATGGGAAGTATTATTTTCCAATTTCCTTCATATCTTTTCATTTAGGATTTATTATGGATGTCTCTTTTTCCTTAGGATCATGATGTACACGAAACAAAACTTAGCATAGTGATCGACTGATTACTTATGAGAAACATAAGTTGCACTTTGAAAGCTTAACTTTTCTTCCGTTAGATTACTTAAATTAAACTATACAAGGAGTTCAAATCTTTTTTTATCCGATTGCTTAATTTGAATTTTACTAGTTTACTAGCCATTGGTTTGCTTAAGAAAACCCTCCTACCCCTCGGCTTGACTACTTCTAGATGTTTTGACTAATACCCCTAGTGCTTGCTACTTAAACCTTCATTGCATCGAGTTGATTTTATGGTGTCATGGTTTGAGTGGTTAAATCCTTAACCTTACTCTCCAAGTTTTTTTATTTTTATAGATTACCATTTAGATCGGGTTATGAGATGCCACTAAGTATTGACTACGATTGTACATTTGTAGCTCTTTCAAGCACAAACACTCGTTGGTGTTTAAATGCTTGTCTTTTGATGTTGGCATTGCGGTTTACAAATTGATCTTAAAATTTTATCATCTTTTGATAAAAGTCATTGAATAGATATTTAGTTTGCATGGATAAATTCATAGACTTGAATGAATCTCTTAAAATAATTTAGATTATTTGAAAGAAATATAGATATGTTTTAATGAAAGTATTTTCATTCATAAAGCTATTTAAATTGATTGATCACAAGTCAAAACGTAACATTCAAATGCTATGATGTAATTTTCTCAAGAGGTTATAGGGTTAAGCTAGCAAATGTGTTTAGAGCATGTAAAATTTCTATGAAAAATGGCTTTGGATACTTTTGAAGACAAATATTCAAATGACAAGTTTTTTTTTTGGTAAACGGAACAAGTTGAGCGGAAAGTATTTTAAAAAAATTGGTCTTGAAAGATAATTTTACCTAAAAATATCTTAACTTTTTTCTCCTTAAATTAGTTTGATGAAAACTAATGATTGGGTGTCATAAAGAATGATGAATAGCACACCAATTGGTCACGTTTTCATATTTTTCTTAATCATTCTTTTTTTCTTTTGAGATTAAAACCTAAGCAAAGTGCCTTTGATAGGAAATGGCTTGCAAAAGTGCATAATGTAGGCTATAGCTTGGGTTCATGAAAAAGGATATAAAGGCTTAAAAAGTGTTAAAGGGTCATATGACATATGATTAATTTGGTATCCATAAGAGTCTCTTTTAGGTAATGCCATTTGGACTTTTTCACTTTAGCCATTAGTTAGGCTTTTGTGTGATTTTGATGTTCATCGGAAAACTTTTATCTTACTAAACTATCTTTGTCATTTTGACTATCGACTTTGATTCATGACCTCAACTCTTATTACTCGTTTGTTTGAATTTTGACTCTTATCTTGATTTATGAATTTTGTATTAGGTATTTTTTTCTATTCCCTTTTGCTTTTTGAGTCAATGATAGGATTTTCTTTTAACAAAAAATTCTTAAGAGTTTCATTGACTATTTATGGACTTTGCATTTTGCTCTCGGTATGAGGGGTGATCTTAGTCCGGTTCATGAAAGAAAACATTTAGGTTCAAATTGGGATGACAAGGGATTAAAATTTTATGAGATATTTAACGAGATGTCATTTTCTTATCTCAAAAGCTAATTTGTCCAAACTAGAAAATGCTAGTCTCGTTTTAAGAAAGGAAGATTAATTTAGAGAACCCTTAGGTTAACTAAAGAAGTAACTTGAGATCATGACTTGAAGATATATTGTTCATTGTTATTTTAAAACACTAATCATTTAGGGTTTTTTTTTCTTTTTCAAATTTTTTCTTTTGTTTTTTTATAACTTTTGACTTGATGATATTTTCTAGGAAGAACTTTCCTTCAAGGATTCAGTTGTGAAAGGATAATGAAATAGTTTTTCAACAAAATAGAGTATTGCCCCTTACTTTTTGCTAAGAAAAGTTATTAAGAGGATATATCATTGGCTTCTATAAATTAAAGCATTATCTCTAATATTATTTGTCATGCTTTAAAATTTGATCAATCTTTGAAATATTTTTTTTAGGTTGAATGAATGAATTTTCCATTATGTTTCCTTGATAGAGAAAGATGTAATTCCAAATAATTATTTTCAATGAACATCTCTTGATTTCATATCAAATACTACACAATCGCCAAAAGAAAAAAGATATTCTTTCATTTAAATATACGTCTTAATTCATACATAACCAAAATATTCTAGGAAATAGTATTCAAAATTAGACAAAATAAAAAAATGGTATTTGCAAATCAATGAGCATACATCTTCACGATCTCTTTCAAGCTCACTCGGTCTCTTCATCCTTTGTGTTAGTAATTGTATAAATTGGTAGTGTATTCATGCTCACCTTGGTAGTATGCGGACCATCACCAAAACTAATCCGCCCATTCTTAATCAATGCCAATAAGCTTTCTTAAGAGTAAGATAATTCTTAATGTTATGTCTAGTGGCACAAAAATGATATTCGCACCTCTCATCGGGTTTATACCATGTAGGATAACGAGGACACATCGAGTTAGTGAGGATCAAGGTGATCCGCCTAATGGTTACTAAATGCTTGAATATCTCACTCAATGAAAGAGGTAGGGTGTTAGTTGCTCACACTCCTTTTTGTGATCTTGAATGTTTGGGTGGTTATGATCGTGCGATGCTTATGACTTATTTCTAGCATTCGATGCATCTAGGTTCTCATCTAGAAAACCCATCTTGGTTTAATTAGAGATCTTACTCTTCTCTTACAAACCATACAATTCTCGATACTATGATCTACTATACCATCATGATAGTCATATTCATTATTAGACTTGTACCAATTAGGGTATGATGACTAAACTGGAGTTATAGGAATGGGAATGATTTGTCTAATGGCGATGGGATACCTACATAACTCAATTAGTGAAATTTTAAATGCGAGTAATATGTCTTGATATCTTCGATCACTATTTTGAATGTATGATCTTTAGGGTCCTTTGAAAGATTATTGGTTCTATACTTGATAGCTTTGCACGGAAAACATAGGCGAAAGAGAGAAAAGATTCGCTTGTTTTTCATGATATTTTAGAAAATGGAGATTAAGGTTGGTTTGGGAGACATCATAACCAAAACCTTTCTTGTTAGAAGTGATTTCTAAAGCGTTGTCCTTTCTCGAATTATGTCATACTTGTATTTCCCTTATCGCATTCATGAGATCACCAAATGGGTATGAAATGCTACCACTCGGGTATTCACAATACGGGAATCCTAAAGTATTGATGAAGATTTTTACCCTTTCTAATTAAGTCAATGGTGGATTTATCCGAAAGGCTAACACTTTTCATCTCTTCGAATACCTCCATAAAGATTCATCAATCTTTTTTTATACCATCGAGGTCAATCCTGTTCAAACATTTCCTTTTTTTCCCTTATCATTTACTCTAGACTAGTCTTCCCTTATAATTAGCCATTTAAGATTTCGAGCATACTCATCCTCTTCATTATCAAGAAACAGAGTTAACCCATATATTTTAACCATCTTTCCTTTCTCAATATCCTTATTATCTTGGAGGAAAGGTTACATGCTGAGGTGAGGCATGTAAGAGTGGGGACTTCTTGGTAATAGATGGTGCCATATGGCCTCGATGAAGCGACTCAGAGGGGTCTTTTGAGGTGAGTTGCTATCATGGAAGGAGTACGAGAGATATGGTAGGTTAAATAAAGGAACTAGCATCATGATAGGAAAGAATGAATCTTTCACCATTTAGGCTTCATTTTCTAATAGTTTGGGCTAAATGGCCTTCTCAAGCAAACTGGTTAAACAGAAACTTCTTTTTTATGATGACCATTTCTTTTTAGATTCTTAGCTGCTGTTGAGGTTCATTTTGGTTTTCCATCTTAGTCGAGTTATTGGTGTTTACGTGAGTTGAGCTTTGGTTAAGTGCATCCTAATTTTCTTTGGACCTATTTATTCTCACACAGCAATATATAGAGTGAATATCAATACAATACAACAAAGCATGATTTGAATCAAGTTAGATATCTTTCTTTGTTTGTTACATATCAAATCATGATAAAGTTCTTATCAAGAGCGGGTCAAATCAAGCTAATACTCACTGAGGGCCAAATTACCCCACGCATATTTAGGTGATTTGAAATATATGTCTACCTCCAATTTTAATTATGATCCGAGCATTCATGAGTTCAAAATTTAAGGGCAAACAGTCTCTTCTATCATTTTGGGCCTTCTTAAATCTAATATTAAAATCCCTAACTTCATTTCTAATTTAGAGAAAAGGTTATATGCTGAGGTGAGGCATGAATAAGTGGAGACTTCTTAGTAATGGATGGTGCCACATGGCATGATGAAGCAACTAGAGAGGATCTTTTGAGGTAAGTTCGCTATCACGGAAGGAGTATAGAGATATGGTAGGTCAAATAAAGGAACTAGCATTGTGAGAGGAAAGAATGAATCTTTCACCATTGAGGCTTCATTTTCCAATAGTTTGGGCTAAAGGGCCTTCTCAAGCAAACTAGTTAAACATGACACTTCTTTTCTCATGATGACCATTTCTTGTTTGATGCTTAGCCTGCTCTTGGGTTTCATTATGGTTTTCCATCTTGGCTTAGTTGTTGGTGTTTAGGTGAGTTGAGCTTTGGTTAAGTACAACCTATGTTTCTTTGGACCTATTTATTCTCACACAACAATGTATACTGTGAATATCAATACAATACAAAAAAACATTATTTGAATCGGGTTAGATACCTTTCTTATTGATTACATATCAAATCATGATATAGTTTTTTATCTAGAATCTGGTAAGATTAAGCTAGTACTTACTAAGGGCCAAACTACCCTATAGATATTTGAGAAATTTGAAAGATATGTCTACCCCTAATTTTAGATGTGATTTGAGCGAGTCATGAGTTTAAAATTTAAGGGTAGACAATCTCTTCTATCATTTTGGGCTTGCTCGGATCCGATCCTAAAATCCTCAAATTCATTTCTAATTTCTTCGATCATGATTTATGCAAAGAACGACTTATAAAAGTCGAGGGTTAATACAAACATCATTTGAAAATAATTTGTGTCTTAATAGGGTCAATCCTAATGGACATGATCTAGCTTTTTTATGGTTAATTGAAGCTTCCCTAGTCTTAAAGTTTTTTTTTAAGTTTCTAAACTACCTAAATTGCTTGGTAGGGTAATTTAGCCTCTAACCTTATGCATTGAGAGGTAGGGAGAGGTTATTCCATCATTTTCAATACATATGGCAAGTTACAATCCAAATGAAAGTCTAGAAGAGCATCAGTACTTTTGTCATACTTACCTTTAAATCTCTCTATCTAAATTATAATAGGGTTTTAGTTCAAGTCTAGAGTTTTTATAGGTTTTCTTCATGGTGTGTGCAACAATTTAAAGAAAGCACCTAACCTAATTCAAAAATAAATATATAGCGAGAAAAAAAATATTGCAAAAGTTGAAAAATATATAAGAAATAAATAACTCATAATTAAATGAAAAATAATAAATTACTTAGAAAATGATTGGCAAAAATAAATGCAGGAGATAAACTTGAAAAATTAAACCCATGGCCTAACTCTAAATCTCTAATGGAGTCATCATTCGTCGCATCGAATGGGACTCCTAAAAAATTCTAATAATCTATAATTAATCATTTATTTATATAATTATTTATAAGTTCGAAGTCAACACCTAGTATTATAGAAAATAGGAACCTAAAATGAGCACTAGTTCGGAGATTCTAAGGTAAGGAGTTAATTACGCTTTTAGAAAGGTCTTTTAACACCCAAAAATGTCCTTTCTAAAAAAAGGTACCATGTTTGGGTTTATCTCTTTAAGTGTTTTATTTTTGCTAAATTATTTTCTGATTTACGACTTTAATTTTCTAAGCTAAATTAAGTTTTTTACTTTTAGGCATGGCATCGTATTGAAACGATCATCGGTCCCCTTCGTGAGGCGATAACTCGATTTAAACATTGAATCCACTTTAAGCTTTGACACAATTGATGTGTTGAAAAGCATTCTAATTATTAAATGATGATTTTTGGTAATGATATTCCCAATCGGATAGAAGACTTCATTAAGAATTTTTATTTTATTTTTTAATTTTTTTGGTCAAACAATAGTCCCTATCGGATAGAAGACTTCGTTGAGAATTTTTATTATTTTTATTTTTTAGTCAAATGATAGTCCCTATCGGATAGGAGACTTCGTTGAGAATTTTTATCATTTATTATTTTTTTGGTTATTTGTTGATAAAAAATTATCATCGATCCCTAAAAATTACAAGACTTGACAATCCTCCATTTATTTCTTAATGAGCTTAATTACTAGATAGATAAAGTAAAGTTATATGAATTAAGTAAATTAGACATAATTAAAATATGAAAATATAAATTAATAACAAAAAAAATGATGATGTATCATAACGTCAATAAATTAGTAAGTTATAATGTGTCCTTATAGAGCTTTTAATCACGGTTATGTAATTAGGGTAAGTAAGGACCGAACCTATAGGGAATGGGAATCAATCAAGTGCTTCAACTGTTCTTATGTGTAAAGAGGGGTTTTGTGTGTTTGAGAAGCTTGAAAGTAATATAAAGTAATAAAAGATAATAGTATGAGAGTAGTCTTAATTGAACTTCGGTATCCACTTTTGGTTTGGCCCCCGATCATTGATTACATAGTTAACTCATCCTAATATGAATATTCATCGTAAGATAACAATATATATGTTGACACTAATCTTTCCTTACTTAGTCGTTAATTGAATTTATGATACTCGAATTAGTTCCCTAGCTATTAAACAACCTACTAATACTAGATAGATTTAATCCAATAACACCATTAAGATGAGAAAGACAAGTGAAGCTAGACCACCTTCCTAAATGTTACGGAAGATGTAAACTAGTTCTATGTTTTCAAGAAATTGAACGAAAACATCACTAATTATCAACCACTAGTTACTACCATAGACAACTTTAGATAAGTAATTACATAGACTTGAATACTTAGGTAGCAATAAGCAATATGAATAAACAACTAACATGCACTCTAATTGAATTAATCATACAATTATGAACTATTCATGTAGAAAAACATAAAATACCCAATAGAGATAAGTTTAGAAACAAAATCAATAATCTCCCAGTAATTAACCAAAAGCTTTAACTTATTTCAACAAAGAATGGAGTTTAGTTGTTCATAATGTAATCCAAAGAGAATTTCTATTAATAGTGGCTATAGAAGAGCTAACTAGAAGAGAGGAGCAAATAATACCCTAGCTTTGCTATTTATACCCAAAACTAGGGTTACATCATGTTTTGTGTTGGCATTATATTGTTACACGGCTTGATATGTAAACTTACATAGTTTTTTTCTTGATATCATACGTTTTGAAGCCTTGGAAATTAAGTTGCATACGACCACGTAACTTTGTTCATAAATTGTATAAAAAGCCTTTTGCTCGTGTATACCTTCTCTTCTTTAACCACACGAGCATGTAGCTTTACATTATAAACCGTGTAAAAAGCCCACTCGCTCGTGTTATCTTCTTTTTCCTTAGGTGTTGATGGGTTTAATCAACCACATGATCACGTGAAATGCTCCTTCTAACCGTGTGGAAGTGGTTCCGCCCATGTGCCTTGCCCTACTTGAGATCCACACGATTTCCTCCTTCAAGTCACACGACCGATAGCTATCTCCTTTGTTATTTCATATAGCCATATAACTATTCTAGACCTCTTTGAAGTTTCTCTCTTTTCTCCTTAGGTTTTGGGGTTTTCTTGTTTCAATTCATCATTGTTCCTACAAAACTCAAAACCATCATCTTGTTATTAAACAACATAATATTATACAATAATTGCTAGAAAGTTCAATGTATTAGAGCATAAAAATCATGCTAATTATGTACTCATGAAATACCTCCACACTTAAACTTTGTTAGTTTTTGAGCAAAACAAATAAAATAAAAACCTAACTCACTTTTATAAGAATCACGGTTGCATTTAGCATATGAAACAAGCCTTTAAACCCCTAGGTTACCCCCGGTAGACGAGTTATGTCTTGTAAGGGTTTTCGGATGATAAATCGATAAAATTATTCAAACAAATATCATGCTAGTATGATTATTCTTTAAACATTAATATTTCATTCAGAATTCACAAAATTCAACAGATCAACTTGATCATGTTCAAGATACTATTATCATATCAATATGGGTCTCTAAATTGATTTATGCATCTTCATAACTAAAAATAATTTAAGCATGTAACACTAACTCTACTTTTATTCCTTTTCCACCACTACAAGTAAGGCAATAAATAGATATTTTCTTTAATAAAAAATTTTCCATTCTAAGTATCCCAATTGCTTTTTTATTTCAAGACCTTAATAGTTTTTCCCTAAGAGGTCACTTGCCTTTTTACGTAACTATCAACATTTGATTTGAAGGTAACCAATTACTTAGCAAGTCATCAACCTAGAGTACTTTGCATACTCATAATTTGAATTGCCATTTGACATAAAAGTAAATATTTATGATGAATACTCTTAGTTACTAAGCAACTCAAATCATTGGAATAGAATTTTTAGTTATTTAGGTCATATTTTTTCTAAGAAATGCTTTTCGATTTCTTTTTCAAATAAAAATTAGAAAATCTCATATATTTAAACCATGCTTAGGTTTAGTTTTCAAAAGGTTTGCTTTTGTTTCAAAGTTAGTATTTATTCCTAAATTATGTTTCATCATGAAGACACATAAAGCTTTCTAGCATGTATGCATTTCTATAACAAGAATATCCCAAACATTTTCATTCATCTCATAAAATATCAATTAAGAAGAACAACATACTAAACATGACATTTATTTTTTTAATATATATAGGGGAATAACCTAAAAATAATCATACAAAATACACAAAGATAAAAAGAAAACCTAAATGCAAAATGCATCCTTACACCCGAATCATACATTCTCCTTAATGTGCACATATCTTAATGAAAAGTGAACAAAATTAAAAAATAAATAAAAAGTAAAGAAAAAATGCGGGATGTTCGTAATGAAGGGATTTTCACGGTGAGAGAAGACATGGAGTGAAGGAAAAAGATAAAGCCTATAACACACTCTCGTGCCTAATCTAAAGCACAAATCATGTTTTTTTTTTTTTTTGTCTACCCATATCATCCTTTTTCTTTTTATATTGTTTCCACAATAGGTGAGAATCCACATAGGCGTGTAGATTCTTTTTGCAAATCATATGGATATCCTACTACCCATGTAGCATAATCCTCTTCAACTTATACGATCATGTACATTTATTCATAAATCGTGTATCTCTCATCCTCGCTCGTGTGATAACTTTCCCTTTAATTCCACAAAGTCGTATAAAATTACACACAAAGTGTGTGCATCCCATTCTACCCGTGCACCTTTTGTCTTAATTCTAGTTTTCAGCCTCTTTTTAGACATACGAGTGTGTGGCTTTCATCTTTAAACCGTATCTATTTGCCACTTACCCGTATGTCTCTTCTTATTATTTGAAAACTCAGCCAAATTCATAAAATCCATTACCTATGCTGCACATACTTTCAATCAAGTCAAGTTTAGGTAAACATTAAACATAAAATCAAACACTAATTAGAAATTGAAGTCAAAACTAAAACTTTACATAAATCATTGGGTTGTCTCTCAATAAGCACTTTTGTTTAACGTTGTTGGCTCGACGTTGGCATTTCTAGTCATCACTAAATGATCTTCTAATATTGTTACCTCTTCTTGTTATACTTGAAATCCTTCATAGAATGGTTTTAATCTGTGGCCATTCACTTTGAATACCTTGTTAGTTTCCAAGCTTTGGATTTTCACTATACCATGAAGAAACACACTAGTGATCACAAAAGGTCTAACCCATTAAGAACGTAGCTTACCTAGAAAGAGCTTGAGTTAGAAATAGAAGAGGAGGACTTTTTGTCCTATAACAAAGCCTTTCCAACAATCATTCTATCATGAAATCGTTTTGTTTTCTCCTTGTAGGTGTTTGTATTCTCGTATGAGTCTAGCCTTAACTCTTCCAACTCTTATAATTGTAGTTTTTCTTTATTCTCCTACCTTATCCATTCTCATATTGCATTGTTTAATTACCCAAAAGGCTTTATGTTTAATCTCTATTGAAAGATGACAAGTCCTTCCACATATCAAATGGTAAGGAGATATGCCAATCGATGTTTTGAAGGCTATTTGATAAGCCCAAAGAGCATTATTGAGTCTCTCACTCTAATCCTTATAGTTTGGGTTCATTGTTTTCTCTAGGATCGACTTTATCTGTTGATTTGATATTTCAATTAGCCATTCATTTTTGGATGATAAACTGTGGAGACTTTGTGTGTCGTATGGTATCTTTTCAATAAATTTGCCACCACACGATTGCAAAAATTTATACCTCTGTCACTAATCAATGCTTTTGCTATTCCAAACCTAAAAAAATGTTAGTTTTAATGAAATCCATAATGACTTTAGCATCATTAGTTCGAGTGGCCTTAGCTTCTACCAATTTAGATACATAATCCACAGTTAAGATAATCCGTATAAAACCAAATAAGGGGGAAAGGATCTCATGAAATCAATGTCCCATGCATCAAAAATCTCATAAGCAATGATAGGGGACAAGGGCATTTAATTTTTATTGGAAAATTTACCTTACTTTTGACACTATTCACAAGTCCTACAAAATATATAGGAATCAAGAAACAAACTTGGACAATAAAAATCACATTCGAGTATTTTCTTAACCATTCTATTGGCTTAAAATGTTCATCGTAAGCATATACATAATAAAATGTCAAGATTGATTCAAATTCATGCTCATGCACACACTTCATAATTACTTGGTCAACACAACATTTCCATAAATATGGTTTATCCCATAAATAGTATTGGCATTACTTTTTATTTTATCTCAATAAACCCTACTCGAAACCATTAGGTATTTCATACTTCACCAAATAGTTCACAATGTCAGCATACCATACATCCTTACTTTGGAGTGTTAGGAGTTATTCATCGGGGAATAACTCATTTAGTGGTGTTGTATCCTCTTCCTTTGATATCCAACTCGGATGATTGATAACCGAATTCAATACTCTTCTCTTGTCTTTAATCTTCAAATCAAATTCTTGGACTAAGAGAATCCACATGATTAACCTCGACTTGGCTTCTTTTTCGGACAAAAGATATCTCAATGTTGTATGGTTAAAATAAATGATAACTTTGATCCAAGTAAATAGTGTCTAAATTTATCAAAAGCAAATATAATGGCTAAAAGCTCCTTTTCTATGATGGAGTAATTACATTATGATGGTCGAAGGTACGAGAAGCATAGTAAATGACATGTACCATCTTTCCAATCTTCTACCCCAAGACAACCCTAACAATAATATTTCTTACATCACACATGATTTTAAAAGGTTAACTCCAATCGGGAGGTCGAATGATAGGTGTTGATGTTAGCTTCTCCTTCAACTTGTCAAAAGCTTTCTTGCACCCTTTTTGAATTCGAATGGAATATCCTTTTGTAACAATTGATATAGGGGCAAAGAAAATTTTGAGAAGTCCTTGATGAATCTTTTGTAAAAACCTATATGACTAAGAAACGAATGAATTTCCCTTACACTTAAGGGTAAGTCGGATTTTGTACAATATCTAATCTTTATTGACTTCAATTCTTTTGGAGGAAATGACATGTCCTAAAACTATCCCTTGTTCCACCATAAAATGATATTTTTTAGAGCTAAAGACCAGAGTTAGTTTCTATGCATCATTCAAGTACACAATACAAATTATCTAAACATTAATTAAATAAATCTCCATGCACAGTGAAATCATCCATAAATACTTCTATGCTTTTCTCAATGTATTCTGAAAAAAATACTTAAATACAACTTTGAAATATGGCTAGGGTATTGTAAAGGCCAAAAGACATTCGCCTATATGCAAAGGTACCGAAAGGACACATGAACGTTGTCTTTTCTTGGTCTTTTAGGGCTATTATATTTTGATTGTATCCAAAATAGCCATCGAAAGAAACAATAATGGGATTTACCTACCAATTGTTCTAGCATCGATCATTGAAAATGAGGGGGAAGTGGTATTTGTGTGTTGTAGCATTTAGTTTTTGGTAATCCATGCAAACATGCCACCCATTTTGAACTCTTATAGGAATCGGTTCATTGTTTTGATTCTCAATCACTCGTGATTCCTATCTTCTTTAAAACCACTAGACTTACCCATTTGCTATCCAAAATTGGATAGCTCACTCTAAGATCAAGTAGTTTCATAATTTCTTTTTTTACTACTTCCATTATTGGAGGATTCAATCTCGAGCTTCTCTTATTGGTTTATAGTCCTCCTCTAGAAGTATTCCATGTGTACATGTGGAAGGACTAATGCCTTTGATACCGGTTATAGTCTACCCTATGATGATTTTATTCTCCCCGAGCACTCGAATGACTTTCTCCTTTTAAATGATGGTTAGTTGCTTTTTATGATTATCGAAAATGTTTTCTCCTCTCAAAAAAAACATACCTTAGGTGTTACGGTAATGGTTTGAGCTCAATGATTGATGCTTGCACAATAAAAGATATCAATTTCAAATAGGATAAAGGTAAACCAATTTTAGTAACATCATACCTATCGATGAGTGGAGGTGAGGAATCTAGGGCCATCATTAATTCTTTTGTTTCATCATCAAACATGAAGTTAGAAGTGTGTAAGAGATTTTTTCCAAACTCATGCTAATTGCAATCCCCAATTTATCTTTCTTCTCAAGATTGAACATGTCTTATGACAAATAACCTATAATATCAACGGAAAGTACAAAGTGAAAGTCATTAGAGTACCTCAATGCTTCATAAATGTTGAGGAAAAGCTGTTTCACCATCAAAATCCATTGTTAGCATTCCTTCATACACATTTATTTTTGTCCTTTTTGTTTTCGAAAGGGTCTTCCCAACAATTGAGGTATACTTATCCCAAAACATCCACAACTACCTTTTCCGGGTAGGTAATGGACACTAGTTTCTTTTGGGGGTTCCAATTTTAAAATCACTTAAGTGGAATATGGCATAACATTAATTGAGGCTCCTAAGTCTAGCATGGCTTTTTCAAATGCGGTGTTACCTATTACACGAGGACTAGTGAATGTACTCGGATCTTTTCACTTAGAGGAAGCTTTCTTTGAATAATTACCGACATGTTTTCCCCCACACTTACCTTTTCATTTCCTATCAACCTTTTTTGGAAATCCATTGTTCTTTCAAGAATTTTGCATACCTCAAAACTTACTTGATTGCATCAATGAAAGGCATGTTCACTTCAACCTTTCTAAAAATCTCTAATATTTCTTTATCTTTATCCTCTTTCCTTGGTCTATTAAATCTATTTAGAAAGGGAGGTAAAGAGTTAACTAAATCTTTATTCATAAAATATGGAGATTTTACCTTAGATTTGGTTAAAGGCATTTCTAATTCTGTTTTTTTGTCTTTTCGCTTCTCCACTAAAAGATCCTTATGCTTGTGCCTCTATCTCTTTCCCACTCTACAATGTCACAACATTAGCCTTTCCTTGATGGCTTATTTCTATGGGATTTTGTCTAATCCCACATATCTCTTTGTGGATGTTTGCAACTCAAGATGTAAGAAAATATTTCTCTAGAAACATTCCCCGCATTTTAGTCCATGTGTTGATTGATCCGGTTGTAAATAATAGAGCCAATCCTTGGCTAAGTCGACCAATGAAAATGAAAAAGCTCTTAACTTGATCCGATCTTCGGATACTCCTATCGGTTTCATGCTAAAGCGGACTATATGAAATTCCTTCGGATGCTTATGAGGGTCTTCACCTAATAAGCCATGAAAACTAAGCAAGAAATGGATTAAACTAGATTTTAATTCAAAATTTAGCTCAATGTCCGGATAATCAATACATAGAGGTTGCGCATTTAGATCCAAGACGGCCAATTCTTTAAGAGTGTGGTTGATGCTTGGATTGGTCATGATTCTTCTTCACGATCACTAAAGGAAATAAAAATTAGAACACCAATAAACGAGTTAATCCGAACTATCTCTCTTTCAATAACGATGCCAAAATTTGATAGCTTGTCGTATCGCTAACAAATTAGTAATTTATACTATGTCTTTACAAAGCTTTTAATTACGATTATGTAATCGGGGCAAGTAAGAGTCGAATCGTAGAGAAAGGGAATCGTTCAATTGCTTCGAGCATTCTTATGTGTAAATCGGGGTTTATGTGTTTGAGATTATAATACCCAGTACCCGCTAAAACTAAAGTTCAATGAAAATTAAAAGTATTAAAAATATTTTGAAGGTATGAAATAATTCACAAAGGTTGAAAGAATATTCAGAATAGTTAAAATAGTCTTTCTATGCCCAATGAATATTTTATGGATTTTACGGTGCATGAATAGTGATTTTTGTGTCAAATACTTATTTTAGGCATGTTGCATGTGCATGAAAAATGTTTTGTTTTCTTAGAAAATTTGCTAGAGGGGTGTTATGTTATTTTATGTTGTTGAATGAATTTTCTAATATTTTATTTGTGTTTCATTGAGCATAAATAGTAATTTAAAGGTTAATTAATTAATTTAGGTGCTTTAAAAATATAAGAAAATTATTTCAAGGGTATAGAAAAATCCTTTAAGATGTGTTGGAATATTTAACAAGCTTACATGAATTTTTCTATATATAAGGAATTTTTTTCGTGGCAAATAATGTAATTTCTACACTAAATAATTAATTTGGAGGCCTAAATAAAGATATAAAAATTATTCAAATTATGATTAAATTCTTTTAAGAAGTTTTTGAATTTATTATGAAGAGAAATTTAATTTTGGAAAAGTATAAATTAAAATTTTAGAGTTAGGGATCTAATTGCATAAAAATTAGGGACCTAATTGCATAAAATTAAAAGTTTAAACTTTTAAATCAAATTAGCTATGAGCTTAAAGAGTCAAAAATTTATAAATTTATCCTTAAAGGAAAGGCCTAAAGTAATTAATTGAAAAATTAAAGAATGAATGAAGTAGTAATTAGAGAAAAGATTAGTAAAATAAGGGGCTAAAATTAAGCAAATTTTTGGAAGCTTTTCTACCCTTCTAGTTGACTTTCAGCTATATTATTATGGGTTAATTAATGATTTTTTACTTGGACAAAAAGGAGAGGTTAGAATTAGTCAAGATGGGAGGCTAAAAATAAAATGAGGGTTAATGGCTAAAATTAATCCATTTGAAGGGCTAGGATTTAAAATTGATTTAAGGTTATGATCGCTCCAAATCATAGCAAATCAAGGGTAGAGATGAGGTCAAAGGTCCACTAAAATTTTGCTATAGATATAGATACAAGAAATTCAAGAAAATGGAGAAAAATTAGAAAACTAAAGGAAACTCTTACAAAATTTCCTTAGGAATTTCCACCAAAAAACCCAATAAATCACCTCTAAACAGTTTAAATCAACTAACCAAGTAATAAAATCAATCTATAAGATCAAAATTTATCAAGAGGAAAAAGTTAGACTTAGGCTGAATTGGTGGAGAAAAAAAGGAAGAAATTTCTCAAATCATCATACCTTCCAAGGTTAAATTAGAGCTTAATTGAGTAAGTTAACTTCACCTACACTATAAGCAATGTTTAATTAAAGTTAATGTGTGATTTGAATGCTTTTATTTGTGATTTTTAGCTTTAATTTTATAAATTAGGGTTAGGGTTCTTGGTGAAGAAAAATTAGGGAAAATAAAATTAAGCTAGTAATTCATGCAATTAAAGTTGAAACATGTTAATTGAACTTAAATTTAAGGTTTAGAAATTAAAAATTTCTAGGGTTAGAAAAAAGTGAACTTTCAATCCAAATTAGAGAATTAGGGCTTTTTTTATTCTTTGATTTAATTGATGTTCTATAGCTTGATTATGGCTTAATTGAGTTTGAATTAGTATTTAAGAATGAAAATTTTCATTTAAATTGAAGAAAATTTCATGAATTTCTTACGGCTAGCATTCAACCTAAAACCCAAGATTTTATGGTTTTGATCCTTTTACCTAATTCAAGGATTACTAGTCAATTGGTAGTGGAATGAGTATAATTTAATAAATAGAAGTGAAAATTTTTAATAAAGTTGAAGAAAATTACCTAATTTAACTTAGGCCTAATTAGGGTTTTAAGCATGTGTTTGTTCTATGAATGTTAGTTAAATTAAACCCTAATGTTCATGTGTGATTGAATGACTTAGTAATATAAACCAATATTGAATTAAAAAGAAAATAATGATATTGGGGTTAAGGTTGAATTCGACCCAAAATGAGATAAATTAGGGTTTAGGTTTTAATTGATTTTTAACACTTCAATTGATGAATTTATACTTAGGATGATATAATGACATGATTTAGAATAAGAAATTTCATTGAAACTTAAAACATACCTTGTATTAATAAAGTTAGGGTTTAGGCCCAACAAGGTCTAATTTGAAAATTATGCATAAAATTAATCGATCGACACTTAATTAATTTAGTTCTTGATTTTAGGTTTTAATTGAGTGGAATCATGTCAGAAATATGTATTAAAATTAAAATAAAATGGTTAGGTTAGGTCGAGCTTAATTCGGCCTAAGTTAGAAAATTTAGAGTTTATGATTGAATTGTGTAATTTAATATGTATTTGAATTTTTGGATGCCATCTAATGTGTTTGAAATGTGTTTGTTGTATACATTTGTAATGTTGGTGGTTGTGAAATTGTGTTGTTTGTATGGTGTATTGGTGTTAGTATTAATTATGGTGGTTTGAAATAATTTACTTAAGGTAATGTTGATAATGCATTTATATTATTGAAAATGCAATATCATGGCACGTCTACATATTTTTCATGGCATGCATTCATGAAATTATAATGATTATGCATTTATAATAAATTGCATATGCATGCCAAGTTTATGGAAATGATTCAAAAGTCATGAAAAAGAGAATTTTATGTCAAGGATTTTCCAATAGCAATTGAAAAACACTTTATGGTTATATGATTTTCATGACTTTTATGAAAATGGTTTTCATGTTTTTATGAAAGGGCTAAATGGTTTCATGACTTTTATGGTTCATGATTTACATAACTCGAGTGGTGTAGACGTGCATCAAGGCTCGATAGGGCATGTTCGTAAACTAGTCCGGTTTGCCGGACATTTTATGGAAACCCCGAACTTCTTATAATGGGACAAGTCCAAAGACAAAAATGATTTTCAGAATGATCATGAAAAATGTGTACCACATGAAAAGTATTTTATATGAGCATGCAAATGATTTATACATGCATTAGTTAACTTACCGAGTTGTTGCTTATCTCGTTTAATTGTGGTGTAGCTAATATAGGTAAAGATGATGTTTTTCACCTTTGAGCTAACTACCGAGGAGTCTATCCGACAAATGTACATTGGTTGTGGTTTGAAGATAGATCTCATACACAATATAACGGTCATAGTACTTGGTATTCGGTTTACTTTCTAATTATGTCTATGTTTTTTTATACAATAGTTAGAGCAATGAAAGAGTAAATTATCGACTAACAAGGAAACGAGTATAGATAGTTAATAAGTTATTTTATGGTAGTTGGCACTAAACTGGTTTTGTATATAAATAGTAGTTAATAAAAATAATTAATTAATTAATTAATTATCGAGAAATGGATCATGACTAATAAATTTATATGAACTAATAGAAAAAGAATTTGAGAAAATCAACTATCATGGATCCATTTATTTCAATTCAAATAATGTAAATAAAATAATAAAATGCAAAAAACTCATGGTGCATTTTGAACTAAAACGTAGGACCTAAATGTCATTACTAAACTTCTATAGCGTAATTTATACCTAGATATATTATAGATAAGTCACGAGTACCTTGTTAGCTTACATTCGTTGCACTTCAAATATTGGTTAGCGACGATAATATTCTCAACTTTTTAGGTCCTAGGTTAGGGGTGTTACGAGAGATATTTGAAAATAATATAAAGTAATAAAAGATAATAGTATGAGAGTAGTCTTGATTGAACTTTAGTATCTACTTTTGGTTTGATCGCTGATCATTAATTAAATAGTTAACTCATCCTAATATGAATATTCATCGTAAGACAACATATATATGTTGACTCCAATCTTTCCTTACCAAGTCATTAATTGCATATACAATACCTAATTAATTCCCTATCTATTGAACAACCTACTAAGCACTAGATAGATTTAATCTAATAATAGTATTAAGATGAGAAAGACAGTAAAACTAGACCACCTTCCTATGTGCTAGAGAAGATGTAACCTAGTTCTATGTTTTCTAAGGAATTGATCGAAAACCTCATTAGTCATCAACCCCTAGTTACTACCACAAGCAAGTTTAGACAAGCAATTACATAAACTCGAACACTTAGCTAGAAATAAGCAATATGAATAAACAATTAGCATACACACTAATTGAATTAATCATACAACTATGAACCAATCAAGCGAGAAAAACATAAAATACCCAATAGACATAAGTTTAGAAATAAAACCAAGTAATCTCACAAGTGATTAACCAAGAGCTTCAACTTAATTCAACCAAGAATGGAGTTTAGTTATTCATAATATAATATAAAGAGAATTTATATTAATGGTAGCTATAGAAGAGCTAGCTGGAAGAGAGGAACAAATAATATCCTATCTTTGCTATTTATACCCAAAACTAGGGTTACATCATGTTTTACGTTGGCATTATATTATTACACAACTTGATATGTGAAGTCACATGGCTTCGTCGCTTGATATCACACGACCATGTAACTTTGTGCACAAACTATGTAAAAAGCCTTATGCTCGTGTATATCTTCTTTTCCTTAGCCACACCGACGAGTAGCTTTACATTATAAACCATGTAAAAAGCATACTATCCATGTGATCTTCTTCTTTCCTTGGGTGTTGCTAGGTTTAATCAACCATACAGACCATGTGGAATGCTTCTTCCGGCAATGTGGAAGTGGTTCCGCCATGTGGTTTGCCATGCTTGAGACTCCACAAGGTTTTCTCCTTCAAGTCACGGGGCCGTAGCTATTTCTTTATTATTTCACACGACCATGTGACTCTCCTAAGCCTCTTTGAAGCTTCTCTCTTTTCTCCTTAGGTTTTGGGGTTTCCTTCTTTTGATTCATCATTTTTCCTACAAAACCCAAATGGTCATCTTGTTCTTAAACAACATAATATTATACAATAATTACTAGAAAGTTCAAGCTAATTACGCACTCATCAATATGCATAAAATAAATAAAGACTAAAATTACCTTAATTCAAGTAATTACGGACAATTTAAAAATTAAATTTTAAATTAAATATAAACCAACAAACATCAAATTTAAAATTGCAATTAAAATAATTAAAGACAATTAAATATCTAAATTACACATAAAACACTAAATATATATAAATTTTAATTTTTAAATTATAGTAAAAAATTTTATTCTTATTTTCCTTTTTTATTATTCTTTTTTCTTCCATACTTCGTTGCTTCATTTTTTATTATTTTTTTATTTTTCTTCAAGAAAGGATGGATTGACATCGGTCTAGCCTTTCTTTTCTTTTTTTTTTATTAGGAGGAAAGGTCAATCAGTCCAGTACTTGTTTAGTGTGGGTTGGGCTTGTCCAACTTGTGGTCTAGTTCCTCAGGAACTAATGAATTCTTTTCGAGCAAAAGATTCAATTAAACATACCAATGTCTATACGCTCTCCTCAATTAAAACACAATTCAAAAAAAAAAATTGAACAAGTAACAAACAAACACTTAAAAATGAAAGGATTAATGGAATCAAAACTGGAATAAACCCAAGAGCTTACTTGGGAAATGACCGAAGAGCACCAAGAATTTTCCCTTGTAAACTCGAGAAAACCAGGAACCACTAGTGTAGAATCCTTATGATTTTTCCAAATTTACTCTCGATTCTTCTTTTTCTTCACCCAAATAACAAGAATCCTCCTCAAAATAGGATTAAAACCCCTTCATTTGACCTAAGAAACGAAGAACACAAACCCGTAATGAGGAACCCTAACCTAGAAAAATATGAAGAAACACAAGTGGCTATGCAGAAATTTAAAGGAGAAAATCCAGAAATTGAAGAATTAACCCCTAAATACCAAGATGTAAGGTTGAGAAACCTATAAAGATTGAAATTTAACCTAGAAAAAATAAAAACAAAGAACTAAAAGGTCGCCAATTGAGAACAAAAATCTAAAAATTAACACCAAACCCGAAACCTAGAAAAACACAAAACATATAAATGTTAAAGATCAAAAATCTACATTTCACTCTTGATTTTCACTCTCTCTCAACCTAGAAATTTATGAATTTTTTGATGTCCTTGCTTCGAGGCCAACACAAGCCTTTTTATAGGCACAAATCGGCTCAAATCTTTCCTCTAGAATCAACCCATTCACACTCGAATCGAACTATTAAGGTAAAAAAATTCACCTTTGGTCGACAAATCTAGGCATCGATTGCATTGGGGCATGATCCTTGGCTAGTATCAAATCCAACTAAAGATCTTAGTGAACATAAATCAACCCAAAACTTAATTTGAAGAAGATTTATCTTATGAGAAAGATTGAGGAACAATCTCGGGAGAGATTTTTGGGTTAGAACGAACGACATGTAGTCCGCTAGACTCTAGTCTTATCGTTCGCTCTAGAATTTCAATTTAATCCCTATGAATTTTAATTATCCACAATTGGGCCATTTTGGTGTGTAATTTTAGTGTGATATTGTCAATTGGGTCCTACAGGGTATAATTTAGGTTTCGAATTTCTCAATTGATTCAATTGTACTCCTAATTACTTTAATTACACTTTCCTTTAATGTAATTACCCACTTAAATGTAATTAATGAGATTTTTTTTGTATGTATATTTCTTTTCTTTTTTTGTATTTTTTACTTCATTTTCCATGTTTTTAGAAAATTAATAAATTCCTAAAACAAGTAAAATTAAAATTGTGATTTTTTTGTTGTAAAAAAACTTTAACCTAAACTTTGGATTTGTTTATTTATTTTCATATCCTTTGTTTGAACTTGACTTATCAAATTTGTGGATGGGTTTTGAGTCCTAATTTCCACATTTCCAATTGGACTTTAAGGATCCAATGACAACTTAGTCAAGAGACCGAACTTTCTCTCACTATCCAAATCACTTTATCCAAGATTGGTTAAAAAAGTCAAATAAATCAACTCACAAATCACGATATAGAAGTGGACACAAAACTTGAACTTTGCATAAAAAAATTGTTATAGGTTAGAATTGAGTGGCAACCTCATTACAAGGGCATGCTAAGATGATCATGGTTTTTCTAGTTGTACAACTAACTCCTTTTATCCAGAACTTTTAGGACCAATTTGTCAAAAAATTTCTTAGTTTTTAACTTTAAAAAAATTAAGTGACGACTCTACATTTTGAACAATATCTTTTACGATCATCTAGACGTTATCATGTGATAATCCAAATAATTTTTTATACTAATTTTCATTAAATAAATTATATAGCCCATTAAAAATATATATTTATATGCATGAAAAAAGTCAATCGAGATAATATTAGGGGGAAAACTATGCAAATTATGTTAGGTACATTTTAAAAAATTATAAATATAATTAATTATTGATATATAGATTTGGATGTAGAGGTCAAATGCATTGGATAATATCCTACATACCTTCGTACTAGAATAAGTTGAGTATTTTTACTCACCTTTTCCTCTCGCCTCCGTAAAGATTATTTTGGAACGAGAGGGAGGCAACAAGGAATAGGCACTAGTAACATCACCGGACATCATATTTCTAATACCATACGGAGAATGTGCCTCCTTAAAAATAAAAGTCCCTCCACATCCTCTTCCATTTGGCTAAATTGGGGTAGACATAAGTGAAAACAAGTGCTATTATCATCCCTATCATGTGCTCCATATTACATGGACACGCACATGGTGCTTGCTACAATTACAATCCTTACAAACGAGATAATAAATTTATAAAAAATGGAATGATTGATGAATTCATAAAATTAAGAAACAATTTATAATATCAAGAACTCATATATTAGAGATTTAAAGTCCCTATTACAAAATTAAATTAAATTATATATATCAATAGATAATATTTTTAACTTCAATAGACATTTGTAGTGTCGTATAATGATCTATACTCATAAATAACTAGGAATACCAATAGATACTTATAATGTCTTTTATGCTCAACAATTATGTTTTATATGTCAAAATACTCAATAGATACTTGTGGTATTTTTTTTCCTTTCCTTTTTTTATTAATAAATACTTATTAGAAAGATATAATAAGTGTATATATATATATATATATATATATATATATATATATATATATATATATATATATAACATGCAAGAAGAAGTTAAATATGATTATTTATTTTATTTATTTTTCCAATGTCAAAACCTATACTAAATTGAGATTAACAATTGAGTAAAACTAAAGTAATCTAAATTATTGGTTTTTTTTTTAAAAAAAAAAACAAACTTATGTAAATTGTTACTTTAGGTATATCAAATAGTATTTATAGATGTAAATTTTTACCTTAAATAATTACATGATTAAGGTAAATTAAAATTCATCGGTACTATTATGATACTAAGAAATCCAATCTAATTAAGAGCATGAGATTCTTTTAGGTCAAGAAAATTATGTGTTTCCTTTTTTATTATATTTATGAAAATCTTAACAAAAACATTTGTTTCTCTTTTTTTAATTTTAGCACAATTTCAAACTTTTTTTTTTTTATCTAAGTTCCATATATATATATATATATATATATATATATATCCACTTAATTTACATTACCTACCAATAAAATGCCTATAAGAAGCAAATAAAAAGTGAACAAGTTACTCAAAAGTATTATTTCTAGTTAAGAAAAAAAAAAAAAAAGGGTTTTCTTCATCTTCTTTCTTAATTGAAAGAGACATTAAATAACATATATGCAATGTAAAATACCCATCATAGAACTAATTAAAAAAAAAACCAATTAAGTATAAAAAAACCATATAATTGTTTTTTTTTAATTTTTCTAGTAAAGGTAAGAAAAACCTAAACGGCATTTATTGTTAATAAAAAAGAAAAAAAAAGGACACACATTTAACAGAAAATAGCCTCAAAAAGTAAGGATCTATATTCTCTATAAGAAACTACGTATTGATCTCTACAAACACCATGTATGTTTTGCTTTTACTTTTCACTATAATTTAGGGACCTTTCAAATTTTTGAAAACAAAGAATTCTTATTTTGATTTGATTTATATGCTTTTAGACTTTTTTTTTTTTCCTTCTTCTTTTCATTGTATTGTTTGATCTAAATTGGACTACCTTTTTTATTGATATTGTTACATTTGATATGTTGGTCTAGAACTTATGATAGTAGGTTGATAATAAAAAAAAATGTTGGTATTAAGGTTTTGTGTGAAATAAGAAAAATACAACAATTTATATGAAAATCGCTCTTTCAAAGTGAGTTTATATTAGCGAGGAATAGAGTGAGTTTATATTTTAGAGTGAATGCTAAATAAGTTGTGTTCTTTTTTTAATATATATATATATATATTAGTTGTATTGATGTGGTTATGTTTTGACTTGTTCAAATCTTTTTGTTCTCGTAATATTTGATATTTTGCATTTCCTATCATTGATATATATATATATATAGTGAAAGCAATATCGACAATTACTATTATCTACAATAGTAAATAAAAACTATTATAAACTATTTTTTAGATAAAATAAATTCATAAATTTTTTAATCAAAAAATTCAGAAAAAGACAAATATAGATCGCATAGTTTCTATGATTTTTCATAAGTGTTAGTTATTTTATAATTTTTATAGTTTTCAAACATGTTGGTATTTTTCTATAATATTGGGCAAGTACTTGAAAGACAAACAAAAAAAAAAAAAAAAACAACCACAAAAAGACAAAGATTAGGAAAACAGTTTGAAAAAAGAAAAAAAGAGAAAGGAGAAAAATAATGAAAAGAAAGAATGATCGTGATGAAATTGGAAGAAAACTACAAAGAAAGAGGACTGAAAAGGAAGACAAAAGCTGATGAAGAAAAGAAAAGAAAAATATTGATTGGAGACATTATTGAGAAAAGTTGACGGGAAAAAGGGGTGAAATGAAAAAAAAATCAAAAAACTTAAGACCAAAATAAAAAAGACGGAGAAAGTTAAGTATCAAAAATAGCATTTATTAAACTAAATGACATTGTTTTGGAGATGAGAGAAGCAAAAAATAAAAGAAGTTAGGGTGAAACGTCATTTCACCTTAGCATAATGCCATTTCCCTTTCTATTTCCCCCAGCATCCGTGTGCCTTGGTTTTTCTTTTTTGTTTTTGGCAAAAAACATACAAAAGACAAATGGAATGCTTTCTCTCTTTCACACCCCTCACGCTTTTGTCATTGCACCAAAACATCAACACGAAAATGTTGCCGCTCACCAACAAAAAAACCTGCAAAATGGAGCCAAAACACCCTTTCCATCAAAGCCAAAATCTTTCAAAACCAGCCACAACCAAATACACTATCTAAGCCATTTTTCTTGATGCAATAATGGGACTAAAAATAGCTGGCAATAAGTGTTGAAATGCTATGATCCATCCCTGCAATCACATTCTTAAGAGTCGAGAATTAGTTGTCCATGCATATGTCACAGAAAAAAAAATTGTTACATTTTTTTCTATAAAAATCACGCTGAGTACTTAGGAGTAATTTTTTAAGTTCTTTTATGCTCCACTTATCTTTATCATTTAGATTCTAGAATGCATTATAAAATTAATTTACCTAAGTAAAATATCATCATTGTGAAGTGCCCAAAATTTATGATGCTAGTAAGAATTGTTTCTCATTTATATAAAATTATAACGAGATAAAAATTATTACTTATTTTAAACACTTAACATAGTGGAAACGATCAAAATATGATCATTTATTATTATTATTTTCTTTTCCTAATTTAACAAAAGAAGTCCATACCATTAGTATTTAGTTGAGATTACGGTTAAGAGTTTTAAAACTATGTTGATTTTGATAATAATGAAATTTCTTATTATTCACACGTGGAAGTAGGCATAATTAAGCATGTAAAAAATTGTATTGTGTTGTTGTTGTTGTTTTTCTTGTTAATTTTGTCATGGTTATTTTGTATATATGTGTGTATGTGTATGTAATCATAATATTTTAAAATTTACATTTCAATGATAAATTAATGTACTTATAAAAATGGTTTTATTTTCCTATCATTTTCTCTCAATTGCAATAGTAGTTTTATACAAGTTCGAGGATAAAATTTTCTCTCCATATTCCTTTTTTTTTTGTCTCTTTTTAACAAAATAAAACAAATTTATCATTGTTTTTCTAACTTTGCTTTCTTTGTAAACCATTTCTTGTTTTTTTCTCTTCTAAACACATTGGTAGAGTAAAAAAAATAAGAAAAAATATGCACTCTATAAATAAGGAAACCTACCAACATACATTATGCATAACATTATATTTTTCAAGCGTACTCTTGCATTAAAAAAATCAATCAATTGTAACCTTCATTTTATTTATATTAACTCATATGCCATCAATTTTTTTCATCCAACTTTTCTTATTTAAATATTTTTGAAAAAGAAATTTAAAATAATTCATAGCTAAACTAGAATGCACGATTCATTTGACTGTTAATTTTGATGAAAAATCGATGGATGGACATATTAGAAAATATAGATAAACTAAAAGTTGCATTTAATCGATTTTATTTATTTATTTAAAGTTACATTTGAGAAAATATGTACTATATAAGGATACATCAACAGGTTTGTCCAATTAAAAGTTTTTAAAGTTTAATTCCAAAAATTCTTGTGACATTTATCCAACAAGAATCGGATTAGGAATTTAACACTACCAAAAAAGGCAATTAGCGATGAAATATTTCATCGCTAATCATGTTCGAGATCACACTCGTGATAAGTTGACATGAGGGCTAAACTCGTATAGTAACCATGCTCGTGAAAGATAATAACGTAATTAAAGAGAGACAAAGATATTGGAAAAAGTTTCCTAGTTTGAAAAGGGTTTTCGAAAATGAAAAATTTTCTATTTTAGAAATTTATTTCCTAATTTGGAATTTAGTTCCAAATTTGAAAGTAAATAACCTACAATCAAAATTAGTTTCCTAATTTAGGTTAAAGGGTATTTTGGAAAATTATTTCCTAATGTGGGCCACCTAAAATTATTGAAGTTTATTTATTTGGATAACCCAAATTAATTAATTGGACCAAAATGGTTTTGGGTTAATAGGTTTAATTAAAAGCCCGAAAATATTTTAGAAAGAGGATAAACATGAACCTTATTATATAAGAATGAATGTTTTATAAATAAAGATCAAAAACCACATCTTAAATAACTTTTAATCCTTAGAGAATTAAGAAACAACAACCAAAATCTAATAAGGACTAGTTGTCGATCTTTCTCCTTATCCTTAGAGGACAAAAAAACTCTCCCCCAATAAATAGGAGGATAAGTGCAGTAAAAGGAGTGACTTTAAGTGTGAGAGAAAATTTGCCAATAGCAAAAAAGAAAATTAGGGCATTCGGCCCAAAGTAAAAGGAAGGAAAAAATTATTTTCTCCCTAACCCTAGCACGCCATCTTCTCTCCCTCTCTCTTTGGTTTGCCACAAAATTACTCGAATTAGACTTCTATAGAAAATACTAAACAAATCAGAAAAGTGAAACTAGCACTCTACTAATTTTGAGTGCTTCTTTGTGGTTGCTTGAATTGCATGAATAATCAATAGAGCTCGGACACTTAGACGGCTCCTTTCTCTACTAAAAAATTTAGATCTACGCTACAAGAGGTAATTCTCTATTCATTGCTTCAATTCATGAATATATGGTTAGTTGATTCAATGGCATGATCTTAGGCCCTTTAAGTGGAGAAAATTTTTATTTTATTCGGTACCTCCATAGGATGCACGATTCTTCGAGATTTGTGATGGTATTTTAAACCGTTGCTAAAAATGAAGAATTTACGACGGTCTAAGTAGACTCTCATGAATTTCATTATATTTAGATTTTTAACGATAATTTTAAAAAACCATATGTAAAAACACGCAAATTCATGATAGTTTTTTAAAACCCTCATGAAAATGGTCAGTTTAGTGATGATTTAGGGCAAACAATCGTTAAAAAGCTCCATATTTAGCAATGGTCTATTCAAACTATAGCAGATCTAACTTTATTTTGGGTTTTTTAGGGATGTTTTACAAAAACCATCTCTAAATAATCATTTTGAGTGAAATTAGCGACAATTTTAATAGACCATCACTAAATTTCTCCAAAACAATTAATGAATACTTTTGGAATATTTAGCAATAGTTTGAGTAAACCGTCACTAAAAGAGGAAATTAGCAACGGTTTTAATAAACCGTCGTAAAATTTCTCCAAAAATACTAACATATACTTTTGGGATGTTTAGAGATAATTTAAGTAGATTGTCTCTAAAAACCCTTAAATATTTATGGGTTCTTAGAGATGATTTAGGAAAAATCGTCATTAAAATCCATAAGAAATGGAATTTTTAGCAATGATTTTCATAAACGAGTTACTAATTCTCTCTATTTTAGACGACTTTAGAAACAGTCTTGTAAGATCATCATTGAATATCAAATCTAGAGGGAAAATAAAATTTTTAAAAAAAATTTTAGCGATATTTTTGAAACTCGTCGCTAAATATAAAATTCCTAAATCGATGGGAGACACTCTTTTTTCTCATTTTTCCCATTTTTTCTTCTTCTCTTCTCCCTTCTTCTTATTCGCCAACATCTCTAATCATCTCAAATCCTCCATGGAACGCCATTAATCACTCGAAACTCTCATTCTTTCTTCTTTTCTTCTTCTTCCCCTCCATCCCTTCCCTTATCATCCTCCATTTTTTTTCTTCTCTCTCTCCTTTCCTTCTCCTCCTCCGGTCCCTCCTCTTCTCCATGAGTTGGCAACAACTCCTCTTTCCTCTCCTCCTCCATTTGTGGGCAACAACCTCTCCATTCTCTCCTACCAACTCAATCATTATTATTTCAATACTTTGATTGAATTTTTTTTCAATATTTATATATATTGTTGTTTAATTAATTTTTTCTTAATTGTAAGTTAGTTTAATTTATTTTATTTTAGTGTTAATTTATTAGTTGTTAACTAAATCAATTATTTCTTATAAAAATTTAATTATTTGTTAATTAACTTATTTAATTATTTCAAAATTTAATTAGGTGTTAGTTTAATTAATTAGTTATTAATTAAGTTAATTATTTGCTAAATTAATTTAATTAGTAGTTAATTAAATTGTCTAAGTGTTTAAAAAATTAATTAGGAGTTAGTTTAATTAATTAATTGTCAAGTAAGTTATTTAGTTATCAAATTAAGTTAATTAGTTTTTAATTAAATTATTTAATTTTAAAAAAAACAATTAATTGATCGTTAGTTTAACTAATTAATTGTTAATTAGTATTCAATTAAATTATTTAATTTTAAAAAAAATTAACGAGCATCAGCTTAATTAATTAGTTGTTAAATTAAGTTAATAAGTCTTTAATTAAATTATTTAATTTTTACAAAATTTCATTAGGTGTTAGTTTAATAAATTAGTTGTTAATTAAGTTAATTAGTTGTTACATTAGGTTAATTGATTGTTAATTAAATTATTTAATTTTTTTTGAAAAATTTAATTAGGTGTTAGTTTAGGTAACTAGTTGTTAATTAAGTTATTTAGTTGTTAAATTAAGTTAATTAGTTGTTAATTAAATTATTTAATTTTAAAAAAATTAATTAGGTTTTAGTTAAATTAATTAGTTGTTAATTAAGTTATTTACTAGTTAAATTAAGTGAATTAATTATTAATTATTAATTAAATTATTTAATTTTAAAAAAATAGTTAATTAGGTGTTAATTTAATTAATTAATTACTGATTAAGTTATTTAGTTGTTAAAGTAAGTTAATTAGCTATTAATTAAATTAATTAGTTTTTTTAAAAAGCTTAATTAGTTGTTAAGTTTATTTAATTAGTTGTTAATTAAGTTATTTAGTTATTAATTAAGCTTTTAAAATATTTAATTAGGTGCTAAGTTCATTTAATTAGCTATTAATTAAGTTATTCGGTTGTTAAAATAATTTAATTAGTTGTTAATTAAATTAATTAATTTTTTAAAATATTTAAATCGATGCTAAGTTTATTTAATTAGTTGTTAATTAAGTTCTTTGGTTGTTAAAATAATTTAATTCGTTATTAATTAAATTTAAAAAAATTAATTTGGTGTTAGTTTAACTAATTTGGTAAGTTAATTGTGTGTTAAAATAAGTTAATTAGTTGTTAAAAAAAATTAGGTGTAATTTTATAGTTCATAATTTTATGAAATTATTTATTATATTATTTTCCATCGAGATTATTATTGAAGTATTTATCTAGTTATACTTGAAATGTGAAAAAAATTGAAGTGTTTGACATCGGTGGGAAAAAAATTAAGTTATAAGGTCGATGTCAATACGTCGCGATAGAGATGGGAGGACAGGATTAATTAATTTGGTGTTAATAATTTTTTTTTAATTGAAAACATCTAGTTTATAGGAAAAACTCTACCGAAATTTTGTTAGAATTTTAATTAGTTGCAACAAACATTTATATTATGTCCAATGCATAATTTTTAAATAACAATAACTAGTTATTTTGTTTTTTCTCAAATTTGTAGACAAAACTAATTATGAATTTAGATCATTCATGGATTGATTATAGATATACCAATAGTCTTTTAAATCGGTGTTTTGTTGATGGCATAAATGAATTTATTGCTTTTGCAGTTAGTCATCCTAAGTGTATGGACAAAAATAAAATAAGATGTCCTTATAAAGTTAAAAGGTGTGAGAACCATCGTTATGAATATCCTAATATAGGTAAGTATCATTTGATGAGATATGACTTTGTATCCGAGTGTTATGTGTGGAGACATTATAGAGAAAGTGAGTCTATAGTTTATGGTGATAACTTGAGAAATTTTGTTGTAACTAAACAAATCTTTGATGAACTTCCGACCAATGCATATCACATGATGGTAATAGATGCAATTGGTCTATCATTTATTCCATCTAACACCAATAAAGTCCTAAATCCTATTGTTTAGGTATTTTATGATTTGTTAAAAGCATCTAATAGAGTAATCCGGCCCCGTTTAGAAAATCACTTAAAGTTATCCGCATTAACACATTTGTTACACTCGAAGCTCGAACATCATTTTTTAAAGAGGTGTTGCAACGACTTATGAAAGAGTTTATGCATGTTGATAATTATATGTTAGAAGACTTTTCCAAGTATAAAATGATGCATGATTTATTGGAGTGAAGATATAGAGAGAATTTCTTACAAAATCTATAACCATCCTCAATATCAAAGTCCAAAATAGAGATTAGTTAGAGAAACTTATGTCGTATAAAAAAATGTACTATTTTCTCTTAACCTTGCGGTTACAAAGATGTATGCGTTGAAGCCACAGCTAATGACATGACATGGCACGTCGAACATGAAGTTAAGGCGGACGTTGTACATCATTGCTCCGACTCCTTTACATGGTGGTATTTCGTTCAAACACATTTTTCTTTTACATCAAAAATTAAGAATATTAGATTGGGAGTCCGTAATAATGGGTTTCAAACATTTGGTCCATCTAAACAATAATATTTTTCGTCGTGTGTAATTGTAATGCCTTATAATTTATACCATAAAAGTGTATAAATGAATAATATATATTCTTAAATGTAATTATCCCAAGATCAAAAAATTCAAAGATCAACCTAGACGCGTACTTATAGCCTTTTATTAAAAATTTGGTTGATTTGTGAGAAGTTGGTGTGGTTACTTATAATGTGTCTCGTAAGTAAAATTTTCGGATACAAGTCATAGTTATATGGATAATTAGTGACTTCCTCACGTGTTCAATATTGTCCGGATGGAGTACCGTAGGTCAAATAGTATGCCCTTATTACATGAAAAATTCTAATGCTTTTAGTCTCGCAATGATAAAAAGATTTCTTAATTTGACAATCATCGTAAGTTTCTACTAAAAAGATACCCATTTAGTCGGAATAGGATCGCTTTCAAAAGAAATATAGTTGTCAAAACATTACTCTCTCGATCCATATTTTGTATGAAATAGAAAATTAGGGGTTGATGAAAGTCATGGAAGACGGTTTTAGAGAGTGTAATAGCAGAATATCTAGAGTTTGTGGCTGGAAGAACCAAAGTATATTCTAGAATCTTTCATATCGAGGTTCTAATCTAATTTGGCATGATTTGGATGTGATCATATTGAAAAAAATATCTACGATAATATGTTTAACATAGTTATGAGTGTGTCAAGAAAAACCAAAGATAATGCCAACTCTAGAGAAAACTTGAAACTTTATTTATGACCATCGAATTAGAAAGAGATGAAGACTCTAGAAAATAACCTAAAGCGTGTTATACTCTATATAAACAACAAAAAATACAAATTATTGAATGGCTTAAACAACCGAGGTTTTCCGATGGATATGTGTTAAACTTGGCTAGGTGTGTCGATATTAATAACTTCGTACTACATGGCATGAAGCGTCATCACCGACATATATTTATGTAGAGCTTAATATATATCACATTTTGTGACCAATTATTAGGAAATGTTGGTCAAGCACTTACCGAATTGAGCTTATTCTTTAAGGAATTGACTTTTATTGTCATTAGGATCGAAGATATGAGGAGTCTCAAGATAGAGATACCTTTAATCTTATATAAATTTGATCACATATTTCCATCAAGTTTCTTCATTTTAATGGAATATCTTCTAGTTCATTTAGCATATGAAGCAAAAATAGCAAGATCAGTATAATATCGATGGATGTATCATTTGAAAGGCAAATATATTGATTTTGAAGGTCAATATGCAATGCATATTTAGTGCAAAAAGCATTAAGTTCTGTTCATACTACTTCAAGCCTCATGTGTATACCAAGCATAAAAAAACACCATGTAACTTTGAGTGTGCTCTAGAATCAAGTAAGGTATTGAAGGGATACCGTAACACCCTTGTCCTAAGACCTAGATAGGTCGAGGGTAATATTGATATTGACCGACATTCAATATGCAATGAATGCAAGCCAAAAACCTTCTTCTCTTATCTTGTTTCATAGATTAGAAGAAGTGGGTATTTAACTATTCAATAAGTCCCTAATGAGTATAGGATGCTAGGTCCTCTTAAACCTAATTTTCGATATAAATTTGTCTTTTTCTTTAGGTTCTATTAAACCTTACTAATTTCACTTAAACCTCTTCTAATCATTTAACTATTTCATTTTCTTTTAATCCTACCCTTAACATTCATACCTAATCTCCTTGCCTCTCATTTTGATTTACTATCATTTTCATAATCCTATCAATTATATCATCCTAATCATATTAGTTATCTATGTACCTATAAGCTACCATTAACACAATTGACATAATGACAACTTAACCTTTAATTAACACTTTCATTTACATCGAAACAATAATTGTTTGATTGATCTACATGTATACAAAAAATGCCTAACTTGCTATGTATACACCAAAAATCAAGCTCGACCATACAAGCATTCCCATACTCACTCCCCAAACCCAAAGCACACAAAATGGCAAGCCTATCACTAAACTCGGCGACTACCTTTCATTTGTCTTTATCATTTTTTACACCATAAGAAAATAATAATGAGCAATAGGATACTCAATGAGTATAATTCATGCAATACATGTGATGTCCTTTATGCATGAATGCACATGATGCATCTTTCATAAAAATCCTTTTCATGCCTTTGAAAACATTTTTCTTTTCCTTTTCCTTTTTGGATGCACCCTTTCCTCTATCATTTCTTTGGTTGGGACCTTCACCAAATCCCTCAACCATCAAGGCCTTTACCAAATCCCTTTACGAAGAAATGTTGTTACCATATTCTTTAGTTGGGGCCTCATCAAATCGCCAACTATCGAGGCCTTTATCGAATCCCTCGATGAAGAAGTGGGCTAATTTTTTTAGTTGGGGCCTTCACCAAATCTCCCAACTATCGAGGCCTTTACCAAATCCCTCAACGAGGAAATGGTATTTTCATGAAAACCATGAAAATCATGAAAATTTTCCTTTCATCAAAATCATGAATAAAATTCCTCTTTCATGATAATGATGTGCATGAGCATATGCATTTGAATGAAAGGCATTGCAATAATCATAACCTTAGCATGCATACCATTACATCCTCAAGAACATGTATAAAAATTATAATTCATCCACATGTTCTAAATAATTAAGTATGCATGCAAGTATGAAACATAACATGGGCAATCCATAACATGGAAAGCATCTATAATAGCTAATCATCATGAGTATCGCAAACATTTATCTTTTACATGTATATGATCATATTTGTGTCATTCATACCTCTAAACCTCACATCCAACATTTGTCTCTTTGACCTTATTTTCCATACTTAGTCAAATTTAGGCTAAGTGAAAGACAACTTTCATCCTTTTATTCTAGCCTTTAGAATGTCTCTAAGATATTTCATCAAACACATACTAGGCATTAAGTAAAATAATTACCAATTTACACATGTTCATGGATTGTTCATCCATCTTTTTCTTAGAACAAAGACACATTTCAAACTTAAAAATTCACACCATTCCAAGCACTCAAACATTATCATTCTCAACATATAATCATTACCATATCATTACAACTTAATCATTTTTACATAATTCTCAATAATATATTAATTAACCTTTCATCAAAAAAATCCTAAATTAACATTAATTACACTTTAAACATCTAATTCGTATGGTGTAGGTGAGAAAGTATACTTACCTTACTTAAAATTTTAGCCTTTTTTCCTTCCTTTCCTAGTTGGCTTTTTCCCTCTCCTTCCTTCTAAAGTTTGGTCAAATTGGAGAAATTCTACTTTTCTTCTTGCTTGATTTACTTAGATGGTTTAGAGGCTAATTTAAGGTGTATCTAAGTAGGTTAAATTGATTGGGAGGGGTGGATTATAGTGATTAGAAGTGTTGAATTTGGATAAGTGAAGTTTTCCCCTTCTAATTTGACCAAGGTTTTCTTTCCCTCTTCTCTCTCTTTTCCTTCTCCTTTCTTTTTCTCTCTCCCATTTTTCTCTTCTTGAAAATCTAGATTTCTAGATTTTTCTACCAATTTTATCTCATTAGTTCAACTAAGGGGTCCCTCACTTAATTACACCTAACACCTTAGTCCTCCAACTTGCAATTGATCATGTAATTTATATCCGTAACTTTACATTTTTTATCGTTTTAGCCCTTATCTAGGCCAATCCTAATGTTATTCAAGTCCTTAAGTTTCTTAATTATTTCAATTAAGGACTTATACCTTTAATCTTACTCAAACATTTAATAAACTCACTTTTTATTAATCGGACAAAATATCTATACATCACAATTACATTTCTAAGAGGGTTTTAGGTCATGGATATTACATCCTCCCCTTCTTATAAAAAATTCATCCTTAAAATTTCTAACTAAACAATTCAAGATATTTTACTTTCATTTCCACTTCTCTTTCCCATGTTACCTCCTTTATGTTATGTTTTCTCCATAGCACTTTCACAAGAGGAATCTGCTTATTTTGCGCTTATTTCATCCCCTAACCTAAAATTTGAACCAATCCTTTTTAGTAGCTAAGATTAGGTTGGAGGTTTAATAATTCATCTCTTAGAATATGATTCAAGTACTCTAGTATTTCTATAGCATCGACAAGTGAAATACGTTATACACCGAATAGAAATGAAAATAAAGTTAATCCGTATGCGTAGTCTCTAATTCTTTATAACTCTTTAAATGGCCTAATGTACTTTGGACTTAATTTTCCTTTCCTCTCAAACCGCATTACTCATTTCATAAATGCTACCCATAAAAATACTTTATTACCGACCTCAAATTCCAAATTCCTCCTCCGAACATCAAGCATAACTCTTTTGCTTGCTTTGAAGTCGTCTTTATTCTCAACTCCGATCTCGCTCAACCACTTTTGCTATCTATTGAACCATTTTCGATCCTAATAGCTTCTATTCACCAACATTATCCTAATGTATTGGTGATCGACACCTTCATCCATATAAAGTTTCATATGGTGCCATAACAATACCGGCTTGATAGCTGTTATTATAAGTAAACTCTATAAGTGGTAAGTATTTTTTCCATCTAGCAGACCAATATAAAACACAAGCTCTTAACATGTCCTTCAAAATCTGATTCACCCTCTCTATATTTCCATTAGTCCGAGGGTGAAAGACTATACTAAATTTTAGATTGGTTTCTATCACTTTATGTATAATCTTTCAAAATTATGATGTGAACTGTGGGTCTCGATTTGAAACAATTGAGACCAAAATACCATGTAGTCTTACAATCTCCCTTAAATACAATTCTACATATTGCTACATAAAGTATGTGGACTTCACTCGTAAGAAAATAGGTCGACTTTGTCAATCCGTCAACAATCACCCATATACTCGTCAACTCTCTTCTCGGATCGAGGTAGTCCAAGTATAAAGTCCATAGTGATATGCTCCCATTTTCATTCTGGTATGTGAAAGGGTCTTAACAATACGATGGCCTTTAATGCTCGATTTTGACTTACCGACAAGTTAAGCACCTTACTATAAAATCGGTAATGTCTCACTTCATCCCTTTCTATCGAAAATTATTCTTTAAGTCTTGATACATTTTAGTACCTCCTAGATGGATGGAATTAGGTATCATGAGCTTCATTCAAAATATCCTTTTGAAGCTCCTTAATTGCAAGAACACATAACTCGTCCTTGATAATACTAAATACCTTCGTTATCGGTGGCATATTCCATAACCTTTCCTTAAGCTACATCTTTTTAAACTTTCATCAAATCTAGATCTTGTAGTTGTCCATCTTTAATTCTCTATCTTATGTCGAGTTGTAGCATCATTGCACCTAATATCATATCATTGTCTCTTCTGGTACCACCTTCAATTATAACCCATCTATGTCCTTAACAATTTAGATCTCTATACCGCCAATGTCTTCCAACTTAAGGTATCCACTATGATATTTACTTTATCGGGGTGGTAGTGGAAAGAGATTTCATGATCATACAACACCTCAAGCCATCTCCTTTGCCTTATGTTTAACTCCTTTTAGGTGAAGATATATTGAAGGCTTTTATGGTCGATGTATATATTACACTTGACCCTAGATAAGTAATGCCTCTAAATTTTCAAGGTAAAAATTATAACGAGTTAACTCCGGATATTGAGTGGGATAGTTCTTCTCATAGTCTTTTAATTGTCCGGATGCATAGGTAATGACCCTTCCATGTTGCATCAAAATATACCCGATCCGATTCATGATGCATCGGTATAGACTATAAAGTCTTCATCATCCTCTCGATTGAGCTAAAACAAGTGTTGTGGCTAATCTAAATTTTAGCTCCTAAAAGCTTCTTTCATAACCATCATCCCACTAAAATCTAGCATTCTTCCTCATCAATTTAGTTAGTGAGGCGGTTATCTTAGAAAACCTTTCACAAACTTTTGATAATACCCTACCATACCAAGGAAGTTTCTCACCTCGGAGACATTCTCGGGTTGTCTCCATTCTTACACCGTATGCACTTTGCTAGGATCAACCATCATCCTTTCTTGGAAACAACATGTTCAAGGAATGCTATTTGCTAGAGTCAAAAAGCATATTTCTAAAGCTTTGCGTATAATTTATGCTCTCACAAGGTCTATAGTGCCTTGACTAGATACTCTACATGTTCTTCATGAGTCTTAAAATATATGAGGATATAATCAATAAAGACTCGATGAAATTATCTAAATACTAATGGAATACTTGGTTTATCAAGTCTATGAAGACGATTGGTGCATTAGTTAACTCAAATAGCATTACAAGAAACTCATAATAGACATATCAAGTTCGAAGGTCGTCTTCCTAATGTCATCTTCCTTGATCCTCAACTAGTGACCTTGATTGTAAATCAATCTTGGAGAACACTAAACTTCTTCTTAACTCGGTTAAACAAGTCATCAATATGGGAAAACGAGTACTTATTCTTGATGATCACTTTATTCAAGTCTTGGTAATCAATGTATAATCAAAACGACCCATCTTTTTTCTTAACAAACGAGTAACGATGCTTCCCATTGAGAACAACTAGGTTGGATATAGCCTTTGTCCGAAACTCCCGTAATCGAACCTTCAACTCCTTTAATTCTACTAGAGCCATTCTATATGGCCTCTTTGATCCGGGTTTGTACCTTGTTCTAACTCAATCTCAAATCAATTTCTCTTCTAGAGGGCAATCTAGATAAACTATTTGGAAAAACATAAAAGAAATCTCGTACTAGCTCAACATCCTTCAATTTCAAGCTCCCCTTCTTAATAGTATCAATGATACTCACTAAGTATCTAGAACATCCCCCTTACATTAACTTTCGGGCCATATTATCGAGATAATGCTTACGGTGTAATCTTAGTCTTGACTAGCAACTCAAAAGGTTACTCTCCTAGCCTTCGTGAAAACTACCCTTCTTCCCATATAATTAATTATTATAAAATTCTTTGATAAGCAATCCATGCCCAAAATGACATCAAAGTCTCGAATCCTTAAGACCACTAAGTCCACGTATAAAATATCATCTCATAATTCCACATTATGTGATAGGACTTGACTAACTCTCCCGATGGGAAGGCCACTTCATATATTAGTTCTAGTAATTCGGGTATCAAACCCAATCTCTTTAGAAATGACCATGCAATGAATGAATGTGTGACACCTAAATCTATCGGTGTATATGCAGCAAGATCATGAATAAGAATGTTATCGCATATAACTTTTGTCTTTCTTTTATCTACCCCGTTCGCCTCGCTCTTGAGTCATATTATAGACTCTTCTTAATATTCATTACTTTACCATTACCTTTCTCTTAGGACAATTCATTGCCGGATGCCCAACCTTTCTATCAAACCATTACCGATATGTGAACGACCACATTTCAAACAACTTGGCCTACCCTCATTTCATTCCTTAGTGTTAAAGCGAGAGCCTTAGCTTTCTTGGCACTTCCTCTAACATTCCCTTGCCAAGGCCTCATGAATGACTTCCTCTTTCCCAAAAGACCAATAGGCCTAATTGGAATGTTGGGCCTCCTCATTAGTGGAGACCTGGATTCACTCATTCTAATCCAACTCAATTTAGAGAGCTTTACTAATCATCTTCGAGTAGCTTATTAGTCAATATTTGTATAAGACTTTGGATCTCAACCCTCACTCCTCGAAGGAAGTGCTTTTTCTTTTATGCTTCATTGCCCGATATAAAAATGGTAAATCAACAACCATGCTTGAATTTTTGAATGTATTTAGCCACCGTCATATCTCCTTGCTCGAGCTTCACAAACTCTTAGATCTTCTAGGACTTAATAATGTTTCAAAAGTATTTTCATTAAACACTTTTTTGAATCATGCCCATGTGAGTTGTGACACATCTATGGTGACTTTCACCGACTCCTACCATATGTATGCATCACCCATTAATATAAAAGTAACACAAGCTACCCTATTTGCATCTTCTAGTGCTAAGTGTTCAAAGATAGTCTCCATGAAATCTAACCATTCCTCGGTAGCCATTGGATCCGACTTGTCATTAAACTCCTTCGGATTAAACTTTCAAAAGCATTCAACTATGTCTTCTAGTTATGGCTATCTAGCCACTTTCATATTTTGTTATTATACCTTCATCATCCTTTGCATATTTTACATCAAGTCTTGCTCATTGTCTCAGCAACGACAATGAGCTATTCCTCTCTATTTATGGCATCCGTACTCGAACTCGCATCGCCATGATCATTGTTATTTCTCTTTGTAGGTGGGATTCTCACTTACCATATGTACATAATCGCACACCTAGTTAGTCTCTTTTCCTTAATTTCTAATGACTAATTCAACTATATCACATTCACATGCTCAGTTATGTTCACATTTACATTCACATTCTCATTCATGTCTTATAATTCATAGCATTGCAATATCGTCACATGACATAGAAACATTGGTCAAGCATCATTCGATCATATTCATGCACTTCAAATTAATTTAACTAACATTTATTGCATTCTCTATGGGTTTAATATGATTGAACTAAGCCAAAAGGCTCATATCCAAGTCACTTAGGACTTAAGCGAAATAAATGGCTATTTGGAACTTCTCGAAAGGAAGTTAGACGGGTAGAATACTCTTACATGGTTTAGAGAACAATTTCACATGCCCGTGCTTGTTTATTCTAGAAATTTCATCTAAAAGAGGAAGTGTGGCACATGGGCGGTAGCCCCGCATATGGTTTGGTATTCATTTTGGACACGGTCTTCGTGTTTTAATGGAGAAACATCATTCAAAAAAGGAAAGAGGGACACGAGCGGAATTGATCTACACAATTTGAAGAACAATTCCACACGCTCGTGTACATGAATTAACGAGATACACTTCCAAAATGAAATTGATACACACAGACTAGAAACTTTTGGCCATAGTTGGAGAACATTTTCACATGGCCATGTACGTATATTAATTGAAATAAATCATTTAGAGGAAAAGTGGTCTCATGGGCAGAACCATGTGACATGGATTGGAATACAAATTCTCACACAGTCATGTGTATGCCTTGAAAAGAAAAGCTAATTCAAAGGATTGAAGGCACACGGGCAAAATAGCCCACACGGTTTGGAATGGAAAATGTCACATGACCGTGTGTGATTATTCAGGGAGTTATCATTTAAAATGAATTGAGGTGCACGACCAGAATTGAACTCACATAGCTTGTTCAAGGATGTTACACGATTTAGAAGGAAAGAAATTGAAACATCACACGGTTTAAAAGAAAGGAACACGGCCATGTACGTGAAATGCTATATATATATCACACGGTAACTTTTACCTCTAATTGATTATATATATACATATATCATTCAAGAATGGAATTAAGGCACACGGCCAGAATCAATTCCCCACGGCCTTAAGGGAAATTCCACACTGTTTGGAGAAAGACATCACGTGACCAGTAACTTAAAATATATACGTCATTTAAGGAAACCATGGCTAGTTAATACTTTTACTCTTAACTTTCCATTCAAAAGACAAAAGAATAAGCATATGGCCATGCAATCTAATGCAAAGGAAAAGAAACATACGGCCAAGCAATTCACTTTAAAGCTAATTTATATTTTAGTATAAACTTTCCATTTCAAGACACAAAATGGACTGAGGCTTATATTTTATATCATGCATATTTAATTAAATATAATATTCAAAGAGAATGAAACATACAGCCATCCATTTACCTTAATTGCAATATATACCTTTTAAAATGGAATAGAGCATACTGCCACTTTTGTTTACAATTGCAAATTTATCATTAAAAAGAAATGACTTTACTTGATTTTATCTATGTATCATTCCAAAAGAAGGTGACATACGGTCAACACTTTTTTTATATGTATATACGTTAATAATTTACCATGCAAGCATATCGATCTGTCTTTCCATTTAACATTGGTTGTTCATTCACTTTCCATAACATAACATACAATTTATCACATTCAATTTTCCATATCATTCAATAAAAATATACACTTATCATGCATCACATACCTTTGGGTCTTACTTACCGCCAAGATGTGACTTGTGTGTGTAATCGGTCATCCTAACTTAATAACTAAAGTAAACCTTTGCTCTAATACCACTCTGTAATGCCCCCATCTTAGGACCTAGATTGATCAAGGATAATAGCGACATTGACCTACATTCGACGTCAAATGAATACAAGCCAAGAAGCCTCCTTCCTTATCTTATCTAATGCATTAACGGAAGTGGGCATTTAACTATTCATAAGGTCCCTAATAAGTATGGGATACTATGTCCTCTTAAATCTAATTTTGGGTATAAATTTTTTCTTTTCTTTAGGTTCTATTCAACTTTACTAATTTCAATTAAACCTCTTCTAATCATTTAACCATTTCATTTTCTTTTGATCCTACCTTTAACATTTATACTTAATCTCCTTACCTATCATTTTGATTTACCATCATTTTTATAATCCTATGAATTATACCATCCTAATCACATTAGTCATCTATGCACCCATAAGTCGCCACTAACACGATTGACATAATAACAACTTAACCTTCAATTAATACTTTCATTTATACCAAAACAATAATTGTTTAATTGATCTACATGTATACCAAAACTGCCTAACTTGCTATATATATACCAAAAATCAAGCTAAGCCATACATCATTCCCATACTCACTACCCAAAGCCAAAGCACACACAATGGCAAGTCCATCACTTGACTCGATGGCGACCCTTCATTTGTCTTTATTATTTCCTACACTCGTAAGAAAACAATAATAAGCAAAAGGATTCTTAGTAAGTATAATTCATACAATGCATGTGATGTCCTTTATGCATGAATGCACATGATGTATCTTTCATAAAAATCCTTTTCATTACTTTAAAACCATTTTCCTTTTCTTTTTCCTTTTCCTTTTCGGGTGCATCCTTTCCTTTATCATTTTTTCGGTTGGGGCCTTCACTAAATCCCTCAAATGTCTATGCTTTATAGAATCCCTCAACGAAGAAATGCCATTATCATATTCTTCGGTTGAGGCCTTTACCAAATCCTCCAACTATCTAGGCCTTTACTGAATCCTTCGACGAAGAAGTGGGACAATTTCTTCAATTAGAGCTTTCACCAAATCCCTCAACGAAGAAATGGAATTTTCATGAAAAATTATAAAAATCATGAAAACCTTTTTCCTTTTTCCTTTCATAAAACCTTTTTCTTTTTCCTTTCATCAAAATCATGAATAAAATTCATCTTTCATGATGATGTTGTGCATGAGCATATGCATTTGAATGAAATGCATTGCAATAAACATACCTCAACATGCACACCATTACATCCTCGAGAACATGTATAAACATTATGATTCATTCACATGTTCTAAATAATTAAGCATGCATGCAACCTAAAATATAACATGGAAAGCATCATATAATAGTCAATCATCATGAGCATCGAAACATTCATCTTTTACATATATGTGATCATATTCATGTCATTCATACGTCTACACCTCACATATAACATTTGTCTCTTTAACCTTATTTACCATGCATGGCCGAATTTAGGCTAAGTGAAGGATAACTTTCTTCATTTCATTCTAGCCTTTAGAATGTTTCTAAGACATTTCATCAAACACAAAGGCATTAAGTAAAATAATGACCAATTTACACATGTTTATAGATTGTTCATCCATCTTGTTCTTAGAATAAAGACACATTTCAAACTTAAAAATTCAAACCATTCCATCAATTAAACATATCATTCTCAACATATAATTATTACCATACCATTATAATTCAATCATTTTTACATAATCCTTAACAACATATTAATTAACCTTTCATCAAACAGCCCTAAATTAACACAAATTACACTTCAAACATCTAATTCCTATGGTCTAGGTGAGAAGTTATACTTATCTCACTTAAAATTTTAGGTTTTTTCCTTCTTTTCCTCCTTGGTTTCTTCCTTTTCCTTCCTTCTAAATTTAAAGCAAATTGGAGAAATTCTTTCTTTCTCCTTGCTTGATCTACTTAGATGGTTTGAAAGCTAATTTAAGACATTTCTAAGTGGGTTAAACTAATTGGAAGGGGTGGATTATAATGGTTAAAAGTGTTGGATTTGAATGGGTGAAGTTTTCCTCCTTTCAATTTGACTTAAGTTTTTTCTCCCTCTTCTCTCTTTTTTCCTTCTCTTTTCTTTTTCTCTCTCTTTTTCCTCTCCTTGAACATCTAGATTTTTAGACTTTTCTACCAATTTTGTCCCATTAGTTTAACTAAGAGGTCCTTCACTTAATTGGTACTTAACACATTAGTCCTCCAACTTCCAATCCTTACAATTGATCATGTAATTTTAGTTCGTAGCTTTATATTTTCCATCATTTAACCCTCATCTATGCCAATCTTAATGTTATTCAAGTCCCTAAGGTTTCTTAATTATTTCAATTAATGACTTAAACCTTTAATCCTACTCAATCATTCAATAAACACACTTTTTTATTAATTAAATAAAATATCTATATATCACAATTACATCTCTAATAAGATTTTAAGTCATGGGTATTACGGATGCTTGATATATTCAAACCAAAAGGTCGATCTCTTGATCAAAAAAAATCACATATGTTGACAAATGAAGAAAAACTTATATCTCATTCCTACATTTTATTGAACTCGTGATGAGTCGACACCTTAAACTAAGTATGTGTTAAAATTAGCCAAATTTTTAACACTCAACTTCATTAATTAACAATTATGTGTGTGTGTGTGTGTGTGTGTGTGTGTGTGTGTGTGTGTGTGTGTGTGTGTAAAGACATTAAAAAGCTTAAAATTGCTTTCCATCTATAATTATTTTATGAGCCAACTTCATCAAAGTAATCTCGACATATCGAAGCATGAGGTTGATGCTCGACTTGAAAATGATTTTGCATCATGGTTTTATTGATATACGAATATCATCAATTTTGAATTCATTTTATTAGTAAGATCCAATGATGAAATGTTATACTAACAATAAGAAATGAATTTCGACTTTACAGTGCAAGTAATGCACAACCCAACTCGATCACGGATCATTATATTAAAGATCTCACAAAAGGCCTTTACAAACACCAAAGTTGTATTCGAGATACATTATGAATAGGTACAAGTTTCAAACCAAAGGCCATGGTTCAAATAAAGCAATAACGTGTCATGGAGTGTTCATAAAAAAGTTAATTACGAGTGTTGAGAACAATAGTTACTATGATAGGTTGATCGATATATTTGAACTTGAGTGTCCTACATCACTAATCTAGAAAGCCATATTGTTCAAATGTGATTGATATGATACTTCACTTGACATTGGTATAAAGGTTCGTGATCAATACGGACTAGTAGAGGTATATAGTCACGGGACACTCGAATAGATTCAATCCCGTAATTATCTTAACAACATAAACACATTATGTGTATTACGCAACATATTCTACATCAAACTCGCATCAAGCATGATTGGTTGGTTATATGTAAGGTACAATCGAGAATGGTGGTATATGTGCCAAAATTATCGATTACGATCTAAAAAAATATGAAACCATTTCAAAAAAATGATATAGAAGCCTAACACAATGTCATCTAAGTTGATGACGATAAGTGTCAACCGTTGATTTATCCAATTGGGTCGTTAACGATTTAGAAAGAAATGAATTAATGAAAAGAGCAATGTTAAAATTTAAAACATGTATAGATGAAGACTTAGATAAAAAAAATGTAATAATGATGACTAGGATAGTGATTAACGATAGGATCTGGATTGTCCTCTACAGTTTAATTAAAATTGTTAAGGTAACATATATGTGTGCATATTTTAATTTAATTATAAAAGTATTTATTGATCATAAAATAAATATATTTTAACTTGTTTATGATAATAGAGATGTTTTATAGTTATTATGTTTGATTAATCGATTAATAGGATAATGTATAGTGGATGCCTTGGGGTAAAGAACATTTTTGTATGCAATGACTCGGATCAAATGATAAGGGTTGTGGTTTAGACTCTAATGATGGTAGTGACCATGGACATAGGCATAATCCTACTTTTGTTCTAGGTCGTATGCCCCTCCTTAATATAAGTGCATTCCCTTCCGCAACCCTTGTGTCATGCCCATCATCGTTTGATATGTGTCGGCCTAAGCCATATCAGTTTGGATCACGTGCCTACAATTTTGAACCTTTATCATCATTAGTGGCCCATACCCTAATAGGACGATCGTCAAAACTTGAACATGGCCAATCATTAGATGTCCTTTGCAGCATGTCTTCTACACCTATTGGTTCTATATATGATCCTCACATTATGATTACTCTCATTGATGAAAAAAATACATATTATGTATATTTTGTTATCATAATTTTTATGGTGTAGTATTATATCGTGTGTTTATTTAATCGTTAATTGTCTTGTTTGACGGATTATATCCATCCGATGTGTGCTCTCATCGGATCTATAAGGTATTCCATGAGCATGCCGATCTATCCAAATTAATGTGAAAGTCAATTACCAAGCAAACTAAAGACTTATATTGGAAGGAGTTTAAGATAATTAATATGTAACTTAATTAATTATGTTATAGTACATTTCAATTAAGTTACTTAATTTTCATTTAAATGTACCAATGAACATTTTTTAACATTCTTATAGAAGTTCTTTATATTGGACTAGGAGTTCGATCAAAGCCTTAGGAAAGGATGATAGAGTTTGGCACGGAAGCAATATTTTGACTTCCTTTATCATGTGAAGATACACCCAAACCAACATATATCTCACAAGAGATATGGGATGCATAAGCGACAAGAATGGGCAAAACTTGAGTTTGGGGCCCAATTTGAGTAGGCAACTTAGAACGAGCATGAGCAAGATAGGCGGCACGGGCCGGCCCATCTAGACATACGAGAGATTCAATTTCGATCACACATGAGAGTATGCAATATGCATGGTAAATCAAATTGTGTGTATGTGTGTGTGTAGCAATGTCAATATACATTTAACTATATTTGTTTCACGATAAGAGTTGGATCATGAATTCGATGCTCATGATGTGATCTTGAAAACTCAAGAGAAAAAGGTTGATGATAAATACATATTCAACAATCAGCAGGCAAAAAATATCGAGATAGGTAATTTATAAGCTTATTTCATATGTAAGCCATTTTTATTTAACTTATTGAGATTACTATTTAATATTAAAATTTATGTAATTATGTAGGATACCGTCAATAAAATATTTGAGAAAGAGGTTGCTAGTCGACGGACAAAGTATACTTTAACATCCGACATCGACTTGAACGAAATATTTAAGAAAACTATTGAAGGAGGAGACGGTAAAAGGAAGAGAATGTACGGAGGGCTACGGGCTTCTCATTGTTACTCAAATATATGTTCATCCTCTATTTTAACCACATCGTGGTTACATATGGATATTGAGGTATATTGAAAGGAAATGGAGGCCAACACTACTAGACAAAAAGAAAAAAATCCAAAAATTTGAGGGTACTCGTTACATCACTTCTAAAAAATCAAAAGCGGTTGAAGTAGGATAATTAGAAGCAACTTGCAATAAGGCGACGGATGTTACCGAATATGCAAAAAGGTAATTCTCCCACCAATCCTCCAACTAACCATCATATGTCGGATGAATATGCTCGATATGTACATGTAGCTCCTTCATCACACTATTTTTTTTATCGCTCTCGTTTTTCTTTTTCTTTTTTTGCTGAAATATCCATACACTTTAATATAAATTGGTGTTTGAATATATATTGGATTAGATTGTATTTTATATATTATAAAGGATTTGTATTTTTTATAATTTTATTTCATAATGTTATTGCATTTGTTAAATTGGATTTTATATTTTATTAGCGACATATGAACGATGAAATAATTAACTAAAAATATCATTAAAAAAAAATTGATTTAGTGAAGGTTTCAAACCATAGCTAAATTTAACCATAATTAGCGATGGTCTATCTAAACCATCTCTAAATAGAAGCTAAATTTAGCAACGGTTTACCGATGATTTTTTGAAAACCATCATTAAATTGGCGACCTTTTTCTCATTATTTAGCGATGTATATTTTATTTTTTAGGGATAGATAAACTATTTCTAAATTCTTAACGGATTTATTAAACCGTCGCTAATTAATTAGCGAAAAGTTTTTAATGATGATTTTGGAGGGTCTCTAAACCATCATTAAGTTTAGTTAGCGATGACTTTCTTTTTCATGTAGCAACGAGTTAAACCATCCATGGATGATTTTTTTTTTTTGGTAGTGTTTACTTGAGACTAGGGTTACGACTTTTTCAAACTGTTTTCAGGTCGATTGTAATGGAATTTTCTCTTACTCGCTTGTTGACAGATGCAAGCATAGCCAACAACGTAAAACAATTTATTATGTGATTGTTTTATTTTTATTTTGGCGTTATTATTCTCCTTTAGATTTGTGTGCAATCATAACATTTTCAAATTTACATTTCAAGGATAAATTAATGCATTCGCAGAAATAGTTTTATTTTCCTCTCATTTTCTATCAAAGGAGATAGTATTTTTAATTAAATTACGTCTTTTCTTAGCCCAAAAAAATAATAAATAAATAAAAAGAAAAAGAAAAAAATAAAAAAGATCTCGTCTTTTATATTGCCTTTTATTTTGTGTTACAAATGGAGAAACCTCCAATATACCCTCATGCATGACACATTTTCAGTCATATATATATATATATATAATTTATCTATATTTTATAATATGTCATTCTATTATTATTATAATTTTCTTTTCTTATTTAAAATATTTGTTTGTTTCTTTTAACATATATACCTTTGAAAGGGATTTTAAATTAATTAATGACTAAACTACCATGTGCGATGCATGTGACCATAATTTTGAGTGAAAAAATTGATGGATGGACATATTGATGAATGATTATATATATATATATATGTGTGTGTGTGTTTTATAAGAGTACATTGATAGGCTTCTCCTACTGTTTTTTTTTATTTTTTTTATTTTAAGTTAGTTTCACACAATCTAGTAGCATCTGTCCAGCATGCATTGGATTAATAATTCAATAATCAATACTGTATCATGATATAATACAAATAATTAATTTGTCATCCATTTACTAGATCATAACATAACATAAATATATAATTTTTTTTTAAGTATGTAATAAGTTTCATTATTTTTTTTTAAGAAAAAAAGAGGACGAGATGAGAGTAATTTTTTTTCTCTTATATATTGTCTCCCTCTACATTGTATTTATATTTTAAAATTAGTTCATTGTTATCCTCATAGGAGATATGAGGAACTATTTACAATATGCTTTATTTTTCTTATAAATGATAAAATATTGTCTGCCGCTATTTGAACTGATTGCAGACGTAAGCAAGCTTAATTGTTTTCGACATGAAAATTGCATCCATTTTAATAAAATTTTTCATAAATACTTAAACACACCAATACATATGTAATTAATTTCTTTGTTTTAAACATGTAATAAGTTTCATTGCTTTCTTTTTAAAAGAAATACAAATTATTCAAATATAAATTTTTATGTTGATATTATTAAATATTTTGTAAATAAATATATATAAATCAAACAATTTTGTTAAATATATAGATTCGATTTATATTAATAATCGAAATAAAACTTCTACTCATGCTACACCATACGAATAATTAATTCTATATATGTAACATTGGCTTGATTGTAGCGTAACGCGAACATCTAACTAGTGAGAAACTATTTACAATATGCTTTATTTTTGTTATAAATAACAAAATATTGTGTGCCAATATTTAAACCGATTGCATACATAAGCAAGTTTAATTGTTTATGACATAAAAATTGCTTCCATTTTAATGAATTTTTTCATAAATACTTAAACACCCCAATACATATGTAGTAAATTTCTTTGTTTTAAAGATGTAACAAGTTTCATTACATTTTTTTTCAAAAAAATAGTTTGATCATGTTTTTTTTTTTTTAAAGAGAAGAAACAAATATTAGAAGGACAGACATATGGACAAAAAACTAACATAATCTTGTTTTGAACAAAGATATTTTTGGAAAGAATAGAGAGCGGTACACCTTTTTTTTTTTCTTTTTCTCAAAATTATAGAGAAAATGGAAGGAAGCAATATAGATTTTCTAATTTAAATCCATGTAATTATTTATCAAAAATTATTAAATACATTTGATTTATTGCTATTATATAAAAAAATAAAAGTGAGGATGAGACTATTCATTCACTATTAGCTCTAGACTTATTGTCCCTCTTCATGCATTTTTTTTATTGCTTATTGGTCTCTCTTTCTTTGAGAGATAAATTAATTAGTCTCTTTGGTTTGAAAGCTTATTATTATTATTATTTTTATCCTTTTCACTATTTTACTATTTTTATTTATTGTTTAAAGAAATAGAAAAAAAATTTATTTGAGAAATAAATTAATTAGTCCTTTTGGTTTGAAAACTAATTTTTTTTTATCCTTTTTACCAATTCCATTCACTATAGTAGCCCCCCCCCTCCCTTTTTTTAAACGTCTAGCCTCCTTTTTTATTTCCCTTTTGAGGTTGAGATGTTGGAACTTCACTATAGCATTTCCTTTTTTTTTCCTTCCACTTTCTATATTTTCAGGACTATTATTATAATTAATAATTATAATATAATATATTATCATTATATTTTACATAAAATAGCAAGTGCTTTTTATTTTTTATTTTTTTAACGTCTAGCCTCCTCCTTTTTTTTCTTTTCTTTTTTCAATTTTTATATTTGTTAGACTATTATTATATGATCAAATATATTATTTAGGTCCTTATTTATTAGAAATACATTTTTCTAAATAATAAAATTATTTATAGTTAATAATTATAATACATTATCATTATATTTTACAAAAAATATCAAATTATTATTATAAAATAGAAATATATTTTGTTTAAAGAATAAAATTATTTATAGTTAATAATTATCATACATTACCATTATATTTTACAAACAAATATCAAATAATTATTATAAAATAGTTATTTGTATTTTGATTGTGAATATTGTATTTTATGCGAGTGCTTATTTATTAATTTTTTTAACGTATGGCCTCCTTTTTTTTCCTTTTTCTTTTTTTAGTTTCTATATTTGTATGATTATTATTATACGTTCAAATATATTATTTAGGTCCTTATTTGTTAGAAATATTTTTTAAAAAATAATAAAATTATTTGCAGTTAATAATTATAATATATTATCATTATATTTTACAAAAAAACAAAATCAAATAATTATTATAAAATAGGTATTTGTATTTTGATTGTGAATATTGTATTTATTATACAATACAATATTTTTTTATTATTTTAAATTATGATATAAATAATATATTAATATATTATTTTACAAATTTGAATATATATAAAAATTGATAAGTATTTTAGTAATATAATATATTTGATAATTATACCATATAATTAAATTGATATTATTTTAAATATATTGGTATGATAATATAATATTTATTAATAAATGATTTATTTAAATATCGGATGACAATTGTTTCCCTTCTATATAAATAATTTTTTTTTATTTTTTTACCATGAAATTAGGTGTGAAAAATATATAAAAAAGATCTTTTTTTTTAATTTTACGTATATTTTGACGAGTAATAGAATATATATGATATTTTTTAAAAATTTTAGTTTAAACATATACATCCGATTATACCATTTTTATTATTTAAAATTTATTTCTTCAATTGTTTGTTTCTTATTAAAATTCTCATAGAATTAATTTTTAAATTTTATATGATTTTATTTGTTAATAAATTTGATTTTTTTATATATGGCTTTCGAAATAACATTTTTAGAACTAATTGTTTTATTTTTAAAAAATATATTATTATAATTTGTATGATTGATTGTTTTTATGATTTTTTAATGAAAATGACGTTGTTGCATATATAAATTCTGATGAGAAAGAGAGAGCTAGAAGTAGATATTATAATTATTCTAAAAATAAAAAATAAAAGACCTAGAGTTTCTTCGTTTATTTATCGTAGCATTTTATTTATTTATTTAGTGTTGGCTCGGAGAAGCGAGCTCTAGCAACTAGCCTAGCTCATTACATTGTAGTTTTTTTTTTTTTTTTTTTTTAAGGGCTGGCTCGGAGAAGCATTTTTTTTTTTTTATATGGCTGGCCTTAAGAAGCCGGGTCAATTAGGCTCGCATAAGCAGTCTCCACCGACATTTGCCTTCTTTTTTTCCTTCTAATAATTTATTTTTTATTTTTTATCATGAAATTAAGTGTGAAAATATAAAAACGATCATTATTTTTACGTACAATTTTACGGTAATAGAATATATATAATATTTTAAAAAAATTTAGCTTAAACATATATACTTGATTATATTATTTTAATTGTTTAAAATTTATTTTTTCAATTGTTTGTTTCTCATTAAATTTCTCATCGAATTAATTTTTTAATTTTATATAATTTTATTTTTTAATAAATTTATTTTTTATATATGGATTTTGAAATAAAATTTAGAACTTGATTTTTATTTTTTTAAATATATTATTATAATTTATACAATTGATTATTTATATAATTTTTAAATGAGAGTAGCGTAATTGCATATATAAATTCGATGAGGGAGAGAGCTAAAAGTGTGTTTTAAATAATTTTAATTATTTTTTAAAAAATAATAATCAGTTAAAAAATTAATTTGACTCAATTTTTTTTAAAAAATAATAATTATTAGTTAAAAAAAATTCACGGGTTTTATTATAAAGAAAATTAAAAGAACTGGAGTATTTGAAGAGTGTCTACTTGTTCATTTAGTATAGATTATTTTGGTCCTTGATATTTTTGAAAGATGAGTTTTTCTATGGTGATTTCGGACAATTAAATAATTGAAGAAGGTAGATCGAGCCAAAAAAGAAAAAAATATATAATTTGATTATGTATTTTCTTTTTATTTTAATATGCATTAAAATGATTTTTAAGATTTTAAAAGTATTTTTCGACTTTATTTCGGTCATTTAAAGATATTTGGGAAAAAATAATGCTAGAATTGAGTTTATTAGGGTTTGAAACTGGACCCGTGAATTTTTTATGAAGATTTTGACAAATTAGAGTTCGTCGGAAGTTGCAAAAATTTTTTTTTTGGTTGAACATCGAGTCGAGGCCTAGAGAAGCGAGCCCAAACAGCCTGAGCTTGGGCCCAAGCAACCCTAGCTTGGCTCGCGAGGCCTAAGCACGCTAGCCTCTATCGGCCACATAAGCTAACTAGGAAGAACCTTATCATTTTTTTCTTCTTATAATTTATTTGATATTTTTAAAAGTGACACCAATGTCATTATAGAACAAAAAAAAATGACGAATTATTTTAAATCTTGATGTGTTTTAGGATTGCATCACAAAGAGGCAAAAGGAAATCCTTAAAAGAATTTACATATTGCCATAGCATAACAGAACCTCCAACAAATGCTTTACAAGTTAAGCGATCATATATAATTAGTCTTTTCACTGGGAAAGAAAACATATATATTATTGGTCCTTTCAACATCCATGTAATAATTTTAATTTATTTTTTTAATTATTTGTTTCTTATTAAAATTCTCATTAAATTAATTTTTTAATTTTTTGATATAATTTTATTTGTTAATAAGTTTGGTTTTTTAATATATGAATTTTAGAATAAAATTTTAGAACGTCAATGTTTTATTTTTTAAATTATATTATTATAATTTATGCAATAAATTATTTTTATATTTTTAAAAGAGTTTTTTATTTTTTAATATATATATATATATAGAGAGAGAGAGAGAGAGAGAGCACTAAAAGTATGTTTTAGATAGTTTGACTCAATTTAAAATAATAATAATAATAAATCAAAAAAATTCACAAGTTTTATATGTTTTTTTATATATATTTATTTAGAATTTATCGAATCAATTTTCTTGTAGTTTTTATTTTACTTTATTGACTTCGAGTATATTTCTACAGTTTATGTGGATTTTTTTTAATATATTTTTCTATTTATTATATATACTCTAAATTATATATATATAAATAAAACTTTCTACTCATATTATATTATATGAATCGTTAACTCTACGTATATAATAATTATTTGTTCACAACATAACGCATATATCTAATTAATTGGACTCCGAAAAACATAGGCATGCTAAACACTTACGTATCCATGTTTTTCACATGTATACGAGAACAAAAGAATTTTGGAACTATGGTGTATTATTGTTTTTTCGATGTTGTCTAAATTTTTGAAACTCTGATCAAGAGTTAAACACCAATTAATGATTAAGGGGGAGAAAATAAGTAGTAGGAGGGGTAGCTTGACAAAAAAGGGTTAGCGAACAGCTTATCTTAATCCCAACTAATGATTAAATTAATAAAAATAATAAACAATCAACACTGATCAAAGGGTCAATCCTCAATACAGAGAGAGAGAGAGAGAGAGAGAGAGAGAGAGATGGATAGAAAGGTCAAATCGAGTGGCGATGGATTTTTTATAATTATTTTTGTGGTTGTGGTGCTTGCTTTCTTCGCTGCTTACTAGTTACTACAGCATATACCCAAAAGCATCCCATCCCAACCCAGCCCATGATGATAATAATAATAAAAAAAAAAACTTAGAGAGAGAATAAAAATAATAATTGAGAGAAAGAAAGAGGAGCTGAAAGATAATTCTTTGCATATATACGTAGAGACGGATACAGCAGGAGAGAAAAAGAATAAAAAAAAAAACAAAACAAAACAAAAAGAAAAACTTCGAAGCTCGAAACTCAAGACGAATCAAATTTCTTAACTAGTTGTAATTAATTCTCTTATTATCATCGGATCTTATCTTCTGTTTTGCTATGGATCCATTTGATTTGGTTCGCAAAGGTATAAATTGCTCTGTTTCTGTCTCTGTTCCGTCGTTGACTTTGATAGATCTTTCATTATTTATTGTGAATTTTGATTTTTTTTTCAAGGTTGTTTTTTATTTAGTTCAATTTTGTGTTTTTGAAGTTTTTTAAGATCCTTAAGGATCGACTCTGTGGATAATGTAAGATTTTGGTAATTGATTAGTGTTTTTTTTAAAAAAAAAAAATCATTTGTAACGGTTGTTTTACTTCAGTTTGTGATTTTTTTTTTTTAATTTATTGAGTTTGATTTAATGAGCTCTGCGTTTGGATATTCTATGTGGGTTTTTTTTTTTTTTAGCTATAACTTACTAATTAGTCAATTATGGGGTTTCAAGTGTTGTATTGTGCAATTGGGTACTCTTTAATGTAATTGATTCGATGTTTTACTTAAAAGATTTATTTTTTATTCACATGTTGTACATTTTGTGCTGATGGTGATAGTTCATAGCATTCAATTTAAGCTTCACGTGGTTTTGTTCAATTAGGTTCTGGGGAGAAAATGATTTGATATGAAAGTGGAGTTGCAGTTCTATGTATGCTGTATTTAGTGGGTCTTAAAAGCTGATTTTGAAAATGGGTATGCTAAAGTTGTTTCTTTTAGGATGTTTTCAGTTGAGATATGCCAGTTGCGCCTGTTCAGATAAGGGTTGTTGAGGTCATTTGTGGCCACTACTGGATTGTATGCATGTTGGTGTGTCATGGGATATGTAGTTCTATTTGTATGTTTTACTGATGAGTATGATTAAATGAAAATGTTTTACAGGTTTTGGATAAAGCCTACTGCAACTCAGGATTATTCTTTGTGTGAGTCTCTTTTTATGCATGTAGAGTTTCTTTTTCTTTCCATTTTATTAAAGAAATGAGCTTATCCAAGAAAGGGTCTTTAACCAACGATACAAAGCTTAGTCTTCCAACCAAGGCAACAACTTTGAACCCAAATGCAGCAGAGTTTGTTCCCTTTTCCCTCAGATCATCCTCTTCACCATCTGGAAGTACCTCAAACACGGCAGATGCTGCAACGAAATTTGCTACTTCTGGAACCGTAGGAAAAGCAGTGCTTAATCGATCAGAATCATCTGTTTCTAATGCTTCTGATGATGAGGCTCATCAATTCTGGCGCCACCAGTTGCCAGATGATATCACCCCTGATTTTAAGGTTATGAGTGAAGATGAGTCTCAGGGACTAGGAGGGCTCTCTTTAGCAGGCTTGTCTTTGCATGACAGTAGTGAAGTGCCTAGGTTTCATGCCTCCTCCAGAAGTGGATATGTATTGACTGAGCAGCAGGAACCGTCCCCACATCATATCAACGGTACTGGCTTCGGTGAAAAGATGGGATATGCTGCTGCTTCTTATGGGGAAGATCCTACTTCAGCCAGTTTTTTGAACTTGCCAACTAAGCCTTGGGACAAGCAAATTGCTAACAGTGATCAACTTCTTGGCAACGGTAGGGAGGTACATCCATACAATGGAAATTCTAGACATGGGTTCAGGAGTGAAATATTGGGCGAGCATGCAATAGTGGATGATAATGAAATAAACCCTTTGGAGTTTTTGGCTTCACAATTCCCTGGGTTTGCTGCTGAAAGCCTTGCAGAAGTTTATTTTGCAAACAGTTGTGACTTAAATCTCACTATTGAGATGCTTACTCAGTTAGAGGTGAACACTTTTGTTTCTTACCTCCGATCACATTTAATTTGGCCATATCTCATTTTGCAGATGCTTTAAAAAAGATGTATTAACTTAATGGACCGTCAAAACATGTTCCTGCACATGCTTTTCTTAACTGAAAGATATTTTTGTTTGTTTTTGTATTTTCTTTAATTTTTTATGAAATTTTCAATCCAAATTATCTGTATTTCTCACGACTTTTATGTATTGGAATAAATACATTGTAGACAGTCCTTTTGCTACACATCCTAGAATTCTGTAGAGATGCAGGGCCTCTGCTATTTGATTGGACGCTAACTGTGTCGAGCAATGCCTCTTATGCCTTATTTTGGCAGGGAAGAGCTCGCTCCTCTAAGAATTTGGTGACTCAGTGCGATTATAGTCTTGTGTGTAACCTCAATTTCTTAAGACACTGCCTGGTAACAGGGGTTAGTCATATTATTTTGGTTTTCCTCCCATTGATGTTCTGCCCTTTCTTTTGTTAATTTGTAAAATCTGTTTCAATAGGTGTGTAAATGTGATTTGGTGGGAGCACCAGAGCTTGACCTCAAGAATAACATATTTTTTTATATTTCCTGAAGTGGCTAAAATATGCACCCCGTTTTTTAATGATTCTACTGAGCATAGTTAAATTATTCTCTGGGTATGCACTCTACTGTGCTTTGTATACAGAGCATTTATGTTATTTTCTAAAATTTGTAGCTTCAAGTTGATGGTGGTTTCAATCAGAATACAAACTCGAAGACTCTGTCAGCTCCCAATCTCAGTGCACTGGACTTTCCAGCACTTACCATGCCAGATAATCAGAATGGCACTTCAAAATATGCTGGGGATGATCTTCAGCAAGCGAGCATTCCTTATCGATCTTCTAACAAAGATAACATGCTTTTATTCAAACCTGGTGCTTCCTTTTCATCTAGAGGTGCGGTGGATTTTGCCTCAGCTGTCAGGAAATTGGCATCTCAAGATTCTAGTATGTGGAAGCATGACAGAAATGGTTCTGCTGATTCCACTGTTGGCTCAAGCAGAAGTTCCCATGTTTTGGCTAGTGCTTATAACGGTGGTCATGGAAGAGGCATTTATGCAGATAGGTTGCAAAGCCGTGGATCAGGTCGATCAGCTCCTGTTTGGCTTGAAACCGGAGAAGCAGTTGGTAATATTCCTCGGTCAACAAAATTAATTGAGTTTGTGCTCCTTTTCAATGCGAGCAAACGCCTTCCATGTATATATTTCCTTTAACATTGTTGAGATGGCAGCTAACATATATTCTGAGATGCGGGAAGAAGCTCGTGATCATGCACGTTTAAGGAATGCATACTTTGAACAGGTATATCCTCCACATTTGTTGCTGTTATGCTGTTTAGACTTTTCTCGTTTTGACCCTCAAGGTTTTCTGTGATCAAAACCTTAAAATTGGCTCGAAAAATATGCATGGGTAAGGAGGTATATGGTATCCAAATATAGTAACTGATAATGGCCCTTTATAGTGCAGAAATTAGGAATTATAATTTTCATAAGCCACCTAGATAAACCTTGTATCTACCATGTCCTTTTCTTACGTAGGATTGAAATTAGAGACTACTGAATTCCAAGTTGACCAGTAAAGCTATTGGCTTTGATCCTAAGGTGAAAGTTAAATAAAAGAATCTAGAACAAACTACAGCAGTACTCACCCAGAATCTAGAACAAACCGATTTGCATGTGCAAGCAGGCATGCTATCAGCCTAAAACATGCTGGGTGAGCATGTGTTACTGATAGGTTTGCTTTAACAAACATGACACTAGTGTGCCACTGCAGTGGACATTCTACTAGATTATTATGCAGCAAATTTGATGCTTGCTGACTGCTGAGCCAAATAATTTGTGATTCTGCTCCAATCTTTATTTATGATTTGATTTTTATGTCATATCCCAGCACAATAAAAATAATCAATCATAAAGTTGTAATAGTTTTTATGTCCCACAACAGGCACGTCAAGCATACCTCATTGGGAATAAGGCTCTAGCGAAGGAATTGAGTGTCAAAGGACAGCTGCACAATATGCATATGAAGGAAGCTCATGGAAAAGCTCAAGAATCTATTTATCGCCAGAGGTTTGTCAACTCTTTTTTGCTCACAGTTTATTTTAGCCATGACAAGTTGATGCGATTGGATTAATGGGTGATAATAGATTTTCCCTTTCTTCCCTCTTTCCCTCTTCAAACCATCTGTTTTAGCATTAGCTGTGACATGCTGATGTCTCGTTTTTGACTATTGCCTTTTTTCCATTTTGTTTTTGGTTTTTTTTTTTTTTTTTCCTTGAAGCAAATGAGATTCTGCTAGTCTCGTTAAATCATTTTGCCTCAGCATGTTCAATTTTGTGTGGACCTGTTTCTCAATTGTCAACAATGCCTGCTCTGCAGAGCCATGGACATTCTGTTCGTTTGTGTCCATTCATTCCTAGACCTATGGAGATTTTTATTTTGGTAAGCTAATAGTTGGTTTTGTTCTCTCTTACTTTCTGGCTGAACTTTTTTCAGGAATCCAGTCAGCCTAGATATGCAGGGAACTGGGAGAGGACATGAACAAATGATAGACCTTCATGGGCTGCATGTAACTGAAGCCATTCATGTGCTAAAGCACGAATTGAGTGTTCTGAGGAGCACAGCCCGGGCAGCAGATCAGCGTTTGCAGGTTTATATATGTGTAGGGACAGGTCATCACACTAGAGGTTCCCGCACTCCTGCAAGACTTCCAGTTGCTGTACAGCGATACCTGCTTGAAGAAGAGGGCCTTGACTACACTGAGCCACAGCCAGGGCTGCTTCGAGTAGTGATATATTGAACCAGTGTCACAAGACTCACAACGGCACGGGGCATAGGAGTTTTTTGACACTGCACAAAATCCATCCAAGTCATAGTCATCAAATTATTCTTGTATCTGTATATGGAAGATATCGAAGAGAAAGTAGTTGAAAGCCTGAAAAATGAAAAAATGAAAAAAAAGGAGGGAAAAAAATTTGAAGTTTAGGGCAAAGGTGAAAAAAGGGGAGCAGAAGTGTATCATTAAGGTGTTAACAGGTTGACAGCAGGATTACATTTTGGTAGCGAACAGGGAACCCTACATAAGCCAAACTTTTGCAGCTCGTTGCATTTTGTTAATTTTGTACCTTATATTTTTCTTGTCACCTTTTTTTGTTTTTTTTTTTTTTAAATTCTCAGATGTAAGTGATAGAATTGAATTACATGATAGTACAATTCATCAAGCATGACTGTTGTGTGATGGCTGCGAAATCTTGGAATATCATCTTGGATAGATTAGTGCTGATTAGTGAAGGGGTTTTAGTAGTTGTGACTGTTGTTGATGCTGTTTGGTATGCTGGTGGAGTTACAGCATGAGTCAGCTCTCCCAATAGATTGCACTTCTGAATAGACTGAAAAAGACGCAACAGGAGGATTTTTGCATGCGCTTGAGCCGGTTTTGATGATGGTTTCAGATGTAAAACAATTTCTGATCACATATTAAAACCCAGCTACAAGAATTGAGCTGGAGCGTGAGTACTGTAAATTCCTTCTGTTTGGAAGACGAAGTGGACTGGTGGCTGTACGCAACCATCTGTGAACACATGCGTATATTCACCTTCAACGATTGAAACAGTATTCTCTCGGGTTAACCTTGAATGGTTTAATTACAGAAAAAATTGAAACAAAACGGATGGTTATTGTTCTTTCTATAGCACACGATGGCTTGGCTTGTTGCTTTTGGTTTATTAAACGAGTTCATAGATTCTTGTTATTGCTCTTTTTTCTATCCAAGTTCTCTGTCTCCTGCTTTTTTATTTTGTTTGTAATTTTTTTTTATGCCACTGTTTTTTGTGAGATTATGTTCTTGCTCGTTTTTTTTTTTTTTTCCCAATTTTTATCCTGCCTTGTCAGCCTTTTTTGGTATTTTTTTGTTTTTCATTTGAGAGAGCATTTGATGCTGCGATCCGGAAATTGCTGCTTGATTTCGTTCCTTTTCAATCTGGGTTCTTCCATTAGAAGATGCTTTTGCATTGTTTCATCGCAATTTGGTTATGGATTGCCTCTCGCTATTGACTATTTTGTTGCCCAGTCCCTCTGTTTAACTTACTTGTCCTTCACCTTCGATTTTATCTGCCATCATTCAGTCCATTCTTGATCAGAGAGATTGCGTTTTTTAAAAAAAAAAAAAATTGGGTTTGACCTGTTTTCATTTTTTTATAAAAAAAATTAATTTTACTGTTAACTTGATCCGAAGTTAGTTTTAAAATTTTAGTTTCATTTGGATTGATTTTGTCCATAATGCTTTTTTTCCTAGTTAGGTTTATTTTTTCCTTTTTTTTTTTTTTTTGGGTTTTCAATTGATTATGTTTTGTTTTAATTTATAATTTTCAATTGATTATGTTTTCTTTTTTACTTTGGTGGCTAGGGAATACGTGTTAGGTAATTCCTTTCACTTTTTTTTCCCAGATTAGCCTTTCGTTGCTATGTTTCTATTGAAATGCTTCATATAAGTCTTAGGTGACAAGCTTTTCTGGGACTCACTTTTGAGTGCAATTGCTCATGGCAGCTGTCATGAGCATTTTTTGGAACATAATTTTGTCAGATCAGAGGCTTTGTGAACACTATCAGCCTCAAATTTTCAAGGAAATCACAAGTTGGATACCGCGCTACGCTACGGTCGGACAATCATATATGTAATGTTAATAATTTGTATGATGTAGTATGAGTAAAAATCTTCTTTTCCATAATTAATGTAAATTGATTTTGGAACATAAAAAGGAATAAATAACAAATAACTGGAGCTATGTTTGTAAATACACAATTAATTTATAACAAAACTAACGATCTATATTTCAATTATTTTATTTAAAAATATTAATTTTAGAATATAAAAAAGAATAAATTATAAATAATTTGTGTTATGTATGTAGATAGATAATTAATTTTCAATAAAACTATATATATCATACTTAGTAGATTCCGAGTAGTATATAGTATAAACAATTTTTTTTTTAAAAAAAAAACATCTAAGTTGTATGGAATATATTAAAATCAATAATCTGAAATAAAAACTATTATAAATTTGATTCTCATAAATCTTTGTTAATTTATGATAAAAGAGATTCTTAAATTACAAATTAAATAATAAATTAGTTCATCTCGTTTTTAAAAATGAATGAATTAATTTTTTATTAGTGTTGATCATGAATAATTTATTTTTTTATTTTTAAAAAGTCTTTTTTTCATATTTTTTTCCCTATATTTGTTAGTCTTTCTCTATTTTTTAAAATAAAAAATAAAAACATTGCAATAGAAAAAGGAAAAAAAATAGTTTTTGAATCGAAGAGACTAATGGGATTATGAATGTAGATACATAATCAATTTTCAACAAAGCTAAAAAAAATCCTATTTATCAACAAATAAAAGTTCATAAAAAATTTAATTTGATGAGAATTTTTATAATAAACGAAAAATTTAAGAGGTTAATCAATAAAAAATATAATTTGATATATATGTTTGTTCTAAAATTAAAAAACATAAGAGGCCAAAAACATTTTTTTAAAAAATATGAGGAACAAAAAGTATATTTTGAAAAAAAGTGAGTTAAAAATAGACTAAATTAAAAACATGAGATTTTAAAATATTTTAAAAAATATGAGAATTTAAAAATATATTTTGAAAACATAAAGGACAAAAAAAAATGAAGTGTAAAATTTGAAAATGAATGAAAAAAAAAAAAACTATAAGGAAATCACAAAAATATCATTGTAGAAAAAAAAAGTTTACTAAAAGCCAAAAGAGGGCTTTGGCTACGGAAAGTGGAAGGAAAAAAAAAAGGAAAAACAAAAGAGGGCTTGGCTTAAAAGAAAGACATTTTTTTTAATTCGATACATGTGTTTGTTCTAAAATTTAAAAACATAAGAGGCCAAAAATATTTTAAAAAATATGATGAACAAAAAGTATATTTTGAAAAAAAGTGAGGTAAAAATAGATTAAATTAAAAACATGAGATTTCAAAATATTTTAAAAAATATGAGGATTTAAAAATATATTTTGAAAACATAAAAAAAAAGAGATGTAAAATTTGAAAATGAATGAAAAAAACTATAAGAAAATCATGAAAATACCATTATAGAAAATTTTAAAAAAAATTACTAAAAGCCAAAAGAGGGTCTTGGCTACAAAAAGCGGAAGGGGAAAAAAACAAAACAGGGCCTTGGCTAAAAAAAAAATCACCGTTCAAATGAATAGTAAAATGAGATGAGAAGTTCACTGTTCACATGAACAGTGAACTTCCTAGATCTTTTAGTGTTTAGTAGAATATGAAATGGCTAATCAACCACAATAAAGGTGACTTTTTTTTACACTTCAATCATTTGACATGAGTTTTTTGAACTTCAATCTTCTTCTTTTTTTCATTTTGAGTTTTTTTTTTTTTTGGTTATTTTTTGGCTTTGACAATTAGTTGGATGATAAATGAGATTATAATTATTAGTGGCTTTTTTTCTATCTAGGTAACGTGATTAGATTATTTTGCTACTTTTTGGGATTTTTTTTATTAGATTAGATTTTTTTGGTTTCTATTGTTAGATTAGATTTTTGAATATGTGATGGTATTTAAACATGATTATTGAGAAAAAAAGGAAACTCTTTGAAGAAAATAAGGAAGTTGTAGAGAAAAAGATGACAAAAGAAATGAGTTTTGTTGTTGGTTAGTATTTTTGTTTTCTTTTGATAAATATGTGGATATTATGTTGTTTTTAATTTTGATAGTTCCGATATCTTATGTGCTATTTAATTTGTATTTGCTTGAATCACCATTCAAATGAACAATAAAACGAGATGGGAAATTCATTGTTCAAATGAACATTGAACTTCCTAGATCTTTTAGTGTTTAGTAGAATGTGGAATGGCTAATCGGCCATAGTAAAGGTGGCTTCTTCTTTTTTTACGCTTAATCATTTGATGTGAGTTTTTTGAACTCGATCTACCTTTTTTGTTTTTGCATTTTGAGTTTTTTTTTTCTGGTTATTTTTTGGCTTTGACAATTAGTTGGATGATAAATGAGATTATAATTATTAGTGTTTTTTTTCTATCTAGTTAATGTGATTAGATTATTTTGCTACTTTTTGGGATTTTTTTTATTAGATTAGATTTTTTTGGTTTCTATTTTTAGATTAGATTTTAAATATGCGATGATATTTAAACATGATTATTGAGAAAAAAAAAAAGGAAACTCTTTGAAGAAAATAAGGAAGTTGTAGAGAAAAAGACGACAAAAAATGTGAGTTTTGTTGTTGGTTAGTATTTTTGTTTTCTTTTGATAAATATGTGGATATTATGTTGTTTTTAATTTTGATAGTTCTAATATCTTATATGCTATTTAATTTCTATTTGCTTGAATCACCATTCAAATGAACGAGTAAAATGGGATGGGAAGTTCACTGTTCAAATAAACGATGAACTTCCTAGATCTTTTAGCGTTTAGTAAAATGTGGAATGGCTAATCAACCACGAGTAAAGGTGGCTTTTTTTTACGCTTCAATCATTTGATGTGAGTTTTTTGAACTCGATCTACCTTTTTTGTTTTTGCATTTTGAGTTTTTTTTTTTTTGGTTATTTTTTGGCTTTGACAATTAGTTGGATGATAAATGAGATTATAATTATTAGTGTTTTTTTTTCTATCTAGTTAATGTCATTAGATTATTTTGCTACTTTTTGGGATTTTTTTTTATTAGATTAGATTTTTTTGGTTTCTATTGTTAGATTAGATTTTAAATATGTGATGGTATTTAAACATGGTTATTGAGAAAAAAGGAAACTCTTTGAAGAAAATAAGGAAGTTGTAGAGAAAAATATGACAAAAGAAGTGAGTTTTGTTGTTGGTTAGTATTTTGTTTTCTTTTGATAAATATGTGGATATTATGTTGTTTTCCATTTTGATAGTTTTGATATCTTATGTGTTATTTAATTTCTATTTGCTTGAATTGAAGTCGTTGGTGATCGCCTACTTATGTGACGAAGTCGCTAACGATTTTGAAATGATTTTGTTTATTGTTTGCTTGTTCGAAATGAAGCCATCGATGGCTTCTCACTTATGTGATAAAGTCATCGGTGGCTTCAAAACTAATTATCAACTCCTTACTTAAGTAAAATGAAGTTACTTGGTGGCTTGTCACTTATGTGACAAAGTTGTCGATAACTTATTACATTCATGACTTGAAGTCGTTGGTAGCTTCCCAATTGTGTGAGTGAAGTTGCCGGTGACTCACTCGCTTATGCTAATAAAAAGCTATCAATCTTTAGAAACTCATCTACTTGTCGGTCTAAGTCGATTCGCTAAATATTAGCTAAAGATCCAATCTCTCCCCACCTTTTTCCTTTGATTATGGGTATCGACTTCGACCAATCCGAATCCCTAAATAGTCTACTTTTTCATCCTAATAAGAAAAATTCATTCAAATAAGTATAAAAATATAACATAGTAAAAAACTAGATTTTTGTTTTTACATGTAAATAATGTAGGCTACCTTAGGTAGGACGAGATGACGGTAATTTTATATCTTTTCCATATGTAATCGACCCCATATATCTTTATAGACTAGTTTATTTAGGTTTTCGGTTTTCTCGATTAGCTAGGTGGCGGCTCTCATTCCCGTGCGTTTCCCTTGTGGGCCTCCTAGCGACATAGTGAATGACGAGATTCTTTTGAGAAAGGATATGGAATTAAGAAAGGAGTAGTCATCTAGTATTGAGAAAGCTAAAAAAACCCTAAAATGACTAGTCTATGCAAATATCCGGGCAAGGAGTCGGTTACGAGTGAGAAATATCAACATTGCCACCATCACATCCTACTTGAGGCGAATGGTTTTATATGCTTGTAAAAACTAAAATTTGATCTTACTCGTGTTATGAATTATGCATATTTGAGTGAATTTATTTTATTAGGATAAATTGATCAAGTAATTTGGGATTTAAGTTGGTCAAATGCCTATACCTATACTCTAAGGGCAAAAGGAGAGTAGAAATTTAAATTTTGGCTAGTCTCTAGCCACCGCAAATCTATATCGATAAATAGCCAAACATCTAGGGATTACGAGTTCATATTGATACAAACATAAAGTCATTGATGACTTCTATTCACATAATTAGAAGGTCTTTAATGATTTTATGTATACAAATTAAAAGCTATCGATAACTTCAATTCATAAAAATAGAGAGGTCACCGATGATTTCATCCATACAAATAAAAAATTTTCGATAATTTTGGTTTATAAAATTAGAGAGTCACCGGTGACTTCATCCACATAAGTGAGAAGACGCCAATAACTTTAGTTCACAAAAATAAAAAGGTCACCTACAATTTTATCCATATAAATAGAAAACAATTGATAACTTTAGTTCATAAAATTATGAAGCCACTAGCGACTTCATCCACATAAATGAAAAGTCATCATCGACTTCGTTCACATAAATGGAAAGTTGGTTACAACTTCAATTCATAAAAATAAGAAGCCATCAATGACTTTATTCACATAAGTGAGAGTTGCTAAATACTTCAGTTCATAAAATTAGGAAGCCATCGATTATTTTATCCATACAAGTAGGAAGCCGTCGATAACTTTGATTCACATAATTAGAAAGCCACTAGCGATTTCATCCATATAAGTGAAAAGTCATCAATAGCTTTTGTTCATAAAACTAGAAAACCATCGATGATTTTGTTAACATAAGTGAAAAATCATCAATAATTTCAGTTCACAAGATTAGAAAGCCATCAACAACTTTATTCACATAATAATCGGGGGTTGTCAATGATTTCATCCATACAAATTAGAAGCCATTGACAAATTTGATTCACAAAAATAAAAAGGCCGTCAATTACTTCATCCATACAAATGAGAAGTCATCGATGATTTTGGTTTATAAAATTAAGAAGTCATTGGTAAATTTATCCATACAAATGGAAAGTCACCAATAACTTTAGTTCATAAAAATAGAAAGGTTATTAACGATTTTATCCATATAAATAGAAAATCATCTACAATTTTAGTTCATAAAATTAGAAAGCCACTAATAACTTTCTTCACATAAATAAGAAGTCACCAACAACTTTGATTCATAAAAATAAGAAGCCATCGGTGACTTTGTCCACACAAGTAGAAAGTCACTAACAAATTTAATTTGTAAAATTAAAAAGCCACTGGTGACTCCATCCATATAAATAGAAAGCCATATAAAACTTTAATTATAAAATTAGAAAGCCATCAGTAACTTCATCCATAAAAATAGAAAGCCACAACAACTTTGCTTCATAAAATTAGGAAGCCACTAGTGATTTTTTCTACATAAATAGAAATTCATCGAAAATTTTAGTTCATAAAATTAGGAAACCATTGACGACTTGTTCACACAAGTGAAAAGTCATCGATAACTTTGATTTATAAAATAAGAAGCCATCGGTGACTTTTTCTACATAAGTATGAGGTTTTTGGAAAACTTCGATTCACATAATTAGAAAGCCATCAACAACTCCATCCATACAAGTAGAAAGTCATCAATAACTTTAGTTCATAAAATTAAGAAGTTATCGATGACTTCATTCACATAAGTGAGAAGTCACCAACAACTTTCATTCATAAAATTAAGAAGTCACTAGTGACTTCGCCCACATAAGTGGGAAGATACCACTAATTTTGGTTCACAAAATTAGAAATTCATCGATAGCTTTGTCCACACAAGTGAAAACTTACCAACAACTTTAATTTATATCATTAGGAATCCATCATTGACTTCATTCATAAAAGTGAGAACTCATTGACACTTTGGTTCATAAAATTAGGAAAAACAAATATGGCATAAACATCATGTTTAAATCAAACCACATCACAAAAGAAAAATCATTCTCAAATATAAACACCAAGATTGACACTCATCTCGAATAAACCACTAAAATTAAAGCTCATGCCTAGTCCTTTCAATTTCATTGTAGAGTCTTGAACACTAACCTTATTAATCTTTAAAGTACCTAAGGTTTCGACATTTTTCAAGTTTGATACACACCGATATATCTAAATATATTTCAAAAGTCATACATTCTTATAATATCATATTCATCCATAATATCAATTTAAATATAAGTGTATTATAGATGATGTTGAAGACTTACCTTGTTGGTCAAAGTGATTGAAGTATCTCTTGAGGAGTATCGAAGGTGCTTTTTATGCCAAAGAATAATATTCTCTTTCTTCAAATCTCGAATGGAGACAATTTATATTGTTAACCGTAAAGAGAAAAGTTTAAGTACTCTAAATCGATTCCTCATTTATTTTGGGACCACTTTCTTCAATCCTTGATGAAGACAATTTGTATTATCAATTGAATAAGAAAAGTTGATCAAATAAGTATGCTATTATGAGGTTGTTGTGATATGACTAAAATACCCCTAAGGGGTTAAAATTATAAAAATACCCTTGGGCTTGTGTACTCGTATGTGCCACTACTTTTAGTCATAGTCAACCACTATTCTAGCCATCTTCAAGTGTGTTGATGGTCCTATAAAGTGGAGGAGATCTTCCTTATCCTTTCGTGGCGTTTTCATTGGTTCCCATTACTCGTGGAAGGAGACAATCGAGAAGATTGGCTTTCTCTTTATTTTTTTCCACTAATTCTAGCAATAATGGTTGGTTTTAAAGGCTAAAATCGATAAAGAACAACCCTAGCACTTGTAAAAGTTTTAAATTTAACTTTAAAATGGCTCAATTTGGCCAAAAAAATAAAGAAGAAATCAAGGTTGAACCGCAAGTCTAAAGGGTCTAAATCGTTATCATTTTTTCCTTTCTTTTATCGTTTTCCATCATTGTCGTTAGTAGGGAAGAGTTGTTGGAGGTTAGAGAGATAATTTTATGGTTATGGTTACCATTGATATGGTTGATAAATAATTATTTTTAAAGAAACTCGTCCTCGAGTACTGGTTGGTCCGGAGGATCCATTGGGTTTCTTGGATTCTTTAAGGATTGTTTGGCTCTCACTTTTTTTTTAAGGTGGACAACTTCTCTTTGGCTAAAAAATGATAGTTTGGAGGTTTTTTCTAGTTTGTGGTTATGTTTTTAGGAGATGGATCAAAAAGATGATAGTAGTTTTTGAGCTTCGAAAAGGATGGTAGCTATAGAGGCTTAGGATTTTGAGAGAGAGTATTCTTGCTTCTAGGTTCTCTAGGAAAAATAAATGAACTAGCCCCTTAGAGAGAGAAGAAAAGAGAATTTTATAGTGATGGTTAGTTAAGATTTTGTGTATTTCTACATTGGCTCGACTTTTTCTCTTTTGTTTTGTTATATATTTGAACCTTATCTCTTTTCTTTTTCTTTCTTTGTATTTTCAAATGGTAATTTCTTAATTGAACCCCTAATTCGATTTTTATTTGGTCCAATTTCCCATATTTAATCAATTTAGCCCAAAATTCTCAAATTCTAACTTATTATCTTCTCTCATTGATTGATTGATTTATTCTTTTTTTTTTTAATTTTTTGAAACTCCTAAAAATTATGAGATTCTTAGAAAATCCTAACCTAAGGATGAAAATTGCACAATCAAATAAATTAAACATATCACATTTACTTTTTACATTTCTATTTTTTATAGGAAAAAATATGTCAAACAAAAAGGTCAAAATGGTGTGATTATAGATAGGATCCAACGTCTTGATTGTTTGCTCACTCGGATCCCATATCCTTTTTTGAACTTTGACAAGACTTTTGGCTAATGATCACTTTCTTTTTACGTTGTCTTTCTTTTTCTTTTGCCTTCGGGTATCTTTAAACCTAAGAAAAATCAAACTTTTTTTCTTTGGTTAGATACTAACATTGTTAGAAGATAGATTTTGAATTTTAACAAGGTTAGTAAAGCTTTTAGACATAGACATGATAGTTTTCCACGATCTTTATTCAATCTTAGGAACTTAATCATAAGCTTGTGTTTTCCTAAGTGGTCATTTATATGATCTTAGTTCGTTAGATTAGATGTCAACATCTTAATTATAGATTGATTTTGTATCCTAACTCACTAAGATCCGTACATCTTATTGGATGAAAGTTATATGCACTTTTGTAGCTTAGAATAGGATCTCGAACTACTAGATATTGATGGTGTTTTAAAACTTGGGTAAGGTAGCATACCATGAATTTTAAATTTTTTAAACTCCTAAATCTTTGCTATTTATTGGGTTATTTTCTTACCGGACCCAAGACATTTTGAGTTTGGGCATTTGGTGAGATTTTTGTTTTTTAAGGATGGTTTGTAGAGCTTTTAGACTTAAACAAGATAATTTTCCATGACCTTTAGGCAATCCTTAAAGTTACTCATTGATAGTTATGTTGTAGAGAAACTTTATTTTTAATATTCTTTGATTTAGATAGAAGATGATGAGCCCTAATTCTAAAAAGCAAAGATTTTAATTCCTAAAAAGGTCATGATGTCTTTCGGACCTCGATAGGGCTTTTCCCTATAATGATCCTTATACATCCCTAGGAACATGCTCATTTGTAGATCTTTAAATCCGGGTAGGACCAACTTTATGTTTTTAGATACTAACCTTAGCGTGAAGAGAGATTTTGGCCCTTAGGAAGGTTCCTAGAGCCTTTAGACTTGAGCAAAGTAGTTTTCCATAATCCTTATGAAAACCTAAGGACTTACTCATTTCCAATCATATTGCTTAAGAATCTTTTTCTTTTTCTTTTTTCTTTTTAGCTTTAAACGCCTTCGAATGGAAGATGATGATTCTTAATTCTAGAAGGTAGAGATTTCATTTTATACAAAGGTTCATAGTGCTTTTAGATTTTGGTGGGGTTCTTCCCTCTATGATCTTTATGTAGTATTGGGAGCTTACTCATTTTTTAATAAGTTTTGGGATTTATGTTCTCCTTATTGTGATGGATTTGATTTTTTTTCCTCATAAGATGATCTTTTGCTCTGTCGAGTTCTTTTATATTTTTGACATTTTATGGGTGTGATCCCATCTTGGCATTTTTTGAGAAGCTAAAAGATTTTATAAATAGTAAAATGTTATTATTTATATAGGTGTCTATTGTTAACAAGCCCTAAGTTGTTTGGATGGGTTGAGATACTTTTTGTTTTTTGTGTATTCATCCTCTTTTATTTGGTCTTTTCACCCCTTTTGGCTTTTAATGTTAGAGAAAGAACATTTTTATGAGATGACCTAATTACCCTTAATTGTGGCAATTTCTCAAGTGTTAAGATTTCAATGCCATGTAATGAATGTTGATGGTGGCATTGATTTCATAAAGAAAGAGCCTTCCAAATATGGTGGTGTACATCAAGTTTATCTCTATTACCATAAAAATAAGGTGCGTAGTCACACGTATGGAGGAACCGCTCATAGTTACTAAGACTTGAATGACTCCTTCTATAAGAACTTATCTTTTATTTATTCCTCGTAGTTATTTATCGATCGTCCGACATCTTAAAGTATCCATTTTTAAGTAGTTAAAGACCTATTTTAAAAAAAATGTTGATGACGATTGATCCGGATTTATCAAAATTTGATGAACTTTATGATTGAAGACCATCGTAGAGATTACTAAAGCATTATTGTAAGAGAATATTATTACATTATGCATTTGCTAGAGTGAAGACGATGGGCTTGTGCCATAGTACGAGATTTTTACTTATAACGAAGATTGAGATAGCCTTTTATTTTCTTTTATTAGGCTTAGTTGGTGACTATATCCGAAATATAATATTGATTTAGGTACATCATCTTCTAGTGTTTCTTATTTAGCAATAGCCCGATCTGAACTTCTTCTATCCATCTTAACAAACTGCTTAAGAAATCCTCTAACTACCAATCTTTTTGTTTTTTTTAGGAAATAACAATTCTTTGTTTTATGGCTAACATTTTGGTGGTCCGGGCAATACCTCATTTGGGTATAGAGATACTATAATCCTTTTATTAGATTCTTTTTTTATGGTAGTAAATACCTCTATTTGAAAGGCATTCGAGGGGTCATCTAGAGCTTTAGAAAGACTAAGCGGGTTATACATAGGTTCCTAGGGATTCTTTTTTAGACTAGAGTAGGTAGGAAAAAATCTTTCCCTCTTTACTTTCTCTTAGAGTTTCTAGAAGCGTGGTTGAGCTTGTAAGGTAGCGATTGCTTCTTTCATTTGAATATGGCTTTCTACTACCTTTTTAACTTAATAAAGGCTTCTACTAAAGAGGGCATAAATATTTTCATAGGGTAGTATTGCCGACACTTGCTATGAGGGCTTCAATAATGATGAGTTTTAGCAAGCAATCGACTCGTAACATTTATTCATAAAAGTAGAAAAGATAAGTCTAGGTACTCTCTCTCTCTCTCTCTCTCTCTATATATATATATATATATATATATGAAGAGCGAGAATAAGTCTCACAAGCTTTTAGTAAGGTGCTTAGTGGAGAAACGAGTCACTAATTTGGAACATAGGTCTTTTAAGCACCGATTCAAGATCCAAGTTATTGTATCATTTTATGACCATCCCTCGTAAAGTGGCGGGTAGTACTTTGTATATGGTATTTGAAATTTAGATAACTAACTCAATGTTGCCTTGAACATTTTATATATGTTCCTAAGAATTTGTTATGCCATCATAGATATTTAAGTTTATTTTTTGATAGAAAATTTCTTTAGAAGCTTGGTATTCAAGATGTGCGGGGTGAGTGAGGAAGCTCGGAACTTATGGTTATAGTGATCTAGTCGTAATGCTGTGTTGCGACAACTGTCGATCGCTTATCCTTTCACTAGAGCTTGGATTGGGAGCTCACTAAAGAAGTCTATATTGATGAGGAGCTATCCTTGAATTTATTTTTGCGTTGGTTATGGGCTATGATGTGCCTAATTTTAGAGCTTTGATGATAGTCAATTTTATCTTTTTTTCATTCTCTCTTCAAAAACCTTAACCGACTAGATTTTTCCCAAGACGACGACCTTAGTAGGGTTTTGAAGAGCGATGACATTCTTTTTCTCCATTATCCATATACTATATTATATCATCCTCTCATTGATAGATTAAGGAGATGATTTTTCATGCAATGACGGATCCGTTGGCATAGATATATCAATAAAAAGATGATTTCGTGGTCTGTATAAAGGCCTTTGTTATGTTTACGACATTGGTGGTAGAATAGTCGGCTATTTTATTTGCTCTTAAGTTGATATATAAGCCTCTATTAGTGGCTTAATACGTCATTGTAGATACGGGACATCGACCGATAGAGAGCTAGGATTGACAAAATCTATTAACATAGGTTGTGAGTGAATTTCCTAGTTATCAACTATAAAAAAGTTTAGAGATTGAAGAAGAAAAGAGATTAAAGATTGATTTTTGGCTTAGTTTCCCATAAACGGCACAACCGATGAGGTGACGGATCCTTGGTTTGTATGAATAGTTGGATGATCCTTCCCTTGACTAATCATGTGATAGAGATTTATCATAATTTTGAAGTTCTAAGACGAGTGCTTACAAATTAAGTCTTCATCTTAGGTTTTGGAAGACCTTCTTATGGTTAAGTGAGCCTATATAGAGAAGTATTTAACCTTATTAGAATTAAAAAGTATATCTTTTAGTGCATTTTGCCTAATTAGATTTAGTAGTATATTTATTAGAGTATTTTTCCTTATTAAGCTCGGTAGCGTACTATTTTTTATGTATAGAGAAGATATACAATACTTATTTTATGTTTTATGAGGTGTGTAGAAGACAAAGCCTCTTGTTGTTATGCTTAACCCTTTTTGAGTGCTTATGGTTCATCTTTTACAGAGAGTGTAAAGAGGACTAAATTGCATGGAGTGGAGAGCGTATTTATCATTCATTCAAGGAAACATGAGTTTCTTTTTTATTGTGTAATGACTTCGACAAGTGTTCTATAAGTTAAAAATGCTCTTAGAAGAATGTCTCTCATTAGCATAAGTAACGTCATTTTCGGAGTTTGGTGTGTGAGGTGATATATTTTATTTAATACTTATCTTTTATTCTTATTCCTAGTAAGGAAATGAGTTAGGCTTAAAGGTGGATAGTGAGGTAAATGCGGTGATAGTCTCACATGCAAAGCAATTATTATTATTATTATTATTTGATATTTGACTTTCAATTATCAATTAATTATTTTGAAAATTATTATTTTTAAAATAAATTATATATATATAAGAAAGATGACAAAAAAATAGAAACATTTCCTCTATAGGTGTTTAAACCCTAATTTCAAGGGAAATATGAAATTGGAATTGTGCTATGATGGATTTTAATTCAAGTACTTAATATTCTATCTAACTACAAGAATCAAACCTTTCATTGCTCATTTACCGTAACTCTAAACTCAATGCACTTGTGGATGGTTTTTTTATGATTTTTTGGATTTTGATGTGTGAAAATTATACAACTTTTTACACTTTGGTCCTTGATATTTTCAAACAAATATTTTGATCCACATCTTCATTTACTAATCCATTTTGTTCACTCGGGGAAAAGAGAAAGGTGGGAGGAATAGAGAGATGGAGAGAGAGAGAGAGATCATCGGCCAAGCTTATTTAGGCCACTTTGGTAGGAGAAAATCCATTAAATTTTTTTATCTTTGAGAGATGAGTTTGTCCATGATAGTTTTAAGCTATTAAATAATTAGAGGATGTAGATCGGAGCCAAAAAAAGAAAAAAAATCGATTTGATTATGTATTTTTTTTATTTTGGTGAACATTAAGATGATTTTTAAGATTTTAAATGTATTTATTGATTTTATTCCAATCATTTAAAGGTTTTTGAAGAAAAAAATAATGTTAAAATTAAATTTCTAAAAATCTGAAACTTGATCTCAATTTTTCGACGTAGCTTTCGACAACTTTAAGTTCTCTAAAAGTTACAAAATTTTTTTCCTTTTACTTTCTGGCCAACAGCTCAAGCCTGGAGAAGCAAGCCTAAGCTGTCCTGGTGCTTAGGCCTGCATGTATTAGGCTGGCTTGGCCTCACAGTCCCAATCGCGCTCCACCACCGCCCAATAGCATATGAGCTATAGGAGTCAAGTCTTTGATATAAAAAGTACAGATAATAATATAAAACAAAAAGCCACAGAGAGCACGGTCTCCATGAACTTCCGTCCTTCTTTTACCCTTTGAAATGATTTCCAAATCTTTAGCTTGATTGTGACAAATATTGGAAGGTACGTTATTCCTTATTCAATCTCATCATTAGTTAGACTAGCCAAATTTCACCAACTATCTTCACAAAAAAAATTCTTTTTTAGTGTTTTGAACCCAAAAAAAAAAAAAAAGTTACATGCACTAATAAAAGTAACATACTTCAAAGAATAATTCAAATTTTTTCAACATTAGGAACTTTTTTAAAAAAAAATAAATATTTAAAAAATTGTGAAAGATAGTTGGAATGTTCCCAAATTCTTGGTCGGAGCTGTAAAAAATAATTCAAATTCAATAGTTTTTGTAAGAGAATTAAAAAAAATTAATTATCAATTCATCTTTTTTTTTCAATTCAAATTGATAAATACACGCGTATATATTTTGTGAGTCATAATATTTAAATGTAATATAAAAATAAAAATTTTCAATTATAAACAAATAAAAATTGAAAAGGAACGAGTAAATGTAATTTATTTTGTCAATTATCTAAAAAACAATTTACATATTAAAGGTTAATTCAACAAACCTTTTGTATTGATTTTTCTTTTAATTTTCCGTATAGTTTGACATTGATAGAATATATATGATATTTTTTTTATATTTTTGTTTGAACATATATATCCGATTATATTACTCTTATTGTTTAAATTTTATTTATTAAATTATTTGTTTCTTATTAAACTTCTAATCAAATTATTTTTTTTAATTTTTTGATATGATTTTATTTGTTAATAAATTTGTTTTTTTATATAGATTTTGGAATAAAATTTTAGAACGCAGTGTTTTTTTTAAAAAAATATATTATTATAATTTATAAGATGGATTATTTTTATGTATTTTAAATGAAGGTAGTATTGTTGCATATATATATAATTAGAATTTACCGAAACCAATTTTATAATAGTTTTGAGAGAGAGAAAGAGAGAGAGAGCTAAAAGTATGTTTTAGATAATTTGATTAAATTTTTTTAAAAAAATTAATAATTAGTTAAAAAAAGACTCATAGGTTTTATTTGTTTATATATATATATATATATATATATGATTAGAAGTTATTGAAACTAATTTTGTAGTAGTTTTTATTTTTATTTATTCACTTCGATATATTTCATACAATTTAGGTGGATATATATACATGAATCATTAGTTTTCTTCAAAAATAACTATTTATGTATTGACTTTAATATATTTCATACAATTTAGGTACGTATATATATACATGAATCATTAGTTTTGTTAAAAATTAACTATTTATCTATACACATAACACCAATTATTGATTTTCATTTTTTTTTATGTTCTAAAATATGTATTTTTAAATAAAATAATTTTTATAATATTTTAAAAGAACCTTTAAGTTATTCAAATACAAATTTTTTATGCTAATATTATTAATTATTTTGTTAATAAATGTATATAAATCAAATAATTTTGCTCAATATATATATTCGATTTATATTGATCACCAAAAGCCAAATGTTTACTCACATCGTATCTATGAATTGTTAACCTTAAGAATATAATGGTTGTTTAACCATAATATAACATGGGCATCTAACTAGCATGTACTAGTTAATGATCAATGGAGGAGACCTACTGTTACTTCCATAAGAAGCTCTACTCGGACACTTCTTGTCCGTGCCATATCATACAAGTTTTTTTTTTTTTTTTTTTTTTTTGAAATATGAATATCCAAGAGATTCCACATTTTATGTGATACCATATAGTGGAATCTCAATCAAGTCATTGGGATTACATGTTAATGTGGAATCTCTTGGATATATTCATATTTCAAACTAATGTAAAAAAAAAAAAAATCTCAAATGACGATGGACTTGATTGAGTTGATATATAAATTCATTTATTTTATATATGTTTTTGTCTAAATCAATCCTCCCACATATTCGTTTGAAAATTATCAATTTACAGTAACTAATTTCAGTACAAATCCAACATACGAGAGATTTGAAACTATTTTATATGATGGTTGCTATGATATCTCAAAACTTCAAAACTTTTTAATTTAATTTTAGATACGAAGATTATTTCATACAAATCACACATTTGGTTCCTCAAATAATAATCAAATTTCATCATATTTCTCATCACAACATTTTAATTTAATTCATTTTCACGTGAAGTTTTCCATATTGGCTCTTTTATTTTAAAGATTATAATTCTATCCTCGTGACCACCTTAAATTACGTTCAAGATTGATTGAACTCTCCTTTTATTCGTATTAGGAGATATTACCATATCGAATGGAGTTTCCAAATGTGTACATTATTGCCTTTTGAGTTTGAAATTAATCAATGTTATATGGGATAATTGTATTATAAATACACCAATTTTTAAATTTTTTAATCGAGTATATTAACTTTAATTTTTAATATTTGAGTATATTGATTTTTTTAAAACTATTAATCAAGTATTTTTTAATCCAATTTTTATATGGGATAATTATTTCGTTATTTTATAACATATTTTTTTCCAGGCTACTAAATTATGATTTTGAATTTTCATTTTTGATAAGAACTTTTACTCCCACATTATTTTTCTATCTTTTATTTTTAGGATATAAAGACAATTTAGATATTTACCATATAAAAAAAAGTGAAAATGAAATAATGAAAAAATAATTTGAAAGGAAAAGCTCTCTTGAAAAATGAAAGATTAAAATCATAATTTAGTAGTATGGGATATACGACATGTCATGAAATAAAGAAATAATTTACGTAAATTGGATATAAAATATTTAATTGATAGTTTTAAAAAATTATTATATTTAAATAATTAAAATTTATATTTATATTCGATTGAAGAAACATAAAAATTAGTTTACTTATAATGTAATTATCCGATGTTATACCGGTGAAAAAAATGCAATTGACGAGAGGTCGATAAGGAAAGGTCGGCGACACTGGACTATGAAAATTCGATGACATTTAAGGAATGGATGAATAATAATATCCCCAAGCGTCTTCGACTTTGAATCGTGCCTTGAGCCCATGGAGCTAACCTTATCCATCCAATGGTTTGGTTAACCATGGAACTTGCACATATCCTTGCTTAATTTTTATAGGCATTTAATTTGGCCTCACATTGAATCTTGATCCATTTTTTTTGGATATTATCTTTAAGCTCACGGAAATAAGAACTGGAGTTGAACATAAATTTGTGTAAGCAAAATAAACAAGAACATGAGTCCATTGAAATTAGAAATATCATATATCTCCACCATGTTTAAGAAAAACATTTGATTTACGGACATTGACATCATAATGTTGTCAAATCACTCACTCATCAATTATCTCACACTAAAAAAAAAAAGAAGTTTTGTTGGGAGATGCAAGCCGATCCAATCCTTTTTAGTATGGACCCTACTGCTTGTATGTTGATTAATGGAAATGCTAAAATGATAATCCAAGTTCGATTAATAATATATTTTCGATCAACAAAAATGATCTTAAGAACATTCTATTGAATGTATGAACTATGAGGATCTTATATTTTCATCAATCGACCAAATTTGGGTTAAGCTTAAACCTCCTCTAACCACTTAAACAAAACTTGGGCCGAGCTTGTGCTTGGTTGAATGGACTTTTGCAATTGATAAACTTGTTCGTCGACGAAGAGAATGGGGTCCGCATGCATCCGAACTTGGATTGGATAACAATCCAAAGTAACCTACTTGAAGGGAAGAAAAGAAACAGCTTTCTAGAAAGAATCCAATCCAGGTGAAAGTCCATGGAAGATGAGAAATCGACTAGCTACTCTCCTGCTTCTCCTCCTACCTTTTGTACTCTCTCTAGCGACAGAATAAGTACGACCCAACTAATGGGTCCCACAATGCGAGTGCGAAGCATCCCGATTGGTTCTTGTTTTTCATCGCCTTACTTGACGCCGTTGTCTTTTTCTTTTTTTCCTCATTTTCTTTTGTCGGAACGTACTCGTTACGCTCCGCCTAAAAGAGGGATTTTTCTAGAGATTCTAAAGAACACTAGATAAGTCTAGAAGCTTCTAGAAGAGTATGAAACAATGGAGAAGCCTCTAGATAAGTCCGGAAGCTTCTAGAAGAGTATGGAGCAAAGAAGAAGCCTCTAGATAAGGCTGGAAGCTTCAGAAGAATATGGAGCATTGGAGAAGTCTCTAAGATGATCTAAAGAATTCTAGAGAGTCCCTCACTAATCTAGCATGTGTATATCTAGATAGTTCCTTGTAAATATCTAGATAGGATATTTCTAGAGAACCAATTGTAACCATTAGATTAAATAGATCCTAGCCATCCATTGAGGAGGTGGAAGGCTATAAATAGGTGAGGCCCTCACTTGGTCAAGATACCTAGACATTCATAAACTTAAGAAAGTGTGTCTTTAGAGTTGTAAGCTTTTAGAAAGCAATACAAATAGTATTTATATCTCTTGTGTGTGTCTTTTTTGCTTAGCAACTTTGTGTGAGGAAGGCCGACTTAGTTTGTCTTAGAGAAGAAGAGAGCCAAGTGCCACACGTGAGCTTGGGAAAGGCCAAGTCCGTGACAAGTGGTATCGAGCCGAGTTTTATCAAAGTGTGAGTAAGCTTCGTCGCTAGCTAAACCGTCGAGAGAGTAAGAATGTCTAGCTTGGGCATGGAGGATGTTGCTTGGGGATGTTAGGAATGAGACCCTACCTCCTTAACCTAAGAAATGAAACGGGAAGTCTCGTGATGTATTAGTCTCCTTGGAGGAGCGACTCGTGAGGGCGAAGGAACACCTTGCCGATTTCAAAGAGAGACTCGAGGAGATAGAAGGAGATGATGAGGGGGAGACATTAGGCATGGTAGGCTTACGTGAGGTGCTCTCCAATCTCCAAGCTTGAGTGGAAACGGTTGAGAGGTGTGCCAAAAAGAGCGCTGTTGAAAAGGATGCCTTCATGGAATGGACGAAGGAGAGGTTTAAGCAACATCAGAGTATATAACCGGGTATGAGCAAACTCTTGAACAACTTAGAAAAGATTAAAAAAATTATCGAGAAGCTATCTCGAATGGTGTGGTCTTAAGGCATACGTCAAAAGTTGAAATGCCAAGACCAAGGCACTATACTGGCGAGCGAGATGCCAAGGAAGTGGATAACTTCTTTTGGCAAGTAGAGTAATATTTCGAGACAATGGGCTTGATCGAGGATAGAAATCGTATCAAGACCGCTACCCTCTATCTTTCGGAGGACGCTGCTTTATGGTGGCGTATGAAGCACCAAAAGCTCCAAGAGGGGAATCTAGAGCTGCCTAGTTGGGATGAATTCAAAGAAGCCGTGTATGCTCAATTTTACCCCAAGGAAGCTGATTGGGAAGCACGGGACAAGCTACGAATATTGAAGCATACGAGAACTATTCACGAGTATGTTCGAGAATATCTCTCTTAAACTTCAAGTACGTGGCAAACCCGACTATGATCATATGTATGATTTTATTAAGGGACTTCAATCATGGGCACAACAAGAGGTGCGAGGTCGACGACCTAAGACCTTCGCCAAAGCCGTGGCCATAGCTGAATCCCTAATTGAATATAACAAAAGGCGGAACCCTCCAAGCCTAAGAAAGACTTCGAGGGCAAAGGTGGGGGAGCCTATGAAAGGAAGGGGTATAGAGATGGGCAAGACAAAGCACATCGAGTCCAAGAGCTTTGTCAAAGAACATGATAAGAGAGAATTCAAGCCCAAAGGTTGTTACTTTTGCAATGGGCCACATCGAGTGGAGAGAGTGCCCGAAGCGACAAGCCCTCAATGCCTTGATGGAGGAGAGGGAATGTGCCTCCGAGCCCGAGAAGCATATGGGATCGTTGCGGCTTCTCAATACCTTGAATGTCAAGCCCTCACCTAAGGTGCCACTAAAGGATGGGCTTATGTACGTGGAGGTGGACGTGAATGGTAAGGCCGCGCTTGCCATGCTAGACATGGGAGCCACACATAATTTCATAGCCGATGAGGAGGCCAAAAGACTTGGCTTGGTGGTGACCAAGTCATCAAGTAGCATGAAGACCGTGAATGCTTCTCCTAAGCCTACTTATGGCGTAGCGTATGGGGTAAAGCTTGGCATAGGCACATGGAAAGGGATGATAGATTTCACCATTATCATAATGGATGACTTCAAGGTTGTGCTTAGGCATAAAGTTCTTTAAACAAGCGAAAGTAGTACCTACACCTCACTTGGAGCAAATAGTGATCATGAAAGAAGAAATGCCATGCATGGTGCCGACCAAGGTGCATGCTAGATCGGACTTGAAGCATCTATCGGCTATGCAAGTAAAGAAATGCTTCAAGAGAGGGGAAGTCACATACTTGGTAACTTTAAGAGAAGATGGGATGGTGGAAGATGAGAGCACGGAGATACCTAAGGAGATTGCCAATGTATTGGCCGAATTTGATGATGTGATGCCACTAGAGTTACCCAAAAAGTTACCACCTAAAAGAGAAATCGATCACCAAATAGAATTGGTGTCGGGTGCCAAACCGCCGACCATGACACCTTATCGAATGGCCCGGCCCGAGTTGGAGGAATTAAGGAAGCGAGTTGAAGGCCATGTTGGAGGCTGGACAAATACAACCCTTCAAGTCACCTTATGACTCGCCCGTGTTGTTCCAAAAGAAGCACGATGGGTCGTTGAGAATGTGCATGGACTATCGGACATTAAACAAGGTCATGGTGAAAAACAAGTATCCAATCTCATTGATAGCGGACTTGTTTGATCGGTTGGGAAAAGCTCGATTCTACACTAAGCTTGATTTGAGATCGGAGTATTATCAAGTTCGAATTGCTCATCGAAGATGTGCCAAAGACGAGCATGTATGACGAGGTATAGTTCCTATGAATTCCTTGTTATGCCATTTGGCTTGACTAACGCCACGGCTACCTTCGCACCTTAATGAATAAGGTATTTCAACCATACTTGGATCGGTTTGTAGTGGTATATCTTGATGATATCGTGGTTTATAGCCCTACATTGGAGGAGCATCTAGACCACCTACGTATCGTATTCAAGGTACTAAGGGAAAATGAGTTGTATGTCAAAAGGGAGAAGTGCTCCTTTGTAAAAGAGGAAGTACTCTTCCTAGGACATAAGATTAAGGGGGAAGGTTGATGATGGATGAAGCCAAAGTCAAAGCTATCTCGGAATGGGAAGAGCCAACCAAGGTACCTAAGCTTCGCTTTTTCTTGGATTAGTCAATTACTATCAACGCTTCATCCGTGACTACTCGAAGAAGGCGGCCCCTCTCACCGACTTGTTGAAGAAAAACAAAAGATGGGAGTGGAGTGACCAATGCCAAAAGGCTTTCGAAGAGTTAAAGCAAGTCGTCATCGAGGAGCCGGTGTTGAGCTAGGCCGACCCAACCAAGCCTTATGAAATACACACCGATGCTTCGATTTTGCTATAGGTGGTGTGTTGATGCGGGAACAACATCCTATAGCTTACGAGAGCCGAAAGCTAAATGACACCAAACGACGATATTCGGTGCAAGAGAAGGAGATGACCGCGAGTGGTGCATTGCTTGTGCACTTGGAGATACTACTTGCTAGGGTCCCGATCTGTGGTGAAGATGGACAACGTAGCCATAAGCTACTTTCAAACTCAAAAGAAGTTGACGTCGAAGCAAGTTTGATGGCAAGATTTTCTTACCGAATTTGATTTTATCTTTGAGTACAAGCCGGACAAGACTAATGTGGTGGCCGATGCACTTAGTAGAAATGCCGAGTTGCATCACATGACGAAGGTGGATGGGGAGATCATGGCCGGAATCAAGGAAGGAGTGGAGCATGATCCCATCGCCAAGAGTTTGTTGAGCCTTGCAAAGGAGGGCAAAACTCGAAAATTTCGAAGGAGGATGGCATTCTCTACACAAAAGGGAAGAGGATTTATGTACCTAAGTGGGGAAACCTCCGACGAGATTTGATGAAGGAATGCCATGACTCGATGTGGGCTGGACATCCAGGACAACAACGCACTAGAGCCTTGCTTGGAGGGAGCATACTTTTGGCCACGGTTGCGTGATGATGTGGAGTCCTATGTGAGAACATGTTCGGTGTGCCAGCAAGATAAAGTTGAAAATCGAGCGTCCGGAGGTCTATTGCAACCTTTGCTTATCGCGGAGAGACCATGGGAGACAATCACCATGGACTACATAGTGGCTTTGTCGAAATCGGAGAACTTTGGGAGCATTATCGTAATCATGGATAAGTTCTCCAAGTATGCCACTTTCATACCATCCCCGGCGGATGTGACGGCTGAGAACACCGCTAAGCTACTCTTCAAATATGTGGTGAAGTATTAGGGTGTGCCGCGACATATAATCGGTGATCGAGATCCTCGATTCATCGGGAAGCTATGGACGGAGTTATTTGAGTTGCTAGACTCGAAGCTCCATTACTCCATAAGTTTTCACCCTCGAACGGATGGGCGGACCGAGAGGGTTAACGCCTTGCTGGAGACATACTTGAGGCACTTTGTGAGTGCCAGACCGGCGAGATTGGGCTAAGTTGCTTAGATGTTGCCCAATTCTCCTATAACTTGCAAAAGAATGAGTCCACCGGCGAGAGTCCATTTGAGATTGTGACGGGCCAGCAACCACTCACTCCACATACGATGGTGCTTGGTGACAAGTACCAAGGAAGCGACCAAATGCATATTTGTTAGCCAAAGAATGGCGGGAGCGAGCGGACTTGACCCGAATGTATTTAAACAAGGTGCCACGAAGATGAAGAAGTGGGTCGATAAGAGACGAAGAGATGTCACCTTCCAACCCGGTGACAAGGTGATGTTGAAGTTGCTACCACAACGAACATAAAGCATTTCGAAAGGTGCACAAAGGCCTCATACGACGATATGAAGGACCATTTGAGGTAGTGCGCAAGGTGGGAGAGGTGTCCTATCGCCTAGAGTTGCCACCGAAGTCGAAGATCCATCCGGTATTCCATGTTAGTATGCTAAAACCATACCATGCGGACGAGGAGGATCCAAGCCGAGGAGTTTCTTATAGGGCGCCTACGAGCAGTGGTTGACTCGTATGACAAAGAAGTTGATGTCATACTTGATGACCGCATAGTTAGACGTCGTGGAGTGCCCCGAGGAAGGAGTACTACGTAAAATGGAAGGGATTACCCGATAGCGAGGCTAGTTGGGAACCCGCCGAAGCCTCGTGGCGATTCGCACGGAAGGTCGAAGAGTATAATGAAGACGTGCCGAGGACGTCGCCGAATTAGGTGGGGGAGAGTGTTACGCTTCGCCTAAAAGAGAGATTTTTCTAGAGATTCTAAAGAACACTAGATAAGTCTGAAGCTTCAGAAGAGTATGAAACAATGGAGAAGCCTCAGATAAGTCCGGAAGCTTCAGAAGAGTATGGAGCAAAGAAGAAGCCTCTAGATAAGGCTGGAAGCTTCAGAAGAATATGGAGCATTGGAGAAGTCTCCAAGATGATCTAAAGAATTCTAGAGAGTCCCTCACTAATCTAAGCATGTGTATATCTAGATAGTTCCTTGTAAATATCTAGATAGGATATTTCTAGAGAACCAATTGTAACCATTAGATTAAATAGATCCTAGCCATCCATTGAGGAGGTGGAAGGCTATAAATAGGTGAGGCCCTCACTTGGTCGAGATACCTAGACATTCATAAACTTAAGAAAGCGTGTCTTTAGAGTTGTAAGCTTTTAGAAAGCAATACAAAGAGTATTTATATCTCTTGTGTGTGTCTTTCTTGCTTAGGAACTTTATGTGAGGAAGGCTGACTTGGTTTGTCTTAGAGAAGAAGAGAGCCAAGTGCCGCACGTGAGCTTGAGAAAGGCCAATTCCGTGACAAGTACGCTGTTATCTTTCGACTCGGAGTCCAACCCTTTTTCGGTTCCCTAAGGCCAATAAAACATCCACCAACAAACGTTGAAAAGACATTCCTAACCCTATAGAAAAACCTCCCTCAATTTTCGTTTATATTTTGATTTGACTTTTTATTTATTTATCTCCTTCACTCTCACACGGACAGAGACCGGCAAAGTACATTAGTATTTTTTAGTAGAGAAAAAGAAGTTCAGTGCTTTCACGATTTCATGTCTACTCTCTCTCTCTCTCTTTTTTAAATAAAATACAATAATAAAAGGAAAAAAACTCAAAATTCTTGAAGTATTACCAAACTGGCCAACCCAAAAGTTCCATTCCTTTCTCTTTCTGGCTTCCCTTCTTTCTTCATTAGGGATTTCACGTTTCTTGTGTTTTTAGTTATTGCTGCTCTCTTCTCTTTTCATGATTTCTCCATTAAACCAGATTGCTGTCCTATTCTTTGATCACGATAATTGCACACCACCCTTATTTATTTTTGTTTATTAAGTATCACACTTAATTAATTGTACTACCGGCAGTTGTGAATTTATGGATACTCCAATGCCAGACCATAATCCTCTCAAGAGAAGCTTTGCTGACATGATCAATAATAACAGCAGCTCTTCAAGCTCTCTTGAGATGAATTATTCCAATGGCGTTGATGATCATAATGACACTACCCCACAAGAACTAGCTTCTGTTCTTTGTAGTCCTGAGAAATTCCATCCAAGAAGGTTTGTCATCGTTCCCTTTTTTTTTTTTTTCGAAAGTTTGATTTTTTATGTTATTGCTCGGATTTTCTTGAACACAAACTTCATGGGTTTTTGTTAGAATGTGGTGTTGTTGATGCATGCATGTTCATGTTTATGTTTGTTTTGGTGAGTGTAGGTATCAATCGAAGGTTTTTGAGGTGGCTGTCAAGAGAAATACAATTGCAGTGCTGGAAACAGGAGCTGGAAAGACAATGATTTCTGTTATGTTAATTAAACAAATTGGTCAAGCTGTCTTTTCCAGTGGGGTTAAAAGATTGATTCTTTTCTTAGCCCCAACTGTTCATCTTGTTAATCAGGCATGTTCTTTTTAATAGTAAATCTCTCTCTTTTCTGTCCTTAATTAGTGAATTCTCTGTAAATGTTATTGAGCTAATGGATGTTTTTCTCAATTTAAATAAAGGGGGTTTTCTCACTGTTGTTTATAGTTGTTTTCCCTTTCTTGCTGTCTGTATATACAATGTGGCTACTTTGTTGGTTCGTATGTTGAAACTTAGCGGGTTTTGTGCTTGCAGCAATATGAAGTCATTAAATCTCAAACAAGTTTTAGAGTGGGGGAGTACTATGGATCTAAGGGAATAGATGAGTGGTCTCTGACGACTTGGGAGAAGGAAATTGATGAACATGATGTGAGTTTGGTTCTTAACTCGAGTAGAATTCTCTTTAGATTGAATATCTCTGTTTCCATATATTATGTTTATTCTAACAATTTCCGTTTTGAGCTACTTCTTTTAATGGGTTTGGTTTATGCACTTCATGCATTTAATAAAACCAAGCCGAAATAAATATTTCTCATTTAGCTAATGTCAGTTATGCTGTGACCTCTTTAGTCCTGTGATTTTTTCCTTGATTGAGTTTTCGTTTCTGCATAAGTTGATTGTGCTTTGGATTTCATTCTTATTTTTATATGGTTAGCGGTTAAACTACCAGTATTGAAGGAACATAGGTGGGTTTGCTTATGGACGAGACAATATTCTTTGGGATTCTTCTGTGTTCAAATATGCGATAATCTCATTTTGCTGCTGGTAGAATTACATTAACGAATATCCTTTCTTTTTACTTTGTAGGTATTGGTTATGACACCTCAGATTCTCTTGGATGCCTTAAGAAAGGCGTTTTTGAATCTAGAAATGGTATCCTTGGTAATACTTGACGAGTGTCATCGTTGCACCGGTAACCATCCTTATTCGAAAATTATGAAGGTTAATATACTATTCCTTGCTATAAATTTTGTTGTTTTCTTTGTTTCATTGTTTCTATAGTCACATTTCCTCTTCGTAAGTAAAAATATTGTTGAAAGTTATGTTTGTTTGGTGAAGGATTTCTATCACAAAATGGAAAACAAACCGAAGGTTTTTGGAATGACGGCGTCACCTGTAGTTAGAAAAGGTAAGAGAACTTGTTGTGGCAGTATGGTGGGCTAAGTGGAAATTTAATAATTGGTTGAGTGCATAAAATATATTTAATATTTTTTGTGACATTCTTACCACCTTATTTGTTCCTCACCCTTTTCATTCGGCACTTAATACTTTAAAGCATCACCAGGACAGGATGGCACCATCAGTGATCAGTTTGCAACTCAAACCTTCCTTTCTTTCTCTGCTATGCCTTGATGGCTGTTGATTTTGCATATATTTCTTTTATTTTTCCATGGCAAGGAATGAGTTTTTGACATGAAAGGTACCACACTTGTTGGCTGAAATGCAATTAGCAGAGCCATTTAGTTTGTTCATAGGGATGATGTTGATGTGAAACACCCTTCCTTTCAATAAGTTCTTCTTCCTTTTTGAGCTTTGGACAGCAGGGTTGAACTCTTTGTTCACGGTTTAAGAGAGCCGTGCTTAATTAGAAGTGTGGTTTTATAGGTGTGTTAACTGGAGACTGATGTGTAGTTTACAAATTAGCTGAATTACAAATGAAGTCAATACCCATGAAGAGAATATTTTGTACATATTTAAATCTGTACTGTTGGTAGCTGATCGTTATTTGCAAAACTTCTTCCTCTTATCATGTTCATCTGTAAGAAGACCTTTTTTGTTCGTGTTTGTTCATATGCTGCATGCTTATTATTAATTTTTTGTTTCTAGATCTAGTCCAATCATAAACTTATTGCATGCGTTTCTGATATAATTTTTTCATTAGGTGTCTCATCTGCCACAGACTGTGAGGATCAACTAGCAGTACTTGAAAGTGTATTGGATTCCCAGGTACTTTTAGACATTAAATTTTGCCTAAAATGGTCACAGGGTCAAACTTAATCCTTATACCTCATATCTAACACGTGATGCCAAGCCAGCAAAGCACAACCAAGATAGACTTGCATTAGTTTGTTTTATTTCATTTTTGTCAGGGGATATTTAAGTTTCTTATTTTGTTTCCTAATTTGTGTATACTTTTAAGGGTTTACTGCTTATATAAGAAGCTCATCCCTATTGTTTTGGGATGCAGCCGTTTTGGCAAATAAGAAGTACTAGAATTGATTATAATGTTTAACTTCTATGCTATCCTTCTTCTTGGTCGTTCCCATCCTTTCATTTCAATTCCCCTCCCTCTCTCCCTTTGTGTGTTTCTTTTTTCGCTTCTCCGTCATTATGTTTTGCTACAGATTTTTACTATTGAAGACAGGGCAGAGATGGATGTCTATGTTCCCTCTGCAAAAGAAATGTGTAGATTTTATGACAAAGCACAGTGTTCTTATGTGGAGCTTAAAGATAAGATTAAAGCTTCATGGTCCAAGGTATTCTTGTCTCATGCACACATATCTATGTATGTGGTTGAGTTGGCATATACAAAGAAATTTCTAGCCTTTAGATCTGTGAAATGAGTGGTTTATCTGTGTTGATACTGAAATGTTTTTGTTTTGAATGGATAGTTTGATGCTTCAATGTTAGATTTGCAAGGCTCAACAAAAAGTGGTTACAAAGATATGGATGACAAGCTTAAAACAATGAGAAAGCAGTTATCCAAGGACCATGCGAAGATTTTGAATTGCCTTGAAGATCTTGGCCTTGTATGTGCGTATGAGGTATATCACACTCACAATAATTAAAAACCTAGGAGAAAGTGGATTTAATGCTGAAATGTAACACTATATGTTCTTCTGCTGTCACTCTTGTTTTCTTTTTTTTTTTATGAAATGCAAGCTATAGCTATATACTCATGATTTTCATTAAATGTGCTCATAAATTGTCAAAAGATCATCTCATCCAAAAGCTTAAACTCGTTAGGTAAGACCCTAGTATATGATTCATATTATTCTCTAACACACCCCCTCAAGTGAAAGCCCTTTGTGCTTGAAACTTGCACGAGTCCACACTAACTTATGCTTAATTAATTACAAAAGAAAGTGAGGTTGGTAGGATTCGAACTCGCGACTTGTTTGGTCATCAAGGCTACGATACCATGTCAAAAGACCATCTCACCCAAAAGTATAAGCGGGAAAGGCCTCGGGATATGATTTATATTATTCTCTAACATAAATACTACTCCCTCCATCCCACATAGTGTTCTTTCATTTTATTTGTCCCAAAATGTTTCCATTATTTGAAGCTCAAAAGAAATTCATTTTTTGTTCTATTTTACCCAGTCAAAATTGATTTCGATTTGCCCAACTTTTTAAAAGCATACTTAGATTAGGAAGTTGTTGAGTAGATATAGAATAATTGAGGTAGCACGATATTTAGAGCCATTGTTAATGCTTCTATAATCAAGGAAGACGCTTTAGGACACAGAGAATACTGCATTTTCTTTGTTTTTCTTTAGTGCATTTGGTAAATGGTTTAGAAAATTAAGTTGAATTGTTTTAGGAGTAATTATTCCAAGAGTAATTGTTAAGGGTGTAAACTTTGATTTTTAAACATGTTGGTGTGTTAATAAATTGTGAGGGTAAATTGTTAGTGGAAAGAGAGAAAAAGCTTAAGATATGTAACTCATCCTATGAAATGAATGATCTTCAGGTGTTGGTAATTGCTCTCAAAAGACTTCTATAAATATACATGGAACAAGGATTTATATTTTGTAATTATATTCCCTTGTTATTGCAGTTTATCATTTCCACTTTTCTTCCATGTAGGCTGTCAAGGTTTGTCTAGAGAATGCTCCTAATCCCACTGATGAATGCGGAGTATATCGAGACATTTCTTTGCAGTGTAGACATTTCCTTGAGGATGTGTTACATATAATTGGTGAATCTTTGCCGCATGGTATGCTAATAGCACATCTTATATTTTCTGTTTCCCAAAAGGTGTAAAACATTTTATCATTCTTCTGCTAATTGCATACTTTCGGTAAATGAGATGTGCTCCAATCTAATGGAAACGTCTTTTGTTCCTTTTTCCTGTATTTGTATACATGGTTGTCAATAAATCAGTTGCAGCTGTCAACATTGTTTGCTTACCTTTTTTAGCATTATTCAATATTTTGATGTTGGCACCGTTGCCTTCCTTGCTGGAGTAAAAAAAAAAAACTATGCATCTCCTGAAAAGTGTTCTTTTTGTTCTTGTTTTACATTAAGGTTTCTCACGGTTAATCCTATAATGAGATTCCATTGCTGCCATTTTCTTGTGAAACTATCTGGAGTATTTGAAATCTGTAAAACACGTGCATTTTCTGGCTTTGTTTGGGTTCACGGCAATGAGACAGCTTGGAGGAGGATTGGTTTGATTGGGTGACTGATTGGAAAATTTTAAAAATACTTGAGCTTTAACTACTGGAGTAGTCAGTTGTCATGATGTATCAACTTCCTACCATGATGCGTCAAGAGGCAGATGGTGCCACTGGCATTTGTTACGTTACATTTTCTTGTGCATGAGATAGCAATTCATTCATAATGCATAGAGATACTGCCTTTCTGCAGGATGGTGCCAGTGAATATTTTGTCTGCCTGATGTCTTTAGTTGCCATATTGCCTTTCTGGAGACAACAGTATCATCTAAAATCCGCACTATTTTGACTGCACATTGATTATGATGTCTATCACTGACATTATTCCTTCTCTTACCTCAGGTGATAATTTCCTTTTGGATCGTGGATTTGACAGTTCAGCAGCATTGGGTTTTGGCTACATATCTCCCAAACTACATGAACTTCTCCAACTTTTTCTATCATTTGGGTAATAGAAATATTTGCTTATCCTTTTATTTTATTTTTGTAGTCAAGTTGATTTGCTTTCCTTTTTGTGGTTGCAGAGAATATAGGCAAGTATTGTGCCTAATTTTTGTTGAAAGAATTATTACAGCTAAAGTAGTTGAAAGATTTCTGAACAAAGTTGAGCTTTTAGCACATTTCACTGTTTCATATTTGACTGGAACTAATGCATCAGCTGATGCACTGGCCCCAAAAATGCAAATGGAGACCTTGGAATCATTTCGCTCCGGAAAGGTAAATGCTCTTCAATATTATGAATTGATCGCAAGTTGTGTAAACATGATAACAAACGAGTAACTTTTATGCAGATCAATCTATTATTTTCCACTGATGTGGTGGAGGAGGGAATTCATGTGCCAAACTGCTCCTGTGTAATACGTTTTAATCTGCCTAAGACAGTCCGCAGTTATGTCCAATCTCGAGGACGAGCTCGACAAAATGGTTCCCACTTTATCACTATGCTTGAAAGGTGATGCCTCTTCATCTTTTTAGACTGTAGTCCTACTGTTTTTGTTGTGAAGCATCTTTGATATGCTTTTTGGCACCAAAAGCAGCTGTAGCATAGCAAATGCAGCAGGGTCTTCTTGTTTGTTTGTATGTGTGCTTGATATTTCAATCCTGTAGATTATGCGCTAGATTCCCTAGTTAAACTCTCGTGTCTTAAACATGCTTGGCAAATGATTGGTTTCATGTATTTGGTATCAGTAAACATTGTATAACTGTGTATACACTTGCAGGGGAAACACGAAACAAAGGGATCAGTTATTTGATATCATTAGAAGTGAGTGGTCAATGACAGATACGGCTATAAATAGAGATCCTGATATATGGACTCTGAAAGCATGTGCTTCAGAAGCAACAAAGGCATATGTCGTAGATGTGACTGGAGCATCAGTTACAGCAGACTCTAGTGTTAGCCTTATACATCGGTATTGTCAACAACTCCCTGGCGACAGGTATGTAAATATTTCCCAGTCAAAAAGATCTTTTTTTTATTGCTAAGTATTGGGTATAGAAGCAGTCAATTTCTTCTAATTGGCTTCCATGTAATTTAGGTACTACACACCAAAGCCGACTTTTCAGTTCGAAGTTTTGGAACGGTCTTGCCGCTGTACAATGAACCTACCTACTAATGCAGTGTTTCAAACATTAGTTGGTCCAACATGCAGGAATCAACAATTAGCAAAGCAGCTTGTATGCTTGGAAGCATGCAAGAAGCTGCATCAAATGGGTGCTTTGGATGATCATCTTCTGCCATCAGTTGAAGAGCCTTCAGAAATCGGCGTTGCTGAAGGAAACAAATCAACATCTGCCGGTGCAGGTATAAGAGTGTTAGAATAAAATTCATATTGAATATTGCTATGTGAAATTCTATTAGCTTATTGGCTAAGCTGCACCATTCTTTCTTTCTGGGTCAGTAGTAAGAGTTGAACCTGTTGGGTTTTCTAAGAATGTAATAGAGTGAAGAATGCTATGAAAAATTAGAGATCAATTAAATTGGATTATCTCATCTCTTCGTTTACTCATAGCAAAGAAACTATGAAAAATCATAGAGTGGCCGTATGATTTGACTAAATTAGCCTACTTATTAGGTAAACCCAGAAAACACCCCTTCTCCAGTAGTTGCCAACTACTCTGCTTTGTTGGTATCAGGTGACCAACACTGTAGAACCACTCTGCTGCATGTGCCCAATATGATCATTTGGAATGCTCTGAAGCAATAATGAAGAAGAAAAACAAAAAGTTTGTCAAGACATAAAGTATGGTTCCCTTGTCCATGCAAGGACAAACATCTTAATGCATTTGCTTCAATTTTGCAAAGTTGGCAAACCCTTGATGGGCAGATACACTAATAGTTTTATATGAATGCTTTTGCATGAAAATGTTTGGGTTTTCTATATCAACCTGGAAAGTGTAGCGGTGGTTCATTCCTTGTTGTTTGTATTAACTTATTGTTTTCTCTCTGTTCCACTCTGGCCTATTCAAGGAACTACGAAAAGGAAGGAATTGCATGGGACAACTTGCATTCATGCATTATCCGGATGTTGGGGAGAAAAACTTGATGGAGCCACTTTTCATGCATATAAGTTTGACTTCTCTTGCTCTATTGTCAGTGAGATCTATTCTGGATTTATTCTTCTGATTGAGTCAAAGCTTGATGACGATGTGGGAAACATTGAGTTGGATCTTTATTTGGTCGCAAAGATAGTCAAGTCTTCTATTTCTTCATGTGGAGAAGTGCATTTGGATGCTGCACAGGTATTAACATGTTTTGTGCTCATCATCTCAGCAATAATTCTTTTTATCTTGGTATGGTTATTTCCTGAATGCTGTATTTTTTATTTAATTAGATGTCGAGGGCAAAGCAGTTTCAAGAATTTTTTTTCAATGGCTTGTTTGGAAGGTTGTTTACTGGATCTAAATCATCTAGGGAGTTCTTACTTCAGAAAGAAACAGCATCACTCTGGAGTCCCTCAAACATGTATCTACTTCTACCACTAGAGCCATTGAGCATTTCCAGCAATGAAAGTTGGAAAATAGATTGGAAAGGAATTGAAGCTTGCTCATCTGTGGTACAATACTTGAATATTTTCTTGGGTGCTCAGACTATTGGTGGTGGAGGAAATCAATTACCTGATAATGTTGAGTCATCTACTGTAGAATGCAATGGTGCAAATATGATCCATTTTGCTGATGCTTTTGTCAATGTAGCGAACCTAAAAAATACGTTGGTATTGGCAATCCACACAGGAAGAATCTACTCCATCGTTGAAGTTGCTAGTGATTCATCTGCAGAGAGTGCTTTTGAGGGAAATGCTGATGATGTGACAGGGTTTTCGACATATGCAGAGTACTTCAGCAAAAGGTAGGTGGGCCCAGCTGAGGGTTTTATGTTCATTGAATATTTCTCCTTGTTACTGTTTACAGTTTCCATACTTAACACCAGCTCTGCTCAGGTATGGAATTGTGCTGATGCATCCAGCACAGCCTCTGTTTCGGTTAAAGCAAAGCCATAACCCACACAATCATCTTGTAAACTTTAATGATGAAGGTTCGTTAATTTGTGTGTTCGAGATCTGTTATGAGATAGAAATCTTTTCTGTTGAGCTAGTCGGTCTCAGTCTGATTATCTGACACTTCAATTCTAATATCTCAAAGTTTATCTTATGCTAAGATCTTTAACAAAGTGCAAGGCAGATAAAAAAAAATCAGAGAAATTCACCAATACACTTCAACTTCTCTCAATTATAGAAGCTATTGCAGTTGACGTCACAAGCTCCTAAATTATCTTCTGACTATGCAGTTGGATTTAGCAATCTGTTCCCTGTTCTGTTATCTGATTTATTACATGTTCTCTTCAATGATCAGGTGATTCAAAAGACGGCACAGTTGTTGGAAGACAGCAGCAACATGTGCATATGCCACCAGAGCTTTTGATCAAGGTTGATGTTCCTATCAGTGTTGTAAAATCAATTTATCTGATGCCATCTTTGATGCACCGTCTTGAGTGCCTGATGTTGGCCAGTCAACTTAGACAAGAGATTGATTGTCATGCTCCTAATTTTCACATCTCAAGCTCATTGGTTTGTCCCATTAAATTGCCCTTCATTTGGCTGTATTTAAATAATTTATTTACCTTTAAGTTAATGTACTCACATGCTTTAATCATTAGATTCTGGAAGCAATTACTACACTTAGATGTTGTGAAAGTTTTTCGATGGAGCGACTGGAGTTGCTAGGGGATTCAGTTTTAAAGTATGCTGTCAGCTGCCACCTCTATCTAAAATATCCCAATAAACATGAAGGCCAATTATCTTCATGGCGCTCAGGGGCTGTTTGTAATTCAACCCTACATAAATTGGGAACAGATCGTAAATTACAGGTATTTGATTATGATATTTATTGCTTCTAGTTCTATCATTGAGAAATATTATTTTCCCAAAAAATTTGTGCATTCTTGTGCACTTGTGTTTTTATTGTTTTTTGTTCAGTATTGTTTTTTAACTTTCCTGATCTTCTGCATTTGAAGAAATGAAGTCCCAAAGATTTTACTGTTGAACCAATGGGTTTTATTATTATTTTTTTTAGGATTGAAATCGTTATCGTTTCTCTGTCCATTGAAGTATGCTCTCCCTGATTGTTTCGAGACTTGAATTGAAGTGTCACATTGTTATGATTATAGTTATCCTATCTCAATGCCCTTAAGATTTGGTGGGATACCTACAAACTGTTACATACCTGCATTCTTTGTTCCATTTTTGCAAATTTGAAATGCTAGTATCTTTCCATGTGTCTTATAGATGATATAACGCCTCTGAATGAAAATCAAATGTTTTGCATGTGTATTTCTGTGAAATGAATGTGTTGTGATATACGAATCTGAACAAGTCCAAATACTAGACCTTCTACTTCTATATGTGCACGTGTATATTCTGATCTCCGTGTCCTTCTCTGCAATCCTATTTTACCGGAATCCATAGTTCAGCCACAGGGATTGATTTGAACTGAACAATATTCCACAAATTTTATACTATGCCAAAGTTTATATTTTAAATATATACCAGTTTAAAGTGACTCGTGAACTTTGCAATAGGTCTCTGAAACTTAACGGTTCTGCATTTCTCATATGGTAGGGATATATACTAGACAGTCCATTTGATCCCCGTCGTTGGACTGCTCCTGGACAGAAATCTGTACGTCCTCCTGTTCCTTGTGAATGTGGGGTTGATACTTTAGAAGTGCCATTGGATCCTAAGTTCCAAACTGAAAGCACAGCTATTAAGGTTGGAAAATCCTGTGATTCAGGCCACCGGTGGATGGGTTCCAAAACCATATCAGATTGTGTTGAATCTGTCATAGGAGCATACTATGTCAGTGGCGGATTGATTGCTGCACTTCATGTGATGAAGTGGTTTGGAATTAATGCTGAACTTGATCTTTCACTGATAATTGAAGCCATTACGAGTGCATCTCTACGATCTTATATCCCCAAAGAAGATGACATTAAGAGTTTAGAGTCAAAGCTTGGGTATGTATTTGGTGTCAAGTTTCTCTTGCAGGAGGCCATGACTCATGCATCTGTGCAAGAACAGGGTGTTACCTACTGTTACCAGGTAATGAAATTTTAATCAACTCGGTCTTCTTTTCTTTCCTTTAATTTTTTTTAGGGTAAACTATAATAACCCATGAAATTGTGAATACCATCTAAAAGCTTGAAGATTTGACAAATTCCCTCCATGTTTAAGAAATTAATACTAGTCCTTGCTGTCAAAGGGGATTATTTTAAACCCACGAAGAGTATTTTGGGTATAAAATGAGGTTTATGTAATAGTTTCTCAAAAATGGAGGTGATTTGGTGAAATTTTGAAACTTTAGGGTGGTGCCTGTAATTTCAACATACTTTAGGTGGTTAGTTTAATTGAAACTTTTTTATTGAAGGATATTTTTCTTGTTTTCTGGTGGCTCAGCAGCGAAACCAATTTGCAAAAATATATATAAAAATAAAATAAAATTTCAAAAATGATATTTTAACAGATTTGTGCAACATACATGAAAGGTCTCGATATTTTTCAAATACAGAAAATAAAGTTTTTTTACTTACTAGATGTATTTGATGAGTAGAAATTTAAGTGCATAAGATTCTTTATTTCTTGTAACTTTTTACAATAATCTTAGCGAGTCTTCTGTTTGATCCATTTCGTTTGAATTTTCAACAGAGGCTTGAATTTCTTGGTGATTCTGTATTGGACTTGCTTATAACATGGCATCTCTATCAGAACCACACAGATGTTGATCCTGGCGAGTTGACTGACTTGCGCTCAGCTTCTGTCAACAACGATAATTTTGCTCAAGTTGCTGTGAAACAAAACCTATATAGCCATCTTCTTCATTGTTCTACATTCCTTCAAAGTCAAATAACAGAATATGTAAATTCTTTTCATGAATCTGATCAAGGGACAAAGGCTCCCAAGGTAAGTTCCTACACTGACCCACTAATCACTTATTTTCTTTATTTTAGAGCTGTGCTGTTTTCATTAATTATATTGCTATCTTCAAAGGTTAGCAGCAGCTAGCCATTTGATGCTCTGATTATGGTGCTTTTTACAAATCTAAACTAGTTTGGTTTGCTGTTTTCCAGTCCTATTTATTAGTCACAATTTGTTCTGATCATTGTCTTTCCTACAGGCTCTTGGAGACCTGGTTGAAAGCATTGCAGGGGCATTACTTATTGATACTAAGTTTAACCTCGATGACGTGTGGAGAATATTCAAGCCCCTATTATCTCCAATTGTAACCCCTGAAAAACTTGAGCTACCTCCACTGCGTGAACTTGTTGAATTATGCGACTCTATAGGGGTTTTTGTAAAAGACAAATGTACCAAGAAAGGTGAGATGCTTCACGCCCAGCTTTGGGTACAACTGGACAACGAGCTCTTGTCTGGCGAGGGGTATGATAAGAACAGAAAAGCAGCTAAAGGAAAAGCAGCTTCTTGTTTGTTGAAGAAGCTCCAGGTTTGCGCTACTTCCGAAAACTGCAATTATGCCTATATGTTTTCAGACTTTATTACTTACGGGATCATAATAAACCAAAATTTACTGAATGGTCCTGCAATCTTATGAAATAACATCCTGAGCTGTTTTGTCTCTTTAGTTCTTGTTTTTCTAGGAACTATTATTATTGTTGTAAGATTTATTGGACCAATGGTCATACTGCTGAAACATCCATTCTGTACTTATTTAGTCATCTTTCTGGTGGTTGTTTGGATAGTAAATCCGTCGGAGGTTTCTAGAATGAGTAAACTAAAGATGTTATTTATCCAGGAAAGCTCATGGACATGAAAAGCTTTTGCAGCATTCTACTTCTTACTGTTTTTGTAAATAGAAACCAATGGAGAAATTATAGAATTTCAAGATAGTTGTTTGTCTTTCATGCTTTTCTGTCTTTGAAACGTAGTTTGATTCATTATTGAATGTGTGTCAAATTTATGCATTCTCTATTTTAACCCTTGTATGCTCATGCTGTTGAACTTGTAATGCAACAGAAAAGAGGAATTATATTCTCTCGTGGAGGATCAAAGAGGAGGAAACAGGACTCTGACCGTGTTGTTGATTTAAGTTCCCTGGACTTAGAGAATAAAGATTTGTCTGGAAAGCCAAAGCCAAAAAGGCAGAAAAAGGAAAATCAAGTGCCTGGAGACTCAAGTAGAGATCGTTCCCCAGCCATCAGTCCTAGTCATGGCCCCCCAGGTATCCATCATCAAATTATTTGGCTTCCTATTTGATTCTAATGTGATTCAGAGAAGCAGCAGTTTGTTTTATATTTGGTGCTCAAGGGTGTGCTACTTCATCTCCTTTTTGATAATGTCCAATGCTTAATACCTAACTTATCATCACACTGTCTTGATTTTCCTTAAAACTGTTACTAGCTCAGCTTCTGCTCCAGTGATGTTACTGCCCTTGAAAGTCTCACGATCAACTAACTTTTGGCTGACTCGGCCTTCCTGACCTTTTAGTTTGTTGAAAGCAGGAAACAATAATGAAATGAAGAATTAGAGTTTCATGTCCTTCCGTTAATATATGGGAAGAACATGATTGCATCTTGACACTTTTCTTCTTTCCTCTTGTTGGGGGGCAAACTAATAAGTAATAACCACTCCCAAAGTCATATATTAAGTTTCCACTACACGATATGGAACACATTTTGATATATGTATAATTTATTTTTTAAATTAGAAAAAATATAACTTTTTGCTCAACATCAAGAATATTAGAAACTGTATTATTTGATCAAAAAAATTTATTTTTTGCTTATTTAAAATTTATTTATAAATAAATTAAAACATGTTCCCTGATGTGTAGAAGACACTTATCATGGGACTGAGGGGATTGTCCTTGGCTCTTGCAAAAATACTAGCATGTTGATGCGTGCAGTTATATTGTTTGATTTTTCATTGTTAAATGAGTAGCCTGCTGCTTCCTGACCAATTCAAGCATATCCCCAAAAGTTGTGGAATATCTCACTAAACTCACTCACCTATTTGCAGTTATTGAGTCAATTAGCATGCAGAAAGGTGGACCTCGTACTGCTCTTTATGATCTTTGTAAGAAAGTTCAATGGCCAATGCCTACATTTGATACAACAGAAACGAAATCCAGGTTTGCCAATTCATCAAGCTCTCTGTCCTGCTCTCCTTTTTTTTATTCTCCTTGCAAATTGTCCTTTATATGTGAAGATCAATTATTTTCTTTCACTGTTATTAATTGTATAGGGTATTTTGTTTTCCATGCTTCATTTTTTCTGCATATTTTTCATTTTTTTCTAATTAATTTCTTCTGCAGAACTGCAATTGAATTTGGTGAAGGCCCCGAACAAAGAAAGGGCTTTAACAGCTATGTATCAAAAATCGTCTTGAACCTACCGTCATTTGGCATCGTTGAATGCGAAGGAGAGGCTAGAGCTGATAAGAAGACCTCATATGACTCTGCAGCTCTGGTCATGCTTCATGAGCTTCGAAACCGAGGGCAGCTCATCATTGGTGAATCAAACTAAAGTCTTGCTGTGGTATAAATAATTATTCTCAATTCTGTCTCATTTTGGAAGCATGATGGTGAGTTTTTGTTTAATAATCTGTCATCCTCTTGATTTGGAACTAGCAACTAGGAAAGTAGTGAGTGACTCCTAGCCCTAGGTGTTGTTGTAAGCTTAGATCAGAGTAGCTTGTGAATTATTCCTCATTTCATGTAAAATGTATCTCCCAATGAACCTTGCAATCAGAAAGGTTATTTATTTGATGCGGCAATCAAAAATTGGTAAAATTATCTAATTTATGTGCATGGGATTCTAGTTCAATGGTAATCTCTTGGAAGCATCTCTGGTTTGGGTTTCACCCGTCAATCCATCTATTATATCAAAAAAAAAAAAAAAAAAATTCAACTTGCAAATTATTCTCTTATCCCATGTCTTTCCTAGCTCCTGCTTCCTGATTTACATATTTTTGGGTTTTGAAAATTTTATAAAAAAACCAGTATTAAAAAAATATTAGCAAATATTTTAGAGACAAACTAAAAATTTCCAACCAAAAACCTTGAATCAAAATTTCTTACAAGATTAATCCTTACCGAAGGTCTTTTTAAATTGTTTAAATTTAATGATAGAGAAAAAGGCGAACTATTTATCATTTACACTCTTGTTGGCTTTCAATTTGATCCTTCCTTAATAAGTTATAAAATTGTGCCATACAATTTGCAACTTTTTTTCAAATTTATTAAAAATAACTTTAAATTAAAAAAAAAAAAAAAAGCCATTTGGTATGTTCCACTTAAAATGAGCTTTAATTAATAAGAAAATGATTGAAATCATGGATTTTTTTAATAAAAATATAGTAATTTTATTGATGATATAAATCGAATAAATACATCACTATTTTTTTTTTTTTTGGTATAATGATTCTAAGATTAAAAAGAAAATTACAACTTTTTCCATTGAAAATATTAGACAAAACCCTTGTTACAATAATGATGATGAATAATGATCAAAGTATTATTTCAAGAACAAAATATCTTAACAGACTAGGAACTTTGTGCACAAATCAAATTTAAATTGTTAACTTAATAAATAAACAAAACAAAAAAGAAAACAAAGAAAAAATAACCTGCAGATGGCTAGGAATTTTTTTTTTAAAAAAAAAAAAGGAAAACCAAGAGGAAGGAGAGAGATGTCTATATAGGGTATGCATGGATGAGTTTTAACTTCGAATTTTGAATTTTAATTGTATCAAGATTTGCGAAATGAGTTAAACATGAGTAGCATTAGATTTGATATATTTCCTAATCAAATACCGCAAAAAGATATTGATACGGTAAATTGTTCAAAATTTGCGAAAAGAGATGTCTATACTACGCTAGCTTTGTAAAGCCACGGGATCAAAACCCATCTCTTTTACGAAAAGAGAGCGATGTAGTCTTCCAGCTAAATCATACAAAGCTGCACGTGTTTCTAGTTGTACTGAAGTTGGATCATGATTTGTGCATGAAGCAGAAATGCAAGTAGCATCCAAAGTTATCTGTAATAAAATTAGTAAAGCAACAAAAGCAAAAGTTGATAGCAGATTCTTTTGGTGGCTCTATTAATGTCAAGGAAGATAAAACCTTTACAATCCACAGTGACTGGCGCGCAAAAATTGCAGCAAACTTGGGCAACGACCCTTCATTGACAACTCACTTCCTGCCAAATAGCAGCTTGAATTTAATACATAAAAAGCAACTGGACTTGAATACTTGTACTACAGAACAAATTCACTCGACTTTTTGGTTTTTGCATTGCGTAAAGGGAGTTCTTCTGAGTTGATAAAAAAAACCCCAACTACGCAGCGTGTTAAATATACATGGTATGACGTCAAAACTCAAAAACACACCCACCGAAGAGATGGACCGTATACATAAAAAGGTGTAGTTAGGAAAAACAACAAAAATTGTTGGAATTTTACTCATCTATGGTTCCTTATGCACACCGAATGCAAGTATATCTGTATATGCAAAGAGAGGGTAATTGTGTGATGCAATGTAGCAAACTATCTTTCATTCTCGTAAAACTGCTGGTGGAAACATCGAACAACTCCCACAGCATTGAGCCTGCTCACATGTCACCATTGGCCAGTGACTATAAAGCAGTGTATATGCCAGCTTTATTCGATGACATCATGCCCTAATCAAAAGCTCATATACGTTACTGTTGTTATCCCCGCTAACACGCTTCAGCATCTCAAAACTCTTACGGCTCCCTAAGAAATTAATCCGTTTAAAAATCACATAACCATGCACCAGCGTTTCTTTGCTGGAGTACACCAATCGAAGCCGGTCAGCATGTCTAGAATCAGTGTGAATAGCAGCTTCTATTTCTTGAGCTGACATATTCTCCTGAAAGAGAATATAACACACATCAGCATTGATTCTAATAGTCATCCAGATTTGCATCAAATGCCAATATGCCATTACCATTCAAAGAGCTCATATGAGTTGATCAAAATATCCTTATATTTGATCTCAGGAAGTTACATGCTAACCAAGGGAGGAAAAATATTTTCACAACTTACCTGATAAAATGCATATATATGATCTAACACCTCCAAACATGTAAAACCGTTTTCACTGAAAAACGTTCTTGAAGATGGCCCCATTTCAGAAAATCGGTCAACTGGAAAAAGTATAGTCAGAAAGTGGTTCTTAAATATCAACTCGGTTTTCTCACTGCAAGGCACACAGAAAAGATAATGCAGTAAGACACTCATAAGCATAGAGGATAATTTTGGAAAGCATCCCAGTTTGACTAGAGAAAGACAATAACCTCTCCGTAAGCGTCCGGGTTAAGTTTGTGAATGAAGCTTCTGAGTCCCTGGTGTCCCCTTTTGCATCAAAAAATACAGATGTATGGTGTTCACTAACATCGTCGCTGCTTAAAGTGTCTGTGTAAATTGAAGCAGTTGAAGTTGGCTCAGATATTGACCAGCAGATCGAATCCAGAAGGCTGCTTGGGGTTATTGGACGTATTGGGGTTTGACAGGTCTGTAAAAATCCACAGAAAAAAAGATATGTTTCACATCGACACAAGGCAGTTTTCAATACAAGACCAGATGAACCTACCTACATGCAGACCCATGCACTTAAAGGGAAAAGAAAACATGAAGTAATATACAAGACATCACCACCAGCATGTCATTCATTTGGAAAATATGCACAAGTCCAAGGAGTCAAGTATCACCAAGACACTGACAAACGATCATTTTCAGGTGAAAAAATTAGTAGCAATTTATCATATTCATAGGATTTCTGTAAAAGCAGTCTTCAGCATTTGCATGCTGATCAATTGTCAACTGCCCAAGATTTTCACCATCGCACCAGGGATGGCTGGTACTCTGGCCTGAGTCTTTCGAGTATTCACTTCATTCAAAAATACTTAAGGATACGACTTATTTTCATGGGACAATAGCTGTGATGGTCTTTCGAGTATTCACTTCATTCAGAAATACTTAAGGATATGATTTATTTTCATGGGACAATAGCTGCAATACCCCTTTTAAAGGATGACTGCTTAACTGATTATTGATCAAATTTGAGAAAGGACCCCAACTATATATGCTCAAGTAAATACATCTCCAGTCAATGGTGTTTGTCAAAGAACCATCTCAACTAAAAAGCGTAAGCTTTTAGATGACATCCCAAAGTATAGTTCTATTCAATTCACTAACACACCCCCTCAAGTGACAACCCTTTGGCTTAAAACTTGCACAGGCCCACGCTACTTTGTGTTAAAAGTTTTAATTTAATTAGAAGCATGGGGGATGGGGCTGCTAGGAATCAAACTCGTGATGTTTAGTGATTGGGGCTCTGATATCCATAGATTTAAATAACGACCATTATGTTATGTAGCGGACATTCTATAATGGTTTCGGAGTATCCCGGTACTGCTATATTAGTATTACAGTAAGCCATGATCCGCGATGGCGACCGCGACTACAGCCATCCGCGATTTAAACTGTGCTGATATCATGTCAAATAAGTGTGGTCGAAGAATATAGTTTTATTATATTCACTAACTGGGTTTATGTCTATTACCCATACAGCGAAACTTGGTCTCTTTATCACTGAAGTCAAAGGTGAATAGAGAACAAAAAGACAGAAGAACTTGCAATGCAGGAATAGCTAAACATGAAAAACACAAGCATGCATGTAAGGGAAGATCCAATAAAAACAAGAATATTATTAACCACTAACCTGCATACGACGACTACGGCGATTTCTAACCCCATTCTTAGCAACAGTCACAATTTGTAGCCTCTCTTCGTGACTTGCTTTACTTCTCAAATACTGTGGATCTTGAGGAATATTTCTTCTGTCCATTTCCTAGAAAAAAAATCAATTTTAGAGAAGCAAGTACAGTGGAAACAAAAACAAGCATTTAGGAGAACATGAACTAACAAGCATGAAAAAACATCATTAAATGCATTTGAGCAACATCAAGAAGTACCTGGTCTGTAATGCGATTCTGAAAATTCTCCAGCATCACACTAATTTGTCTGGCCAAATCAGCAGACACATGAACAAGCCTCTGCACATGCTTCTCCTTCATGGTTTTTAGAACCCACAGTGGCTGAAATACATTAAATACCCAAAGAATTTAATTGAGATAAACTGATGATGTAGAGTGCTAGTCAATATTAAGAGAGAAGATTTTCAAGTTGTAGATCACATCATCAGTTAGACCATACAAAATATATGAACTAGAATATGCAAACAGTAAAAAAAACTGACTTCTTAGAAAATCCAAAGAGTTTAAGCATCAAAAAGCAACTTCGTAGAGAAACAGGCATTTCAGAATAAAATGAGAACACAGAGTGCTCATTCTAGTGTGAAATCAGCAATGCAGCACTCACAGTAACAAGGTTACTAGAATGGCCGAGGTATTTTTGGATAGAAGCCCCTTCACACACTACATGAGTTGCACTGCAACCAACAAACCATTGATCTAAGACCTTGGCACCTTCTCTTGTAGCTGCCTCATAAACCTACCAAGCATATTAAATGATTCAGGGAGTTGATCAAAGACATAGTGAAGGAGTAAAGATAGATAAAACATGGAGTCCCACTCATTTATCTAATGTCAGCCTGTACACTAGGAGTAAAGAAAACTCAATGCTATCTAATACCAAAATTTCAACTCACCTTACTTTGCAGTTCATCTGAAATGCCTGAATCAACATATATGGAATTGCCAGACAGGTTCGAGCCAATACTTTTGATAGGACTTCTTCCAGAAGATAGTTGATGGAGTCCTTCACTCTTGTTGAATTGCTTAGCATCATTAATACCAACAGGAAGGCAAAAATTTTCAGCACCAGTAAAACCAACAAGCCGATTCAATTCATCTAAGCGTGCACCGTTATCTCCAACACCCTTGACACTATAGAGTGATTCACTCAACCTCACTGCAACGGATGACAAAACAATTGAATTATAACAATAAAATCACTTTTAGCTCTCTTGTTTCCATATTGAGTTCATGTCTGAGAAAAACAATCAAGATCCATTTTCACATAAAAATCCTAACGAACAAGAACCTTGCTAAAAAAACTCAAGCAAATAGTCAACCGTAAACAATAGGAAACATACAGAACCCTCTTTAAACAGAATAAAGGCGAGCATAAAAAACATCAGTTTGGCACTTGAAAAGGCACCATAACTCTGAGAGAGATCAAATCTCCTGATTCATATGTGAATCACAAATAAGATTGAGAATTTGCAACAGAAATATGCACAAAACCAGCTCTTAGTAAGGAGAACCTTTGATAAGCAACTAAATGCATATAACTGATCAGTATGAAACCAGAATTAGTCAATTCTTACCATTCCTCCTGACACTGTCCACAAACCATCCAAGCGTTACAACAACGAGACCATTTTTTGGTCCATGCTTCAAAGCATGCTCGAATTTACGTCCACAAAAGCTGTAACCAATGTTAAGGTTCCACAGAATCATGGCATCTATAGAAATAAGACATTTAATGTGTTCTGGAACTAAAAGACAATGAAGAGCACCTAATAATACTGTCAACCCAACCAACGAATTAAGATGATGGCAAAATTTCTCTCTCATGAATATCCTATGCGCAAACCCATTTTACAACAAAGTGTCTCCACCAAACTGCCATGTCATGTCAAAAAAAGATAAAATCTGCCATAAAAATGTAAAGGATATCTGAACCACCAAATGAGTACACTGGGGATGCAAAGTAGGGCTGTATTGACCACCTAATCTCTCTGCTGCTTCCATGACTTGTTTCCTTGCTTCTGCGTAAGAAGAATTCCAAACCTGAACACCTACTTGTTTAGCTAATTAAACGAGAAATGAATTTACTTTCTCTGTTAAAAAAGAATTAAAAATTAACATATCAAATAATTAGTAGAAGAGAGAATAAAAAGATGAAACAACACATCACAGTAAAGTCACCTCTGATCACGGAGTTCTCCTAACTATATTCAAGATGAGCCATAATTCTACCATAATTAGCAGTATATATACATATACTCTCTCTTTTTTAAGATAAAATTACATAAAACAGATAACTCAAATATGTACCTTCAACCTTACCATTCAAAGAAAAAAATAGGTAATCATGAAAACCATACAGATAATTGCAATTGTATAGTCATTGTTCATGACTTCATATACAACTAAAAAAAACATTGCTTTTATAAGACAAACACAAATACTCATTTAGTAATAAGAGAAGTACAAGCACACATGAGCAACAAAAATCTACAAAATATAATAAACATAAAACAACCAATTTCAAACACAAAATCAGAATCTGTCATGCCTTCTTTATCTTTTTCCTGCTAAATAAATCAACAATTCAGTAACTTAAAAATTGAAATCAAACGAAAACATTACTCAGCGCCACAAAGTAAATGGTACCTTTAGATAGACCAGTAACACAAATAACAAGACCAGTAAAGGGACCATGTGATCTAACCGCGACAGGCCCAGACCCAACAGAGGAAGCAGTAGGAGACATTGGCTCAAAAGATTGCAACCCTCTAAAAGAAGACACTGAAGCTGATATCCCCACAAACAACCTTGAACACCCTCTACTATCAATCACTTGAACTCTACCACCGCTACCACCATCACCACCACCACCCATAACCCCCCCCCCCCACCACACTTAAAAATCTCTCTTTAATTCTTGGTTAACACCATAATTAACCATAAAAACAAAAATCAATAAAGCACCAGTTTTTCGAACAAAACAATAAAGAACCATTAATGATAAAAGAAAAGAATAACGGGCGGGAAAAAAGGAAGAAAGAAGACAGTAATAATAAGAGGTAATGATGATGTTTCTGAAATGACTAGAAATAAACCAAAGTTGAAATCTTGACAAGAAACAAAAAGTGGGTTAATCTTAAAAAGACCAGAAACAAAAACTTAATCAAGCAGTATTCCTAAAATGAAACAGTATAGGACTTTGGAAGAAAAGGGTGCTTGAAGAAGTAGTACTAGAAGAAAAGGAATGAGAATTGCGAGTCAAAGAGAGAGTGTACATAAAAGCAGTAGTAGAGGCGAGGTTAAAGAGACAAATAGAGAATTTTTTGATCCCTCTAAAAAGTTGAATTTTTTTGAATGTTGTGCTTTGCTTGCCCTCTGGCTCTGAGTCTGTAATGTAAAAATCACTGCTTCGGCTTTTGTTTTTTGCTTTATCGGTTTCTAAAAAACGGGAATCGCACCATTCCATTAGGCAAAACCAAAGCCACGAGTTTTAGAAGTTTTAACCTTTTCCCTTGTATATTCACATTCAAAAGCTAAATTTATTCGGCCCAAAATAGACATGTTATTTTTGTGTAATTACATGACAGACACATTACATGGACAAGTGGCTTTTTGGTAGAGTTGAAAAACCTATTTAGCTGTTCTTTGTGCACAAGCGTCGTTCGCTATGGCTCAAATAAATATTCATATGATTAAAAAAATTTAATCATCCCTCAATTTAAATTAATTTGAGATTAAATTTTTAAATTTTTTTATAAGTTCTCAAAAATTTTAAATTTTAAATTTTTTTTATATTTAGCTCTTCTCTCAATTGTTATGTCATTTGTCTGAAAAAATAATAATATATAAATAGTTTCATAATATAAATTATTCAATAAAATTTGTGTAAGACTTTTAAAATTTTAAGATTATTTTAAAGTTATTTTTTATTTTTATATTTTTAATCTTCAAAAAATAAACAAATATAGTTTTTTATTTTAAAACTTTTTGAAAATTTTTAACAAAATAGATTGAATTTATTTGTCTCCACTTGTATGCAAAAAATAGTTTAAAATACACAGAATTGAATTTTTTAAAAGAAAATATAATAGCTGAAAATTATTAGATGAATTAAATTTTAAAAAATTAAAAGTAAAAAAAAATTTTCAAAATCAAAAAATTCAATTTAAAATAATTTAAAATTCAGAAATAATTAAACTTTTTTTAGCCAAATTCATGGTGATTAAGGTTGATAGAAATTATGATGATGTGTATTAATAATTATAGCAAAACACTTCCCAAGATTTCTAACTACTGCCATCAGTTTCAAAACTTCAATGAATATGACACAAGACAAGTTACATCTTGTAATTAATATAATATCTTCTTTATTTTTATTTTATTTTATTTTTTTGAACTCCTTGATGTTAAAAGAGATAGCGATTGATGCTGTTAATGCGCATTAAAACATGTTTTACCTTTTCTCCTTTTCTTTCCCTCCTCATTTGCTTAATTGTTTCAGTTTCATCCCCAAATTACTGGGTCAAAGATACAAACTCTAGCTGTAATTTGAGAAAGGAAGGTAGCCATTGAAGTAATTAATTAATTAGATATATGTATTTTGTCAAGGTAATTAATTAATTAGATAGATAGATAGAGATGCTGCTTACAAATTGGTCCCCTCACGGGTAGGTGTCCTTTTCCATGATACTCCTTCCCTTGGGTCACCTAAAGTTGGCCGCAATTATTTAATGGCTTTGTTTTGTAAAGCTAATATAAGCAATGGCAATGCCACCGACGCACTACAAAAATATTGATACACACTTGACATGATTTGATTGATGTTATGAATGAAAAGCAGAAACAAACTTGCATAACAAGAATCAGGTAGAGATTTTCAAAAGACTCCTCATCTGCAATCTTCTGAGGTTTCAAGTTTGGATGCCATTTCCCATTAGACTGGATTTGAGCATGGGATTTTCAATTGTGGCACCAGCAGGACTGCTCGTTTAGAGAGCTTCTACTGGTTAAAAGGTATTATTGGATAGCATGTAGAAAATGCTATATATATCCAAGGAAGATTTGTTAAATCAAAAATTAACGAGAGTGTTAATATTATTGGCGACTACATTATAGGATAGGCTATAAAATAGGCTAATGATCAAGGAATTTTATGTACAGCCTTTTCTTTTTTTATATAGCTCTTATTTCCTTTTCTTTAGACTCATTATTCTCTATGTATATCTAGGGTTAGTATGGTACACAAAACAAGAAAAATACAAGCTTTTCAATTTATCATATGGTATCGAGCCCTAGCCTCCGTCTCATTTCTTGATAATATTCTCGCCTTTGTTCTTGCGTGCTCTCTTTCATATTCTAATTCTTATACTCTTGCCTAGCTCGGTTTTCTTCTTTATGATCCTTCTTCTTTTTTCTTTCTTCCGAATTCTATTGTTTTATATCTTTTTAACATGAATAAATCCGAGGTTCTCAAGCCCATTGCCACTACTTTAAACGGCACAAACTATGATATATGGGTCCAAGGTATAAAAAGTTTTTTAATTGGGCATAAACTATTTGCATTGTAACTAATGACATAGCTAAACCAATTCCAAAAAAGATGAGTCTCGTCGCCAAATTTGTTAATCGACTTGACGATTTGGACAATAAGAATCACTAAATTATCACTTGGTTTCGCAATACCTCGGCTCCAACCATTCACATCCAAGCTTTGTCGATTATGACACCGTCAAAGAAATTAAGGATTTTTTAACTAATCGACACACCACTACAAGTCTTGCCCACTATTATCGATTGTGGACTACCATCCATAATATCAAACAAGAGCTCTGGTCAATCCGTGAATGACTTTCTAGCTCGAGTTCAACCTATTTGGAATCAATGATCTCAAGCCAAAATCAATGAAAATCATTTGCATCTCATTCAAGTTTTTGTGGCACTTCAACTAGAATATGAGGTTGTTAGAGCCTCTTTGTTGCATCACCATCATCCGCCTATCTTGGATGCCGTCATTCACGAGATTATTTTTGAAAAAACACGTCTTAATCTAGACAAAACTCCTCCATCTACGGTTGTTCTTTCGCCACTCATTCCAGCTCTTCTTATCGAAATCTAGAACTCTATTCTATAAGCATTATCATCAAATTGGTCATGTTTTTGCTAACTTTTCTATTATCGAATGTAGATATTATCATGGTTTTGAACACATCCCGGAACATTGTCCTACTCGACCTCCGTGACCAAAAAATGGTTTTTCTAAATCTTAGGCTCTTTCAAAGTCCGGCTCTTCACTCGTTGCCACCGAGGGTTCTACTCGCTATCACTTTAAGTGCTCTTAAGGCTCTTCTTAAATATGTTATCTCTTCTAGTTCTTCTCCTACTATGTATGTTATCCCAAGTAATTCTTCTTGGCTCTTTAACTCGCATGTTCCAATCACATGACCTCAAATTCGATATCTTTTATTTAAAACAATCGATCACCTTTTTACTACCTATACATACTGCTAATGGTACCTAAATGTACATCTCTCATACCGACCATGCTTCTACCTCCAATCTTACCCTTCTAAATACTTATTATGTTCCTAATTTAACTTTAAACCTTATCTATTTTGGCCAATTATGTGAACAAGAATTAAATATTTTATTTTTTTCATTTAGTTGTCGAGTTCGGGATCCACCCACGGCTAGATTCTCGAGACGGATCGTAGGGTAGGATGATTATTTGAGCTTTGCTCCTACATTTTCCTCAAAGACTTGTATCTGCAGCTACCGTACACTCCTCCATCTATCAATGGCATCTTCACCTTAGCCATGCTTTCGCTAGTAAACTTCGGTCTTTAGCTTCTCGTGGCTTGTTAGGATCTATTAAATTTGAGTCTTTTCGTTGTCTTGATTGTCAACTTGGTAACCAATCAGTTATGTCTTTTAATATCAATACTTCTATCTCGGATACTTTTTTACACTTATTCATTCCGATATTTGAGGTCCTTCCCCTACTCGCTTCAATTAATGGTTATCGTTATGTTCTTTATTGATGATTTTTCTCGCTTTACTTGGATATTACCGATAAACTAAAAGAGATGGGGTTTTTGAATGGTGATAACACTCGTTCACCCCCTCACGATGTACTCGTTCACTCATGTTTTTCTTTTTTTGTAATTTTATTTTGGTCCTTCAAATTTTAATACCCAATTGATGCACTATATGCCTTTTCTTTTCTTTTTTCTTTGGTTTTTTTTCCTTTGCTTTTTTTGATCATTTTATGTTCTTTATATATATATATATATATATATATATATATATATATATATATATATATATATATATATATATATATATATATATATATAATGGGTGTTACCTTCATAATGTATTATTCACTCTTAGGTATTTTTTGTAATTTTCAAATTATTTCATTTTGATCCCTAAAATTTTAAATTAAAATTTTAATCCCTAGCTCATGCACTAAATGTCTTTTTTTTTCTTTGGTTTTTTTTCCTTTGCTTTTTTTCATCAATTTATGTTCTTTTTTTTTTAATTTAACTAAGTGTTAGAATTTTTAAAAATTAATCATCACTTTTTTCTATACAACCGACGATTATATATATATATATATATTATCTTTTTATTTTTTAAAATTAACATTTGTTTTAGCTTATATTACTTATATTATTTAAATTTCATTCTTTAAATTTTTTTTTAATGAAATTTCTCATCCAATTAATATTTTTATATATAATTTTATTTATTGATAAATATAATTTATTTTACTCTATGTTTGAAGTTTAGAATAAAATTTTAAAACATGATTGTTTTTTCTTTTTTAAAAAATAAATTGATATAATATATATCATGAATTCTTAGATTTTTAAAAAATTTTATGAAAACACAAAAATTAAGGAAAATTATAAAATTTTGAAATGAGTTTGTTCTATCTACATATAGCGTTGCATTGATAATTTAAAAAATTAATCTTCTCATCAACGAATAGATAATATTTTTTCGAGTTGTTAATTTTTATAAAAGTCTATCCATTAATTATAATTTTATTTTTTATAATACAATATTATGAATAATATATTTTTATTTTTTAATTCTTGATTAATATTTTAGTTAAAATCAATTAAAAAAGAAAAATTATTTATTTTTTTTAAAGAAAAATTTTATTAAAAAAATTAGAAAAAATAATTGAATAAAAATTATAATTAAAAAATTTTAAAATACTTTTATTCTATTAGACTCGCAGCGTAGCGTGGGCAATCAATTAGTACTTTCTAAAACATCAATCCGAACTAACTTCCATTTATATTAAATTTTCTCTTATGATTATAACTCAATTTTCTCATAGCATTAAGATTTTTTGCATTAACAATGCCATGGAATATAAGGAATCCTCTTTGCTTAGCTTTTTTTATCAACGAGGTACTATTATCCAACGTCCTTACCCTTATACTTCCCAACGAATGGGCAAGCAAAGCGTAAACATCATCATATTCTTGATTCCGTACGTACTTTATTGCTTTCTACTTGCTCGTCCTAAAAAATTTTGGGGAGAAGCAACTTTCACTCGTTGTCTTTGCCATCAATCGCATTCCTACTTTGGTCCTCAACAACCTATCTCCTTATGAAAGACTCTTTAGAAATCTCCCAAATTACTTACCCCTTAAACCCTTTAGTTGCGCTTGTTTTGTTCTTCTACAACCACATGAACACACCAAATTAGAAACTCGTGCTCGTTTATGTTGTTTCCTTTGTTATGGCATAGAACACAAAGGGTATAGATGTTAGGATCCTATCTCTCAACGCTTTCATATTTCTCAACATGTAACATTCTAGGAGAATATTATGTTTTCTTCCCTCTCCAAGTTTCATCACTTTGTCACCACTCCTCTCTCTCGTTTTACCGATCCTACCATTGAATTATTTCCTAGTTCATATCCACATTCTATAACGAGCTCAATGATAACACTCCTACTTCTACATCTACTCTTATTAAAACTGTTTCAAATGTGGCTCATGCATCCGAATCCACCATTTATCGGAGCACCTAAGTAAAAGAAACTCCCTCTCATTTATCCGATTACCATTGTTATTCCGCTTTTGTATAATTATATGAGCCTCGTACTTATTGTGAGGCTAACCTTAACCCTCTTTGGCAACAAGCTATGAATGAAGAACTTTAGGTTTTAAAGAAAACTCATACACGGGACTTAATTGATCTTCCTCCTAGCAAGACTCGATTAGGTACGAATGGGTTTTCAAAATTAAAACTTGTTCGATGGCTCTATCGAGCGCTATAAGGCACAATTAGTCATTAAAGGCTACACTCAAGAATATGGTATAGATTATGAAGAAACTTTTGCTCATGTAGCTCGCTTGACCTCGATGCTTAGTCTATTAGCCATTGCGATCGTTAAAAATTGGCGACTCCTTCAAATAGATGTTAAAAATACTTTTCTCAATGGTGATTTGCAAAAGGAAGTATACATATATCCTTCTCCTTTTTATACTCAATCTCCTCACAAGGTTTGCAAACTTCAACGAGCCTTATATAGGCTAAAACAAGCACCTCAAGCATGGTTTATAAAATTTAGCTCTACTATTGCTTAGTTTGGTTTTTATTCTAGTCCTCATGAATCTACCTTATTCATTTGTCATACTAACCATGGTATTGTGCTTCTTTTACTCTATGTTGATGATATGATTATTACAAATGATGACACATCTTGCATTTTTGAACTATAACAATATCTTCGTCAATATTTTGAGATGAAGGATCTTGGCCCTATTAGCTATTTTCTAGGCCTTTAACTATTCCACAACTCGATGGTTACTATTTGTCTCAAACTAAGTATGCTTCGATTTACTTTCTCGGGTTGGCTTCACATATAGTAAGATTGTATCCACTTCTTTGAAACTTAATGTTAAACTAACACCATTGGATGGTACCCCTTTAGATGATCCAACATTGTATCACCAACTTGTTGGGAATCTTGTCTACCTTATTGTTACTCGACCCGACATTGCCTATGCCGTTCATTTGGTGAGCCAATTCATGAGCTCACCCCGTTCCTCTCACTTTGTTGTTGTACTTCGAATCCTTCGCTATGTCAAGGAGGCTCTTTTTCATGGCTTACATTTCTTCGTTCACACTTCTCCGGTCTTATCCGGCTATTCGCATGCCGATTAGGCTAGTGACCCCACTAATCGTCGCTCTACTATTAGGCATTACTTCTTTTTGGGTGACTCTCTCATCTCTTAGCAAAGCAAAAAGCAAACCGTAACAGACTCACTTTATTATTGAATTAGAGTTTCGTGCTCTTGCCGATACCACCTCCGAGTTACTATGGCTCCACTCGGTTGTTATCCGATATGGGCATCCTCCATTCGGATGCCATGATTCTCCATTACGATAATAAAAGTGCTATTCAAATTCCTCACGATAATGTTTTTCACGAATGCACCAAACATATTGAGATTGATTGTCATTTTGTTCGTCACCATGTAACTCAAGACACTCGCGTTTGGTATCCGTCTCTGCCGACCGGACAACCGATATTTTCACCAAGACTCATCTTCCCACTCGCTTCTATCACTTACTAAGCAAACTCAAGTTAGTATCTACACTCTCACCTTGAGTTTGAGAGGGGGTGTTAACATTATTAGTGGCTACATTATAAGATAGGCTATAAAATAGGCCAATGATCACGGGTTTTTATTTACAACCTTTTTCTTTCCATGTATAGCTCTTATTTTCTTTTCTTTAGATTATGTTATTCTGTATATAAATATAGGGTTAGTGTACTAGACAAAGCAAGAAATATATAAGCTTTCCAGTTTATCACAGAGAGAATGGTGGCAGTGCAATTGAAAAAAAATGTAATATAAGTTGACCAATTGACATGGAATCTTCAGCAAGTAGAACATTTTCAAAAGACTCCTCATCTGCAATCTTCTGAGGGTTCGAGTTTGGATGCCATTTCCCATTAGACTGGATTTGAGCATGAGATTTTCAATTGCGGCACCAGCTAGGACTGCTCATTTAGAGAGCTTCTAATGGTTTAAAAAGTATTATTGGATATCCATGGAAGATTTGTGAAATTAAAAATTAACGGGTGAATGGTGGCAGTGCATTGAAAGAAAATGTAATATAAGTTGACCAACCGACCTGAAATCTTCCGCAAGTAAATGATGACAAATCAGAAATTTAGTCCACGATAAATGATAACAATGTCCAATTATTTGACGCACTGCCTTTTAACTGGTAGGCCATGTCCAACCTGTAGCTCCTCAGCCATCTGTAATTCATGTATGTATCTGCACAGCAGACCACTATTTGTCCCTTGTTCCTTGGAATTTCACATGCCAAGATGACAAAACCTCATCTGTGTTGCTGAAATTAACAAGACAAAGATCACAAACTGATAGAACTTTTACTTGCTTGATTAGGCAGTCTAGACATGTACACTTTCCCCAAACTATATGAACGAATTAAGCACACAAGTTCACGTTGTCCCAACACCACCACTATACTACTACTACTGATATTTTCATATTACGTTAATAATCACAAATGTTGTGACAGATACTAAGATTATGCTAATGACTGACCACACACCAGCTCGGCATGGAAAGTGCCGTCGCATCAGCGTTCGAGTATTTAATTTTTCTGGCGAAGGCAAATAGTGGATTCTTGATTATTGCATTGCTTTCCCATCAACCACGTACCAAACCTTACGCAGCAAACTGCTCCTATGCATCATGTCATAACATGCATGGCCATAGATATCCACGAGTCTATGGTCCAGGCACTTTTTTTAAAAAAAATTAAATTATTAAAATTGAAATCAAGGAAAGAGGGTAGGAAAGAGGAAGATGCAGTCAACTAACCTGTCAACTTCCTACAATCGAAAAAAGAAAAGGAAAGAAAAGAACGGAGCTAATCACATCGAAAAAACTATAAAGTGCAACTAAATCTACAGCTGCAGAAGCAAGGAGGCATGCCAAAAAAGAGAAAAAAGAAGCAGGGTAGTGAGTACCGAGGCCCAGAATTCAATTCCATTTAATCATTTTTAGAGAATTCTTTAATTTAGTGCGTCTCTTTGATATTAAATCTTGGCAAGACCATATCGCAAATCACTTGCATGATATGCATCCAATTTAATAAATTTCCCATATTGTGTAACTAAAATAAATTATTTCTTGATTTAAAAGGTAATAACAATTTTAAATCGCTCTTCCACTTTCTAACTTTGTTTGAGTTATGCCTTCTCAAATTAGAAAAAGAAAATAAAAACACTAGTTTGATTTAAGACTTAAATTAATAAATTTTCCATAATCGACCTAATTTTGATTTAATAATTATGTATCAAGCCGATGTGAACAATGTGAAGATAATAATTAAATACTCATTGATAAAAATTTTATTTTTTTCCCCTAACGAGTAATTATTTAATTATAAAACCTTGTATCCAATCCACTAAATCCTTCTTGAATCCTATATATATGGCATTATATTTACAAATACAAAAATTCAAGAATAAAAAGTGTGCAACATATAGAATTACTAAACTAAGTTCTATGTATTATAAAGTAACATAACATTCTAAATAAAAGTATTAAGTTAACTTTTGAATTAAGCAAAAGGTTTTTCCTTGATTGATCTTTATTGGCTTTGGAGTCATTTCTAATTTCTTATATATATATATATATTTCTAATTTCTTTTTTATTATTTTGTATAAATTTTTGAGCTTGAATCTCATGAACCACTGTCCTTCCACTCAAAATTTTTGGTAATGATTTCGTATTCTCAGGAAGTCTCCTACTTTAATAACTCAAAACTCCAAGAATTATCCATGCCCAAATTAATTAATATTGGAGAAAAGGGACAAAAGTGGCAGATACATATGGGATTTCAACCTAAACTTTTGTCAGAAAAACTCGTTAGATATCATACTTTTATGATTAAACTAAACAATAGAATGGAGTTAATTATGGGATATATAAATTTAGTTATACAGATTAATTATAGTGGAAGTTAATTTTCAAAAAAAATCAAACAGAATTAATCCTCTTAGAATAATCACATACAAAATACAAATTTTGATCTAGAAAATATTGTTTTTATTTCTTTGAAAATAAGCACCTTTTATTTCTTACAATCCAACTCACAATAATTTCTTAGAAAAATTTAGTTTAAGTATTTTTTTTTTTTAAGATGTTGATTTGCCTACATAATAGTTTTTGCTATCATGTAATGAGGTCTGTAGAAAAAATAAAATTGAAGATTTAATTAGATTAGACACATACACGCACACCAAAAAAATAAAAGGTATTACGTGCATTTTTTATGCATTATGTTTTTGGATGTATACATATTGTCATTATTTTATTTTCACCCTTAAAGACAAAAATTAAGAGAGAGCGAGAGAGTGGGGGTCTGGCTTAACAGCTTGGCCACTCGTTGGGCTGTGCGCCAAGTCCATTCGCACTCAATCCGAGTCTGCCAGCCCAAGCCCTTCTTAAAAAAAATTATACATATTCCAAAGACCAAACTATAAAAGCCGATCTCATATTTGCACGCACTAACACAGGCGAAAGATAAAACCATAGCAACAACAGCCAAAAAAAAAAACAAAAAAAACAACAACAACAACTAACCAAATAGAGACAGAGGAGAGAGAAACAAAATGTTGTTATCATCCCCTTCTTAGACTTTAACTATAATCGTGTGTCACTCTATCAAAATCATCCGATAATGATTCATCCAACATAACCAAAGTGTTATAAAAAAGATACTAGAAAACGATACATGCGCAACAAGTAGGGTCTGGACGTATCGGAGCATGCACTGCACGCGTTAGACTTTGCACCTGCAATTTGTCACACTTTTGTTTCAATTCAATCCTTGTTCTGTTGATTGAGATATCTAAATCCCTGGTCTTTCAATTATTAGTTTAATTCTCATCTAAATTTTATATGTTGCATGGCTATTTCTATTATTCATGTTCTGTTACTATTGTTTATGTGATTAAAAAAATTAAATAATTTATGGAATTTAAATTATTTGAACATGGCTTAATTGAAAATAATTTAATGTAGATTTTGATTTTGTTTGACATATTAAAAAGACTTTGAATTTGATGGTTTTAGTGTACCTAAAATTTGATGATTTTATCTGATTGGGTTTACCGTATGTAGCTTTTAAGGCTTACCACTAAAATTAAATACTCATATATGATGACTTAGACAAGTATATGATTTATTACATCATTTGGTTGATTTCGAAGATGGACCACTCAAGTACATTTTTGAAAAACCATATTTGTCTAATTGAATTGCGAAATGGCAAGTTGTGTTGTCCGATTATGATATGGTTTATATGATCGAAAAAGCTGTAAAAGAAAGTGCAATAACTAATCATTTGATAGATAATTTAATTGATGACTACGAGCCTTTAAAATTTGAATTTCTTGATGATTCTATCAAGGTTATTGAGGAGCAACCTAAGCTAGATAGTGACACGTGAACCTTGTATTTCGATTGAGTAGTCAATGTGTTTGGAAAAGGTATTGGATCAGTTCTAATTTCACCAAATAGGAAATAGCTTTTGATGGTCGTCAAGTTACAATTCGTATGCACAAACAACATAATATAGTATGAAGCATGTGTGCATGGCCTAGAAGAAGTGTTGAAGATGAAGATTAACAAGCTTAATGTATATGGTGATTCATTACTAATAATCGATCAAGTGGGAGAATGACAAACAAAAGATGAAAAATTGAAGTCGTATCAATAATACTTGATTGAGTTAGCAATGCAATTTGAAAAAATTGAATTCACTTATCTTAGTAGAGAGAAAAATCATTTTCCAATGCTTTGATTACACTCATTTCGATGATCGAGATTGAAAGTGGTGTAAAGATTTAACTAATATGCATTGAGATAAAAAATGCTCTCATGTATTATTACTGCCAAATTAAAGATGAACCGGATGAGAAGCCATGATATCATGACATCAAGCAATTCATCAAAAGATGAAATATCGATCGAGTGGCTTTAAGACCGATAAAAGGATGCTCGAAGGTTAGCAATAGATTTTTATCTTGATGGTGAGATCTTATATAAAAGAAGTTCTAATGGTTCTTTACTAAGATGCTTAGATGCAGCGAGAGGCCAAGAATACCATAAAATAAGTCCATGAGGGAATCCGCACTACACATGCTAATAAACATATGATGACTTGACGGATTTAGTAGAATGGTTATTTTTGGATCACCATGAAAAATTTCTACATTGTTTAAGTACAAAAATTTCATAAATATTATATTTATGCGAAGATTATTAGTATAAGTGCTCAAGATCCAACCTTGATTGGATGGTTTGAGTTATTATGACATTCTATTATTTAATTTATTAATAATAAAATAAGTTTTTCTATTAATTCCTATTGTTTATATTTATTTATTACATAAAATTAGATAGAGGTTCATATGATATGTATTTGCATTAATGATTGATTGAAAAAAGTGAGACAAACATCAATGCACTTAAGTGATATCGATAAATATCCTAAGTAGTAGCATTTTCAAGAATGAAAATTGACTATATACGATTAGACTTGTAAGTGTTATGCTCATATTATAAGATAATAGTAGGAGATCTCACACCTATTAGTCTCGGTGATGTCAAAGCAAACACTTAGGTGATTTATGTTAGAGAACATATCCGTAACCCCCGTAAAAACCCTTATCCGTAACGCGACATGTATTAGAATAATTCTATATATATGTATATTAAGAGTAAGTATAATTATCATTTCATCATGAGAAATTAATGCTTGAAATATATGATTTATGTTAAATTAAAGTTATTGTGCTTGATATTAATGGTTTAATTATTAAAGAAATCAAATATGCAAAATCGGTGTTTTAAAGGCTATATTCTGCCCGAGTTTTATGTGAATTATTTGAGGACTTTAGGGTAATTTTTGGGTCAACCTTAAAGAATGAAAGTTGTTCATCTATGTGTTGAATAGATCTGTATAAAATTTTATAATATTTAGACCTATACATTAAGAGTTATATCAATTATAGTGAGGGTTGTTTCGAAATGCATTCTGCTGGAATTTTGGGAGAAGAATCGCCTGAATCTTGTAAGATTTATTTGATGCTCGTTAGATTGATTTTTGAGTAAAACTTAAAGAATAAAAGTTTTTTTTTTGTATGTGTTTACTAGCTCTTTATAAAATTTCATAATTTTTTGATACATATAGAAAGAGTTATGCACATTTTAGTATAGATGGGTTAGGAGGAAACACTGCTGGAATTTTAGGAGGGAAAAGAAATTCCGAATTTTAAAAATGGAAATTTCCGAATTTTTATGAAAGAAAGTAGTTTTAGTTACTTTAATTAAGTTAATTAATGATTTTAATTAGTCTAAATTTTATATAGACACCTAAGTAAATGCAATAAATGAATTTAATGCCAACTCACCCATTATGGATTCCAAAACGACCAGACTTTCCTCATGACTCACCCATAACCTTTACACCTTATCCCATTAATTTCTAACACTTGTATCTGAATGAAAGTAAGTGTATACATATATAGCAAGTGTTAAAATGGGAGAAAAATTTTAGTAACTCGTAGGTACCGAAAATTGAGAGAGAAAAGGCAAGAAAGAAAAGAGAGGAAGAAAAACGTGAGGAGAGAAAGGAAAGGAAAGAAAAAGAGGAAGGGAAAAAGAAAAAAAAAGAGCTAAGAAAACTATAATCAAACCTAAAAAAGGTAAGTAGGTTTCATTTTTTTTTAGCTGATTAATGTCTTAAATTATTTTGTTAGTGTTTATTTCATGGGTTGTAATAATTTTCAATGGTTATATGCTTGATGCTTGGGATAAATTTATGTATGGATGCCTTGTTGTGATGATTTATGATGTTATGATTTTTTAAAAAATGTCCAAGTATGTGGTGACGGGTTGGATTGAACTTGGACTAAATTTAAGTGAACTAAAACATGTTTAAAATTGGCTTGGAATGAACTAATAAATTAGTGTTGATAAGGAGTAAATTATGTCCGAATTTTGGGGTGTATGTTCAAGGATTTTAGATCGATTTCTAGGTGAAACTTAAAGCATAAAAGTTGTTCATCTATGTTTCAACTAATTTCCTTTAAAATTTCTTGGTCATTGGATTCGTGTACAAAGAGTTACACCCGATTTAGTATGGATAGCTCTAGATAAACTACTATTAGGCAAATTGCTCCCTAAGTTTCAAAAATTTGTAATTAATTGTGTACTTGGTATTTAGACCTAATTTTTGGATATGTTATAAATAAATATGTCTAGTATCTAAAATAAAATGAGTAAGATTTAATTATGTTCTAAAATTAGAAAATTATTTACTCGATTAGGAGTTGCCCGAGTAATAAACCCTAAAACCAAAAAAATTAGACTTTGACAAAATTAATAGGTTTGGAATAAACTAAATGAGCTTGGACTAAATAAAATGGAATTAAATAGAGTTAATGGACCTAGGATAAAGTTAATGGGCTCGGATTAAAGTAAATGAACATGGACCTTCTTTTAAATATTAACGAAACTAATTAACAATATTAATGAGCGGAGGTTGTGTTCTCGCTATGAGTATCATGATTGGTATGTGAGCAACGAGTAAATTCCGAGTGTGGGTTGGACCATGAGTATGGCATGAGAATGAAGGGTTGGTACTCGAATTTGGTTGAATGTGATTAAATATGTCATCATGTGCATCATGTGCATAGTGAGTGGTTTAAGATAAGTCAATTGATTGAGAAATGGTTTATACATCTAGGTTTGATAACCTAACTGGAATAAATGGGTATTAGTAGTCCGAGTACTCTAGGATGTGTGCATGCACTATTAGACGATAAATTTTCGCTAATAGTAGTTACAACGAGAGATAATTCCGTTATAGCGAGAAGATGATCCGAGGATCATCTCGGATGAAATCAAGTCGTGTGCTTGTATTGTTAGACGATGGATTCTCGCTAACGGTAGTTACAACGAGGGATAATTTCGTTGTAGCAGAAGGTGATCCGCGGACCACCCGGATGATAAATAGAGTAGACTCGTTAATACCTAGGGTACCCAAGATTAAAATTTATGAGTATGGTGGGAAGTCAAAACAACATTACATATCACGTGCATCACCTTGCTTACCGAGCTTCGACTAACCCCGTTGTTATTTTTTTATGTCTTGACGGAAAAAAGACAAGTTGGTACGGATGCGACCGGCTCCTCCTAACTCGGCTCATGTGAGGCACCATATATTAGTTTTTATTTTATCCGTAAATTTGAGGTATGGAGTTCGTGAGAACTCGAATATCGCATGTAATATTTTATTAATGTATTTAATTATGTTATATAAATTTTATCTTAAGGAGTTATATACGTAATGTACTCGTTAAAGTCCTAAGAATATCATAAGAAAACTACTTATAGTTTAGGGTATGTCGACGTAACGCTGGTCGTCCATTACCCTACTTAGGTAGTAGAAATATGACTGGGACGGGGCGTTACAATATCACTAGGCTTGATTCACCATGAGAACCCATTTAGTTTAGTATATGAGAATCTTATACGATATAGGTAAGATCGATCCTTTGACTTGAAGTTATCACGATATCTCATTATAAGCTTTATGTACTTTGATACTCGTTTCGATGGACCTAGTAAAGGGTTGCGTGCATACTATTCATTGGGTGCATTAAAAATCTATGGAGATAGGTGGATGACTAAGATAGAACATGTCATTCTTTGTATGCTAAATGAGTCATTATATTGTATTTCGATAAATGTCCGCTTAAGAAATTTATGACCACGATAGAAATTACCAATAGAGCATAGTTGATTTACTCTAAGAGCTAAGATATTTAAAAATAAAAAAAACTTGTATGATTATAATCGAATTGACTAATAACTAAGTTAGAGATCACACTCGTGATAAACCGATATCGAACCGAATTGTATGGCAACTATGCTCGTAAAAGGTAATTACATATTAATTAATCCTCCCGGAGAACTCGGGTAGTTATGATGTTTTACTAGAGGCCAATCTTGATTTATGTATTAAGAAATAAAAGAAGTGTCTTTTATTATTAATACATTGCTAACATATCTAGGAGCCTATTGAGTCATATGCATAAATTTAAGCATTCACATAATAAATGAGAAGCGAAAATTTTGAAAAAGGTTTTCAATTTTGAAAGTTTCCTATTTTGAAAAAGCTTTCGAAAATAGAAAGTTTTCGAAAATGAAAAGTTTCCTAAAATGGAAAGGTTCTATTTTATAAATCAGTTTTCTAATTTAGAAGTTAGTTCCAAATTTGAAAGTAATTATATAAAAAGAAAATTAATTTTCTAATTTAGGTTTAAGGGTAATTTGAAAAATCGTTTCCTAATATGGGTCTCCTAAAAATATCTAATTTAATTTATTTGAATAGTCTAAATTAATTAGTAATTAATTATGCCAAAAGAGTTTGGACTAATAGGTTTAATTAAAAATCCTATAAGATATTTTGGTGGGAGGATAAACATGAACTTTATTAGATAAAGATCGTGGTTTAAAAGGATCCGATCAAAAAGCTCATACACATAATAACTCTTAGGCCTTGGAGAATTAGGAAGCAACAACCAAGAGTCCCTCGAAGACTCATTGCCACTACTTCCTTGTCCTTGGAGGACAAAGAAGACACTCCCCTATAAATATAAGGGGAGGTGCGACAAAAAGAGGCAACTAGCGAGGGCTACATGGCAAAAAGAAATAAAAAGGAAAAAATATTTTTCTCCTCCCCATACACATAAATGCCATATCTCCCTTCTCTCTTAGGGTTGTTGCAAAATATCATTGAATTGATTTCAAAAGAAAAAACACTAAACAAGTCGGAAAAAAATGGAGTCGGCACCTCGTTACTTTTGAGTGCTTCTTGTATAGGTGCTTAGATTGCGTGGATTATTGATAGAGGCCAAACACTTGGATGACTTTTTTTTTTTTTTTTGCAAAGGTTAAATTCTATGCTATAAGAGGTAATCCTTTACTTATGCTTTAATTCATGTATGTATGATTAATTGATTCAACGACTTGATCTTGGGAGCCTTAGATGGAGAAATTTTTTTTTTTTAATTCTATACTTTCATAGGATGCATGATCCTTCATAAGTTACAACCGACGATAATAAGAGGTCCGTTTGAAAGCCAATGAGTTTGAAGCTTTAGAAAAGAGATAATCGATGAGTTTGGAGCTTAGGTTGCCATAGCCAACCGATTTGGAGTTTTAAGAAGCTATAGAGGAGATGAATAACGAGAATATGGAGCTTAGGAATCCATGATTGATGGGTTTGGAGCTTTAGGAAGCTATAGGTGGCGATTTGGTAGGTTTTTGGAGTTAAGGTCAATAACTTTTGTGGGTCTTTAAAAGTGAAGGTCGACGAGTATTAGATTTTAGAGAGTTATAGCCAGCAACTATGAAGGTTTTGGGAGTTCGTTTTGTGTTTTAGGATGATGGGTGCTACATGATTCTTGTTGTGAAATAAAAAAATGGCTTTATTTCCTTTTGGTCGAAGAAGAAGAAAAAAATGCCTTCCTCGAAGAAAGAGGAAAAATGGCTTTTATAGTGCGGTTTCTTATAGGTTTGGATAAAAATCTAATTTAGCTTTCTATTTCTCATTTTTTTCCCCTCGATTTAAAGATTTATCTCTTTATTTTCTCTCTAGACACTCTTCCAATTGGAATTCTTTTCAATTAAGCCTCTCATTATTTTTTCTTTGGTCTTAATCTCTTATATCTTTAATTGAACCCAAATTCCAATCTTTTAAATTATCTCTTTCGTTTTCCTTTCCCTTCCCTCTCCTTTTTTTTTTGTTTAAAATTCAAAATTGGAAGGGAGGGTTTACAAATCTAGGTTTTAACACATCTTATGAAATAAAGAGTCATCATTTTATTTTTATTTAAAAAAAATCTATTTTAAAACAAATTTGATTCCATTTGTCAATGGATGAGATTGACCAAAAGCAAACCAAATGGTGTGTTTGGGAACTTTTAACATTAAGGGAAGGAGCAAATGGTTGCATTTGGTACATATTTTGATAAAAACAAGTCAATTTTGAAAGTAGTATGTGGTTTAAGAACTTGTACTTTTTATATACAAACATCATGGTATGCAAAAATAAATAATAAATTTGATTTTACCTTCATGACTTTTCTTAGATTTATTGTGCTTTACAATATAAACCCTAAAGTAGCACACATTATAAGGAAGCGTAATGTAGGGACAAGAGACAAGCCTAAAGAGAGATGAATATAGCTTGATAAAAACTTGAAACAAAACTTAATACAAATAAAGAGCTTGAACGGTAAATTAAAAATGTAATAATGTAAAGAGATAGACGTAGAAAAATCAAATATAATAATTTATCATGGTTCAATTCATTTGGTGTAAATTAAATCCCAAGATTCACTTGGGATTTTTAAATCTACTAAAAATCCTCTTATAGACAAAGACAAAACCTTTTATAAACTCTTTTTTTTAGATCGAAGAGAAATCCACTTATTGTAGTCCTAAGTTTGCTTATAATCAAGATGTATCCAACACTTGTATTTTTCTTTTACTAGAGATTGACTCGAAAATTATATAGAATTATATTTATGTAAAGGAATAAAGAGATTGAACTTACCAAAGTTATATAAATTAATCTTGAAAAGATTTGTTTTTATAACATTTATGTATAAGTTGGGAAAATAAATTGAGAGAAATTTCACAATGAGATTGAAATTGATAATTTTATAAGGAAAACTTTCTTCTCGCCTAAAGAAATATGGTTTAACGACACTAGATCTTGGAGAGTTAAATATCACACTATTTTTAGTCATCACTTCATAATTTAAACTTTTGAATTGGAATAAATCTTTAACATAATATTAGAGATTTAGTGATAAAAAATTACGAGTTCAAATTTCATTATTTATATGCTTCGTGAGATGTGATGGTTGTTTGTGATTCGTTTTTTGTATTTGCTTTTGGTTATTTTTGTTCACAATCATAATGCATATTTTTTTTATTGTTTCGTGAACCCACAAGCCCAGCTTCGATTTTTTTAGACTAGTTCATTCTAAATTGAAAACCAACGGAGTTAAAATCGGATGCTTCCAGTTACCATCTTTTTATAACACTTACGAAGTAAAATCAAACACAACTTAGGTCCTCATCAATTTGTTTGAGACAAATATTACAGTAGTGCTCGGTAATTGGAGGGACTACACAATGCGATTAACTAAATTAAGAGCTAACTTCCAATATTTTTCAAAAGAATCGCTCCGCTCGACCCCAAAATTCGAACTCACTTTCCTATGTGATAAGTTGTAAATAACAAAAATCATCAAGTGAAATAAGAAGAAAATCATTTAGTGTATATGGTTACCGGGGCAGCTTGTTATATGCAATGGCGAAAGTCTTGGGTTTGCAACGAGTTCGTTACAAGTAACACAACCGATCAAGTTACAATTTTGTTCACTAAAGCACTCTCTTCTTCTTGGTTTCCAATGCTCAAAGACAAGCTTCGTGTTCTTGCTACTCCCATAAGCTCAAGAGAGATTGCTAAGAAACTTAAAATGACTAAGGATATAAAAAAGGAAGTAAAGCCCGGTGGTTTATTGTAATTGGCTAAACAAAATTAGACCGAGCTCGATTTAGGCTCAATCCATGAACATGCTTTTTCTTATGGTATCGATTTTGGACAAAGAAAATCCTTTGGGTCTTGTAAATTAAAGATGGTATAATAATATCCAATGAAGGATAAAATTATGGATTTATTGATGAAACATGTTTGATGGTAATAAATGTGTATATTTTCATAGGTATGTTTTTCAATTTAATTTTTCATGAAAACTTCAATTTTAGTATTTAAGATTTTGTAATTTTTACATACAATTTATTTATTTTCCAAGGTTTTTATCTGTCTTTTGAAATTAAAAAAAAAATGAGTAAGAAAAAAATTATAAACGAACAATAACAAATCCAAGCATAAGTAAATAAAAAAAGAAAAGAAAAGAAAAAAACACCGTATATTATTAGATTTCCTAAAAAATATCATATTCATAAAGTAGAGACAAGAGTGAACTTTTTAAAATAAAGTAAAACAATTTCCAACTTAGATAAAAAAAAATCAATGAATATAATTTTTTTTTAAAATAGCAAAGTTTGTTTAATATATAAATATGGTTTAATTTTAATCAATTCGTTTCTTTTTATAAAATTTGAAGCAATAAAAACCCGACACTTATCCCTCATGTTTTTTTTTAAATTAATTTTATTAGTTTCACCATTGACTGAGCTACGGAGGGACCTCTCGTTGTCCAAGAAATAAAATCATAGAAATTTAATTATTTAAATTGAAACCACAAAAGTGTTTTTTGTAAAAAAATCAATACCGGGTAATTTGGGATTTTCAAGTTTTTCTTAATTGTTGAAGTGAATAGATTTGTTGGGCTAAATAATGAGAATAGTTTTTTTAACTACATAATTATCAAATAAATTTGAAGTGATCAAAACTCGAAACTTGTTTCATAAAAAAAAATAACTATCTAAACAACAACTAGATTAAATATGTTTGTAATTTTTTATTTTTTAAATGTAAATGAAATTAAGAGAAATTGATTTTTCAAATGGATGGGCGCAAATGGACCAATGCGGGGCCGACTTAATGGCCTATGCCTAGTGGCCCCTATAGAAAGGAGGGCCCCAATTAAAATTTTACCATAAACTTACATCCTAAAAGAATGAGATAAATTAAAAGTTGTAGCTTCCATTTTTATTTACGTAAAAGTTTCGGAAAAATATTTGTGAGTGAAATAATTTTTAGATCTTCAAATTTTTTTATTATATTTCTTTCTTTCTCCAAATAATCGGGGATCTCTTATAAAACCTTTTCTAATTAATTTGGCAGAAAAATCGAAGGTAATTTTTTAATTTATGCAAATAAAATTATGTATATAAATCATATAATATTTTATTTTTTTCTCAATTTTTTTTTATTTTCTCGTGTGATTCTCTCTAGGTTTACTTGATTAGGCGTGACAAGCAAATATAATCGAGTGCCAAAGTTTCTTATTTTTTTTATAATTATATTTTAATTTTATTATTTGAATAAAATGTCTACTAGAAAGTATGAATGCGAATATGAAAAACGTAAGAAAAAAGAAAGGTAGAAGAACTAATTCAATCTCAAAAAGGTGCACTTGATAGATTTGAGAAAAAATTGTTTAAATCTTGAAAACTTTCTAAAGTACGATATGCTTTCTGATATTGATGGTTTAGATTTATTTTCAGAATTAAAAGTTTTAAAAGAAATTATAACTATGGAAATGAAAACACTACTTACCGTACTAAATTTTATAAAAGAGGTAAATTCTTTTCCAAATGCATGGATAGCATATAGAATACTATTAACTATCCCTCGTTATCGTAGCTTCGGCTGAAAAAAGTTTTTCAAAATTAAAATTAATAAAATCTTATTTACGTTCAATTATGTCGAAGAAAGATTAAGTAATTTGGCTATATTATCAATTGAAAAAAATTTGCTTTGTAAACTTGAACACAAAAATTTAATTAAAGATTTTGCATATCAGAAAGTAAGAAAAATATATTTTAAATAATGTTTAATATTTATTTATTTTAAGAAATAGTCTCTAAAATATTATTTTGTCTAAGGCCACGTATGTTATAGAGCCGGCCCTAGACCAACGCCATGTCAATTTTGGGGTCAATTGACAGCATATAAAACATAAGGGGTAGGAAAATTATTTGGCACAACTAAAGGGGCAAAAAGGTGTTTTTGCTTATTTTCTTCTTCTTCTTCCTCTTTTTTTTCACGACACGTGCTCTGATCTCGAAGCCACTTAAAGAATAAGAATTTACCTAGCTGCTAAATAGCGTGCTTGGCTTTGCAGTTTGCAATTCATTTTGATTTTTTGAGTGTCAAAAATGGCTTCTACCTTCTTCAGGAGACTAGCTAACGCCCCTCCAATTTCATTTGGAAGTCAGCCCAAGTCCGCTTTTGGAGCAATCGCTGCAGTTACTGGTGGAATTTCTTATTTGTACTATTACTCCTCTCCAAGTTTGGTAATCTCCCATCTGGGTTTTCTTTCTTTCAAATCACACTCATTTATGGTTGTTAAAATGGATATTATTAGCTAGGGAAGGCTGATGATAATCATAATTGATTGATTTTGAGATGGGTGTTCGCTTTTTTTTTTTTTTTTTTTTTTTTTTCAGTTTTGAATGCAAAATGTAATTTAATATTTTGAAATGCTTTTTGATTTTGACAATGTAACAGGCTCATTTAGAAGAATTGAAAGTAGAAGGCAGTCCAAAAGTTGGTGAGTCAGTTTTCTCTCCCCTCCCTTTAGTTCATGAGATGGGATGCGGCTATCCTGTTTTGGAAATTATATTGATGCTTGCTTGTTGTCTCTCTTTTCAGCTCTCAATCCAGATAAATGGATTGAATTTAAGCTGCAAGACACTGCCAGAGTTAGCCATAATGCTCATTTATTCAGGTCTGCTCTCTTAGCTCAATCACTTTTTTTTCTTTTTTGCCCCTGTTGTATATTGAACCGATTTTGGGTTATTCTGGAGCACATTATCCTGATGTGTGTAAGAAACTGATATCTAGGCAAATGTTACTTTAGTTGTTAATTATGTTCCATGCCTATAATAGTGACTTGTTTCCTGCCTTTTTTTGCTTTCGAATGTTAGGTTTTCATTTGATCCTGCTGCAAAGTTGGGTTTAGATATTGCTTCATGCATTATTACAAGGTATGTTTTATATGCTTTTGTTGTTTATACTCAAAGAAGCTTGTTCTAATACTTCTATATCTTTTCTGTAGATTTTGTTTTTTAGGATCAAAAGAGGCTTTAAAGTAAGTGTTTCAGTTCTTTCATTGCTTTGACGTGTTCTTGTAACTGCAGGGCTCCATTAGGACAAGATGCTGAAGGAAAACCAAAATATGTTGTACGCCCGTGAGTCTCCCTGTTGAAGATTCTAACATTGCTTGATTCAAGTTTTTTGTTTTTTTTTCCCCCTCTCAATATGGTGCTTGATTTCTTTCAGCTGTATTTCTTCATGGCAAGGCTCATTTTCCTTAGATTGTGTATGCCCCCTATTTGAAATATCTTGATGCCCTTTATTTGTCAGAGCAAAAGTTGACTGCTTACAAGTTTTTCTTGATACCTGAGTACTGAAGTTGTTTTTAGAACTGGATGTCTTGAATACCTAGGATGGAGCTCCATCCGAACTACACTTGCTATTGCATTTGTAGGCTCCTTGACATGCAGAATTTTGACCACCAAAGCCACTGTATCTCCTCTCTCCTCCTAGGAAAAAAAGGAAGATAAATAGTTTCATGTTAAAATGTGGTGTCTATGGTTCTTCTTTTGAAATGATTTTGTTGGCAACATTGTTAGTTTGTTCTTGGACTGTTCAAAGTTAATCTTGTTTAACTTATTCTCTATGCAGGTATACTCCTATATCAGACCCAGATTCTAAGGGATATTTTGATTTATTAATCAAGGTATTCTGTGATAGAAGTGTTTAGCTATTTTTCCTCACATAGTTCTCAGTTTAGACTATTAAAGATGACCTTGTATCACTATTTAATGCTCCTCATCTGGCATTTTTCTCCCATGCCTTTCAAATTGTTGCAGGTGTATCCTGAAGGAAAAATGAGTCAGCATTTTGCTACCTTAAAACCTGGAGACGTTGTTGAAGTGAAAGGGTAGGTTATTCACAACCATAAGCTAACAGATCTTTACTGTACATTGTCTTTGTCACTGATGCCTTTTTCTTGTTGCAGGCCCATCGAAAAGCTCAGATATTCTCCCAATATGAAGAAGCACATTGGCATGGTAAGGAATTGTCAACTCTCTGTCTGTTCTTCTAACCATGGCTAATATGTGTTTGTGAAAAGCCATTCATCTTATTTACATTAAATAATAGTGGGTTAGCAGTCCAATTCTCCATGTACCATGAAGGAAAAGATTTGCTACCTCATTTTTTGTTCTTATTGCAAGGTCCATTTACAAACAACATGTCCATTAATTCATCAAGAGTAATTATCATAATGCATGACACTATCCAGTTTGATGACGTCTGATTGTATCATGTTCTTTCAGATTGCAGGTGGCACTGGCATTACTCCAATGCTTCAAGTAATTGAGGCTATACTGAAGAATCCCGATGACAACACTCAGGTGACACTGTCTATATGTCATTTTCTGTGGTCATTAGCTTCTGCCCATTGAATATGTAACTTTGTATTTTCCCTCATACTATAATAATGATTTGAATGGTTCTGTTAGCATCAAATATTATATAAATATGTCATAATATTCATTTCACACAAAAATTTGTTACAAGATCATTTATTTATGTAGATCAATCATGTTCACTAATGTTTTCATGAAGTCTTCTCACCAAAAATAGTAGCAAATTGTTGATCTTAATTTTTTGCATAACAGGTATCGTTGCTTTATGGCAATGTCTCCCCCGATGACATACTTCTTAAACAGAAGCTTGACTTTCTTGCTGCTAGCCATCCAAATTTAAAGGTATCAGTTGTTTGAATTTGAAAATTTTCTGTATCAGTTTAAATACAGTTATTCTTCTCTGATGAAAAATCCTTAGTTCTTTTTTCTTTTATTTAAAAAATCCCAGATATTCTACACTGTAGACAATCCATCGAAGAACTGGAAAGGAGGTTCAGGTTACATTTCAAAAGATATGGTTGTGAAAGGCTTACCTCGTCCGAGTGATGATACACTTGTCCTGGTAAGTGTCAGTTTGTAACTCCTGCTTCTTAGCCATCATCAAACATAGCTAGTTCAACAGTGGAGGCCCAGGGAGGCAGGAAGGGGGCATTGCCCACTTGGGCTAAAAACATTAATCATGTTTCTCGCTCCGAAGCTGAGCCTAATAAATTCATTGATCTGGTATATTGGTTTAGGCTTTTTCCTTCAATAATGTGGGGTACCCGATATACACACATTAATATCTTGGCAAGTTTAAATTTGCATGTAGATTTTTTTTTTTTTTTTTAACCCACACATCTAAGGCTCCTAGCAGACTTGCTAGGATTTGAACCTGTGACCTCTTGTTGCAAGAGATCACTACCATTGGGCTACAAGCTCTTTGGTAAATTTGCATATAGATAATTACACATTCAAACGCCCAAAAATATATTTACACAATCATCTAGGCATACTTTTACAGGTATTATTATTTCAACCTTGTTTTGCATATGTTTTTGGCCTCCCCAAGAAAATCCTCCATGCTCCATCACAGTGTTTTCTTTACTGAACACTTTTATAAAAATTCTTTGCATCTTCAATTAGAGCTGCCAGATCGACATTATCCTTCATTCACGCAGGCAATTGCTGTAACGATCTATAACCTGTCTAATACTTTTTCTTTCATAGCAGATTTAATGAAGCCTTGTTCAAATATATACTGCTTCTTGATGTTTGGACTTTCTTACGAGTTACAGATATTCTTTTTTTTTTTTTTTTTTTGTGTAACAGATTACCTTTTTCTATGATTTTGCTAAACTCACTGAGCAAGTTACATAGCATTCATAGAATTACGAAACAATAATCACTATTTCTTGGCTACACTTCAAAGGACACCCTCTAAGTTTAGGATAGTTCTTGACTTCGATTTTCTTTAATTGAGTTATATAAATTTCAACTCACTGTCAGTGTTGTCCTTTCATTCATTCCATGAAGCGAATAGACTATTGTGTTCTTGCATGACAAAAAAAAGTACTCATTCATATCAGCTGTAAACTTGTTTTCTTTCTTCCAATAATAGTTGTTGATGTGGAAATTGGAATAAGGTTGTACCTCATTTTGAATGGCCTCGCTCTCCATACTGGTTGCTCTTTCAGGTGTGCGGACCTCCTGGGATGATGAAACATATATCGGGTGATAAGGCTGCAGATCGTTCACAGGGAGAGGTATGGACTTGTGTATTCTGCTTTTTGTTAATTTTTGACGATTCAGCAGTTTGTCGGTTTGTTAATACTTGATATTTGCTCTGTTGCAGCTCACTGGCCTACTAAAGGAAGTTGGATACACAGAGGAAATGGTTTACAAATTTTAATAGAGGCATTTAAGCAGCTTAGAAAGGCTACTTTCTGATTTCTACTAAATTTTTTTTGTAATGAAGATTTTCAGAAGAAACTCACGTCAAAACTCAAATTTCAAAATATGGAATAATTTGGCTGCGGTATCTAGATGCCAGGCTGATATAAGATTTTGTTCGCGTAGCCCAGAAGAGTTTATGCCTGTTGTGGCAAATTTAACGTAGCTTATGCATGATACAGTTTCATGACTGTGTGTAGGTCTTTTTGGGGTTAATTACCTTTGTCAAGAACCTTGATACTAAGGGAATTTTGCCATTTAATTGCATGTTTCATAAGAATTCTCAACAGTCAAGTTGTACGGTAGATGACAAGAGAGCCCGTCAATAAATTTAAATTGATCAAAGGAGATACTTTCTTTACTGTGTTGGGCGACAAGACTCTTGATTTTCCATTGATTCATTTCATATAATTAACGATGCAGTCTTTATAAAACATCGTTTAGCTGCACAAATGTTCGAAGTTAATTAAGCATCATTGTTTAGCTGCACAAATGCTCGAAGTTCATGTTTTTCAAATCAGAGGAAAGAAAGAGAGGAAAACTTACTATATTTAGAAAGATGGGTCGAAATTGAGGGAGAGGAATAGGAGAAATTTTGAGAAAGATTTATACAGAAAACTGAATTGCTTCAGCTAGTGAAATGTGAAGGTGATCGTTAAATTTGGTGAAATATGTTTTCCAAGGGGCAATCCAAGAGGAAGGGTGAATTGGGTTTTTTCCCAAAAAAAAAAAAAAAAAAAAGCCCACAGAAACCACTGCTCTACAACAATGGCCTTTTCAATCTGCTCTACAAAGACTTCCTCTTTCCCTTCCTCATCTCAGCGGTTCCTGTTGCCTTTATTATCTCTATGGAGCTAGCCAAGCCTCCAACCCACGTGTACCACTAACACAGCACCGGATTCTTTCGCGAGTGCGTCAAGCGGGACGATCTCAACCGTCGATTCATGGTCTCCTTCATGGGCGGTGGCATCGGCGAGATTGCTGTCGAAGATCACTCCTCGTCATCGGAAGAGACTATTTTAAAGGAAGTTACGGTGGTTAAAGACGCTGAGTTGACCGGACTTACTGGACCAGGTACGCTGATGTCCTTATTCTCATATTTTTATTTTCTTCTTTCAATGCCTTTCTTTTATTTCAAAAGTTAATTATTTAATTATTTGATCAAATAATGTTTAATTTAATATTATTTTTAAGAAATAATTGTTTTCATCAATATTTTTATAATATCTATTTTTTTATTTTTAAAATAAATTAAAAAATAACATAAAATTAAATAATTAATTTTTGAAATAAATAAGACTAATTAACTCGTTATTAAATAGAGAGACTAATTTATAATTTAGTCGCAATTTGGTATGAGCCTGGCTCCGAAGCGGATTCAGCTAGGGCCTCCACTAAAGGAGGAGAATCTGACAGAAAGGACAAATGTGCTTTCATTGTAGTCATTGCCCTGCAAGATATTAAGGAAATGATAGGTTCTTGATGCACTTTTTCTATCGAGTTTGCATCTAGTAAAATCAGCATCAGAATACCCCACAAGATCAAAAGTTAAAACTCTAGGATACTATAGTCCTATGTCAGCAAAATAATTCAAGTATCTAAAAATTCTTTATACTACACTCAAATGAGATTCTTTGGATTAGATTGAAATCTAACACACATACAGTCACTGTACGTTATGTCAGGTTTGCTTGTAGTAGGATAAAACAAAGATCCAATCATACCTCTATAGAGTTTTTTATGGACACGAACACCTTTTTCATCATAGTCTAGTTTGAATAAACTTGCTATAAGTGTCGTGAAACTTCTAGCTATTCCAGACTTCTTAATAAAGGTTTTATTATACTTAGACTGACTAATGAAGATCCCATCTACTGTTTGTTTGATTTGTAATCCTAAAAAGTGGTTGAGTTCACTCATCAAGCTCGCCTGAAACTCCTTTTGCATGATAGTTTAAAAATATGATCTTCGAATTTTGGATTCTCAAAGCCTAGTGGTCGAGAAACATATACTTCTTCATTTATAAAACCATTTAAGAAAGCAGATTTTACATCCATTTGAAATGGCTTAAAGTTTTTAAAATATGCATATGCACATAACATTCTAATTGCTTCTAATTTAACTACTGGAGCAAAAGTTTCATCAAAGTCAATACCTTCTTCTTGTGAGTATCCTTGAACTGATAAATTGGCTTTGTTTCTTATTACTTCTCCTTGCTCATTTGTTTTGTTCATTAAAATCCATTTAGGACCAATAACCGCATGATTCTTTGGCATTAGAACCATTTTTCGTACATCATTTCTTTCAAACTGATGAGGGTCTTCTTGCATTGTACTTATCCATCCTTCATCATTTAAAGCTTTTTCAATCTTCTTTGGTTTGATTTAAGACAAGAAGACCATGTTATTGATTTTATCCTTCAAAAGAGATCTTGTCTGAACTTTTTTTTGTTATGTCACCAATGATATGCTCTTTTGGATGATTGCTTGAAAATTTCCAATTTGTTTTGGGTTCAACAATCTTTATTGTGGCATCTGCTGTTTCTTCTGTTAATGAGCTTAATTGTTCAGATATTTTACCTTCGACCTTCTCTTCTGATATATACCTGCATCATCATCATTTTTTTTTTTTTTAAATTATAAATTATATAAGCCTTGTTAGAATAGAACTATCTCAAGAATATCCCTTCCTCTGATTTAGAATCAAATTTGTCCAAACTCTTCTTTCCACCATTTAGGACAAATCATTTACAACCAAAATCATGAAAGTAGGAAATATTAAGAATTTTACCTTTTCATAGTTATGGTTTCTTGTTGAGAATAGGTCTAATTGATACTCTGTTTAAAATATAACAAGCAATACCTACATCTTTTGTCCAAAAGTAGCTAGTAAGATTTCTTTCATTCAACATTGTTCTTTTCATTTCTTCCAAGCCTCTACTCTTTCTTTCTACATCTCTATTTTGTCATGGAGTTCTAGGAGCTGAGAGAGTGTGATTGATACCATAATTTTCACAAAAAGATTCAAAAAGATAATTTTTGAATTCAGCTCCATAATCATTTCTAATATATACAATGGTAAGTTGCTTTTCATTCTGAATTTTCTTTGCAAGCTGAGAAAATAAATGGAATTCATGATTTTTATGAGCTAAAAGTAAAGTCCATGTAAATCTTGTAAAGTCATCTACTATAACAAGAGCATACTTATTTTCTCCTAGGCATGCTGAACTAGTTGGTCCAAAGAGATCAAGATGCAAGAGTTCAAAATGTCTAAAAGTAGAAACATAATTCTTGCTTTTGAAGAAAATTCTGGTTTTCTTTTCTTTGAAGCATCAAAAAAATTGTTATTTTTAAAATTGATTTTAGGGGAACCTTTTACCAAGCCTTGTCTGTGCAGCTATGAAATAAGGTCAGTACAAGCATGATCTAACCTTTTATTCCAAAAGTGTGAATCATTATTAAAAACAGCTAGACAGCTTTCAAAGTTCATATTAGAGTCATCTAAATTTATCACATAAATATTGTTCACCATATGATCAATGAACAAGATACTATGATAAAAAAAAAATGCTTTCAACAACATATAAAGCAGATTCAAAAGTTACTCTATAATTTTTATCACAAAGATTACTAATGCTTAAGATGTTGTACTTAAGGCCTTTTTTAACTGAAAGAACATTCTTAACATACGATGTCTTATCTTTGCCAACCTTACTTGCTCCTAGGATTTTACCTTGGTTGTTATCTTCAAAAATAATTGAACCTGTCTTTTCTTTAAGGATTGAGAACTTAGTTTTATCTCCAGTCATGTCTAGAGCAGCCAATGTCTAGGTACGATACATTTGATTTTTTTTTATATTTTTTTAAAGTTTTTGAATAAACCTGCAACATACTGTTTTGACATTTTGATTTTGGTAGCCAAAGGTATTTGAGTCGAGGGGGTTAGCCCAAATCGATGGAAGAGGTACAGTTTCATTCACAGTCCATACAAATTTAACAGGTCTAATAATACTGGTGCATAAAGCTTTGTTTCTAAAAGAAAAACTTCGTTTTTAATAACCTTGGTGATTACAATGAAAGCAAGTAATCTTGCGTGAGATAGTTTTTAGGTTTTTTATAAACTCAAGTTTTTCAGGTTGCTGATTACATGCATCAAAACTCAAGCCATGTTTATCAAGACTGTCTTTGAGAACCAATAAGCTTTTCAAAATTTCTTTTTTCTTCAGTAAAAGTAAAGATTGTTTTCTCCAAATCTTTTATTTTTTTTTCTTTCAATTCAGTGTTTTTCTTTGCAAAATTTTCGATATCTATCTCTGAGTTAGAACCGTTGCAAAGCAATTTTGACTCTAAAATCAGCTTTTTATTATGCAAATCAACAATCTTTTCTCTTAAGATGTCATTTTCATTCAAAATAGAATCACTTTAAGATTTTAAAGACATGTTTTGTTCTAAAAGAGTTTCGGTCTTCTTTTTTTTTTTTTTTTTTTTTTTTAAATAGGTTTAGTTCTTGATTCATATGAAGAATCTGTTTGTTAAAAGCCGCATTTTTTTTTTAAAGAGAACTTTTAAATTCTTTTGAAATTTCCTAAATAAATCATGCAGTTCATGAAAGTTACCTCTTCATATGTTTTACCTTCTTCAGTATCATCTTTGACCATCAAACATTGAACTCCAATAGTGCCAAATATTTCTTCCTCACCGTCTGTTTCTTACCCATCATCTTTACTCCAACTTTTTACAATCATCACATTCCTTTTGAGCTTTGCATTAACTGTCTTCACTGAATTGATTGTGTGATTTCTCTTTACCAGAAGGCGGACAAATGCATACTATCTAGGTTTATTGCACTCAAAACATATGATTGTATCTTTATTGGAGTCATTCTTTCTAGTTGGTTTCTTTCCAAAACTCCTTTTCTTTTTGAGGAACTTTTCAAACTGTCTCATCAACAGTGTCATATCTTCTTGATGTTCATTGTCACTGTTAGTTTCTGCCTTGTGATTACTTTTAAATGCAATCTCCTTTTTCTTTTTGTTGGAATCGTCAGCATCATCATTTAGTGTTATTTTGGCGATCCATTCAGTTCATCCAAATTCTGAATACATTCGAAGTAATCTTTACAAAACCGAATTTCATGATACATCATATGATTGTAGGCATTAAGAATTTTTCAGCTTCTTTCCTTAATATTAAAGGCATTTTGGTACAAAAAAATTTAAAAATAGATTGTTGGAAGGTAAAAAAAAAAAAAAAAAAAGGAAGAGAGACAAGCCCAGGCCCAGCAGACCTGTGCACCAGGCCAGGCCCGACTGCTTGGGCTTGCTTGAGCAGGCCTACAAGCTAGGCTAGCACCGCTTGGGCCTACTTCACCAACTGAAAAGAAAAAACACAAACCCGCAACATTTGGCAAATTCAAATTCGAGAAGCTTTGTTGGAAAGTTGCCGGTCTTGTTTCAAACTTCAAAAAACTCATTTCGAACGTTATTTTTTCCTTCAAACACTTTTCAAATGACCGAAATAATATCGATAAACTTTTTTAAAATCTTAAAAATTATTTTAATACACATTAAAATAAAAAAATCAAATTAGAAAATTCAATTATTTTTTTACTTCAATCTACTTTCTCTTTAAGATAAAAAAAAAGAAAAAGAATATCATCAGCTAAAGTGGTCGGAATATGTTTAGCTAGAATCCTCTCTCTCTCTCTCTCTCTCTCTCTCTCTCTCACTCTCACCTCCCTTCTGTTCTTTTCTCCCTCCTCTTTACATGTAGGGATCATAGTGTATTATAAATAAAGTTATAGATCGAAATAAAATTTTTAGAAATATCAAGGATTAAATTGTAAAATTTTGTAAAATATGCATATAATTGCATGCAAAAAAAAAAAAAAAAAAAAAAAAAAATATATATATATATATATATATATATATATATATATAAAAATAAAAGGAGCTTAGTCTATAGTGCAACTGAGCGTGAGGTTAGAGTACTTGCACAATAAACCCTTCAAATCTTTTAGTTCTTTTTTGTAATTTGTAATGCTTGACACAAAATGAAATAATTTGAACGATGCAACATTAGAAAATGAATAAAAAAGATAGTGACCACATGTTTAATTGCAGCGTATGCCTGGTGATTTTAGGAAATTGTCAATTGAACTCTGCATTTTTTTTTCAATGCTATTAACCTCTCTTGGTTTGAGAAACGTGGCACGTTGGCCCTTTCATCCATCGTCCATCCAATTTTTTTTATGTTAAAATTTGAATTAACAGGAGCTACTAGATACATGTCACGATATTATAGGGACCTTTTTCATAAATTTTCATTTTAGTTCTTATGATTTTCACAAAAATTATTTTATTATATATATTGTGGAAAATGCCAAAAAAACTTTTTAACTATTTTCATTTAACATTTACCTTCAATCTAAATAGAAAAGAAAAGAATCCACATATACTATCAAGAGAGCTATCATGGTCATCACAATAATAACAACCATAGATATTGAAATAAAAATAAAAATAAAAATTCAAAGCTCTAATAAAAGCAAATTCAACAAATTATATATTAATGACAAATATCGTTTAATACACTGTTGACTTTATACTAAATATATATTTAGTATGATGTAGTGAATCATGCGACGTTAATGATTGATAATATTATTATATTTGATTGTGTAATTTCAAAATTATGATGTAATAGACTATTATAAATATACAATTGTTATGATTAATCAAATTACAATTAGTAATGAGCATTACATAGCAATAATAATAAAAAAGCTATGCAATCAACCATTACATGATTAAAGGTAATTTTATAGGGGCCAAATGTAATATATTTTATCATAAGGAACAATTTGTATTTTTCAGTAAAATAAGGGGAAAAAATTATTCCAAATAAGGACCAAATGTAAATAAAAATAAATTATGTGGAAAAAAATATTATTATGTTTTTTTTATAAATATTATAGGGACTAAAATAAAAATGTGTGAAAATCCCCTACCTAGATTGTGACATGTGTCCATTAGCGCTTACCAATTAAACATAATTCTAAGGGCACAATTGAAAGGATGGATGGATGAAGTGGCTTGTTGGACACATTTCTCATGGAATGGAATTTCTTAAATTATTTTTTTCTGTATAAAAGAACATGAATTATAACATCAATGTTGCTATCTATTTGGAGCCTACGAATAATAGGATCCCTTTACAACTGATTAAGTGCCTCTTGGCCCTTCTAAACGAATGTAATCATACATGACACCATGGAAGGGGCCATCACTTCTAGTCTGAGTTAGATAAATTGTATTCTTCCCATCGACAAGTTGAGAACCTGGCACGCTAATGCTATATAACCAGTACAACCCATGAATCCCATGTCTTGCAATCGCATTATCCTTTCCTATTGCTCCTGTTGTGAATAGTGGTCGATCGCTACTTGGATTGTTGAACCGAACCTTTTGACCAAATTACAGCAGTTCTATTAGTATTATTTGGTATAAGAGAATTGCATTTCTAGCAACAGGTAAAATGGTGGCAGATGATACATACCTGTATTTCGGATGCAGTAGCTGATGCCAAGGCTAATTGGAGAGTGTAATTTTCATTTCGGTTTATGTTTTGGAGTTCAAAGATAATCTGCCAGGTGGTGGGCTCGTACGTCGTATTTCCCACATCTCTGGTGTTGATCAGGTGTTAGAATTAGTTGCAGCGAAGTTAACTAAATAGCTTACAGGCTACAGCTAAAAGATTAAGCGAAACAAGTACCTGGTAACATGGGCAAAGAACCAGTCTTCAACATTACTAACACCAATGGTATATACGAGATCGTTGTTGGGATATAAATCAGAGTATCGGTTCCACAATCCATATTGCCTAAACCTGGACGTATAAACTGGTTATACAGATATATGGAAGGGAAGAAAAATCTGCAGCCGGAGTGTGTGGCAGTTTTGAGGAGGGCTTACTTTTCTGCCGGATCACGGTTGTACAATTTGTTCATCAGCGTTGGGTATCCCTCTGGCACATAGAACTCTGCAGCTGTGCGGTCAGGAATCCCAATATCCCACAGAGTAGGACCATTTCTTGGAGGCTCGTATATGAGGTAACCAAATTTGATCCTAGATCCTGCATTTTGGGTGTGTTAATCATGTTCTTAACCAGACCAAAAAGAAGGGAAATGAAGCCGACAGTATCATGGTTTAATTTTGAGCCAGTTTTAGCAATATATCCAAGTCCGCATTTTGACACACAGTATGCACCAATAGGCCAATTCCATTTTGATCCTGTTATAGGTCACTCTTGTCAAGAAAAAACAAAATTGCTTTTGAAGCCTATAGAAACTTCTTCAATGGGGTCTACTTAAGACCAGAAATAGCAAAATCAGCATAGAATCCACATCCAAGTAGCGAGTTGTTTCTATCTTTTAGCTTTACCGTCTCTTTCTCAATTTGTCCAGAATCTCAAATCTATATTTTCTTTTAAGAAAAAGGAAGAATTCCATACCTGGTTTAATGGTTATATCAGCATTATACTTGTAATCCCCAATGGTACCAGGAACCCATGCATACAAACTATAGTTCCCAGCTCTGACATTTTTAATTACAAAACGCCCATATCTGTCAGCTCGAATCCAGAATTGATAACCCTGAAAGAAGAACAATATTTTCAAAAGACGAAGAAGAAGATGGATAAATTTCTGAATATTTCAAGTTCAAGCTGACGTTACCTTGGCTTCTGTTTGCCATGAGCCCACATCTCCTGGCGCAGCCAACCCCACATAAGCAGATTTGGCATGCACTAACCTCTCACTGACGTATCTGAAATGGAAAAAACAAGAAGAATTATTAGCAAATATTTACTTTTAACAATTTCGGTTATCCGCAGTCACCATAGCATTACCGGTCTCGAACCAGTAATTGGCCCATGACAGTTCCGCGCTGATCTGAGGGAGGGAAATCTTGTGATCGAGGAAAATTGTATGGCCACCGTTTGACTTCTATCGACGTCTAATTATTCAATGAAACATCCCGTCACAGTCAATAAATGTATGATCCATAATTTCTCATTGGAATCAATATAGCAGAGTTAGCAGATTCGTAACCTGTTCTTTAGCATCTTCCCAAAGCATCGAGGGGTCTTCTTTCGGTGAAACAGAATTAAGATAGACAAATACGGGGCCAAGAACCTTTTTCCATGGCTCTCCATTTCTGTATGCTGTGTTTAAGTCCTTCCCAGCATAATGCGTGCTCGTGAACATCTACATTGGAATGAACGAATTAGACAAGCTGAACACAAGAAGTTAGCAAAACATTCAGACAGGTGACCCCCCTCAGCCGCAGCTTGTTTGACCACTAAAGGAATCAGACATAAACACGTATCACAGAGTTTGGATTAATTGATTGCTTACGTTGAGAACAACAGGGCCCACATGGGAAGTAAGATCTTGCTTGATTGGTCCACCAACGCGGAATTCATTACTGGGCGTGATCATCCAAAATCCCACAGGAGGATCTTCTGCCATCCACCCGTGCACCTTATTATCTTTGTCCTCGCATGAGTATTGGTACTTGTCATCTACCTGCATCTCGCATTTTCACGGGACTTTCAGAAAACTGATGCAAGAGACAAAAATCGACGAAAAATTTACACAATAATGACCCCCCAACAGAGGCTAGCGTGTGACAATCATGCCTGTCCCTTCTGAACTATATATGCTTGGCAAATAGAGAAATTACAGATACCTCTCCTCTAAGTTCTGGGTCTATCGGTTTGGTCAGGAGAACAGCTTCAGGATAGGCCAGAGGTTGACCAGTTTCTCGGTCTTCAGGCATGGGCATGGTCCTTCGCCTGGAGTCCGATAATGCCATGTAATGAAACCTGGCCATATAAATTTCAGACATTACATGTACAGTATATCAGATTAATACTTGGTTTCTGCTAGTACTAGTAACAGAGTAGTACTCATCAATTAATGGCAAAGTGAATAGATTTTGATTTTGTTTTTACTTGTCTTTTTGTAGCTTGAAAACGACTCTAATTTGATCCATGTCAACATCAGGCCATCCTTCTAAACGTTCCAATATGGTATATAAGTAAAGCCCTGACTGCCCACGCCTAACTATATACCTGCAGTTAAACATGAAATTAAATTAAAATGGAAGCATATTTTGATTCTGATGGTATTAAATTATTATGCAGAATATTAATTTAGACTTCACCTTTTGTCTACATTTAAAGGAACTGTGGACTTTCCAGTGGAAAGATCCCATGTTTTGGTGAAGGATACTTCCACTTGGTTTTCGTCTTCCATTATAACTTTAAAATCTGTTGCTACTAACCTGCAGGGAAGTAGAGATTTGAATTATGAAACAACTTTGTGATCTAATTATTTAAAGCTAGCTAGTGTCATAACACATGCAATCAAAACTGTGCAATTACGTACCCCTCTGCATTTGTATTGACACGCTATATACACACATGCAAGCCGTGTCATGTTTTTCAGAATATAATTAAGAGAATCTCAATCAACGTAAGTATCCTGATATCAATTCATTGAGAGAGAGAGAGAGAGAGAGAGATTTACTTGTCAAAGATGATACGATTTCCTGGCTTGTTCCAGACCACGTCCCAGTATCTGTACTTAAAAATATATGTAGGTGAAGACTAGCAATTAGTATAAAGTTAAAGATTATTGTGAATACTACTTCTCTCCCTAGCTACATTATTCTTACTCAAACAAATTAAAGAATTCTATAGAAAACTAAACAGATTTTGCACGATTAAAACTAAATGTTCGTACCCTCGATTATCTTCTTCGTTATTGATTTCAAGTACGTTGTCAATTCCTTTGTATTTGATTCCGGTAACATCACCATCTGGATTGGAAAGCGAGACTCGGACAAGTCCATTATCAATCACCACCTGAAAAAGCCCAAATAAATAAATAAATAAATAAATAAATTAGTAAAAATTGTTCAAGTGTACATGATGCATTAATATTCAATGGTTGTTTCATTGTTAATTAATTACGTGACGATTCGTTATATTTAGCTGAACTCCAGGAGCCCTCAAGCTGTCGTTCGTCCTTGGAATTTTTCTGCAGGTAAAAATACAATAACATACATTACCTCATCAATAAAGTTTAAAACAACGAAATTATTTGCAATATATATATCCCTTTTTATTTTCTATGCTTGTTTACATTCTCTAAGAACTGAAAAGGCAAGTCAAGCGTTATAAACATTTATGCCAAAAAAAAAAAAAAAAAAAAGCTGCTAAAGCCTGAAAGGGAAACGATTGAAAAGCCAGCAATTTTTTTTTTTTTTGGTGTATAGATATAATTATTGTCATAGTCTCACAAGCGTGCCCTGTTTTTGAAGGCAAACATGCAACTGCACAGCCTTTTAAACGTTGGAACTATAAATGGGTAAATTCTTATTAACATGGATTACTACCTAATCACGACCTTCATTAGTTTAATTGCTTAAAGTTTGAGAAGGGGCCGGGAGAGAACCAACTACTCTATAAGAGAATATGTAATTTAACTGAGAATGTGAACAAGAACAAGACAAGAATAGAAAAAAGCACAAAACTGTTGGCCACTATTTACCACAAAAAATAAGACCCATAAATTATTGAAGGAGAAGAAAAAGTTAACGTAAAAGTTGTTCTATGAATGTCTGCAATAAATTTACTGTTCCAAACTAGGAACAGTTGCAAGACATGTGAACATAACAATAATAATCTCATTACTGCAGCCCCTCTCTCTCTCTCTCTCTACACACCGATACGAACAAAAACAATTATAAAACGACAGCAAGAAGAGCTAGGGATGAGGAAGAACCTGACTGGGGTCTTCGCGAAAGCAGCTGTGAAGAAGAAGAAGAAGAACCAGACGACGAAGGGCAGATGACACCCACCACGGCAACGCACATTCTTCATTTTTGTGCTCACGAATTCTCCAACAAGCTAGACGAAACTCAAAAGCTGAGATAATTAAATATTGCATGCATAAACTTGGAAACAGCTGAAAGGAAATGAAGAGGATAGAAAATAATTACTACTATTAAACTAAGATTACCAGAAAACAGAAGATGCAGAGATACCTTACTTAATGCCAAAGTGTATCCAGAAAGTTGTTCTCCAAAGCAAAAGAAAGTACGCTATTAGAAAGGAATGAAGCACAACAAGGTATCAGATTGGAATAACTTTCATTTATCTTTTTGACTTAATTTCTTCATGGTTACTAATAACTGCTAATATATAATTAAATCTGCTCAATTTGCAACCTAGCTTATTAATCAGCTCAAAAACGGGCAAAGATAATCAACGGTATATAGTACGACGTCGTGATCTATGACCTTTTTAATAACTCAAAGAATGATTCTCAGGTGCTTTTATATGTGTTTACCACACTTGGGAGTTTTTTTAATATATGTTTTCCTATGTTAGAACAAGATGCCGAAAGGTCGACCAAAGGCGCTTTTTGTGGGTTTCAGGGTTGAGCTTCAAATAAGAGATTTAAGTCATCTTTTATAGAGGGCTCATTGGACGATTCGGCCACAAAAGAGAGTATCACGTTCTCTCAAACTCAAGAAAGAGAGATTTTAGTCTCCACACGCAAAAGTTGGTATACCATATTATTATTTAGCTAGCCACAAACCAAACTACAGGACAGTGCATCACGCGGTCAATAGGAAAACATAATCAATCCATTCAAAGCTCCTCATGCAACACAATTGACAATGTTGACACATTTTGGCAAATATTGAAAAAAACGTGAAATTCTGGGTCTAAGAACAATTAAGAAGGTTGTTTCCTAACGGTAAAAGTCTTGATGCTGCCTAACCTTTTGATTGCGGACGCCAACAGGTATCAAATTAAACAAGATTTCGTAAATATATATATATATATATATACTTATATAATAAAAGTTAAAGTAGAACGAAGAATTTGATCAAAGGAAGTTTCCTCAATTAATAACAAAGCAGGAAAATTTACATGGTTTGGCATACACTTCCTTTCCATGTAATGATAACAACTCTATAGCCTTCTTGCGCTAGGTTGGGTTAGAATAGATTGCAGCAATTATATAATAGCAAATTAAAATTTCCGTTCTTGAAGTCAAATAATTGATAACCAAATAGGAGACTTGCAGGAGCCCAAGGGGAACTTTTTTGTCAGGACGGACTTCTATTTGGGTACATATAATATTCCTTTCAATTAGTTATCAAGATATTTTCATCTTCATATTTAATTAAATTTAAAATCTTTCCTTTTTGATTGGGATACTCATTCCAATCATTTTCTTTTAATTAAACTCTAAAAGAAGCTGTTCTAGATATTTATATATACGCACTTACCTCTTATGTCCTAGAAAATCTAGAGATGAAAATCATTTAAGATATACTTAACTTTTGATGTATACTTTTATATGATATGATCATAGAAAATCTAGGGAAAAAAGTTATTTTAGATTTACTTATCTTTTTCATACTTTTTTACATACATAGAAAATAAAACAAGTTTTTTTTTAAAAAAAAAGTCAAAGATTTTTTAACACAGTAAAATTGTCTGATCAATTTTTACGTCGGATAAGTATATATTGTGAATTCTACTTTGATGAGTTGATATTCGTTCGACAAGTGATTTCTATACGATTATTTTGTAAGATTAGTAATTCCTCCATCCCAAAAAAAAAAAGTTCTATTTTTTTTATATTATCTTTGTGCCAAAATGGTTGTCCATTCAAAATTATAATAGTGTATTTTCTTAAAATACACTTAATTGAAATCGATTTTGTAAAAAAAATTGTCCAAATACAATTATATAATAATTATTATTTTTTTTATAAGAAAGTATGAACAAAAGATGTTATTATAACTCAACAATTAATAATTTTCTTAATCCGTATGAAAAATCAAAGAGAACAATCTTTTTGGAACAAATCTTAAAAAAAAAACTATTATAGATTTACTTATCTTTTGCATACACTTTTATGACGTGATATAAATTTAGAAAATAAAACAAGTCCTAAAAAAAGAAAAAAGAAAAGACAAGAAAAATCAAAGATTTTTTAACATGGTAAAATTTCCTAAACCGTTTCTAAGTTAGATAAGTGTGTTAATTCTACTTTAATTAGTTGATATTTGTTCGAAAAATGAATTTTGTCAGATCTGTTTTGTGAGATTAGTACCCCATCGATCTCAAAAAAATTGTTTACCTTTCTATTTATATCAGTTTACCTCACATTCAGATTTTGTATAATTCGAATTTTTTTGATTGAAACATTTTATAATTTTTTAACTTTATTGAAACTCTCGTACTCTTACAAATTTATTGATTCAAACCCTTTGTTAACTATTCATTCGAAGTGGCGAGGCTAAAATTAACGAGTAATCAATCGCAAATGGACATGTGGCATAATGATCTCAACTAACCGTGTTTGTGTAAATCTTTTTTTTAAATTTTTTATTATTAAACTAATATTTAGTATTTAAAAATTATTGACAAAGAGCACATTACTCCCGCTATATTAGCTAGAAAAACTTAATTTCTAAAATTTTTAAAAAACTATTTGAACAGAATCTTTCATTCTTTTTTTTTTTTTTTTTAAATACCCTTAATTAAAATTTATTTTATAAAAATTCGTCCAAATACAATTAAAAAAAATCATTTTAAAAAAATATGAACAAAAAATGCTAATACTACTTAAAAATTCATATCTTTCTTAATTGATGTGAAAAATCAAAGAGAACGATTTCTTTCGAGGAAAAAAAGTATTATTCTGGAAAAAAAATTCAATATTTCATTCGTTTATTGCAAGATGAGAATTTCATTGACACAAAATTAGTGACAAAGGATTTAATTATGGGATGCATGCTTAATTATTTAAGGTGGATTCTGATAAATATATTCTAGTATAATTTAATTAGTATTTGGAATACATCATGGTGTTCAGACTCACCTAGCTAATTAAATAAATTCCAAAATTCATGACAATAATTACAAAATAAAACGATTATCATGAAACATACAAAATTTTCTTATTCTATCGTAACCGAAAGTGAATTAGCCACTGATCACTCCACGTTCTGATGGATTATACCTAGCTAGGCAATGGCACCTCTATCTGCGTTAAGTTTTTCTTTACAATAATATTAGTTATTTTAAGAGGCAGTCCTAATTAAGGAAAACTAACATAGGATCACAAAGCATTATGATTTTTTTATTTTAATCATGCAAAGCAATATTATATATGAAACTAAACAGGGAAATATGGCGGTGAATAGGTTAAATACTTTAGTCTATATATATATATAGGTTAGTTAGTGCATTTCGCATTCATGTTTGGATTTTGGAAGTGGGCCAATCCTTCTCGAATGTTGTTGCTCTTATTATTATTATTATTTGTTTCTTCAAGAAATTAAGTGCTTGCCTGCTTGAGTTTCGAAACCTCGATGATCAAGTACTCGTCAAAGTTAGTTACTTTTGTCGACCGGAAAGGAAGCTGAGGAGACCACGGTTGGTTATCTCTGCCGAAATTTGACGAAAGACATCTGCAATTTAAACATGCATAATATCTGTAGTTTCAGTTTTTCTTCTTTCTTTCTATATATATGTATATATTGACCTTTCTTAATAAACTTAATTAGAAAAATTAATCTTCCAACAATATTTCTCATTAATTATAAACTAAAGTTCATCTCCACCCTCTCATTGCTGATCATGATCATGATGGCATCTTAATCTCGGGATTCGATCATAATTTAATCTTAAAAAAAGTGAAGAAAATGACACACACTCATACAAGCATTAGCTAATGTAGCAACACAACTTTACCAAGAAAAGGAACGTTTCTTTCGGCAAGCTTAAGAGGAGGCGGCAATTGTAGGAAAAGGTTGCAAAACCACAAACGAGGGAGGTAATGGGAGGAGGCTGTTTGTGTTGAATAGTCAATAATTTAATTGAATGGGATCAAACCTTAATTATGGGATTCGTGTAGCATGATATATAATTTGGAAGTGGATCATTCCAACCGTACCGGAATGTCTTTCAGTTTTTTCTTTTTTCTCATTCGTTGAACTTTTGCTTGAAAAGCAAAGAAATTGGTTGGCAGCTGGAGTTTTGAAACCTCGATCGAGCCGATGTCAAAGTCAGTTTTGTTTATTCTTTCGTTGGGCAAGAAGAAAACGGAGAGACTGAAACTCCATTACGCCATCCTGTCTCCTTTTCAGACTTGACTTGCATCCCTAATTAAGCATTTGCGTTCTGTATTTTCTGTTGACCATTAACAATCAAAAATAAAAATGCCATATTTTTATGAAATGGAGTGCTAATATAATTAAGAGAGTTGGTGAATCATTAACTTTTCTTTTTGGCTTCATCATGCTATAGATTTTTTTTTTTTTATTGATATTGTCAAAGGATTAGGAACGTTAGGAATTATTCTAACCAGTAGCCACCTATCCCAAAATCCCTATTCAGTAGGTTTATTTTTCTTATCTATGTTTGTTTAACGAAAACACTAATCATTTTTACGTAAAAAAAAAAAACAACTATGAGAAAAGGACGACTTTCATTTTATGATTGAAGTCAACCAAGAAATCCTGAAGTAGGCAATTAAAATTTATTTTCCCCCTCGTATTCTACGCTAAGAATAACTTCAGCTATTTTTCATTAAGAGGATCGAATACACAAATAATAATAATAAATAAATGTTTTTTTCCCTTAACAATTTATTTTTCGTCACGTACACGGAGATGGGTCCTCATGTTTCGGTTGAACAATACAAGTTTTTCCCATTACCTTAACCAACCCCCACTTCTATTAACAGTTCTTTTCTTTATCAATTAGTTGGTGAAGAAGTCCTGAGACTTTTCTATCTTTTTTGGTTCAACGACTGCATAATTTATTAATTCATTGTTTTCTTCGATCTTATCTGAATTCGAAAATAATAGGGAATTAAAAAACAACACACCTCATTTCATCCAAATCTCAACTTATTGTACGGAAAAATTCAAGATGCACTTCAAAAGAATTGCCTCTTTTTCAATTCTCTCGTTTAAATATTCTTATAATTATTTGTAACCATAAGTGCATTTTGGACCAACTTTCATGCGTTGTGGTTAATTTTCTCCCTTATCATATCAGAAATGGAATGTCCTATGCATTTATGAGAAATATTGTTTCGTTTCTTTTAAAAAATTACAAATTTTTTTTTCCTTTTAAAATTATGGATACTTGTTTTTCCTTACAAATAAAACGTAAACATATTTACCCACCTATTGCGCAAAATATAAAAAACATAATACAAGTTTAATGTACTTGTTTTAAAATTATAGCACATAAAAAAAAATAGATAAGGAGGTTATGAAATAACAATGCTATTTTCTATAATTCAACTTTATAGGAAAAAAAAAGAAAAAGAAGGCGAATTCAATACTAAATATATTACTTTTATGTTTAATTGTTAATTTTCCACAAGTAATAAATTAACATGCCGAACAATTTCTAATTTTCATCAAAGAGTGATTGTACTTTGACCTAAAAAGGTCTTTCAAACTTACCCAAAAGTCAAACAATTAAAAACTGTTTTTTATTTTCTACGAATAATAAATAATTTTATATTAATTTTCACATGAATCGAAAATAAATCTACAATTTCTTTAAAACCACAGTCCCAATATTAGTGTAGCCAAAAGATGGCAGAAGACAGACATGGCTAGTGCCTTCTAACGTCAAAACCAGCTTGTGAGTTGTAGTACATGTTTTAATGGCTAACTTAGAAACTAGAGTTCCATGTAAAAGGAGAAGGTGGCTTCTTCAATGCTTTGTTTGGTGCTTTACTGTTTTTTTTTTTTTTTTTTTAAATACTCTATGTTCTGGAATTATATATAGCTGTTACCAAATATCAGCTGCTCAATCAAGCAATAGTCAATAGTGATTTGGATACTTTATTGGATGACAATATTCAGCCATCTAGAAGGGTCTAGTTTTAACAGGGAAGCAGGTGGAATAGATTGTACTAGCATATATCTCACATATTATCACATAATGAACTATACAACATTCTTATGTGTTCATTCATATAAAATATAAAATTTAAAAATAATTATTTAAAAGGAACATGTGAAATTTTTTTTTTAAAAAAAATCAAAACATATATATCATATTTTGTCATCAGAGTTAGTTAAACGAAAAATCTACAAAATTGAGTAATATAATGTTGCTAATTAGATATTGTTTGACGTAAACATCTATATTATTAGAAATCTGTATAATAACCGATAATTAAAATAATGATGTGATAGTTTTTTAAATTTTAGATGATTAATTTTTATCATATATTTTTCATCTATAATTTGTTAATGAGATAGCGAGGCCACCCAAAATAAAAAGATAAAAAAGCTTTATCAAATAAAAAATTTGATAAAAAAAAATAGAGATAAAATTACACACATTAAAAATTAAATGATCAAAACAAAGTAAAGATCATAAAAGAAGGATCAAAATAAATAAATAAAAACTTTCACTAAAAGAAAAAAAAACTTATAAACAATAAGACAAAAAAAATTCATTATGCATAAGGTAGGAAAAAAAGTAAAACATAATAGAATTTTAATGACCAAATAAAAAAAATTCACAAAATAAGAACCAAAATAGAAAATTTTTTTTACTAAAAGCAAAAAAAAAAAAAAAAGACTTAGAATAGTGAAACCGTATTTAATTTCAGTGTAGAAATAATAATAATCAAATATAATAAAATTTTAATGAACAAAATAAAAGAAAGATCACAAAATAAAAACCAAAATATAACAAAAAGTTTTACTAAAAGTAAAAAATAATTCCTTATAGGGAAAAAAATCAAACAAATTAAAAATTTAATGATCAAAATAAAAAACAATTACAAAATAGGGACTAAAATAAAAATAAAATTCTACTAAATTCAATGGCCAAAAAAAAAAATCTCAAAATAGGAATTGTAAAAGAAAGAAAAGTTCTACTAAAAGCAAAAAAAAAAAAGAAGCTTAGGATAGTGAAAGTTTATTTAGTTTTGGTATAGTAAGGATAAAAATCGGACATGATAAAATTTTAATGGCTATACTCAAGGAACTCAGCATCTTGATTTTACTTTGCTATAAAACAAAGACCTTTCTCCTTCTTAATCTCGAAGTAACCTTAAAGAAAAAAGAGGGACATCCAAAGAAATTCTAATTATTAACATTATATATACATGGAGTTGTACTTTATTCATGTCACGATGCCATTTGCTTTTGCTTTCCGATGTCGGGAGACCATATAAATAAACAAGAGCATAAATTAAAAAGAAAAGTTCTATGGTATACAAATCAAACATGATAAAAATAAGAATTATATTCGAAAGAAAAGTTCTACTAAAAGCCAAAAAAAAAAAAAAGCTTAGGATAGTGAAACTTTATTTAGTTTTGGTATAGTAAGGATAAAAATCAAACATGATAAAATTTTAATGGCTAAAATAAAAACATATCACAAAATAGGAACAAAAAAAAACATAATTTTTTACTAAAAGCCAAGAAAAAATATTTATTATAGGGACAAAAATCAAATATAATAAAATTTTAATGACAAAAGGGACAACAATCAAATATAATAAATTTTATTATTTATTATAGGGGTGAAAATCAAATATAATAAAATGTTAATGACCAAAATAAAAAACGATTACAAACCAAGGACTAAAATAAAAATAAAAGCCGAAATAGGGGCTTAAAAAACACAGCAAGATAAAGAGAGAAAAAAAAAAAAACCAAAACAAAACCCGTGAACGGCAATCGACAAAAAAAAAAAAAAAAACAAAAGAGGGGCGAACAGAGTGAATGAACAGGGAAAGTGCTACAACACTTTTTTGTTTTCTTTTAGTATATCTTATAAAATATTTTATATTTATTATTTGGATAAAAATCAAATATAATAAAATTTTAATATTTATTATGGGAATGAAAATCAAATATAATAAAATTTTAATGACCAAAATAAAAAAGATTACAAATCAAGGACTAAAATAAAAATAAACACTAAAAGAAGAGGCTTAAAAAACCCAACAAGAGAGAGAAAAAAACTATGAACAATAATCGGAAAAAAAGAGGGGCAAATAGTGAATGAACACAAAAAAAAAGATAATAAAAATTTAATGATCAAAATAAAAGAAAGATCACAAAAAAAAAAAAAAACCAAAACAATTACAAAACAGTGGTCTTAAACAAAAATAAAATTCTACTAAATTTAATTGTCAAAACAAAGAAAAAAATCACAAAAAAGGAATTATAGTAGAAAGAAAAGTTTCACTAAAAGAAAAAAAAATCTTAGGATAGTAAATTTTATTTAGTTTTAGTATAGTAAGGATAAAAGCCAAACATGATAAAATTTTAATGACTAAAATAAACATATATCACAAAATAAGAACCAAAAAAGAACATAAATTTTTACTAAAAGCCAAGAAAAATATTTATTATTGGGATAAAAATCAAATATAATAAAATTTTAATGATCAAAATAAAAAAAGATTACAAAACAGGGACCAAAATAAAAAGTAAAGTTTCCAAAAGCTTGGCTAAGCAACCGATTAAAAAAAAAAAGGTAAACAAGTGAATGAACAACACTTTTCCATTTTGTTTTAGTTTTTTCAAGAATATATATATATATATATATATATATATATATATATATATATATATATATATATATATATATATATAAATTTGACAAGAGTCGAATCGAAATCTATTACTTGGAAGCCAATTAACTTAATCGCCGGATTGTAAACGCTTTCTTGTATTTGAATTATAATACACACACACACACACACACATACACACATTAGAAAAAAAAAAAAAGAGGTGAAGAGGGTTGTGAACAATGTAACCCTATGTCTTTTAAAGTCTTAGTAATATGTGTGTGTTTGTGTGTATATATTTAATTTTTAGGGCAAGCCGCCCTTCAATATGGTCATATACTATATATTTAAATTTTTATGGTAAACTACCCTTTATAACAAAGCCATCTCATTATAGTTTTACTTTTAGTTTCAATCACCTAGAACAATCAACCAACCTCTAAAAAGAAAAAAAAATATTCTTCACAAGCTTATTAAACAAAGTCATTGAAAAATATTTTTTTTTCATTTGACTTTGTGCCACAAATATTGTAAAGAGGAGGCAACTTTCATAACTCAAAATTTCTCCACATTTTTTTGTTGTTGTTTATTTCTTATTTTATTTTATTTTTTGATTTGATTTTGGAGTTTACTATATAAAAACTAAAAAATGGAGAAAGGATATAATACAAAAAATAAAAAATATATAGAAAATACAAAAAAAATCATCTAGGGACACAATCACATTAAAGGAAAGTGTAATTAAGGTAATTAGCAAGTACAATTTAATCAATTAAAAAATCAAAACCTAAATTACACTCTATATAGACCCAATTGATAAAATTACACTTTATAAGAATTGAAATTGCATAAAAAAGAACATGATTGGGAACAATTAAAGTTTATAGGGACCAAGTTGGAACTTTGGAGCGAACGACAAGACCAAAACCAAGCATATGACTTATCATTCGCTCCGCCCCAAAATCTGTCTTGGTATTGTTCCTCAATCTTTCCTGTGAGACAAATCTTCCTATGATTTTATTTCTTGAATTACATTCAGCGTAGTTCTTAGCTAAAATTAATACCAATCGAGAATCATGCCTCAATGAATTGATTTAGTGGATCAAAGGCTAAATTTTAGCCTTAGTAGCTAGAATCTAAATTTGATTGGATTCATTTTAGAGAGAATTGAGTAATTTTCATCCTATAAAAGGTTTTTTTTTTTTTTTTTTTTTTTTTTTTTATATATATATATATATATTAAGGTAGGGTAAGAAAAAAGGTTTGAATTCTACAATTAGAAAGAGAGTAAAAAATCAAGAACGAAATAAAGGTTTTTGATTTTTTAGGTAGTAGCATTTTTCTATAAATTCTCAGGCGTGTGTTCTTCATCGAGAGGGTTCTTAAGTTTTTTTTTGCATTTTCTAGGCTTCATGTTGAATATTTTAGTTTTTTCAATTCTATTCTTTGGTTTTCTGGCTCCAATCTTCATTTTCTTGGGTTTTCTAGTTGTAAAGTTTTGGGTAGTGTTCATTTGTTATTTGTTTTTCTAGGTTCAAGGAAGAACAACCTAGTTTCTCAATAAAATTGGTTAGCCCTTCTTGGGTTTATTCCTCCAATTTATTCAATGATTTCTCTCAGTTTCTAACCCTAAGTGTGTTACTAGTTAATCTTAAGCCTCACAATCAGTAACAACACATTCGTCCTTATAAAATCGTCCTTGAATTCCATCGGCAAAAAACTAACGTATATAGTAGCACAAGGTCAAAAAATTTATCCTCCATTCCTTTAGTTTTGGTTCGTGTAATCCTAATGCTAGCCTCATTTCATTTTACATATATTAGTTCTTAGATTCTTTTTTAATTTAACTAAATTCGAAATAAGATAATGAGGATTGGATATTCGATTAGAAATAAGGTTAGAAACAAAAAAGGCGTAGTTCGGTTTTAGTCTAGCTTTCGCCCTTTTAAAAAATGTAAATAAAAGATATATATATAAAAAAAAGAATACATAAAAAGGGACTGGAATTAATCTAGTTAAAAAAAGAAAAGAAAAAAGAAAAAGAAAACGATAGGTGGTAAGCCCAATAGGCCCGGCCCAAGGGGGATTTTTTTTATATGTTTTGATTTCATTTTTTTAGATAACTTAAGCTTGAATATTTTTATTTTCTATATTAATTTAGATTTAATTTTTTAAATGTTTTGAAATTTATTTAATTAAATTTAAATTTTAGAATTTATTTTAGTAATTAGGTTTGATAATTATTTGATAAAAGAATTATCGAGTCTTTTAATTTTTAGGGATCGATGATAACTTTTTTTATCAAAAAATAATCGAAAAAAAGAAAAATGATAAACAAGAAAGGAGAAGGAAAATTAATAGTTAATTTTAGGATTTATTTTCAAAATTAGTTTAGTAGTTAATAGGTGGGTGAACTATCGAGTCTCCTAATTCTTAAGGATCGATGACGGTTTTCCATCGAGAAAATTAATTAAAATTCGAACAAAGTCTCATATCCGATAGGGACTCGTTCTTAACAAAAAATTAAGAAAAAAAAATAATGATAAAATAAAATATCTCATCAACATTCAAACAATCATGATGTTTTTCAACACACCGGTTGTGTTAAAGCTTAAAGTGAATTCGATGTTTAAACCGACATGTCGTTTAATGAAAGAGACCGACGATTGTTTCAATACGATGCCACATTCAAAATTAAAAAAATTAATTCAACTTGAAAATTGGAGTTTAAATTGAAATAACTTGACACAAATAAAAATACTTTAAGAGATGAATTTAAGACTAAACTAGACGTGGTACCTTTCCTAGGAAAGGGCATCTTTGGGTGATCGATATCTTTTTCGAAGCGTAACTAACTCCTTATCCAAGAATCTCTAAATCAATGCTATTTTTAGATTCCTAGGTCCTTAATAGTAGGTACTGACTCCAAACTTATGAATAACTCGCGTCCTCGGAATCACACACAAAGACGATGTGAATCTCTAAAAACCTAGAATTTTTTAAGAATCTCGTCCGACGTCTTGTAGCAACAGAATAAAAAAATATTAATCTTTGAATTAAAAAAGAATTAAAATTATTTTGAAAGTGAATTGATTATTCTTTAGCATCAATGAAAAAATATAGTTTAAAATACTAAACATTGAATTTTTTTTTAAAAGGATTTTTAGTTAATGATGTGGTCAAATCTAGCAGATGGACCATATTTATTCAAAATATAATAATTCAATGATAAAATTGATCAAATTAATGGTACTAGCCTCAATGTATCACAATCTCAATACTTCATAGACAAAAACTACCATTAAACCATAATTTTTCCACTTCAATGAACTTTAAAATATAGGAATCATTTGGTTTTTACTAAATAATGGAAAATAGTTTCAAAACAAAACCAATAAAATTTTATGTGGTTCGTATTATGCTTATTTGAAGGCAATATAATTATAGTGTTAATAAATTTGTAAAATAATAAGATAAAGTTTACAATACATCAATCTAAGTACTTAGTACTTACTTAAGGAAAAAGGTATTTATAGGAATTGAATAATTGTTTTTAGGTAACAAAAAATTCTTTTATTGAAACTATATTTAGTTGTTTGTAACTATCATAATCATACAACAATTGGCCAAATTATAAAAAGGTAAGATTTTTTATTCAACAATAAAGGCATTCTAGAGCCAACTTATATCTCAATCGAAATTAACTTCATCATTGAATGATTTTAAAGGCCCAACCCCTATATTATTAATAAATCCTTATGTGTGCTAGCCCTAAATTTTGAACTTAGAAAGTCAAGGTCGAGACAAAACCTCGTTATCTACAAGGCTAACTCCTTGGAGTTAGTAAGATAATTTTTTGTGATGCTTTTTTTTTTTAATTCAATGACAAAGATATCATCGGATCAACTTGAGCATCTACCGAGATTAAATTTTTTTCTAAACAATTTTAAGGACACACCTTTCATATTGGTCCAAGTGGCCTTAAGGTTTGAATATAAAAAGTCAAAAAATAAAGTAAGCTCTTTAACTACGAAGCCAACCTTATGTAGTTAAAGAAAATAAGTAAAAAAAGTGAATAAGATACTTGATTCTTTTTATATTTTTTAAAAAATTAATAAATTTATCTCCTATTTGTAATGCATTAGTTAAATCTAATTAACAATTCATAATCATTTATTACAAAGTGAGTAGTACATATTTATTTTATTTGTTAAGATAACAATGTGCTTTGTACTCTAATATTAGTAACTAGCATAATTAAGAGATAATTAGTTAAGTTACTAAGTAATAAGATAAATGATTACAATACCGTAAATAAAAAGATTTAATAATGCGTAAATTCAAGGCATTATAATCATAATGGTTCAAATAACCATATAAATTGCTATTTTCTCACATTTAACATATCTTTTCTTCCACAAACATTTATAAATCACACTTTTCATCGTATCATTTTCTACCCAAACTAATAGTTCCTAATTTTGAAAATTCTTTCAAAGGATATTAATAGGTATATAAATGATTATTTTAGCATTATTATACTAATATCATTTTACTAATTATATGAGAAAACAATTATGGCTTTGAAATATTTCTTCTTTTATTGGGGGTTTATTTCCCTGCTTGTTGGTTGGATTTTTTTTTTCAATAATGGTTTGGTGATTGTTGGCAGATTATTGGGTCTTCAATTAATAGGGTATGATAATGCAATTTGTTCTTTGTTGATTCATAATGACTTTAGTTTATATGTGAGTGTGAGGTACTATAAATTCTTGTAAAGACATTAATTCCAAGTTTTGGAGTTGTAAAGATTTGATTTTAACATACGTCCAAATGATGAAGTACTATTTGCTACGAAAAAAGCTAGTTTTTGCTACTATTATTATCAAAATATGTTTCAAATAGAAAGATTTATTTCTTATTATTATTATCTATTTTATTATTTCCATATGGAAATAGTATTGTATTTTTATTTTTATTTTTTTGTATTAATGAAATACTATTTTGTATTACGAGAGGAAAAAAAAGGTCGAAACAATTTTGAATTCTAGCAATAAATCTATTTATTCCTTTTGAAATTATAAACATCTTATAAACACTAATTAATGATATAGTCTACTAACCAAATCCAAAAGGGTTAGAAATCTCAAATAGTAACATAAAAAATATTTTCGTTTACCTTTTGAATTACAAAATACAAAAGAAAAAACATTAATATTTCATAAATTATATATATTGATAAAGTAAATTGCATTTTTTAGTTTTAACATTAAAAATACTATTAACTCATATTTATCAAAATTTTAGAAATACCAACACTTTTACAAACAAAATCGGATACTTCCTACCATCATAGTTAAAGCCTCGATGCCAAAAGATCAAGTTGAGTCGAAATCATTAAAGGAATTGGGTGTATTCAATCAACTCAACAAGATTGCAAACTACTACTTCTTCTTCTTTAAATGAAGGATTTTTTTATTAATTAAAAAGAGGTTAAGAGGGCTGACCTCAACATAGGATTATGAGCACTAACATCATAACTAGCCAAAGGCTCGGTTATTACAAAAAAGAGTGTAATTTGTGCCAACTCAAGACTCTTGTAAAACTCTAATATGGTACGACTTGCATTTGCATAGTAAACTATCCATTTAATAAGATCTTCTTTGCTTTCATGGATCTTGGGATTGCTTTCCCTCCATATGCCATACATAACTACATTCCAAGCAAGTCTACGGATAGTAGACATCATACACTTTTTCTACGAGTTTCATTTAGCCTAAAAAAACTTAACAAATCCCAATGATCGAAGTGTCTAGAGTTTTCCAAGGTTTTCTCTATACTTTCCAACCTTACCATTCTCTCGGTATGGATGTTTTTATGCTTGTTCAAGGTGAAACGGCAATGAAAAATCATGTACACCTTAAAAAAGGAAATAATGTGATGATTTTGTAGCCAAATCGAAATCCAAGAAATTGAGTTCTTTGTATATTTAGGATCATTGCTGGTAGTAGACAAGTAGAGTTCCATAAGAGTAAAGTCTTTTTTTTCAATAGATTCAATGTACTAGAAAAAAAAAAACAAGCATAGTTTATAGTCATTGCAAAAGCTAGCAAATCCCAATGAAACACAATAGCTCACACTAGCTTGCATTAAATACCTCCTATTAAGAACTAAAGATGTCCGGATTTGAGAAGTACTTTGAGGAACTACCCGTAAAAAGGTACAAATTCAAGTTAAATTACAAAAAAAAATTCACCTTTTGTTATGCTTAGGTATCAAAAATTATGCAAATTGCAAGAAGACCCTTGTAAATTATTGCCAAGTTATGTTATCTTGGAATTAAAAGGAAAAAAGAAGAAGGAAAACTCTAAGAGCAAAACAAGCAAGACAATGGGTTGAAGCAAAACTATACGCAAGGAACTCAACATCTTGATTTTACTTTGCTATAAAACAAAGACCTTTCTCCTTCTTAATCTCTAAGTAACCTTAAAGAAAAAGAAGGGCATCCAAAGACATTCTAATTATTAACACTATATATATACATGGAGTTGTACTTTATTCATGTCATGATGCCATATGCTTTTGCTTTCCGATGTCAAGAGACCATATAAATAAATAAGAGCATAAATTATTCTTAGTAGAAAAGAAATACTCAACGTCTACACTTCTTCCAATACTATCTATTACTTCTCGTATATCTACCAGCAATTTTTAGTGAGGTGCCTTTTATCTCCACTAGAAATCATCAAAAATTGATTCTATTCTTTATGAAAAAGTTTGATCTTTGGTGAATTCACACACCCTTTGAGTTTTCTTTATTGATGTATGTATAATGTATAGAGTCTATCTAATAAGTACAAGTATAGAGTAGACTTCTATTCTATGTACAACTCTCGTTAACTTACAATCTTATCACTCTTTCTCAAGTTGACAGGAAAATATTAAACAGATCAACTTATCTCATATAAACTAAAAATGTTGGTAGGAAAGAGCTTTAGTTAATCAATTGACTATCCGATCCTCGGAAGAGATATACCTTACTAAAATTTGACCCTTACCGACTTGATCACGAATAAAATAAAAGTCAATTTCCCAAGAGCTTGGAACATCTATGAAAGATGATATTATGTGTTAAATATGTAGCACTCAAGTTATCACATTATAAGATAGAAGCCGATGATGATAAAAACTTTAATTCTCTAACCAATGATTGTAGACATAGTACCTTAACTCGTTGCAAGTAGACAAAGCCCTTTACTCAGCCTTTATTGAAGATTTAGAAATGGTGTGCTTGTTTACACAAGCTCCAGGAGATAAGATTTGTACCCAAATGTATAGCATAGCCTGTAGTGGACTTTCTATCATCAATACTTCCAGCCCAATTAGCATCACTATAAATAAAAAAAATAAATAAAGAAAGAAAGGAGGAAGGTTAAAGAAAAAGACCATGCCTTTTGGTGACATTCAAATATTGCATGATCCATTTGACGACCTACCAATGGTTATTAATAGGATAATGCACGAATTGTGACTCCTTATTCATAATATAAGAAATATCCGGTCAAGTTAGCGTGAGGTATTAAAAGCCGCCCACCATACTTCGTACAATGAAGGATCGGAGAATGAATCACCACCGGATGTAGAAAATTTTAATTTTAGACATGCTCGGAGAAACTATTGAATTGCTATCTTGTATTTTTTACCATAGAAAAAGATCATCAATATATTTTCATTGAGTAAGGAGAAGTCCATTGTTTGCCTACGTAGCCTCAAGACCAAGGAAATAATGCAATCGGTTAAGATCTTTGAGAGCAAAGTGGCTTTTCAAGGTAATAATAACAAAATGCGAAAGGTAGAACAATTTCCTTTTAATGGCATATCATCAATATATGCTAAGTAATAAGCAAGAATATTATTTTTCGATAGTAAAATAAGGATGTATCGGCCTTGGAGCCACTAAAACCAAGAGAGAGTAAAGCATCAAAACAACACTTAAACCATGAATGTTGAGCTTGTTTGAGATCACAAAGACTCGTGTTTGAGAAGACAAACATGATTAGGCTTCAGGGGTCTACAAAACCTTGAGGTTGTGCCATGAATACCTGTTCATCTAGCTTTCCATGTAAAAAGGCATTGGAAACATCGAATTGAGTAACCTTGTAATTTTTTAAAAATCATAAGAGATAATATTAAATGCACTATAGTGGGCTTGATAATAGGAGAGAAAGTAGTATAATCACTGCTTGGGCATTGATGAAAGCCCTTTACAACCAAACAAGCTTTATGATGATCAATATTACCATTGGCCTTGTGTTTTATATGATAAAATCATCTACAACTTACCATATTTTGAGTTGAATAGGTTAGAACTAAAACCCAAACATCATTAGCAAGTAAAGTATTTGCTTCTTCTACCATAGCTTGGCACCAAGCATCATGTTTGAAAGCTTGAGTATACATTTGAGGGTCCATACGAGTTATCGTAATGTTGGTAAGAGCCTTGAGTTTCAATGAGCCAATTTTGGATGTTTTCACCATTTGATGCCTTGTGTATGGAGGAGACACATGAGGCAACATATTTTATGGAGAGATAAAACTTGAATTAGATGATGAGAAAGATGCACAATTAGTGAGGTCCACAATGATATTGATTCCCGATGGTGAAAGGCTATTGGATGGAGCTTGGTGTTGGGTAACAAGATTGTGCTTGAGAGGAGCTCGGTGATACGAAGTAACGAGCATGCACTTAGAGTAGAAGCTAGGACTATTATGTTTGTAGTAAATTAGTGCATAGGCTGGATTAGAGTTATGGTTAGGATCGGTGGATCGATGATGGTACGATAGAGGGGACTAAAGCTTTGGTCGGAACATGTGTAGTAGTGGTGTGAGTAAAAGACAAGTAGACACTAGATCTTCCAACAAGTTGAGTGCTTGGAGAGGTAAGTTGGTGAGGCAATAATGGAGGTGACTCGATATGATTGAAAAAAACCCAAGAGCTACCGAGGGAGTACAAGGACGTAATAACAAATGAAAATTCATGTTCGGAGAAATGAACATGGTGAGAAACATACACCTTGTCTTTTAAGCAAAAGTACCATTTATGAAGTTTTCTATAGCTTAAGAAGACACACCATCGAGACCAAGGAGTAAGCTTGTTGATAGTATAACGATGAAGCCATGGGTAGCACATGCAACCAAAAGCCTTGAGTTAATGATAGTCAAGAACCTCATGAAATAGCACTATGTATGGAATGCGATGAGAGAGCACGGGTGTGGAACGATGGTTGATAGTAAAAACAACTCCATCAAAGACATAAGGCTAATACTATAAGGGTACATTAGCATGATGTAATATTGCCAAACTTGGTTTTAATAATATGATGATATTTGTATTCGGCACACCCATTCTATTCGAGTGAATGTGGGAAAGAGCTCCATTGTATGATTCCATTATTAATAAGATACTTAGTGATAACTTGATACTCTCCATCCTAATTAGCCTAAAAATACTTAATAGGTACACTAAAAAATAATTCGACAATATATTTAAATTTGATGAATGTACTTAGCACTTGAGACTTATATTTAATAAAATAAACCTATAAGCGTTTGTTGAAGTGATCAAATAACAAAACAAAATATCTTGCACCGGATACTCGAAGCAATGGGTGATGGTCCCTAAACATTAGAACAAACTAATTTGAAATGTGATTGGGCTTTAAATTTAGAAAGAGAAAAAGATAACTTAGTACTTTTGCTAATACTACAAGCATGACAAAAAGAACTAAAATTATTATTGAAAACACTAATATTGTTTTGTGAAGAACTTGTTGCACGATCTTGATTAAGGCATGGCCTAGACGATCATGCCAAGAAGATAAGAAAGCTATCAATGCTTTGGTCGAAGGATGGTAAGGCGAATGAGACCAGTGTGAGTAGTACAATCCATGCTTATTCCATCCTTTGTGAAGTACTACCCTTATGTGGACATCTTTAATTATAAAGTAGGTAGGAAAGAATTCAATGGACATGTTATTAGCTTTTATAAAGTCCCAAACGAAAATTAATTTTTCAGATCCAGTAACAACTATAAAACATTCGTTAAATCAAATTTTTGATAGTTTAGAAAAACTAAAGAATGACTAATATGAGGGATTGAAAGTGTGTTACCATTGTCAATAGTGACCTCTGCAAGTCCACTATAATAAGAATGAAGTGCTAAGTTGCCTATGTCAGTCGTGAGATGGCGAGTAGCACCTGAATCCATAACCTATGACTGATTTGGAGGGGTGGATGCATGATAACCTGATGATTTGGGTCGGTGAAAGGTTATGATATCGCCTTCTATTCGGTGAGGGGCATTGACAAACAATGTGGCCATGCCCATGACAATAAGTGAAGATGCTAATGTCTACATATAAAGGATCTGATGTACGATAAAAAAAATTATTGAGAAAAGCAAGAAGAGAAATAATTACCGGCAATGGTGCCACCACGATAACTACTACGACCCCGCTGTCCCCTTCCTCGTCCACTAGAAGAGGTGCCACCACAGTAGGAATAATGAGTTGTAAGAGCTGTCATAACCTCATGCATAGCAGCCTCCTGGTGTAGTTGATGTTCTTCGCTTACAAGTAGCTCGTACAAATCATTATAGGAGATTGCAGTAAGCCATATATGGCCAGCTCTGACCAACGAGGCCAGCTTCTACAGGCCTAGAAGCGAGAGCCTACTTCTACAAGCCCAAGAAGTAGGCTTGGGTTGGTTTTATTTTTTTCTTTCTTTTGTAACTTTTCAACAATTTTTTATTGCTCTTTTTATTAATTTTGTGTTGAATTTATGAAAAAATAATTTCTTTTTTCATGCTGTCTGGCGATGAAGAAATATGATTTCTAAATTGTCTTTTTTTTTTTTTTTGCTTCCAAAATTTAAGATAATTTCTTTGATTTGTCATTTTTTATAGAAACATCAAATTAATTTCTTAATTTATTTTTATATAATTTTATTTTTTAAAAAATATGATTTATTTTTCTATATATATTACATGGAGAAAATATAATCATATTCTAAAATTTGATTCATAAATCCATAAATAAGGGAAAATCATATTTTTTTTAACAACTAAAATTATATAAAAATAAATTTAGAAATTAATTTGATGTTTCTATAAAAAATGACAAACCAAATATATATATATATATATATATATATATATATATATATATATATATATATATATATATTATGCTCCATATTTTTAACGTACTAAGTATAGTCATGATGTATAAAAAATAAATAGATCATCAGTTTTATTAGAAATTAACTATGCATATACACATAAAACCAACTATTTAATTTTTTTCTTTTTGATATTTTAAATTTAGTTTCTTTTGGATAAAATTATATTTTAAAACAACCATTATTCAAATACATATAGTTTTTAATGTTATATCATTGATTATTTTGTGATTGAATATGTACATCACAATTAAATACATGTGCTTTTAAAAATAATCTTCTCATCAACATTAAATAAGAATATAAAATTATTTTCATATCAAATTGTTATTTTAATTTTTATACAACAATATTAAAAAAAATATTAAGGTTTTTTTTTAAAAAAAAATTAACATTTGATATTCTATTAAGATTATTACAGGTTCTTATTTATGAATCAATAAGTACAAAATAAAAAATATATATATATATTATTATTATTTTGTTGAAAAGTTTTAGAAAACATAAGGAATAATCAATTAAATAAAATATTTTTATTAAAAAAATAATTAATATTTTTTATTGATATATTTTAGTAGACCTATAGTAGAACATAAGGTATAAAATTAAAATAATTTAATTTTGTCTGATTCACAGCTTAGCATAGCAACATGCTAGTGTAATCTTTGTGATGCCCAATAATCTATTAATGTTTTAGACCTATAAATTAAACACATTTATGCCAGACACCATTGCGTATTTTTAGTCACTAATTCTACAGATATAAATTCATTCTCAAAACGGTCTTTACGCTCACTCTTCCAAATTTCTCACATAGCAACGAATAAAGTTGCTACTTGGCACATAAGTACCCATCTACGTGGTAGTGGAATACAGCCATGTCGGCAGAAGAGCTAAAATAGAATTATACCTTGCATTCTTGCCAAAACTTGCAGCAAAGTATGTCCAGACTAGTGTAGCAACCTCTAACCATAAGAACAAATTATCAAAGGACTTCTCTTCTGGATTCCTATAGCAATGACACATAGAGACCACAAGGATCCTAATATCTTAAATACGAGAGTCAATTGCATGGTCTAGTGTAGTTCCTTCCAAATAAATCCACCTACCTTAAGAGGAATGTAGGAGGACTATACCTTTCTGGAACAAAAAATATATGGGTTGTGTTGTCTGATATACCTTCAAAAAGCCTTGGCCTCAAATCTGTCTGAATTTGTCATAGTGAAAACCAGTATGTCCTCTACTGTTTGATCAAGGTAAATATTTCTATCATGATCATGTAAATGATTCGGAATAGAAGTTAAGAAGTCATCTATAATTGTTAGAGCTTCTTTTATTGTAAGATTAGCATCAAGAGGGAGAGGCAGATTAAGAACGTCTCCACACCAATTTGCCGTCCAGAAGGGTATGGAACCACGACCGATCACCCATTTACTGCATTCCTGATGATTGGCAATTATTTTCCAAATATGAGAAGAGCATCTGTATGCATCAAAAGGGCCACCATATGTAGACCTCACAAAAGACTCCACAAACTATCACCTTGCATGTATGACTATGCCAGTTTGGCCTGTAAGGCCTCCATCACCCGAGTAAAACCTCTAATTCCCAGACCTCCTTCGTCGATGGGCCTACAAACCTTATTCCAAGATACCCAATGATGCCAAAATTCACCAATGCCACTCTACCAAAAATCTACCATAATCTTCTCTAGTCTATTGATTATAACCTGAGGAAGGGAAATTGCTGCTAGAATATAGATTGAAATGCTACTTACCACGGATTTAAAGAGGGTAATTCTTGCCCCAAATCATAGCAATTTTTGTCTTCATCCGCTAATCCTATTTGCCAATTTTATTTCAATATCCTGAAAATACTTGTGCTTGATTCTGGTAATAAATAGAGGTAGTCCCAAATATTTCATAGGCAGTTGAAACTGAACACATCCAGTCCAGGATCGCATTCATAAAATTGTGTCCGTAGAAATTCGGTTATGAGCATAGAATTAAAGGCTGACCTAAAGACTTTATATTATTTGATTAACCCCTTAAGAGTTAATAGGGATGTCTTTGACCCATTCGTAAACAGTAGAATGTCGTTTGCATAGAAAAGATGTGAAACCGGCATAGCCCCCTCCTCATCTTACAAGAACAAGGCATCCATCCTGAATACTTTTATGGGGATTATTAAAAGATAGACCCTGTCTTGGATTCTGATGGAATAACCCATTGCTAATACATCTATACGCAAGATCATACCATTGATTATTAAAGCACATTTTCTTCATGACCTTAATAAAAACCGTCTTTCATTCGATTATAAGCTTTAGACATATTTAATTTAAATATTAGATTATCCCTTCTGACTTGTCTATTTAAATAAGCCACCAACTCTTGAACTATCACAATAGTTTTAGTAATGCTCATTTCTTTCACAAAGCTAGCTTGTTCTTGCGAGATAAGCATTGCAAGCACTCTAGCCAATCTACTAGCTAGCTAGTCTATTAGAAATTATCTTAGAACCAAATGTTGATAGACTAATAGGTCGAAGATCACTCAAAGCCTTGGAGTTCTAAATTTTTTGTATCAGGACTAATGTTGTGGCAGACATAACTTTAGAAAGAGTGGCTCTCTTGACAAAAAAAAATAATAATAATAAATAAATAAATAAATTTCTAAACAGAAACAATGACATCCTGTTATATTACCTCTCAACCCCGTTGATGAAAATGGCATTAAAGCAGCCCACCCATGAGAGCACTGGACGGATATATACTCACAACTGCTTTCCAAGTCTCTTGATCAGTAGGCGAGCAAGTAATCTCTGCATTCGGATCCTCACTAACTACCAATAGTAAATTAAATTCTGAAAATATTCCACAGCAGCGTTACACTAAATATTTAAAGATAGAAAAGGTTTTTCTTTTCCTTTCTTTATTTTTATTTTATTTTATTTATTTATTTGAGAACTGAACATTTCAAAATTTATACACAGATCTTGTAATCCAAGGTACGTACGTAGCACTCTCTCATTTTGTGTTACGCTTCATGGATAGCCTTACAACATTTTCAAAATCATTGCTAAATGCTAACCAAATTTTAAAACCTAAACTTTAAAATTCCTCTCAAAATTGTTAGAAACTTAACATAGTATGATAAATAAATTCCAAATAAACTTTTTTCTTTTAACCGCTAAAAAGGCAAAGAAGAAAGGGGGAAATAAGAAGAGAAAATTCACATATTAAAAAAATAATAAAAACAAGAACTCCAAATTCCAAACCTCCTTGCTAAATCCTTAATAATCCTAGCAAGTCAGCCTCGTAATTTTCTTGGCTGTAAAACTGAATTTTTCCCTTCTAAATCTTGAAGCAACCTGGAAAAAGAAATGCGCACGACAATAATATTCTAGACACTTCATTTATTAATGTCACATTGCCATTTGCTTAGTTATGTCTTAGCAAATAGGGAGATTAACAATATAAACAAAAGTATATGTATATATTACTACTGCCAGCAATTCTTTGCCAAGTGCCCCTCCTTCCCACAAGAACGACACTCAACATTCCTTCTTTTCTTTGTTCCCTTTCTTTGCTGATCCTTGCTGTTCTCATTTGCATTTCCTGTCCTCCCTCTTTTACCAAGCATAGGATTATCATCGTCCTCTAGGCGTAATAAGTCCTCAATATGTCCACACCTCTTTGTAATCTCATCCAATCCCCATTTCTCCTTTTCTACAATGTACAGAAAACGGACATCATCGAACTCTGACGGAAGAGAATCAAGTGCTAGTCGATTAATCAAATAATCAGGAAGACCAACATCCACGGCTCTCAACCTCCTTGCAAAACTAGCCATTTTACCAAGATGTAGTCTGACATTATCCTGACCATTATATCTCATATTCACCAACTCTTTCAACATTCTAGGTGCCTCGATCCTCTCATCATCCATAACCATGCCTTCCAGAGCAGCTAGAACTTGCTTAGCATTGCAGGATTTGGTTGTGTTTGTATGGACCAAATAGCTGTAAAGGCTCTTGGACATCTTGCTTTCGATAAGCAAAAGACTCAAGCGATTGCTCCTCTCCCATTTCTCATATTTAGCTTTTTCTTCAGGGGAGCTTGTATCAGTTGGCTCCTCAGGTTCATCCTCATCAAGTGCAAAATCCAAGTCATGCAACAAGATGACAAGTTGTATGCCATTTTTCCATCTCATCCAACTCATATAATTTGCATCGTTTAAGTCTTCCATTGTAGAATATATACCCATTGCATAGGATCTCCTAGCTGCCATAATATATTAGAAAAATAACTCAGATTCATATTCCCTCCTGTGCCATGTGTATGTCGTAATATATGATTTCCATAACAAATAATATACATGTTATTGGACTCATAAATATGTCAAACTAAAAAAACTCATAATTAATAACAAGCCATAAACATGAACCTTTTCAAACAAGAAACTAATAAGATCATACAGTATGACTTGAGGAACTACCATGTATGGTTGGCTAAGGGAGTAAAAGTGAAATGGAAACATAATTCTCTTCTTAATTAATTGCAAATGTTATTCACATTTTCATTTTTATTTATAATTGAGGAACTAAACTAGTAATGAAGTTGCAATACGAGAACAAAAATTTACTCCAGAACGTTAGCCAAGTGTGCAAAATCAGGAAAATCAAAATTAATGTTCTTTGAAACCAGCCAATTTGTAGACAAATAATAAAGAATCTACGAGTCAAATATAAGTATTAATTTTCCAATATGATAAACAAATTAAGTGTTTTATCATTTGCGGTATCGTATTAACACTATGGGATGAAGGCATTATTTGATTCACATATCAAATAATCATCAGGATTGAAAAGAAATTAACTTGTGTTTTGTTCCATTGTCAATGACCGAGCACATCAACAGCATGATCTATCATAAAAGTTTTTCTCTTTGACTCGATAAGAGACATATATGGGCTTGAAGTACACAAAAAATAAGCAGACCTCCCTTCCTTTATGCCTAAACCCACTCTCCGATCCAATACAATTGAAAACCCTAGACTAGACTACACTTTTAATTAGAAGTCTAGCCTACAATACTTCTCCCGACCCAAATGGAAATTCTTCAAAGAACATCCTAGTTCTAAAAACCACAATATCCAAGGGGGAACAGGACCAAAAATTAAACACATCTAAAACTTATTTAAGGAACAATAACATTGACTATACAAATATCAAAAGTATGCATGCTTTGTTTTAAAGCCAATGGTGTCTCTGTCTCACCTTGTTGAGTATATAGGTCGTTGCCACCAGAAACCATCTTTCATCCGATATTCGCTAATGGGCAATGACCTATTTTCTCTTCTCCGTCGACTCTGCCGATTAAAATTGTAATTGTGTGTTAGTTCTTAAACTCTCTAATTAAACTAGAGGAAGTTATTAGCAACTTTTAACTGCTCAAATCACGTCTCTACAACTAATGCATGCGGTTATCCTACCGCGATCTCAGCCATCCATATGTTGCTTTGATCATTAAATTGAACGGTCAGGATGCCATTATTGGATTTTATTAGCAATTAAAAAGAATCCTCCACAAAAGCAAAACAAAACGAAAGCCACTAATCCTTCTTAATCCCATACGTTTTGTTTCTTTCTTTATGTTTTATTACTAAAATTCTAAAATACATGGATTTATGACCGTTCTCAGTATATTGTTCATTTATTATTATTATTATTATTAAGAAGACTCTAAAAGATATAGGGTTTTGACTATTCACGATTTTGTTCATTTTTTTTTTATTATCATTAATAAGACTCTAAAAGATATAATGTTCTGACTATTTACGATTTTGTTTAGTGTGTGTGTATATATATATATGTATGTATATATATATATTCCGTAAAAGCATATGCGATCCAACAATTAAGGCAATTGCTCGCAAGCATATCCTCGTTCATTTTTTAATATTATTATTTTTAAGAAGACTCTAAAAAACATAGGGTTCGATCGCTCACAATTCCGTTCACTTTTTTTTTTTATTATTATCATTATTAAGATTCTAAAGGTGTAGTGTTTTGATTGTTTACGATTCCGTTTAGTTTATATATATATATTGTAAAAGCATATGCGGTCCAACAGTCTAAGACAATTGCTCTACAAGCAATAGAATTTAGGTTCGACCCCAAGGTGTAGGGTTCGATCGTTTACGATTCTCGTTTAGTTTATATATATATATATATATATATATATTGTAAAAACATATGCGGTCCAACGAGTTAAGGCAATTGCTCTACAAGCAATAGAACTTAGGTTCGACCCCCTGTCTATCTTCTTTTTTGTTTGTTTGTTTGTTTGTTTTTTTTTTTCCATAGCCAAACTTTTAGGAAATTATTTTTATTTTGGTCCCTATTTTTGTAATATTTTTTTTGTTTTGATCATTAAAAATTTATTATATTTGATTTTTATCTCTATAATAAATATTGAAATTGAAATTTTTTTTATTTTCGTACTCGTTTTGTAGTATTTTTTTTATTTTGATCATTAAAAATTTATTATATTTGATTTTTATCTCTATAATAAATTTTTTTTTTTTGCCTTTTAGTAAAAATTTATGTTTTTTTTTTTATTTTGTGATATGTTTTTACTTTAGTCATTAAAGTTTTATTATGTTTGATTTTTATCCTTGCTATACTAAAATTAAATATTTTATTATATTTGATTTTTTTCCCTCGTCATAAATTTTTTTCTTGGTTTTTAATAAAAATTTATGTTTTTTTTTCATTCTTATTTTGTGATATGTTTTTATTTTAGTTATTAAAGTTTTATAATTTTTTATTTTTATTCTTACTATACTAAAACTAAATAAAGTTTACTATTCACCTTTTTTTTTACCCTCATAATGTACTATTCACTCTTATGCTTTTTTTTTTTAATTTTCACTCTTACCTTTTTTCTTAGATTTTTTTTTATAATTTTTAAATTATTTCATTTTGATCTCTGAAATTTTATTACAAGAAATACTAAAAGAAAACGAAAAAGTGCAATAGCACTTTCCTCGTTCATTCAATGTTTGCCTCTCTTTCTTTCTTTTTTTTTCGATTGCTTAGCCAAGCTTTTAGGAAATTTTTTTTTTTTTTGGTCATTGTTTTGTAATATATTTTTTATTTTGGTCATTAAAAATTTATTATATTTGATTTTTTTCCCTATAATAAATATTAAAATTTTATTATATTTGATTTTCATCTCTATAATAAATATTTTTTTTCTTGGCTTTTAGTAAAAATTTATGTTCTTTTTTTATTCTTATTTTGTGATATGTTTTTATTTTAGTCATTAAATTTTTATCATGTTTGATTTTTATCCTTACAACACTAAAACTAAATATTTTATTGTATTTAATTTTTATTCCTATAATAATTTTTTTCTTGGCTTTTAGTAAAAATATATGTTCTTTTTTTTATTCTTATTTTGTGATATGTTTTTATTTTGGTTATTAAAATTTTATCATGTTTGATTTTTATCCTTGCTATACTAAAACTAAGTAAAGTTTATTATCCTAAACCTTTTTTTGTACTATTCACTCCTTTCTTTTTTTTTTTTTTTTAACCCTCACAATGTACTATTCACTCTTAGGTGTTTTTTTTTTTTTAATTTTCACTCTTAGTTTTTTTTTTTGTAATTTTCAAATTATTTCATTTTGATCCTTGAAATTTTAAAATACAAATTTTAATCCCTAGTTGATGCACTACATTCCTTTTCTTTTTTCTTTTCCTTTGGTTTTTTTTCTTTGATTTTTTTCATCAATTTATGCTCTCTTTTTTTATTTATATTAATTGGGTGTTAAAATTTTTAAAAATCAATGGTTACTTTTTTTTTTCACACAACCGACGATTGTATGTATATATATATATATATATATATATATCAAATGTATGTACTTTAAAAAAATAATCTTCTCATCAACATTAACTAAGAATAAAATTTTATTTTTTCTTTGGTTTTATGCAAGTCTATACATTAATTATATCTTCTTCTTTTTTTTTTTTTTTGATATATTCCTATAAAACAATATATTTTTAAAGTATTGATTTTTAAATTCTTAATTAATATTTCAGGTTTAAATTATATATTAGCAGTTTTTATTTAGGAATCCATAAATAAAGAAAAATAAATCATTTTTTTAAATAGAAATTTTATGAAAAACACCCAAAAAAAAAAATAGTAACGTTGTGCGAGATAATTTCAAAAATTAATCTTCTCATCAGCATTAAATAAGAAATTTTTTTCCCAATTGTTAGTTTTTATAAAAGTCTATCTATTAATTATAACTTTATTTTTTGGAATACAATATTATGAAAAATATGTTTTAAAAGTTTTTTTAATTCTTGATTAATATTTTAATTAAAATCAATCCATAAATAAGAATGATTTATGTTTTTTTAAGTAAAATAATTTATAAAAAAACATTAAATAAAAAATTATAATAAAATTTTTTTAAAATTTTAAAATAATTTTATTCTACCATACCAACAGTATAACACGGGCAAGCAGCTAGTTCTGAAACTAAAGGACATCCTGGTTAGCCTCATCGTCATCAATGCGCAAAGCAAGCCCACCCCTCAGAGTAGAATGTGACTTGATTGGGAGAAGGAATGGACACTGGAATTTTTTATAGCCCTTGACATCTCCTATTATATCTCTTCTTATTCTCCCCTTTCTCCAGCAGATGGTTTGACGATTAATTTAAACTTTTAGTTGCTTTGTTTAATTAGGCATGTTTAAATCTTTTGCTCTATCTTAATCTATTTGTTACTGCTACTTTAGTTATGGTTAATGTCCCTTTTGCATTAAGAAAGAAGAAGCCGTCTAGGTCAAGTCGTAACAAATTCCATGCTCAAGAGCAATGCTGCTTAACATGCTCTAAAGCGTATCGAGCAACGTAGAAGAGGCGCTAGTACCCCCAGCATATTCCAGAAGAAAAAATTTCTGGAACAAGTTTTAATGCAGTTTCCATTAAAACAAAGGAAAATGGCATGTTAATCAAAGAGAAATTTCAGTGTAGAGTAGCTTACATCTCTGCTCCCATGTATCATTCAAAGTATAAAACAAAACTGGGGTAGCTTATTTCCACAAAGGATTCTCTATAGACAAACATGAGCAGAATTGCATCTAACCCGAAGCGGCATGTCAACGCCCACATTTCAAAAATCAAACTACAACGGGAAAGACTCCAGTCAGTACCAGACACAATACAAGCAATGCTTCGTGAGGATGAAAATTTGGAAGTCAGCCATTAATCATTCTTCTTGAAACCAACTAGCTTTTTGGTGATATCAGATTTCAATTTGCACCCCAAAGAGAGAGCTTCCAAAAACATAGAATCAATTGCTTGTTCATTTTTCTCATACAAATAGAATGCAGCAAAAGCAACAGGAAGTCCTGCAGAAATAAAAAGAGCACAAAACCACACTTATTCAAACTGACCGCTGAGAATAAAGAAAAAATAACATAAAAAATTAAACAACATATAATGGTAGTCGAGGCAGGAAGAGAAGAAACTCAGGTAAAAAGGCTTCAACTGGAATATAACTACAGAGGGAAAGCAGAATTGTGATTGAATTTTACTTGAGACAGTTATAACAGGTAAAAGGTAATGTCAAAACTTTTGACATGGCTTGCTCTTTTCAATTTAAAGTATTAGTTTCTATATAACTGCCACAAGGTTGTAGGGCCGAAACTTGAAAGAAAGAAAATTGCATTTCTGCATATTTATGCACGCACAAGTACAGCAGAGAGCATACCTATAACAAATAAGGTCTGCAATGAAATGGCTCCAAGGAAGCTAAGGATCAATAGCGATATAACCACCTGTTTCATTCCATGGAAAAACTTAGCAAATGGTACATAACATCTGAAATTTTAAATAAGAATGGCTAAACTACGCAATGCTTAAATAGGTAAAATCAAACACTTTAAAAGCACGATAAAGTTTGTAATGGAACTTATTTCTTCTGTAACTGGAAGACAAATTACATGTTTTATACATTTGGTTAAACAAAGCAAGATCCAATTCCAATGTAGAAGCTCATAGCTACAGCAATCAGGCAGAAGGGTTTGTTATTTTACACATTCGATAAAATATCAAGCAAGAAATTGCCACTTAGCAGTATTACGTATCAGACTGAAGCTTACTTTCATAACACGAAAACATCTGTTCTAACACTATCAGTTTAGCATCTCTGCATTATGTACATGCAAAAACTGTTCAGAACTACCATGCATACATACGACTTTCAGAACTAAGAAAAGGATATCCAAATCCAAATATGAATTTACTAGACTACAGTAGAAGACTCGTAATGAGTATGAACTGAGTATGAACGCTAGAGAAACCTGTAAAGAACAGCAAATACCTTGAGGAACAATGACCAGTCATTTCCCTTGCAAACAGATTTTAAAACATAAACAGCAGCATTCCATGATGAAGCCACTGAAAGGGCAATTTGGTGCGACCTCTCCTCTGACAAGTGGAAATATGACACCGGAATTTTTTCTACTGTATATCCAAACCTGCACCAAAAAGAAAATCCAATTATAAATCACTGATGTTCTTCGATTAAAGAACAGTAACCATCTGTCAGTCTCCTGCTGTATCAGAAGATTTTAGGACGTGGTTTGAAATTTTGAAATTTGAGCAGGTCGTTTCTGAATTTTCAGCTTATAGATTATGATGTTGAAAACCCAAAACTTCACGTTTTCATCATATTCTTTGATAGTGGAAAATTTGTTCCCAAGAAAGACTACTGGTATAAGAAGCACGTGCAAGTAACCACTGGCACCACATGTAAAACACTTGGACCGTTGGTTTCAGGATGTGGCTTGTTGATATCGTATTCTTAAGTGATAAAGATGCTTCTATAAGAAACAAAATGCTGGCATATTGACAAGGGAAAAAAGAACACAGGCATGCGTACATTTTCTCTGGTAAATTGCCATGGATGAACAGGAAGACTGATACCACCAAGAGAAGCTTTGAAGCAGCAGTAACAATGGTTGATTGAGATGCAATGAAGTTGTAATAAATTGCAACCAGAACTAACAGTGTCATCAATGTCTGTTTTTTATCCTTCCAAAGTAGTGTATCAGCAACTGCAAATGGCAACAGTAGCAAATATATTAGTTCCAATCCATGGTCAAGTTCATACACCCAGCCACAGAGAGAGAGAGAGAGAGAGAGATGGGTGTTGAGGTAACTAGCTAAAGGGAAAGACTGATATCAACTTGTACCAGACAAAAAAATATGCATGGTATGATGTCCCTGCAAATTTCAATTGCTAACACAACTATTCTGCATTTTAAATTCATCAAGTTACCTTGAAGTGAAAAAATTTAAATACTTAATTCCATCATTTTCAGGCATGTGAAAACCAGCTCAAACCCCCCAATCCTTTCATCTTCTGTGACCTACAATCACTAGTTAAAATACGAAATCCATGGTTAGGCACAAACTTTTTCTATATTCAATATTCCCTGTTGCATTGTTTAATGTTTCAATAGTTGAGCAGCCATAAAAATGCAGCCAGCATAATAGGCATGCAATGGGCGATTCATACACTGGTTTCTGGTCTATTTCAACTCTATATAGCACTCAGCATTGCACAGCATAGTGTTGAATGCTTTCAGAAAGCTCATATCCTGCAGACCCAGACATATAAAATAAAATGAACAGAAATTGATCACTCATACCTCTTCCACTTCCAAGACATATGGAGGCCTTAGATGGCCCTTCTCTTTTAGGTTGATTTTCAGCCCTTAAGTGTGGATATGACTCAAGCGTCCTTTTCAAGCCTTCCTGCAAAAATCATAATCCATCATTAAAAGAAAATTTAAGAATCCAATTATAGTGGACTTAAAAAAAAGGTATAGTATATCATGCATTTTGAATTGGTGTTTATGTTCGTTGGTTGGTAAAAACATTCATCGATCTAAGTTCGAGTTAGAAAGCGTGCTGTACTGACCACTAAGATTGTGTTACAAAATCTGAACTACTCAAAAAGCACAAAACATAATAAGAATAATGTTTCGGTGGACCTTCATACAAGTTAGAATAAAAGTCGAAGCATTTACATTGACTGTAACAATACTGTCAATGGATCTGAACAGCTAGCATGGATAAAAGCATTTATCGATTGACATTCAGGTTAAAGAGAGAGCTGTGCTGACAAGTAAGATGGTGTTACAAAATCTGAACAACTCAAAATGCTCAAAACATATAAACATATTTTTTTTTTGTGATGGGCTATCAAACAAGTTAGAATAACTATCCAAAGTGTTTAAACTTACCATAACAATAGTGTAAAAGAAACTGAGCATCTAACAGGGAACAAATCTTACAACACTTAACACTTAAAGCAGGGTTTAAATCTATTTTTTTTAGCAACAGCTAATTAAGGTTCTGTACAACCTATTTGGAAGGTTGTAGCAAATCTCACAAAAAGTTTGTGAAAACTACCAAATAATTCTAGATCATGTCATGCAGAAAAGCAAATTGTCAGAGGATATTAAAAACCTCAAGTGTTACAATAGGTGCATAGCCAAGTCTATCCTTTGCTTTTGAACAATTAAAAGATCTGCTGCAAGAGAGGAGTCTAATTCTTGAAGGTATCAGCTGCGGAACTTTCATCCCATATGGGCCAAATATCTTATATATCCACTCTATCACATGCGCAATCGGCATCACAGCAAAGGCAGGAATCTTTATTCTAGGCCTGCAAACTAAAACAATTCAGATAAAAGAAATTGTGGACTGGCCACTACATAAATGATTTTTGTTTCGAACTTCCTGCATACATGTAGAAATAATGAATGAAATATTTATAAAATTCTCCAGCATTGTTTATGAAGAAATCCTTTTATCATAATAAAAAGAGAGAAAAAAACTTTATTGGAACATCCTTCCCCCAACTCATAAAAACAACAATAGTTGTTCTTTAAAAAAAAAAAGAGTAGCATCTCCTTCTTTTATTACATTAAATTCAATTATGTTGTGCCCTATCTACTTTTAAAAATATGAAATAGGTAGCAAAGAAGCGTACCATATGCTACTAAATACAATAGCAGGAAGAATAACAAAAGGGCCTGAGGAAAATTTGACTAGTTTATCGTTCTTTTTCTCATCATCATGAAGAAATAACGCAGCTCAAATTGCTCAGAAGCTATAATGATCTTCTGAACACAGATCCTGAAAAACATTCTCTCAAAAACCATGTCTGTTTCATGATTATGAATTCAGTGCCTTACATTTCACATAGAATATTTCCACATAAAGACATCAAATTTGACCAATGTGGAGGTTCAGAAGGAAAGAAAATGAGCATAATGGCCAAGGCAAAAACACAAGTATGTTATTTGTTGAAAACTAGAGAGAAAAACAGTTAAAATGTAAGATCAGGAAACTAAGAAGAGAGGAAAAGAAGAGCTGAAACTTAGTAACAACCAGGTAATTTTGATCAAATTATGATTATGAAAGATAAATAAGCATTTGGATACAAATGATGAATGAAAAGAGTTAAGAGTAAAAAAGTACCTCTCATAGCCAAGGCCTTCCAATACAAGTGATGTAAATTCCCAAAACTTGATGGGCTCCATGTTGGTTATAAAATATGCCTGCAAATCTAATTTAGTTTAGCTAAAAGCAATCTCCTGATCAAGTCAGCATGTAAATAACATTTTCAAAGCATTACACTACCCAGATTTAAAAGAAACACTAGAAAACAAGACATCATGGAATAATCAGGACCTTCTCACAATTTCCCTCAAGAACCTTCTCACTTATTCTGTTTTCCAGCATTTTTTAAGCATTTCAGAATCTGGGTTAATATGAACCATGTCGCACAAGTTCTTGTTAGAAGCTGACATGCTAAAGCATCAGGAAGATATTATTTCCCTCTTCATGTCATCACACACCATATGAATTAGAAATTAAAAGGGGTTTCCTTTAGACTGCAGGCAAAGGGCTCTCTCAAGGACTTCATATGGCTTTGCATGACATCCTACGTATCAATTTCCTACATGACAGAGGTTGAGATGGAGGTGATGCACTTTGATCTTTATGCTTCCCGAATCAAAGTGACCAGGAAGGTTCAAGCCTTCAAGGTGACTTTGCCACTTTAATTCCAACTTTGACCTAGGAAGGTTTAATAGTTTTGACTTTTCAACATAGCTAGATGCTCGCATATCCAAAATATGCTGCCATGGTCCTCATGGACAAATGTAGTTATTATCTTCTTAGGAATGGTTTCAATAGAGAAGTTAGTTGGCCAAAATCTACCTTGTAATCTCTTATACTCACTTCATCCATATTTCTTATTAATGTGTCTCTGCCATGTGACCTTATGGAAAACGAACTGATACCATCTGCATGCAGCTAGACAAGGACCAATTATCTTCACCTGATTCTTGTTAAACCAATTAAATATTGATATTGTCTTGAATGCAGCGTGTATGAAATCTCACTGGCGAGAGCACCTCCGACTAAAATTGTGATGGTAACCTTGCATGATAATACCAATAAAACTAGTTTCCTTCTATCAATTCATTCATGCAATAAACTTACAAAACCAGAATACAATTCTAGGACTCAAACACAGGATAAAAGTGATAAGCAGCAAGTGTAAGAAATACAATTATTGAAACTTAGAATAATCTCCTGACTGAAACTTTGTTCTTACGATCTTTTACTTATATACAACAATAGATTAGAATAGAAGAGAGCAAGAAAAGTTAATGGCGAACACACACATTATTGAAAGACAAATAGAAAAGCAGAAAAAGATGGGACCTGCCCAGCAGCTTTCTCTGCAACCTCCTGCTCTGCTGCCAGAGCTCGATCGGCACATATGTGAGCATGTGCCACATTTTCAACATATGTGAAATCATAAATGTTATTGCCATCACCAATCATGAACTGCTCAATCAATAATAAAGGAAGAAAGATGAGCATTGGATGTAATGAAAAAAACATACCACAAATGCATCTGTAAATGCAAAGAACTGCAGCAGCGGAGTATAAAAAGAACTTAAATATGTCCACGGCAGATGGCTAATGCAAAAGCGAGTATAGAGCATAATTTGATGGGATGGACACCAATTTTTGGTCTAGAATGAAATTTTGCAGATCATATCTAAAAATATCAGCATGCTTTTCCATAAGAATTCAGGTCAACATGACTTTATTAGCAACCCAAACTGATAAGCTGACAGAAGGATACTAACATGAAAATGTATTTAATAAATGCTCGATCTCCTTCAAAGCTACATCAACTTTTCATTTAGAGTACACTATTTTTTTCCTCTCCAACTACTAGCATAATAAGAAGGCATTTAATAAGTTCCTTAGAAACCTGACAGTCCTAAGCAACCTAGAACCAGCAGATATTCAGAAACAATCCACGAATTTTGAAGTATCTAGTTATCATCTTCAAATAGCATTTGATCAAGCATTGTACATGGCTGCACACACATTCTCTCTTAACAATCCGAATAACTCTACCATGTCATATCACATTTTTACTTGAAGGCCATAATTACCTTAGATTTCCCAGCCCTTGCAGCAGCAACCAAAGATGGAACAAACAACCTATCTCCAGGTCCAAATATGCTGCTAGGCCGTAAACTACACGTTAATAGTCCGTTTAATCCATTTGCCTTAAGAATAGCAGCCTCACCTTCTGCTTTAGTTGCTGAATACGAATCGAGAGGCTGAAACGGTTTAAAGGGGTAAAAAAAAAAAAGACTCTTCACTAAACAATCCATTAACCCATATCAAATTCAACCAAACAGTACCAACATTGCTCATACCTTATCTGTATATGGCAATGACTCCTCTCCATTAATGATTCCATGAATTCCATCAAAAACCACACTAGCTGAGCTTGTATAGATAAGTCTCTTCACTTTTAGCTCTACACATGCATCAATTACATTCTTTGTTCCTATAAATTACAGCAAAAAAAAAAAAAAACTAATAAATAAATAAAATAAACAAGAACTTGATCAATCAAACTCAAGGCAAAATAATAATAATAATAATTAACCTTGAACGTTGACAGAGTAGTGAAGCTGATGGCTATTAACAGACGAATTGGGAGCTGCCATGTGGAACACAACCTCAGCTCCTTCAGTAGCTGCAAAAACCAAATAAAAAAAATAAAAAATTGATTGAAATTACTTAATTAGCTAAAAAATCGATCCAAATGATGGTTATGTGACCTTTGAGTACTTGAGCTTTGTCACGAAGATCCGCAGAGACATACTTTGCACGGCCAGATTTCAAGGCGTGACCGAGGACTCCATTTTGCTCCTCCGTGTTTAGGGTAATTTCGGGTTCCAAATCGGCAATACGAACAGAAAACATGTCGTATCGAATTAGCATTTCTACTAAATGGCGTGCGGCAAATCCCCTGCCTCCTGTCACCACACACCATCTCTCCTCCCCTGACATTATCAATTTTGTTTTTCTTAAACAAAACTCCTGCAAGTTAAAAAAATAAAAAAATCAAAGCATTGCGATGCAAAGAGTGTGATAGAAATGCAATGCGGATTCGGTATCTTCTAAAATCTTAAGGGCATAGAAAGTAACGTTAATGGCTGACCTTTCAGTCTCTTCTGCTGTTCCTGATGCTTGACTGCGATCTGGATTGGAAAGAGATGAAGAAAGCTTTGATGTATAAAATAGGACAGGAGGGGAAGTAAATAGAGGGAATCTTCGATTCCTGGGCGCTTTCTATTTTGTTGCCACTCGTATTATGCGAAGGTGTTAGTTAACGGGGTGAAAATCGAATAATCGAATTGAAACTTATCGAAATATCAATTTTAATATAATTTCTTATAAAAATAAAAAAATCTTAAATTGAAATAATTTTAATTTTTAGATTTAGTTTCGATTTCTTTTTTAAAAAAATTGATTAAATGCAAAATTTTAAAAAATATATATATTTTTTTAAAACTAGATCACTATTGATTGTCCGTATCCATTATTCCCAATCCCAAATTAAAAATCTCATTTTGCCATCTCTCTTCGATCGCAACCCCTAAACATCCTCCAGTCTCCCCTTCACTCCAGGCTCTAGCCCTCCAATCCTCCTACAAATGCAAGTGGGTAATTGCGGCTCTCCCTCGTTTAGGCACCTTCTTCCTCCTTCTCGGTCCTTAGGCGGGCTTTAATCGTCAACCACCTCTTCCCTTTTCACATTCGACTATTAGGATTTGAATCTATGACCTCTTGTTGCAAAAGACCACTACCACTCGAGCTACAAGAGTCAAGACTTCCATTTCATGATGAGTCATGCTTACCCAAATAATTATCTAGTGAATCGAAATGCTTCTATTTTTCTTTCTTAGAATTTCGGTTTTTTGGCATTTTGGATGCATTTTGTGGGTATAAGGAGTTGAAAAATGTAACCATGTTGTTAAAATCTAGTGATGCGAGTCTCCACCTATCCGATTTCTTTGTAATTGCTTTAGATCTAGATCTCATTTCCTAACACTTTACATTAAAAAACAATTAAACTTATTAAATCAAAAAATTGTATAATTTGATTTGGATTGTGTATTCAATTTGTATACCTTTAAGAGCGAGAGAGAAAGAGCTTCTTACCGAATCTAAGAGATTATTATCGTCTTCTATAGTACTAGTTTTGTTGAATTGCTTTTTAATTAAAATATTGGATTGAATTTGATGAAATTTCTTACATCTTCTCGCTTTATGATTTATTGATTTAGTATGAATTTTGTAGTGTTGAATTGTTGCTTTTATATACATTACTATTTCGAATCTTTGACCCCATTTATGCACTATAGCATTGGAGTTAATAAGGTTTTATATAGTCCGGCAAGAGACTACCAAATAGTTCAACTTGATTTTAGAAGTTTTGCTCATATTTTCCTTAAGTCATATTGTTACTTTGTAAGTTTGAATTTTGACAGATAATAACTTGTTATGATCTCCACAACCATAACTTTTTTATCTCAAAATTTATTATCTGTCTTGTTGGTTGGATCTCACTTTCAATCTTTATGATTGGGTCTTGTGTATGCCCTACTAGTAATTTCAATGTAAGTGAGGCTAGGCCAACATTTGCTTGGTAGATATTACAATAAAAGTTGCACTCGCGTAATATGGTGCATAAACGTGTGGCATTAAGGTTCAATTTTTCGAAGCTTGCATAATGGTTTATTGTTAGAATATTATTGGCCTTTTTTTTTTTTTTTTAGAGAATGTGAATGAACAACCATTTTATGAGTTGCAGCAGCAAGGTCATGTTTTTAAGCTCATCTTTGGCAATGGGCTTGTCCGCTTGTGGAATGTACATCGTGTTACGATGTTGATGATAGGTTAGTTATTGTTAGTATGAACTATAGCTTTAGTTATGTTGTTTTTGCATATCTAATTCCTATTTTGCTAATTTACCTCATCTCGCTAGTGTTGTTTTGTTTTTTGGCTATTGGGATTACGAAACTATAACTAATGGTTTGTGAAGAATAATTGGTGGTGATTATTAAGCATTCAGCCTTTGTTAAAGCTTTTTTATAGCCTTTGTTAAAGCTTTCTTCTTATATAAAATTAACCGATTAAAGTGAAAAATTATAAAAGAAAATAAAACGGATAAAAATTGAATTATAAAACATCAAAATCAAAATATTTCAAAACGAATCAAAAACTCGAATAATATTTTGGTTCGAATTCGCTTAATTTTTTTTTAAATTTGGTTAACCGAAAATCATCAAAAATATTTCAAAACCAAACCAAATAACCGAACAAACACCCTTATTCGTAAGCTCCATAGACGGATATAAAGCTTTGTCCTTCTATTTGTACTAATTACTCTTTGTGCTTTTATTTGTTTTAATGTCTTCTTATTTACTTTTGAAATCATCATGGTTATGTTTTAATCTAACCGGTTAAGGTTATCAATCAATTATTAATGACATCTACCATATATTGACATGTGTCCAATATTATATCGTATTTATAATAAAAAAATGTGTAAAGTATTTTTATTTCTTTTTTATTTTTCTTTTTTCTCTTTTTCTTCTTTTTCTTCCTCCTTGTCTCTCTCCACCATGGCTATCACACTTCATAACCCATAAAATCATGGAAGACCACCACCAAAACATATATTTTCTTCTTTTTTTCCTTCTCTTTTTTCTTTTTCATAAGTGGCAAGCGTTGCTCGCTACCAATTATTGCAATTCAAGATTCCAAACAATAAGAAATAAAGATTGAAATGCAAATTCTAAATGATTTCAAGAATTAAAGCTGAAATAAATCAATTAAGATGAAAAGTTTTGTAAATCTATACAAGCTTATTAAGAAAACTAAATAAAAAAAATTATCCATCAATAAGCGAGTTACAAAGAAAAAAAAAAGAGAAAATTAGGGAGAAGAAATGCCTAAATGGCCATGAATGCTATACTTGTTCTTTATTTTTTATTTTAACATTGTTTGTTACACTACATACAATAGACTAACCATGACTAATCCAAACTTTGTTTTAGCCCTTCATGTTTTCTAATTCAATCACGAGTAATCCCTTAAACCTCTTCAAACCAAGCAACTTCATTTTCCATTTTCCCTACAATCCAATTTCATTTTCTCTTTCATAAGTGCCAAAAGTTGCTCTGTTACCAATTATTGCTATTCAAGATTCCAAACAACAAGAAATAAAGATTGAAATACAAATTCTAAATGATTTCAAGAATTAAAGCTAAAATAAATCAATTAAGATGAAACATTTTGTAAATCTATGCAAGCGTATTAAGAAAAATGAATAAAAAAATTATCTATCAACGAGAAGTTACAAAGAAAAAAAAAACAAAGAGAAAATTAGGGAGAAGAAAAGCTTAAATTGCTAAGAATGACTATAGTGTTTTTTATTCTTGATTTTAACATTGTTTGTTACACTATGTACAATAGACTAACCATGACTAATCTAAACTTTGTTTTAGTCCTTCATGTTTTCTAATTCAATCACGAGTAATCCCTACAACCCCTTCAAACTAGCAACTTCATTTTCCACTTTAGCAAATACCCTTTACTTGAGAGACTTTGTCCTCAAGGTAAAAGTAAGGGAAATATTTTTTAAGTTCAAAGGTAAATTCTCATTAACAAAAAAACTAAAATAAAACGATCAGTTAATATTCATTATACTATTTGAAATATTGTTTATCCAAACTCATTCACACTATTCACCAAAACTCAAATGTACTGTTCATTTCACTATGTAGCATTATTTTTATAACTTTCAAATACTTTAAAAACACTTATTATAAAAATTTTCATGACATTACACTTTGGTCTTTTTTAAAAAAATATTATTTTTTTAGTCCGTAAATATTCTTTGTTTAATTTTGGTCCCTCTTTTTTGTTTCATTTTAGTCACTTTGGTCATTTTTTTAATTAAAAATTTTAGGGCAAAAAAATTTTTCTTAAAAAAATAATTTACAAAATAAGTTTTTAGTTAAGAATCTATTGATTTTGACATTTTTATACTATTATAAATTTTTTAGTTTATGGATAGAGAAATAAAGAATTTTTTTAATAAAAAATTTATGAAAAATATAAAAATAATTAGTCAAATATAAAATTTTGATTAAAGAATTAAAAAATTGAATGAATTTTTATTTAGTTTTGACTTGATATATTTTAGTATATACACAATATAATACAAAATATCAAACTAAAATAATTTTTAAAAAATAATTTTATGTGTTATGTCCGATTCTCGGTATAGCGTGGATAAACAAAACTAGTGTGACATCTAAGGTTGAACTATTAGATCATTGAACTAACAACTTAGTAATTACTTGATTATCTCTTTTAACCATTTTTCAATCTAAGATGGCTATTGGAAAATACTAGAATGTCTAATGACATAGGCAATTGACTTTGAACTATAACCTTTCCATAAACATGTTTGAGTTGAGAGATATGAAAGTTGGTGAATTAGGAATTAAGAAAAAAGTTGTATTGTGAATGTTGCTTCGCCCACCTTGTCAATAAACTAAAAGTGGCCAAAATACCTAGGAGATAAATTCTTATTCCTCTTAATAGCTACTAATTGTCCTACAACTTCAATTACACTCAATATTTTATCTAAATATCATGTTAGTCCCTTTCTTATCAACTAGTTGCTTCAAGCAAAATTATGTCCTTGTTAAATAATGCTTAAGCCAAGCAATCATATCTTTTTGGCTTATTGCACCATAAAATTATGAACTTAACACGTTTTAGTTATTTTGGCATGTTCTTTCAAAAATGGATAAAAAATAAATGAACTAAGTTTCTAATAACCATATTAGCATAGAAGGATTTTTTTTTGTTCAAAATTGCATTTTCACTTGACGTGGAAAGGTAAATAAAATAACAAGCATTGATTAAAATCCATCTAAAATTACACATGGCCAAAAATTAAAATTCCTCCTCTATTTAGATGACATGTCACCCAATTTTAATTGACTTCTAATTTCAAAAACAAATAATTTCCAAAACACAAACCCAAATCGAATAAAAAAAAATCTACAATCTTCTTCTTTTCCCTATAAGCCAAGACCTTATCCCTCTCTCCTTACGAATTTTCAACCGTTTCAAAAATCCTTTTTGTTTTAATATATCTTTATAGGTGCTTTGGGTAAATGTATATGCCAACAGACTTAGTCTTGTAGTACTCTTTTTCTTTCTTGTTTGTTCCACCTTTGAACAATTTAGGTCAATCCTCCTATCATGACTTACAAATTGCTCTCTTCTATACTACCACCGAACAAGAGCCATATTAGCTTGTCGGGGCAACCATTTTGAATCCTTTAGATGACTATAAGAAGATTGTTGTTTCAATAATAAAGGAGTACTTTAGCATTGGTGATGTGGAAGTGGCTACATCCGACCTTAGAGAGCTTGGGTCTACCGAATATCATTCATACTTTATCAAGCGACTTATTTCTATGGCCATAGAAATGAATGATAAGGAGAAAGAAATGGTTTCGGTTCTACTTTTTGCACTATACATTGATGTCATCGGCTTGTCCTATATTAGGGATGGGTTTGTCATACTTTTAGAGTTTGCTAATGATTTTATAGTTGACATACTAGTTGTATATTCATGGGGGGAGGGGATGGATCCTAGTTTGTTAGGGTAGAGAAAAAGATTAGGGTTTTTTTTATTTGATTTAGGTTTATGTTTTGGGAATTATTTGTTTTTGAAATTGAAAGTCAACTAAAATTGGGTGACATGTCGTCCGAATAGGAGAGGAATTTTAATTTTTAGCCATATGTAATCCTAGATGAATTTTAATCCATATTGTCATCTTATATATCTTACCATGTCAAGTTAAAGCATAATTTTAAATGAAAAAGTCATCATGTGTTAATATGATTACCGTAAACTTAGTTCATGTATTTTATATTTATTTTTGAAAGAACATGCCAAAATAATTAAAACGTGTTAAGTTCATAATTTTATGGTACAATAAGCTTATTTTTCTTCTTAAACAAACCTTCGTAAGATAAAAGAAAGAAAATTCAAAGCATTATGATGTAAAAAGTGTTATAGAAATGCAATGCGGATTCGGTATCTTTTAGTCTTTTCTATTATTGTTGATGCTTGCTTAGGATTTGGATTTGAAAGAGATGAAGAAAGGTTTGACTAAATGGGGAGCAAAATAGAGGGAATCTCTTATTCCCGGCTACTAATTATTTATTTGCTACTTTTATTATATTCTTTCGTAGGCTCTGCAAACAGTGTCTAAAGCTTCGTCCTTCTATTTTTTATTTTGTACTAGTTGTTTTTTATATTTTTATTTATTTTATTGTCCTTTTATATACTTTCAAAATTATTTTGGTTAAGCTTTAATCGAACCCAATAGGATTATCGATCGATCGAGTAACATCTACCATATATTGACATGTGTACAATGTCATATAGTATATATAATGAAAAATGTATATATTTATTTTTATTTCCTTTTTCCTATTTTTTTCCTTTTCTTCTTTTTCTTCCTCTTACTCTTTATTCTCCTTCTTTCTCTCTCCATCATGACCATCACCACTTTATAACCCACAAAATCGCCAAAGACCACCACCAAAGCATTATAGTTTCCTTTTTCTTCCCTTCTTCTTTTCCTCTTTCATAAGTGCCAAAAGTTGTTCTACTATCAATTATTGTAATTCAAGATTCCAAACAATAAGAAATAAAGACTAAAATGCAAATTTTAAATGATTTCAAAGATTAAGCTAAAATGAATCAATTAAGATGAAATTTTTACAAATATATGCAAATGTATTAAGAAAATAAAATAATAAAAATCATCCATCAATGGGAAGTTACAAAAAAAAAAAAAGAAAAAAGAAAAAACAAAGAGAACATTAGGAAGAAGAAATGCCTAAATTGCCAAGAATGGCTATAATTTTCTTTATTTTTTTTATTTTACTAGTATTTTTTACACTACATGCAACAAACTAACTAATATGCCCGCTAAGCATTACAAACTCTCTCACGTGTTAGTCATGCCTTTCACTTAATCTTTCCATGTGTCTATTTCCTTCACATGTGTTGCCTTTTAATAGACTATCTTTTAACTTACCGACTAATCCAAACTTTATTTTAGTCCTTCATATTTTCTAGTTTAATCTTAGTAATCCCCGTAACTCATTCAAGCTAGTAACTTCATTTCTCATTTTAGCAAATACCTCTTACTTGAGCAACCTTGTCCTCAAGGTCAAAGTAAGGAATAAATTTTCAAGTTCAAAGGCAAATTCTCATATGAGATCTAATTTTAAACCATTAAATTATTGAACCAACAACTTAACAACTATTTGATTATCCTCTTTAACTATTTTTCAATCCAAGATAGCTATTGGAAATTCTAAAGTATCTAATGGTATAAGCAACTAACTTTGAACCGTTACCTTCCCATAAATAGGTTTGAGTCGAGAGATATGAAAATTAGGTGAATTAAAAATTAAGGTGGGAGTTGTATTATGTATGTTATTTCACCCACTCTATCGGTAATCTAAAAAATGCCTAAACACTTAAGAGATAACTTTTGATTCCTCCCGATAGCCCCTAATTTCTATAAGTCTACAAGACTAGAACTTCAAATATACTCAATATTCTATTTGAAATATCTTGTTAGCCCTCTTTTTATCGCCTAATTACTTCAAGCAAAATTATGCCTTGGTTAAATGATGTTTAAGTAAAGAAATCATATCTTTTTTTTTTTTTTGCTTATAAGAACTAATTCACACCCCTTTCTTTACAATCATTAAGAAAATAAGGTAAGCGCATAAGGAAGAATAATCATAGAATGCTTTAAAAGGAGAATTTTTATGAAAAAAAAGGTATTGTACCGAGTACTCTACCATGCATAACTACTTGCATCATGCATTAGGAATAGAAGAAGTCATATAACGAAGGTAATTCTATAGGCATATGTTGAAGATTTTAGTTTTTCCACTAATATGAGTGTGATATGTTATAGAAAAACTTTAAGAAAACTCTTTGATAAGCGAACAACTTATTCTAAAACTTGCTAAGACAAATAAGATCTCTATATGAAATTATGTTATTAGGCAATCCATGAATCTTATAGATATATTTATGAATACTTTGGCTATTGAACTAGTAGAATAAGGGTGAGACAAAGGTATAAAATGGGCATACTTGGTTAAACAATCAATCATCACACATATAACGGACTTGTCTTAAGACATTAGTAGCCTTTTAATAAAATCCATGGTAATATCAATGAATATATCTTGAGGTAAAGGTAATGGATTTAACATCCCTAGCGTTATAATATTTTCATATTTACATTCCTAACATGTAGTGCAATTACGAATATATTCTCTTACATCTTTAATGAATCATTTATAGCATAACAATGATTCCACCTTTTTAGTTGTAACCACCAATCGAAATGTCCCCTAATTACTAAGTCATAAAATAAGAAAATCAATTCCTTATGTAAGCCAAAGTCATTACCAACCACCAACCTTCCTTTTTTCTCGACTGATGATCTTGACACATAAATTTTAGATAAGACATTCTAGGAGTCTATAATTATATTATAACAATTTTAGTTCGGGTTTTAAACTCCATAAGGCTTGAGACTTTACTATAAATAAGTGAATATTGAAGACATAACTATTATAGACAATTACATTTTTTATAAAGCATCAACCACCTTGTTTTTCTTTCCTTTTTTATACACAATCTCATGATCATACCCAATCAATTTGACCAACTAAGTAAGTTAACTAGCTATGTGAATCATTTGCTCCAACAAGTGTTTTAAACTGATAAGTGTGTATTATAAAATATTTATCATTCTAATAGTAATGCCATTTTTTTTAACAACGAAACAATATGTTAAGCAACTCCTTCTCGTAAACGGATTAAGATTGATAGTTGGAGGATAATGACTTACCGGTGTAAACTATAAGATGACATTTACGTGTTGGAACAATACCAATTCTCATCCTAAAAGCCTCTATTTCAATGAAAAATTCTTTAGACATGCTTGGTAATGCCAAAATACGAATAGTAATTATGACTTTTTTCAGCGTTAGAAATGTTGATTCTATTAAAGAAATCCATAGAAGACCATCTTTTTTCAATAAGTCAACCAAAAGCTCGCTATTTTTCTATGATTACGTACAAAATGTCTATAATATCTATTGAGACTTAGAAAACCTCTTAATTGTTTTAAAACTTTAGGTTTAGGTCACAACTATATAGCCTTAATTTTCTTAGGGTCAATTTGAATTCCTTATAGTGCCTTAACTATTTCACCATAGGAGTGCTCAAGGTGCATTTTGACTTCTTAGCAAACAAAGCATTCTCTTTTAATAGAGATAAAGCAATTTTCAAATGATGTCTATGATCTTTTATACTTTTGCTAAGACTAATATGTCATAAAAAAAGGACTAAGATAAATGTTTTAAGAAAAATCTTGAAAACACCATTCATTAATGATTGAAAAGGGCTAAAGGCATTTATCAAACCAAATAGCATTATCACGCATTCATAATAATCGTTATTTATTCTAAAAGAATTTTTTGAAACATCCAAGAGTGTTTATTTTTATTTGGTGATATCTAGCTCATAAATCTAATTTTGAAAAAAAATAATAATAAAACCATACAATTTGTCAAATAGTTCTTCAATGATAGAATGGAAAACTAATAATTAATAGTCATCTCATTAAGTTTTCTATAGTCAAAATACATTCTCCAAGTGACATTCTTTTTCCTAACCAATAAAATTAGAGATGAAAAAGGACTAGTGATGGATCATATAATTATATCCTTCAACATCTCCTTAACTTATTTTTTAATCTCATGTTTTTGAAAAAAAAAATATATCTATAAGGCTTCACACTCCCAAGTTCGATCCCTCTCTCAATGTTATCTTATGGTCATGAGTCCTTTATGGTGTTAATTTTTTTGCAACTCAAAAACATAAACATCTCTAATATTATTCTTAATTCCGTTTAAATTTGTTGATCTATTTTGCCATCCAACTCTCTATTTTTTATTTGTTAAAATCAACTATGTGATTTAATTATAATCAATTTATTAGTTGTTGTTTTTTTAAAAATCCCTATTCATTTATTTTTCTTCATCACTTTTAATAAAGTTCACACACTTTCCTCACAACATAAATAATTTTCTCTCATTTAAGAATTTCATCCACAATTGTTTAAAGTTCTAATTTATATCTTTAAAACCATACAACCATGTAATCTCTAAAATAATTTTATATATTCTTAATTGGATCACAAAAACTATAATATAAAAAGAATTCTTTTTATTTTCCCTTTAAAGTTGTTACATATATACTCATAAAAAAATCTCGTCGCCATTTAACCCAACATGATTAGTCTTAGTAAACTCATAATTAGTCCTTCTTACAAATCCTAAATCCAAAAATTTGTGATATTTTCCACTAGTATGTTCATCTTTTTACAATGTGATTCTCTTACAACTTTCATAGTTTGATAATATTCCTCATCAAACATTACATACAATGAGATTTGATACAATTCTCTAGGCAAATTCTCTATATTGTTAAAATGCCTCACATTAATCTCACGATATTTGTTTTCTCCCTCATTCTTATCTATCCTGCTCTTCTCAAAGTTTAACACTAAGAGAAAATTAGAAAATAGTGATAGATTTTTTCATCACTATTTATCTTTAGCGACAGATTTATGACAAGACACTTTACGTAGCAAAAGTCATTATCGCTCTTTTTTAGCGACGAATATTTTTTTCGTCATTAATGTGTAGAAATTCCATCGCTAAAACATAGTAAACGATCATCTCTTTAGTCTTGTATTTATCATAAAACCATCACTAATTCACTATTTCTATCACTAAGTCGTTCTCGTTAAAGTTTCTTGTAGATCCATCGCTATTTAGTGATCGTACAATTGTCCGTCACAAAGTGGTTTAATTTTATTGCTAATTCGATCGTTAATCAATCACTAAATAAAGGAATTTTTTAATATAAATTAATAGCCATTTAATTTTAATATTAGTAATAAATAACTAAAAATAACATCTTATCAAAACACGATATATTATTTAATAAAATTAAAATAATATAAATTGAAATCAAATAAATATGTAAATGCAATAAGGTGTATGAAAACATTAAAAACCTTAAAAGAACAAGAAATTTAGTCCTCATCATCTCCTTCATTACTTTCAATTGTTGTGTTTTGAGAGGAACAATTGACTCTTGGGTTATGGAGGGTCGAACTAGGGATGTGAGTCTACTACATGTCCCATAATAACCCCATCATTGTTTACATATGATTCCGTAGAGTTCTGAATTGAATGGCTTATTTCTCGGATAGTAATTTCATCCCTTGATCTTATCTTCATACTGGGCATAAACCTCTTGATATTACCACTAGGATACTATGAAGTGACGGATGAGGAGTCGGCATCGGAATGGGAGTGATAATGAGATGCATGTATCTAAGGCCATACATTCTCTAATTCTTCTCTCCTCTTACATCATCCAAATATATCTTGGGCATGTCGAAGTTTGGAAACAATGAATCACCCTCTTATTGCTCATTAACAGCTTTTTTTACATTGATTACACGCACTCTTGCATCATTGAAATAATTGTAATTTTAAATCATAAATATATTTCTAGATTATATTAATAGATACAAATTTACAAAAAAAAAAAAAAACATACCTTTGTTGTTTGGGATCGTCCGTCGATGAATAACCTATCTTTTTGTTTATGAGTGGTCGAGCACAACTCATACGGATTTGGGTTATAACCTATTGTGCTTCGAAATAAATAGACAAAAAGAATATCGGATGTAATAAATGAAAAAAAATTAATTTATAATACAATAAATAATATGATTGACTAAACATTCATCATACCCAATCAAAGAGATAGAACTCCTCATATGCCCGGATGGGCCAACGATCGAAATCACCTGTCTCCAACATATCATTTTGAGACACTTGCTAAGATTAGGCTTGAAACTCGGGTGTGACCCAATTTCAATGCCATGTTTCTCACATCTACTATTTAATATACGTGGGTCCGTCATTCATATTCTTTAGCTTGTTCGAGCATATTGTTTTACCGCCTCCGTGCCGAATCTCTCATGCATCCTTAATCGGTGCATCGATGATCGCATCTCATAAAAAGTACTTTTACATGAAGAAAAATAATAATAATGGTATATTTCCGTTAAGTTAATACTTTAAATAAAATATAAGAAAATAATTAGTATGTTATCCTAAACTCATTAAAGTAAAAGTCTTTTGTCTTTATTGAGATAGACTTCTAGTGGAACCGAGTGGCATCCAATCGGTTCTTAAAAATTATGATAATTTTTATGGAGCCCTTACTTGATGAAACCAAGTCGTCGAATAAAATAAATAAATAATAGATGAGTGAATTAATGATTTTAATATAATATATAAAAATATAAAACTAATTACCAAGTAAAGCATATTACTTATCAATTATTCACTATCCGAATGGTTCGTCTAGAGTTAGATCCAAGTAGAGCTTCTCAAAGTTGAGGAAACCATCGTGAGGACATCCATAACCGAAGGCATTAGCGATAGGGGCATTATTGAAGAATATGTAGGAAAGCCACCGATTGTTTATATCACTACAATGCATAATAGAAAATTCTACTTCGATACACATCGTAAGTCACCACTCTCACTTCTCATAATTGAAGTAACTCGCAATTAAAGGTTGTAAGAACATATCCAAATATGTTTTGGGTTTATTGGTCCCAAAATAATCAATGTTAAGAATATTTATTCTTCCTTCATACACATTCATGATGACAAATTGTAAGGTGCATAATTACCGACCAAGAAGAATTTTGAGCATCGGATTGATTGAAAGATTGAAACCTATCGAGTGCAAACTCTAAATCCGATATCATTCTTTCTTTCTTATGCAAAAGAAGTATGTGTTTCATTGAAATATCACAATGCAATAAATTCGAACAATGACGCATGACTCATGTATCCCTAACCTCATGCTTGGCGTGCCACGTCGAGTGCTCAACCTTGACATTCGACATGTATAATCTTTACAAACACAGGGTGAGCGAAAAGTAGTATAGTTTTTTAGATGGATCATATTTTGCAATTACTAATCCTCATCTCAAACTTCAATATTGAGGATGTTCACGGAATTTATAAGTAGTTAATTCATTATCTTCTCCCAATAAATCATGAGGCATTTGTTACAATAATGGAAGTTTTCTACTAGTAAACTCATCCCCTTCACCAATTTTTTGGTATTGTAAAAATTCTATGTTAGACAGTTATTAACTAGCATTAATTCCTTCATCAACTCACATATCTTATCGTAACACCTTTTAAAAAAAGGTGTTCCAACTTGAGGTTTAACAATCGAGCAACTACAAACAATTATGAATGATTGTCATAACCAAGCCAAATCTCTCTATTCACTACATTTACAAGTCATAAAAAACTCAAGCATCGGGATTTGTTACCTCATCTATGCTAAATTGATTAAATGATGAACCGGGTGCATCCATCACCATTGTTTGATATGTATTGGAAGGTTAGCTATAACTCCTTTGGCCTTTATGAAAATTTTCTAACATAAAATAACTTCTCGAGTCAATTTTCGCATGGTGTATCCAATTATAATTTCCACGTACAAAATCTTATCTCACCGAATGGTATTTAACATACTCAACCTCTTTAAAATTTTGGTTTTAACATTGATGCCGATTACAAGAACACCTTAACTTTCTTCCGTCCATACATTTAGGATGAGTAATAGTAAATGCAGCAAATTCTTTAACCCCATTTAGGAAATCATGATTTAAATACCCATCGATATACCTAGCATACATTCATACACGATCGGATCTTATTATTTTTTTTCTATATTTTTCGAGCAAGACACATTTAGGATACTCCGTCAAAATTAAATTCTAAACTCATTCTCTTAACTCCAATGTAAAATATTAAACCAAACTTATTTCTCCTTAATTATCGAGAGTCTTCGACACATTGGGTTCGATGCACTACATCGTATCATAGCACACTTCAACAATTAAATGCACTAAAATAAAATTAACTAAAATTCAAACCTAATTAAATTTAATTAACGATTTCTAAATGCATATAAAATTAAATATTAATCAGTTAATAAATATTAAACTAAGTAATTAATTAAACCTAAATCAAATTAACCTATATAATTTAAACTCAAACCTAATTAAATTTAAACCTAAATCAAATTAACCCCAATTAAAACCTAATTAAATTTAACTAACAATTAATTAACAATTTCTAATATAAATAAAATTAAAAATCAAAAAATAATCTAATTCAATCTAATTTATTAATTAAACCTAAATTAAAATATCCTAATTAAATTAAACATAATTCAAACCTAATTAAATTTAACTAATAATTAATTAACAATTTCCAATACAAATAAAATTAAATATCAACCAATTAATCAAAATTAACTTAATTAATTAATTAAGCCTAAATTAAATTAACCAATTAATTTTAATTAAATAACTAATTCAAACCTAATTAAATTTAAATAACAATTAATTAATAATTTTCAATATAAATAAAATTAAAAATCAATAAATTGATCAAAATTAATGTAATTAATTAATTAAACCAAAATCAAACTAATAATTAATTAAAATATTAACCTAAAACAAAAAAAAGTAACAATTAAACAAATTAATCAACAAATAAACAATTAAACTATACAAAATTAACAAATTATCCTGACAATTAACAAAAATTAAAAGTTAACAAATTAATCAACAAATTAACAATTGAACTATACAAAATTAACAAATTATCCTAACAATTAACAAAAATTAAAATTTAACAAATTAATCAACAAATTAACAATTAATAAAACTTAACCTAATTAATTAAAGCAAAATCAAATCAAGCAATTAATCAAAATTAAAATAAATAATTAATTAAACGTAAATCAAACTAACAATTAATTAACAAATTAACCTAACAATTAACAAAAAAATAACAAATTAATTAATTAATAAATAAAATTTAACCTAATTAATTAATTAAATCTAAATCTAAATCAACCAATTAATAAAAATTAACCTAATTAATTAATTTAGCCTAAATCAAACTAGCATTTAATTAACAAATTAACTTAAAAATTAACAAGAATAATAATTTAATAACTTAATAAACAAATTAACAATTAAAACTATATAAAATTATAAACCAACCAATTAAATTTAAAATTAACCTAAAAATTATGATAATAACTAACTTTTAAGGAACAAGAGAGAGAGAGAGAGAGAGAGAGAAAGAGAGACTTACCTAATTCGAACTTTAAGAAAAGGAGAGGAAGGAAGTAAAAAATGGAGGGTTTTAGAGAGAAAAGAGTTTGAAGTAGGTGTGTATTGATGGAAAGTGGAGGAGTGCGGTTTTCTAGTGGTTTTGGGTGGGGAAAAAGCCCGTGGCTAGAGAAGAGAAGCTAGAAGTAGAAGAAAATGGGGAGACAAGAAGAAAAAGAGTTCAATTAGGGATTTAGACTAGCAATAGATGCGATTCCGTCGTTAGTCGATCGCTATTTAGGGACGTACATGAGTATTTATAACTAATCCTATATAAAATGGACAACTATTTAATTCTAAAAGGCCACCTATTTTTTTATAATCGATAACGAAAATGTTTCCACCATTGAATAGTAGCTATTCCATTGTCAAATGGATAGCTTTTTTATTTCAAAAGGTCACCCATTTTTTTTAAATTTAGAGACGAATTTAGTACTTTAGCAATTGATATTCCTTCGCTTAAGCAAAACATTAAAAATATCAGCATAATAATAACCCATTAATGATATCACTAACTCATCTCTAAAACACCTACGAAGATTTTGGTGCCACAAATAGCAATAGAATATCATTTGTCACCGATAAACTATTGCCAAACTCGTCTTTATTCTCGTTGTTAAATAAAATAGAACCTATTCGATTGCTATTTATTGGATATTTAGCAACGAATTATAGTTCGTTGCTATTTTTTGATTTTCTTATAGTGTAACATGAACGTTTATCATTAATTACACATATGCTTAATAAAGTGCCCGTTCATCACAATAGTGATATTATTCTCTCAAGCTTTTTTCATCCAACTCTTTATTACTTGGCATTCTCTTTATTTTAACTTTAGAATTTCTGTTTTGAAATTAAAGAGGTAATGTTAGTAAACCCTTTTAAGTTGGGTTAGGATTGTGTTTAAAATTCATCTAAGATTGTTTGATAGTGAAATTTAAAAGTCCGTAAAATTTTATAATGCTTGGCTTTTAGTTGAAAATAGGAAGGTTATTGTTTGGTTTTGGATTTAACATGGAACAAAATTTAGTGTTGAATCTATTTGTATTGTGTTAAATGTTAAGATTTGTCTCCTAAATTTTGGTTAGGACTATCGCTTCTTTTAAGGTTTTTGGACTCATAATCCTAGCCGACATTTGCAATTTCAATTTGAGGCTACCAAAAAATAAGACAATGATGTAATCCTCGAGTAAAACAATTTATTCACCACAAAAATGAATTTCTTAAAAAAAAATACCACATATAATTTGTTTGTTGAAGTCCCTTCAATTCTTATATTAAATCATTAAATACCATTACTCCAAAATGAATACTCATTGCATCAATGTAATCATCCATTTTGCATTAACATTATGCATCTCCACAAACACTTGATACCATTCAAGAGCCTCTTCATCTAAATGAATTGCAATCAAGTTAACTTCAACCTCCTTAAGAGTTCTATCTACCATAAAAAACATTTCATATCTAAATACCCACCCATTAAAAACATTACCAAGTAAATCTAGAAAATTCTAATATAGACATCCAAGTATTAGATTGATATCCTAAGTTGTCTTCTCCATAACCATTATTCATAAAACTAATAAAAAAGTTTTTAGTTGGATACTCATACTATAGACGATGATAATCACCCTATTAATATTTCCAGTTTCTCATTGTTAACACCATTGCTTTGATCAGTAATCCCCGTCATCAACCATAATATTTTTAAGGTTATTCATATGTTCTTTCAACTCATTAATTTCATGATTATACTATGCAAATACGTTGCCATATTTTTTAGTAAGGTCATAAATCACTTTAGTTAAATAAGCAATTGATTTTTCTACTTTCTTTAGAGCAACATTTTCTTTCACCATCATTGCTTCTTTCTTTCTCTTTCATGGGTGCCAAAAGTTGCTCTCCCACCAATTGTTGCAGTTCAAGATTTTAAACAATAAGAACTAAAGATTGAAATACAAATTCCGAATGATTTCAAAGCTTCGAGGATTGAAATAAGCAATTAAAATTAAAAAAATTACAAATTTATACAATTATATTAATAAAATAGAATAACAAAAAATTATCCATCAATGAAAAGTTACAAAGAAAACTAAAAGAAAATAGAGAGAGGATCAAGAAGAAGAAATGCATAAATTAACGGTAATGGCTACAACATTTGTTGTAGTTGATTTTAATAATAGTGGCTACACTATAGACAATAAACTAACAAACTTGCTAGAGCATAACATACTCTCTCATGTTCTAGTCATGACTTTCATGCAACCCTTCCTCATGTGCATCTCGTTCACACGAGCAACCTTTTAACTAAATATTTATTGACTTATTAACTAATCTAAACTTTATTTTAGTCTTTCGTCTTTTCTAGTTCAATATCAATAACCATTGCGATCGCTTTAAATCTATCAACTTCATTTTCCATTTTAGCAATTGCATCACCTTCTCTCCCCCATCACTTACTTCATTGAATCTCCTAATCACGTCTCTTTCTAAATTACTTAGACATACACGATAGAAATTTTTACTATGATGAGGCTCTTGGCTAGTTCATGATTTGCCTCTCCAACAAGTATTCTAATGTCGAATTTGTATTGACCCGCTACCCGTATGTTATAATTAAATAAACCTTTTTTTTTCTAGTGGTTTGATGTTATAGACACTACAAAGATTGAAACTTTAAGGTTCAAAGTGTGGAAAGTTTGAGAATTTGAAAGCTTAATTTTGTTAGTATTTCAAAATCAATTTTTGTTTTATTATAAAAAAAAAAGAGATCAATTCAAGCCCATAGTTAGCATATGTTTTTTTAACTTTTTTTTTAATATATAAGTGTTGTTGATAGTTGAGTTATGTTGTATAATATTTATGAGTGGAAGTTTCATTTGACAAGAAAGGATGATTCTGTCTCACTCGTGTGAAGAGCTAAAGAGATTGAAAACCAACATGTACATGGTATGATTGATGGGTTGAGGAGGAGGGAGAAAGAAGAAGAAATGATAGTACTTTGATGATTGTGTTTGGTTGGTGTGTGTTGGTTTTATTGGTTAAAAAGTTGTGGTAGCCATGGTGATTTAATGGCGGAAAAAAGAGAATAAAGAGGAAGAAAAAGAAAATGAAAAGAAAAAAGAAAACTTAAATTAAAAAAAGTTTTAATTGCATTTTTTAATACATAGATTTTATGTATATATTGTTAAGACTCGAAACATGTTATTATATTAGATATGTTTTTGGTCAGGTAACTCGGAAACAATGACTTCGGTCAAACTAGGACAAAATCAAGATGATTTTCAAAATAAAAAGAAACATTAAGACAAATAAAAGTAGAATGGAATAACTAGTATAAAATCAAGAGCAAAGAGATGCATAGAAGGCTTTAATCCTTTACAATGAAGCACAAAATGTCAAATGATATGTCATTTAATGAATTGCGAGTTAAACAATGTGTTGATTTTTTTCTTGGTAACAAAGAATTCAATTATAGCTAAGTAAATTATAAATTAGTCTCTCTAGTTTTAAAAACATATTTATTAGTCTTTTTTATTTTAAAAAATAATTATTTAATCTTTTGACCAATCTTGACAATGTTTATTTATTACTATTTTATTCCAAAAAAATATCATTGTTTTCTTATCAATTTTTTTCATAATATCTATTTTTTAATTTTTTTAAGCAAAAAAATTAGAAAAGAGCATAAAATGACTACATAATTAGTTTTCAAAAAAAAAAAAAAAACTAACTAATTCGTTTCACAAACTAAATGGACTAATTTATAATTTATTCTTTATAGACTCTCTAGTAATATTATTTTTTAGATTGAACTAGCTAGTTTTTCAAGCTATATTGCGTATTAGGTAGAATAAGTGAAATTCTTTTAAAAAATATTATCATGATTTGATGGTCCTTGTAATGCTCGTATGTCTACTAAAATATTCCAAAATCAAAGGAAAAATATCACCTAGCTTTATGATTTTTTAATCAAAATTTTGTACTTAATTTATTCTTTTTACATTTTTTAATAGATTTCTCATGAATTCTTAAATTAAAAAAAATAATCTATAGTAATCTAAAATGCAAATTTTAATTAATGAAAAATCCTAAAAATATATGTTTAAAATTAATTAATTATTTCATAAGATTGTATAAAAAATAAAATAAAAATTAATTATAAAAAAATTGTATAAAAGTTTTAAAATTTAAAACATATTTTTCTAATATTGATGAAAATATTATTTTTTAAATGTATGTATACCTATAGTTAAGAGACTTTTTGAAGTTTGCCTTTAAAATAAAACGAGACAAAGGAATATATGTGTGACATGTGAGGGGAAAATCAATGGCTTATAAGTAATTGGTGTTCTTTAGAGATTAAAGGAGGCCGCTCCCTGGAATTACATGGTGATTTTTTGTAGTAGAATCAATTTTTTCTTCTTTTATTAAGTCTCCGTATTTATGTTTTTGTTTCCATATTTGTATTTGTAAAGAAAAAGAAAATGTTGAACATAAGAATATGAGAACATGTTTGTGTTTGTTGGCACCAAATAAAAAATATTAGTCACATAAAAAGTGAATTGTGTAATACCATAACACACGAGTATATGATGACATTCTTTTGAAAAAAAAACTAAAAAGGCACAAAAGATAGGCACGATAGTGAACAAACGTAGGGTGATAAGGTAACATTATATGAACATCCAATGAAATAAAAAAATTAAACACAAAAAAGAAGAGTATAAAAAAAATTGGAATGGACATGTTGTGAAGTGATAAAAAAATAAAGCTAAATCAAAGAAGAAAGAGAGCCAAAGAAGGGTAAAAAGGTAACACAATATCACCATAACATGACATAAAATCAAACAATCACACAATATAAAGGCCTAAAATACACAAGTTGACTCTCAAACATGTACAATGGGAGCGAGAGAGCAAAAAAAAAAAAACAAACAAACAAACTTAACTCGTCAAAGACAACAACATTAGCAAATCAAGCAGACCAAGAATAAGCTACGTCAGATGCATAAAAAAGAAGCGGCCCAAATGCCTACAAGATAGTTACACAATAGTGTAGAGTCACAATCTACAATGAGTTAATTTTATATTTACGAGTAAAGGAAGAGTAATTTCACCATCTATTTTAGTATTTTTGTTAATATCCTCGTCTACAACATCAACAATAATAACAAAATCTCATAACTTTATAATATTTTTCTTACGGATCATGATTTTAGAAATTATCACCATGTATATTTTACATGATCAACTCCAATAAATATATTTTACATTTTTATCTTACTCTTTTCATGGTATTTTATTTTTATAAAAATTCTCACAATTTAATCTTTTTTATAAGTATTATTTTTGTTTTCACTAGTTTATATTTAACAATTATGAAAATGACTAACTTTTAAGGAACGAGAAAGAGAGAAATTACCTAGTTCAAACTGGAAGATAAGGAGAGGAAGGAAGGAAAAATGAGGGGTTTTAGTGAGAAAAGAGTTTGAATTGGGTGTGTATTAATGGAAAGTGGAGGAGTTCGGTTTTTGGTGGTTTTGGGTAGGGAAAGAACCATTAGCTGGAGAGGAGAAGCTAGAAGTAGAAGAAAATGGGGAAGCAAAAGGGAAAGAGAGGTTCAATTAGGGATTTAAACCAGCGATGAATTTGATACCATCACTAGTCGATCACTATTTAGTGATAGACGAAGTATTCGTTACTAATTCTTCATAAAATGGATGACTATTTAATTTTAAAAGGCTTCTTATTCTTTTACAACCAACGACGAAAATGTTTCCATTACTCGAATAGTCGCTATTTAGCGATGAAAATTAAGTTTTTGTTGTTATTCCATCATCAAATGGTCAGCTTTTACATTTCAAAATGTCGCTCTTTTTTTTTCGATTTAGGGATGGATTTAGTATTTTAGAGATGAATATTCATTCACTAAAACAAAACATCAAAAATACCGATATAATAGTAACCCATCACCGATTGTTGTAGCAATTCTATCTCTAAATTCTATCTCTAACTCATCTCTAAAACACCCGAGAAGATTTTGGTACCACAAATAGCAATAGAATATCATATGTCATTGATAAACCATTGTCAAACTTGTCTTTATTCCATCGCTTAATAAAACAAATGCTATTCGATCGCTATTTAATTGCTATTTAGCGATGAATTATAGTTTGCCACTATTTTTTGATTTTCTTGTAATGTGACATGAACATACATCATTAATTACACATATGCTTAATAAAGTATTGTTCATCACGAGTAGTAATATTATTCTTTCAACCTTCTTTCATCCAACTCTTTATACTTGACAACCTCCTTATTTTAAATATAGAATTTCCACTTTGAAATTAAAAAGTAATGTTAATGAACCCTTTAAGTTGGTTTAGGATTATGGTAAAATTTCATCTAAGATTATTGACTAGTGAAATTGAAGAGTATGTAAAAATTTATAACGTCTAGTTTTTAGTTGAAAATAGGTAGGTTATTGTTTGGTTTTGGATTTAACATAGAAGAAAATTTAGTGTTGAATCCATTTGTATTATGTTGAATGTTAGGATTTGTTTCCTAAATTTTGGTTAGGACTACCGCTTCTTTTAAGGTTTTTGGTCTCATAATCCTAACTAAAATTTGCAATTTCAGTTTAAGACTACCAAAAAAATAACTAATGATGTAATCCTTAAGTAAAACAATTTATTCAACATAAAAATAAATTTCTTTAAAAAAAATACTACACATAACTTGTTTGTTAAAGTCCCTTCGATTCTTATATTGAACCATTAAACACTATTACTCCAAAATGAATACTCATAACATCAATATAATCATCCATTTTGCTTTAACATTATGCAATCTTACATACACTTGATACCATTCAAGAGCCTCTTCATCTAAGCAAATTGCGAGTCAAGTTAACTTTGGCCTCCTCGGGAGCTCTATCTACTATGAAAAACTTTTCACATCTAAATACCCATCCATCAAAATCATTACTAGCAAATCTAGAAAACTCTACCTTAGACATCCTAGTATCGATTGATATCCTAAGTTGTTTTCTCCATAACCATTATTCATGAACCCAATAGAATTTTTTTAGTTGGATACTCATACTTTGGATGATGATATTTACAGATCTCTCATTATTAACACCATTGCTTTGATCAGTAATCCCCTTACCAACCATTGTATTTTTAAGGTTATTCATATGTTCTTTAAACTCATTAATTTCATGATTATATTGTGCAAATACATCACCATTTTTTTAGTAGGGTCGTAAATTACTTTAGTCAAAGAAGCAATTGATTCTTCTCTTTTTTTTAGATCAACATTTTCTTTCACAAGCATTGCTTCTTTCTTTCTCTTTCATAGGTGCCAAAAGTTGCTCTTTGTTATAGTTCAAGATTTCATACAATAAGAACTAAAGAATGAAATAAAAATTCTAAATAATTTCAAAGGTTGAGACTTGAAATAATCAATTAAGATTAAAACTTTGCAAATCTATATAATTATCTTATTTGAAAAATATGGTATTATTATGTGTTTTTTAAATATTATTTTAATAATTTATTTGCAAATAAATTAATTTTAAACCACCTAAAAATAACTAAATAAACAAATAAAAGTTAAAGAAATGAAACCAAAATTAAGTTCAACAAATATTGGTAAATACAAATAAAGTAAATAAATTACATATCAAATCGATAAATCATATATTATAGAATCCATAGCCCTTCAAGTTTTTTAGCTTTCAATTTTCCACATAAATTATTGGAGGGGTTAAAAATCAACAAAAGTTTTTCTTAATCATAGTATATTTTTTAAAATTTATTTACTCGATATACTTTTTATAGCAACGTGTGGGGGTTCTTGAAAACCAATCAGAAGACTAGTCGATAAACCAATCAAGACATATAAAGCTAGTATTGTGACTTGTAAAAGCAATTGTCAACCAACCAAGCGAAAGGATGCAAATAACGAGAAGCATGAGAGGAGAAGTAGAAAGTGCTAGCAAGACGAAGTTGAGTGACTGAAAAATGGGTGGTTAAAGTCCAAATAAAAAAAGCCATACATATTGGCCGGCACGTGAGTGGATGAGTTTTGAGAGAGAAGGTTTAGGGTTTAGGGTGTTTTTTTTTTTTTTTTTTTGCTAAAGATCAAAAGTTCTAATTCCAAAGTTCTCAACCTTCGAAAATGATGTGAAATTAGTATTTATAGTGAAAGAAGATGGTCTTTGACTGCTAGGATTGTGCTATGTCATCTAAGTTTGAATGATCAAATTTGACTTGAAGAATTTATATTATTTGATCTAAACTACTTCAAATCACTAGAAAAGACTAAAAAAGTAACACTTAAATGTTCTTGTAGTGGATCTTACTTCAACCCCACCAATCCAATCTTCTTAATCAATCTTAAAAAAAGATATGAATATTCGCTCTATCAAAATACCCATATCCACCCTTACAATCCAAGACCTTGTGTTGAGAGAGACTTTTCTCAATCCAGTCCATTAGTTGTCTAGCTTGAATCCATGTCTAAACCAAGAAAAATAACATGGATTAGAATAAAATAAAATTAACTAGATTCTTAATTAATTTTATGGACAAATTGAGCATATACATTTAGTTTCATGCTCGGATGACCTTGCCAATAAAAGTGTTCATGTAATTATGTATGGTGAGATAGAGACAATTAAGGTTATAAAAAGTGACCTTTAGATGAATTTAATAGACTTGTTATGAGTCTCTCATCGCATACCAAATAAATAGTTAAGGGAGTGATATTCGTCATGGAGTTATCTTTAAGACAACAATAACAATATCAAACCATGTATCTTCAAAATGAGAATTATTAAGAGAAAGCAACCTACTTTTTTAGGATCATCATGATGAATTTCACTTAAAATCCTTTTTCAAAAAGAACCAACCTTATTATAAAAAATGTCATACCCACTTGAATAGAAGATTTTTGTTTTTGTCAAGAATTGAATCAATTCCCAATCCACCATCATATTTGGGTTTGATAACTTTTTCGATAAACATTATGCAATCTTTCACCGACCTTGAACATGGATAGATACTCTTAAAACTTGATAATACAATCACCTATAACCTCGACCCATGGCAATCAAATAGTTGTAGTCAATTGCTCGAACACCGAGCAAGTGCTCTCACAATAGCATCGTGCTCATCAAAGAAGAATCTTTCTTTATCAATTAATAATATTATCACAATTAGAACTATTGTAAAAGTCAATCGTGGAAGGAACCTTTAAAATGTCTAATTAATGTCTAATCTTGTCACAATTTCTAAATAAATGGTCACAAACAAAAAATGTCTTTATAACCGATAGACCTTTAAAAATTAAGACTTTTTTCTACTTATAGTATATGGTATTTAATTTATAAATAAATGCTAATTAGTAATGGTCTTTAATATAATTTGCTCTAAAATTATTATTTGCAGGAATCTCTAATCTATTCCTCATTAATGTTAGTACAATAAAACACCTTTTTATTGCATACAAATGACAATTAAAGCAGATCAATAAATTTCTTTCAGATCGTGTTTGTTTGAGAAAAAACAAGTTCCATAGGAAAATCAATTCCCGAGGAAGCTATTTTCTAGAAAATTATTTTTCAAAAACATATTTTTTGCCATTTGGCAATTACATGAAAAACTCGTTAAAAAAATATATTTTAGCATTTGTTTGATATAGAAAATTAAAATATAAAAACATATGTGATTGTTATATCAATAAGTTTTGAGAAAACTTCAAAAAGACATATTCATAATTTCGCAATATAAGATACATTCAAAAAAATTTAATAAATTTTCATAAATACTAACTCTTAAATTTTAATTCAAAAAATAAAATATACTTTTTTAACCATTAAACCAATTCACCAAAATTACTTAGGATAAAATCAAGTCAATATTCACATTTAGTTAAAAAAAAAAACAAGAATTCTAAATAATCCTAGCATTGTTATTTTGAGAATTCAATTAAGAATTATTATTTTTTTGGAATATAAATTGATAATTTAGTCTAAAAAATAGTTTTATAAATTATTAGTTATCATTTATAGATAATTATTCATTTGGTCTCAATAGATTAATGTTGGAATAATTTGTAACTAATTATTCACTATAAACACCAATAAAATTTTACAATTGATTAAAATTATAAATTATTGATTTGATTGTAAATGAATAGTGTTGAAAAAATAATGTATTTATTGATGGATTAATTAATTTTAATTTTTTTACAAAAAATTATAGTCCTGTAATAATCATTTCCAATCATATAAGGATAGTTTAGGTGATGTTTGAGATAATAGTAAAAAAATAGAGATAAATTATTGAAATATTTATCATAAAAATAATTTTAAGGTGTAAAAATGATTTTTAAGAATATTTAATGTATTAAAAAAATCAAATATTAGTAAAAATAGAGAAAAAAATAATTAAATAATTGATAATAATTGATAAGGAATAATTAAAAATTAATTTTATATATTTTAAATAAAAAGAAGATGGAGAAAAAAATTGTTAAAATATATCGAGAGAGAGATAAGTAACGCGAGAGCAAGACGACTCATGAGAAGGAAAATGTTTTCCTCTTTTAAAACTGGAAAATTTTTTTCCGTAAATACTCAATCATATTTCATTGATTTTTTTCTTAAATGTAAAACAAACATTGAAAAATAGAAAAAACAAGTTCCCGGAACTTGTTTTTCCTCAAACAAACACGCCTTCGGATACGAACATTAAACCTCCTTTTGCACTCAAACTCACATATACTATTGATGGAAACATATCCATGGTTGCCTATAAAAAAAGAAGAAACTCTCTTTGTATTTGATATTATATGCATAGATAAAGCATATTGTCTTTATGCTCTACTTGACATGATCAAACATAGTCCCTTAGGAATAAATAATTTACCTTATACTTAAATAATCATAGAAGAATCGAGAACTGGTCATGAACATTACTATAAATCTTAACGAAGCTTCAAGCTTGAAAAGATTTGGCTACGAAAAAAACCCTAACAATATCAATGACAAGAATAATGCTCTTTCTCGATAGATAATCCTCTTTGCTTTAACTTTGTTTGTTAACACCAAACAAGTGTTGTCGCCTCCATCGATACTAATCATATGGTAATCCTTACTTTTAAAGCCTTTAACTTGGCTTAACTATAATGCTCGGCACCCAAATATATAAGTCCTTAGCCAAAAAAATTAATAAAGAACACGATATCCTTAATAATTAATTAAGAAAAGGTGATAAATAACCAATTCCTAACCATACCGACCAAATTCATGGTCAAAGTCAAAACTTTTCCAATAAGTAAGAACATAACGACATTCAAAGCAAAAGCACACAAAAAATTGATCCCAAAGAAGACAAAATTAAATTAAAAACTTATTGTATCCTTTAACACCAAGAATTCCACTAAATTTAGAGCATAAAATAAAACTTGAATATTAAGAACACAATCATTCCATAGACAATCAATCCCAAATTCATGGCCAAAGATGCCCTTATATGATTTTTGCTTTGCTAATGATTCAGAGTTCTTTCCTCTTTTTTTTTTTTTTTTACCATCTCACTCAATGTTATCAAAATTCTAGCATTTTTTATGGTAGCCGAGTGTGCGCTAGCATTTTTTCGTGACAAACCATGCTTGTTAGCCCTTTTTTATTTTTTTATGGTACGTAGTTCTTTCTATATAAAATCCTTTCTTTTCTTTTGGGTTGTATTTCCTTAGCCAAAAGCAGTGCTTGCTAGTCCCTTTTATGGCCAATTTCTTTAATGGTAATTAGTGCTCGCCGATCTCCTTTGTGGTAAATGGTGCTTGTTAACACTAAGGAAATGAAAAAAATAAGCTAATTGTATTGACTTGTCAAAGCATGCTATGGTCATTTTGTTTTTTAATAATTGGATTTTCTCAAAAAAAAAAAAAATGACTAAGTTTAAAATAGGAACTTGCTTGACGGATAGTTAGTCTCTAAGTACCATGCCGGACATCATGTTACTCGTTAGTTCTTTGCCAAAAATTTAGCTAACTAGATTGAATTTCCTTGTTTTTTTTTCCTTTTAGATTGGTCAAGATTTAATAAACGGGAAGCCTCCAACTAAGGAGACTTATTAATGAAAAAATTATGTTTGGCAATAATAATGATCTCATCGGATATGATTCTTAAGAATAATGCATATTTGGATCAATCTTAGAGTGTTGAAATCTTAAACACTATTATTTTGAGCAAATACTTAAAGATCCATGTGGATAAATCAATATAGAGAGACACTTAGTTCTTGAGTGCTCCTTAACTTTGCTATAAGTTTTTACTTCATCAATTGAGAAGGCTTTGTCTTGAGCGCTTAACTTCAATTATCTTGCTCTTAGCCTAACTAACACATAGATCGACTAGACGAAATGCAACATTGTTATTAGAAAGTATAACTACATATAAAATATTTATAGCCTAGTCGGCATGCTACTTAGCCAAATGAACATGGCTTTGCCATCAAAAGAAAAAAAATAGTATGAAATACTCATGGCCCGACCAACGTGTAACTTGGTTAGATAAACATAGCATTACCATTAAAAAAAATGAGTATTAAATACATGAAATACTTATAGTCCGGCTAGTGTGTAGCTTAGCCAAATGAATATAACATTTTCATCGAAAAAAAACCCGAGTATGAAATATTCACGACCTAGCCAATATTTAGCTTAGCCACATAAAGATGACATTACCATTAAAAAGGAAAAAAAATGAGTATGAAATTCTCATGGCCGGATAAACATACAAACTTGACTAGATGCATACGACATTACAATTAGAAAAAAAAAAACCTAAGTATGAAACACTCACAACCTAACCAACGAGTAGCTTGACTAAATGAACATAGTGTTGTCATCAAAAAAAGAAAAAATTTAGTATAAAATACTCACAACCTAGCCAATGCATAGCTTGGCTAGATGAATATAGCATTGTCATTAAAAAGAAAACTGAGTATGAAATACTTATGGTCCAGCCAAGCACATATCTAGACCATATGAACATGGTATTGCTATAAAAAAGAAAAAACTAAGTATGAAATACTCATGGCTCGTTAAGTATGGCCGGATGAACATAATGTTGCCATAAGAAAAAAAAAGAGAATATAAAATACTCATAGTCTAGCAAACATGCGGTTTAACCGGATGTACATGGAATTACCATCGAAAGAAAAATTGAGTATGAAATATTCAAGGCTTGGCTAACTTGCAAGTTGACCATATAAACATGGCATTTCCATACAAAGAAAAAGCTGAGTATGAAATACTCACGCCTTGACTAGTGTATAACTTAGCCGGATGAACATAACATTGCCATTAGAACAAAAAAATTAAGTATGAAATACTCACGGCCCGACCAATATGAAACTTAACCGAGATGAACATGATATTTCCATAAAAAAGAAAATAAATACGACATCTTAGAGAATTTTGAGATTATGGCACTTATGTGCTTTTATATTCATTTTTTTCAACGAGCCTAGTACATATGTTTTCTTTTTAACCCCAAAGATTGAACAATCTTTAATCATAAGATGTAACTAATTTTCAATAAAGCTTTGTTCTTTTTATTAGAAATAAATACTCAAGAATTACAAAAATTGAGAACAACTTTATTAGTAAAAATTGGGAGACTTTAACAAAGAATGTGCAATTGAGCTATCAATCTTGCTTTTTTTTTTCTTTTTTTTTTCACATAGCATATGGTGTGGGTGGGAGTAACTAGTAAATATACACATCAAAATCTTATTCTCCTAACTCAACTACGCATAGACAAATGACCTTCACTTGGTCGTTGTTGCGATTTTGGTATAGCGGTCGGGATTATTTGACACCATATTTATTATATAAAATGATAACCCTCTTATTTAGCTTGTCATGAAATAAAAACCTTAAGTTACGATAATTTTATGTTGAATGCCTTACATATCTATAGTACTAACAATACTTGAGATTTTTTTCTTCTTAAGATGAGAGTTTCTTTATCTACAAGAGGGTAACAATTTGGTCAGCCACTCATTGGTCTAATAGAGCATATACCATAACCATGGTGCAATAGAAAGGTGGTGGTGGATTCGGTTCCATAGTCGCTCCTCTTGTTCTTCTATTAGGTCAATCATCTAACTAAATGATGTGTACCGAAAGACTCTTTTTGGTACCAATAACAATAAGTGAAGTCATTCCTTCTAGAAATGATAGTTGAGTTGTTAGTTTTGCGAGTGCTTTTCCTTAAGGTAGAAAAAATGGTCAATCCTAAATTATCAATATGTATTATGTATTTTTTACACATTCCCTAGATACATAGCTTAACAGTTTCCTTCTCATCAAAACCCTTTTAGATGTCTAGAATATGATCTCTAAACTACTTACTATATTACAACAAAACATCTCTAGATTTTAACATTATCTCCCCAAGTCAAACATGATCACCTTTTCATGGGTGGAGATAAATTCCTTAATAAATAAATTACACATAATCACTAAAAGATTTTTTTAACTTCCATTTAAATTTTTTTCTAAGTCCTCCTTAGTAAGAAAGAAAAGTTGATCACTAAAAGCAGTAACATGATGAAATAGTTAGTAGTTATACACAACCAAATGGTAGGTGTTTCCTATCATCTAGTTGAACATGTGGTATTGGAGGACTATCAATATTGATAGTTGATGGTATCATAGTTCAAGGGACAATAATCTAGGAGATTTCATTTGTGAAAAATAGTTGTGTGACGTTACTAAGGGCTTATACAAATATAACATTATTGTCTTCAAGGAATTTGAACGTATATTGTTGTTTTTGTTATAGTCCGAGTTGAGAATCTTAGAAAATCTTTAAGATTTTAGTTATAGTCTAGAGACCTAAATATAGAACGGTCATGGTAGGGGCTCGAGTAATGGATCAAGGCGAGCCACATCCCGATAGTGTTGGCAATGTTGGCAAGTTGCCAATATCAATTTGAGGGTTTGAAAGATTTTTGTCATTCTCAATACTAAGCATATCGACATTGTCATCGTTATGATTATGATCAAATAGGATGTCATAATTATCATGAACAATTAAGTTGGTAGCAAGATTGATATTCTTTTTTGTTGTCTTAGAAAGGGCCAATGTTCTTCACAAATTTTAACTCTTGAGTGGAGTTGCCAAAAATGTATGGGGGTTGTTAAAAATTGATCGGATGACTAGTCGACATGCCAATTAAGATACAAAGAACTAGTGTTATGACTTGTAAATGTAATGATTAATCAACTAAGCGGAAATGATGCAAATATCAAGAGGAGTGAGAACAAAGGCGATCAATACTAGTTATCCGCAAGTTGAGTGGTTAATTGGTGGGTAGTCAAAGTTTAAATAGATCGAGCTTTAAGTGTTGTCTACTATGTGAGTGAGAGAGCTTTGATAGGAAGAGTTCAAGAGTTTCTTTTGCTAAAGAGAAAAATTTCGATTCCAAAGTTCTCAATTCCCTCACAATGATATAAGGTTAGTATTTATAGTAAAATAAGATGTTCCTTGATTGTTAGAATCGTGCCACATCATTCAAATTTAGACAATCATATTTATCTTGAAGAATTTAGGTTTGTTTGACATAAACTTCTTCAACTTGCCGACAAATGATAAACGAAGTAACAATTAGACCTTTCTTTAGTGGATCCTACTCTTAACTCACTAAGTCCTAATGCATTCCAAAACAATGCATGTATATTGACCCTATCGAATGCTCATGTCTATCCTCGTGATCCAAGACTTTGCGTTGAGCAAGATCCATTCTCAATTGAATCTATTAATTATGTAGTTTGGACCATGTAAAAACCAAGAAAATAACATAGTAAGACATAATAAAATTAACTAGATTCTTAATTAATTTTTATGGATAAATTGAACATATACAAACAAAAACATTAATTGTTAAATACTTATCATTACTAATAATTTTTGTTTCTCTTTTAATTAATAATTTATTTATATGTGTTTCTAACATTTAATTTTATGATTTTAAAATAATAAAAATATATTAAATTAAATATTTTATGCAACTGTCAAATAATTAAATTGTTGTGGAATTGGTTGACCATTATCAAGAAATTTTAAAATATAACAAAATACACAAAATAATATATATATAATTTTTCTTAAATAACCATGTAATAACCCTTTTTAGTCCCTTTTTTTTATGTTGTTGGTGAAAAAAGCTGATTACAATATTATAAACAATATTACTTAACCCATGTTATAAATTACATGAAAAGATATTGGCGAGAATAAAATTTTTCATCCAAGTTATTAAAAAGATTAAAAAGTTTAAATACATAACTGTAGGTCACAGTAGAATTAACCCCTGAATGAATCATTCGGCTTTCGAAATTAAATTCATGATTAAAATTAAAGAGCAAATTAGATCCTTTTGTTAAATAAACTTAGGTTTTTATGCAATTAGTGACACCTCAAGCATGTAAGATGCCTGTGGCCCTTGTGTTCCACCCTTTAAAATTGGATCAAATCAGGAAAAAAAATAAAAAATTAAACAAAGTGGAAAAGAATCACGGCTCTTTTTTCTTTATCTTATTATTTTTTTAAATATTTTTCTTCATTTCTAGTTTATCTAATTTTGCAACTTGAAATAAAAGAACCACTTGCATTTCTCACGCTTGAATATTAAGATGGATTTAACTAACAACAAGATCTATTTAGCTCTCCAATTTTATTTAGAGATTTCAAGCGTGGAATAAATTGTTCAGAAACTAATAGCTCAAAAGGGTTTGGAACCTTTTATCCTAAGTAAGAACTTAGAAATTATTTAGATAAAAATTTGCAATTGAACATATTTTTTAATTTTCAAAGAGGTAAACCGTTTTCTATATTCACCAAATAAATACATTTTTTTATATTATTTATAAAAAATGAAACTAGAAACGAAAAAGAAAATTTCATATAGAAAATGAAAAATAATATGTTATCTACAACTAAATAGCCCTACCCTCGTTTGTGTTTCTAGGCAACAAACTACAAAACTTGACAACTTTTGAAATTTGATAACCAAAATGAAATATATTGTAAATTATAGGGTTTCCAACAAACACTTTGTCTCCCTTCTTTCCCTCCACTTGCTCTGCTCCAAAAATTTCAAACAATCATATTCCCATCCTAAACTCCACAGCACTTTTTCATAAACGAAGACCGGAACCAGTAACCCGCATTAGGTCAGCTCACTGTCTCTCAAAACCCTAACAAAATGTCCTCAAAATTCAATTCGTCCCAATCTCCCTCACTCTCCCTGCCAATCCCGCAAAATTGCAACGACGACGACGATTTCCAAATCCCTCTATCCCAAACACCTAAACAGACTATTTCCTCCCACAAAAAACCTTTTAAACCCTCGAACAATCCTCGCCTTCCATCAAAAAAGCCAAAGAAATCCACCAATCCCGGCAAAGAAAATATAGATCCCAACTTTCTATTACCATATCAGAAAACTGAATCCGGTGCCGGTGATTTCAATTTGGACGAGAATTGCAGCTTGGATTTTATAGAGTCAAGCATCGATTGCACTACTTCTAAAGTTGGGAACGAGGAATTTGATAGCGAGAGTGGTAAAAAGGAAAAATTGGAAGTGAATGGAGGATATTTGTGTAATTCGATTGAGGCTAGGTTGTTGAAATCAAGAGTGGATTATTGTGGAGTTAATGTTGGTAATGAAGAGGATTTCGAACAAAATAGCGAGCTTGACGTCTTAATTAAGTTATGTACTGAGGATGAAAGTGAAATGAGAGAGGAAGTTAAGGTTAATTGTAATGGTAATGAAGGTTCTTTGGTCTTGTGTCCGCTTTGTGGGATCGATATTTCGAATTTGAGCGAGGAATGTCGATTATTTCATACTAATGAGTGTCTTGATAAAGAAGAAAATAATGTTCCAGATGTGAGTGTTTTTAGGATTCTCGCAAAGTTTGTGTGTTTTTACGACTTCGATTGGTAAACTTTTTTTTTTTTTTTTTTGCAGGTATTTGTTGCTGGTGGTGATGGGGAACCAGAGGTTGTGCCACGAGGTGTGGATGGTCCTGTTTGTTGTCCGAAGAAAGTTGTTGATGTGTCACCTGTTATCAAATGGCTGAGGAATCTGGGTTTAGAGAGATATGAAGAGGTTTTTGTTCGAGAAGAGATCGATTGGGACACTTTACAGTGGTTGACAGAAGAGGTGTAGTTAAATTTACTGGAGTTTGTTGCTTGTTGCATGCTCAACTAGTTTTAAGCAATAATTTGTTGGGCCATTGTTTTACTTAGAAAATGCTAGTTGGAGTATAATCATGAAAACCATGAATTAGTGATAGAAAGTCACTGTTGTGGGAAGTTTTGTATGTGTGAAGCCATAATTTATTGTTCATAATCTCCTCCTTTATTATTTAGATAGTTGGGTGATTTAGACTTCTGGAACATTTCTCCATTCAGTTGCTGTTAGTGTTTGTTATGCTGAGATGAACATGATTTGGTAAATGCTCGTTTTTTTTCTTCTTTCCAGGACCTCTTTGGCATTGGTGTCACTGCACTTGGTCCTAGGAAGAAAATTGGGCATGCTCTTAGTGAGTTTAGAAAAGGGTCTAATCTTGCAGTCGAGCCACATGGAGATGCACATGCCTCCGGAGAAGCTGGATCTCGGAGAAGCCATGGCGCAGAAATGCAAGTAGAGGCTTCTAAAACTATTGGGGATGACACTAGTAATTTAACTGAAAACAAATTGATTACGGATTATTTCCCTGGATCTGTTACTGTTAAGAAAAAAACTTGTGCTGTCTCTAGAGAACAACGGGGAGCAGAAAGAAATCAGCCAGACTATGTTCATAAACGCGGGTTGAAAAACCCTACTAAAAGGGGAAAGCTCAAAGATATTCCCTTGTGGTGCAGCATACCAGGGACACCATTTCGAGTGGTAATGATATATCTTTCAATAGTAAAAATTCAACTTAGTTTGTGATGTGAAAGTGTTGCTCGTTGCACTCTCATTCCCAATCTTTTTCAACTCAAAAGTTGGTAATATGGCTCTTCTAGGTGCCAGTGTCACCTGTGATATTAACCATAGAGTGAAGTTGTAGATGATAGTTTATTAATTCCTTTTGCCTTTGCTTCACTAATGTTATCTCTGGGTTTATTGCCCACTTCAATCTATTTTTTGAATCGGCAGGATGCGTTCAAATATCTTAGAGGAGATTGTTCCCATTGGTTTCTTACTCACTTCCACATGGACCGTAAGTTCTTATAATAAATGAATGTTTATTTCGCTAACTAAATATGAAAATTCTAATAGTTTCACAGATATTTGGGTATGCATCTATTTTCAAGCATGCATGGTGTCATAAACAAATTAATTTATCATACTCTGATCAAAAGTCACTAATGGCATGGGCATTCACTTAAGCTGTCTTAGAAAGAAGATAAAGTACATTTGTTGCTTACTAGCAATCAATTACGAGGCACATTCCCCTGTTGTTGTATGGTCTTTCGAAGCAATGTACTTAATATGAAAAGCTTTAATATTCTCAAGAGAACTATGTTAAATGTCTGGCAGATTATCAAGGATTAACAAGGTCCTTCTGTCATGGGAAGATTTACTGTTCCTTGATCACAGCAAAGCTTGTAAATTTGAAGATTGGGATCCCTTGGAATAGTTTACATGTTTTACCTCTCAACAAAAAGATCAGTATTGCTGGTGTTGATGTGACGTGCTTGGATGCAAACCACTGCCCAGGTTCCATTATAATTCTCTTCGAACCTCCCAATGGTAAGGTGTGTCTGCTTTGACTTTTTAGACGCCATGCTATATTATGATTTTTACCCAACATTTCTAATATTAATCCTAAAATCATAAATGTTCAGGCTGTGCTACACACAGGAGATTTTCGTTTTTGTGAGAAGCTGGTTACAATGCCTGTTTTGCAAATGTCTTCTATCCATACCCTCATCCTTGATACTACATATTGTAATGCCCAGGTAAGTTCATGTTTGAGCAATGATGTTAACTCTTGTTTTCTAGCTTGTGCTTTTGGCTTATTGGTGTATGGCAAGTCTTAACGCATTCTAGGAAAGACCTAAGTTATCTGAATTGAAAGTTTACTTCTAATAAAAACATAATTGCTAAAAGTACTCCTAAATTACGTACAAAATAGGAATTATAAAAAGCTAAATCCAAGCAATGGTTGCTCCTGCATCATTCATCTTCCCAAATTTTCCCCTGACAAGAATCAGCTCGCATGGTAAATTTTTGCATTGCAAATTTATGTTGTAACTAAAGTTATTTCATATCATGATTTCTTGCAGTATGACTTTCCAAAGCAGGAGGCTGTAATACAATTTGTCATTGAGGCCATTCAAGCTGAAGCTTTCAACCCCAAAACACTTTTTTTGATTGGAAGCTATACAATTGGTAGATTCTGTTATTCTCTCCCTCTATCCTTGAGCCTGTCTCTCGCTCACACTCTGTCTCTCTCTGTTATTATATATATATATTAGTTTGAACAAGACACTATTCTCACTTGGTGCGATATTTTCTTATCATTTATTTTGAAAAAGGAAAGGAAAGGTTGTTTTTGGAGGTTGCTCGTGTGCTCCATAAGAAGGTTTATGTTAATGCAGCAAAATTCCGTCTTTTAGAATGCTTGGGGTTCCCTGAAGAAGATATAAGGTGGATTACTTTAAACGAACAAGAAAGCCAAATTCATGTTGTGCCAATGTGGACGCTTGCAAGCTTCAAAAGATTGAAACATATATCTAGTCACTATGCGGTGAGTGATCAGAGATTATGACATTTTTTTCTTAAATAGTTGTGTGTGTGGTGGTGGTGGGGTGAGAATGCTTTTCAAATGATGTGCAAAGAGGATAGTTGCCTGGATGGGTGCCTCAATGTGCTCTGCATGACTAGGCGATTTCCAAGTAACATAATTTTGCACAAGTATTCCATCCTACATCGCCTGCTTACTAACATAGGGTACTGAGCAAAACCCTATTTGTAAGTGTTTGGTGTGTGAAATTCTTTGACATGCTTGATTTTGACATCAACTTTCTATTTTCTATCATATTTTTGTGAGTAATTATTATTCCAAGAAACATGTACACTCATTTCTCCTGCGAAGTACTTTTGGTTAGGCTTATCATCACTAATTAGTTTAGCAAGTAGTTGCTGCTTATGATTCAGAATGATTGAGCTAGCATGTCAATAACATGGCCTGTAATCCTTTAGCTCTCAAACCACAGAAAACTTTTGTGTGATTGTTTGAGTTTATACTTTCCTACAACTCAGGGTCGATTCAGTCTTATAGTTGCTTTCTCCCCCACTGGTTGGACATTTGGTAAAGGGAAGAAGAAATCTCCAGGGAGAAGGTGGCAGCAGGGAACTATTATAAGGTATATCCTTGTCTCTATCTTTGTAAACTCTGTCCATTGACTTTTGATTAATCATTGCAAAATGTTTAAATAGCAGAGGATGGAGCACTTATTCTGTATTTTTCCAACTTCAATGTGTTTTAGTCGAAAACATGACCATCGTATAAACATGCTCAGTTTAAAATGTCTGGAAAAGGCAAATGCATTTCAAATAACCTTGCATGAAACCTGCAAATCCCTCATTTTTAAGCTCGTGTGATGCGCTTTTCATCTTATTCAAAAAGGGAATGTATCATGTCTGGAGAATGCAATTCTGTGGTTCATGGATCATAATAGAAGATGCAAAATTTTGCTCAGGTGTTTGGCTTAAAAAAACCTTAACCTCTTCATTCATGAAAAATATTTTGAAGTGAAAGATCTTTGATGCCAGCTTGCAAGGTCCTTGTGCATTTTGCATGTGAGTTTAGTTGCCACTTGCCATGTATTGTTTACTGGCGAACTATATAGCTTTATGAGTTATACACTCTGTCAAACGTATGTGAAACTCCAATCATGTCATTTTGGCTGAGGAATATGTCAACTGCAGCAATGATGTTGGCATTATAGCTATACCCTGAAATTGCTTCTGTTACCAATGCAATATGGGCATTTTTGTATGTTCCTACTGCCTACACAGCAAGGATAGACATAATTTGACATACATCATACGTCACTTTCAGAATTGAACTAACATGAAATTTTTGCTTCCATTTTTACCAGGTATGAAGTACCATACAGTGAGCATTGCAGTTTTACAGAACTTAAAGAGTTTGTGAAGTTTGTGTCTCCTGAAAAAATAATACCGAGTGTAAATAATGATGGACCAGATTCTGCCAATAATATGGTTTCCCTCCTCCTGTCTTGATTGGTTGACTAGAATCTCAAAAGTAGAAACCCTTAATATATATATTTTTTTGGGTTCAAAGTAGCTGAAATGATTTGAAAGAAAACCGGCTAGTTAGCCTTCAAATTCTCCTGTATGTTATTCTGTGTTAGCAGGTATGGCTAGCATGCCACCGTGAATAATGTATTTATCAATGGACAATTTCGTGACATAATAAATGGCAAGCTGTTGAAGTAAAGGTACTTATTGATGACTTGTCATCTATTCTTGATGCTATGAAACTATATCAGGGTTTCCTGATTGTTAATACAAGCTTCTAGCTGCTTATTCTGATGTCAGGGTGATATTAATGCGATAGTTATACGAACCCGAGAAAACCCCCTTTTGTATTAGAGATCTGAAAGCGGATGATTAGCATTCACAATTCCAACAATTTTGGCCGGAGGAATGCTTTACTGGCATCTATTATCAATTATTGATATTTTGCTATAAGAATCAAAACCTTAGATTTATCTCAATCTGGTTAGAAGGAAACGGGTGTTACTGTGAGTAAAAATTTCCATTGCGGACCACATGAAAAAAGTCAAATTATTATTTTTTTTCCCTTGCTGAAAATTGTCTTCTATACCTTTGTGAGCGGAATTGTCAGATAATAGCTCTTAAAGCCAATATGTTGTTGAAGCATGTCCGTCTCCGAGATACTATTGCTTATTAAAGGAAGCTAGCATGCAAAGTTCCATCTTTCATTACAGATGCAGCTAAAAAAAGCTTTGCAGATTGCACCAGTCGATTTGTTATCTCACTTTACTAAATGCCAATATCTTGTCAAAATTAGCATTTTACATGAATTACAACTCCTGACACTATAAAGGAAATTGTTTCAGTCTGATCAAGCTGCTCTTGTCAATTTGTCTGTGTTTTGTTTTTCATATATTTATTATTTTTGTTGTAACGAAATTCCAAGAAGGTGGACATGCCGGAGTGGTTATCGGGCATGACTAGAAATCATGTGGGCTCTGCCCGCGCAGGTTCGAATCCTGCTGTTCACGCAATTTTCTTTTTTGCCAAATCTCAAATTAGTCATAAACTACAACTCAAATCTATATGGTCTACAATTTTTATTTTTCTAAATTAGCCTCCCTAGAGTATTTAAACATTGTTAATCGAGTTTTCTATCAAAACTTATCACAAATTAGTAACCGAAGAGATCAAACTCCCTATAAAACGATATCATTTGTGATGAAGGAATGTATAGATTTTTTTAGCCCAATTGAGATAAAAGAATTGTTTTGAGATATAATCAAGAATCCTTATATAGTTAGGGGACTTATTTGAGGTTTGCCCTTTATTTTTCTTTCATGTCCTTATTCGAACAGTTGCACTGCAAATGAGTCGACCTGCTCATAAGCTGCTCCTAACTCGGCTTGTTAAAAGCTGAATTTAAATTCGTTTATGAAGATATAATAAGCTCACATGAGCCTATTTTTAAATTTTCTAAATAAACAAGCCACGTTTGAGCTCAATTTAGTTTGGCTTATCTAGGCTCATAAACCGTCTCGATTAGATTTATAAGCAATTTTGCTTCAAAAATTGCAAGTAGGTTCATTTGTAAGCTTGCGAAAAATTGAGAAGGAGAAAAAAGTTTGTAAAATAGTTTTCATAAAGTAAACTAATTTAATATGCAATCAAATACATTTTTAATGAAATAAAATTTAATAATAAATCTAAATAAGAAATTGAGATCTAATGAAACATAAATTTAAGTATTTGCTTAATATATGGTATTGGATTGTTATTGTCTAATTTCTTTCATTAAACATATTTATAAAATGTCATAAAAATTGAGCTTTGCACATTTTGAGAAGTCTGTATAATTTAAATTAATTAACTCAAATTGAATAATTGAATTAATGACGAGACAAGTTGTCATTGATTAAAGTTTGTATTTGTGCTTATATAGCATATTAGAATCGAAACAATAATAATATAAGAATAAAACTTTTACATTAGACAAGAAAAAAAATTAAAGGTTTTAATAAAAAATTTAGATTGTACGAGATCTCGATATACATAAAATTTCATAAATAAACAAGTTTTACATTTAATTAAGTCCTATTTTTTATATTCTAAAAAATAAAATTTAAACTATGTTGTCATAAATATATCCAAAGTTTAAGTCAAACTCGTTTATAGGCTTGTAAAGTAATATGAACGAGCCAAGTTAGAGAAAAGTCTAAGCCTAACAAATTTTAAATGAACCGAGCTTAGATATCGCGATTTAAACTCGTTATGAATACAAGTTGAGCTTGAACCTTGTTAAAGATAGATGAGCGGAGCTCGAGCACATGAAAGCTCGGCTCGACTCATTTGCAGCCCAGTCAAGTAGGCTGTCGGTGATTAATTTACGGTATGCCAGTTGTTTGAAGTGGGCGAGGGAGAAGGATGGATTGGAAAGAAACTGAGTTGTTTAGAAGCCGAAATTGACCTGAATGCTCAATTTTCCTATAGAAAATCAAAATATGACCGTACATAAAGAAGGTAACGACTATAACCAGCCTCCACGGCTTTGACCCTTGCCCTTCCGTCATTTTATGGAACACAAAGTTGAGTCATAGATGAACCACAATAGATCAAGTGTCATATTATTTTATTATTACTTTGGTCTGTTGTTTTAAAAAATTGACATTTTCCTTTTTGGACAAACAAATCATGTTATCTGTCTATTTTATTTATTTATTTAATGGGTTGCTGTGTTGTAATTGGCGAGAACGACAAACAGAGTTTCATATTTCATTTTATCCGTTTATAATATTGAACCCGAAGCTCTAGATTATATTTTCAAAAAGTATTTAAATAAGATATTAAAATCATAATTTAATAAAAAATGCAATTAATCTAACTATTACTGATATAAATATCTTTTCTTTTAGTAGCTCGAATACTTTTTTTATAATATAAAACTCAATTCGCGAAGAAGCGGCGGTCCTCCGCAATCAAGCAGGATTATAAATTCTCCCAAAAACTTAGACATAGTAAGTTTATATAAACAAGGATGAGCAGGACTATTCTACCTAAACAAAAATTGTTCAAATAAAACATATAAATTAATGTTAGATTTAGCAACAAAAATTAAATAAAAGAATAAGTCTTTAAGATATATTTATATTTATCATGAAGATCCTAGGGGTACAAATCAATTTAAACAATTAAGTTTTCATCAAGCAAGTAAAAGTGTGAGCTTACATTGAATAATCGATTGATGATTCTCAAGTCTTATGCTAAACAAATTAATAGGTTTGTATTGAGCAATAAATCATAGAGATTTATGTAAGTGAACTTTGAGGAGTTTACATTGAACGGAGTGCTTACAAAACTTTAAAAAATTGTTAAACCGTGTGTGAAAGAAAACAATCGAGTAAACTAAAAGTTTGTAAAGAAAGCATGTAAAGAGAGTACTAGATAAAGTTGTAAAGAAAGCGATAAACAAAGCATAAAGCTATAAATGATAAACTTATAGAAAGTGAACTGCAAGAAAGATAAACTTTTAGAAAACTAGAGAAAATTTGCATTGAAATTGTGTATCCGGACAAACCAAAACAATTACAACGAGAGTTGTTGCGACCTACATATGGGAATTCCAAATTAAAAAAAAAAGTTTAAAAAGACAAAACAAAAACGAAGTCACCAACTAGTATTTTAAAGAGGTTCGGAATTCTAAAATTGTATTGGTTCTAGAATGTAATACCCCCTTAAAAAATAAGGTTAAATTAGTAAATTATATACTTTTGGGATTAAGAAAATTAGTTATAAGTTAATTAGAGATAAATTGCATTTTTAATATAAATTAAAATTTTATAATTTGTAATAAAATAAAAATTAGTGCCCAACACCGTAAAAGAGACAATAAAAGAAGAAGCATAAAAAAAGAATTTTTTTTTTGGACAACCTTGTTAAAAAACGAGATAGCCTCTCCCTTTTTTACCTTATTTTCATTTCTTTTATTTCTTTCTCATTCTCCTTCATCCTCTTTACTTCATCCATCTCCTTCTTTTAATTTTATGCTAAAACCTTGCCTAAATACTCTAAAACCATAAAAGCAAGATGATTCCAAGTGATATTAAGATAGATTAAAGTTTGGGAGGCTTGTTGAAATTGAAAGGCTAAAATCCGAATGTGAAGACTCATTTGTCAAAAGTAAGATTTTCATCATTTGAGCTTAAAATTTAGATGTTTATATGTGTTTATTAATTATTTTGGAGTTAATTTATGCTGGATTTGTTGGTCGAATGAAAATTGAGTTAGGCTTGGGTTAGGATTTAAATTGAATTTGGAGGTTTGATGATTAAACACTTATTTATTCTAATTGATACTTGAAATGAGACAATGGTGGTGTGAAATTGATTATTAAACTATAGGTTTGAGACATCTCCAAGTTAGTTAAGATGATGGATTATAAAGGTAAGTTGTGGAAAAATTAAATTTAAAATTTATTATGGCCAATAGAGATAAGTTATGAGAAAAATCAAATTTAAAATTGATGATGGCCTATAGAGATAAGTTGCATGAAAATTGAATGGGAAATTGATGACGGATAATTAGTTGTAATAAAGTGTAAATTGAGTTGCTAGAAAAAATTATAGAATAAACTTGAGATATAGTTGTTGGGCAATTGTTTAGAATTGCTTAAGAGATAAAGAGTCTAGTTAAAAATTTTCAATTTAAGCCTTTCCGATAAATTCTATTATTGCAAATTGTCTTGTATTTCAATTTTTAAAACAATTTATTTACTTTCAAATTATCTTTTGATATGTGACATTAATGAATATTTGATTATTTTTTTATTGTTAGATTCTTTGAAACAGTGTGATTTCATCATATTAACCTTGACTTTACTTGATCATCCTATTGTATTGTGAGTTAATAGTATATAAAATATCGTATTTTAAGTTTTTTTTTAATCTCTAACATGCATCATTGTTTTAATTATGTCATAATCACATCCATTAGAACTTAGATAGAAACAAACTTATTGTGTAAGTTTAAAATGATTTAATATCAAAACTAATTCGATATAATTCTAAAAAAGATTTGATCATGTGTTTTGAATAAGATTTTCATTTAAGGTTTGATTTAATTTTATGAATTTAATAACTAGTTTTACTAAGATTATTGACTATGATTTTATTCTTATAATTTATGTAAATATTTGATTTAGAACTTAGAATATGAGTTTCCATTTGAACCTAGACTTTGATTATGAGCTTTGATATTGAATTGTATTATCGAATTTCATTATGAGTATGAATTATGAATATATTGGTTTTGGATATTTTTGGAATATATATAGGTTTATTCAATTTTTAATTTGTTTGACTACCTTAGTGTACCTAGCTATGAAAAGCATAACCTACGAGCTCACCGATACAAAAATGCTCTAGTTAGTAGGAGAATTATGATGCTAGCTTGTGTGTTAGCCAATATGAAGTATACTTAACTACAAAAGGCATAGCCTTTGGATGTTTGTACCCAATAATACGATATGATTTGATCATCTAATATGTATATTTCAATACTTAATATGATTTTACTTGATTATAAGTATTTTGATATAAAATTTAGATTATGATTTTGAATGACTTGAGGATATGAGATAAAATTTGATATTTAAATATATATTTGACTTTGAGAAACATACATTGCATCTAGAACATGCTTTAAATTATTGTTCGTTGGTCCGGTTCTCTTTCTTAGCTATGTTATATGTTTATATATTATCTACTCACCGAACTATAGCTTTGCTCACATCCCACCATTTTAGTTTTATAGGGTTTGTGAGATTGTTTGATGACTTTTCGAATTGATTATCTTGAAGCCGGCACATTTTTCGTGTGGCTCACTTAATTATAATATTTTGAACTAGTATTTTGAGATTGTTGTATACTTTAAAGCTCTATAGTTATATTTGTAAAAGTTGTAATAAGTTGTGGATTATTGTTATTATTATAGATATGTATAAGTATTAAAAAATTATAGTTTAAGCTGAAATTAGGAAGTATTAACTTATTAAGTTATGATATGGAAAATTGAATGAGAGTTGTGTTAGAATGTCTATTAAGGATACTAATCTAGAAATATATAAATATTATAGAACTATGGTTTATGTCGAAATTAGGAAGTATTGACTAATTAGATTGTAACATTGTGAATTGGATGAATATTTTGATTATCATAGGTTTGATAGTTATGGTTTAGATATCTATGGCTTGCTTGAGTTGTGGTGGGTCTTAAAGGCTCCTTTGATTCATGCGCCAATAATGTCTCACTTTAAGAGACATGATAAGATTAATATTAGGGCATAGGTTTTAGAGTCTAGGATAACTGCAGAGCATAGATTTTATTTTAATTCATCTTCTTGCTTCGAATTATTTTGCTTCCTTGAATTCATATCTCTTGAAATGTGTTGAAACTAAGTTGTGTTTCGTATCGATTGCTATTATGAAGGCTAATCGGATAGTCTTCTGATCTTTTCATATGCTCGTTAGAGTATTGTTTGATTCGGAGGTAACCTACTCTTTTGTGTCGTCATATTTTATCAAGAGATTTGATGTGAGTTCATATGGGTTAGAGTAGTATTTGATGGTGTTAACATCTATGAGAGAATTATGATAGTTGAATTGATGTTTAAAAATTATGATGCGTAGGTAATAAATATGAATTTACCTACGGATTTAATATTATTAGATATAAGTGATGAATATGAATTTATATGCAGATTTAATATTATTAGATATGATTGATTTTGAGGATGGACTAGTTAATGAATTATGATGTTAAACTCGCTATAATAAAGTAGTGTGTTTTGAAAATTTGCAAGTAATGCGAGTTTGGTAAGAAGAAAAAGTTAAGTCTAAGATATATTGGATTATTTGATATCATTATTTGAATTAGAGCAGAGACTTATCGGATGGCATTATCGTCATAGTTTCAAGTATCCATCCTGTTTTCTATATTTTCATACAAAAGAAAATGTATCCGACTCGTCTTATGTCTTAGAACTATGAATGTTGGACTTAAATCCCAACTTGTAATATGAAGAGCACCGATGGCAATAGTAGATCATCAAATTAAGAAATTATGCAATAAAGAGATCGAGTATATTAAGGTCGTTAGGAGAAATCGTTCGACCAAGGAGACCATTTGGGAGGACGGGGAAGAGATGAAGAGAAAATATCCTCACATTTACTTACTAAGATATGGTTGGAATTAAATTTAAGGATGAATTTTTTTTTAGGGAAGGAAGTAATAATTCTTCCAAAAAAATAAGGTTAAGCTAGTAAATTATATATTTTTAGAATTAGAAAAGCAATTGTAAGTTGATTAAAGGTAAATTGTATTTTTATTATAAATTAAAAATCTAAAATTTGTTGTAAAATAAAAAATAATACCCAACCCTATAAAAGAGAGAAAAATAAAAGAATAAGAATAAAAATAAAAAAATAGTTTTAGCAGTTTTATTAAAAAATAGGATAGCCTTTCCTTCTCTTATTTTAATTTTCTTCAATTTTTTTCTTATTCTTCATTCTATCTACTTCCTCCATCCCCCTCTTTCAATTTTATGCAAAACTCTTACCCAAATACTCTAGAAAACTATAAAAGCAAGACAATTAAAGGATATTTAGCTAAATTAAAGTTTGAAAGGTTTGAAGGAATTAAAATGTTAAAATTAGGGTTTGAAGACTTATTTGTTAAAGGTGATATTTTTGTTATTTGACCTTAAAAGTTAGATATTTATATTTGTTTATTGATTATTTTAGAGTTAATTTATACTCGGGTTTGTTGTTGGAATTAAAATCGAGATAGGTTAGAGTTATGATTTGAATTGAAATTGAGAGTTTGATGATTAAATACTTATTTATGCTAATTAATACTTGAAATGAGGTAATGGTATTGTGAAATGGATTATTCGACTATGGGTTTGAAAAATCTTCAAGTTAATTGAGATGATGGATTGTAAAGGTAAGTTGTGAGAAAAATTGAATTAAAAATTAATTATGAATCGTAGAGACAAGTTATGTGAAAATTAAATTAAAAATTAATGGCAGATAATCGGTTCTAATAAAGTGTAAATTGAGTTGTTAGAGAAATATTGTAGAATGAACTTGAGATATAGTTGTTGGATAATTGTCTAGAATTGATTGAGAGAGAAAGATTCTAGTTTAAAATCTTTAATTTGAGTCTTTTCAATAAATTCCAATCTTACAAATTGTCTTGTATTCTGATTTTTATTAATAATTCATCTATTTTTGAATTATCCCTTGATATGTGATACTAATCAATATTTAATTATTTTGTATCATCAGCCTCTTTAGGGTAGGTGACTCTATTTCATTAATCTTGACTTTGTTTGATCGTCCCATTGTACTATAAGTGAATAATATATAATATATTGTATTTTTAAGTTTCCTTGAAATCTTTAACATGCATCAATGATTTAATTATGCCATAATCACAAATATTAGAACTTAGATGAAAACATATTTCTTATGAAAGTTTACAATAATTTGATGTTGAAACTAATTTGATATGATTCTAAAAATGATTTGATTATATGTTTTGAATAAGAGTTTCATTTAAGGTTTGATTTAATTTTATGAGTTTAATTACTAGTTTTATTAAGATTATTGATTTTGATTTTATTCTTATAATTTAAGTAACAATTTGATTAGAACTTTGAATATGAGTTTGCATTTAAACTTAGGCTTTGATTATAATATTTGATATTGAATTGCATTACCAAATTTGATTATAAGTATGAAATGTATTTGAATATGTTAGTTTTGGATTTTTTTGGAATATATATATAGGTTGATTCAATTTTCAATTTGTTTTACTACTTTGAGGTACCTAACTGCAGAAGGCATAGCCTCGTGAGCTCACTCATACAAAAATGCTCGGTTAGTAGGAGAATTACGATACTAGCTTATATGTCGCCCAACATGAAGTACACCTAACTACGAAGGAGGATCATTTATCATATGGAGATGCGGAATAAAAAAAAATCTCCATCTAGGGTTCCTAAGATCATGCCATTGAATCAACTAATCATACATGATAAATGAGTAATTTACCTCTTATAGTGTAGAAACAATTCAAGCGTAAAGAAACCATCCAAGTATCCGACTTTTATTGATTATCCACACACCTCAAATACCCACACTAGAAGCAATAAAAATCATCATGTGCTAGCTCTATCTAATTTATACATAAATTTTCTTTCAAAAATCTAAGGTTTTTGCACCAACTTGTTTTTTCTAAGGGAAGATGCGATAACTTTTTCCTTTTGGGAGAGACCCTTCTTTTAGGTTTTTTTTTTCTTATGCCATGTCTCTCTTTCATTTCGTTGTCATAGTCGTGTCCTTTTTTCCCGAGGACAAGACGTTACAACATGTATGGACTTGTTTGATCTTATCCTTGTAAACTTTGAACCTTATCCAATAGTGTTCAAGTTTATTCTTTAACTAAAATATCTTATAGGCTTTTGAATTGTACAAATTGGCCCAATTAATTACCACTTTATTTAGATCGTCCAAATAAAGTGGGTCAAGTCTTTTAATAGAGCCCATATTAGGAACTAATTTTCAAAATTACCCTTAAACTTAAATTATGAAACTAATTTTTTTTTAGGTAATTATCTTCCAAATTTAGAATTGACATCCAAATTAGAAAATTGATTTCTAAAATAGGAAACTAACTTTTCAAAATAGAAAACTTTCTAAAATAGAAATTTTTTTTCAATAACCTTTATTTCTCTTTTATCGTGTGAATGTTTAAACTTATATGTATAACCTAATAGGCTCCTAGATGTATTTACAATGTATCAAAAAGGTAAAAAGACACCTCTTTTATTTCTTGATACATAAATAAAGATTGGCCTCTAGTATGACATCATGACTATCCAATTCTCTAGGAGAATTAATTAATCTACAATTACCTTTCACAAGAATGATTTTCATACAATTCGGACTTCATATGAATTTATCATAGTGTGTTCTCAAACTTGGTTTTATAATCTCTTCGATTATAATCACATCAGTTTTCTTCAATCTTCAAACGTCTTAGATCACTAGTAAACAAATTATACCATATTACTAAACTTTCATCGTGACCATGGATTTCTTAAATAGACATTCATTGAAGTACAATGTGATAACTTCTTTAGCATATAAGAATGATATGTCATATCTAAATCATCTACATACCTCCATTAGATTCCTAATGCACTCAACTAATCTTTCATATATAGCTCTTTACTAAGCCTATTGAAACGAATGTCAAAGTACATCAATCATTTAATGAGATAATCATGATGACTTTAAGTTAAAAGATGAGTTGTACCCATCTCTTATGAGATTCCCATAGACTAAATCAAATAGGTTCTTATGGCGAGTCACGTCTAGTGATATATGTTCTCTAATATTATTCACCTAAGTACTTGTCTTGGCATCACCATGCCGATATGTGTGAGATCTCCTACTCGCTATCTAATAGCAAGAGCATAGTGCTCACAAGTCTTATCGTATTTTATCAATATCTAACCTTGATAATGCTACAACTTAGGACATTTAATGATATCATTTAAATATATCAATGTTTATCTCACAATAACTTATTAATCATTAATGCGATACATATCATATAGACTTCTATCTAATTCTATCAAATTATAAATAATAAAAATTAATAGAATGACTTCTTTATTAATATTAAAATTCAATATTACAATACATCTAGCCACCCAAATAAGATTAGATTTTGGACACCTATACTAATAATCTCTCACTTGTACTAGAGTCAACTAACCATGACCTTTATACCCGATGATCGAAAAAAGGGACTCATGTTTCTATTATGACAAAAGCTTAATTAAGGGATTTACAATGCTATCATTAGTGTGAACCTTTTCTATCCTTATATCACCACGACCGATAATCTCTCTAATCGAGTGATAACATCACAATACATGCTTCGATCATTGATAAGACTTTGGTTCCTTAACTTGCACTATGGTTTCGTTATTATCATAATATAGTATTATAGGATCAACAATGCTTGAAACAATTAACGAGTCTAGATATAAATTTATGAATCCAAACAACTTTCTTAGTTGCTTCTACAACTGTAATGTATTCATCCTCGATTATGGAGTCGATTATTATTTCTTACTTGAAACTTTTTCAGCTAATAGCACCACCATTCAATAGGAAAATGAATCCTAATTATGACTTAAAGTCATCATGATCGGCTTAGAAACCAATATCTCGTGAACCCTTTTACTACTTGGTCATCTTTAATTCTTCTCAAGTACCTAAGGATGCTCTTTACAACAATTCGGTGTTTCTCAACTAGATTGGCTTAATATCTATTACATAAACTTAAAGTATATGAGACATCAAATCTCGTATGCGGCATGACATACATAATAGATCCTATGGCCGATACATAAGGAATGAGATTCATCATTTCTTTTTTGCTTTATGTTTTAGGACACTTAGCCTTAGAGAGTTTTATGCCATGTGACATTGGAAGAACTCCTCTCTTTGACTATTCCATGTTAAACCTTTTTAGTATCTTGTCAATGTACGTGCTTTGACGATTCATATCATTCTATGTGATCTATCTCCATAGATCTTAATTTTTAAAATGTAGGCTACCTCTTCCATGTCTTTCATGGAGATTTATTGGATAATCAATCTTCTATAGATTACAACATGATAATGTTATTGCCTATAAATAGTATGTCATTTACATATAACATAATAAAGACCACTCGATCTCCCATTAACTTTTTTGTATACACAAGGTCCATCTTCATTTTGTGAAAAATCAAACTTTTTGATTATTTCATCAAAATCCCGATTCCAACTTTTAGATGTTTACTTTAGTCCTTAAATGGATCTTTGCAATTTACAAATCTTATTCGCATGTTCTTTGGTGACAAAACCATCAAGTTGTGTCATGTAATCATCCTCATTTAAATTTTCATTAAAAAAAAAGATTTTGGTATCCATCTTTCATATCTCATAATCATGATATGTAGTTATTATAAGTATAATTCGAATGGATTTAACCATAGCCAATGGTGAAAAGATCTCATCATAATCAACACCTTATTTTTTATGATAATCTTTTGCTAGCAATCTAGCTTTAGACATATATACATTACCATCTATGTCGGTCTTTCTCTCAAAGATCCACTTACACCTAATAGGTCCGATACCTTCGGGTGGATCAACCAAAGTTCATAATTGATCAATATATATGGATTCCATTTCGAATTTCATGGCTTCATGTCATTTATTAAAGTCAATTTCTAACATTACTTCCTCATAAATATTAGGTCCATCAATATCTAGCATTTATCATAGTCAACCAAAATCCATACTTGATCAATATAATTCGAATGGATTTAACTATAGCTACTCGTTGAAAAAATCTCATCATAATCAACACTTTGTTTTTAACGATAGTCTTTTGTCACTATTCGGCTTTATATATATATACATTACCATTCTTGTCGATCTTTCTTTTAAAGATCCATTTACACCTAATAGGTCCGATACTTTCAAGTGGATCAACAAAAGTCCATACTTGATCGATATATATGAATTCCATTTCGAATTTCATAGCTTCATGCTATTTATCGAGTCAATGTCTAACATTGCTTCCTCATAGGTATTAGGTTCGTCATCCTAAATAGGAGACACATCACCATATGTAGAGATAAAAAGACTATATCTTTCCGGCTCTTGATGAACTTGTCTAGACCTATAAAGTTTTTGTGTATTAGTTTATGGGATAGCTACAATACTTTGTAACTTATCTACATATGGTTCCACTAATGAAGTGTCAATTTATGAACCTTTTCGAATCTCATTGAGTTCAATTTTCTTTTTACTAATTCTAGCATCTATAAATTCCTTCTCAAGAAATATAGCATGCCTAGCCATGAACATCTTTTGTTCTTATAATTTTTAAAAGTAATATCCATTTGTTTCTTTTAGATATCTCACAAATTTACACTTCGTTGATTTGAGCTCTAACTTGTCTTCGTCTAAACGTTTGACATGTGCATTATAGCCTTAAATATTAAAGAAAGATAAATTTGCTTTCGTTCTTTTTCATATCTCATATGGAGTCCGATCAACGAATTAGTAAACCTTGTTCAATATAAAGGTTGTAGTAAAGAGTGTATATCCTCAAAATAAAATAGGGATATTAATAAAACTTATCATGGACTAAACTATGGCTAATAGTGTCTTATTTCTCCTTTCGAACACACCATTCATTTGTGGTGCTCTAAATGGAATCCATCAAGAAAGAATCTCATTCTTTTTTAAATGATCAATAAATTCAATGTATAAGTATTTACCACATCGATTAGATCGAAGTACCTCAATACTTTACTAGTTTGTTTCTTAACTTTAAATCTAAATTTTTTGAGCTTTTTAAATGTTTCGATTTGTATCTCATTAAATACACATAATCAAAACATGATCTATCATTAGTAAAGATTATAAAATAACTATATCCTCTTCTTGCTTGGGTGAATATGGGCCTACATATATTGGTATGTATGAGGCCTAAGAAATTAACGACCTTTTTTCTTTTTCCACTAAAAGGTGATTTTGTCATTTTTTCAAGTAAACAAAATTTATAGACATCATAAGATTCATAATCAAATGATCCTAGATATCTATTTTTATGTAGTTTAGATATTCAATTCTCATTTATATGGCTAAATCGACAATGCCTCATATATATTTTATTTAGATCATTCGTTTTAAGCTTTTTTGCATTTATGTTATTTATGGGAGTTTCAATGTTCAACATATATAAACCATTATTAATAACACCATTTCCATATCAAATATCATCTTTATAAAAGGAACAACCTTTATTCTTAAATAAAAATGAAAAACCATCTTAATCTAAAAAAAAATGAAAATGATATTCCTAGTTATATTGGGAATGTAATAACGGTTTCGAGAATAAGCACAAGCCCGGATGGTAAGGCTAACTCATAGGTGCCTACCGCTAATAGTACAACTCTTGAATCATTATCAACACACGAGTCAACCTCTCCTAAAGCAATCTTTCTTGACTTTTTTAGTCCTTGCACATTTGTATAAATGTGTGCGCCACATATAGTATCAAATAGCTATATTTTTAGACTAAAAGTAGAAAAGTTCACTTTAATAATATAAACATTATAGGTGCTTATAGAATTCTTCATTTGCACTTTTTCTTGGTACTCCTTTCTCTCTATTGTATAAAGCATTTTCCCATGTCGAAGGACATTTCTCAAATTCATTTTCTAGTCAAGGAAGTTTGTGCACCCTTACTTTCATTAATCATCAATCACATCGATATATTGTCGATCATACGGAGTAACAACCCTAACAGGATAGAAAAGTGTACGATTTGGTTAATTAAATTACATTAATAAAAATAAAACATAAATTAAGAAGTAGAATCTATGTTCGCTTCTACTATCTTCTTCAAGTTCTATAACCTTCAATATAGGACTCAAGAAAACTTTTCAATTCATTTACCTCGGTAGGTTAGGATCACATCCTCGTAACATGTACTAACCTTAAATTATCTCAACAAGTCATATATGAAATATTAGGTAAGTAACTCTTTACCAATTATATCTAATATAATTTTTAATCTCATTAGCATGAAAACTCCTTTTCATCACACATCTTATATGAATATCAATCTTTTCCTACAAATTTATTAAACCTTGAGTTATCTTAACAAACATGATAATTCATTTCAAATTAGACCTAAATATTCAAAGACATCGCATGACCCATGATTTGATTCCCTTGAGGAAAAAGTGACCTTGAGTTATCTCAATAAGTGAATAATGACCAAAAGAGTTCTTTTCTTATAACATTGAAAGACATTCAACTTAATATTAATTTGAAATATTTAATATAGCGAGTCTCATCATTTTAATTATAGCATGTATACTAGAGTTTAATTGTATTAACATCATCCTATCATGCATACTAGATATCAATCGCATCACAATCACATACACAACTCAAGGAATGATTAATAGTAATGGATTTCAACTACTAGTCCCCTCAAGCCACAAAGAGACTAATGTGTCAAATGCTTAAGTGAAAAATTATTACAAATTCTATGAGATTATATTTTCTTTTTGGCTTTTTCTCATTGCATCTATTCTAATAATGCGAGTTTTAATTTTATAATTTTTTAATAAAAAACCTCAAGCTACATTTGAGGAGAGTAAGATGAGAAGAGAAATATATCGGAATAATAGAGAAAATAAGACACGCAAGCCCTATTTAACTAAAAATTTATAAGCATACATTTTCAAAAACTAGGTTGATTCATCCATGCCATTCATTCATATTTTAATCACATTGATACATGGCATATAAGCAAATAAAATACATTTTATTTTAATCATAATTATAAATCTTTAGTTTTAATCATTTTATAAAAAATATTAGAATTTCTTTAAATTTTAATCTTTTTTAGACTTTGGGGCCTAAGAGGCCCACGAGCTATCACTAGCTAGCAACTCGCCACTAGCACTAGTGTCGTCATGTGCTTGGCTTGGCCTACTAATGGCTTCGCGCGCTCGCACACTTGTTTGGCCCTCCTCGCCTAGGGCACTCGCACGTGCTTATTCTACTACCCGGCACGCTCACACCCACTCGGCCTAGCATACCTAACGTGTACGAGGCATGCATGTCCCGGCGCACACCAGCCTACTTGTTAGCGTGCACGAATGCCAATGTCCAAAGTTGGCCTCGCCCGCGCCTACTAATTTTTAGCCCAAAAATCAATTTCAAGATATTATAAAATGCCAAAAATCCTAGAATTATAATAAAAAAATTAATAATTCTTACGAGTTAATCATAATTAAAATAATATATAATTAAAGATTTAGCAAAAGCTTTAATAGAAATTGAAGGATCATTTATCATACGGAGGTATGTAATAAAGAAAAAAAATTCTCCATCTAGGGTTTTCAAGATCATGTCATTAAATCAACTAATCATACATAAACATGAATCAAATTATGGTAAGTAATTTACCTTTGGCGATGCAGAAATAATTTAAGCGAAAAGAAAATGTCCAAGTAGCTAGCCTTTATTGATTATCCACGTAGCTTAAACACCCATACTAGAAGTAATAAAAATCATCGCGTGCTAGCTTTAACTATTCTATATGTAAATTTTCTCTTAAGAAATTTAAGGTTTTTGCACTAACTTGCTTTTTCTAAGGGAGGGTATGACAACTTTTGCTTTTAAGGAGTGACTTTTCTTTTTGGTTATTTTTTTCTTATACTTGTGTCTCTCTATTTTTTTTTAATTTTTAGTTTAGCCATGTCTCTCCTTTCCCTCTCTTATGTATATAAGTGGCATCATCCTTATCCTCCAAGAATAAGAAGCTACAACATATGTAAGCTTGTTTGATCTTATCCTTGTAAATCATGAGCCTTATCCAATAGTGTTCAACTCTATCCTTATATCAAAATATCTTACTGATTTTTAAATTACACCTATTAACCTAAACTCTTTTGACCCAATTAATTATCAATTAATTTGGACAATCTAAATAAATTGAGTCAAGTATTTTAGTGAGACCCACATTAGAAAATAATTTTTCAAATTACCCTTAAACCTAAATTAGAAAACTGATTTTCTTTTTAGATAACTTGTCTTCAAATTAGAAAATTGGCTTTTCAAAATAGAAAACTTTCCAAAACAGGAAACTTTTTCCAAGAACCTTTGCTTTTCTTTTATCATGTGAATGTTTAAACTTGTGCATGTGACTTAATAGGCTCTTAGATATGTTAGCAATGTATCAAGAAGATAAAAAGACACCTATTTTATCTCTTGATACATAAATCAAGATTGGCCTTTAGCAAGATATTGTGACTATCCAATTCTATGGGAAGATTAATTAATCTGTAATTATCTTTCACGAGAATGACCTCAATACAATTCAATTCTTATGTCAATTTATTATAATATGATCTCAAACTTAGTTTGTACTCTATTTGGTTATGATCACATAAGTTTTTTCCAATCTCTAAATATCTTAGCTCACAAATAAACCAATTATGCTTTATTGATATACTTTCATTATAGCCACAGATTCCTTAAATAGACATTCATCGAAGCACCATATGATAAATCCTTTAGCATATAAAGATTGATATGTCATATTTCAATCATTTACATATCTCTTTTACATTCCTAATGCACCCAACAAATCACCCACATGCAACTCTTTACTCGAACCCATCGGAATAAATGTTAAAGTATATCAATCCTTTAATAAAATAACCATGATGATTTCAAGTCAAAAGACTAGTTATATCCATCTCATATGAGATTCCCATATACTAAACCAAATGGGGTCTCATGGCGAGTCACGTCTAGTGATATATGTTCTCTAGCATTATTCACCTAAGTTCTTGCTTTGGCATCACCATAGTAGTAGGTGTGAGATCTCCTACTATTATCTAATAGCAAGAGGATAGTACTCATAAGTTTTATTGCATGTTGTCAATGTTCAATCTTAACAATGCTACAACTTGAGACATTTAATGATATTATTTAAATGCATTAATATTTATCATACATCAATTGATCAATCATTAATGTGATGCATATCATATGAACTTCTATCTAATTCTATCAAATTATAAATAACTAAAATTAATAGAATGACTTCTTTATTAAAGTTAAAATGCAATGTTACAATACATCAAACGATCTAAATAAGATTTGATCTTGGGCATCTACACCAACATATAGCCTTTGGATGTTTACATCTAATGATACGATATTACTTGATCACCCTATATGTATATTTCAATACTTGATTATAAGTATTTTGATATAAAATTTAGACTATGATTTTGAGTGGCTTACGAATATAAGATATGATTTGATATTTAAAATGTGTATTATACTTTAAAAAACTTATATTGCATCTTGAACAAGTTTTAAATTATTATCCATTGGTCTATTTTCCTCTCTTAGTTATGTTATGTGTTATCTACTCATTGAGTCATTTTTTTGCTCACATCTCATCATTTTAGTTTTACTAGTAGGTGTGAGATCTCCTACTACTATCCAATAGCAAGAGCATAGCACTCACGAGTTTTATCGCATGTTGTCAATGTCCAATCTTAACAATACTACGACTTGAAACATTTAATGATATTATTTAAATGTATCAATATTTGTCTCACATCAATTAATCAATCATTAATGCGATGCATATCATATGAACTTTTATCTAATTCTATTAAATTATCAATAACTAGAATTAATAGAATGATTTCTTTATGAATGTTAAAATATAATGTTATAATGCATCAAACCATCTAAACAAGATTGGATCTTGGACCATTACACTAACACATAGCCTTTGGATGTTTATATTTAATGATACGATATTACTTAATCACCCTATATGGATATTTCGACACTTGATATGATTTGACTTGATTATAAGTATTTTGATATAAAATTTAGATTATGATTTTAAGCGGCTTGAGAATATAAGATACGATTTGATATTTAAAATATGTATTAGACTTTCAAAAACTTGTATTGTATCTTAAGCAAGTTTTAAATTATTATCCATTGGTTTGTTTTCCTCTCTTAGTTATGTTATATGTTATCTACTCACTGAGTCGTTATTTTGATCGCATCTCACCATTTCGGTTTTACGAGATTTATGAGATTGTCTATTTACTTTTCGTAGTCGATTGTCTTAAAGTCGACACTTTGTTCGTATAGTTCACTTAATTGTAATATTTTGAACTAGTATTTTGGGATTGTTGTACACTCTGAGAGCTCTACAGTTATATTTATACAAATTGTGTTAAGTTGTTGATTATGATTATTATTTTGGATATGCATAAGTATTATGGAATTATAGTTTGTGTTGGAATTAGAAAATATTGGCTAATTAAGTTATGATATGACAAATTGGATGAAAGTTGTGTTAGAATGTTTATTATTGATATTATTCTAGAAATATATAAATATTATGGAACTATGGTTTATGTTGAAATTATAAAGTATTAACTAATTAGGTTGTGAGATTGTGAATTAGATGAATACTAATTTTTTTATCCATGTTACGTTGCGGATCGAATAAAATACATAAAAGTATTTTATTTTGATGTCCCGTGTTATATTGTGCATCTATCGAAATATATCAAATCAAAAATGAATAAAAATTCATTCAATTTTATAACTTTTTAATTAAAATTCCGTATTTGACTAATTGTTTTTTATATTTTCATTATTTTTTATTAAAAAAGATTATTTATTTATCTCGATCCATATTTTTAACTTTATTTTATAAATTATTTTTTTCTACACATCTTTTTGTCTTAACATTTTTAATTAAAAAAATTAAAGGAAAAAAGAAAAGTAATGACCAAAGTGACCAAAATGAAAAAAAAAAAAAAAAGAGGGACCAAAATCAAACAAAAAAATTTATGGATTAAAAAATATATTTTTTAAAAAGTGATCAAAGTGTAATTTCATAAAAACTTTCATAATAATTGTCTTAAAAATATTTGAAAACTATGTCATTGCATAATAAAATGAATAGTACGTCTAGGTCTAGTGAATAGTGCGAATGAGTCTAAGTGAACGAGTTTTTCAAATAGTACGGTGAATAGTAACCTATGGTTTTAGGTTTTTTTTTTCAGATTTAATAATTATAGTTTAGATATTCGAGGCTTTCTTGAGTCGAGGTAGATTCCACGACTCTTTTAAGTCTCATGCCGATCATGACTTATTTCTAAAACCATGAGATGGACAAATAAATAAAGAGTTGATTATGTTCAAGAGTGAATAACAATCACTAAATTGTGAATCTTGAGTGACTTCATATGATCTATCATTTGAAAAAGATCACCCGTATATGATCTATGATTTGAGGAGCGTCACCTACTTTTTGACCAATGATTCGAAGAAAGTCGCCCATCAAATGTGTTTTTTTTTTTTTAATTATTACCTTACAAGCTCACTATGCAAAGTTAAAGAAAAAAAAGTGAAAAACTTGTTAATGACTTTATGTCTTAAGTATTATAAAGAAGAGATAATTTTAACAGTTCAAATCTTGACAACTTATTTTTTAAAGTTTTTAAAAAAAAAATCAGTTTTTTTTTTCAAAATTAAACAAAATTTTAAATTTATTTGATTTTTTTTTTTTTGAAATTTAGGTCTTTTTGCTAATTTTCATAAATTTTATTGTTTTCATAAATTCCAAAAAAAAATATATATATAACCAAGTATGAAAAGAGAAATTGAAGAAAAATCGGTGCATAAAAAAATCGAAAAGAAAATAGGTCGAAAAGGAAAAAATAAAGAGAAAAAAAAAGTAAAACAAACTTGTTTTCCAATTCTAGATTAACCAATCTTAAGTTGATTTGTAGGTTAAGCTTAATCTAAATTTAGAATTAATTAACTTCTAATCAAATAAAGATATTTTAATTCTTGAAGGGATGTATCTAGAGACCAGAATGTCTAGATTTTGCTCAAAATCTTAAGTTGATTTTAATTCTTGAAGGGATATTTTTACCTAGATAGGTAAAAATAAAAAGAGTCAAAAAGTCAAAGGGAGTCAGATTTTTGCTCAAAATACAAAAGAAATATCAGAAAATAACTCGCGGTCTTTCTATGAAACCTGTTTACCCAAACCCGACCCGACTCACTCTCTCACAAACCATTCAACTTATGCTGCCCAAATTGACCGTAGAAACCACTCTAGATTTGTTCATCATCGCTCCAGCAACTCCTCCACACCTGAAAAGGCAGTGGAAGACAGCAAAAAAGACTAAAAATTGTTCAAAACCATCGCAATTTACAACACAAACTTCTGACCGGGTTGGTTTTGATTATTCCAGCTAAATTAATTGGAATAATGGATAAAATTGAGCTCTAGTGTGTGCGTGGAGATGTTTAGAACAGGTTTCAGCTTTGAAACAAGCTCAAAACTAGAGATGAACGTCGTCAAAGAAAAAGACTAAAAACAGTGACTGACGAGCACCGTTTTCTCCCTCTCCACCTGGCTGTGTTCGTCACAGCTTTCGTCGAAAAGAGAACTCTGGTGACCTTTCCTGACCATTCATGCACAAGAAAGAAGTCAGTTTGATCGGACAGAGAATGGCATAAACTGAGGTTACAGAAGACGCAAGGGCATTTTTGTAATTTTAGGTATTCACGTGAACACACGCGCCAGGGTGAAATTGACTTTTCAAAGGCTGTGAGAACAATTTTTTCTTTTCGTGATTGTTCAAGTGAGTTTCCAATCACTTGTATCATTTTGGTAATTATTTCATGTGTTTTTTTAGTGATTTGTGATGCATTTTTATAATTTGAAGTGTTTAGATATGTTGATCTTACCTAAAGGTTTTGAGACGGTTGGAACTATTGAGATGAAATAAAAATAATTTCAATAGTTAACGATAGAGTTAAAAAGATGAAATAAAATTTAAATTCAAAGAATATCTATGATTATGTCAATTTCGATATGATTTGATTGCTCGGATATAATTGAATTTTTGGATTGTTTATTAATATTATCATTTGATTTTCAAATTGACTAATGTTTTTTACTTTCAAAATCATAAAAATTTAGGAAAATTTTTTCACAATATATTTGTTTTTAATTAGTTTTGCTTAATCAAATGAAAAATTGTGTGGTAAGATTTAAAATAAAATATATATTTTATATTTTGCAGTAATTGAAAACTAAGAAAAAATACAACGAAAATGAAGACATGATCTGAAATAGATTTTCATTCACCCCGTTTTTGTCTTTCAATGAAGTTATTCCTTGGTAAAAATATAAAAAATAAATGGCTAATGGTAAGGTAGTCTGAATAACGAATTTATGTTATAAATATACGATAAGATAAATTATAACAACTACTCTTAACAAACAAAAGGAAAATTTATATTCTAAAAAACATCCTAAAGAATTGTAACATTTATTAAATTACTTACATATATTTGAAAGTTCTGAAAATAAAAAGTATCACGAGTGATTACTATATAAAAACATATTCAAATATATCTAAAAAAATGTTCTTCATAAAATCAAAATGAATTATACATTTTAACTAAGGAGGTGTTTGATAAAACTGAAAATTAAGTATTGAATATGTTAAGTATTGAATAATTAAGTACTAAATATATTCATGACAAGTATTTGGTATTTATCGAAAATTAAGTGTCGAATATAATAAACTTGTTTGATAAATACGTTACTCGAACATATTAAGGTTATATACATGATAATTTTAACTTTGTAATTATAACATTATATTTTTTAACACACATAAAATATATACATAAATGTTTTTGTGTGTATAAATAAATAAATAAATAAAAATTCAATAAAAATGATTATTAATAAAAGATTAAATAGGTCTAAGATAAAATTAATTAGAGTTTCAGATTCCGAGATGGTAACACCGATAATAGAGAAGGTTTTCTTTGTTTTAGTAATGAGGATAATAGAGATTGTTTTTCGATTGGTTTGTATATCTAAAGTTATAAAAATATATAAGGGCTATATAGTCATATTTGAAAAAATTTAAAAATCTTTCAACCGAGTCTATTAATAAAAAAGTAATAAGTTAAAAATTTTAACTTATTTGATTAAGTAGATTTTGACTGAATTTAAATTTTTAATATGAGATTATTTAGGTTATCAAACAAACTTTTTATATTAAGTACTATAACTATAATTTTTTAAGGTATTTAAATAGGTTATCAAACACCCCCTAAAATTATAAATAATTAATTTTTTAAAATTATATATAAAAAAAAACTAAAGTATTTACTATTTATTTACTCGTACTAAGACCCATTTTAACTACGCTTCTTATTTTGTTGCATCTTAGCTGTTGGTTTCTTGTTGTATGCTATGTGTTATGTCATGAGCATTGGATAGGTAATTTATTGTTAGATTTTTTTTATTCCAAATTAATTCACTGTCTGAGTGGTTTTCATTGTTATGCAAATTGTTGATTTTTTACCTTTTTATTTTGCATTTAATTGCTTTTATGTCATTAAAAAATTGTCTTATATTACTTTGTCACCAATTGCTTTTTTTTTTCCCTATCTTTATGCCTTTTTATGTCAAATTTTTTTTTTTTTTGGCTAGAGCATTCAATGCTCCACGTTAATGGCTTTTTGTTCCCCCTTGGGAATGCGTTTATAGCTCTTTCACCAAACTTTCTTATGGATCATTTCATTTTTTTCCCCTTTGATTCAATATTTTATTTGTACGTACGTTATATATGGTGAGCTATTAAGTTAGATGTTAAAATTATAGAAACCACATTTTTAATTTTTTGAGCTTTCTGTGTAGTTTGACAATGATATATATATATATATATATATATATATATATAAGTTTTAAAAGTTTATATTAAACATATATATCATATTATATTACTTTTATTGTTTAAAAATTATTTTTTTAATTTATTATTTTTATTCAAATTCTCATCAAAATATTTTTTTTAATTTTTTGATATGATTTTATTTATTGATATATATATATATATATAGATTTTGAAATAAAATTTTAGAACATGATTATTTTATTTTTTAATATATTATTATAATTTATATGATAGATTTTTATGGCTTTTAAATGATAATAACATAGTTGCGCGTGCGCATACACACACATATAATCAATTAAAAAATAGAATCCTTAGGTTTTATTATTTTTTTAATATATAATCAAAATTTATTAGAACTTGATTTTTTCCCCATTTATTTTTCATTTAATTGTTTGTATGCCATTAACAAATTGTCTTATATTATTTTGTCATCCTTTGCTTGTTTTTTTTTCCCTGTCTTCATGCCCTTTTTTTTTTTTTTTGTCATTTTCTTTTTATGTTTTCCAAAGCATTCAATGCCCCACATTAATGGCTTTTTTACGCTTTTTTCCAGAAAATGCATGTATAGCTCTTTCAGCTTACATTTCTTTTTTTTTTTCCATACAGTTTGAAAATGATATATATATATATATATATATATATATATATATATATATATATATATATATATATATGTTTTTAAATTTTATGTTTAACATATATATCATATTATACTACTTTTATTGTTTAATTATTTTAAATTATCAAAAAATTAATTTTTTAAAAATTTTTTGATATATATATATATTGAAATAAAATTTTAGAATTTTATAATTTTGAAATAAAATCTATCATATAAATTATAATAATATATTAAAAAAATTCTAAAATTTTATTTCAAAAAAAATTTATGTATATATATATATATGGCTTTCAAGCTAAAAGTGTCTTGGATAATTTTGCTTAATTCTTTTAAAATATTTAAATAATCAATTAAAAAATAGAATTCATGGGTTTTATTTGTTTTTAATAAATAATCAAAATTTATTAAAACTAATTTTGTAATAGTTTTTATTTCATTCTATTCACTTCAATATATTACATAAAGCTTATGTGGTTTTTTATTTATGCCATATATTCTTAGTTCACATATCCATATATATATTAAAAATTAATTATGTATCTACACATATAACACTAATTATTCGTTAGTTATTCTTTTTCATAATTTAAAATCAATATTTTTCAAATAAAATGATAATATTTTGAAAGATCCTGCTAATTTTTTAAATATAATTTTTTATACCAATATTATTGATTATTTTGTTAATAAATAGATATGAATCAAATGATTTTGTTCAATAAATAAATTTGATTTATATTAATCACTCGAAACAAGATTTTTATCCGTATCATATTATGCGAATCGTTAATCCTACTCGTGTAACGATTGTTTGACCGTAATAATGTAGCGTGGATATTTGACTAATAGCATGTTAAAACCTAAGTTACTGATACTTTTATAATAATACGGATGAAATCAACTAATTACAAATATAGTATTTTATAGTAAAGTAAATGTCGATAAATTCGGCAATTTTAAGCATGTGCATAATCACTGTGTAGACATCTATCATTGTCCACAAGGATTGATGCTTCCCTTTGTCTTTATACTTTTCTTGCTTTTATGCCATTAACAAATTGTCTTATATTATTTTGTCATCCTTTGCTTGTTTTTTTTTTCGCTGTCTTTATGCCTTTTTTGTCATTTGCTTTTTGTGTTTTCCAGAGCATTCAATGCTCCACATTAGCAGCTTTTTTAACACCCCCACCCCCCCCCCCCCCCAGAATGCATGTACAGAGCTCTTTCACCTTACTTTTCTTACGGTTCGTTTAATTTTTTTGCTTTTGATTCAATAATTTTTTTTTGTACGTACGTAACATATTGTGAGCTATTAAATTAAGTGTAAAAATTATAAAAAATACATCTTTATTTTTTTGAGTTTTCTGTATAGTTTCACGGTGATATATATTATTTAAAACATATTTTTTTAATTATCGTTTTTTATTCAAATTCTCGTCACATTATTATTTTTTTAATTTTTTGATATGATTATATATATATATATATATATATATATATATATATATATATATATATTGAAATAAAATTTTAGAATGTGATTATTTTATCTTTTTTAATATATTATTATAATTTATATGATAGATTTTTATGGCTTTTAAATGATATATATATATATATATATATATATATATATATATATATATATATATATATATATATATATATATATATATATATATATATGCTAAAAGTGTAACTTGGATAATTTTGCTTAATTTTTTTAAAATAATTTAATAATCAATTAAAAAATAGAATTCATGGGTTTTATTTTTTTAATATATAATCAAAATTTATTGAAACTAATTTTGTAATAGTTTTTATTTCATTCTATTAACTTTAATATATTGCATGCAGCTTATGTGGTTTTTTATTTATACCACAAACTCTAAATCTATTGAATATGATCATAATGTGTGAGTGTGTGTGTGTATATATATATATTGAAAATTAATTATGTATTTGCACACATAACACTAATTATTTGTTATTTATTCTTTTTTATGTTCTAAAATCAATATTTTTCAGCTAAAATGATAATATTTTGAAAGAACCTCCTAATTTTTTAAATAAAATTTTTTATACTAATATTATTGATTATTTAGTTAATAAATATATATAAATCAATCAAATAATTTTATTCACTAAATAAATTTAATTTATATTAATCATCAAAAAATAAGACTTTATCTACATTACGTCATGTGAATAATTGATTCTATTCATATAACGATTGTTTGACCATAATAATGTAGGGTGGATATCTAACTATTAGCATACTAAAACCTAAGTTACCGATACTTTTATGGTAATACGGATGTAATCAACTGGTTCGAAATATAATATTTTATGGTAAAGTAAACGTCCAGAAATTCGGTAACTTTAAGCATGTACATAACCACTTTATAGACATCTATCATTGTACACAAGGATTGATGCCTCCCTTCGTCTTTATACTTTTCTTTTTGTGTTTGAAAAGTCTCTTTACTATTTTTTGTTTTAGTATATTTCTTGAACGTTATATATTTCAATGCTATTGCACTCTTCCGTCAGTTTATTTTACTAACGTTGTTAAAATCTGGCACGTGACAACATGAGATTTTTCATTGATGTACATTTTGGTCTCTTTTTGAAAATTTTAATTGTCTTTTATTTTATTTTTCTTACTAAAAAAATCCTTAATTGACAATTTTTTGTTATCATATTTTACAATAAATAAAGTCGAGTCCCTAAATTACTTTTTTTTAATTATGTCCCTACATGTCAAATAAAGTCGATCAAAATTCAGATGATATATATATATAACAAAATCACGGTATCAACCACAATAATTAAAAATTAATCATATTTGATCAATAAATCTAATCAAACAAAAATTATTAAGTTTAGGGATTGAGTTACTATTTGAAATAAAATTCATTTTCTATCTTTTGTACTTATATATGTCAAGATATTGTGATTATGTTATGTAAAGATAGGCTGATTAACATGTACATGATGAAAGAGAGTTAAATTGATATATTTGGTTTTATAAGGATTTTTTTTTTGAATATTTATTTTGTGAGTATAGAATTATTGTTGTTAGGTTATTAAAAAAATAATATGAGGAAAAACAAATTAAAACTAAAGAAAAAATACTTCATATATCTAAGATAATATGAGAATTTTGACCAAATGTACTATTTGTAGGAACCAAAATGTAGATGAACAAAAATTTTATGCTGCCACGTACCTAATTTTAATGTTATTAGTAATGTAAACTGATAGAAAGGTATAATGATGACGAAAATATTAACCCATTGTGCGTGAAAGTAAAAAATATTAATGTTTTACATTAAGCCAAAATTGGGACAAGTAATCAAAATAGACTTGTGGTATACGACAACAACATACATAAAAGCACATAAAATATGGGTAGTTTTTTTTTTTTTTTTAATATATATCTCTTATTTAATTTAATCTACCTATATTAAAAATAAGGATCTCAATCTTCTGAAATGACTTTCTTGTTATTTAATTCGTTAGTGAGGATGGTTAGACAGACAGTCAAGCACCAACTATAAATTATCACATTTAATTTGGTGAATATTCGACATGTAACATATTTAAATTAATATAATAATAGGGGAAGATTTGGCATGAAAGCTCTACTATGATTAAAAGTAAGAAAGTGGCTACATCTACTAAGGAACAAGTAGGGCTGGTCCCCCCCACTTTTTATCAGTAAAAAACATAGCTGAAAATCTATCACATCTCAAGTGCATTTTGTCACGTGATATAAATGTTAATTGTCTTAAAAGTTTTACCTGATCCATGTTACCAAAAACCAATATTGCTTGGTTCCATCTCCGCCATATATAGCCGGTTTCTGACTACCAAATTTCTCCTATGCATGTCCAGGCAGCTTCTCGTGGGCATCCGTGACAGTGCCCTTGGCGCACAGTAATAGGGTTTTAATTAGTTGATCAGTTGATGGTTAAAAAGATAAGTTTTTTTACTTGATTTTTTGAATTCAATTTTTTTTATCCGAAATAACTTTTTTTAATAAATTCTTTAATGTACATCCCAACTACTTAAGATTTTTTAATGGAATGACCCTTACATAGACAATAGTTCTTCCTTGATGCAATGTAGATAAGCAGATATACCCTTATGATTGAGAATACTGTTAAGGAATTATATAAAAATTAACACAAGTGGCATTTCTTATTATTTGAACTCTTTAGGACAAAAGTTTTCATATATACTGAAAAATATTCCTCCTAAAAGAATGGCTTATGTATACCATTAATTATTTGTTTTCTAGGAGTAAAAATAAACTAATTAATTCCTATATCCTGGAAGACGGAGCAAAAAATCTAGGACATGTCTTTCTCAAGATCCAGATTCTTCCCGGACTTGGGAAAAAACAGAGTAGCACTTATGTGAGTTAAGCAGAAGAAGATCAATCAGTGACCCGGCAGCTAAAATTCGCCGGGAATTCCTGACATATACTAGAAAGTAGGATAGATTTTTTTTCTTCAAAATTTGAATCTATCCCTTCAAAAGTTCCAAAGAAATGACTGATGAGAGTAAGCATCATCTCCAATATGATCATCCTCGTTATAATCAGGTGGCGGCGGCGGCGGAGGATAATAATCACCATCCATATGGTCCAACCCATGATAGAGTCCAAAATGTGATGTATCTCCATTAGACTCCAACGAATCCAAAAATGACCAATCTATAGTATCACAATCCGTTTGTCCAGCTCCACCTTCAGACGATGATGATGTGTAATTCTCCACACGCGACGATGATTCACCTTCCATAGTTGTGGAAGATGTTGACTCCTCATTAGCAAACCTGGCAGCAAGTTCTTGTATTTCTTGCGGATTAAGCGACTGTCCCCCAACAATGTTCGGTGGATTATCGGGGAAATTGAACTTGGCACCACTACCACGTAAGCAATACAAAGCAGCGTCAAATGCACGTGCAGCCTTTTCAGGCGTGTTATAGGATCCTAACCATATTCTTTCTCGGCTATTGGGTAGCCTAATTTCAGACACCCACTTACCCCATTTTCTCTTTCGAACACCCTTGTACTTGGGCTCATGATTTCTATCACATTGTCTCTCTGACGACATTGACGATGATGTTGTTGTTGTTCTAGTTCTTACCATTGTGTTTGCTTACTTTAGGACAATCTAGCTAGCTAGTATGCTATCTACGGGGCTTGGTAGAAAACTAAAACTATACAATTGGGATGAGTTTTTTGTTTTTTGTTAAGGTGGAAATGGGAGGATTGTGGGGTGGATAATGAAAATGGCGGCTGGAATGGAAGGTATATATAGAGAGAGAGAAAGAGAGGGGACTTGAAAATGGAAGGGCTAACCGTGTTGATCAGATTCAGCGGAGTCAAAGGGAGAGAGTTCGGAGGAGCGCGGACACGTGGAAAGAGGAGAGAGGGATGGTGACGTAAGGAGGGACGTAGTAGGGACAGAATGGAAGCACGCGGTGGGTATTGAGACTCAGGTGAGGTGTGGTATTGTGTCGAAGTAAATGAGTGCACGAACTGAAAGGAAAGTGGTCAGGGGGCCACAACTCACTCGCTCTTTCCTCTTTTCCGTAATGGCTTTGCAACTCCAAAGCTTGCAGCCCATGTCTATGGAAGTGATGGTATTGGAATTGAAAAATATTATCATGGAAATTCTTCTTTGTCATGGGTTGGGACATGGGAAAAAAAAAAAAGGAACTTGCCATGTTATTATGATTTATCTTCTATTTTCATGGCGGGCTTTTTGTCACCTACTAGAGAAGAAGGGGACGCTTCGGTGGGGTCCTTGTGAAGGACCTGTCTTTTTCTTGATACAGCAGCATTTTTTTTTTTAATTCGAGGGACCAATGGGGTCAGACAAGTTCTTTTCAGGGCCGCAACTGGCATAAGGAACATGGACCATACGGACCAAGGCACGGTCCACTCCATGTCCAATTTCACTGTCTTCATGACATCCACCCCAGTTGCACGTGGTTTATTGCGTTTTTTTTTTTTTTTTTTTCCTTTAGATATAAGGAAATTAAAATTCGAGGCTTCATACACTTTGCCAGTGAAGTTTAATATTTTCATAAATAATAATAATAAGACTGGACTCTCTGTATATTTTCATAAAATCACTTTATTTCTTAAAATTTTTAGGAAACATATGTTGGTTTATGGATTTTTTTTAAAAATAATAATAATAATAATAAGCAGCTCTTTTGATTGAAGCAAATTCAACCTAGATTTATATTTTATATGAATTTAAAGTATAAAGTTCAAACTCCGACTTACCAAGCTAAGGTTTACTGTGAAAATCTTTCAACTTCATAAAAATCTTGACAAACTTCTATGTTTCATCTCAAAGTTTTTTTTATTTTTTTATTTCATTATTTTTTTTATTTCATGATAGAAGTCGTTTCTTATATCGACACCTTATTAAAGTGTAAAGTAAATTATAAATTAGTCCTTCTAGTTTTTAAAAATGAATTATTTAGTTTTTTTATTTTAAAAATTAATTATTTAATTCTTATATTTTTAAACCTTGTAATTTTATTTTTTTACTCCTTTTCAATTTATTTTATTTTTTATTTTAGAAAATAGAAAAAAACAATGAGAAAAAAATATGGAAAATTGATGAGAAAAAAATGACATTTTTAAAATAAAATAATATTAAATTAAATGTGATGTCAAGAAACTAAATAATTAATTTTTAAAATAAAAAACTTATTTATTTTTTAAAAAATAAAAGACTAATTTATAATTTATTCTTAAAAGTATACGGTAGATGTCACCTGTTGACCTATCCCCTCACCTTACCAAAGAACAAAATACTGTACCTTGTTGACAAGTATAATAAGACTAACTGAAAATGACAGTCGTAGATTTTGGCTTGAATTGTAAAAGGTGAAAAACCTCGGATTTCTAGAACCTAATTATATGATACTCAACGCGTTACTCAACTTGGACTCGTGACCTTGTTTAAAGAATCAGACCAATACGTTACTTTTGCTTGTTGGTTCACCGTACCAAAAATCATTTTGGTACATGCCCGAAACATTTTCCCCATCCAATATAGCCATGCAAAATTAAATATTACTTGATTTATATAGATGAGATGTTTCATTATATAATCTCTAATGGATTTTTACAACATCTTGTACTAACGAAATACTTCAAAAGACGAGATTTTAATTAAGTTATAGGCGAGATGACAAACCCCCATTAAGTTATCCTAAGAGCGTTTCAGATGATTTCACTCAAGACAATAGATTTGAATGACTAATCTCAATTCCATCAATTAGAAATGACAAATCATGCATATATTAAATGAGAGTAGGCAGCAAAAATTAGCTCCATCTAACGTCAATTATAATGTTGTCGTACTCTATATATCAAATTGTGTTATGTCAACATTAAGGATGTTGACAAGGGCTTGTGGGAGAACAGCGTGAAAACAGAAGTCGTCACCTAACTAATCAAAAAAACATGTTTAACAACCTATGAAAGCAGACATTAATTTAACAGTTAAATGAATACATAATTATGATAATAAAGAAAAAATATTTGTTTATAAAATTATGCATAAAATGTATTTATTGCGATCAACGATAATGACCGTAACTTTTGGATCGATTGTGGATTCAATAGGTTTCGAAGCCGATATGGGAGGGGCGTTCTGCTCAGAAACAAAACGATTGTCCCGTTGTGATGACGAAGACATTGATAATGACGAAGGGATAGATAGGCGAGGATGTGGAGGTCTAAAAGGATACTACTCAGGCTAAGAGAAGTCAAGCCACGAAGGGTTTATCGTGGGGGCAATAAGAGGGTACAGAGACATGTCCATGGGGTCCATCCGACCAGGAAAGAAAGGAGAATAGCGTCCACGTCCATAATCACTGTCAGAATCATTATCTGAACCACGACCCTCACCATATACGATGGGCCATTGCATGCGAGAACGTCCCATACCTAAGGGCATCATAACCTACACATTTTAAATTTATTAGTATTAAAATAAAATATTAATTAATACTAACATATAACATTGATATTGTTAACATGAACAATTTCAAATATATTTATTTAACAAAGAACAAATAAATTACAACATGGATGTATAGATATATATATAAACGTAATTAACAAACAAATAAATTAAATTAGTAATTAATTATATATTTTATACAACACTTATATGATATAATTGTAAAATAATTTTCTCAATTAACAACATAATATATTATTTTGAACAAAAAATTATTTTTTAAAATATTAATTAAATTTGAATTGACACCTATATACATATACGTATATATATAAATTAAAGTTACACAAATATAATTAAAAATTTTAATTTGCCTAAAATTGATTAATTTTATTATATATCACTTAATAAAAATTTAATAGTTTAATTAATTAAATTAATACCACTTATGAAATATTTGAAGAGCAATTAAAATTTTTAAATACAAACAATTACACTTAAATTAATAACTAACTAAATAAAAATTATTTAAAACTAACTAAAAATTTATCAATAAATTAATAATAAAAAACAACAATTAACAATTAAATTTCATAAATACAAATAATTTAACTAATTACTCATAGTTAAACAATAAATAATTAACAACAATAACACAATAATTAACAACAACAATAACATTAACTAATTAATAAATAATAAACAACAACATTAACCATTAATTAATCATAATAATTCATAATTAAAAAAATTAACATAAAATTAAATAATTTCAATAAATAAATAAAATGAATAAACTTATCACCAATAAGGAGAGGAGATGCTCGCATCGTGGAGGAGTCATTGCGGTGGTGTTGTCGAAAAAAGGGAGGTGGAGGAAAAGGGGAGAAAGAAAAAGGAAAGAGAGGAATAATGGGGGAGAGATGGAGGGGAAGAGAAAAATAAGAGAAAGGAAGAGATTGAGAAGGAGATTTGAAGGAAAAATAAGGGAGAGGGGAAGATTTGAAGGAAATTGGAGTAGGTTTGTCTTGGTCGGAAAGAAGAAAAAGGTAGAAAAGGAAAAATTTTAGGGGAAATTTGAGTATTTAGGGATTTAAAGATCAATAGTGACCTATATTAGGTGGTTGATTGAAATCGTCGTCAATGTTAGGCACATCGGATGAACTGCGTTGCTATATATTTAGCAACATCCGTCGTATCCGCCTCATCATACCATGTTGTTATCGAGTGTACTCCTTCAACTCATTTGTTGTGGCCAACAACGTTATCACAATACCACCGTAGATCCCGGATCTCGGCTTTATGTGTTGCATGTAGATCTTCGAATTCTTTTCGTTGTGCCTCGTCACCAACATGGAATCGTGAAGTTGTCGAACCGGAGGATGTACTTACGTAGAGTAATAGTGAGATGTGGGTGACTCGAATTCATATATCCTCTTCCTCTTATTATCTCGCTCCTCCTATAGTCTTCCGAAAAATTTCATTAATATTGATCTCGGTCGATGAAGTGCCCTCGGTCCGTCGGCCGACAACCTCCTCGTCAATTATTTTTTCCACGATCTCCCGCATAATTATGAAAGATATAATATTAAACAACTATGTCAAATAATGTTATAAATTAATATGTGTGAAATAATATTATAAACTAATAACTTACTCCAATAACTTTGGACCATTGATTGATGAAGATATATTGATGATCAACCTTTCTCCGATGAGTTCTCAAGAAAACCTCATGAGGATCGAGTTCACGACCCAAAATCTCACGTCGAAACAAATATACGTAAATGTATTAAATATACTCAAATATTTAATTAATTATTTTGATATATATATATATATGACACACACACACCATGCGTATTGCGTGCTCTCCATGGCTGATTGACCCCTCCGTATGTCTTGAAGGACCGGCTCGACGTCGCAATCTCGCTCCTACGGTTCTGCGCCGCCATCTCGGATCGAGCAATGGACTCATGTTTTGCCCATTCTACACATCGTGCATCCCATATGTCATGTGAGATAAATGTTAGCTTCGGGCTTCTCTTAAAATGATAAAGGAAGTCGGAATATCGCTTTGGTACTAGGTTTTCCCATGCTTTCTTAACATTTCTCTCGATGTTATTTTCCCACATAAATGACTTTTGCAAGAAAAATAATGATATTCATTAGTACATTTAATTGGATATTATTATTATTTTTTATTTAAGTATGAAGTAATGTAATAAATTAATTAAATAAATTAGTATCTTAAACTCTTGCCAATAGAATTTTTTTTATTTTCGGACTCATGTTTTTTCATATCCATTCGGATATATGAACATACTCGTGAAAGATCTTAAAGATCCGACAAGCGTAAACAGTAGAAGGATACAACATATGAAAGTAGGCATTAATTTGACAATTAAATAACTACATAATTATGGTAATAAAGAAAAATGATGTTTTATAAAATTATGCATAAAATGTACTCATTGCGATCAACGATAGTGCTCGTAACTTGCGGATGGACGGTGGATCCAATAAGTTTCGAAGCCAATGTGGGAGGGACATTCTGCTCATGTACAAAACGATTGTCCTGTTTTGATGACAATGGCATTGATGATGACAAAAGGATAGATGGGTGGGGATGTGGAGGTCCAAAAGGATATTGCTCGAGTCGGGAGAAGTCAAGACACGAAAGGTTTATCGTAGGGGCAACGGGAGGGTTGTACAAAGGCATGTCCATGGGGGGTCCATCCGACCAAGAAAGGAAGGAGAATAGCATCCACATCCACGATCATTGCCGAATTAGCATTTGAACCGCGACCCTCAACATATGACATAGGCCATTGCATATGAGAACGTCCCCTACCTCGAAACATTATAACCTCCACATTACTAAATTCATTAGTATTAAAATAAAATATTAATTAATACTAACATATAACATTGATCTTGATAACATAAACAATTTCAAATATATTTATTTAACGAAGAACAAATAAATTACAATATGGACGCACTCATATATTTAAACATAATTAACAAACAAATAAATTAAATTAGTAATTAATTATATATTTTATACAACACTTATATGATATAATTGTAAAGTAATTTTCTCAATTAACAACCTAATATATTATTTTGAAAAAAATTATTTTTTAAATAACAAATAATAAATTTACTTAATTAAATTTGAATTGACACACACACATGCATATAATTAAAGTTACACAAATATAATTAAAAAATTTAATTTGCCTAAAATTGATTAATTTTATTATAAATCACTTAATAAAAAATTAATAGTTTAATTAATTAAACTAACTCCACCTATTAAATATTTAAAGAGTAGTTAAAATTTTTAAATACAAACAATTAAACTTAAATTAGTAACTAACTAAATAAAAATTATTTAAAACTAACTAACCATTCATCTATAAATTAATAATAAAACAACAATAATTAACAATTAAATTTTCTAAATATCAACAATTAAACTAACTAATAATTAAAACATAAATAATTAACTACAATAGCACAATAAACAACAAAAATTAACAATTAAATTTCATAAATACAAATAATTTAATTAATTACTCATAATTAAACAATAAATAATTAACAACAATAACACAATAATTAACAACAACAATAACATTAACTAATTAATAAATAATAAACAACAACAATAACCATTAATTAACAATAATAATTCATAATTAAAAAAATTAACATAAAATTAAATAATTTCAATAAATAAATAAAATGAATAAACCTATCACCAACAAGGAGGAGGAGATGTTGCGCCATGGAGGAGCGGCTGCCGATGGTGTCGTCATAAAAAGGAAGGTGGAGTAAAGGGGCACAAAGAAAAAGGAAAGAGAGGATTGATGGGGGAGAGATGGAGGGGAAGAGAAAAATAAGAGAAAGGAAGAGATTGAGAAGGAGATTTGAAGGAAAATAAGGGAGAGGGGAAGATTTGAAGGAAATCGGAGTGCGTTTGTCTCGGATGGAAGGCGAGAAGAAGAAGAAGAGAGAAAGGAAAACTTTTAGAGGGAAAAATCGGGTATTTAGGGATTTAAAGATTTAGCGATCGTCTAAAAATTATCGCTAAATCCATCGCTAATTTTCATTTGAATTCAAATATGATCGTTTCCCTAACGGTTAGAAATTAGCGACGTTCTCCCGGACCATCGCTAATTTCTATTTTTTAGCAACAGTTTTATAAAAAAAAAAACCATTGTTGATTATTTAAAAAAGTTAAAAAAACTTTAAAAAATATTAACGACGGTTATTGAAATCGTAGTCAAAATTTAATCATTTAGCGATGGTTTCTGCGATGATCACAAGATCATCGTGAAATTGGTCATATTAGACTAATTTTTTCTCTTCCTATCGTAAATTTTGGTTAATTAAACTGTCGCTAAATGACACTCGTAGATCAACCAAATTCTTGTAATGTTTTTTTATTTATTTTTCTAGTTTAAATTTTGGGGATTGTATTTTAAAAAATTTAATTGACTTTTTTGAATGCATTGAACAGATGTTCGAAATGCGTTCTTAAAACCATTTGAAAAAAAAATGACTTAATTAATACTGTCAAGCAATTATACGAAAAACAAGTGGCTTTTCACATTATTTGAACCGTTTAGGACAAAAAGTCATACTGAAAAGCATACCTCTCAAAAGAATGACTTTTTGCAATAAATGAACACCATTATTCATTTCTCGGAGTAATAAATAAATAAATAATCAATTCCTATAGATTGGAAGATGGCACAAAAAAGGGCCACGTCCTTCTCACTTTCTTGATTCTTCCCGAACTTAGGAAAAAATATAACAGCATTAATATATGTAAAATTAAGCTGAAGAAGATCAATAGTGACCCGACAGCTAAAATTTGCCTGACATTCTAGACATATACTAATAGCTAGGGTAGATTTTTCCAAAATTTGAATGAATTCCTTCAAAAATTCCAAAGGAATGACCGGTGAGAGTAAGTTTCATCTCTATCGTGAGCATCCTCAATATTATGATCAGATGGGGATGGTGAGGGTGAGGGTGAGGGTAGAGGATAATAATTACAATCCATCTGATCCTGCCCTTGACAGAGTCCAAAATTTGATGCACCTTCGTTAGAATCTAACGAATTCAAAAACGACCAATCTATGGTATCATCACAATCCATTTGTCCAGCTCCACCCTCTAACGATGATGATGTGAAATTCTCCACATGTGATGACGATTCACCTCTCGTAATAGTCGACGATGTTGGCTCCCCGTTAGCAAAATTGGCAGCAACTTCTTGTATTTGTTGTGGACTAAGTGATTGCCCAACAACAATGTCAGGTGGATTATCGAGGAAATTAAACTTGGCACCACCACCACGTAAGCAATATAAGGCAGCGTCAAATGCCCGTGCTGCTTTTTCAGGCGTGTCATACGATCCTAACCATATCCTCTTCCGGCTATTGGGTAGTCTAATTTCAGACACCCACTTGCCCCATTTTCTCTTTCGAACGCCCTTGTACTTGGGTTCATTTCTGTCAGCCTGCTGCTCTGATGACGATGATGATGATGTTGTTCCAGGTTTTATCATTGTTTGCTTATTTTAGATAATCTACCTAACCAGTATACTAAGTAAGTAGATTGATCCAAAAACTTTACAATTGGGACCAAGTTTTTTTTTTTTTGGTAAATGGGAGAATTGTGGCGTGGATAATGAAAATGGCGGCTGGAATGGAAGGGATATATAGAGAGAGAGAAAGATAGGGGACTTGAAAATGGAAGGTCAAACCGTGTTGATCAGATTCAGGGGAGTCAGGGGAGAGAGTACGAGGGAGCGTGGACACGTGGAAATAAGAGAGGGGATGATGACGTAATGAGGCGCGGTAGGGCCAGAAAGAAACTATCGAAGCACGCGGGCTCAGGTTTCATGTTTTGTTGAATTAGTAAATGAATGAAGGTGGACCGCACCTCCCTCGCCCTCTCCTCTTTCTATGAAGTGATGGGTTGGCAACTCCAGAGCTTGCCCACTAATAATCACAGGACCCACCATTTGGTTCCTTCATATTAGTTTTTTTTTCCTTCTTTTATTTGTTTTTAATGTCAGTTATTTATTTTTAAAATCGTTTTGATGGGATCATCATTGTTTTAAAGAAAGTCATATCATTGTTTTAAAATTGTTTTGAGTAGTGCTACATGACACTAGTAATGTCAAAAAAAATCATCATAATTTTATAAGGGTAGTGTTTTTTGAAGAAATACAAGGAATGATACTTTATTTCAATGGGTATTATGTCATTTAATATTTTTACTTTCTAAATTTATCTCTAAACCTTTCTATTTTTAGAAATGGTGTACTGTCATTATAGTATCACCAAGCATTTTCCTATGTAAAATCATGTCAAATGTTATACGAGTAAATAAACAAGTCAAAACTTTTTCGTTAATGTTTTTTTTCCTTCATTTTCTTTCTCATTCTCACGCAAGCAAATCACCGGTTGCCATAACTTCCTAACCGACAACAATCTCCCATGTGCCACTTTTATTAAAGGTAGCTATTTCTTCTTGAATAATTGCTCGCCACTTCGGCTCGATAAGCGCTTCTTATATATTTTTTGAAACCTCTATTTTGGATAATGACGTAGTGAAAGCATGAAATTCAAAAGACGTCCTTTCATAAGAGACAAATCTAGATATAGGATGCTGGGTACATGCCCCGGTTCTTTTTCTATGAGCAATTGGAATATATAAGTCTAAAGTGTGGTTTTGAAGCTCGATATCATGCTGAACAAGTTCATTGGCACTTTGTCGGACTCTTAACCATGCGGAGTTTCAAGGTTCTCCCCTTTTAAGAATGTTTCCTACATAAATAAACAAGTAATTATGGTTAGGAGTTATCTCCTCTTGTTTTCAATGTTTCCTTGTGTGTATTGAGTGACACGATAAGGCTGATTCAATATTAGGAATTGAGGTTGGAATTGAAGAGAGAGACGAGGATTGAATATTAGGAATTGGGGTTAGAATTGAAGAGGGAGACAAGGATAAAGATTCTATCTCAAGTATATCCCATGACCTATATGTTTATGAAATATCCTCTTGAAGATAAGTATTCTGAAAAAAAGATCGAGACTCGAAAAAGAGACATCTATGGACACAAAAACACGACAAAGTGATAGAGAATAACATTTGTACCCACGTTGAGTGGGTGAATACCCAATTAAGACACATTTGATCGATTTTGGGTTTAGTTTAGAATGATTTTCAACATGTACAAAAGTTGTACAACCAAAAGTTTTAAGTGATATAGAGGAAATAGAACGGAAGGTTGGGTAGGTTTTTTACAAAGTTGAGAAAAAGGAGTCAAATTTAAGAACTTGATAGGGCATTCTATTTATGAGGTAAGAGGTCGTTAGAACGACTTCCCCTAAAGATATTTTGGAACATGCATGGTAAACATTAAGGCTTTAACAATTTTAAGGAGGTAATGATTTTTTCTTTCTACCGCACCATTCTGCTAAGGTGTGTCTGGATATGAACTTTGATGGATTATTCCATTAGTTTTAAGGTAGTGTCCAATAATTGTATTAAAATATTATTTTCCATTGTCATTTCTTAATGCTTGGATAGAGGAGTGAAATTGGGTTTTTATCATTGAATGGAAAGTTTCAAATGTTTTTGTAGTTGTATATTTTTCTTTAAGTAGATAAACTCAACAAACTCGAGTGTGGTCATTGATAAAGGTGATGAACCACCGTATATCGAAGATACTTTTTTACATTAAAGAGTCCTCATATGTCACTATAAATTAAGAAAAATGGATGAGACTCTTGGTATGGTTGGATTGGAAAGGATGTACGAATATGTTTAGCAAGATAACAAATTTCACAACTAAAAGAACTAGGATTTTTATTGATAAATAAACTTGGAAACAAATGTTTGAGATAATGAAAATTGAGATGTCCTAACCTACAATGTCACAACATTATTGCATTATTATTGGGAGCGAAGTAGAGTCATTCTCAACCACGGTAGCTTGCTTAGTCACATATTTGTCATCCCCAAAAGAAGAGAGTCCATCTTTTTCTCTAGTATCGCCAATCATCCTCCCTAATTCCAAGTCCTGCAGTATACAAGAGTTCCAAAAAAGACAAGTAATACAATTAAGCTCACGAGTAATCTTGCTAGTAGAGATCAAGTTATAAGCAAGATTTGGTACATAAAGAACAAAATTCAAAGAAATCTCTTTTGAGAGATGGATTAAGCCTTTTCTAGTGACAAGAGAAAAGGTACCATCTACTACTTTAATTCTAAAATTCCCATGACAAAGAGTATGGGTTGAAAATAGAGACAAGTTATCCGTCATATGGTCGGATGCCCTAAAGTCAAGCATTTAAGTATTTGTATATTTTACATGAAGAGCTGTACCTTTATGGGCAAAATCATTAACAACTTGTATTACTCATTGTTTGGTGGTTTTAAGGCCGGGACACTAGGACAAAGAATTTTTTAGGGTTAAGCAATAAATAGTCGATCTGGACAACAAATAGCTGAATAAGAGAACTCGACTCGATACCATGAAAGTTTCTAAGAGAGAAAAATATTTTATTCAACTATTCATTAAGGTAAGACTATACATATTTATAGGGAGAGACCTTTTACTAATTTGCTTTTTAGGAAAAACATATAAATGTCTAAATTATAGTGATAGCTACTATTTAGGAAATTAACCTCAAATACTTAGGAGACTAATGATTTACTTCCTAAAATAGAATGATTTCCAAAATAGACTAATCATACAAGATCTTTCTACAAAAGAGATATATGTCGATTGCTATTTACTTGTTTAATTTTATGAGAGATTTGAAAAAAATATATGTAAAGCTCTTTTTAAAGATATTACTTTGTCTATCGATTTTGTGCTACGTCAAGTTAAGGTTTATGGATATGTGCTTAGTATATAGGCCTAAAAATAGAACTACGGATATGGAGATATCTATTTTTGATAGCTTTCAAGTGTCGGTTATTCCACCAAAGATTAAAAGGGGAATTTTATTGAAATGGAACCCCCTTTATTTAATATGTTAAAACTTCACACTCGATGGATTGACCAAAGATAAGATTTATTGTGATGGTGGTGTCATTAAGGATAACCAAGGGAGGGTAATAACTTAGTTGTAAAATTATTATGGTACACAAATGAACATGAAAGGTGAAACTTTTACACTTCAAGATGGTCTATAATTATGCACGAATTTAGCATTATCACATGTTCATTGAATCGGACTTTTTGATAGCAGTTAATGCAATCAAATACACATATGTCTTAGTAATATGCATACCAAGTATGTCATTTTCAGCATTTATCTATAAAACATAGTTTTGAGCATCTATGGTGATAACAAAATTTTGTTACCTGATGACTTGGCTAACTTTGTTCATGGTCATAGTTCCAAGATTACCTATTTTAGTCAACACTAAAACATACGGGATGTTCACTTATTCATTTAAATAGTGAATGAACAATGTTTAAATGAATAGTGAACTTGTTAGATTACCCTATATTTTACTGTTCATTTGAACAAGTAAAACAATTTTTTTTTTTTTTGCTATCCCTTGATTTTTTTCGTTTTTTTTTTTTTGAAAAATGGTGAGAAGGAAAAGGGGTGCAATGGACATATAATTAGTGGATTGATTTTGGAATTATACTTGATAAGTCACCCTTATTATTAATTGCGATTTCGTGCTCGTAATTAATGGAGAATTCAACATTCATTGAATGTGCTATATATTGGAAGTCATGGTCTTCTAAAATCTTTATTCAAAAGTAAATAATAATACTTTTTTTAATAGAGAAATAGAAAAAAAAATTGATCAAAGTTGAACATATTTTTATTATTTTAAGTGAGTATGGATGTAACTTTTATTTTTATTTTTATATTTATATATATCTCTTCTCAAAATAGATCATAGTAGAATTATTTCTTGAGTATTTTAAATTTTTTTAAAATTTGTGCATACGGATCATTTGTTGTATCACCATAAGCCAAATGTGATGATTTGATTTATATCATAGCCACAAGGAGTATTCTACTAAACATTAAAACATCCGAGATGTTCAATGTTCATTTGAATAGTGAACTTCCCAAATTATCGATCGTTTTACTTGTTCATTTGAACGATAAAACATTGTTTTTTTTTTTTTAAGCTAAGGTTCGTCCTCTTTTATTTTTACCCCATCCGTTTTATTGTTCATTTAAACGAGTAAAACAATTTTTTTTTATATATATATATATACTAGGGCCCTCTTTTGTTTTTTTGTTTTTTGTTTGTTTCCTTTTGCTTTCTATAGCCAAGGCTCTCTTTTGTCTTTTAGTAATTTTTTTTTTATTTTTTTGTAATGGTATGATTTTCTTATAGTTTTTTTTTGTCCTTTATGCTTTCAAAATATGTTTTTAAATCCTCATATTTTTAAAAATATTTTGAAATCTCATGTTTTTAATTTAGTCTATTTTTACCTCGCTTTTTTTCAAAATACACCTTTTGTTCCTCATATTTTATTTAAAAATGTTTTTGGCCTTTTATGTTTTTAAATTTTAGAACAAACGCATATATTGAATTATATTTTTTATTGATTAAAATTAATCTTTTAAATGTGTCGTTTATTATAAAAATTCTCATCAAATTAAATTTTTTATGAACTTTTATTTGTTGATAAATATGATTTATTTTTTTAGCTTTGTTGAAAATTAATTATGTATCCGCATATATAAACACAATTAGTCCATTCGGTTCAAAAACTATTTTTTTTGTCCTTTTTGCTATTTCAATGTTTTTATTTTTATTTTTTAAAAATAGAGAAAGATAAAAAAATATATAGGGAAAATATATAAAAAGACTTTTTAAGAATAAAAAAATAAATTATTCATAGTCAACACTAATAAAAAAAATTAATTCTTTCTTTTTTCAAAATGAAATGAACTAATTTATTATTTAATTGCAATTTAAGAATCTCTTTCATCATAAATTAAGAAGTAAGATTTATGAGAACCAATTTTGTAGTATTTTTTATTTTAGATTATTGATTTTAATATCATTGAAAAAAACAAAGGATTTACGAGGAGAAATTAGCGACGGTTTCAAAATCGTCGCTAATTTACTAAAATTGCGATGGTTTGAAGCGCTTTAGCGAGAGAAATTAGCGATCATTTTTTCCAAAAAAAACCATCGCTAATTTTAATTTTTTAAAAAAATTTTCCTACTACCATTTTTTGTGATGGTTTTTGTAAAAAAATCATCCCTAATTTCAATTTTTTTATAAAAAATTTCTATAACCATTTTTTGTGACGATTTTTTTTGGAAAAAATCATCACTAATTTCAAATTTTTCTAAAAAAATTATTTCTTTCATCCTTTTTTTGCGACGGTTTTTTTTACAAAAAAAGGTCACAAAATTAGTAAATTAGCGATGGTCTAAAAGCTGTTGCTAAACCATTGCTTATTAAGAGGAAAATGGCTATTTTTTAACCTTTTTAGACATTTAGCGACAGCTTTTAGACCGTCACTAAAAATTTCAACCCCTATATAACAATTTGTTCGAAAATTTGCTAGAAAAAAATTTCTTCTCTCTTCTTTTTCTTCTTCTCCAGCGTCGATCTCCTTTCCATTTTCGTCAAATCTTCCTCCTCTCTTTTTTATTTTCCTTCCAATCTGCTCCTCTCTCTCCTCCTTCACTTTCTCCCCTCCTCTCCCCTTTCTTCCTTCTTTTCCTCTTTCTTTCTTCCTTTCTTTCCCCTTCCTCAACCAGGCCATTTTTTGACCAGAATAGTTCGATGAAGCCCCTCCACCGATTCAGCCCACTCTCCTCCTTGTGTTGGTGAAAGGTCCTCCCTCATGTACTCCTTAATTAATTTTTTAATGTTTTTTTCAATTATTTACTTAATTTAATTTTTATTTTTTTGTTATTCCTAATTGTTAATTTAGTTATTTTAATTGTTAAGAAAATTTAATTGTTATTAATTTTTTTTGTTAATTTAATTTTTATTGTTAGTAGTTTAATTGTTATTGTTAATTGTTAATTGTTAATTTAGTTAGTTTATTGTTGAATATTATTTATTAATTTAGTTAGTTTAATTGATGGTATTTTGGAAAGTTAATTATTTTAGAAAATTGTTAATAAGTTGTTAGAAATATTTAAAATTTTTAGTAAATACAAAAATAATTACTCATTAAAAAATTAATAATTTTTGAAATTATATTTATTAATTAAAAAATCAATTAGTAATTAAGTTTATTTAGTTGTTGATTAAGTAAAGCGGTTAAGTAATTAAAAAATTAATTAATTTTTAAATTTTATTTAGTAATTAAAAAATTAATTAGTAATTAAGTTTATTTAGTTGTTGATTAAGTAAAGGAGTTAATTAATTATGAAATTAAGTAGTGATTAAAAAATTATTTTTTTGTAAATTATATTTAGTAATTAAAAAATTAATTAGTAATTAATTTTATTCAAAATTTAATAATTGAATAATATTTATTACATTTTAATAAATTTTATAATAAAATTATGAAATTTTAAAATATCATGTTTTAGGTATTTTGTAGATTTTTAACTAGGAATTGGTTAATTTAAAATGAGGGTAATAATAATAATAATAATATTTTAGCGATGGAATTAGCAATTGGTTAATTTAAAATGAGGGTAAAAAAATAATAATAATATTTTAGCGACGGTCTAGACCGTTACTAATTTGTTTGCGATGGAATTAGCAATTGATTAATTTAAAATAAGGGTAAAAAAATAATAATAATATTTTAGCGACGATCTAAACCGTCGCTAATTTTTTTGTGAAGAATATTAGTGATGGTCTAAAACCCTCGCTAAAACCATCACAAAATTGCTATGGTTTTTGCTAATTTTGCGACGGTTTTATCCGTCACTAAATTAGCGACGATCGAAAAACCGTCGTAAAATTTTAGCAATTGGCATTTTAGGGACGATTTTTGGACCATCGCTAATTAAAATTAGCGACGGATTTTGCCTAATTAGCGATGGTCTAGACCATCTCTAATTCTATTTTTTTCTAGTGTATATTCCATAAAACTTAAATAGTTTGTTATTAAAAAAAATTATTTATATTATATATTCTGAATCTACTAAGTATGATCTTTATATATATATATATATATATATATATCTCTGTGTGTGTGTGTGTGTGTGTGTGTAGTTTTATTAGAAATTAATTATGTATCCGCATACATAACACTATTAGTTTTTTTGATTCAAAAGATAATTTTTTTTCCTTTTTGCTATATTAAAGGTTCTATTTTTTGTTTTAATAAATAGAGAAAGAATAAAAAAAATAAGTAAAAATATAAAAAAATACATATATTCATATAATTAGTTTTGTTAGAAATTAATTATGTATCTACATACATAACACTAATTATTGATAATTTATTCTTTTCTATATTCTAAATTTAATATTTTTAAATAAAATAATTAAAATATATAGCATTAGTTTTGTTATAAATTAATTATGTATTTACACACATAACTCCAGCTATTTGTTATTTATTATTTTTTATGTTCTAAAATCAATTTACATTAATTATGAAAAATAAGATTTTTAATCACATTACATCATACAAATCGTTAAACTTATATATACAATTGTTTGACCATAGCGCGGGTGTCCAATGAACTATATGGCTTTGCCTTTAGATACTAAAAATATTTATAAACATGACTCTTTTAGAATCTATAGCTATACAAAATAGCACTATATATGTATTTATCTAGAGTTAGCCTTCCTTGTCCTATCAATATTTGGGTTAAGCTAGATTGACCTTCCTTGAAAATTTTATTTTTACCAATAAAATTTTGCAGGATATATATTGTCCCTATTTTATTAAAAAAAAAAAACTATTCTTTTTGTTCTCTCTTTTGCTTGATTTTTTAAATCTTTTTTTTCTACTCAACTTCACTTTTTGATTTATTTAATGCACTGATTTTTTAAATCTTTTTTTTCTACTCTCCTTCTTTTTTTGATTTATTTAATGCATTGATTATTCTCTTTTCGATCAATTTTTATTGCTCGGTTATTCTGATCACTCAAAACTTACAAAAATTATAAAATTTCGTAAAAAGCTTAAATTTTGAAAAAAAAATCTGAATAAAATAAGAAATTTTTTTAGAAATTTTTGAATTTGTTGTAAAATAAAGGGCACCGAAATTGGGTTACAAAAATGATTGTATCTTCAATAATATTGATTGGTGCCCTTTTTAAATCTTCTCAAAAGCGATAGCAGATCAGAAAGAAGGTGACGCTAAATTACTGATTGAAGCTATCAATTCCTGTTTGTTCAATATCAGCGAAGCGTATACTATCATTCAGAAAGCTACTAGAAGAATCATCTCTCCTTCGTTAATTTCTTTTGCTCTTATTCTTCGTGTTTGTAATTAGCTAGACACAGCGCATAATATAACCAAAAAAAAAAAAAAAAAAAAGCCCTTTTGAATTACCACTTGTGTGACACTTCTGAATGTTTTCTTATTTGGGTTTGTCATCATTTCAAAAATACTAAAATTTCCACTAAATTTATGAGATGGAATTATCGTTTGCAAAAAATAAATATCAATGATAATAATAGTAGCGCAAAACGACAGTCGTAGATTTTGACTAGAATTGAAAAGGGTGAAAAAAACCTGGGTTCTCTGGAAGAGCCTAATATGGTACTTGACGCGTTACTCAACTTAGACCAACTTGGACCCAGGCCCCTACGTTTTGTTTTTTTTTTTTTAAGGTTGTTGGTTCCCGTACGGTAAATCATTTTCGTGCATGGCCAAAACATGTTCCCCATCCAATGTATATAGACATGCAAAAATATAACCACCGAATTCAGACATCCTAATTAAATTCTTGTTAACTACAAATTAAACCAGAATAATTGTCCTCATAAAATTCTGCCAATGTTGGAAGAAGAGAAAGGACTAAACCCAAACCCAAACTCTTATATATATAAAGGCAATTAAAAGATTGATTAATGATCAAATACTAATTACATTGTAAAGAAACTTTCATCCTGAGTATATAGACTTTATTGATTTTTTTTTTTCATCAAGTGTTCAATCTATTCATCAAACCTTGCATAATTCCATGATGATAAGGAAAGAATTGGGTGCTAACTTCATATAAATAAAACTGGTAACAATATGTAGATGGCTAATGATCCATCTTCAGCACAAAAAAATAAATAAATAGATAAATAAACACTAATAATAGTAATATATTTTCAGTAATGCTAGCTAGGAGGCGTATTTCAGGGTCATGTTTGCTAGCTAGGAGGTGTTTCAGTGTCATGTTTGGTAGGCAGTCCAATAGACTTACGAAAGCTCCCGTCAAAACTAATCACCCTAGCTAGCTGTCCACTAACGAGGAATATCTCCCCATGGAATAATGTAGAAAAGTAATAAATTTATTGGTATCTAAAAAAAGGTTATCTTTTCTTTGTAATATTTTTAATTTTTAGGAGGCCATTACGCATACAAACAGTACTGTAATATTATTTGCTGAGAAGCACCTTTAAAACTGAAATTAAGGCGTGCTTTTATCACCGGGAGGGGCGGCGCTGGTGCCCCAACTAGCTAGCTAGCCATTAGCCATCCTAGATCTACACCCTAATGCTCGGATAATTATTACTAAAGACAGCACAATAGATTTTTGTTGGATTAGAATTTCAATTGCTGGACATTTTAAGTTCATTCTGTATTTAGAAACTCCATTATAGGATGCATGCACGTCTTCCGTTTTGTGAAAGCAGACTTTCCATGTTGTCGATTTATACCGTTTCACACGTTGTAATTGATGATGTACGAGATTTCAACACAAAAACCTATTTTTGAGGCTCTTTTTTTTTTTTTTAAATTTCTCCAGGATATCTCAGGTCAACAGTCGGACGCTCAAAGCTGTGGGTGTCTTTAACTCATTATTAGGGCAGAAACAATTGTTTTGCTTAATCGCTTTTCTATTGGGCTGGAATGGATGCAGAGATTAACCTATGGCCCATGGATCTATTTTAAAATTTGCCATGGCATGCTTTGGGTTGTGGAAGCTAATCCTATTTTGAAAAGTGTTTGTTTAGGGGAGGGAAATTTTGGTCTTGTGTTTGGGTCTTTCTCCTTGTTTTCTCTTGTTTATTCGTCTCTCTCTCTTGAAAATTGCAACAAATTAACAATGAGAGCTGTCGTAATTTTTCTTGCTTCTTTTCGAGTTAGAAACCAGTTCTCGCATTGAAATTCCCACAAACACAATTCATTAAATTACGTTCTTTACATTTTTGCATCTCTCACATTTTTCTTCTTTTTTTTCGAGACAAGATTACCACCTTTTTTCTCTCTCTCTCTCGTTTCACTTGTTGCAATTAATACATTATCAGTACATAGAAGCTAACTGTACCATTAAATAATGGTTACCCGAATGGTTAGAACTTCGATTTTGATCAGTAAATTTAATGAGTCGCAAGTGTTTGTTTATTTGCCTGTCAGAAGAAACTGGCAAAGAGAAACTTTGTTGGGTCGGTTGCAGAGTAGATTGATGACCACAAGTAAGCGAGTGCAGGATAGAAGCAAGACAAAAAGGGTGCATGATCTTGAAATAGTAACAGAGAAATGGAAAATAGTATCAAAAGTGATGGCAGTGATGGAGATTTTAAAGGAGGAGCCAGAGTTTATAATCCCAGTGAGGAACCTTGAACGATACAGGGCTAAAATCAATCTACCTAAACCCCATAAAATTTCAGACTTTCTTCGGAAATCGCCAAAGCTTTTTGAATTGTATAAGGATCGGAGGGGAGTGTTATGGTGTGGAATGACAAAAGAAGCGGAGGATTTAGTAGAAGAAGAGGGAAGATTAATTGAGGAAAACTCAGACAAGGTCGCAGAATATGTGACTAGATGTTTAATGATGTCTGTTGATAGGCGGCTTCGGTTGGATAAGATAGCAAATTTTAGGAGAGATTTTGGTTTGCCTCTTGATTTTAGGGATAAATGGGTGCATAGGTATCCAGAACTGTTTAAAGTTGTTAAGTTTGCAGATGAAGTCAGTTATTTGGAACTTGTGTCTTGGAATCCTGATTGGGCTATCACAGAATTAGAGAAGAACGTATTAGGGGTGCATGAAAGCAGTAATCAGCAGCCAGGAATGCTTTCATTGTCGTTTCCTTTGAAATTTCCTTCTAATTACAAGAAGGTGTACAGACATCGAGAGAAAATCGATCACTTTCAGAAAAGGTTTTATTTATCACCATATGCAGATGCTAAGGGACTTACTGCTGGGTCATTAGAGTTTGATAAGAGGGCTGTTTCCGTTATGCATGAGTTGCTTAGCTTTACCCTTGAGAAGAGACTGGTGACTGATCACCTTACGCATTTTCGACAGGAATTGGTGATGCCGCAGAAGTTGATGAGACTTCTTTTAAAGCATATGGGGATTTTCTATGTGTCTGAGAGGGGTAAGAGATTTAGTGTATTTTTGACTGAAGCTTATGAAGGTCAAGAACTGATTGGGAAAGGTCCTCTGGTTGTTTGGAAGGAGAAACTCTTGAGTCTTGTTGGTTACAGAGGGAAGAAGAAGAAGATTTTAACATTTGACGATTTATCGGACTTGGAGGATTGTGGTTTGATTGAGAATAGTTCTGAACAAGAAAACATGGGTATGCAATTTGGGCATGAGGACACAATGGTTGGCGTCGAAGATGCTTTACTTGCAGGCAATGATGAGATGAATATTGGAGAAATTGCCCTCACAGACAAGGATAGTGAAAAATCTTGAGGTCATAAATTTAAACGTTCGTAGTTTTTTAGCTCACTGAATTCAACTCTGAGTCATTATATGTTTGGAGCTCTTTTTTCTGCTATAGTTGATGAATGCAAGCAGAGCCCTTCTTGTTATCTAGGCATTTAGTCTGGAATTGCATGCTGCCGCTGATCACTTATCAAATTGACGGTTATTGCATTTTGAAAGACACCATAGAAATTCTACATATCAGGGGAAAAAAAAAAAAGAAGAAGAAGAAGACGAAGAAGAAGAAGCTATTGGCCTTTTTGAATGTGCCTTGTATTAGATCATCAAAACTTGTCAGTAATATTATCATTGATAATTTTTTAGCAAAATAAAGGGCCAAAATGCTGAGTAAATTGGAACATGTTTTTTAAATTTCACTGTAGTTTGTAAGCTAGTCTTTCTCTGGTGTTGCTTGCCTTAAGCTCATAACCATACATTAAGAATCAGAACTGAGTTCCTTGCAAGTTGCGTGCATGTTTGTTTAATCCATGCTGTGACATTGCAGTTTCAATTATCTAATAATGGCTTCTCCTCTTTATGTGATTGTAATTTAAATTTGGAATTTAAAATTTCTATGCTAGTTTTTGATTGAAACCTTTTTCTTCTGCATATAAATATTGGATGATGAGTGAAATCATATATTTGGTTGGACATTGCTGTTGTGCATCTTGCTCTGTTTGCTGTTGCTTTCAAGCATGCACTAAAATTTCAGATGCAGTGTCATATATAATACACAATGAGTTAATCGAATTATGAAGATACTTTCGTCATTTAGAATTAATAAGATGTTCTTTCATCATCAATGATCAGATTTAGACATTCAACTGTTCTGGATAAAAGGACAAAGGTCATGATAGCGGCAGTTTTTAACCTGGCCAACTGTTCCTTCCATGCAAAAGAATTTGCAGGAACGTGGATGTTGTGGATGCTTCCTAGTGCATATCGTCCACAGCTTCAGTTCGATGAAATGTGCACATCAGAACCAACGTGACAAAGCCGTGGAACAAAACATTCAATGGGTGGGGTGAGACCTAACTGCAAAGGCGAGGACCCAGAGCCAGGCAATAATATTAGCTTTGAAAAAACAAATACAGAGCAGGAGTAGTCGAAGGTCGTAATCAGAATGAACCTATGAACGATGGCACACAATTAATGCACTTACGGACAATCAATTTGTGTTTGTTTAACAATTTTATTACTAATAACCTTGTAGCTCATCTGAGACACGCATCCTTTTGCTCTCAAAAGATTTCAAGTTTGAACTAACTTTATATATCGATCTATGTAATAAAATTGTTTTTGAACTTTATTTGAATCTGAACATCGATTTGTTTACTTAATTTTCAGTTCAACTAAACTTGTGTAAAACTAAATATTTTGGTTTTGTTTTTCAATTTTTATTTTTCAAGTAAAATTTTTTAAACTATATTTTTTTTTAATTTGAAAAATTTAAAACAAAATAAAAAGTAGAGGTTTTTTTTTTTAATTATTATTGTTAATTGAATTTTCAAACCAGTTTGAAATTAAAATTGTACGTACTGCTGGACCACCAATTGAATTGAATTATATGCATATGATGATTCAGTTTTCTATTTAAATCAAATATTACACATGTCCTTTCATCTAATAACTTAAAATTTTGAATTAAGTGATGCTTTGAAAATTTTAATATTATTAACACTAAAAGTAAGATTATGATCATTTTCAACATTATGAATGTGATTGGGATATGCCATGTGCATCAACAATTAATAGGACAGATAAATTCTGTAGAAAAGAAAAAAATAGTCAACTATAAAAATTAATTAATTAGTTCATGGGAGTGGGAAGCTGGTTAATGTTGTTGATAAATTAATTCTTCCTTCACTTTTTCAGAGATATTACTTAGAATTTAATCTTTAAGGAATCAGATAATTATTTCACAATCAAATAATCAATGTAAACTGACTTCTAAATCAATTTCTAATAGAGAAACCCTAATCAGATAATTTAATAATATTAGAATAATACAAGAAAACTAAAACCTATGAATAAGACCATAAATCTTAAATAGATACTTGACTAAATGAAATATGTTGGTTACTTGAACTCTAACTTCGATAAAAACTTGTACATGACCAATCTGATTCAAAACGCCAAATCATGACTGTATAGTATAAACCAAATCATGATCGCATCCGATATTTGGCACAAAACCATAAAGTGAGAGCACAATTGCAACAATCGTGAAAATCATACGAAGCTACAAATTAAGTAATAACGTACATTTGCCTAACGCGATTACTTTTTATTTTGGAGAAAAAAGAAAGTCTCAATTTCATAGCAGCTACAAAGTTGACTCCATTTTGAGACAAGAAAGTGATTGATCTAATCTAAAACGGACCACATGTTTATGATCACATCTCTTTCTCCTAAAAAACACCAATAGGTTGAGTGATAAGAAATAATGACTCCCATTTAATTTTGGTAAGGCGGAAACTTTTACGTAGAAATTAACGAAATTAATGTATTGGTCCCATAATTGTTTGACTTAATTTGAGAACACTGTCCTTTTAATTCAATCCTATCTCCATTTCGTTCGTCAGATTATTGCATACTTCGAAAGGATGTTTTCCCACTACTAGCAGCTTCATTGGACCTCTTTATAAACTACAGCTATAGTTCTTCCAACCACCATAATGAATCATATGATTTGGGGCTAGCACTCATAACAACATATATACCACTGTAGACAACCTCATCCTGGGAGGAGAGTTAGTTCACTAGAGATGAACATTCGATTGCTTGGTTTAGCTTTTAGTATTTCGGTTCGGTTCTTTATTAACTGAATCCAAAAAAAAAAAAAAAAACAGTAAACTGAATTACTATTTCTTTTTTCGGTTTTTGAAATCAAAATTTTTTTTTTTCGGTTAAAATCAAAATTTTTATATTTTCTTTTTATTTTTTCAAAATTTTCAAAATAATTTAAATAAGTTAAAAAAATTGTGTTATGGACTCCATAATCCTTCCTCTAGTCCAAATAATCTAAATTAGCATATATGAAAGATAATAATTATTTATTTAAATAAAATTAAAACATAAAATCATACTACATAATAAGAAGAAGATTATGAATTTTTATGAATTGATTTAGGTTTCTATTGTGAGGAATTTGTTTTTGAAATCAAATAGAATTAATGAGTGACATGTCGTCCTTTAGAAGGAAATTTTAATTTTTGGTCATGTGCCATCCTACGTGGATTTTCATCCAAGGTGTCATCTTATGTGTCATGCCACATCAAATCAACTCGAAATCTTGGATAGAAAATGGCTCTCGTGCTAAAATTATTATCGAAATAATTCTATTTGATATCCAAGATTATGAATTTATATATGTATTTTTCATATATTTTTGAAAGAACGTGTCATAAATATTAAAAAGTGTATAGTTCATTCTTTTATGGTACAATGAGCCTATCTATAACTATATATACACACACTAACGTGCCTACTTTTTAGAAACAATTATACCCAAATTTTTTTTACACAATTGCTTATATACATCACATATCTTTAACATTTTTAAGAATAGAGGCGGCATTATCAATGCAATGACAATAGTGTTTATAATTAATGTTTATTGAGATTCACTTTATTTTTTAAAAAAACATAGACATTTGATAATTATAAATATTTTTGTCAACCATAAGGAATGACTCGGTGGTAAGAGATTTGGATTTCCAAACAAAAAGATTAAGGTTCAAATCTCGCTTCATATGTCTCTTTTTGACCACCACAAGATTTATTCCTACTTCTCCATTTTAAGAATGTGGGTAATTTGAAACCTTTGTTTTTAAGACTAATTCGTACCCATTAAAATAGTTGAAGGATGACCAATTTTTGAATTACCAATATATATGTGTGTGTGTGTGTGTGTGTGTGCGCGCTCAAGATCCAACCTTAATTGGATGGTTTGAGTTATTATAACATTACATTATTTATTTTATTAATAATAAAAGAAGTCTTTCTATTAATTCTTATTGTTTAGGTTTATTTATTAGAATTAGATAGTAGTCTATATGATATGCATTGCATTAATGATTGATTGAAAGATGTGATACAAACATTAATGCACTTAAATGATATCATTAAATGTTTCAAGTTGTAGCATTATTAAGAATGGACATTGACTATATGCGAGTTAGACTTGTGAGTGCTATGATCATGCTATAAGATAACGAGTAGGAGATCTCACACCTATTGACATGGTGATGCCAAAGCAAGCACTTAGGTGATTTATGTTAGAGAACTTACCAATGAACTTGATTCGCCATGAGAACACACTTGGTTTAGTTTATGAAAATCTCATACGAGATAGGTACAACTAGTCTTTTGACTTGAAGTCATCACTCGTTATCTCATTAGAGGATTTATATACTTTGAAACTTGTTTTGATGGATGGAGTAAAGGGTTACACATAAGCGATTCATTGGATACACCAGGAATCTAATGAAGATAGGTGGATGACTAAAATAGGACATGTCATTCCTTATATGCTAAAGGAGTTATCACATTACACTTCGATAAATGTCCGCTCAAGGAATCTGTGGCCACGGTAGGAGTACACCAATAAAGCATAGTTAGGTTACTTTAAGAGTTAAGACATTTAGGAATCGAAGAAAACTTGTGTGATCAAAATCGAATAAATTAATAATCAAGTTCAAGATCACATTGTGATAAATTGACATAAGGACTCGAATTGTGTGGTAACCATGCTCATAAAAGGTAATTATGGATTAATTAATCCTCTTAGAGAATTGAATAGTCATGATACCTTACTAGAAGCCAATCTTAACTTGTGTATCAAGAGGAAAAAATGTGTCTTTTATTCTTAATACGTTGTTAACATATCTAGGAGCCTATTGAGTCACATGTATAAGTTTAAGCATTCATATAATAAAAGAGAAGCATAGATTTTGAAAAAAAGGTTTCCAATTTTGAAATTTTTTTCCTAAAATGGAAACTTTCCTAATTTGGAGGTTTTCTAAAATAGAAAATTTTCTATTTCGGAAATCAATTTCCTAATTTGCAAGTCAATTCCAAATTTGAAAGTAAGTTACCTAAAAAGGAAATTAGTTTTCTAATTTAGGTTTAAGGGTAATTTGAAAAATTATTTTCTAATGTGGGTCTCCTAAAAATATCTAACCTAATTTATTTGGATAGTCCAAATTAATTAGTAATTAATTGAGTCAAAAGAGTTTGAGCTAATAGGTTTAATTAAAAACCTATAAGATATTTTAGCGAGAGGATAAACATGAATCGTATTGGATAAAGGTCAAGGTTTAAATGGATAAGATCAAAAAATCCACATGCATAATAATTCCTAATCCTTGGAGAACTAGGAAGTAACAACCTAGAGTCCTTTTTAGGACTTAATGTCATCACTTCCTTGTCCTTAAAGGAGAAGGAAGACACTTCCTCCTATAAATATAAGAGGAGGTGCGTAAAAGAGAGAATAATTGCTAAGGCATACACGACTAGAGTAAAATTAAGGAAAAAAATTGTTTTCTCTTTCCTTACACATATTAGCTCTTCCTCTCTCTTAGGTACTGTCGCAAAATATCCATGAATAGATTTCTAAAGAGAAAATGCTAAACAAGTTAGAAAAATGTGAGCTAGCACTCTACTACTTTTGAGTACTTTCTATGTGGGTGCTTGAGGTTCTATGGATTTTCAACAGAGGTCGGACACTTGGACGGTTCCTTTTCGCAAAGATTAAATTCTACACTACAAGAGATAATCCTTTACTTATGCTTTAATTTATCTATGTATGATTAGTTGATTCAACGGTTTGATCTTGGGAGCCTTAAATGGAGGAAAATGTTTTGTTTTATTTTGTAACTTTCATAAAATGTATGCTCCTTTAATTAATATCGAGCCTCTGTTGAATCTTTAATTGTATACCTTGTTAATTATGATTAATTACATGAATTAACAATTTTTGATTTTAATATGATGTTTTGGTATTTTGGTCACGTGACGAGCCAAACTTGTCTAGCGCATGCCGAGTCTCCTGGCGAGGCTAGTCGTGCGCTAGGCGTGCAATAGGCCAATTGTACTCTAGGTGTATGACAAGCCAGGCCCGAGTAGTCCGGTCGCACGTTAGGCACATAACGAGCCAAGCTTGTCTCGTGCACGTTAGGTTTTTTGGCCAAGGTTAGTCACTACAAGGCTCACGACATGCCGAACGTGCCTTACACATGCCGAGCCTACTTGGCGGAAAAGTCATATGTTGGGTGCACACTAGGCCTAAGGCTATTCCAAGATGTGCCTAGCACATGATGGGCGCGTGCATGGGTGAGGCTTGTCGAAGGCTGGGCTTGTGCATGAACTAGGCAGACGCTAGACATGCGCGAGCATGTTAGGCCACCGCCAGCGATAGAGCCAAGTATGCATGAGTATGCTAGGTCGAAGGCCAACAAGTAAGGCATGACAGCTATGGGCCTTTGAGGCCTAAAGCCCTGGCCAGGCCTAAAAGGATTTAAATTTGAAATTTAGAGAAATTTTGATAATTTTATAAAATGACCAAAACATAGATTTATAATTATGATTAAAATGAAATGTGTTTCATTAATATGTCATGTATCAATGTGATTGAAGCACGAGCAAATGGTATGGATGAGTCGACCTAGTTTATAGGAATGAATGTGTGTAATTTTTTGATAAATAGGACATGCGTGTCCTGCTTTCTTTATTATTCTATTGTATTTCTCTTCTCATCTTACTCTCCTTGAATATAACTTGAGGTTTTTTTATTCAAATAAATATAAAAGTAAAAGATAGGAATTAAAATGGATGCAAGGAAAAGAAACTAAAAGGTAAAGATAATCCTAAAGAATTTGTAATAACTTTTCAGTTAGGTGTTTGACCCACTAGTCTCCTTGTGGCTTAAGGGGGCTAGCATTAGAGATTCATTATTTTTCACTAACCCTTGAGTCATGCATGAGGTATATGTATTTATGTTAAGTAATTGATGTTTAATATGCACGTTAGGATTAATGTGATTATTGATTAGTATGCAAACCTACCAAATTAAATCTTTCAAATAAAATATCAAGTTAATTGCATTCTAAAGTTATGAGAAGGGAATTCTCTTAGTCGTTGTTGGCTTGTTGTGATAACCGAAGATCATTTCTTTCTCGAGGGAAACAAATCATGGGCAATGTGATGTCTCCGAATGTTGGGTCGACTTGAAATAAGTTATTGGATTTATTGAGATAACTCGAGGTCCAATAAACTTATAGGCAAATATTAGTATTCACGTGAGATGTGATATGATAAGGAGTTATCATGCCAATGAGATTAGAAATTACATGGGATACAATTGGTAAGGAGTTACCTACCTAATCCTTTATGTATAACTTATTGAGATAACTCAATGTTAATACATGTTAGAGGATGAGATCCTAACTCACTAAGAAAAATGAATCAAAAAGTTTTCACGAGTCCTATATTGAAGGTTATATAACTTAATGAAAATAGTGAAAGTGAACACATAATTTATTTCTTTAATTTATGATTTATTTTATTTTATACAATTTAATTAAACAAACCATATGTTTTGTTATCCCATTGGATTGTATACTATGACTGGAAACACATCGATACGATCAATCATTGACGAAAGTAATGCTTTCAATGACACAAACTTCCTTGACTAAGAAATGAATCTAAGGATAGTCCTCAAACATGAGAAAATTCTCTATACGATAAAGAAACTTCTTTTAGATGAGGTTCTTTAGGATCAAGCTAAAGCTTATATAGCATGGATCAAACATAAGGATGATGCGATCATCTCTCAAAGTATCATGCCGGCTACTACGACGTTAGAGCATCGGCGCCAACACAAAGGTACGAGTGCCTTTGATATCATAACAAAGATTAAAAGCTTAATGATACAAGCACTATGAGATAGCGAGGAAGCTCTTTGGAGCTAGAATGGATAAGAGATCTAACGTCAAAAAGTACATCACTAAAATGATAGGGTACATTGATAGATATTTGAACCACTAGCCTCTTTGTAGCTTAAAGGGGCTAGTTATAAAAATTCATTACCATTTATCGATCCTTGAGTGTGCAAAAGATGTATGTTTTTATTTCATGATTCTTAGTATGCATGATAGGATTATTGTGATTGATGACTAGTATACATGCTAGGATGAGACCTATCATATTAAATCCTTCGAATTAAATATCAAGTTAATTACCTTCCAATGTTATGAGAAGAGAACTATATTTCTCATTATTGGCTTCTTGAGATAACTTAAGTCACTTCTTCCTCGAGGGAATCAATTCATGAGCTATACAAGTTTAGGTTTAACTTGATACGAGTTCTTGGGTTTGTTAAAATAACTCGAGGTTCAATAAACTTATAGAACAAGATTGGTATTCATATAAGATGTGAGATGACAAGGATTTATCATACTAATGAGATTAGGAATTACATTGAATCCAATTGGTAAGGAGTTACCTACTTAATCCTTTATGAATGACTTGTTAAGATGACTCAAGATTAACACATGTTAGAGGATGAGATCCTAAGCCTACTAAGAAAACGAATCGAAAAGTTTTACGGAGTCTTATATTGAAGGTTATAAAACTTGAAGAAAATAATAGAAGCGAACATAGATTTTATTTCTTTAATTTATATAATTTAATTAACCAAACCATACATTTTTCTACCTTATCAAGGTTATTGCACGATATGATTGGTAATACATCGATGTGATCGATAATTAATGAAAGCAATGCCTTGAGTGGCATAAACTTCATTGATTAAAAAATGAATAAGAGGAATGTCCTCTAACATGGAAAAATACTCTATGCGATATAAGATATGGAGTACCATGAAGAGGTGCAAAAGAAGAGTTCTAATAGCACTTCAAGTATTAATATTATTGAAGTAAACTTTTCTACTTTTAGTTCCACATCATGAGAATTTGATATTGGATGGTGTGCACACATTTACATGAATTTGAAAGGACTAAAAGAAGTAAGAAAAAATACTTAAGGTGAGGTTCACCTATGTATGGGTAATGGTTCGAGAGTTGTACTATTAGTGATAGGCACATATGAGTTAGGACTACTATCTAGACTTATGCTTACACTTAGAAATTGTTATTATATTCCTAGTATAACTAGGAATATCATTTCTATTTCTTATTTGGATCAAGATGGTTTTTCATTTTTATTTAAGAAAAAAGGTTGCTCTTTTTATAAAGATGATGTTTTATATAAAAATGTTAATATAAATAACGGTTTATATGTTTTGAATATAAACACGTTTGTGTATAACATAAATTGAAAAGACTAGAAAAAAAAGATCTAAACAAAACTTATCTACGACATTATCGACTTAGCCCTATAAATAAGAATAGCATATCCAAACTACGTAAAAATGAATATCTAGAACCATTTGATTATGAATCTTATGATGTTTATGAATTTTGTCTACTTGGTAAAATGAGGAAGTCCCCTTTTAGTGGAAAAGGTAAAAGAGTCGTTGATTTATTAGGCCTCATAAATAGTAATTTATATGGACCCATGTCCACCTAAGTAAGAGGAGGATATGATTATTTCATAACCTCTATCGATGATAAATTATATTTTGGTTATGTAATTTTGATGAGACACAAATCCGAAACGTTTGAAAAGCTTAAAGAATTTAGGTTTGAAGTCAAAAACCAAACAAGCAAAAGTATTAAGACACTTCGATCGGATCAAGATATAGAATATTTTAGCACTAAATTTTTAGATCATTTAAAGAAGAATGAGATTCTCTTATAATGGACGTCACTTGGAACACCATTTTATCATTTAAGGAAGAATAGGATTCTCTCATAATGGACCTCACTTGGAACACCAAAAATGAATGGTGTTTCTAAAAGGAGGAACGAACATTATTAGACTCGATCGATCCATGATGAGTCAAACTAATATCCCTATTTTATTTTAGGGATATATACTCCTTAATGTAATATTTATTTTGAGCGGGGTTCTAACAAAGTCGGTTGATCGGACTCTATATGAGATATGGAAGGAAAAAAAACGCAAATTTATCTTTCTTTAAGATTTAAGACTATGAAGCATATGTTAAACGTTTGGATGGAGATAAGCTAGAGCTTAGATCAATAAAATATAAATTTATGAGATATCCAAAAGAAACAAATGGATATTACTTTCACCAACTATAAGAACAAAAGATGTTTGTGGTTAGACATGTTGTATTCCTTGAGAAGGAATTCATAGATGTTATAACCGAGTAAGAGGAAAGTTGAACTTGAGAGATTCGAGAAGACTCATAAATTGACACTTCACTAAAGGAACCCTAAGTAGATAAGTTACACAACATTGTAACTATCTCACAAAATAATACATAAGAACTTCATAGGTTTAAAAGGATTCATCAAGAGCTAAAAAGATATGGCATTTTTATCTCTATACGTGGAGATTTAGGTCGTTATATGAGATGACGAACCTAATACTTATGAAGAGGTAATGTTAGACATTGATTCCAAAAAATGGCATGAGGCCATACAATTTGAAATGAAACCCATGTGCCATAACCAAGTATGGACTTTGGTTGATCCACTTAAATGTATCAAACTTATTGGGTATAAGTGGGTCTTTAAGAGAAAGATTGACATGGATGGATATGTACATACGTACAAAGCCAAGCTGGTGGCAAAAGGGTATTGTCAAAAATAAGGTATTGATTATGATGAAATTTTTTCACCAACGAGCAATGGTTATATCCATTTGGATTATGCTTGTGATTGCTGCATATCATGATTATGAGATATGATAAATGGATGTCAAAATCACTTTTCGTAATGGAAAATTGAATGAGAATGCACATATGACACAACTCGATGGTTTTGTCACTAAAGAATAGGTAAATAATATTTACAAATTATAAAAATTCATTTATGGACTTAAGCAAGCATCTATAAGTTAAAATTAATGTTTTGATGAAACGATCAAAGAATTTGACTTCTCATAAAATGAAGATGAACCTTGTATATACAAGAAGGTTAATGGGAGCTCAATTGTTTTTGTTATGCTATATGTAGATGACATACTACTTATTGACAAAAACACAACCATGTTACAATATGTAAAAGATTGGTTATCCAAAAATTTATCTATGAAAGATGTGGGAGAGGTTGTTTACATTCTAGGAATTGAGATCTATAGAGATAGATCATGAAGAATGTTAAAGCTCTTCCAAAGCACATACATTGGCAAAATACTAAAGAGGTTTAGCATGAAAGAATCCAAGAGAGGACTTATTTCAATATCATATGGCATAAAACTCTTTAAGGTCGAGTATCCTAAAACATAAAATAAAAGGGAAAGGGTGAGTCATATTCCCTATGTATCAACCTTAGGATCTATCATGTACACCATGTTATATACGTGGTTTGATGTCTCATATACGTTGAGCATATGTAGTAGATATCAAGCATATCTAGATGAAAAATACTAGATTGTTGTAAAGAGCATTCTTAAGTTCTTAAGAAGAACTAAGAATGTTTTCTTAGTCTATGGAAGAGATAAACTAGTGGTGAAAGTATTCATAGATGCTAAGTTTTAAACTAACCATGTTGACTTTAAGTCATAGTTAGGATTCATTTTTCAATTAAATGATGATGTTGTTAGCTAAAAAATTTTCAAGTAAGAAATAATAGTTGACTCAACAACCGAGGTTGAATACATTCAACCATAAAAATAACTAAGAAAAGCTGTTTGGATTCATAAATTTCTATCCAAATTACAAATGATTTTTAGCATTGTTGACCCGATAATATTATACTGTAACAATAACAAAGCCATAGCACAAGCCAAGGAACTAAGGTCTCATCTAAGGTTTAAGTATATACAATGATGCTACCATTTGATTAAAAAAATTATCAATCATGATGGTATAAGGAAAGAAAAGATCCACACCGATGACAACATAGCTGGCCTTTTGACTAGGCCTTTATCGAACTTAAATGAGACTCTTACTTGATTGTTGAGAATAAAGGGCATGGCTGGTTGGCTCTAGTGCAAGTGAGAGATTGTTAGTGTAAGTGCCCAAGATCTAACCTTAATTGGATGGTTTGAGTTATTGTAACATTGCATTATTTATTTTATTAATAATAAAATTTTTTTTATTAATTCTTGTTATTTATGTTTATTTATTAGAATTAGATAGAAGTCTATATAATATACATTACATTAATGATTGATCGAAAGATATAAAACAAATATTAATGCACTTAAATGATATTATTAAATGTCTCAAGTCATAGTATTGTCAACAATGGACATTGATTATATCCAATTAGACTTGTGAGTGCTATGCTTATGCTATAAGATAGCAATATACAGATCTCATACGTATTTGTATAATGATATCAAAATAAGCATTTAGGTGATTTATTTTAAAGAACTTATTACTAGACTTAACTCTTTATGAGAACCCATTTGATCTAATCTATGAGAATCTCATAGAAGATGGGCACAACTAGTCATTTGACTTAAAGTCATGAAGATTATCTCATTAGAAGATTTATGTCTTTTGACACTCGTTTCAATGGACGTAGTAAAGGATTGAACATGAGCAATCCGTTGGGTGTACTAGGAATCTAATGGAGATAAGTGGATGATTAAAATAAGACATATTATTTCGTGTATGCTAAAGAAGTTATCACATTACGCTTTGATAAATTTACGCTCAAAGAATCTGTGGCAATAGTAGGAGTACAACTATAGAGCATAGTTGGTTTACTCTAAGAGCTAAAATATTTTAAAATCGAAGAAAACTTGTGTGATCATAATCGAACGGACTAATAACCAAGTTTGAGATCACACTTATGATAAATTGACATGAGGACTAAATTATATGATAACCATGCTCATGAAAGGTAATTACAAATTAATTAATCCTCTTATAAAATTGGTTAGTCATAATGTTTTGCTAGAGGTCAATCTTTATTTATTTATTAAGAGATAGAAATGGAGTCTTTTATTATTGATACATTACCAACATATCTAAAATTCTATTAAGTCATACATATAAGTTTAATCATTCACATAATAAAATAGAAGCATAAATTTTGGAAAATTTTTCAATTTTGGAAAAATTTCCTAAAATAGAAGTTTCCTAAAATGAAAATTTTTCTATTTTAGAAATTAGTTTCTTAATTTGGAAGTCGGTTCCAAATTTTGAAGTAAGTTACCTAAAAAGAAAATTAGTTTCCTCATTTAGGTTTAAGGGTAATTTGAAAAATTATTTCCTAAAGTTGGCTTTTTAAAAATATCTAAACTAATTTATTTGGATGTTCTAAATTAAGTAGCAATTAATTGAGCAAAAGAGTTTAGGCTAATAGGTTTCATTAAAAGCATGTAAGATATTTTGGTTGGAAGATAAACATGAATCTTATTGGATAAAGATAAAAGGTTTAAAAAGATGAGATCAAAAAACTCATACGCATAATAACTTTTAATCCTTCGAGGAATAGAAAGAAATAAACTAAAGTCCTTTTTAGAATTTAATGCCGCCACTTCCATATTCTTGGAGGATAAGGAAGTCGCTCCCTCCTATAAATACAAAGGCGAGTGTGACAAAGAAAGAATAATTACTAAGGCATACATGGCTAGAATAAAATTAAACAGAAAAATAGTTTTCTTTTCCAATACATTAGCTACGTCTCTCCCTCTCTCTTAGGATTATAGTAAAATATCCCTAAAATAGATTTCTAAAAGGAAAAAAAAACTAAACAAGTTAGAAAAGGATGGAACTAGCACTCTACTATTTCTAAGTACTTCTTATGTGGGTGCTTGGACTGTGTGGATCATTGATAGAGGTCGGACACTTGGACAATTCCTTTTTTGCAAAGGTTAAATTCTGTGTCATAAGAGGTAATCCTTTACTTATGCTTTAATTCATATACGTATGATTAGTTGATTCAATGGCTTAATCTTAGGAGCCTTAGATGGAGCAAATTTTTTTTATTATATATATATATATATATATATATATATATATATATATATATATATATATATATATATGTATATATATATACGGGCAATTATGTCTAAAAGAGAGCGAGCAAGTTGTTTTACCTCTTTTGTTGACTCTTTGTCCTTGTCGAGTGAAGAGCTATCATAGGATGCGTGATCTTTCAATATATATATATGTGTATGTGTGTGTGTGTGTGTGTGTGTGTGTGTGTGTGTGTGTGTATATGTATTTACATGTATATGAATATGTATCTATATGTATGTCATAGAAAGTGACAATACGGGCAATTATGTCCAAAAGAGAGCGACAAGTTGTCTTACCTCTTTTGTTAACTCTGCTGCCTTGTCGAGTATGGATCTGCCATAGGGCTAGCAAAGCTTAGGGGTGAGCATTATTCGATTAAAACTAAAAAATTGAACCGAATCAAATTGAATTAGCAATTTTGATTTGGTTTTAGTTTTTTTTTTAAAAAAATTGATTTCCATCGAAGGTCGAATCATTGTTTTCTTTTAACACACACACACCCAAGGCTCTTAGCAAAACTAATCTGCTAAGATTGAACTTATGACCTCTTGCAAGAGACCCTTATCATTGGGTTACAAGCTTTTTGATACCAAATTAGTTACGGATTAACACTATTCGATCTGTTATATTTGAATTTTTGGTAGATAGGAGATCACCCAAACTCTAGTTCTAATATTTTTCTATGATTTTACGTGCTAAAACTACAATTCAAGCTATTAGCATTCCTTGAAAATAAAAAGAATTAAAAAAAATATGGCCCTTCGACTTGGTTGAAGAGAAAATTCAAAATTCGGAAGAAAAGATGAAAAAAAAAACCAAAAAATTGAACCAAAAAAATTAGTTTTTTTTTTTAACCAAAAAACTAAATCTCAATTCGGTTTGGTTTTTTTTTTTTTTAGTCAATTTGGTTAATCAAAAACCTAAAAAAAAAAAAATCAAAATCGAATCAAAAAATTGAATGATCACCTCTAGCAAAGTCTGGTTAATATGGTCTTTAAAGTAGGAGGAGATATATCGGCCAAGGAAGCTAGCCTAGCCGACTAGCCACGACTAATGGGCATTTATATATATAGTGTAGCTAATTGATGTGATCATCTACAATAATATCCTAGACAACAATGTATATTTAGTCTTAAGTATCTTTTTTTATTACTATGTATGTATAGTATTTTATTCCGTGTTTGTAAAATATTTCTTTTTATTTTTATTTTTTGCTCTTTATTTTAATTATAAGATTATTTCTCCTTAAAAATGAACTAATATTGACATCGATGTGTAAACAAAATCAAATAATTTCACACTTCTATGTTAAGCTGTTATCGATTATGACAAGGTTTAAAAACTTGATCACTACTATTTAAAGCTAATAGAGATTGCAAATTACCACCTTAAAAAATCAATTTAATAATACAAAAACATAATTCTAATAAAATTCATAAAAATGACATAAGAAATTGAGAAAATCTCAAAATTTTTTGTTTAATATCAATAATAATAGTTATGTGTTAAAAATTAGACAAAATGAGGCTTATAAGCCTAATTGTCGATGAACCCAAGCCAACAAGAGTAAGGTTTTCTAATTCAAAAACTGAATTAAAATATTTATAATATGATACTGCTAAAATAACTCTAAATAGAAAAATAAATTTCTACTAATAAAACATAATAGTAATTAAATATAGTAATAATAATAATAATAACAAATATAATCTCACGACAAATATGTTTCTTACATGAAAGATAAGAAACCTTCTTATTATTTTTTTAAATAGGAAATATAGAGAGAATAAACAACACATGAACCAAGGAGAGCTCTTGTTTTCTAAAGTGAAAAATTAGGAAAAAAAACAACGTTTTGTAATTCCAAATTGGAAAAATAATTAAACGAACATGTGTTTCCAAGAAATTATGATATTGGTAAACATTTTTACTTTCAAATTTTTGGTAAAAAATTGGAAAACCATCCTCAAGAAATAAACCTAATCAAATTGCACATAATCATTGCAACACCTTCGTGAAATTGCACCATATTTTCCAAAATAGGTGCTTCTTCGATTTTTTCAACCATGCAATGAGATTAAAATAAATTCATATTTTAATGCCTATGATTTTAGTAAAATAACTAGTTTTGCTTCCCGTGCTACGCTGCGGTTCAAGGTTTCCATTATTCAAGGACGAGTCAACACATTTTTGTTTCCATTGGTGATTTATCATTTCTCTCATTTGTTTTTGTTAATATTGTATATGATTAATATCATATCATGATAAATTTCAATCAACTTTTGATGCAAAAAGTGTTGATTAATTCATGAACGAAGTATTTTTGTCTTGCCATGTCAAAGTTATATGTTATAATATGGTTGTTGCGAGTAGTAAAAATAAACATCATTACCTTGAAAATAAAGCCATCTTATCCTATTGGATTAAGAGGAAAGACGTCATGATTGCCCTTATCTTCATTTCTAAACTATGAATCATTAAAATCAAGTGGTTCAAATTTATCTAATGATCATCATCAATGTAATCAAACTCGATTTTGTATTTGTAATTTAGCAACCATATTGAACCTTGCTAAATAATTTAGTTCGGAAGACCATAAATATTTGTTTTCTTGTAGAACTTGTTGCTTGCCTTCATTTCACTTTCAGTGATGCAACCTAAAATTTATAAGAATATAGATTATATATTTAATATCTTTATAGACAGACTTAATCTCAATAACCTTTCACGACAACAACAACAACACTTCTCTTTATCATCATAACCTTCTTATGTTTAACAATTCAAATCGATTCAAGCAAATCCATCAAGAATCCCAATTATCCACCAATAAAGGACAACATTTAGCCAACTCTTCTACTTCAACAAACTCTATGACTACCAAAATGAAGTTGCCAACAAACGGTAGACCTTTCGTCTTCTTTCTCCGGATCAAAGTGAAATTGTAAACATTCGATATTAGAAATATAGAACATGTGTTAAAAAAAATGTTTCAACAAGTATACAATATTGAAGATAAAATAAAGAAAATCAAAATCAAGAAATAATATGAACCAAAAAAAATAATCAATGTAGCTAAAAAAAAATGAACGTAAATTGCAGTAAAAAATAAAAAATTGGATCATATTAAAAAAAAACAACATAACATTATAATATATATATATATATATATATATATATATATATATATATATATATATATATATATATATAGAAAAAATCATCAACATACAAACTCACACTTCATACTTTAATTCTTGAAAGAAAAAAAAAGGTGAAATATAAATGATTTAGAATAGAATTGAAGAAATAATTAAAAAATAAAAATCAAGAAATAATAATAATAATAAAAAGCAATATAGCCCACAAAAACCAAAAAAATGAAGTAAAAAAGAGTTATATATACAAAATAAAAAAGAAGCAAACAGATAACATAAAACATATATATATATATATATATATATATATATATATATAAAGGAAAAATCAAGAACATACAAACACACACTTCGTAGTTTAATTCTTGAAAACAAAAGTGAAATATAAATGATTTAGAGTAGAATAGAAGAAACAATCAAGAAAATCAAAATAAAAAAATAATTTAAAAAGAAGTAATATAGCTTAAAAAAAATTAAGGAAAATTTGAATCACAAAAAAAAAATAATAATAACAATAAATTGGGTTATACATATCATAAAAACAAACAACATAACATATTAAAAAGAAAAATTATAAAGGAAAAATAAAGAACATACAAACCCACACTTCACATTTTAATTCTTGAAAAAAAAGATGAAATATAAATAATTTAGAGTTGTATTGAAGAAATAACAAAGAAAATCAAAATCATATATATATATATATTACAAAAACAAAAATTTGAAATCACAAAAAATAATTTAGGTTATATATAAAAAAAGGCAATAACATATACATATATATATATATATATATATATATATATATATATATATATATATATATATATATATATATATATATATATATATATATATATAAAGGAAAAATTAAAAATAAACAAACCCGCACTTCACACCTAAAAAAAAAAATTAAGGGAAAAATTCCAAAATCAATCATGTAAAAACTAACCTAAGAAGAAAATCAAAACCTATGCAACATACTCATAAAGTTACGGGCAAAACTGAAAAAAATCAAATCCAACAACAACGAAATACAAAAATAACTTAATAAATTTCCACAAACCCACACACACCACAACACCAATTGAATATAAATAAAGAAAAAATCATCATCACTTGGACAAAAAAAAAAAAAAAAAGCAATACATAAAATTTAGATTCTATTTTAGTTTTTGATATTGATCATGCTTTGATGAAATTTATGGTAGAGATGAATTGAGATGAAGAGATGATGGGGTGAAAGTACTTTAATGACAATGAGAGTAATTTATGCTAGAGAGAGAGAGAGAGATGCATCATCTCTTTTGTTTGATGAATAGTAGGTTTTTAGAGATAAGGTTTAAAGATGTATCATTCACCCATTGGCTCTATAGATTACATTATCTTTATCTAACAAATGGCAATCAATTATTAGCTCTAGAGATTATATTATCTCAATCTAACAAATAAAAATTAAAACTGATCTTTTTATGTAAATCTATATATTACAACATGACTTCTTGATTTTGAGTTTAAAACTTTCAAAATGCTTTCATCTGCATCCCTAAAACTAAATATTTTTATTGAAAGAATTATAATTGCTTTTTTATAAAAGATAACAAAAAATGTGTTTTATGTGGCTAAGCTCCTCTCTTGCACGGAAAAATATCATTAAGCAACATACGGGGATGAAATTGCATATGATCGCACTCAATAAAGGATTCAATTGCATATGATTAATTTTTAATGGCCAAAATAGATGCAAGATCTAACACATAGATCGAAAAGCAACATAGAACATGAATAATTAAATGCGAGTATAAAAGGAAGTGAAAGCCAAAAAAAGAAACTTCGAACCATTTACTTAACGTCTAGCATTGATTGCAAAATGACCAAAAGGCACAAAAGTGGGAGAGAAAAGAAAATAAACGAAGGATGATAAAGTAACATCACACACTAATCAATGACACAAAAAAAATAAAAAACAAAATTGAAGGGTAGTGCGGGGAGATCAAAATTTGCAAACAAACAAAGAAAAACCCAAGATAATAATCTATTGGGTATAAATTCCAGTAAAAATTTAGGAAATCCAATAGTTAAGAATGGAGAATGGAGAATGAAGATCCAACTATCATGACACAATAGAAAAAAATAACACAATGCAACTATCTTTAAGTCCACAGTGAATATGTATTTAGATGAGCAATACATGAATAGTAACAAATGTTATTCTTTTCGTTTATTTGTTAACTAGTTAACCTTTATGGTTTTAAAAGCCTAAAATCACATCATTGTTTTTTTTCCCCTTTATAACTTAGTCTTTTTGTTAGTAAAGTATTGTAATGTCACTAGTTCAATTATGTTTTCAATATTCTTTTGAATATATATTAATTGGAAAAAAAAAAGAATAGTTTGAGCATTTTTCTAGAAAACTAACGGAGGTTTTAGAGAATCAATTAATCATTATAGACAATTAAGAAATTAAGATATAGTTTTTGAAATCATAGAAAATAACTTACTATATCTTTCAAAAGATAGGGACTGAATTTTTTTTATTATTATTAAAAATACTTATTGATGAGGTTCAAGACTTCAGATAGAAATATAATAATGATGTAATCTTTCTTATGACTAGAGGAATGGTGGAGATTGATGATTGATGATGATTCAATTTGTTCAAAATACATGCAAAAGAAGTCCTTCTTGTTGGTTGGAGGATCCTCCGATGATCGAATTAGTCTATGGAGAAGTAAAATGCTTAAATAGGTTGAACGTGATTGTCTAGGTGTGTAGGAGACAACAAAAAATAACATTAATGGTTAAAAGAGTAAAATTAAAATCTATACTTTTGGTCTCGAAAGCCTTTTATATAGACAATTGCATGATCAAATTGGATGGAGAGGAAGAAAAAAGTATATTCCTTTACTCTTAATTTCTTTTTACATCAAATTAAGAGATATATGATGTTGATGGTTCACTATTTAATGGTCATTGGGACATTGGGATGATATAGTCATCATTAATAGAATAAAGGTTGCTTTAAGAAAGCACATTTATATAATAATAGTGCTTTTATCCTCTTAGTTAATGGGATATTGGTGAAAATAGTTCATTCAATTCTAAATGGCATGCCACATATCGTTCTTATTTTTCCTCATATAATTTTTATCTAAGCCCAATTTTTTCTTGGGTATATCACTAGCCTTCTAAAGTTTTGAAGTTTTAGACTAAATACTTGACCTTTTTTGGGATTCATAGGGCTTTTTTGATGGTTATACTTTATGAAGTCTTTCTCAATCAATCTTAAAAAGACTCTAAAGGAATTTGAACATTATCTTTAAGATGGTTAAAAGTCTTACCACTTGTCTTTGATATGTTGCAAGTGGGATCATTATCCACTATGGCCTTAAAGATTGTGATGACCTAAAAGAGCCTAAAATATAGAGTGTCCTCCTTATTGGTTGAATGATCCTTCGATGATTGAATTAGTATATGAAGAAATGAAATGTTTGAATAGATTGTAATGTGATTATATAGGTGTGTAAGGAATAATAATAAGTAATATTTAGGGTTAAGAGAGTAGAATTAGTACCTATAACCTTTGAACTCAAAAGCCTTCATATAAACAATGTCCCGATCAACTTGTATAGAGAGGAAAGAAAAGAGTTTATTCCTTTGCTCCTAATTTCTTTTAATATCAAATTGAGAGGTGTATGATCTTGATGTTGATGTTTCACTATTTGACGAGTCATTGTGATGATATAGTTATCATTAATAGAATAAAGATTGCTTTAAAAAAGCAAATTCATTTAATGAAAAATATTTTTATCCCCTTAGTTAATGGGAGATTGGTGAAAATAGTTCATTCGGGTGACATTTGAGAAGAAGATGAGTCTTTTGTTTTTAATTTTGAATGGCACGTCATTTATTATCTTTATTTTTTCTCATGTCTTTTTTATCGGAGCCCATTGTTCTCTTGGGTATATCACTAGCCTTCTAAAGTTTTGGAGTTTTATAGTAAAGACTTGACTTTTTTTGGAATTCACATGGCTTTTTTATGGTTACGCTTTATGTGCTCTTTCTTGATTAGTCTTAAAAAGACTAACGAAATTTGAATGTTATCTTCAAGATGGTTAAAAGTCTTGTCACTTGTCTTTGATATGTTACAAATGGGATCATTATTGGCTATGACCTTGAATATTGTGTTGACCTAAAGGAGCCTAAAATATGAAGTGTCCTCCTTGTTGGTTGAAGGATTCTTTGATGACTCGAATTAGTGTATGGAAAAATGAAATACTTGAATAGGTTGTAATGTGATTGTATAGGTGTGTAGGACATGATAAATAATAATATTAAGGTTTAAGAAAGCGGAATTAGAACGTATAGTCTTTGGTCTCAAAAGCCTTTATATAGATAATGGCTCGATTAACTTTGCATAAAGAGGAAAGGAAAAAGTACATTCCCTTGCTCCTAATTTCCTTTAACATCAAATTAAGATATACATGACCTTGATGTTAATGGTTCACTATTTAGCAATCATTGTGATGGTATAGTTATCGGTAATAGAATAAAGGTTTCTTCAAAAAGCGCATTCATTTAATGAAAGTGGTTTTTATCCCATAGTTAATAAGAAATCGATGAAAATATTTCATTCAAATAACATTTGAGAATAAGAGGAATCTTTTGTTTTTAATTTTGAATGGCATGTCATCTTTTTTGTTTTGTTTTTTGTCATGTCATTTTTATCCGAGCCCACTATCTTCTTAAGTATATAACTAGCCTTTCAAAGTTTTAGAGTTTTATAGTAAAGACTTGAATTTCTTTGGGATTCACAAGGCTTTTTTTATGGTTATACTTTATGAAGTCTTTCTAGATCAATCTTAAAAAGACTTTGAGGGAATTCGAACGTTATCTTTAAGATGGTTAAAAGTCTTGTCACTTGTCACTTGTCTTTGATATGTTACAAATGGCATCATTATTGGCGATGGCTTGAAGATTGTGATGGCCTAAATGAGCCAAAAATACGGAGTGTCATTCTTGTTAGTTGGAGGATCCTTTGATAGTTAAACTAGAGTATGGAGACATAAAATGCTTAAATAAGTTGTAATGTGATTATAAAGGTACGTAGAAGATGATAAATAGTAATATTAAGGGTTAAGAAAGTAGAATTAGAACATATAACCTTTGGTCTCAAAAGCCTTTATATAGATAATGGCTTGATCAATTTGCATGGAGAGAAAGGAAAAGATTCAATTCCTTTTTAATTTCCTCTAACATCAAATTGAGAGACATATGATCTTGATATTGATGGTTCACTATTTGACAATCATTGTGATGATATAATCATCGTTAATAGAGCAAGGGTTGCTTAAAAAAAGATATTCATTTAATGAAAGTGTTTTTTATCGCCTTAGTTAATGGGAAATTGGTGAAAATAGTTCATTTAGACAACATTCAAGAAGGAGAGGAGTTTCTTGCTTTTTAATTTTGAATGGCACATCATCTATTGTCTTTGTTTTTCCTCTTGTCATATTTATCTAAGCCCACTATGTTTTGGGGTATATCACTAACCTTGCAAAGTTTTGGAGTTTTATAGTAAATACTTAACCTTTTTTAGGATTCACATGGCTTTTTTAATGGTTATACTTTATAAGGTATTTTTTGATCATTCTTAAAAAGACTTCGATAGAATTTGAATGTTATATTCAAGATGCTTACAAGCTTTATCACTTTTCTTTTGTATATTTCAAATGGGATCATTATTATCTATGGCCTTAAAGATTATGCATACCTAAAAGAGCTGAAAATATGGAGTGTGGGATTTCAAATAAATGCTAGTAGTCATGTTGTTTCAAAATTCCTATGTTCGTTATTAATTTTACCATGTTATCCATTGTGAGTAATATATATCAAGATATGGTAGGATGTCTTTGTTGTGGTGGGCCATTAAGAGAAATTTTGTTGACATTATAATGAGGATCATGATAAAAAGAGAAAAGTGAAGGGGGATACATAAGTCGAAGTCCTTATCTTTTACCATTTTCGGTTCAAATTTTGCATTCTTGTCGATCCTTTTGATTACATATTTTTCGGTGACGAAAAGAGAAGGGTATTAGAATATTTTTGGTAATTAAAGAATTAGGTCACATTTTGTGTGATGATTCAAGGACCTTCAATGCTTTTCATCATCATTTTAGTGGTTTTAGTTTTAGAGAAGTGAGGTTATTACTACAATATATATTTTTATATATATAAAATGATGAATAAAGAATATTTAGCTAAGTTAACTTTTTGGTCTTTTGTTTATGTTTTAGTTGGTAGAAGAGATGGAAAACTTAGACAGTTAGATTTAGTTCCAAATCCCCCTTTAGTGGTATATTTGAGCCCTTATAGAAGGGAAGAATTGACAAGGATTCTTCTTGGGGGAAAATAAGTTTCCTTTTAGGTATGTGTAATGTTGTCTTTTCTAGGGAAATAAATGTTATTAGACTAAAGAGCTATAATGAATAGTTAGACCCTAATTATGAAGCAAGGGCTTCTCATGCCGATGATAAATCAATGCTCGGTCATTTTGGATAGAGATAAATATTATGACATTCATACTTCTATACGCATGCTCACACTAGGGTAATTTTATCCATTGATTGGCTCCACAAAAGAAGTGTTTATCTATTATAGTCCGTGTGTTAGTCAATTCCATCTAAATGGGTGGGTTATAATGGTAGCTTTTGCTCAATTATGTTGCATTCATAATGTTTCACCCACTCGAGGGTCTTTAGGGTTTGCTTCATTATGTTCAAAGGTATTATAAGAAAGTATAAAGATTACTATTTCTATATTTTTTTTAGGCTAAAAGTATTCCTTTAAAAGGGTTGATCACCGGGAAAGAACACTATGTAAATGAGAGACAAAGATAATGGTTTATAATGAGTTACATTAGTAACACATCACAAGATGGGCTTGCGAAGTGTGGGGATGCCTTAATTTTTAATTGACACCTATCAACTAATGAAAAGTGCACTCACTTTAATAGAAAGAGGAGAGCATTATCCAAGTTATGAGACGGAGTGGAAAGGTGTACGTAATCAATTTATTAGTGAAAGGGTAGATTTCAAGCCCAACCTCTTATGGTAGTTGGATTTTCCTTTATTTTTGCTTCTTTTGATTGTATTTATTTGTTCTAATCTAAATTTTATCATGAATTAAGGTGTTAAAAGAGCTAGTCTTTCTACTACCCATATTAGAAAGGAAAGGAGAGAGGAATTTTTCTTACGTTGAGTGAATATTTCATTTCTTCTTCATCAAAAGTTCTTCTAGAAGTAAAGGTTCACTTTTTTTTTTTTTTGAAGGTAAGGATGAGTCCGGACATTTTGTTAATGCCACTCTTCATTTTTTACTCTTGAATTATCAATATTGGGAAAGATGAGGTACGAATAAAGGGTTATATATTTGAAGAAAGTTATATTCAAGTTGAGAAACACAAGCTAAAACAGGTGTCACCTCATTTAATTCTTACCGTTAAAGAATCTCTTAGGTCTGAAGAAAGGACCCAACTATTCACTCTCATCTTAAATTTAGAAAAGTTATTTCTACGAAGGAAAAAAGGTTGTTATCTCCTCTTATCAAAAAGCTTTTAATTTTTAACATCAAAAGATAGGGGCCTTAACTTATACTTATTTGGAGTCTAGATTTTTGCTTGGTATTTCTATTTCTCTCACCTAAGAGCAAATGAAAATGCAAGCTAATTTGTTTAGTGATAAACCCACCTTCTGTGTTCTTAAAGTATGAGATCATCTTAACTTTTAGGGTATTTTACCTAAGCTTTGAGAGAATTAAATGAATGGGGGTAATCTATCTCTTACTAGTCGGATAAAGAAGACTATTAGTGTTCACCACCAATGTAAGTACGTAATTTGCATTTGGTTTCATATGTCACTCCTTCTCTATTTTACTAAATTGCAATCTTCTTCTTAATTCCTCAAACTTCAAACTCATAACTTTACAAGGTGACAAATAGAGACACAAGAATTAGAGAATCTTTATGGCTTTGTTTTAAATCGCATATGGTTTGAATGAATTATTAGTGTAGGTGTCCAAGATCTAACCTTGTTTGGATGATTTAACTTATTATAATATTATATTATTTATTTTATTAATAAAAGAAAGTCTTTTATTAATTTTCATTTTTTATATTTTGAATAAAATTAGATAGAAGTCCATATGATATGCATTGTATTAATGATTGATCAAAAGATGTGAGACAAATATTAAAGTACTTAAATAATATCATCAAATGTCTTAAGTCACAACATTATCAAGAATGGACATTGACTATATGCAATACGACTTGTGAGTGCTATGCTCATTCTATAAGATAGCAGTAAGAGATCTCACACCTATTAGCATGGTGATGCCAAAGTAAGCACTTAGGTGATTAATGTTAGAGAACATATCACTAGACTTCACTCGCCATGAGAACCCATTTGGTTTAATCTATAGGAATCTCATATGAGATGGGTACAACTGATCATTTGACTTAAAGTCATCATGGTTATCTCATTAGAGGATTTATATACTTTGACACTTATTTCGATGGGCTTAGTCGGGAACTCCATATGGATGATTCGTTGGGTGCACTAGAAACTAATAGAGATAGTAGATGACTAAGATAGGACATGTCATTCCTTATATGCTAAAGGAGTTATCGTAGTGCACATCGAGAATTGTCTACTTAAGGAATTTATGACCACAGTAGTAGTACACTAATAGAGCATAGTTGGTTTACTCTAGAGCTAAGACATTTGAGAATTGAAAAAAACTTATGTCATTACAATCAAATAGACTATAAACCAAGCTCGACATCACACTATGATAATTTGACATAAGGATCGAATTATATGATAACCATGCTCATGAAAGATAATTACGGATTAATTAATCCTCCTAGAGAATTAAATAGTCATGATGCCTTACTATAGGTCAATCTTGATTTATTTATCAAGAGATAAAAAAAGTGTATTTTAATCTTGATACATTGTCAATATATCTAGGAGCCTATTAAGTCATACACATAAGTTTAAGCATTTACATAATAAAAAGAGAAGAAAAGATTTTGAAAAGAGTTTTCAATTTTGAAAGTTTCCTATTTTGAAAAAAGTTTCCAAAAATGAAAAGTTTCCTACTTTGGAAAACGTTTTCTAAAATGAAAAGTTTCTTATTTTGGAAAACATTTTTTAGAAATCAATTTCCTAATTTCAAAGTCGGTTTCAAATTTAAAAATTAATTTCTTAATTTAGGTTTAAAGGTAAATTGAGAAATTATTTCCTCATGTGGGCTTTTTAAAAAATATCTAACTCAATTTATTTGGATAGTCTAAATTAATTGATAATTAATTAAGCCAAAAGAATTTAGATCAATAGGCTTAATTTAAGAGCTCGTAAAATATTTTAGTAAAAGGATAAACTTGACCCTTATTGGATAAGGATCAAGCTTTATAAGGATAAAATCAAAAAGCCCATGTACATTGCAACTCCTAGTCCTTGGAGAACTAGGAAGCTCGCAACCTATACTCCTTATAGGACTTGTTATCGTCACTTTCTCATCCTTAGAGGACGCAACTCCCCTATAAATAGGGGAAGAGAGGTACAACAAATAGAGTAGAAAAATAAAAAGAGAGAGACAACATTATAGGATGAAAATTAGACACGCAAGCATAAGCAAGAAAAAGAGAAAAAAGTGTTTTCTTTTAAAAAACTTTAGTTATCGTAACTCTCTATTACAAAGCTAAAAGTTTATGCAAATTACCTTATAGGATTTCTAAAGAAAAGTTAACTACACGAAGGATTGGAGCTAGCACTCTGTGATTTCGTGGCTTCCTTTATGGGTGTTTAAGTTGTATAGATTATCGATAGAGGTTGAACACTTGGATGTCTCTTTTTCTATAAAGGTTAAATCTATGCTACAAGAGGTAATCCTTTATTTATGCTTTAATTCATGTATATATGATTAGTTGATTCAACAACTTGATCTTAGAAGCCTTAGATGGAGGAAATGTTTTTATTTTATTCTACACCTCCATAGGATACATGATCCTTCATGAATAATTGCCAAAGATGGGGTCCTTCGGTTATAAATGAATACAAAGTTGAAAGACTCGGAGGTCTTGTCTAAAAAGGCTCTGGAGGCTAAGTATAATGTTATAAAGGCTAAAAAAGTTATTGTCATTAGCCATAAAGATTTTGAACAGTGTCTTGGGTAAAGATAAAAAGAAGGTACAAAAGTTGGAAAGGATGTTATCCGTCAAGACTAAAGAGTGTGAGGAGTCCCAAACAGAGGTGAGGCATCTTAAGGAAATTAGAGATCACCTGAGGCATTTTCCGACATGTTTTTAAGAGACTACCATCTTGAGAGATACTTCTAAAGACTTTGTTATAGACACATTAGTTGATGTCACTTTTTCAACAAGTCTAAGTGCATCATCTTAGACCTTTTCAAGGTGTTCGGAGGGAGGAGGACGAGATCCTCGACTTTGATGAGCTTTACCTTAGTTGAGTTGTTATAACTTTAGAAGAGAGTTACCTTGTTGATGAGCTTCGAGTCCATGGATGTTCCTCTTCTTTCTTATGAAAAGCCTCCTAAACCCCTCATTCTGTTGCACGAGAGCCTATTGAAACCTTTGGGAGAAAATGATAGATTTGATGCCTTAAAGAGTCTTGAGAGTGTTATGAAGTAACTTGAAGACCTCTAAAATTACCGTGATCATATGAGGTTTTTTTTTCTTATCTTTATGTTATTGTTTCTTTATTTCCATTCAAATTGTTTTTCCTAGATAAATTAAATTGTTATAATAGTTGAAATTTTCTCATTCATCTAGTCATTCATTATATTATTATTTTTGAGTTGCAGTGGGGATTCATAGTTCCTTACTATATGAATGGTAATGAGTGCCAATAGTCATATATTCCTTTTGATTTATACCAAGTGTTGGTTATTATTTCCAAGGAGATCGTGGTTGTAAACTTTCAAACATGTTGTATTCTCAAAAGAATAGAGCCATTAATTCCTAAAAGATCATAGCTGTGGACTTCCAAATGCATTGTATTCCTAGAGGAATATGGTTGTTAGTTTCTAGAGGCTCATGGTCATTGAACTTTTGAACGGATTGTATTTCCAAAAAATATGGCTATTAGTTTCTAGAGGATCATGACCTAGAATAAAGTGCTTGAAAAATAAAGTGTGATGTTAAGGATTGACTTTTAGCTTAATTCTTTATAAATAGCGCCACTAATAAGGTTCAAGACCTCAAATAAAAATATGATGATGATGTGATATTTTTTATAGTTCATGGGACAGTGATGAATGGGGATTGATAATGATCCAATTAATATGCTTAAAATACTTGCAAAACAAGTTATTTTTATTTGTTGGAGAACCCTTAAAAGATTGCATCAATGTACAAAGAGAAGAGATGTCTGAATAAATTGTAATGTGATTGTTGTAATTGTAGAAGTGTATAAAAGACAATAAACAATAATATTAAAGGTTAGGAGAGTAGAGTTGAAACATGTAACCATGGGTTACAAGGGTTTTTATATAGACAAAGACCTAATCAACTTTCATGGAGATAAAAGAAAATAGGTTTATTCATTTGCTTCTAATTGCCTTTGATACCAGCTTGAGATGTATATGATATTGACGTTGATGGTTCAATATATGGTCGTCGATGATGGAACAAGAGTTGGAAAGTACCTTTATTTAATGAAAGTGATTTTCGTCCACTTCAGTTGACAGGAGATTGGTGGAAACGGTTCGTTCAGACCACACCCGAAAAGAAGAGGAGCCTCCTGCTTCTAATTTCGGATGACATGTCATCTGCCGTTCTAGTTTTCCTAGTGTACTTTTTATCTGGGCCCACTGTTTTCCTCATTGTATCATTTATTACGTTTAGTTGGTTGATCCGTGAAATGAAGAAAGATGCCGGCTCTATTTGCTGTAAATGTGTTGGAGGGCAGCCAGCTAACATCAAATGCTACTGGTAATGTCAATATATTAATAATTTGGCATGTGAAGATAATATATGCAGCTAAACGTTGTCAACTTTAATTTTCTTCTTTTATATATGAGTTTTCATTGTGGTATTTTCAGTTTTGGGCAATTGCCATTATTGCGGTGATGAAACGGAGTGGTGTCAAGCACAGTTGTGGTAGCTAAACTACAAAGCTAAAATCATAGTGATGAATCAATTCCAGCTGGTGCATATCTAGCCAAAGTAAAACACTCTTCTCCTCTAGTAGTCTCAAGTCTCAACTACTTTCTGTATTTGTTATTTGGTTCTTATAATATATCACAAGGAAACGTAGCAAAAGAGTGAAGTCATCCTCTTTATCTGGTCATGGCTGAAAAAACAAAAGTAAAACTGTATCGTTTGAACTTTGAATTCTGACCACTTTTATTTAATGAAGAATTTAAGACTGTTAATGGTACTTCAACTACTCATTTGTTCAAGTTGTTGCAAACATTAACTTTCCTCACCCACCACACGCCCTTTCGTTAGCAATATCTATGCCCTTCCCATACTGACTTGTATAAAAACACAACCCACACTAGCATTAACCATTCGCATCAGAATCAAAACTTAATTAGATTCTTAAAGAATGGCTGATGAAAGAGATTTCTTATCCACAGAGATTGTGAACCGTGGGATTGAGTCTTCAGGGCCCAATGCTGGTTCCCTAACGTTTTCAGTGAGGGTTAGGAGAAGGTTGCCTGACTTTCTTCAATCCGTAAACCTAAAGTATGTCAAGTTGGGTTACCATTACCTTATCAATCATGCCATCTATTTGGCCACCATACCTGTTTTGGTCCTTGTGTTTAGTGCTGAGGTGGGGAGCCTTAGCAGGGAAGAGTTGTGGAAGAAACTTTGGCAAGATGCTCGCTATGATCTTGCCACCGTGCTTGCTTCCTTTGGTATTCTTGTGTTCACAGTTTCTGTCTACTTTATGTCACGCCCCAGGTCTATTTATCTCATTGATTTTGCCTGTTATCGTCCTAATGATGATCTCAAGGTAATAATTGTTTCTGTCAATATTAGATTAGTATGTCTCTGTAAGTCACGATTTTGGATTATATATATATATATATATATGTACGTGTGACCAACAAGTTTTAATTAGTTCCTTGCTTCTTTTTTTCTTTTTCTTTTTTTTTTTCTTTGCCTCCTTTATTAGTGTCTAAAAGGTTCTTGTTTGCATGAATTATTTGATATCAAAACTTAATATATACAGTGTGGTGCTATTTTCCTTTAAAAATCAGGCACTAGCTAACTGGAAATGCATGGTTCTCTAGACGTGAATTTTTATGTCAAATTTTGGGTATTAATTATTAGTTAGTTCAAGCATTCAATCAAGTCATTTAGCATGATAAGCGACTTTGGATCAAATCTGACTTATATCTAGGATGAAAATTAAGAGGGAAAAAATTACTCATATTCTGTAATTTAAGAATCAATGACTTTTCTAATGGAAAAAAAGAAAAAAATCGTTGACCATTTTGAAGGGTTTTGAAAGCATCTACGAATGGTTCAGTTCATGCATGGTTTTGAGTCAAATATCACGTACAGATCCAACGCTGTATTATAAAGTCTAATAACGACGATTAAATTCCACTGTAGGTGACGAAGGATCAGTTCATTGAGCTGGCAAGAAAATCAGGCAAGTTTGACGAGGCGAGCCTGGAATTTCAGAAAAGAATTCTAAAGTCGTCAGGCTTAGGAGACGAGACCTATATTCCAAAAGCAATAATGTCACAAGAGAATTGTGCAACCATGAAGGAAGGTCGTGCTGAAGCATCAACAGTAATGTTTGGTGCACTTGATGAGCTCTTTGAAAAAACCAGGGTCCGTCCAAAGGATGTTGGGATCCTGGTAGTGAACTGCAGCATTTTTAACCCAACCCCATCACTCTCTGCCATGATTATCAATCGCTACAAGATGAGGGGTAACATTTTAAGCTTTAATCTTGGTGGAATGGGGTGCAGTGCTGGGATTATAGCGGTGGACTTAGCCCGTGACATGTTGCAAGCTAACCCAAATAATTATGCTGTGGTGGTTAGTACTGAGATGGTGGGCTATAACTGGTATCCAGGACGAGACCGTTCTATGCTTATCCCTAATTGTTATTTTAGGATGGGTTGCTCCGCCGTACTCTTGTCTAACCGCCGCCGTGACTTTCGCCGTGCCAAGTACCGCCTTGAACATATTGTCCGGACCCATAAAGGCGCTGATGATCGTAGTTTCAGGTTTGCTTGTTTTGCCTATTTTAATCAACTGCCTTTTCATTTCATGCATTGATCCTTCATGAAGGAGTCATGATAACTTTTAGATAACTTAGGTGGTGGACGTAGTTTACAGAAACCTGATGATTAATAATTATGAGCTCATCGTCGATTGTTTTGACACGTGTTAACTGTTAGGGATCCAATTGAAGAAAAAATTTGCTTGCGGAGTTAATCCAGAATGAGTATATAAATAAGGGACTAAATTAAAGTCTCCCCGTATATTGAATGCTATTAGTATTTCTCATTCTTGAATGGTTTTTAACAATTGCCGTCCGAGGGGGCACAATTTTTTGAACAGTTCAGAGAAATTTTTCAACGTTGAAAGTAACGCATGGGCGTAGCAATGACTACGATTTGGCTATAAGTGGCACATTTTTTGGGTTAGACCGAAAAATAGATCAAACCCATTGCAGGTCACATTAGGGAGGTGTTAGTCTAGTTTTTTTTTTTTTAAATAAATAAATTATTTCTTTTAGTTTTAAGAAACAAGCCCGCTTGTTTTAAAATCTAATTACTTAATTTTTCTATTATTATTGAAAACGTTTAATTTAATATTTTTTTAGTAAATTATAAATTAGTCCATCTAATTAAAAAAAGGATTTAATTAGTTAAAAAAAACTAATAATTTAGTCCCACATCATTAAATTTTTACCAAATCTGTCTAATTAACATTTAACATCTAAAATATCTTTTAATATATATATATTTTGGTGCTTGAGGAGAGAGAAAGAGCATGAAAATTAATAAAATGAAAAATAGAAATTTGAGGAGAAAAATTATTTTGGTGTTTGAGAAAAGAGAAACAGAAGAGACGTGTGTGAAATGGAAAAATAATATATATAAAAAAGGGCAATTTGAAAAAAAAATATTACAATAAAAACATCTCATCATCACTTTACAAAAAAATGATGAAAAAAATTAAGTTATTGATAAAATTAAAATATGAAAGATTAAATAATTAGTTTTCGAAACGAGAAAAACCAATTAATTTCTTTCTTAAAACAAGAGAGATTAATTTATAATTTACTATCCGTACTATCTATTTTTTAAAATAAAAAAGAAAATAAATTAAAAAAAACTACACAAAATAAACATAAATAACTAAATAATTAGTTTTAAAAAATTAAATAATAAATTAATTCATTTCTCAAATCTAAAGAGAATAATTTATAATTGATTCCTCATTCGAAGTGTCCATATAGTTAGAGAAAATAGCACAGCAATAATAAAGCAGGTTAAGTTGATGAAGTCAATTTAGATTATTGGTTTTTTTTTTTTTTTAATCCGCAACTGTTCAATTAATTGCTTGGGACCGTCCCAAGGGATTGCTTGAAATTTTTAGGTATCCTTTTGTTTTCACGACAAATGTGTTTCATTGAGGTGGCCCCTAACTTATTACAGCTGCCATTAAGTGCCTTACGGGACAGAGATGGACCTCTTTCACAGCTGTTTTAGAAGCGGCAACAATTGAGGACCATTATATTTGACATGACCTAGGTTTAATGGTTTGTGCCTTGGAATTTGGGGCCTAGCATCCCAATGGATCAATGGACTATTTTGTTCTGCAAAAGTGGGTGCCATAGGGCAGAAGGATGGGCATACATTTTCCCCCAACTTAGGAAAATTCTAATATTTCATTTTAGTTCTTATATATATATATATATCAAATAAGTGAATTCTCAATCTTACGAAAGTAATTCAATTCAATTCACTTATTTAATATTTATTTCAAATAACCTTTAAAAAAAAAACAAGACTAAGTGATTTTCAACTGCCATGGACAAAAATTAATTTGTTGGTCGATTTTTGTCTATGCCACTCAATATCATTAGGTGTATTTACCAAGAGGAAGATGAACAAAAATTCAAGGGACTAAAAGTCAGCAAAGATCTCGTAGAAATAGGAGGTGAAGCACTAAAAACTAACATCACCACACTAGGCCCTCTGGTGCTCCCCTTCTCAGAGCAGCTCCTCTTCTTTGCTACGCTGGTTTGGAGGCATTTATTTGGCAACGACAATGGATCCCCATCATCACCACCCTCAAAGCCTTACATTCCAGACTACAAGCTTGCATTTGAGCACTTCTGTGTCCATGCAGCCAGCAAGACGGTGCTCGACGAGCTGCAAAGAAATCTTGGACTGAGTGACAAGAACGTTGAGGCATCAAGAATGACACTACATAGGTTTGGCAACACTTCTAGTAGTAGTGTTTGGTATGAGTTGGCATACTTGGAAGCAAAGGAAAGGGTGAAGAGAGGAGACAGGGTTTGGCAAATTGCTTTCGGGTCTGGGTTCAAGTGCAACAGTGTGGTTTGGAGGTCCATGAGGCGTGTGAGAAAGCCTTCTAAGAATAATCCATGGCTTGATTCCATTGACAGATACCCTGTGCCTTTGTAGGCTGTAGGGCGTGCATGCATTGGATACCTATCACTACCGGACTCACCCAAACTGGGGACATTAGGCATTTTGGCATATCCTATGGTTTGGTGGTTCTTTTTATGAACTTAAAGTTGATGAATTTAAAGTCTCTATCTAGTCTATAGTATGACATTTATTTAAGTACGTGTTTCTTCAAGTTCTAGATTTGAGTTAAAACAGAAGTTCCAGTAGAGGTATCACTGGGGGCATCCTCAAATTATAATTTTAGTACAATCTATTTGGAGCTTTGATTGCAAGTCGTGCAAAATTATTATTATTATTATTATTATTTGGTTGTAAAATCCTCATATATTACTACCATTCAGATAATGGCTGGTGTAATTGACTCAAGCCTATTAATGAAAGCATATCTTAATTATATATATATATATATATATATATATATATATTGTTTAGATCTTGCTTTCAACAATTCCAACCTTAAGTGACTATCTTTATAAACATTGAACTGCTGGATTGGTCTTTTAACTATAATGCCATGCTTGCCACCACATGCTCTTTGTCAAACTATGAAACAAATGTGCTTTTGGCACGCCAGTATCTTGACACTGAAAACTCATTTTGGTTAGGAAGGAAATTGCTTGGAGCAAAATGCAGGAGGCTGTTACAAAACAGCAGCAGAAGTCGTGGGAGACTTCAAGTAACAGAGTAGTGCTCTTTTCTATATAAAGTCTTAATCCGTGTCTACGAAAATACTATACTACCATTTTTCGCCAAGATCAGGACCTCCAATCTTTAAATTTGATTAAGCCTACATACCCTTTTTATGAACTTTTTAAAAATACAAGCATCAACTCCAACACATGGAACCAAGATCAGGACCTGCAATCTTTAAATTTGATTGAGCCGACATAACCTTTTATGAACTTTTTAAAAAATACAAGCATCAGCTCCAATACATGGAACTTTTACTGCATCAAATTCTCACTTAACGACTCCAAATATTTCTTAAACTAATTTCTAACATCCTTATATTCAAGTTTCACCTCCATGATTTAAATGCTTCAATGTGATAGAAATCAGAAAATAATTGAGTTTGAAATAAATTAACCAAGGATGCAAATGTACTAACCATATTTGATCTATCCCTGTAACCAACAGACTTGTCCAACCCTTCTCTTGACCAAAACGCAAGCTTAAACAAACTGAAAAGGAACGGGAAAGAAAAATTGCTCAAAGAGTTTACTGGAACCATGCCCTTCAAATACTCCATAATCTTGGATCACACCAAGAGCACTGCTTAACCTCCATCTTATATCCTAGTATAAATATACTAGAGCACCAAAACCTTTACCTCCAGCTACAAGTAACACAATCTCATTTTCTTCTCTGACAAAGAAACAACTTAATTGCATTCCACAATCCCCTCATGAGCCTAATAACTTTGCTAGTGCTACTATTTCTAAGTTTGTCAGCACATGCAACTGATCAATCAAGGAGAGATTCTGCATGCTCCAAAGAAAGTGTTCGCCAAGTTACTAAGGATGTCCTCACCCTAAGCATTAGAGAAATTCGCGACACGAGAAAATTTGTCCAGTCAATTCCAAAGCTTAAAAGCATTCAAGAAAAAGACTCGAAAGAGCTTCTTGATTGCGTGGTGGGTTTAATTGATTGTGTAAGTGATATTCACAGCATTCTTAATAGAATGCAGCATTTAAAGGCCAATCTCATCAACTCGGATACAAATTCCCTGAGGGGCATGCTAAGTCGGGTGTTGGGCTTCAACCAAATTTGCAACTTGGCTTCAAAAGGTGTTGATGGGATAATCGTGACAATGTGGGATCGGAAATTGGTAGACACTGTAATGTTGATTAATAATGCGGTAAATGTGGCTTCTAAGTTTCAACTTGAAACTACAGCTACAGTGAATCCTTAAACTCTACTGGTTTTCAGTATTAAATAAGCTGCTACATGTGCATATTGCGGTGGGTTTTCAAATGCATGTTTGTCTTCAACATTGACTTGATAATAAATGAAGTAGAAGGATGAAATATATGTGAAGTGTACTATCAAGTATCAAAATAACACTTCAGCAGGTTCCTAGTCCCAAGTGTTAAAAGTGGCTTGTCACTGCAATATTCGAAACCCAGTAGAGAGAGAGAGAGAGAGAGAGAGAGAGAGAGAGAGAGAGAGAGAGAGCAAGCAATCAATCGACCAGCAAAGTTAGATGATTCTCGGTCCCACTTCAGGATCAGTTTATGACCTTTCATGGCGTCCAAACATATAAAAATATTACTACTAGCCTCTGCCTAAGAAGCTGCAATATTGTCATAATAAAACACTCCAAAATCACACTCACATAACATTGGGTAAGCTTGTGCCTCAACCACCGCTCAGTGCGTTGTTTTTTAACCTTAAACGAGTTACCAAAATTACCTGAAGTGAATGCAGATTTTCAGGATAGAAAAAGCCTGAATAGGCATTGACTTCCCATCACAAAAATAATCAATTACTTTGTTTAGTAGTAGTTAAAAACAGATGACATTAAAACTAGAAAACTAATCACGAGCCCAAATTAAAACTTATGACAGAATGACACTTTTTTTAAAGTTCAAACTATTATACACAAACATGTCAAATGTACATCAGAATTCTATGAATTTTCACAAGAAAGCAAACGTCTTTCTTAGCATTCACGTATATTTTCAAATTCAGGTCACACTGTTAAAGCTGTTTTGGATGCAAGAAGGATAAGCTCTTGCCTGTGATAGGCACTACGGAGTTTTCTATACTTCTGCACAAAAGCTCCAAGATCTATCTCTCTATCAAGAAGCTGTCTATGCAGGGTCTCAGATTCCTCCTCTATCTTATTTGCTGCCTCTGCAAACGAGACATGTCTTTTAAATCAAACATGTGTTTCATGTACCATCTAACTAGAAGTTTAAAACTTAAAATGGAGTAAGTTTAAAGTATACCTTGAAGCTTTTGGAGGAGAGAGGCAGGAGAGCAGGACCTCAACAACACATCTTTCTGTCTTTCCAGATCATTTAGTTTCTCCTGAGCAACAGCTAGCTCAATCGTCCTTACTATCCTGCACTGAGCCCACGAAAACGGAAGAGTGGTTTCAAATTCAACACATTACATTAACCAAGCGAGTAAAGCAATGAAACAAAATTTTAAACCCCCACTTGATTTCTTAGCTCCATTATGCGTGGCTCCTTCTCCAGGTTATCTCCTACATATCAAAAACGTTAATTTGGCATCTGTCTATTCATACATAGGCTCAACAACTTAACAATCTAAGCAAAATAAATCCAAGAACTTACTGGCAAGCTGCACAGTTTCTTTCCGAAGCTCATCTCTAATCTGATAGGAACATAAAAAGATGTAGTCACAAAGAAAACTTAAACTTCCCAATACACAACAGGAAGATTGGTCCTTTTTTTCTTTTTTCTCCTTGCAAGACTAAAAATACAGGACAAGAGTAAGTTTTTGTTTCACAAATGCTTTTATGGAACATAAAAAACACGACATTTCATACAATAATGGTTTTACTGCAGCTAAAAAAAGCATGAAAGTAACCATTCATGCAGAAAACAATAATTCAGGTCATTTCCTATGATCTAATGAAGGTATAAGTGCTTGCTTGAGCATGAGCACTGCATGCATTTGTTTTGTTTGTGCCTGGACATTTTAATGTAACAAGAACAGTCTCAAAAGGTTTAACATTCTGCAAAGTGTATGATAAGGACAGACAAGATTATTCTTTGCACGACATAGTCATCTTTAATTTTGGTCCTACAGGAAGTATGGGGAACAGAATCTATTAGCTTCTACCACTGTGATTAATTGAATTATCAAGCTAGAGCAAGTGAGAGCAGGAATTAAAACTAAGATATAAACAACAAGAGAGAACTGCAGAAAATTTGGATGATACATGGATAAAGGGAACTGTGATAAATTTACAATAAGAATTTGGCTTGGTTCGTATGTAGACATATTCAACCATTTAAACGGGGGAGACGCTTTACTGGAGATAAAAAGTGGACTTGAAGAGAAATTGAAACTCACTAATTTTTCTTTTTCCCTCCATTTCTCCGCTCATATGAGTATACAAACAAAAGAAACTGTTAAAAGTTTTGCTCCAAATCTCCTAATTCAAACAATGTCAGAGAATGCAAAAATCCAAAACCCTTGATGAAAAACAAAGTAATATGTGCCTGCATCTATTTGCCAATTTCATTATTAGTTCTTAGAACTTGCCAAGCAAGAACACAACAAACTAGGTTAAGCTTTTTCCAGTATTAAAATTCCATCTTATTGCCAATTCCCACTTCTTTCATTTATGCTCCAGATCATGAAAGAACAATGAATTCTCAAAGGCAACTGAGATCTCTAGATGCATAAACTATGATTCTAGCAAGATGGTAGTATCACAAATTTCTAGGCTTTTCTGATTTGACAAACCAAATTTCTTTAACCTCTTATGATTATAATTCAAATTCATGAAAAAAAAAAAAGGCAATTTAAGATCAAGAGTGCTCAAAATAAATCATACAGCAAAAGAAGAAGAAAAAGAAACACATAAAATTTCTCAATTTTATGAACGTGCATAAAGAAAAGATAAAAAAAGGTTACAACTTACAATGTTTTGAATTTTAACCTGATCAAGGGAAAGTAATAATTGACTGTATGCATCCTCATCAGACAATAGATTCTGTAGCTCATCAACACTAGACATATTTTGAAAGAAAACAAGAAAGTGATTAGAAAGTGTAAGTAAATCATGACATTGAGTAATACAGTCAGAGTCAAGATTCCCAAGCTACAGAGACAAAACTATCTATTTTGATAAGCAAGATTTGAAGCGTATCTTTATATATAGGATAAGAACTAGCAGTATTTACAAAAAAAGGTCAATATCCACTTTCATTTTTAATTTTGACAAATACTTGACTACTACAAAGACGATTATTTATCAAAGCACCACGTTTGCATGCAGCAGCAAGTGACATTACGAACCAAAGTTCCAAAGTAGAGTAAGAATTTAGGAGAAATTAAAATCCTTAAACTAGCAAAAAGTGTTATGCTGATATTAAACTAATACCTCTAGATATTTAGCTACAAAACATGAAAGTTTTCAACAAAATATTAAACAACCGCATGCAGTGCACAGACAACACTGTTACTGCCAAGTTTTCATAGATCTAATTTTAATGATAATAAAAAAGTCATGGTTAAGGAGGACACGAAGTGCAATTTGCTCCTTGTTAACTAGATCATACCCAAAGTCTATCAGATTTTTAGTTTATGCAATGCTATCGTTGTCTCTTTGGAAAAGGCCTCATAAGTGCAAAGTTTCTGCAACAATACGACAACCATAAACCATATGCACTTTGTACTACACACAACTCACCTTTTGCCCTTCAGAATAGAAATAATGGCAGCTACTTCAGCAGGTGAATCATGCGAAGGAGAGAAACTGTAGTTACTTGAAGAGCTAATGCTGCTACTAGTGGTTTCAGGAATAGACGAAACAGAGCTAACAACAGATGGAGGATATCGAGACTGTGAAGTATCATCTTGTTGCTCCGGAGAACCCCTATAGGCAAACCGTATTAAGATTCACACAATCTCAACAAGTAGCAGCAATAACCTAACATTTTGGCATACTTGAAAGCATAATCAAACATCATTTCAATTACATCAGTCTCATAAATTTGCTTCAAACAGATTTCCAATCAATTTTCTTTTAGTTAAAAAATAAAATTGCATAAATAGAAAGACGTCAATAATTCAGAGTGGTTTAATTTAACAAATTTTTAATGAAAACCACATAATCAATCAAGCATGCATGCAAAGATGTATAAACTGGAATCTGATCTTAAGAAATTGAAGAAACACGCGATTAATTAATGAATCAAAAGAGTAAGAATCCCTAATTTTGTTGGTTTAAAGAGAGAAACACCATACCAGAACTTGAACATTGTTTCAAGTTTAATCTACCGTCGATCAATTTAAAGAATCGTATCGGAGCTCTCTAATTTACTGTTCAATAAAAAAATCAAATCAAACTGAAGCAAACGATTAAATAGCAGGAAAAGAAACTGGCGGGCGCTTTCACTGGAGGTTGGTGCGTACATTGGCGCTTTCACAAGAGTTTGCTTTCAAGTTATTTTATTTTATTTACTTCGCGTGCGTGGCATGGTTTTATTGGTTAAAACGCCCAATTCTTGGCTCAAGAGTAACTGCCCCCTTTTCCCAATCAGCCGGGAATAATCTCATAGTCAAGGAGAAGAGGGAAACACACAAACAAATTCTGGATAATTTTAGCCCCTTATGTTCAAAATGATCTATTTGAATCCCTAAACAGTAGGGATGGCAATGGAATGAGGTGTCCCCGCCCTGTGCCTCGTGCTGGACAGAATTTCTCTATCATTTTCGTTCCAAATGTGACAAAGGCGGAGCAGGACCCGATCAAATTGTTTTTTTTAAAGGTAAAAAAGTGGGATAGACACTCCTTGTCTCGTGCCTCTTTCGAAATGTATTTTAGGTATCATCTTCATCTCAAACAGAGTGGAGTGAAGTGGAGCGACATCGAAACGAATCAGATTGTCACTCCTACTATACAGTAACACATTATATGAACTAATGCTAAAAAAGCTTTCTGAGTATATTTATCTCTTGTTTAAGGATCAAAAGGGACTTTTTTAAACAAAAGGAATTAACGGATGCTTTATATTTCATTCACAGCCATAGCCCATAGGTGCTTGAACCCAACTTCACCTAGCAGCTTGCAAATTATAAAACTTGAGGAAAAAATTGGACGATCTATTTGGTAGTTGTTGATATTATCAGGATGTTGGACAATTTATTTACATGATCCATTGAATTACGATTGGCAGACAACTCCATGCGTCTACAATAACTCTTTGAGAATCGCTCATGTTTAAATAGTGTATGGATTTTATCATATCAAGCTTAAATGAATGAGTTCGTACTTCCCGCTGTTTTCTTACAAGAGCTAATCACAAAAATATAATTGTCCAGCAGGGGATGAATCCATTGATTCCGAGCATGACTTCTGAGGGGTAAATTAACTAAGACAAATTTGTTATACAAGTTGATGGTTGAAGTTTGGCTAAGGCTAAAAACAAGCTTGAACAAACAGCTATAGATATCCCAAAAGCATGAAGAGAACCACCCCCGTGATGCCAGAGACACTACATTTCCAAGTGGGGCATGCAATATATCCACCGCAATGACGACATTTCTGAGGAGATTTTGGATGGAATTATTGGAGGAGCAAGAAGTACCGGTTTTTTAGAAACTTTAAGCACTTATAATGTCTAATATCAGAACCCTAAGAAATATAGTGGTTGCAGAAACCGTGAACAAAGAGGCTGAAGTTTAAATTGTGGCAGAATAATGTGCAGAGACTTAAAATAGACTGGAAGCTAAAAGTTTGCTTGCTTAACAAATACCTACTTCCACCATATCCTTTCAACAAAATCATACGAATGTGCCCAGACTTTTCACCGTAGAGAGTAAAACAGAAGGCAAAATCGTAAACAATATTGGACAATGAAGGGCAGGTAGAGATAAAGAGCTGTAAGCTGCCATTTTACTCACAACTGAGATTGCTACTAGAACATGCAGCAGAGGGACTATTTTGATATAATTATACAAAGATGTGCATCTCTTCGGAAACGTTGAAAAGAGATATGATTTGTAAGAACTGCATAAATATTTCCATATGATTAAGCAGCTGAATAAGGAGAAAAACATACTCCTCGAGTACATTATTTTTCTTCATGGCCTGCAAGTGCCAACCTTAACATCTTCAATTGCAAGCCTTATTGAATCTCAAGGCTGCTAAAAGACCACCAAATAAAAAGATTGATGGATGGAAAAAAAAAAAAAAGGGAAGAAAATATCCAAAGATTTGATTAACAAAAAATAATCAAAATCCTTGTCAAGCTAGCCACTCCCCATCAAGTCCTTCAATTTCTCCAATGTCCATGCTGTACATCACAAAACCAAACAAAAACATATAATCAGTGAAATCATCAGCCACCAACAACTTTTGTACTTGCATGGAATAATATAATCTTTCTTTCAGCACACAACAACTAGTTGGTTAATCCCCAAAAAGAAGTAGAAAAAAATTGCGAGCTGATTGAAGCCTATAAAGTAAAGCCCATGATCATCAAATATTGGCTACCATGGGCTCTATGACCACTCTGACTCGGTTCAGAGGTCCTCTGCAACCAATTAATAAAATTATAAATTTGAATGAAGATAAGAAAAGAAAGAACCTAAACTTCAGAAGTTTCTTGCTGCAAATCTGAAGCCACACCAATCAACCTCTTAACTGATTTGTGTACGGTTCGGGGTTCAAGCAAATATTTATTGATCTAAAACCAAATTCAGTTTATGAAACTCCTTCTCTGAATTCAACAAAGCCTCTTAATTCATTTAATGACAAGAAAATCATCTACTGTGGGACAACATACATGAAACAGAAAACATTTCCTCATTATTTATTTACTTACCAAGTGTTTTTCTTTTAAATATTAAAATTTTGGATTCTTACCAAGGCAAGGCAGGATCACGGAAATAGTCTTGGGAGCAGTGATCATTGAAATGTTGTTGCAAACAGCCATCATTTGCATTCAACCAGGCTGGGAATTCCATGACCTGTTCAAAAGGATGGCAGCCATCATCCTCTGTCTTTACTTCAGGATCAAGCTCCATAGTTTTCATGAACTTGAACCACCATGCTGATGTTACCAAATTCATGGTATCATTCCATTCCATTTGATGTTTTTCTCCAATCGATCTGATCTCTGCCATCTCCTCATCATCCATCACTTGATGTAAGCCGTCTCCACTGTAAGAGTCAGTTACATCAAATGCTGCAGGTGGAACTCCTTCACATGTTTTTGTAACTGAAGGAATCTCTTCGTTGGCAAAGGAAGAAGAAGGAAAAGAAGACGATGAAGGAGATGAGGATGAGTGCACCGATGGTGGGTTGTCGCTGTTGTGGTAAAGAGTGGTATCTATGTTGTTAAAATCATGAAAATTGAGGTTTAGGCCTAAGGTTTGGTTAGGAAGGGGAAAATTGAGGTTTTCAGCGATAGTTGGAGCACGAATTGACGAATTAGGCCAGGAAAACGGGTATGGAGGAGGAGGACAAGGAGGAGGAGTGAAAGGTGTGTAGGAAAAGTTGTCTAGATAATTAGAGAAATCGGTAGTGTTTGATGGGTATATTCTTGGATTTCTCCTAGATTTTATTTTTCCTTCTTGTTCAAAACACAGAGGGGGTGAAAGCTGCACGGGCAGCGATGATGGTTGTTGTTGTTGCTGCTGCTCTTCTTCTTGTTGATTTTTCTGTTGATGTTGTTGTTGTTCATTGGCTTGTTTCATAGCTGCCCTGTGAAACTTTAGAGCAGTGACAATCTCTCTTCTAGCCTCCGCCATGTTAAGAAGCCTTTCTTGGTAAGGCCTACTGGTATGCAGTCTCCTCCTAACCTGTTTTTTGTGTTGTTGAGGTTGTTGGGGTTGCTGGTTTTGTTGGTTTTGTTGGTTTTCACTTAAACCTTCACTAAAATTGGCCATATTTTGGCCAGAGAAACCATCACTATCAGCAGAGCTATGGTCTTTGGGATTCATGGGATCTTTGGTTCTTGATGAGGTTAATTGTTTCACAAGGCTACGTATATAAGCACCAGAGAGATGAGGCTCTTCCTTCAGCTTACTAAGTTTATTAATTTCCATTCCTTCTTTAGTTTCCTGCTTAGAGGATCTACCCCTCATCACTCTTTATCTCTGTCTCTCTCTTTCTTTTTCAACTTAGGAATGTAGAAAGAAAGTGCGGGTCGGAAGAATCATAAGGACTTTTTTTTTTTCTATATTCTGAGGGACAAAAGTACACAATGCAGAGAAAGGCAGAGGCTGATCCGAAGTACTAGTCCGAAGGGCCTCATGGGTGTTATAAATACTAGTTAGGGACTGTCTAGGGTTTTTAAAAACTTTTGGATTTTTCCCTGATTTGGCAAACCACATTTCTTACAGTTTTAATACCCGCCCTTAAATGAGCAGTTAGGGTTTTGCACTCCTAGACTAACCTTAATCACAACTACAAAACTCTCCATTCCTGCTCCTGGGGTGAAATGAAATGCCACCTTTCCCCATCCAAAAGGAAATAACATCACCACCTTCAAGCCCAAAATATCAGTGCCGAGAAGATTTCTATAATCCTAGACTTTTGTGTCCTATCAATAGTGAAAGGGATCAAGAAAAGCAGTAGAAGTATCGAATTCAATAATAATATAACTTTAGAACATATAGAAACTGACAAAAAAAGAGGAATATAACTTCAATAAACCAAACTAGTAAAGCAAACACTCTAAACTTTGTCTCCAGCCATGATTCCTCTCATGGTTCTCCAAGATCTTTATGGAAAAGAAGTATTCTAAAGCTAGATTATCTAACATTGTTTCAGCAATGCGTGAAATTACAATGACGGAACGAAAACATTCAAAGGTTAGAGTAAGAAAGTACTCATCATGTAAAAGTAACAAGTGATTCCAGGTAGGAGATAGGAAATGCATTAAAGATTGACTCTTAGATAGATTGAGAAGCAGGGTTGTTTTACTAATTAGGAGGTTCTTCAGGTTACAATTTCCTGATTTTCTAGTGGTAATTCATAGGTAGAGGGCATTTTAGGCATGATGAATGGGTATTCTGGTATCTTGTCTGAATGTACTATGGGACCAGACTCATAAAACGTCAGCAAAAGCCTATATAAAGACTGACAGAAGAATCTCCATTACTGTTGTAACCTTCTCTTTTCATTTCCTTTTTTTAGGAGGAAAAACAAAGGAGAAAATTCCAATTCTTCTGTTTAAAACAAATTGCTCAACATGATTTGAGTCTGTTCATTTGAAACAGAGAACTTGGACCTTTTGTAAAGGCATTCCACAGGATGTTAAAGACAAAAATGCTCCATACCATCCTCTTTTCTTTCCTTTTTATATTATTTCCCTTTCTTGCTATCTTTTTTACTACATTTTTTTTTTTTTTCACTTCAAGTTTTCACACTCTAATTGGAGGTGGCAGACCCAGAGGCATGGCTTCTGTGTCTTTTGGCAGAGTTTTCAGGCAGCAATAACAGTGAAAATAAAACCTAGAGAAAAGAATTTATTACTGCTGTAAATATAAACAGATCAGCATCCACTGCTCGGGAAGGAGAAAGCAGTTATGTTTAGAACTAACATCTAAATTTTATATTCGAATTTGCAACTGACATTGCTTGTTCACAAGGATCAATTGTTGTGCATAGAGGGAGCAAATATATCATTTTATCCAAAAGATAATAGTAATTAAACAATCCCCAAAAAAGGGAGAAACCGTTCCTAAATTTTGTAACGAGACACACCCACATATTATTAATCCAAGCATGTCTGGTTAGAGTCAAAACAACTTAAACTTCATCCCATACTAGAGTTGAACAACGAGCATGGACTGTATTAGTTTGGTGTTAAAGCTTATTTGTCTCTCCATTGATGTTTGCTTAGGTCTGTAAAGAACTACTAGAAAGAAATTAAGCTGCTGTCTACCGATTTTGGACAGGACTAAAAAATCAAGCTATGAAATGAAATAAAATATAAGTCCCCCTCCCCCAATCATTCTCAAGTCATTACTCCCATTAAAATATAGCTCAAAGGACATCATTTTTCCAAATATGCTCACTCCGAGCATTTTTGCCAGACATAATCTATAACCATCAAGAACAATAAAAAAATCGCATGGCTCAAGTCTCTGGTGGGGTGTCAATAGAATAGCAAATGATAAACTCTTGTTTGCATTCTAAAGCCATCCTACACCATTACATCTACAGCAACCATCTGTACAACTACACCGCTGATAGAAAGCCACAACATGCACCTCTTTACTCGGCTTTCGGCAACAGTATGTTCCACATTAAAGATGCATAACTAGCAGCAGAACACACGTGTGACAAGTGCCAATAACTAGACTAATAAGATCATTTTTTTTTTTAATCTTTCAATTTACCATTTTCTTAATTCTACTTGATGGTCCTTAAAAAGTAAAAAAAAAACGAGATCTCTAGTTACCATATTTATAAATCATTGAAATTTATTTGCACCTCTCTTTTCAATTCCTTATCTCAAAAACCATCTCTACCTCCCCTACTAGATTTATTTTTATTTTCCTTCTTTCTTTTTTCACTCGTATTAATCTATATAATTACCTAAAGATGAATAAGGATCCCTAAACCAATCCAACATAAGATTTCATGATCTCTTTATATAATACTAAAATACTTTTGATTGGACAAGCAGAGAATTAGACTTGTGTTATTGTTACAAAATCAACAATCTAAAGTACTATCTTAATTCCTGGGGGGGGGGGGGGAGGTTTTACACGTTAAAGTTAAACATCTATTACAATTTACGGATTAACATTCGATTTTAAATCTAGATTAAGTAGTACTAGCTCATTTGTGTGATGAAAACTGTTGTGTGTTCACCACACCACTGCTAGGAGAGGCAAAGTAGTCACTCCTTTCCCTTTAGTCCACAAAAGCTCTTGATAGTTTGTGAGAAACTCTCTCTTTTAATCCACAGATATGCCGAGATTGCTGTATTGACTACTACAGGACAAAGCCAAATGGCTTTTTGAAGCTTATTTTTGCTCAATGTTTATTTCCAAATTCTTCCAAAAAGAGGTCTACGTATGCATGTACGTATGCAAATATCAATTGCACTTTGCAATTGACTAAAAACTAAATCTAATCCTCTCATTATTTATTCAAAGCTAGATGTTTACCAAACTCTGAAATTGCTAGATGACTTTTTACACATCAAAGCCAAATGGCCTGTATAGTTCGTTTTTGTTCAATGGTTATCTTCAAACTCTTCCGAATTGGGTCTAATGTGTATGGACATGGGCTATCACTGCACCTTGCAACTGACCAATCTATATCTAACTCCTCTCTCTTTTGATGCCCCAATTCATGAGAAAAGATCAACCTTTTTAGCCTTACCGCCAGCCACACTATTTGACTCACTATATGTGACAAATCGTGACCTAAGCAAACCATGTTCATGAAAATAAGAGCCAAAATGAATGACTTCATTACTAAAATTCAAAACCCAACAAAACCCTAAATCCAGCAAGTTAAGTTTAAAGACAAGATTTATGAACACAAATACCAGTATTAAGTCATCAATAACATATATATATATATATATATATATGAGAGAGAGAAAAGCATTCAAGTTGCAATGTGTGTCTATGAGCTTAACTTGCATATCTGAACATGCAGAAATAGGATAAAATTCTAGAATATAATAGAATAATAGAAATAATAACAAGTAGATATATACGAAGGAAGAAAGAGAAAGAGAAAGAGAAACAGGCCTCTTCTTTTTTGTATATCAGTGGATCGAGTGGATAAAGATTGGCATATGGCATTGCTGCTGCTTTGCTTTTGGCCAAAAAAAAAAAAAACACAGCTTCCAGTAGCCCACCAATCGCTTCACGCACATTTAAACACAACCACATCCAAATACTTCTAATTAAAACACTGCAGACCCCATTTACCATAACCCCATTAGGCCATTACACACACCCTTTTCTCTCTCTCCATTTCTTGTGACTATAACTTCACCTTTGGATTCCATTCACACCGCAACCAAACCAGACCACCAATGTGTTTTAAAAATATTGAAGAAACCCCTCAATTTTATCCTTTTTTTATTTAGGGGATAAAATCCAACTTTTCGTTTTCTTGTATTAATTCAGTTCCTCAGACTTTGCAGGCCTGTTGGCCTTTCTTCGTAACTGTGTGTGCGGTGAGGTCCTTTCCTGTACCCTAGTAGTCGACTGCTTCTGTAATTTACCCCACAAGAATTAGAATTACTAATTTATTTCTGTACAAAATGATAGAAGGGGGACAGCTGGAATGAGGCAGGAATAGTAATTCTTGGTACCCTTTCAATTTATTGACTTAATTCTCCTGCTAACTTTTTTTTTTTTTCTTAAGCATTTAGAATAATGGGATTTGATACATTCATATATTTTTTTAAAAAACTATTTTATGGAATATTTTAGGCTAGAGCTTGAATGACAATACGAAATATAAATTCACTTATCAATAATATGCTCGTTTCCAAATTTTCCTTTTGGGTCGTGCTAGAATTTGTGTATTTAAAAGAAACATTTTACCTATAAGAAAAATAATCACACTTCGTGGAAGAAAGTTAAAAGATTATACGTGAGAAATTTATTAGGATCATATCATATTTTTTGCCAGTTTCGTATACCGAACTTAGTACATCTCTCCAATTGAAAATCATTAAGGTTTGTGTATCCACAAGACACATATTCTACCCCAACAAAGTCCTATGAATTGATTCATACATTAAAAAAAAAAAAATCATATTATTAGATGTTAAAGTATTACGTACAATTATGAATATTTAAGTTAATGAATTATGGCTCAATCAGTGTTAATATTCTTTTCTTCTTCTTTTTTTTTTCTTTTGGAAAAATCGAATTCCAACCTCTCTTTCGTTAAAAGAAATTTTCTTAGAATTATGGTTGTTTAATCCTTTTATTTCACGAATTGACACCCTGTCTTTTAAGTGATAAAATTTTCTTTGAATTATTAAAAAAATTTAATAGATAGTTGTTGTTCAGTAATTGGTAATGGAGAGAAATAAATCGGCAGTTGCGTTGGCTGGGCTCTAGGTATTTGGCGTTTCGTTGCAGGCAGAAGAGAGGCAGAGTGAATCAAAGTTTACAACTGTGAGTAGGAAGGTCAATATGTGGAGGGTCATTTCCTTGCTTCCCCAATCGATTGACAAGGGTTTGAAGAGGGGGTGGGACCGCCTGCAAAGGTACAGACGGACATGATGTGACGGGTCATAATCAAACGGCTCATTTCCACTTGAGGGTGGTGCTGACTGCTGACAGCAATTGCCACGTGAGCAAACCTTTAAGGCTCCAATCAAAACTTGGCTGCCACGTGGGAACCTCGGATAGGGACAATAAGGAGGCAGCACTTGTTCCTGTCCACCGCCGAAAAAAGCCTGCCACCCTTCAATCAATATCCCCATTATACGTTCCTCTCCTCTTCTTTAACGTCAAACTTTCTTTTTTTGTTTTTTCCAATTGTAGGAGTATTTTCGGATGAGCATTGCACACTGTGAAAATAATATTTTTTTTTTGGTCTGTACATAAAAAATGGTTTTTCTTAAAATATGCTGTATGATGATACGAAAAATAGATCTATTCCATCGGCTAGACCAATCCATCCCAAGGTAAAATGCAGTGTAGTTTTCTATAAAGATGGCCAAATATAGACGGTGGACTGTGGTGTTCCTTAATTAGCTTAGCTAGCTAGGTAGGTACTTCAAATTCAATGTGACTGTGGTGACATATTTGTTAGTGTTGAAAAATAAAGAAGTCTTCAATTCTTCAACTTCCTCGTTACAACATGATATGGTGAAATTAAATTTGCATCATTTATTGAGATTGAATTAGCCAAGATAGAAGAAGGGTCTTGAGTCTGAGAAGATCCATATATATACATGCAGGCAGCCCGCCCCTTACTCTGTTCCCCTCTACCAAAATGTAAGGTCATTTTCCGCTATTAGTGGGGGTGGCGCTGGGACCATTGTAGTATGTTTAATCTGCCACCAACAACAGACACTACCACATACTACTACTATACGGTACACAAATTTTTGAGAGAGATGTGTCACAGGCTATTATTCTAGAAGGTGAGAAGGTACGTAACATCGAAGGATCCCAGGCCTTAACTATGGTTATGGTTTCCGATTTTTTGAACGACAAGTTGCGACCAATAAAAACCAAGGAAAACCAATCTTTCCCTTCTCTGGTGACTGCTCTATCTCTACCCCACCACACCACACCACACCCCTCCCCTTAACACCGCAAGGCATGCAAACAGCAAGTGGACCGTGACCCGCTAGAAGCAATAGGTGCAGTGCTACTGGTACAATTTATAATATATATATATATATATATATCCATTTCCCTTTGTTTTATTAGTCATTATTGTTGTTGTTGTTGTTATTATTATTTTGATGTTATTGTGGGATGGTACGTAATATATTGTCTTTAATTAATTCACTTGAATGCAAGCACATGATAGGAATTGTAGGTGGCATGCATGCAAATGGTAACAGGGAAGGGGTGCTATGCATTCAAAGAGACAATGGGCTGTCCAGGAGCGATTACTTCATGCAGGTCCCAGTTGATAATCTCTAGCTACTAAAATAGTCCCTAATATCCTCATCAAATTATATGTAATGGGCTGTCCATGAACGATTACTTCCTGCAGGTCCCAGTTGATAATCTCTAGCTACTAAAATAGTCCCTAATATCCTCATCAAATTATATACAGTAAGTACTTGTTAATGTGAGATCCATTCAAAGTATTTTGGAAAAAGTAACAGTATTGACTAATAAAACAAAGGGAAACGGAATATATATATATATATATATAATTGATCAGGATAAACACTAGGGCAAGATATGTGGGATAAATTCAAGCTACCAAGTGACCAAGCTGAAGTCGCTACAGGATTATCTTTACACGTGCAATTGTATTTACATTCAATGCGTATTTTCTGTTAAGATGAGTTTTCCAATACGACAAGGAATTGATCATCTACTTTTTCATGTACATCTTTGTTCAGATGTAATGCTTTGTACATAAGTGTGTAATCAAAATGCGATGTACAAAAACAGGCCATCCCCATCCAATTTTCTGTTCTGTGCTTACATAATCAGATCAGTACAGAATGTTTATGTCCTCGGTCCTAACCCGGTCCTATCGATTCTCATCTCAAAAAATAAATAAATAAAGGTCTTAACCCGGTCAGTATACTAAGGTTGGTTTTTCCAAAATATAAAAGCAAATTAAATAATACGAAAGGTTAGAAAATTGGAATATGATGAATGACGAGGAAACTTCGAGCATTAATAATTAAGAGGAGAGGGTTTTCATTTCCTCCTTCAAAGTGAATATGTTGATTATTAATTAAGTACTTTAGTTAATGTTTTTATATATTTTGACTAGTCTACTGGCTTATCACTAACTTATTTTCAAGAATCCCTCACATGTACTCACAAAAATGGAGACATGGTTTCTTACTGCATTCATTTTGTTACGTAGTTTATGAGTATGTTATTGAATGACGTGCATGATTATATGTATGCATGAGCCTGTGCGTCAATAGAAGTCTCGATGTTCGGTTTAGGTGATACTACCGGAAAATTAACGTTTTTCAATAGAATATTCCATTCAAAATTTCCATCAAAATATAAAAGAAAATAATCAATAAAAAATTGGAAATATAAATTAAAAATAATAATATGTCTATTTAAAAATATTAAGATTAGTTTTTCCATTCCAATGCAAATAATAAATTGAAAAACAATTTTAACATAATATATTGAAAGTATATATTCCTAAAATTACAAAATCTGCTTTTAGGAGGGAAACTCTTTTATGAGAGAAATATATTTTTTTTAATATACTGATGCAATTTGTGATGAAATGTATCATTGGTGGGTTAAAAGTCCAGGATGTCCCTCTATTATTTTATTTTTCTTAATCGTATCCCTTTACTTTTAATTTTGTTCCTCCATCCATTTTTTCAAGCAAACATGTCAATTTTCAGCTTAAGACAAACAAGATGTCGACACATGACATTAAAATTTTTTTCTCTCAATTTTGAATACCAATAAACAAATTAATGACATGGAAAAAAAACCCCAAATTGCTTCCATATTAAAAATCGTGTATAAACCTTCATGCCCTTTTATTAAAAACTCCAAAATTCCTAGATTATACAAAATCCCTAATTTGTTTTCTCTCTTCAAATTATTAGTGATTGATTGAAAAAACAAACCTAAATTTCCCAATTCATACAATTCCTACTACACCCAACGAATCGTCTACTTGCAACCCTTTATTAGGCATATTAAAGCGAGTGTCAAAGTACATAAATCATTTAATAAGATAACCGTGATGACTTCAAGTCAAAGGATCGATTGTACCTATTTCGTATGAGATTCTTATAAACTAAACCAAGTGGGTTCTTGTGGTAGTCGACTTCGGTGATATGTTCTCTAATATAAATCACCTAAGTGCTTGCTTTGGCATCACCATGCCAATAGGTGTGAGATCTTATACTCGCTATCTTATAGCATAAGCATGACACTTACAAGTCTACTTGCATATAGTCAATGTCCATTCTTGGTAATGCTATGACTTTGGACATTTAAGAATATTATTTAAGCGTATTAATGTTTGTCTCACATCTTTCGATTAATCATTAATTCAAATGCATATCATATAGACTTCTATCTAATTCTATTCAATAAACAAATAAGAATTAATGAAGAGACTTTTTTGTTATTGATAAAATAAACAATGCAATTATGCAATAACTCAAACCATCCAATCAAGGTTGAATCTTAGACACCTACACTAATAATCTTCCACTTACACTAGAGCCAACCGACCATGTCCCTTATTCTCGACGATCAAGTAAAGGTGTTATGTTTCGGTTATGACAAAGGCTTAGTCAAGGGGTCAACTATGTTATCATTAATGTAGACATTTTCTATCCTTCTATCACCATGACTAATAATCTCTCTAATCGGATGGTAGCTTCGTAATGCATGCTTGGATCTTTGATGAGACTTTGGTTCTCTAACTTGTGCTATAGCTCCTTTGTTATCTCAATACAATACTATTGGATTAACGACACTAGGAACCTATATAGTTGGTCATCAACTATATGAGATTGGAAGCAATCCTTTCTTTGATTCTTTCATACTAAACCTTTTAGTATCATATCAATGTATCTCGCTTTAGAAGACCCCTCACATTCTAAATGATCTATCTCTATAGATCTCTACTCTTAGAATGTAGGTTGTCCACCCATATCATATATGGAGAAATCTTTGAATACTAAATCTTTTATAGATTTTAACATGATAATTTTATAGTCGAGAAGTAGTTTGTTCATTTTTAATATAGAATAACTATGACTAGTAGGCTCCCATTAACCTTTTGTATACACGAGGTTCATTTTTGTTTTTGTAAAAAATAAACTCTTTGATCGTTTCATCAAAACATCAACTCATAATTTCTAGAAGCTTGCCCAAGTCCATAAATGGACCTTTGTATTTTATAAATCTTATTTGTATGTTATTTAGAACAATCAATGTATGTCATCTACTTATCCTTTCCATTTTTCATTTCTAAGAGTCAATGTCTAGCATTATCATTTTATAAATGCTAGCTTTGTCATCCTTTTTAGGGGTACACTTCACTATATGTTGAGATAAGAATATCATATCTTTTTTCCTTTTAACCAATTCATTTTAGACTTAGAAATTCTTATGTATTTATTTGTAGCTTAGTTACAACATTTTATAACTCTGTTTACTTAGGATTCTTTTAGTAAAATGTCAATTTGTCAATCTATTCTAATCTCATTAAGTTCTAATTTCTTCTTAGTATTTTTAGCAACCACAAATTCCTTCTCAAAAAATATAATACGCCTATTAACGAACAACACTTTATTTTAGAGGTAAAATAATGATATCATTTCATTTTCTTTTGGATATTTCATAAAAGTGCATTTTATTGATTTGGACTTTTGCTTGTCTTTGTCAAACTATTTAACATATATTTTATAGCCCTAAATCTAAATGAAAGATAAACTCACTTTCTTTTCTTTCCATATCTCATATGAAGTCTAATCAAATAGACTTAATTGAAACCTTATTCAAGGTAAAGGTCTGCAACAAGGAGTGTTTATCTCAAAATGAAAAAGGGATATTAATTTGACTCATGGACCAGTCCATGTCTAACATGTGATGTCTATAAAGAATCTCATTCTCTTTTAGGTGATCTAAAAATTTAGCACTTAAGTATTCATCACCTCAATCTAATCAAAATGCCTTGATACTTTTGATAGTTCGCTACTTGACTTTATGTCTAAATTCTTTGAACTTTTTAAATACTTTAGACTTGTGTCTCAATACAAGAAAATAGGCAATTAGTGATGGATTTACCGATAAATAACATTCTGTCTCTAATTAGAGATAAATTAATGATGGATTAACAACCGATAAGAAAAAGTTGATTTTTACGACTAATTAGCGACGGCATAGCGAGGGAAAATCGATGATGGATTAAATTCCATCTCTAAGTTTCACAAACTAACACAAGAAAAAAAAACGTCGAGTTCAAAGATGAAATAGCAATCGATTTTTGTCGTTAAATTATTTCGGATGTAAATTAGCGATGGATTAAGAATCCGATGCTACTTCCTTAACCAAATTAGTGATGGACTATTGGCTCGAGAATTCTCCCCTAAGAGGTCGAATTAGCGATGGATGTTAGTCCGTTGCTAATTTTGATAGTTTTGGGGGAAATTTCCCTCAAAAAACCCATAATTAGCAACATACTACAATCCGTCGCTAATTTTGACAAATTTTAGGAGGAATTTTCCCTCCAAAATTCTCAAAATTAGCGACAGATTGTGAATCCATTGCTAATCAACAAGGGATTAGCGACGGATTCACTTTCATCGCTAATTTCCCAATATATACCCCTCCCTACTTCTTCTTCCCCCATTTTGCTCCTCCTCCTCTCCACAAAACTTTCCCCATCGGCCACAAAACCACTAATCACGTTGCCCCAACGCCATCAAGTGACTTCCCAAACTATTCAAAAAAGTGAGGTGCATCTTTCTCTCTTAAAATTAGATCATATCCGTGCTCTCTCTTCTTAATCTCTCGAGTAAAAATTTCTCCCTCTAACTCTTATGTTTTTTCTTTTTTAAGTTAAATAAATGTTATAAATTTTTAGATTAATTTTTTTATTTGTTAGTTGATTAATTATGTGAATGTTGTTAATTTTCTTGTTATGTTAATTTTTAGTTATGTTAAGTTGTATGTATTAGTGTAAATTTCTTAATTGTTATTTAATTTCATAACTTTTAGATTAATTTTGTTAATTTTTATTTTTTGGTTATGTCAATTCTTAAGTTAATTTTTACGTTAACGTAAAGCTAAAAAAAAATTAATTATGTTAATTTTTAATTGTCGAGTTAAAATTTAATTATTTAATCTTTAATTATTATTTTAAATTAATTAATTAATTAAGTGTGTTAATTATTAGATTAATTAATTTATTTATTTATTAACTTAATTTTGAAATTATATAATTTTTTTATGTACCTTAGTTAAATTTTATTGATTATTTTTTAAGATTTTTTGGATCTGTTGGTTGGTTAATTTTTTTAATAATTTTTTTCTTAGTTTGTGATATTGTGATTCATTTGAATTAATTACTAGCGTAATTATTTTAAATTATTTTAATGTAATTGATTTGATTCATGCATAATGATTTAATCGTTTCGAAAATAAAAAAAATTGGAAAAAATGTAATTGAAAACTAAACACAAACGTTAAAATTTAATAAATATTTTATTAATTAATAGAATTTAATAAAAATTTTATTTAGGTTTAATTAAATTAAATTTAGTTGGATATATTATTAAATTAATTAGATGATAAGGTAATTGAACATTTTTAGCTTCAAAATATATAAAATTTCATGTATTTTAAGTGAAAATAATAATGTAATTAGATGAGTTAAAATGAGAAATCACATTTAAATTGAAAAATTAGCTTAAATTACCTAAATTAGGGTTTAGACCCAATAAGTTCAATTTTGAGTTTATGCTTGTAATTGATCAATTAATGCCTAATTGAGTTAGTTTAGGTTTAATTGAATGAAATTATATAGAAAAAAAATAGTGTTAAAATTGAAAGAAATTGAAAGAAAATATTTGGTTTAGATTAGGGTTATTGTTTGACCTAAGGTAAAAAAAATGTAAAAAAAAACATTACACAATAAAAAATTGAATATTATAAAATTAAGTATTTAAGAAAAAAATGTAATCATTCTTTAAATAATTATTTAAATATAAAGTCAAATTCTTAAAACCAAATTCATAACTAATTAGAGATAATTATATAACTAATATATATATATATATATATATATATATATATATATATGCTTAATTTTTATTCAAAATTCATAGGAATAATGACATGTAATTATTTGCATTGGTTGTGTCATTTTTTGCACTAATTACAAAAATGAGATATGATTGAAAGTGGATGAATGTAAGGTTAGTTAACAAATTGTTAAATGATGACTTTGTCATAGGTGTAGAATAATTTTTAGCTTTTGTTGTTAAGCATCCCGAATGTATGAACGAAACCAAAATAAAGTGTCCTTGTAATTTCAATAAGTGTCGAAACCTAAATTATGAAGAGGTTGAAATGGTAAAACATCATTTTTGCTACAAGGGTTTTATTCCGAGATATTATGATTGAGTACATCATGATGAATTTGAAACCTATATATCATTTGAAAATTCTAGGAGTAAGTATGTATTTGAAAATTATTATATAGGTGAAGGTAGTTTCAATGAACCCCAAAACCCATATCAAACTATGATAATGGATGCAAGCTGATCCATCATTTGATTCGTCTAACACGAGAGGAGGTTCCCAATCCTAGCGCCCAGACACTTTTATGATATGTTGAATGCATCACGTAGAGATATTTTACCCGGTTTGTTATGAACACTCATAATTGTCAACGGTTTTTCCTGGTTTGTTATGAACACTCATAATTGTCAACGTTTCTCGAATACCGAATCTAAAAGCCAAATATCATTTTTCGGAGAAGTGTTTCAACTAGTTGTGTGAGCCGATGAAGGAGTTGATATGGGTTGATAATTATATGATAGGCAATTTTTACGAAACAAAGAAGTCTGGTTAAGGGGATGTGTTTATTAGTGGAAAAAATTCATTGTTGTTAGAACATGAGCATGATTTATTGGAAGGAAGACAATGAATTAGATAAATGTAAGTTTTTTCAACATCCTCGATATTGAAGTTTCCATCGAGCATCAAAAAGAGAAAAACTTGTTCCAATTAAGAAAATGTATTATTTTTCTCTAACCTCGCGTTTACAACGATTGTATGCATTGAATGCGACGAGTTGAACATATGATGTGGCATGCTGAACGTGGGGGAGATAATGCGGGAGTAATGTATCATCCCTTCGATTCTATTGCATGACAAAGTTTCAATCGATTAATCTTCCTTTTGCATCGAAAAAAGAAACGTCGGATTAGGAGTGTGCACTCGATGGGTTTCAATTATTTCATCAATCTAATGCATAATATTCCTCATGGCTAGTCATTGTAACTCCATATAATTTGTCATCATGGATGTGTATGAAGAGGAATATATGTAATGACCGGTACCCTCTAAAAATAAAAATTAAATAAAAATTAAATATTTAAAAACATATGAGAAATATTTTGAAGAGATAAAATAGTTCATAAAGACTCGAAAGAATATTCGGAGTAGATAAAATAGTTATTTTATGCCCAAAGAATATTTTATTGATTTTACGTTGTATGAATAGTGATTTTTCAGTAAAATAATTATTTTGAGCAACTTGTGGGTGCAAGGAAAATGTTTTCCTTGTTTAAAATATTTTTTAAAGGGGTGTTGATTTATTTTATATAATTGTGTGAATTTTATTATGTGCTATGAATATTTTATTTGAATTTTGATGTGTTAGAATAGTATTTTTAGAGGTAAAGAATTTACTTAGGCACCTTAAGATTATGAGAAATTTTTTTTAAGAACATAGAATAATCATATAGGAGGTGTGAGTGTCCCTGAAAAATTTAAATTAATTTCATTAAGTATAGGGAATATTTTTAATAGGAAATAATGTGATTTTCACACTAAATAATTAATTTAGAGGCTCAAATGAGGTCCAAAAATTATAAAAATTTAAAATAAACTCCCTTAATAAATATTTGAATTGATTATGGAAATAAATTGGATTTTTGAATAGTATAGGATGGAATTTTAAAAGTAGGGACTCGAATTGTATAAAATTAGGGACTCGATTGCATAAAATTAAAAGTCTAATAATCCAAATTAAATTATTTAGGAATATTAAGGGTCAAAATTCAGTCCTAAATACTAAAAAGAAAGGGTTAGAAATGATTATTTGAATAAAAGGAGGATTTAGGAAAGAATAAACCTTAGGAAACTCTAAAAACTTGGAGGGCCAAAATTTATCATTTTCCTCCCAACTTTAGTCGACCTAAAGAATTAATTAATTTTGACTATCAGTAAATTTTATGGCTGAAATTAAGTAAATGGAAGGCTTAACCATAAAGAAGAACAAATGGCCAAAAATTTAGACAAATAAAATTAATTGATTGAAAATTGAATTAAGGGATGAGATTACCCAAATTAAGGGTGGAGATGAGGTCAACAAGTCTATAGAATTTTCCTATAAATAATGGTGCCAGAAAAATTAAAAAGGAGAGGAAAATTGAAAAAAAAAAAAACAAAGGAAACTCTTGCAAAATGTTCACTCAAAAATTACCTAAAATAATCCTAACTAATTTTAGACCCTCCAAAGCAAGTGGATTAAGCTTCAATTTCAAGTTGGGGGCCAAATACCTTCAAGGAGAAAATTAAAAGGTAATTCAAATTTAGGGGGAGAAAGGAGAGGAAGAGAATTTTCAAGAAACCTACCTTTTCAAGGTTAATTTGGAGCTTAATCATGTAAGCTAACCTCACATACACCACAAGCATACTTAATTTTAAGGTTAAATTTCTAGAATTATTCAAGGTATTCTATTTGGCCTAAACCTTCAATTTGGGCATTTTTAATTCTTTCATTTAATTAGTGTTTTGGCACTTGATTATGAATTAGTGTTTAGAAATGAAAAATTACACTTTAATTGAAGAAAAATCCATAATTTTTTAGGAATTATATTCGACCTAAACTAAGCAAATTAGGATTTGAGTTCAAAGCAATTTGATTATGGTTTGATGGGTTATTTACACTTAAATAAGCATGTTTTGATGAGTAGAAATGAAAAATTTGCTAAAAATTGAAGAAAATGGGTTATATGGGCTTGGGCCCAATTTCGACCCATTAGAGCCAAATACGGGTTTGGATAGGAATTAGGGTTCTAAATTTTAATTCAATTTATTCTTATGGTGGATACATATTTAGGCTACTTAGTATTAAAATAGTAGGGCAAAATGCGAAGAAAATCTTAGGAATTTAAATGGTGAAATATTTGGCCTAAATGAGGAATTTTGAGAAGTAAGTTTAAATTAAGTTTCAAACCCTAAATTAGCTCATTCAAGTGCAAAATAAGGTAAATGGATGATTTAGAATAAAAGTGTTCATAAAAATCTAAAGAAAAATTGATTTCGGAAAAATTGGACTTTAGGCCCATTAAGGCCCAAATCAAAATTGGACCACCTAATCAATGAAAATTTTAAGGTTACACGACATTAAGAAAAACAAGGAGAAAATAGTTTTCTCCCTTCCCTAAATAATTGTGCCATCTATCTTTTGTCTTTTAGGGTTGTTGTAAAATTATCCTGATTTGATTTCTAAAGTAAAACACTAAACAAAGTCAAAAAAGGTGGAGCTAGCACTTTATCAATTTTAAGTGCTTTTTGTATGGTGCTTGGACTGCGTGGATTATGGCCAAATGTTTAGACGGCTCCTTTCTATGCTAAAGAATTTAAATCTTCACTACAAGAGGTAATTCTTTATTTAATGCTTTAATTCATGAATATAAGATTAGTTGATTCAACGACATGATCTTAGACCCTTTAGATAAAAGAAAACTTTTGTTTTATCTACACCTTCATATGATGCATTATCCTTCATGTGACTCAATAGACTCTTAGATATACTAGCAATGTATCAAGAATAAAAGACACCTCTTTTATCTTTTGATACATAAATCAAGATTGACTCGTAGCAAGACATCATAACTATCCAATTCTCTAGGAGGATTAATTAATCCGTAATTACCTTGGACGAGAATGGTTACCATACAATTCAGACCCTCATGTTAATTCATCATAATGTGATCTCGAACTTAATTTATAGTTTGTTCGATTGTGATAACATAAGTTTTCTTTGATTTTCAAATGTCTTAGCTTTAAAGTAAACCAACTATGCTCTATTAGTATACTCTCATTGTGATTATAGATTTCTTGAGCAAACATTCATCGAAGTGCCATGTGAAAACTCCTTTAGCATACAAGGAATAACATGTTCTATCTTTGTCATCTACCTATCTTAATTAGATTTCTAATGCACCCAACGAATCATCCACATGCGACTCTTGACTTAGCCTATCGAAACGAGTGTCAAAGTACACCAATTCTCTAATGAGATAACCGTGATGACTTCAAATTAAAGGACCAATTGTACTTATCTCGTATGAGATTCTCATCAAACCAAATGGGTTCTTATGACAAGTCATGTCTAGTGATATATTCTCTAAAATTAATTACCTAAATGTTTGCTTTGACAATAGGTGTGAGATCTCCTACTCGCTATCTTATAGCATTAGCATAGCGTTCACAAGCCTTACTGCATATAGTCAATGCCCATTCTTAACAATCGTTGCGACTTGAGATATTTAATGATATAATTTAAATACATCAATGTTCATCTCGCATCAATTAATCAATCATTAATGCAATATATATCATATAAATTTCTATCTAATTATATCAAATTGTAAACAATAAAAATTAATAGAAAAACTTCTTTTATTAATAAATAAAAATATAACATTACAATAAATCAAATCATCCAAACAATATTGGATGTAGGACACTTATACTAACAAATAACATATAATGTCAAATTTGTATATGAATGTCTAAAAAAAGCTAAAAAATAACAAAAATACCATCTGTATAGTGAAAATAAATAATGCATGTACATCCGAAAGAATAGTTCCATGAACAGTAACCAAACCAAACCTAAATCTTTTATTTATTTTTTAATAATTATAATGTTGGATTATTTTGCTTTTGATTTGGTCGTAAATATTTCTCCATTCTGGAATTTATCATGTTTAAAGTTTCAGTGTTCTGTATTTTTTATTTCATAATTACTTCGTTTGGCCCGAACTTCAACTTGAGGGGTCTACTCCCCAAAAATTTAAAGGTCCCTGTCTGCCTTTTCAAGTTGGTCCATTGGTAAGGAAAGCATCAGGTTAGGATTCGGTGACCGGTTAATGCGAGGTGTCTACTTAATTGACAAGACCATCTCTCTCTTATTAACCAAACAATTAGATGGATAGGTTAATAACATCCTTCCTCATATCCTCCCCACAATCTGTTAATCCTGACAAAAAGATCCTAATTTTTTGAACAATCATTTAACTTATTTGAAGGAAATAACAATAGAGGTGGTTTGTTCACAACCAAATTCCAAACCCTCTTTCCAACAAGGCACCAAATTCGGTTTTATAGACTGATCGTCAGCCATTCGGCCAATTCCTGGTTCCCACGCCCCACCAACTCTTTAAGTTTTTGTTGCAACTGACATGTATGATGTTTTCCAATCTCCACATTTTTATGTCAGATTGTTTTTTTTTTTTTTTTTTTATCAGAGGTTATGTTAGGTGTTAGGTGTTACTAACATATTTAGTCCCATTATTTTACACAAAAACGAATGAAAAACAAAAACATGAATATGACAATAAAAATTCAATTCTAACCCCACTGCGTACCACAATAGTTGGAACTTGGAAGGCCCCTCCTATGGTGAGAAGCTAAATTTAGCATTGGCTTTAATTTATGGGTTCAAGCGTAAGCCAGGACTGTTTTGAACTTAGCTCATTACAGCCACAAGCAGACGGACGACATGGGAGTGACCGCCCTACCTCCATGGCCCATAAGACAAAAGCATACATTGGAATTATCAGCTCTTCCCCAAATGCCCAGGCAGCAAACTCCCTATATATACATGCATTTAACTTCAAACTTGATCAAATCACCAATCACTTTCCTGTTTCAAATTATTTTTCCATTTTTTTGGGGTTGCAACTGGTGAACAGCACATATGGCCAGCTTCCTTGCAACCCCTACATGTCCGCTGGTCGCCCTGCTCGCCCCTACCAGGGCTAGTTTCACCACCATTCAGCAAAAGAGCTTCTCTGTCAACGTTAGTACTGACACTTCCCGTTTCTAATTTTGTTTATAAAAAGAAAAAAAAATGTAAATAAATACCTGATGCAAATATTAATCCTAATGCAGGGAGGTCCTCTATTTTTCGGGCGAAAACATTTCCAGAAAATCCAATTCTCAAAGGCAGCTAGCATTTCCACTACCAGGTCTAGATGCTTCAAGACCACAATTTCATGCTCTGTGAGAAAATTCAGTTCCTCATACCCTGCCTCTTTTTTCCCATTTTTTTTATTTTTTACAACTGCGTTCTATGCCATTTTGTGTAGCTCACAAAGTGCAATGTTTAAATGACTAGGCTCAAACTGAAACCCTGGAAACCGTCCAAAGCACCATTGCTAAGCAATTGTCTGTCGATGTGAGCACAGTGACTCCGGAAACCAAGTTTGCTGACTTGGGTGCTGACTCCCTTGACACGGTATTCCTTCTTTACACATGGAATTCTTCTAAATTGTATCCTATCCTTATCCATATAAACTGAGCTGTAAAATATCTTCAGGTCGAGATAATGATGGCTTTGGAAGAACAATTCGGCGTTTCAATTGGCGAAAGTGGTGCAGAGAACATTGCAACTGTTCAAGATGCTGCAGATCTCATTGAGAAAGTGAAGGCAGCAGCATGAAGGGCATCATTTCCTGGAGTCAAGATTATGGAAATTGTCTTGATTTGGTTATCTCATAAGAGCCACTGGAGATATACTACCATTGTTTTTTGCAGGGAGCAATTTTGTTCAGGGCGTCTAAAATTATGATTTTTTTTTCCGTTGAAGAAAATAGAAAAGCTAATGCGTGCAAAATGAAAATGAACTTCATGTACCATTGAACATTGGCACGTTTCCTTGATTAATAAAAGAAAAATGCTAAAGTTGTTCTGCAGGTAGCAAATTTTTTTTTTTTTCAAATTGCTTATCTGTAGTCGTTGCATAGATTCATTGGTTGCAGCACAATTTTCCAGCAAGTTATTTTCAACATCAAGAATTCATGGCATGGCATGGCATGATGGCATTCCTAAGCTGTTAAAGCGTCAAATAAATAAATAAAGAGGTCAAACTGACTAGAGATCAAATGATACAAAAGTACACGCTCTAAAAACACATTTCAGGATTTGAGTGTTATTTCCATTCAAATTTCTAGGGTAGACGTACAACTATTCCAATTCTGTGGCAGATTTTGTATTTACAAAAGTTCTGGCAAGAATATTCAAAACATCTTTAGACATCAATGGCATCATAACGGTAGGGTACTATGGAAATGTTCATAAGAAATTGTAGAGAAGAAAGACACTTGCTTATCTATACAGAAACTTCCTTCAAATACGGTAAAAAAATGCATTTGCCTTTGCCATTTCCTAACAAAGATACTCTAATGGAAAAGCATGCATGGATTAAAATGATGGTAAATCAGCAGCAACTGGTGAAACTGTACTTACCACAAACCATATATAGAAACCAGGATCTTCTTACATTCTTTGTTTCGGATGAAAGGATGCACCCTTCCATAAACCTTATGCTGAATATCAAGCACCTCAATCTTCAAAATGCCTGAACCAGTCGCAGATGGTTCTGGAGAGGACTTTAGTCTCATTCAGTGAGAGAGTTTTAAGCCCTTGAGCAATGGCATCTACAGGAGTGTACACATAACCTACTTGCCATTTTGGTTCCTAATTAGCGGCAGCAAATAAAACAATTTTGTTAGCGATGAATTTCATGATAAAAGGCTGATCCATCAAGAAGGAAAACTAGAAGGACATAGAATCCTCATGCAACAAAGCATGTCAACAATGCATGGTGCCAAAATTAATAGCTAATTATATTTATACAGGTGCAATTGCAACTCTACATGTGCTACCAAGAGAAATATTGTTCACAATGGTGTCAAATGTAATATATCTCATTTGCTATTTGCATTATGTACCCTTAAGCTTTCTGGCTTGTGGCCATTTTTAAACACTCATTACCACCTTCAGGCATAGAGCAGACTCCAGAAAAATAAACCTTCACATGAGTCAGTGTTGGACACTACTACAAGGGAAGAGATTCAATATCATCAACCACTGGCATATGAATGAGCGCTGTCAAAAAATAGATGCAATCTGAAGCAGAACTTAAAAGCGCATCTAGAGTTTGGACTTCAGCGGAAAAACAACATTTTGGGAAAAATAGTAATAAGATCCTTTAATTTTTATGACTGATGAGTGATGAACAAATTTGATTTTCTTTTTCATGACAGTCAGTTGTTCTCATAGGAAATTCTTTAAAAAATGCAAGCACAAGAAAGGAGCATCAGTGCTCTGAGCACTTCCACCATGAGAGAAGGCAAAAGCAAAAAAAGGTAAGTGTCTTCCAGACCGATCAGATCTTAGAGGATGGCCAATGACATTTTCCTCCACGGTTGAAGTGTCTGCCAGACAGATCAGATATTAGAGGATGACCTATGACATTTCCCTCCATAAGGGAATGCCTATGTTGCACATGGTTTCGAATTGTTGAAAAGGAAGAATTTCACAGAACTAAGGGTTAATAGCTCAATCTGTCCTTATATAATAAGATGATTCTACAATTTGCCCTTATATCCTAATTGAACCAATTTCATCTTTGAATATACGTTAAGTTTCTACTCTATCCTTTTGACAAGATTTTCAGGCCAAACCACTAGAATTAGTCATGTGATTTGCACACTACTATTTTTATTCCCAAAATACCCATGCAAGTTAGACAAATGAAAGGCTTTCATGTGTAATCACGTAACTAATTCTGTTTGTTTTGCCTGAAAATCTTACCAGAATGATAGATTAGAAGCTTAACATCTACTGAAGGATAAAATTGGCTTAATTAGGGATACAAGGGTAGATTGGAGAATTACAGGACATATTGAGCCATCAACCCTATGCACACACACACAACTTCCAATGTTAGGGCAACAGTTTACAGAGTGTGTACGTGCTGGATGACGAAACACACACTGTGCATAGAAGCAAACTTATGACTGGTGCATGCATAATGTACCTGTATGCATGGTGTGATATGGTTACCACTTAGTTGGACCTTTTCTATTGTTCCACCTATGGACTCAACACGAGGTTTCAGGGTCTCTTCAAGGACATCCGTCTCATCAATTGCGTCAAAATTGAACTTCACCTGAGACAGCAGAATATGTATCTTAAATTCTATAATACACCAGAATACAAAGGCTATACACTTATAAGGTTCTGGAACACATAGGCATCATACATACCAGTAATGTGTGTTGAACATTATATAAGTTCCTGCAACAATCTCGATTTTCAGATGGTGTTGGCTTGAACTCTGATATCCCTTCTGTGACCTAATAGAAATGATATTAAACTTAGGTGCATATTGTTAGAATCCACAAAATTACCAGCCTCCATCTAGACGAAATTGAACCAAATAAATAGAACAAAAGAAAAATAAGAAAAATGTGTCTACCAATCCACAAAAAATTCAGAACTTAAAATAACGATTTGGGTTTCCAATTCATCAAACTTGCTAGTATCAAATAAACAAATCTCCATGAAATCTTAATAAATAAATTCATATTGACTAATTGGCAAGATCAACCGATAAATTATATACACAGAAGAGGAGATTTATCAACAGAAATGATTCAAACAAGGGTCGGTCATTGTTCCAAATTTCAAGTAGAGAGAAACAAAACCATTCTATATGAAATTGGAACTGGACATTAAATTTGTTCACAGACAAGCTTCTAATAGATATGAAAGTACCTGACCAAAAACTGATGGCAACTGATCAACAAATTTGGTCAATGAAATGAGGGCTTCTTGCTCAGTGTCAGGTATAATCGCTCCAGCTGTATCAAGAAGAACCTTCCATGCATCTCCTGCATATGAAACATTGCTGGAGAATTTTCCAAGAGAAAATGTATGGAATTCCATAAAGTAGAGAAAAAGTGAAGACCTTCATAGTGAGCTAAGACAATTAAAAACCAAAGAGAAAAACTATTGTATGTAAATTGGCAAAAGCAAGATTTCAAGGGAAAGAGTCTATATGCAATTTACCTGAGGCACTCCTGGCCATCAAATACATTGGAGATGCTTCGACAACCGGCATCATCTGATTAACTAGTGGACCTAACTGTAGAGAAGCATTAAAAAGATGGAGACCAGAATAGGTATTAGACTGAAGCAACTTATATTGTGCAAGTGCCTCATCTTGAGTGAACAACATGTAAGATTAATGCACTCGTACAACTTATGAGGTAAAACTCCACTTTCTGCCCATATTCAAAATGCTTCCGCGGAAAGTTTCTAAGGACTTTTTATTGGTTCATATTATCTATTGACAATTTAGTGTTACGTCACCATAAAAACCTATACTTTGAAAATCAGAAACTGCTATGAAATCATATTACGTTGAGTCCCAAAAATAAGAATGCATAACAAACAAAGGCCACAGTCAGTCATACTAAGCATCAAACAGACAGGAGTTATTCACTAAATTTCATGCCAATAAACTTAGGTTTGTGTCCCTAATGTCCTCATAACTTTACCAAATGCCTTCTATTTGGGAAGTCTACAGTTACTGCTTTCTAATCACTGTATGAATTCCTTCAGAAGGTAAAAGGCTTTCCAAATGTCACAAAATCCATTGCATCTTTATCAAAGCAAAAGGAGCAAGGGGAAAAAGGGAAAAGAAAATTTACAAATTTATACAGATGTGTGTGCAAGCATCACCAAAGCACATGTCCACATGCACACTTTGAGATAACCCTGATCAAGAGAAAGATGCAAATGCATGCAATTCCTAGCATAAAAAATCTATCCATTCCATTAGCATAACAGCAAACTTATGAAACAAAACACAAGGCACTAAGTATTATGAAATGGACATATTTACCTGCTCAAAATATGGTACTGCCTCTGTAGCAGGCCTGTTGTTGAATGAGATTATGGCATTAGCCTTGGACAAAAAATAATATTCTTCATCACACTCCATAAATAATTCAAGTTATTTTAAAACTAAATCAAAGCTTCAAAATCTGCATTCTGCTTCCACTACTTAAAACTACAGAATCCATTTTTCTTCCTCATTATTAGACAAGCAAAGCCTTGAAGGTCCAGTAGTATGACAAAAGGAAACTGTCATTAAACTTATTGAGCAAAAATGCAATGTTTTCTTTTATGGCATGGTAAAGATACTTCTTCAGTAGGGGCAAACGTTTCTTGGCAATCCAAAACAGGAAGGAGGTCAAGGTATCAGGAAGTTAAAAGAGTGGAACTCGGCTTGCGTTATTAGGAACCTTTGGTGCTTGATTCTGCAATCGGGATCCTTGTGGGTAGCTTGATACAAGGCCTATTATTTGAAGGGAAGTTTGTGGAGCTTCAACATTCCTAGTGAATGTTCTTGGGTGTGGAGGAAATTAATGAAACTTAGTACTCCTGCTTGGGATCACACTGAACATACATTTGGCAATGGTGGAGGATATTTATGTATGGTGGGACTCATTGCACCCTCGTGGTCCTTTAGTCAAGAAATATGGCTACAGGATCGTTATTGAGTCAGGATTGCTTACTACTTCTAAACTTTCACAGGTAATTAATGGGGCGAATGGAAATCGCCAGCTGCCAGGTCTAATGCAATGGAAGAAGCTATTCAAAGTACTATTTGTGGCATTCTCTATCCTTCTCCAATCACAAAGGATAAGGTTATCCAGAAGGTCACTGCAGGTGGAAAGTTCTCTACAAATAGTGCCTGAGATTCTATAAGGAAAAAGGCAACAGAGTGGGCTGGTTCAAATTGCTTTGAGGACCTATGCACATCCCAAGCATACTTTCATAAGCTTGCGATTCTAACAGGTTATGAACAAAAAAGAGGCAGATTAGGATGGGGAGAGTTATTGATCCTGTTTGTGTGTGGTGTAATTCTGAAGATGAGGACAGGGACCACGTGTTCTTCACTTGTGTGGTTACTAAAAGAATATGGCAACTAATTCAACAAAGTGGTGGTAGTAACAGGGGGGTTGGTGACTGGAATTATGAATTTTGCTTGGCTAAGCAGCATTTTCTAAAGAAGACCTTCAAGTCTATTGTAACAAGAATTGCTTGGTGTTCTTTCATCTACTTTATCTGGAAGGAGAGGAATAAAAGAGTGTATACTGCTATTTCAACTGATGAAAGCAATGTAATCAGAAGTATTATCCAATCAGTTCAGTTCATACTTAAAGGAACCAGACTGGTGCAAGAAGCTTTAAATCATCCTAGTTTGACTAGATTTTGTGAAACTTGGAATTTGTGTGTGGAATTTGTGTGAAGGTTCAATTTCTTGTTCTGCTTTGGTTGATGTACTGAATTTAGTAAACAGGTCATTCCTGTTTTGGTTGATTTTGATCAATGAAACTTCCTCATTCATCAAAAAACAAAAGGAAACCAAACCTTTGGTATCTTCTCACAGAAATAACTTCCTGTTAGAACTTGTAGAAGAGCTCCATTGCTTCAATATCCATGTAAAACAACAAAACATGTGTGAATTCATTGCTGGGTTGCTAATTAAATTCCAAAAAAAATGGTTTTAAAAAAGGTAACACTTTTGCTACTTAAAAGCTGAAAACAATGAACATACCTGTGACCAACAGAAAAAGGGGAAGGCCAACAAACTCAGAAGCAGTTAAGCCAACATGGGGCAATCCAGATTGCAGTAATAAATCCAAGCAAGCATTGAACCTCTCATAAACTTGATTAGCAGCTTTAGAATGATCAAACGTCACATTGTATGGCACTAAAATAACAACATAACCATCCTTTGCCAATAGCTCAATCAAACAACTGCAACATTAAAAAACAACAAATCATCATGTAATCAAAATCCGAAAACAAAAACTAACAAAAGATCGTTCATTGAAAGAAAAAAGATTGATTACCTGTAAGTGACTTCAGGGACAGCTCCAATGAAGGCACCACCAAGGAATTTGATGATGGCACGTGGCTTTCTACCTTTAGGTGGCGGTATGACTAAACAAGACTTCATTTCCGTGTATTTCTGCCGCTGCTTGTTATTGGAATTATTAATAACAGTATTATTATCTTTATATCTAAAGTTGCTGCTGCTGCTTCTACCCGCATACCCATTTGAAACCATTCTTGACAAAGAAGAAGATCCTGAAATTGTAGCTCGTTGTGTAGGAATCCATGGGTAAAAAAGTGGGTTAACCTTGGTTTTTGTTGGGTACCTATTATTATTGTTATATGCAATGAGGTTGCTTGGAGAAGTGTAGTGAAGGGAAGTGGCCAGTTCCATAAGGTTATGTATTCGTATTACAATAGTGTTGCAGCTCCTGCAAATCTTTTTGTAAGTACTAATAAGCAAATCTGCGCAGATCAATGAATCTAGTTGTTGTAGCAGTAGCAAAAAGCACACTAATTGTGGTGGCATTTTGGAGACAGAATTAACACATGCTGATGATTCTGCCACGATTCTGATTTCCCATTGCATATTCAATATGGGCCTCATGCGGCCCATAGTTATGCTTTCCCAAAATGGGCTATTGGAGTCCTGAGTTTGGTCCTAGATTTTGCAACATTTCTTAATCGGGAGTAAGGATGGAAATGGGCCGAGTACTCGGCCCATTAAGTCAATTTCTTATACTACATCTATTACCCTACCCATCCAAAGAAACTAAAAACAAAAGAGACAAATGAACAGTAAATACTGTTCGTCTGCTTTGGTTTACAATTCATTACTTTTTGCAATGGCGCTTTTGTAATTCATGCGCTGTAGCTTCTTTTTTTTCAGATGGCTTTTTTTTTTTTTTTTTTTAAAGTCTGGCTTGCTGTACATAAAGTGGCCATTTTATAATTTTTGTAATAGCATTTTTGTAATTTTATTATAGTTTTTTGGATATTCATTTTTAAAATTTACACTTCATTCCTTTTTGGTTCCTTATGTTTTCAAAATATATCTTTAAATCTTTATATTTTTAAAATATTTTGACATCTCATGTTTTTTACTTAGTTTATTTTTGTCTCATAGTTTTTTCAAAATATATTTTTATTCCTCATATTTTTAAAAGATGTTTTTTGACTCTTATGTTTAAAAATTTTAGAACAACCACATATATTAGATTATATTTTTTTATTGATTAAAATTAATCTTTTAAATTTGTCGTTCATGATAAAAATTCTCATCAAATTAAATTTTTTATTTTTTATAAAATTTTATTTGTTAATAAATATGATTTATCTTTCTCTGTGTATCTTTTAAATATGATTTTTTTAAAATAAATAATAGAATTCACATGTTTCTTTACCTTATTTTTTATATAATCAATTTTTTTTTAGAATAAAATTTTAAATTATTTTTATTACGCTCTATTAACTTTAATATATTTCTTACAACTTAAGTTTGTTTAAACATATTTTTTAATTTATACAGAGTATAATAATAATGTAATGATGCATACAAAAATGTATTGAGATCAATGATTTTATTAATTATGCATCTATACTTATAACATCAACTATTTCCTATAAATTATTTTCAATATTCTAAATTTAATTTATTTTAAATAAAATAATATTTTAAAAGAATCACCTAATAATTCAAATACATGCTTTTATGCCTAATATTATTTATTGTGTTATGTGTGTGTGTGTGCGCACGTGTGCACCAAATGTACGTATTTTAAAAAAGTTTAAAAAGATTCATTAGTTAATTTTTATATAAATCTTTATAGCTTTTTGATATATTTCTTCAATGTAGTCTTATAAAACAAATATTAAGATATTTTAAAAAAATCTATATCAAAATTTATATTTATATTATTATGGGTTTTTATTTAAGAATGAATAAGTAAAATTTATGGGAACCAATTTTATAGTAGTTTTTATTTCAATTTATTAACTTTAATATATTCCATACAACATAGATGGTTTTTTTTTAAAGAAAATTTTGTTTATACACACACACACACAATTCTTAAAAATTAATTATATATCTACATACATAACATTAATTATTTTTTATTTATTTTTTTATGTTCTAAAATCAATATTTATAAAAATAATTGAAATATATATATATATATATCAATATTTTTGTTAATAAATATCTATAAATCAAATGATTTTGCTTAGCAAATAAATTTGATTTACCTTAATTACAAGAAATAAGGTTTTTACCCGCACTACACCATATAAAAATATGAAAAAAATATTTTTTAAAAAATAAAAAAATAAATTATTCGTGGTCAACACTAATTAAAAAAATTAAATAATTTATTTTTGAAACCAAAAGAATTAATTAATTCATTTTTCAAAATGAGATGAACAAATTTATAATTTAATTTGCAATTCAAGAATCTCTTTTATCATAAATTAAGAAGTTAAATTTATAGTAACTAATTTTGTAGTAGTTAAATTTATGTTCTAAAATCAATATTTATAAAAATAATTGATATATATATATTTGTTAGAAATTAATTATGTATTTGCACACCTAACACTAATTTTTTGTTATTTATTCTTTTTGATGTTCTAAAATCAATAATTGAAATAATGTTTTGAAAGAATCTTTTAATTATTCAAATATAATTTTTTATATTAATATTATTGATTATTTTGTTAATAAATATATAAATCAAACGATTTTGCTGAGTAAATAAATCTAATTTACATTAATTACGAGAAATAAGATTTTTATCCACACTATATCATACGAATAATTGATCTTACGTATATAATAGCTATCCGAACCGCGAGCATAGCGCGGTACCTAAGTAGTTATTCACTAAAAATCATTTACCCATTTATTTACCTTGCCCATAACTTGTCCATACCCCCATACCCATTTACCCGCTAACTTTTTTCTTTAAATTGAAGACTTTTTTTTTTCAAATTTTTTTACTGAATTTTTTTTAACCGAAATGATGAAGTTAATTAATATGAAATTATTGTTAAAGTAAATTAAGATTTATGAGTTGGACTATCTTACAAAGCATTATTTAATTTATTTTTTATTTTTTATTCAAAGTTTTTTTCTTAATTGAGAAAGATAAAAAAAACTCGTAGTGGTTTTTTCCGGGCCATTGACTCTTATTTTTCTTATAAATCCAAAAGGGCACCACAACAATTAAACTTGAAATTTGCTCCAAGACGTTCTGCTGAACCAAAATAAATCCAAAAGCTTTTGCATGCAAGAGAAAAAAGTATCGAGCACATTTGAGATTGAAAAACGAAGCAAAATAACAAACAAAACTCATTGACTTTTTTGGTACGTTTCATAACCATAGAACATTTGGAAGGAAATAAATCATGTAATAACATCACTTTATTTATTTATTATTATTATTATTTACGTATAATTAATTAAGTAATCGAAGATATTGACCGCGGATGTAGATGATATCAAAAAATCTCAAGTACGAGCAATAATATTACTCGTGATAATCATGTCCAAAATCTGATAATTGAGTTGTAAATAAATATTATCCACAATAACGTTTAGATTGACTTGACCAATAAGAAAAAAAAAAAAAAAAAGTAGGCTATAAATCCATGTTAAGAGTAATATTAATGATGAGATTTGCGAAGAATAATTCACAAATTATAATTAATAATAATAATCTAATAGAGAAATTCACTAGTCAAATTGTGTATGTGATTGTTTGGATAAATGTTCAACTGAATGATAAAGAATAATAATAATAATAATATCAATGAAAACATAGTTAATTACATAAGTGCCTTAAAAATACTATTTGTTTTTTGATATAATAATAATATCAACGAAACCATCCGAATGATTAATTACATGCTTTTTTCTCTCTTTTTTTTTTTTTTGTTTATTTTAAAATTTTGTGTTTTAGTATTTTTTATATTAATGGGTAAAAGATGGATATTCATAAGATAAAAAGAGAATATCTATATTCATGAATAAATTATCTATTAATATAAATGAGTAATAATATTTTATTTATATTTAACCATTACCCATTAGGGTATTTTAAAAGAATAATTAATAAGTGGGCTAAGCAGGGTACCCATTTTGTACACTACCCATTGCCATCCCTAATCCCTAATTGGCAGTATGGCCGTAATAATGTTGCTAACTATTACATTGGAAACGAAACGGAAGCGTCCTGTTCATTGGACGATTCAATTCTTTTTTCGAGTACAATGATTGATCCAATACATAGGATAATCTTCCCTTTTTTTCATGATTAATCGATTTGTTCATCATAAGGATGGTGCAGTTCTTGATATCAGGTATATATATTTCCAGCTTTCTAGTAGACATGTTGAGAAAGTGAATTAAGGGAAGGTTTCTTGGCAGTTATGGGAACACGACAGGTGGGTGGGAAAAACCCTCTCTCTCCCTTTGAAGCCTATCGTAATTCCAAAGGTGCAAATAAAATAGATACTTCAGCGTTCAGATATATAGAGAGAGACAAATATCATTATTTATAACCACAGAGCCTGACAACTCCACTCCAAGAAGCATATAAATGCAGGGGATATGATTAGTTGGCCAACTCATGTCAAAACAGATGAGAAATAGCAGAACAGCCTCTGAGCTCCCAAGCAATGGCAAACTTAGGAACGTTGAAAAACAAACGTATGATGCCTCTGTCGATTACTGTGTCTATAACAAACGATATAACCTAATTTTGCCGGAAGAAATTGCCTCTGCAGGCAGTTAAGCAGCAAAATCCAGGATATAGATTTCATCAGATGTGGGCAAACTGAACAATTCACAATAATACGCAATCGGTGGATGTTTGTAAAGCAATTTAAGCCTCGAGTGAATTCAGCAAACAAAGGCTTAATTATCAACTGAAATTCCTTAGAGCCAAAGATGTGTGAGAAACATACAGCAAAGAGATGTTAAAACCAGCTCAGAATTGTATTAAACAAGATAAAGGTAAAAGATGACCTTAATTTTCAACACACAACAAAGTCACTTCTATGAATAGTGATGGCATACAACTGTCATCTAAATATACATGAATTCACCGCCACGCACAGCATTTTCAGCACCTTTCCTCTCTTCTGCAGCCTCCTTCTCCCTCTCTTTCCAGCTCTCGTAAGCATGATCATCAGTTTGCAGCTCATGCCGGCAAATTGGACAAGAATTGTGTTCATCCTGACAAAAATATTGAATAGTGTTAAGAATGTGAAACTTATCCCATCAACTCTTACATAATCATAGAATTACACATCTTAGCATGCTAAAGGAATTTTACCAGCCATGGCTTAAGACAGGGAGGGTGGAATTTGTGCTTGCACGGCAACTCTTGCATTTTGTCAGTGACAACCAAATTCTCCTTGCAAATGGCACATTCTGCATCTTTTCCTAGCTCAACCAAGATCTCCTCTGTAATAGTAACTACTGGAAGCTTTGCAACAACTTCTTTACTGGCAGGAGGCACTCTCGGGGCTGTGGAACCCATTTCCATAATCTAAAAGACAGATATCAAAACAAGACAGGATCAACATTAACTCCTTCACTAAACCAAGCATGATTACATCAGATATCAAAGCAAGGTGCAAATCAATTCCTGGAATCAAGGTTTCTTCTAGGAGCTTCTCTTCACTTTTTAAGTTTGTAGAGTTCATATTTGTGTAATTGGATAGAGAAATCAGGAAATACAAACTAACTACCTCTGCTTTTAAATCTGAAAATTGGATAAACTAAATTCACAGCTTACATCACAGAACAACTAAATTCATCGCATAAATGTGTTTCCTTTCATTCTTTCCTTTAGCTACGAGCCAATTAATTTATAGAAACCAATAAGAGGATCTGATCTTTACCTCTGGTATCATATCATCAAGATTGCTAATTAACTCTCCAAGTAGATTGGGAGCCGTCTCTATGGTATTACTGTCTCCAGGACGCCCAGAAGATTCAGCCTCATGAAGTATAGAATCCAAGATGTTTGACCGCACTAACCATTGAGGCCGCGGTGGTTCAGGATCCACAGTTAGATGCCCCTCAAACAGATACCCTAAAAATTCAACGACACCATAACAAGGTCAAAATTGAAGAATTCTAATCAACTTTATTATTTAATTCCATTGAATTTGCGATATAATTTGCAGTCCATTACTTAAAAGCATTCAATCAGAGACAGAAATTAAAAATAAAAAAAATAAAGAAAAAGGTTAAGTTAGAGAATTCAACCTCTATTTTGCGAAATTTGGGAAACCTCAGGCGGATTTTCGATTTGATCCAAATGTTCTTTAGCTTGAGCAATGCAATCCTTCAAGTGCTCCTTCTCGGTAGAATCAGACGTCAAGAGTTGAGCTTCTTGAAACAATCCCAACCCAGCTAGCCAAAAACCAGGAGCTGTGTGTCTAGTCTTTAAGACAGTTGCAACTCTACAAACAACAGAATAGAACTGCCACCACAACCACCACCATCACATGGATAATAAATAAATAATTGAATCAAAAGAGAACAAATAAAGAAGAGAGAGAGAGAGAGAGACTGACTGATTTACGGAGAGAAGGAGAAGCGGAGGGGTAGTGACGACGGAGGAGAGATTTAAGAGAAGAGAGTGCGTCTTCGAATTTCTGTTTCTTGCCCAGCTGTTTCTGCAATTCTTCTAATTCTTGTTTCAATACCTGCTCCTTGGACCCCATGATGTTTGCTTTTGATTATTTCCAGATTCCTACAATTCTTCAAATTCGTGTGTTTTTTTAATGTTGTTGTTATTTTATAAATAGGATGGATGTCTCGTTCTGGGTTAATGTATTTTTCTTGTCCAGGAGGGAAACCAAATCAGATCTGGCCTCCTTCTTCTGGATTGGATGACAAGCCATAACATTAACCTGTTCGTATGACTGTCGTTTGCACCTAAGTGACACGTCATTTGATTGACGCCCAACTATTTTTCCCTTCCAAAAATATATCTCTGCTCTGCTGAATGGGAATTATTTAGGGATTGATAATCATGCATTTCCTTGAATTGGCCTTCTTCTAATTGCAAAGGTTGAAGGATGAGGATTTTTTTTTTGGATAGTCTCGTCGGACATCGTGTAGCGACAAGGAGAGAAATAAGGCAGATATGTCTTGTTCTCCAGGACTGAACCAGAAGATTGCAGTAATTCTAATAAGGCCGCAAAACAACCTTAGTTGTATCTGATAAATATGTTTTTCAAAGTTGCATATGAATCATCAATAACCTGTTTTTTCCGTTGAACTGAAGCAAAATGATATTCAATGAAAAGTGTATTAGTAAATAAGATCCTTTCTCTCATTTTTCCAAGATTGAACAACATCTTAGCCCAGCACGTTGTTGTCATTAAATAGAAAATAATTCCATTGTAAACTTCATGCAAACGTACATTGGCTGATTTGTCCAAATAATTTAGGGTGGAGAAGAATATTGGCAACTAGTACAACAGAGAAAACAAACAGGAAGAAGGAAGGGTGAAAAAATAAATATAACAATAATAATGGCAGTGTCAATCCCTAATACATTTCTCCCTAGGCCAAATGATTTTGTTCTTAGACAGAAGCTTCAATCCTTGGCTCAAAAGAGAAGGCAGACATGAACTCTATAGCTTCACCATTCTTCAAACACATTGGTAATTCAACCCACTCATTGGTTCTCAAATCACACAGGACATAACGAAAAAACTCTGCAGAGTTCAAGCAGATAAATATCTGGTCACCGGCTCCAACACAGTTTATATCCACTTTCTTGCCATAAAACTCGTGTGACATTGCTGGAGGCATCGCTACAATCTGATTCCAAGATCGAGTACCCTCGTCAAACCTCCAGATCCTGAGGTTTGAGCTTTCAAAAAACTCTGATAACACAATAACTAGCATCTCTCCTTTACACTCCACCACATCGATGGAGTACTCACAAAAGACAGGCAGTAGTCTGGGATACTCAGAGAAGCACTTGGTGGTCAGATTGCAAGAAACAATCGTACCTGAGGAGCTAAGGAAATAAACAATCTCCTCTCCGTCCTTAACAGTTATAACTGATGAGTATTGCTTAGATGGGCTCCTCTGCATATCAGTTGCCACAACGTTTCCAGCCTTACTAAGGAAGTACACAGCATTGTCATCATTTAAATCAAATTCCTGAGACTCGTCAACCTTTCTTCTCAACAAGATCTCTTCTCCCCAGCAACCAATGTTTGAATTATAGACTTTGCATGAAAGTCTTGGTAGTTCGCCAGAGACCAATACAAGCTTATAGGACTGATTATTCTGTGAATTCATTGCTACAGCGAGAAGAGGCTCGTTTTCTTGGGCTGGATGCACTGGAGGGAGCTCACGACAGGATCCTGTCACAGGATTGCATATGATGAAATTGCATGCTTCATTGTGGAAGCAGACTAAGCCACCAGACGCTGCAACAGGCATGGAATCGCAGTTAGAGCTTCGCTGGAGGAGTGGCGGATGGTTGAGTTTTTTCCAACTTCTTTCAGCAGAGTCAAAGATGGTTGACTGGTTAAGATGGGGATCCACCATGAAAAACCATGGCTCTCGTGAAGGAATCTCAGAGCAGGCAAGCTTGAAACTTGCAGAATCTGAAACTGATTTCCATCTCTTGCACACCGAAGCAACACGAAAAAATGAAGAGGTAGGTAGCCATGAAAGAACCCTTTCAAGAAGGTCTTCATTGAGCTCATCCAAGGAGAAGTTAAGCATCCCTTTATCTTGTGATTCCAGCTTTCTCTTCCGACCTGCTCTTGGAACCCAGTTATCATTGTGCTCCATTGATTGGAACTTTGCAAATGATAATAACTGTCAGAATATAAGGAGACAAAGGAGTTTTTAGTGAAATGCAAGTTATTGTGGAGTATATATGCTTGCCATGCCAGAGAATAAAAAAGAAGAATCTAATATCCACTCATAAATGGATACAATAATTGAGCTAGAGATTTAAAATTCACAACCAAGAAAAAGCACAATGAAATTCCATTAAATACACTTAATTCTCTTTCTCCATGCAAGCAACCAATATCTAGGACATAAAGTAAGAATTTCCTTATCCTGTCTTCACTAGAGACAATCTGAGAATAATCTTTGAACACTATCAACAAATTGAAGATACCAGCCTACAAAGAACCAAAAGTGATAAAACCCATGGGATTTTCAGTTTTTACCAATTTTTCACCCGTCAGCATAAGTGAATAAAGTGAGAAAAAGAAGAGATTTTACACATGAAAACACCAGAAGAGATAGATTCTTCAAAAATAGATGTACAACCGGCAAATGGACAAGAGCATGCAAGAGGCTGGGTAGTAGTAAACAAAATGAAAAAGAAATGACAAAGCAAAGGAAAGAACTGAAAGGGGATCAAGAAATGAACTTTTTGTTTAGAAAGAAGCCACTAGGAAATCGGCATCAACAACAAAAAGAAAAAGAGAAACCAAAAGACCCAAAAAGAAAGAGCTAATAATCGACAAATCAGGGCATCCTGCATTAGATTCTTATTCTTATCATACAAAGAAACCAAGCATCAAGCAAATAAACTATCCTATTCGACCAGAAAGAAAAAAGGCCCATCAAATCCGTCTCCAATATGAGCTGAAATTCATATTAATTTCATCCAAATTTAGTCACATAAAAACCATCCAACCAAGAAAGAACAACACCAAAAAATATAAACTAAGGAAAAAAAAAACACAGGCACGCATACAAACAGATTGAACAAGATCATGCAATAAAAGGGGAAGATCGAGAAAGAAAGAAGGGAACTAGAAAATGTACCTTCTTGATGTTGCAAGCCGAATGGAAGAAGACTTTTTCTTTGAGATTTTAGATAGAGAGTGATACACTAACAAAGCAGCAGAGCAGAGGTATACTAGTGCTTTGGTGGGTCTTTATTACTTGTGTGGAATTTAAAGAAGTAGAGACAATGACAATCAAACAAAAAAAGAGAGCTAAAAAAGCAAAGCCAAGTAGAGGAGAGGAGATGCGAGGAGGAAGGCTAGTGGGAAGCTTCCTACCTTGGGTTACAGAGAGCAGCAGTAGCTTGTTTACCTTTGTTGGTTTATGAGCGTTGACACTATAGAGAGAGAGAGAGAGAGAGAACTAAAGTGGAGAAGGCAAAGTACCAAAGCCCACACGAGCTGGTTGACTCTTTTACCAATTCTAAACACGAGTTACATTGGATGCGCACTTTGGGGCCATCCTATCTATTGCTAGATCCAAACAAAGCCTAAGCAGATTAACCAGTAGCTTGCTGAGGTTGAGAGTCATGACATGCCGTTTTGCGTTCGCGCAAAGTTTTGTTCTAAATGACGAGGAGAAAACTCATTGATAATAGATTTATTCCTTTTAACTTAAAGAGATTTTAAGTTTTATTTTCGACATGCATACAATAAGAATCCTTTTTAAATGTAGATAGGATTGAAAAAACCCAATATTTCAACTGATTGTATAATCCATCTATCTTTATATTTGTTTAGAAAGAAAAAAAAACCGAGCGAGGTGGGGCACTTTAATCATAAAAAAGAAAGCGAAAACACACGTAACGCTGGTAGAGTAAAAGGAAAGCCAAGACAAAGAAAGAGAAAAGAGTATACAAATCTACATGTCAAAGGGGTTGTGTTGTGTTTGTTTTTGCAAGTAGGGTTGCTGTTCTGGCTTGGCTTGCCTGTGGCTGACCTTCGTAAAGGCAGTAAAGAAAGAAGAACAAAAAAGCAAACATTAGATTAGATCACCATTTCTCTCTTCTCTTATCTCTCTGCTTCTTTTGCCTGCTCCCCTCTCCTCGTTGAGGAATCTCTCTCTGTTTTTTTTTAACCCTCTCCGGCTTTGAAGATCGTGTGTACATATCGTGTGTACATACAACATTGGTAAAGTCAATGCCAGAATTGATTCCTTGGCCAAACATTTCAAACACTCCTACATTAAAAAAATACAGAAAACAAAACGAAAGACAAAACAAAAAGCCGCTAATCACGATTCTCTTTTCTCGTGTGTCCTTCTACTGTTGCACTTGCACGGATCTCGATGACTTAGGCCCATAGCCTGCAGCATCTGCCTGACATTGTTTCATTTTCCGCTATTCACGGCCAGCCCATTTTATTCAGTCAGGGCTCAACCAATTCGGCCGTAAGACTGGTCTTTTTGGAACCGATTCATGCCGTCTAAATTATTGCCCTTCTCGTTGCCAAATTTTACCACATTGCTTCTTGGAGTTTAAATTCATCACTCTGGAGGATTCCGAGTTGTCAGAATTTTAACATCCTCGTCTAAATTTTTGTGTTAATACTAGACAAAAAGAAGATGCCCAATTTAGACCATCTAAGTGTGTAACTAAAATTTTACTAAAACAATGAGATTTAAATAAAAATGTAAGTTAATACATGTCTATTGTTAAACTTGCTTCATAAATGATAGTAATTTCATATGTAAATTAATTAAAAAATATGAAATAAAAATTAGTAATAAAATGTGGCAATTGTATATATGTGTAAGTAATATGAAGGACTTAAATAATGTAATCATATTTTGTATAAAAATCTGTAAGATATTCTAATTTATAAAACTGTTACGAGTTTTTCATTACATATTAAATTTTTATTAATGATTTTAGGTTTCAATGTATGGTTTTAGTGGACAGTAGTTTATTTACGTACTTATAGACGTAATTCAAATGTTTTTTTTCCCCAGACTAAAGTTCTTTTGAAATTTATTATCAAGAGATGGCATCTTTACTTTGCTTCTCAAAACTGTTACGGGTTTTTTTTTTTTAACTCTATAGACGTCACGTAAGCTTTCCATGTCATTTTGTGAATATGTTATTACAACTAACTTATAATTTATTTCAATTAAATAATTTGAAAGATAAAAATTTTCTAGATTCAAGAAAAGACTGGATCTGAAATAATTTAGAAGCAAGCTTCTCTCGTTTTTTATTTCTCTTTATCATTCTTTCTATTCACCATGATTATAGTTACATAATAAGTTTTGGAACACAAACTCAGCAAATCTCATGTAAATTCAAAAATTTTATATCATGAACGAACCTAGCAAAATACACCATTTCTTATATTTTATCTTAGAAATCAAAAATACACAACATGTGCATCTCTCATAAGTAAAGCCATATATATATATATATATATGAATTCAATAAAAACTCAGATACTATATATAAGACCTCAATTTAGAAAAGAGATAAACAGGAGGAGATGTTTAGTGATTTCTTTGACGATCAATGAAAAGAATTCAGTCAGGAAAAAAAAAAAAAACAAAAAAAGACAGAAACAATATAGATGTATAACAATCAATTAATTAATGACAATACTGGTATTTTAGAGAGGGATGAGAGATTGTTATAATTAATCGACTGATTTTAGAAAGAGAATGGAAGAGAGAGTCAAAGTTCAATTTCCTTTTACATGTATTGCTTATAAGAAGTATATATTTTGAGGGAAAAAAAAGAGATTAAATGAACCACAAACATATACTAATTAATAAAACAGCAAGGACATATATAAAATTATATATCTTATTGATTTTATAAAAAATTAACTATGTCTCGTACACATATAATACCAATCGTTTGTTATTAATTGTTTAAAAAATTTAAAATTAATTTCTTTCAAATAAAATAATATTTTAGAAAAACCACCTAATAATTAAAATATAAATTTTTATACTAATGGTATTGATTTTTTTATAAATAAAAAAATTAATTCAAAGATATAATTCATGTGTTTTATATGTTTATTACTTATATAATCAAAATTTATCATAATTAATTTTATGGTTGTTATTATTTAAGTTTTTTAACTTCAATATTTTCCTTACAACTTAAGTTTTTTTTAAAAATATTTTTTTTTATTTATGCTATACACTCGACCCATCGAGTATGGTCATAGTGTATAAAAAATTAATTAAAATCATTGATTTTATTAAAAATTAACTATAAATCTACACACATAACATCAACCATTTGCTATTGATTTTTTTAAAAAAATTAAAATTAATTTCTTTCAAGTAAAATAAGTAAACCGATATTTTAGGAGAACCACTTAATAATTCAAATATAATTTTTTATACTAATAATATTAATTATTTTGTAAATAAATATATATAAATCAAATATTCATATTACAAAAAGTTCGTTTTCTCATCAACGTTAAAGAACAATAAAAAAGATTCTTTAGTTAAATCTTATACCAGTTTTATTAATTATTGTTTTATTTTTTGATGCAATCTTATGAAAAAAATTATTAAGATATATTTTTTAAATTTTATATTAAATCTTCTATTTAGATTATTATAGATTTTTATTTAAGAACAAATGCATAACAAAGAATATATCGTGTTTTTTTAACAACAAAATTATGAAAAACACAAAAAAGAATAAACCAAATACAAAATTTGATTAAAAATTATGAAAATAAATGAATTTTTTTATCTTTAATTTTATATATTTTAGTTGATTGACATTATAATATAGATTCGCAAACTAAAATAAATTTATTTTGTGTGGTCTACAACATAGCAGGGAAGCCAACCAATCAATAGCTATATTTAAAAGATATTTAGCTTATTAACAAAGAAAATGGCATCTAGATATATAATAAAGTTAAAAATAGAGGCTAAATGAAAGCTTGAGGACTAGCCACCTAAAAATTAATAAAGGCTTTTTTTTGGACACATCATTGATGAAGACTATATTATCTTATCAAAATATGTTATACTATGTGTATAAATATATGTATAAATATAAGTAGGATCTTAAGTTGATGGCATACAAAAATTTTAAAAGTCACGTGCCGATTATTTACATACTAAAACTTTGCATCCTAATCGAATGATGCATGCATTCTCATAATCTTAATGAAACGATGCATTTGGTTTCGCTAACCAATCAATGTCGACGAATAGAGATTTGAGAATCTTAAATGAAACGATGTGTTTGGTTTGACAAACCAACCAATATCGACGAAACATAGATGTGAGAATCTTAAATGAAACAATACGTTTGGTTTCATAAACCAATAAATATCGACGAAATAGATATTCTATTTGGTTTCACAAACCAACTAACGTCGATGGATAGATAGGAAGATAAAACCCGATAACCGTTCGTGCTCAAATTTAAAACTCTAGATAGTTATCAATCAATAACGGTTTAAAAGAAAGAGGAGGAAGACAAACAAAAGGAAGAACAACATCACGGCAAGATTTCTCTTAAGATTAATATTATCCTATTTTCTTTAGAATAGCTTTTACTTTCCTGCAAGTAGATCGATAATGTTTATCTTGCTTTCCGATAACTTAGAATTTTCAATTTCAATTATTATCAAATAGCTTTAACACCATCCAAGACTCGTTGATGTAAGCATTGTATCTTTTGATTTATAATATTTATATCTCGGTTTGTCTCATCGAATGTTTGTTTCTTCAAATTAACAACATTCTCCTTTATTTTCATTTTTGTCACTCAAATCGAACTACCACGTAAAAGTCCTAGTGGCTTACTAGACGAGTATCGAACCCTTTATTATTTCCTCGCGAAATACTTGGTTACAAATTAAAGTGTCGGTTTACTCCACATTTAAAACCAAATTCGATGAGCGAGTGACATAAGTCCTAGCATAATCATATTATTTTTAAAAAAAAATCTCTAATCGAATTAGAATTAGACTAAATTACTATCTGCAGTAGCAATCATATTAAGAAACTATATCTTAACTAAATTTCTAATTCAACAACTAAACAAAAAAAAATTCATGCTTTTTGTTTTACGTTGAGTCGTTGACTGAATTTAGTATTATTTATTTCTTTGTGCATGTAATATTTGGATTTTGTAGAGATAAAAGATCAAAATTTTGTTGGTTCAAATTTATATAGTAAAATTTTCCTCTAAAAAAGAATCATATGCTGAAGACACTATCATTGCGCTAAGAGTTATGTTTTATGGTTTAAACCTAAAGTTCATGGGAACAGCAAGAACTTGGTAAGAGAAATCATGTAAAGGCTTCTTTTTTTTTTTTTTAATTCTTTACTTTCATGTTACATATTATAGAATGTACTAGACAATTTTCTACGCTATACTGAGAATTTGGTAGGATAAAAGTATTATAATTTTTAATTAAATTTTTTATTTAATTAAATTTTTTTTTCATAAATTTCTACTTTAAAAAAATCATAATTCATTCTTCTTTATAGATCAATTTTCAAATAAAAATTTATAATTATTTAAACTAGAATATTAATCAAGAATTCAAAAAAAAATTAAAAATCTATTTTTCATAATATTGTATCCCAAAAATAAAGTTATAATTAATGGATAAACTTGTATAAAAATTAACAAATGAAAAAAATATTCTTATTTAATTTTTTAGAGAAAATTAATTTTTGAAGTTATCAAAACAACCTTTCAGTTCAAATAATACAAAATCATTTCAAAAATTTATAATTTTTTCATTAAATTTTTTATTTAGTTATTTTTTTATATTTTTCATAAAATGTTTACTACAAAAATAATGATTTATTCTTCTTTATTCGTTCATTCTTAAATAAAAAAATTAAAATATTAATTAAGAATTCAAAAAAATACTTTAAAAATATATTTTTATATAAAAGTGTATCCAAAAAATAAATTTAAAATTAATGAATAGACCAAGTATAAAAATTAATTGATAAAAATAAAAATATATTCTTATTTAAGATTTACTTACAAAATAACACACACACACACACACACACACACACACACACACACACACACACGCACGCACGCACGCACACATTTAATCTATATATATTCATTTACAAAATAATCAATAATGTTAGCATAGATACTGTATTTGAATAATTGATTGGTTCCCTTAAAAAAAATAGTATATTAAAAAAATGGTTCTATAATGTTAAAAAAATATTCATAGCAAATAATTTGTATTATGTGTGAAGATACATAATTAAGTTTTAATAAAAAAATAATGATTCAATATATATATATAGATGCAACTATCATTTAAAAATTCTAATAATTCATGATATATATTATACCAATTTATTTTTAAAAGAAGAAAAAAATCATGTTTTATAATTTTATTCTAAAATTCAAACATATAGAAAAATAAATTATATTTATCAATAAATAAAATTTTATATAAAAAAATATTAATTGGATGAGAATTGTTATAAGAAATGATAAATTTAAAGAATAAATTTTAAATAATAAGAATAATGTAGGGTGAAATATATGTTAATTTTAAAATATAAAAAGTTTAATGTACTAAAAAATCACCAACTTTACACTTTTTAATCATATTTGTTTGTTCTTTTAATTTTAGATAAAAAAAGGTCACAAACTAATCTTATGATAAAAATACTAGCACAAATAAATTTTTTTGGCTTAAATTCGACAAAAGTCGATGTTGTGTGTGATATAGTATTACAGAGCATGGCTAACTTTGCTACGTAAGGTTGCACGTAGGATTCACATGGCCTATTAACTATCTCGTAATGAACTATATGTCAATCACTCATTTCTTAACCCAATTAAAAAAAATAACCTCAAATCCAATTAAAAAAAATCCTAAAACCCCTCTAAGAGAGAGAAAACCTACTTCTCTCCCAAAAATCTACAGATTGTCCACCTTCCCTTCATCACCGACCACCACCACCGATCATCACCTAACTATCATTTAAAAATTTTAAGAATTCATGATATATATTATATCAATTTATTTTTTTATGAAGAAAAAAAAACATGTTTTATAATTTTATTCTAAAATTCAAACATATAGAAAAATAAATTATATTTATCAATAAATAAAATTTTATATAAAAAAATATTAATTGGATGAAAATTTTCATAAGAAATGATAAATTCAAAGAATAAATTTTAAATAATAAGAGCAATATAAACTAAAATATATGTTAATTTTAAAATATAAAAAGCTTAATGTACAAAACAATCATGAATTTTATACTTTTTAATCATATTAGCTCGTTCTTTTAGCTTTAGATAAAAAGGTCATGAACTAAACTTCTGATAAAAAAACTAGCACAAATAATTTTTTTTGGCTTAAATTCGACAAAAGTCGATGTAGCGTATGATATAGTATAACAACATGGCTAACTTTGCCATATAGGATCCATATGGCCTATTAACTATCTCGTAATGAACTATATGTCAATCACTCATTTCTTAACCCAATTTTTTTTTAAAAAAAAACCTTAAATCCAATTAAAAAAATCCAAACACCCCTTTAAGAGAGAGAAAACCTACTTCTCTCCCAAAATCTACAGACCATCCACCTTCCCTTCATCACCGGCCACCACCAATGATCATCACCTAACTACCGTTGTCTTTCCCACTTTCACAAACCCAGTCGAAACCCATAAAAAACTATCTCTCCCATGGTCGATTAACACTCTTCATGTCATTTCCCATTCTCCACCAAAATCAAACCCACCATCAAAATTTCATCTCTACTAACCTTCATGTCATCACCATTGCGTCTCGGCCCCGTCGAAGCTTCCATCATAAATTGCCATCCCCGCTAAAAACCATTACTCCTTTCACTCGTCCACTCTCCAGCAGCCACTAAAACTTCCTTACGACCATTGACCTCTTCATGACCAATCACTTCTCAATAGATGTAAGAATCAACCACTAACATCGACCACGACCACCGCCCTCACTACCATTTCTTTCACCTACTACCAGCCACAAACCCTTTTCTATCCAATGATTAAGCTCTTTTTTTTACAAGTTGAGTTAGTGCTCAACGGTTGTGCCCAAGGCCTTGGTAACCATTAATGCATGCATCCGGGCATGGATTTTATAATTTGCATTTACAAGAACTAATTTTGTTTTCTCCTATCCCCTTTTGTTTTTTTTTACTTTGATTTCCATTAGGCTTGATGATTGTTAATCGGTAATCTTTGGCCTTTGTGGTTGATTTGTGATTTCTTCACGCTTTTAAAGCATATCCACATATACTTGAAGAGTCATAAATAAAGGATCATACATCCTATGAAGGTGCAAAATAAAATAAAAATTTTTTCCTCCATCTAAGGTTCCTAAGATCATGCCATTGAATCAACTAATCATAATTAATCGAATATAAATATGGGTAAAAGATTACCTCTTATAGTGCGAAAAACAATCAAGCGAAAATAGAACCGTCCAATTGTTCAACCTCTACCGATAATTTATGCAGCTTAAACACCCACAAAGAAAGCCACAAAAATCACAGAGTGCTAGCTCTAATCCTTCCGTATAGATAATCTGCTTCCTAAAGAAATCAGTCATGGTTTTTTATGTTAACTCACGGTTTTAGGAGAGAGATGCGAGTAACTCGAAGCTTTTTTAAGGAGAGAAATGATTCTCTCCTTTTCTTTTGTTATTGTTGTGTGTGTGTGTTGCTTACTTTTCTTATCTTTCCTTTGTCGTCTCTCTCGCCTTTTATTTAGATAAGGTGACTACATTCTTGTCGTCTAAGGCATTGCAACACATGTGGGCTTGCTTGATTTATCTTTATAAATCCTAAGCCTTATTCAATAAGGCTCAAATTTATCATCCCACCAAAATATTTTACAAGCTTTTAAATTAAGCTTATTGGCCCAAACCCTTTTAGCCTAATTAATTATCAATTAATTTGAATCATCCAAATAAATTGAATCAAGTATTTTAGGGGAGCCCATATTAGGAAATAACTTCTCAAATTATCCTTAAATCTAAATTAGGAAACTAATTTTTTTTAGGTAATTGACTTCCAAATTTGAAACCGACTTCCAAATTAAAAACTCGATTCTAAAATAAAAAACTTTTCATTTTAAAAAAAGTTTTCCATAACAGAAAAATTTTCATTTTTGAAAACCTTTTTCAAAATAGAAAAATTTTAAAACCGAAAACCTTTTTTCAAAATCTTTGCTTCTCTTTTATTATATGAATGCCTAAACTTATGCTTATGACTTAATAGGCTCTTAGATATGTTGACAATGTATCAAGAATAAAAGACACCTCTTTTATCTCCCGATACATAAATCAAGATTAACCTCTAGTGAGGCATCATGACTACCCAATTTTCTAGAATGATTAATTAATTCATAATTACCTTTCATGAGCATAGTTATCATACAATTTCATCCTTATGTTAATTTATCACGGTGTAATCTTGAACTTGGTTTATAGTATGTTCGATTATGATCATATAAGTTTTCTTCGATTCCTAAATGTCTTAGCTCTAAAATAAACCAATTATACTTTATTGGTTTTCTCTTACTATGGCCACATATTCCTTGAGCAAATATTTATCAAAGTGCAATATGATAACTCCTTTAACATATAAGAAATGACATGTCCTATCTTAGTCATCCGCCTATCTCCATTAGATCCCTAATGTACCTAACAAATCGTCCATGTGTAACTCTTGATTGAGCCCATCGAAACAAGAGTCAAAGTATATAAATCTTTTAATAAGATTACTGTGATGACTTCAAGTTAAAGGACTAGTTATACATATCTCGTATGAGATTCTCATAGACTAAACTAAATAGGTTTTCATGGCAAGTTAAGTCTAGTGATGTTATCTAACATTAATGACCTAAGTGCTTGCTTAAGTATAACTATGCCAATAGGTGTGAGATCTTCTACTACTATCTTATAGTATAAGAATAGCACTCACAAGTCTTACCACATATACTCAATGTCTATTCTTGATAATACTAGGACTTGGGATGTTTAATGATATCATTTAAGTGTATTAATATTTGTCTTATATCTTTTAATTAATTATTAATACAATGCATATCATATAGACTTCTATCTAATTCTATCAAAATATAAAAAACAAGAATTAATAAAAGACTTTTTTTTTAATAAAATAAATAAGATAATATTATAATGAGTCAAACCATCTAAACAAGGTTGGATTTTAGGCATCTAAACTAACAATCTCTCACTTGCGCTAGGGTCAATTAGCCATGTCTTTTATTCTCGATGATCAAGTAAGGATCTCATATTTCAACTATAATAGAGGCTTAGTCAAGGAGTTAACTATGTTATCATCAATATGGACCTTATACCACCACAACTAATAATCTCTCTAACCAAGTGGTAGGATTATAGTCCATATTTGGACCGTTGATGAGACCTTGGTTTTTTAAATTATATTATGCCTCCGTTATTGTCATAGTATAATACTATTACATCAACAATGCTAGAAACCTATATAGTCGGCCATCAAGCAATACGACATTGGAAGAAATTCTTTTTTGATTCTTCTATACTAAATCTTTTAGTATCATGTCAATGTTCCCGCCTTGGGAGAACCCTCACATTTTATATGATCTATCTCTATAGATCTCAATTCCTAGAATGTAGGTCGCTCTCACATGTCATACATGGAGAAATTCTTAAATACTTGATATTTTATAGATTGCAACATGATAATGTTATAGTCAAGAAATAGTTTGTTTGTTTTCATATAGAATAACTAAGACTAGTAGGCTCTCACTAACCTTTTGCATAATAAGGTTCATTTTTGTTTTTCATGAAAAATTAAACTCTTTGATTGTTTCATCAAAACATTGATTCTTATTACTAGAGGCATGTTTAAGTTCATAAATGGACCTTTGTAATTTGTAAATCTCATTTGCATGTTCTTTGGTGATAGAACCATCAAGGTATGTCATCTACACATCTTTATTCATTTTTCATTTCGAGGAGTCAATGTCTAACATTACTACTCCATAGGTATTAGCTTCACCATCATTTTTAAAGTACACATCACCATGTGTTTAGATAAAAAGATCATATCTTTTTGTCTTTTCATGAACTCATTTTAGACTTATGAAGTTCTTATGTATTTGTTTGTGGGGTAGTCAAAACACTTTGTAACCTATCTACTCGGGGTTCCATTAGTGGAATGTCAATTTGTGAATCTACTCGAATCTCATTGAGTTTCGTTTTCCTTCCACTATTTCTAGCATCCGCAAATTCCTTCCTGTGGAACATATCATGCCCGGTCACGAATAACATTTTGTTTTATTAGTAGGAAAATAATATCAATTTTTTTTTGGATATTTCATAAATTTGCACTTCGTTCATTTAGACTTTAGCTTGTCTTCGTCTAAATGTTTGACATATGCTTTATAACTCTAAATTTTAAGGAAACATAAATTTATTTTTTTCTTTTCATATCTTATATGAAGTTTGATTAATAGACTTAATTGAAACCTTGTTCAAAATAAAGATTACAAGTAAGGAGTGCATATCTCAAAATGAAAAGAGGATACTAATTCGATTTATTATAGATCAAACCATGTCTAACTTATGGTGTCCATTGATAGAGAATGTCATTCTCTTTTAGGTGATCTAAAATTTATTTTTTAAGTATCCATCACTTCGATCCGATCAAAATGCCTTAATACTTTTACTTGTTTATTTCTTGACTTTGAATTTAAATTCTTTAAACTTTTTAAATGCTTTCTACTTGTGTCTCATTCTAACCAAAACATAATCTGTCATTAATAAAGGTCATGAAATAATCATATCCTTCTCTTATATGGGTGAGCATGGGCCTAAATACATCTATATGTGTAAGGTACAACTAATCGGTGGCTCTTTCTCTTTTTCCACTAAAAGGGATTCATGTCATTTTGCCAAGTAAACAAGATTCATAGATATCATCATATGACTCTATGTATCCATTTATAATTAGTTTGGATATACAATTCTTATTTATATGCCCAAGTTGACAATACTATAAATATATGTTTATTTAAATCATTTGAGTCTTTTAATATTTATGTTATATATATGGAGGTTACATTATGTTCAAAGAATACAAACTATTATCCTTCAAAACATTTTCATCTAACAATTCATCTTTAAAAAGAACAACCATGATTCTTAAATAAAAAGAAAAAATTGTTTCAAACAAAAAATGAAAATAATATCCTTAGTCTATACTAGGAGTAATAATAATCACCGAGTCTTAGCACAAGCCTACATTATAGTGCTAACTTATAAAAACCTATAACTAATAGTCTAACTCTTGATCCATTGTTGTCGTGTAGGTTATGCTCTCTTAAAGCTATCTTCCTTCTCTTTCTAAGCTCTTGCATATTTAAAAATGAGCATCACATATAGTACCATATACCCATGAGGTGAGATTAGAAATAGAAAAATTAGCTTTAATAACATAAATACCTGATGTGGTTGTAGAACTCCTCTTCTTCACCTCTTCCGTGTACTCTTTGTAATTGTATTTCTAATGTATTTTCTTATTGTAATGAAAGTTGATCGCATCCTTTGGGTAATTCTGAACATCGAGCTTTTTCACCCATTTAATATGTGTAGTAGAAGACTTCTTCTTCTTTTAGTGCTTAGGCTTTTTCTTTCCCTTCATCGCGTCTTTTCTCTTGTTAACAAGAAGTACAAAACTCTTGTTCTTCTTATTAAGTCGATCTTCTCTCAGTATGAACAATAACTCTCTAAGAGTCTTTTTCATATATATTATGTTAAAGTTCATGATGAACTATCTAAAGTTATTAGACAACAATTGCAATACTAGGTCAATGGATAATTCTACATCCATTCTAACTTGAAGCTCGACCTAACCTATCGATATAGCCTATCATCTCAATGACATACTTTTGGATGTTAGATCCTTCATCTATTCTAGCTCTAAAGAGCTTCTTTACTATCTTATAAAGCTCATGCCTAATACTCTCCTCAAATAAGCTCTTAAGCTTTACTAAATCTCAAAAGAACTTGCGTTTTATGTTGATGCATGTGGCCTAATATCATAGCTACCAATATGATACTTTAAAAGATGATCATATCATCCTTATGTTTGACCCATGTTATATAAGCTTCAGCTTGATCTCGAAGAGGCTCGGTAGGAAGAGGTGTCTCTATCATATAGAGAATCTTCTTATGTTGGAGTACTATCCTCGCATTTATTTCCTAGTTGAGAAAGTTTATGCTATTCAAAGCATTACTTCGTTAATAATTGATTGTATCAATGTGTTACCAATCATATTATGCAATCTAATAGGATAGAAAAACGTATAATTTGATTAATTGAATTACATAAATAAAACAAAGTATAAATTAAGAAATAAAATCTATATTTGCTCTTACTATTTTCTTCAAGTTCTATAACTTCAATATAGGACTCAAGAAAAATTTTTGATTTGTTTTCCTTAGTGGGTTAGGATCCCATCCTTTAAAATACATTAATCTTGAGTTATCTCAACAAGTCATACATGAAGGATTAGGTAGGTAACTCTTTACTAATTGCATCCAATATAATTTCTAATCTCATTAGCATGACAACTCCTTATCATCTCACATCTTATATGAATACCACTCTTTGTCTATAAATTCGATGGGCCTTGAGTTATCCTAACAAACATAACAATTCATCTCAAGTTGGACCTAAATATTCGAGAACATCACATAGCCCATGATTTGATTCCCTCGAGTAAGAAGTGATCTTGAGTTGTCTTAACAAGCCAACAATTACCAAGAGAGTTCTCTCATCATAATGTTGAAAGATAAATAACTTGATATTGATTTGAAGGATTTAATATGGTAGGTCTCATCCTAGCATGCATATTAATCATCAATCACATTAATCCTATCAACATCAATCACATTAATCCTATTATACGGACTATCAATTGTATAATATATACATCTAATACATGACTTAAGGATCGATAAATCGTAATGAATCTCTACAACTAGTCCTCTCGAGTCACAAGGAGACTAATGGGTCAAACACCGAGGTGAAAAATTATTACAAATTCTTTAGGATTGTTTTCTCTTCTTGGTTTCTTCTTCTTATATCCGTTCTAACATCCCATCTTTTTCTTTTATATTTCTTTGAATAAGAAATCCCAAGTTACATTTTAGGAGGGTGAGATAAGAAAAAAAATACATCAAAATGATAGAGAAGGAAAGACACACGGACCCTATTTAACAAAACATTACAAACATACGGTCTCATAAATTAGGTCGACTCATATCCATACCATTCAAACATGCTTCAATCACATTAATACATGACATGTTAACAAAACATATTTAATTTTAATCACAATTATAAATTTATGTTTTAGTTATTTTATATAAAAAAAAATTTTCTAAATTTTAATTTTAAGACATTTTGAGCCTCGAGTCCACTTTGGGCCCATAAGCTTTTAGGCTTGGAAGGCCTATGGGCCGCCACACCCTAGTTGGCCGATGCCTAGCACTAGCTAACGACTGCCACTACCTTGGCACAATCGTACGTGCTTGGCTTGGCATTGGGCATTAGCTAATGCTTAACACTAGCCTTGGTTGGTGCCCCGTGCTAACTTGGCTACCCATAGGCCGGCTCTTAGCACCGGCCTAGAGCCAATTAGTCTAACATGTGCTTTCCCGATGTCCGACCTTTAGCACAATCACGCAACCGGCTTAGACATACCTTGTCTTTGTGTGCGGCCAACGTGTGCTTGACGTATGCAAGACACGTCTTGGCTCGGCCATAGACCCGGCACGTGCCTAACGAAAACCTGTCTTATTGTAAACCTAACGCGTGACTAGCCTACCTAGTAGGCCCGGTGTGTCAAGGCACGCTCGGCATATCGCACACCTAGCATGTGACCGGTTTGGCCAAAAGCTCGTCATGTACGAGGCACGTCTAGCCCATCATACACCCGAGCACATGATTGGCCTAGCATGTACCTAACACATGATTAACCCGGCCATACTTGGCTTATCGTGCATCCAAGTGTATGACTAGCCCGACCTCTAACTCACATGCGCGAGCATCGAGTCTAACGATGGCCTTGCACGCACCCACTTATTTCTAGGCCTAAAATAAATTTTAAATAGTTATAAAATATGAAAAATATCATATTTATAATCAAGAATTGATAATTCATATAGTTAATTAAAATTAATAAAGTATATAATTAAAAATTCAACGAGAGGCTCCGTTACCAATTGAAGGATCATGCATCATATGGAGGTGCGAAATAAAACAAATATTTTTTCTTCAGCTAAGGCTCTCAAAATTAAGTTGTTAAATCAACTAATCATATATACATGAATTAAAAGTGTGAGTAAATGATAAACTCTTGTAGCGCAGATTTAATCTTTACAAAAAAAGAGTCATCCAAGTATCCGGCCTCTATCAATAATCACGTAACTTAAACACATATAAAGGAAACCATAAAAATCACTGATTTCAAGCTTCAATCGTTCTATATAGTTGATTTTTATCTAGAAATCTTATAAGGTAATTTGTGCCAACTTTTAGCCTTTTTGTGGAGAGGTGTTAAAACTATGGTTTTTAGGAGAAAACACTTTTCTCTATAATTTTTGTTTATGCCATGTGTGTCTTTTTTTTCAGACCTTATTTTTTTATTATGACTTCCCTTTTTTCTTTTTCAACATGTGCCACATCTCTCTTCCCTTATTTATAAGAGAGTTGATTCCTTGTCCTTCAAGAATAAAAAAATGGTGGCAACAATTCCTACAAGGACTCTAAGTTACGGCTTCCTAGTCCTCTAAGGACTAGGAGTTATAATGTATGTGGACTTGTTAGACATTATCATTATAAAGTCCGATCCTTATCTAATAAGGCTCAAGTTTATCCTTTCACCAAAATATCTTATAGGCTTTTAAATTAAGCTTATTGACTCAAACTCTTTTGGCCTAATTAATTATCAATTAATTTAGACTATTTAAATAAATTAGGTTAGATATTTTTTGAGGAAGCTCACATTATGAAATAATTTCCCAAATCACCTTTAAACCTAAATTAGAAAACTAATTTCTTTTTGAGGTAACTTGCTTCCAAATTTAGAATTGACTTTCAAAATAGAAAAGCTGGTTTCTAAAATAGAAGACTTTTCATTTTAGAAAAATTTTTAAAATAAGAAACTTTTCATTTTTAGAAATCTTTTTCTAAAATAAGAAACTTTCAAAACTAGGAACTTTTTTTTTCAAAATTTTTGCTTCTTTTTTGTTATACGAGTGCTTAAACTTATGTATATGATGCAATAAGCTCCTAGATATATTGGCAATGTATCAAGAATAAAAGACACTTCTTTTATCTCTTGATACATAAATCAAGATTGGCTTCTAGTAAGGCATAATGACTACTTAATTCTTTAAGAGAAAAAAATTTTTGCTTCTTTTTTGTTATACGAGTGCTTAAACTTATGTATATGACTCAATAAACTCCTAGATATACTAACAATATATCAAGAATAAAAGACACCTCTTTTATATCTTGATATATAAATCAAGATTGGCTTTTAGCAAGGCATCATAACCACTTAATTCTCTAAGAGGATTAACTAATTTGTAATTACCTTTCACGAATATGGTTATCGTACAATTTAGTCATCATGTCAATTTATCGTAATGTGATCTCAAACTTGATTTATATTCTATTCAATTATGATCACACAAGTTTTCTTCGATTTTCAAATGTCTTAGCTCTAGAGTAAACCAACTATGCTCTATTGGTTTTCTCCTACTGTGACCACAAATTTGTTGAGTATATATTTATTGAAGTGCAATGTGATAACTTTTTAGCATATAAGGAATGACATGTCCTATCTTAGTCATCCATATACCTTCATTAGATTCCTAGTACACCTAACAAATCGCTCATATATAGCTATTGATCGAGCCATCGAAATGAGTGTCAAAGTACATAAATCCTCCAATACGATATCGTGATGACTTCAAGTCAAAAGACTAGTTATACCTATCTAGTATGAGATTCTCATAGACTAAACCAAATTGATTCTCATGGCGAGTCAAGTCCGAGTGATATGTTCTCTAACATTAATCACCTAAGTACTTTTGGCATCACCATACCAATAAGTGTGAGATCTCCTATTACTATCTTATAGCATGGGCACATCACTCACAAGTCTTATCGTATATAGTCAATGTCTATTATCGATAATGTTAGACTTAAGATATTTAATAATACTATTTAATGCATTAATATTTGTTTCATATCTTTTGATCAATCATTAATATAATAAATATTATATGAATTTCTATCTGATTTTATCAAAATATAAACAATAAGAATTAATAAAAAACCTTCTTTTATTAATAAATCAAAGAATGCAATATTACAATAAGTCAAACCATCTAAATAAAGTTAGATCTTAGGCACCTATACTAACGCATTTGATAGATGCTTTATAGTCCTAAATCTTATGGACGGATAAATTCATTTTTTTTCTTTTCATACCTCATATGGAGTCCGATCAACAAACTTTATTGAAACTTTGCTCAAAGTAGAGGTTGCAGTAAGGAGTGCATATCCTAAAATGAAATATGAATATTAGTAAGATTCATCATAGATCGAGTCATGTCTAATAATGTCCTATTACTCCTTTCGGACACACCATTCAATTAAAGTGCTTCGAGTTAAGTTTATTGATAAAGAATCCCATCCTCTTCTAAGTGATCTAAAAATCCATCGCGTAAGTATTCATCATCTCGATCCGATCGAAATGCATCAATACTTTTACCAGTTCATTTCTTGACTTTAAATCTAAATTCTTTAAACTTTTCAAATGCCTCGAATTAGTGTCTCATTTACATAACAAAAACATGATCTACTATCAATAAAGATTATGAAATAATCTTATCCTTCTCTTACTCGGGGTGGACATGGGCTCGGATACATCTCTATGTGTAAGGCGTAATTAAATTAATAGCTCTTTCTTCTTTTCCACTAAAAGGGAAATTCTTATCATTTTTCTAAGTAAGCAAGATTTATAGACATCATCAAATGATTCTAGATATCCATTTATAAGTAAATTTGATATATGATTCTTGTTTATATGACGAAGTTGACAATGCTACAAGTATATATCATTTAGATCATTTGAGTCTTTTAGTATTTATGTTATGTATAAGAATTTCATTATGTTCAAAACATATAAACTATTATCAATCAAAACATTTTCGTATAAAACTTCATCTTTAAAAAGAACAACCATCATTCTTAAATAAAAAATAAAAAATATCTTGTTCCAAACAAGTAATGAAAATAGTATTCATAGTTTATACTAGGAATACAATAATAGTAGTTGAGTCTTAGCACAAGCCCATATGTTAGCGCTAACTCATAGAGTGCTATAACTAATGGTTCAACTCTTGATCCATTACTAATATATAGGTCATATTGTTAATGTGTAGGTCATCCTTCCTTGAAGTAAATTTTCTTCTTTTTCTAAGCTCTTTCACATTTTTAAAATATGATTACCATATATAGTATCATATACCCATGAGATGGGATTACAAAAAAAAAAATATTAGCTTTAATAACATATATACCTAAGGTGGTTGTAGAATTTTTCTTTTTTACCTTTTATAGCTACTCTTTGTAGTTAGTCTTCCAATGCCTTTTCTTGTTGTAATGAAAGCGGATCGCATCCTTTGAGTTATTTTGAAGCTTCACCTTTTTCACCTCTCTAATCGATGCGATAGATAACTTCTTCTTCTTTTGATGCTTAGGCTTTTTCTTACCCTTCACCGTGTCTTTTTCTTTATTAACAAGAATTACGTAACTCGTATTCTTCTTGTTAATCTCGAGCTAAACTTCCCTCGAGCATGGATAGTAACTCTCTAATAGTCTTTTTCATGTGCATCATGTTGAAGTTCATGATGAACTGTCTAAAGTTATTAGGCAACGATTGCAATACTAGGTCAATGGATAATTCTATATCCATTCCAACTTGAAGCTTGGCCGACTTATTAATATAGCCTATCATCTCGGTGACATACTTTTTGACGTTGGATCTTTCATCTATTTTTGCTTTAAAGAGCTTCCGGGTTATCTCATAGCACTTCGCATAGTATTTTCCTTGAATAAGCTCTTAATTTTTGCTATGATATCAAAGACACTTATACCTTTATATTGTTGCCTATGTTCTAACATCACAACTACTAGCATGATACTTTAAGAGATGATTGCACCATCCCTATGTTTAACCTATATGACATAAGCTTCGACTTGATCTTAAGGAGGTTCTGCTAGGAGAGGTGACTTTATCATATAGAAAATCTTCTTATGTTGGAGGACTATCCTTAAATTTATTTTTCAATTGAGGAAGTTTATGCCATTGAAGGCATTACTTTCATCAATAATTGATCGTATTGATATGTTGCTAGTCATACTCGTACAATTTGATAGGATAGAAAAACATACGATTTAATAATTGAATTGCATAAATAAAATAAAACATAAATTAAGAAATAAAATCTATGTTTACTTTCATTAATTTTTTAAAGTTTTATAACCTTCAACATAAGACTTGAGAAAAAAATTTCGATTCGTTTTTCTTAATGGGTTAGGATCCCATCCTCTAATATGCATTAACCTTAAATTATCTCAACAAGTCATACATAAAGGATTAAGTAGGTAACTCTTTATCAATTGCATCCAATACAATTCCTAATCTCATTGGCCCGACAATTGCTTATTATCTCACATTTTATATGAATATCAATCTTTACCTATAAATTTAATAGGCCTTGAGTTATCTCAATAAGCCTAATAATTCATCTCAAGTTGGACCCAAACGTTCGAGAACATCACATAACCCATGATTTAATTCTCTCGAGGAAGATGTGACATTGAGTTATCTTAACAAGCCAACAATGACTAAAAGGGTTCTCTCCTCATAACGTTAGAATACAATTAACTTGATATTAATTTGAAGGATTTAATATGATAGGTCTTATCCTAACATGCACACTAGTTATCAATTGCATTAATCATATCATGTAAATTATCAATCACAAAATAAATACATACATCTCATGTATGACTTTAGGATTAGTGAATGATAATAGATCTTTACTACCAATCCTCTCAAGTCATAAGGAGACTAGTGGGTCAAGTACTTGAGTGAAAAATTATTATAAAATTTTCAAGATTGTCTTCTCTTCTTAGCTTTTTTTCTTTATATCTATTCTAAAATATTATCTTTTACTTTTATATTTCTTTGAATAAGAAACCTCAAATTACATTCGAGGGGAGTAAGATGAAAAGAAAAATAATTCAAAATGATAGAGAAGGCGGGACATGTAGGCTTTATTTAACTAAAAATTTACAAACATACATTCTAAAAAACTAGGCCGACTCATCCATACTATTCACCCATATTTCAATCACATTGATATAAGGCTTACAAATGAAACATATTTCATTATAACATAATTATAAAACTATGGTTTTGGTTATTTTATAAACAATATCAAAATTTTTCTAAATTTTAATTTTCGGACTTTTCATGGCTTGGGCCCACTTTGGACCCATAGGTCGCCACACCCTAGTTAGCATTGGCCAGTAGCTACCATTGGCTTGGCACTAGCCATTGGCCAATGCCAAGCACCGGTCCGACACGTTCATGTGCTTCGTGGCATGCTTCGCGCATGCTTGGTTAGGTGTCTAGCATTATTATGCGCACTTGGCATGCACGAGACACACCCGATCTTGCACGCACTTAACACGTATTTGGCCTTACCCCAAGTCCGATGAGCACTCAACGTATGCTTGGTTTTACCATAAGCTTAGCATGCCTACTAGCACGCTTGACCTACAAGTGGCCTAACGCGCCCGTGTATGCTCGACCTATGTATACCGAGTGCATGCCTCATATGCGTCCGGCTCGAGCATGCCTAATGCACATGCCACACATGCCTAGCTCGGCCATAGGCCCAATGCACCCCTAGCTTGGATTTGCACGGGCTCGGCTTGGCTTCGTGCATGCCCGAGTACACGTCTAGCTTGCGCTTGGCATGCTCGGGCTTGGTGTATGACCAAGCATGTGCCTAGTTCGGGGGTTATCGCTCACGTGAGTGTAACGTCCATCATTGGCCTCGCGCTCTCCCACCTTTTTTTTCAGCTCAAAAATCATTTAAATAATTATAAAATACCAAAACCCTAGATTTATAATTAAAAATATCAAATCATATAGTTAATCATAATTAAGTCAACATACAATTAAAGATTCAACGGAATCTCCGATACCAATTGAAGGATTATGTATCCTATATATGTGCGTAATAATATACTAATTTTCTTTCATATAAGGTTTCTAAGATCATATTATTGAATCAACTAATCATATATTAACATGAATGTAAATATGGGTAAAAGATTATCTCTTGTAGTGCGAAAAACAATCAAGTGAAAGGGAATCGTCCAAGCGTTTAGCCTCTATTAATAATCCATACAACATAAACACTCACAAAGGAAGCCACGTAAATCGTAGAGTGCTAGCTTCAATCCTTTTGTATAGTTAATTTTCTTTCTAAAGAAATCACTCGGGATTTTTTACAACAACTTAGACTTTCGGGGAGGGATGTGACCACTTAGGTTTTTTTTAGGAAATGTTTTCTCTCTTTTTCTTTTGTTATTGTCTTGTGTGTGTGTTGCTTGCTTTTCTTAGCCTTCCCTTGTCGCCTCTCTCCCCTTTATTTATATAAGGGGCGGCATTCTTGTCCTCTAAGGACAAGGAGTTGTAACATATATGGAGTCGTTTGATTTTATCCTTATAAACCCTAAATCTTATCTAATAGAGCTCAAGTTTATCTTTCCATCAAAATATCTTGTAGATTTTTAAATTAAGCTTATTGGCCTACACCTTTTTAGTCTAATTAATTATCAATTAATTTGGACCATCCAAATAAATTGGGTCAAGTATTTTAGTGAAGTCCATATTAGGAAATAATTTTTCAAATTACCCTTAAACCTAAATTTGGAAACTAATTTTCATTTTAGGTAACTAATTTCTAATTTGAAATCGACTTTTAAATTAAGAAACTCATTTCTAAAATAGAAAACTTTTTATTTTCGAAAACCTTTTCCAAAATAAAAAACTTTCAAACTGGAAATCTTTCTCTAAATATTTACTTCTCTTTTATTATGTGAATGCTTAAATTTATACATGTGACTCGGTAAACTCTTAGATATGTTGGCAATATATCAAAAATAAAAAATATCTCTTTTATCTCTTAATACATCAATCAAGATTGCTCTCCAAGCAAGACATCATAACTACCCAATTCTTTAGGAGGATTAATTAATCTCCAATTACCTATCACGAGTATGATTATCATATAATTTAGTCCTCGTATCAATTTATCGTAGTGTGATCTCAAACTTGGTTTAAAGTTTGTTCGATTATAACCATACAAGTTTTCTTCGATTCCCAAATATCTTAGCTATAAAGTAAACCAACTATGTTCTATTAGTATACTCCCACCGTGACTATAGAATTTTTTAGTAGACATTTATCGAAGTACAATGTGATAACTCCTTTAACATATAAAGAATGACATGTCATATCTTAATCATCCACCTATCTCCATTAGATTCCTAGCGTACCCAATGAATCACCCATATAAAGCTCTTTATCGAGCCCATCAAAACGAGTGTCAAAGTAAATAAATCTTGTAATGAGATAACCGTAATGACTTTAAGTCAAAAGATCAATTATATCTATTTTGTATGAAATTCCTATAGACTAAACCAAATGGGTTCTCACGATGAGTCACGTCTAATGATATGTTTTCTAACATTAATAATCTAAGTGCTTGCTTTGATATCACCATGCTAATAAATGTGAGATCTCCTACTCGCTATCTTATAGAATGAGCATAGCTCTCACAAGTCTTATCACATATAGTCAATATCCATTCTTGAAAATGTTACGGCTTAAGATATTTAATGATATCATTTAGGTGCATTAATATTTGTCTCATATCTTCCTATCAATCATTAATGCAATGCATATCATATGGACTTATATCTAATTCTATCAAAATATAAACAACAAGAATTAATAGAAAGATTCAAGTCGAAGAACCAAGTTCGCACGTTTGGGTCCGGAGCACCAGTGCCGCATGCCCGGGCTTAGGCAAAAAAAAAAAAAAGTTTTGAATTTTTTACGACCTCTCGTAATTTTTAACGATTTTGATTTCGATGAAAAAATTGCTCGAAAAGTTGGGTTTCTTAATTTTGGCATCTCAAAACCAAATTCGATCATATTTTTGTCTAAGAAACCTTAAAATCATAGAAATGACATAAAAAAAACTCTTTTAGAATCTCAAAACTTATTTTAATGCACTTTTTAGATCTCGATCTTTCTTCTCCGATCATTTCATCATTTGCCATAATCACAAACGAATTTTACTCATTGAGCCGAATAAAATGACGGTAAGCTTGACCATCGGAATGGCTGGAATGGGCCTCACCATCTCTCTCTCCCTCCCCTCCATTCTCTCTCCTCCTAGCATGTAGGGACCAACATAAAAGAAAAATAAAGTTGTGGTTTGAAAAAAAATTTACAACATAAAGGATGAAAATAAAATACAAAAAGTATTAAATTTACATATCAATGTCCAAGATATACAAAAAATTACACTTAAAAATTGTTTAAATTGCCACAAAGTAAATAATATTTTTAGGCCCATGAGTAATCTTTCAACATTATTTATTGTTCAAAAGACCCATGAATTTTAGTTTCTATAATATTTTTTTTTTTTTAGATCTTTCTCATCAGTTTACTTTCTTTGCAGGGTAAATGTTATTTCTTTAATTTAATTTTTGTAAATCCATCATTTTTAAATTTACGGTTACCAACAAGATATAACTCATATTTCACACCACAATATTAAAAACCTACCATGTGATTTCTAGATTATTTAATGCTTAGCAAGGAAATTGTTGTATTGGCTCTACAAGCTGCTTGAAAAACACAAACCACATTGATCCATTTCACTCCCAAACGCTACACACTTCGATTTGGTACTCTTTTCTAATGGAAAAATTAATTGATTCTTAGAAACAAAATTTAACTTGGCTTGCTTGAGGGTACATATGGTAATTAAAATGTGAGAGGGCAAAAAGTGGGTCTGTAGACCTACCTAAGAGTATCAATATATTCTTTATCACTCAGTCATTTGAGTTGGGTTCAATCGAACTGGGCCTGAAATGGAGTGGACTGGGCTGTACTTGTTGTACATTCCATAACTAAATCCTACGGACAAAATTAGCCTGAAAAATGATCAAAGCGAAGTAGAGCAGTAGTGAAACAAAAGGAAAAATGGCAGAAATAGCGTTAGGTGTAACAGCATCTCAGTCTTCACTTCTTCTCGAACCCTCCAAATTCGGATTCCATACACTCGCAACTCCATCAGCATCCCTGCGCCTTCACCTGCCTCCGACTCCATCAAGATTACTCATTTCCTCTCCCAAGCCAAAGCAGCACAATTTCGTTTTCGCTGCTAAAGTCGTCTCTTCTGATTCCATAGCGACCTCGTCTTCTTCAAGTACCATCATTACTGACAACGTTGACTTGTCAACTGAAGGAATCGAGATTGAATTGGACACCGGAGGCGGAGGTAACGACGGTTATAAAGATACTAGCGGCGGCGGCGGAGGAGGAGGAGGAGGTGACGGTGGTGGTAAAAACGAAGGAGAAGGAGGATCGGCAGACGAGAGTGGATGTAAAAAGACAATGGCTTTGTCTATGTCTCAAAAATTGACTCTTGGTTATGCTGCTCTTGTTGGAAGTATAGATCTTTTCTCTCTCTCTTTTACAGTTAAAAGAGCTTTTCTTTTTTTCAGTTCATGATTTTTATTCTTTTGTTGACGATTAGTCATTACTGACAGTTAAATTGGAGATGGAAATGTTAGTTTTGTGAATTTTATATGCAATGAATTCGAAATGAAAAAAGACTTTTTTTTTAGGTCTTTAGGAATTGAATTCATGAGTAGTAAATTATATTGATGAATAATGCGTTTCCAATTTTTGTAGTAATTATGCTGATTTAGCCGTGTAGCAAGTTTTATCTGATTATGGCGTGATTGATTTTTGTGATAGTGGGTGGTGTTATGGGATATATGAAAAGTGGTAGCCAGAAATCGCTGTTGGCAGGAGGAATTTCTGCCTCGGTTCTGTATTATGTTTATACACAGCTTCCTGCGAATCCGGTTTATGCATCATCGATAGGGCTTGGTAAGAGTGTGGTTATTTATTTTATGGTATTTGCTTTGTTGCTTTTCTGTTTCGTGTATTTTTTGTTATAATTTTGGTTAAACTTGTGCATTAAAGTATTGCACCTGGCTAGTAGTTGTATATTTTGCACTATTTTTTTTTTTTTGTCAATGGAGTATTTAAGATTCGCAATCTTCAGTTAGATGGTGTTTGATAAAACTGAAAATTAAGTGCTGAATCTGTTAAGTACTGAATATGTTCCCGACAAGCTGTTTGATATTTACTGAAAATTAAGTATTGAATATAATAAGTCTGTTTGAAGATGATAGAATATATTTGATATTTTTTAAGATTTTAGTTTGAATATATGTATCTGATTATATTACTCTTATTGTTTAAAATTTATTTTTTTCAATTATTTTTCTTACTAAAATTCTTATCAAATTAATTTTTGATATAATTTTATTTGTTAATAAATTTGATTTTTTAATATATGAATTTTGAAATAAAATTTTATAACGTCGATGTTTTATTTTTAAAAAATATATTATTATAATTTATATAATTAATTATTTTTATGCTTTTCAAATGAGTATTTTATTTTTCAAAATATATTATTATAATTTATAAATTCTGATATATATGTATAGAGAGAGAGAGAGAGAGAGAGAGAGAGTATGTTTTAGATAGTTTGACTTAATCGGATAAGTTAAAAATTTTAACTTATCCGATTAAGTAGATTTTAACTGAACTTAAAGTTTTAATATGAGATCATTTAAGTTATCAAATAAGATTTTTATATTAAGTAGTACAACTTAATTTTTTAAGCTACTTAATTAGGTTATCAAACACCTCCTTAGTGTTATTGGAATTTGATTTCTTAAGAGAATGTTGAAGTTGTTGGGATTTTGCTAAGGATTTATAATCTAATGGCTTCTATTATTCCATCTCAATTTTACATCACAGTCTTAATTGGTTAATTTATGAGGGATCAAATCATTTTAAACATTCCAGCTTTGTGGTGAATCTTGTGATTTTGACTGGGAGTTCCTGAATTTGAGTCTTCATATATGGCATTTGAATTTTGATTATAGGTGGGCTGTATCAATGTAGAAAGTGATGAAAGTGTTAGCTTGTATGAGAGCTCTTTACTTTTTAATGCAAGCATTAGCCAAAACCAGTGGTTTGCTTGGTCCATCTTGCCATTAAGTTGTAACTTTATTTTATTTAACAGCTTTGGCATCTCTATATTTTCAGGTATATCTGCTGCGCTTATGGGAGTGATGGGCTCCCGTTTTTTGAAGTCTAAGAAGATTTTTCCTGCTGGTGTGGTGTCTCTTGTGTCTCTCATAATGACTGGTGGCTACCTTCATGGAATCCTTCGCAGTATGCATTGAATTGAGCTAGCTAGTTGTAATAGTGAGACATAAGGTCAGTGGAAATTAGATATTTGGCTGTTTCTCAGTGTAAGTGGTGTCAGTGTCTTGTTCTTCCTTTGGGTCCGTTGAAATGAATGTTTTGGCATGTATAAGTTTCTGTTTTAATGTGGAGTTTTTGTTTTGGAACTTTTTATGAATAGATCATGCAGCTATTTCTATTTAATATAACCTTATGCTTACTCCGAGATATCATATTTATCCTTACTGCATGAAGTATTGGAAATTGCTCTATAACTTCCAACTTGTAAAGCCAATGGGCAGGAACAAGAACCCCATTACTCCAGTTGCCCTTGCTTTTTTAGCATCAGAATCCTTCATCGGGGATTTGTTTACTCCTGTCATCTTCACATTTTTCTCCTTTGCAGGATTAGGCTTAAGGTAACAACACTGCATTTCTGTTTTAGTTGTAGTTGATGCTTCCAACTTGTACAGCATAAAGGAGAGACTGTACGTGGAGAATAGAACTTAATTGTAAATGATATTGTTGCTATCGTTGAGTAACAAGTCCTGCCCAAAATAACTGGGGCACCCTTTGCTTTTATTTTGTTCACTATCTTGGCAACGGTTTGCAATGAGGAGAAACAATGGAGGTCACGGCCAAGTCCGATATCCGGCTGTTTCATAGTGTCACTAATCTCAATGTCTCTAGGTTTTCCTTTTGGCCTCGTCAAAAGAATGTTTTGGCATGTACAAGTTTTTGTTTAGAATGTGGAGCTTCTGTGTTGAAACTATTTTTCCATAATCTAACCGTCCCCCAAACTCGTAGAGATGACTTATTTATTCATATTGCATGAAGTATTGGAAAGCAAATTCCAACTTTTAGTAAAGCCACTGGGCAAGAGCAAGAGCTAAACCCCGTTACTCCGGTTGCTCTTTTCTGTAGGCATCAGAGCTCTTTGAGATTGAAGGGCAAAGAAAGCCAACAGCGATGGGTAAGGAGAGGAGCAGGAATCAGGCTAACACTGCCCGAGCGATTTTACAAACAGGTCCAAGGAATACGAACAATGGTGTGTGGATCGGAACCAGCAAATCAACCTCATTTAGAAACTGGATATGGTAGGATAAACGAACAGAGAAAGCATCCTGTGATTGATCCTGGCACTGGCAATCACCCACTGGGAAGTCTCTGACTGGTTCTCCCAGTAGGACACCGGAGAGGGGCTTTGCTAGAGGTCGCTGGGGGCCTTGAGGCTACAACCTAGGATTGCTTTGACAGTTCACAGAAAAGTCAAAATTATAAGGAAAATGTGCACGAAATTGGATTGTGGCTGCATCTTCGTCAAGAACACGAGAGGGTTTTCATCTGATGCGATTCTCCACCGTTCACTCTGCATGTCCAGTCTTAAAGATCCTTGACAAATAATTCTAAAGACCTGTGATATGGACTAAAACTACAATACAGAATAATTTACTTAAGAATAGTATTACAATAGCCAGCACAACACTAGAGAAGTTCCATTAACAAGCAAACCACATCAATCGTTTGTTATTTGTTTACGACAGTTAATAATAACACAAGTAATCGTCCTAAAGGCGCTGGTTCAGAAGACATTCCAAGTGCCTTAGGCTGTAAGGGGCAGTCATGTGAACAAAATCCCATTAGTTTCAATGAGAAATTGTGCATGTTGTCCAATACATCCCAAAGTAACTAAAACATCATCACCACCACCGCAGTTGACATCTTGCACGTGTTAATACAACAAGGTTAGGAACCTAATGAAATAACGGTTTTCCAAGATAGATGAGAAGCTTTCAGCATTGGTCAAGCAAGGTTGCCAGCAACCTTCGACTGAAGTTCCTCTGATGCAAGAGGTTTTCCAAAGCAACCTGCATCTGGTAAAGGTGCAGCACTGTCACCAGGTTTTGTGGTGTCTGCCTCTTTTCCTATTGGTGAAGTGGGGTATGGGCTTTTGCTCACCAACCTGCAATTAACAAAGTAAAAATGAAAGGTCTTAGCAGTCCTGATGATATCTTTGTGCATCATGTAACCATTAAACGCATAGGAGCATAGTGTCTCCTAGCAATGCCAAATACAATGGTGCAAATCATGAAGTTACATGTGTATATGTTGTTTTAAAGCATGAGAGATGAGACAGACAGCCAGAGAATCCCAAAATGCAAAACAGGTACCTGTCACGTCGCTTCTCAAAGAATCGCTGCAGGGAGTGTCTCCTAGCAATGGGTAATTCTAGACCAAAAAAAAAAAAAAATGAATTACAATGAGAATCATGAAGCTATATCTAATTTCTTTCATCATAGAAGAGAAAGAGCAATAAAGTATTTGAAATCCAACACTAAAGCATTTCAGCATGCTCTGTAACCATTACCAGCCTGCATTCTACAGAAGGAATTCTGACGACTAAAGGATTGGGCTTGAGGTGCAGCAGTACTTTGCATTGAAGGAGACCTTGTAAGAACTGGTGTACTAGCAGGAGACCCACTGTTCTTCATGTCACCAGGTTTGGCAGAAGCTGCAGCAGCTGCAGCAATAAGCATAATTTCATGGACCTAAATGGACACGGCTAAGAGTTAGAATGAAATCTCCCATGTAGAAATTTACTAAAGTCTTGAAAGTTCCAGTGAGGGAAAACCTTTTCTGCAGGAATTGCATCAAACACAACAACACTTCCACCATAGAAGATGGTAAGCTGATCCGGAGCAGGAACGGTGGCATTTGGTCCAGAAGTCACCAGTTTTGTGGGCCTTAAGAAACCAAAGGTAAGTCATTACATCATGTTGAACTTGTCTGGCATGTATCTACCATTTAAATGACTTCTAAAAGCAATTTTTTTTTTTTCAATTAACAATATTGGAAGTATATCTATCAAAGAAAGAGTAAGATGATTCCACAATAAATGTTTTTACGGGGGTGGAGAGACTTGAATAGAAAGAGAACGGGGTGAAATATAGGGATGCACAGAAATAATGGAATATAGAGCAAATATTTACAACTTCGACGCAAGTAGCTGCAAGAATTCAACTTGTATCAATACCAAATCGGTTGGGGTTAAATACACAAATCCTAGTTTCTAGTTTATTTGAAAAGATATTGTGATATCAGATCTTTCAATCCCTCTTCCACACTAATGTCTCCATAAATCTATGTTGAACGTAGTCAAACTTGTAAGGTGAATAAAGCCCCACCTTAGATATTAGAAAGATGGTTACCCAGTGGATATGAGAAAAATGGTGTAAAAACATATGTGAACAAAGTTTTCAACTGATCACCGAATTAATCTAGATTAAGCAAAGAATTCTCCGTGCAATTGCTGACTCACAAAATCAGATACTCAACTACCTTCAGACTTAAACTTGCAGTTCTGCAACTTAGGAGTGTTAACATAGCATACACAAAAACACACTCCATCTCTTACAGAACAAAAAACAGTCATAGCTGGCTAATAAGAAGCTTAGGCATTCCTATTTGACAAGAATGCTGTGATTACTTTTTGTTGCTACTTGATCTGACAATTATTAAAAATCACATTAATCTAACAAGAAGATCTAGGAGAATGCAACAAAGGATTCAGTAGCATCCTCAAGTCTAATAGCCGTACAGAAAAGGAAAAGGAAAAGGAAGGGCCAGTTAGCATTGCCTCACGAAAGGACCTATGCATGATATACAATTAGTATTGATGGACTGATACTATTTGCGTCAGCACTTGTAACATTAAAGCAACTTTCACCCCCTTCTCATTCAAAGGGCCCATGACCAAAGAAGCCTTACTCCAAACTTAAAGAAGCGGTTCAGGAAGTAATCTTTTAAGTGCACAAATACTTCTTTTCTGTAAAGTGGGATTTTTAAGCAAAAAATTTTATGTCAAAAAGAGCTATATGAAGGTAGTATAAGAGAAATCTTTTCAAGTCTTGCAATAGCTATTCACTGCTTTCAAGTTATGCAGTTATGTTACTTGTAACTTGTTAGCATCCAAACACCCTAACATGAGTGAAAGCACACTGATCTAAAATTTCCCACTTTGACAACAAAAAACACAGATTTTGATAAAGTAATTAGTTATCCAGAGCATAATAATCCAGATTCATCTCACTCACAAACTTTTGCCTTTGCACTACTGCTCAAAATTGAGGTATCATGGAAAATAAATGAGGAAAATGACAGAACTTCTATTCACAAGCTACTTCAAGATGGGGTGGTTTGCATCTCTTCCCTACACTTTAATTCATTTTCGAAAAAACATTTTCATTGCCGATATTTGATGCAAGTATCCTTGCTTGGAAATTCGTGCTTAAATGAAAGAAAGCATCTTTGAATTTGTAGCTGCAGGTCACAAAAAAATGTGTAACTTCATGGTGCTCTTCTTGGTCTGGCTAGACGAGTAACTTGTATGATCACTTGTGTCGCTTCTTTCTCTAATTGCTAGCAAAATTTCAACATTTATCTTTCTACGTTATTCCTGTATTATACAACTTTCTTGTGCTACAATAATTTAATCGAAGGAAAATTTTTCAGACTCCTTAAATAATGGAACAATTTAGGGAAACAAGAGCACCATATATGAACACAGACAACAAGTTCTTTCCTCTTCTGAAACTCCAAAAATCCTAAACAAGCAAACCCATTCAAGCACCACAACATAGTAACATTTAATTCTCTAACTTCTCTTCGCTAATTTAGCTTTTAATTTTCATAACCAACATTTCTTTACAAATTAAACAGATCCCACCTTCTATTTTCCCATTGTTTCCTTTTTTAAGCTAACAAAAAAAAAACCAAAAATTAAGACTTCTTCTAACCAAAAACAGAAACTTTTTCTGGTTAATAGAAGGAGAGTTGAGTCATACCCGGAACTGGGTGTCGAAAGATGATGACCCCCCTTTGTCTCCAACAAATCAGCACCTTCCTTGCAAGATCCCATATTTTCAACGCTACAATTAGTAATCTCTTGCTCCTTTTTCACTTCAATACCTTCTCGTTGCTTCATATCCTTAAAGGAATCAGATTGACCCTCCATTGGAACCAGATCAGAGACAACAAAAAACACTTCAATTTCTTGCTTTTGTAAAGGGAAATTTCAAGTAAAAATGAGGCAAAAAACCAGCTCTTGCCTCGTTGTCCTTGACCTGACCCAAGTTGTAATAAAATATCAGTCAATCATAGTTGGTGGTTACTATGATTTGAGAAATTTAAAACGTGGCAATTTCAACATGTCAAGTTATTGAATTGAAAGCGATTATTTATTGAACATCCGTTGTCCTTTCAACGGTTTTTTTTATCATTAATGATTCTGTCCTCTTAAGTAGACACGTGTCCAACTCACCATTCCCTTTCGTTCTCAGTTTTCTTCACAAAAATGCTATATAAAATGTACGAGGGCACATGGAACAAAATTTAATTTATTTATTTCGGGTGATTTCCATTATAATGGACGGATTCAATACATCATCAAACCATTTGTTCTTGGAAATTATGAATTCTTTATTCATTATTCTTGATTATCCTTTTTTCCCTAATGTTCAAAGTTTTTTTTTTCAAAGCAAGTGCAAAAGATTAAATTTTTGTGTGCTTTGGTACTTATAGCTATCTTTAATTATAGTATTCTATTTATGCACTTAAATCAAGGTTGTACTTTTTTTATCGAAAAATAATAGAAACATAAGGGCAATAAAAATTATGACCAACTATTAATTTGTGTTACGTGTTAAAAAAAAAAAAAACTAAAATGGAGTTATTAAAAAATGTTTGATCAATGTTGTTTTCATTATGCATTTAGGCACAACCATGTTGTGCACCCAAAAAATTTGGACGATCAAAGGTTATTCGGTTTGGTTATTAACCATTTTAATTCGATTTTCGATTAATCGAATTATGAGAATTAAAAACCGAAACCAAATCGAATTGAAATTTGATATTTCAATTAAGAAACTAAAATTTCAATTTTAATTTTTAATTAATTTGATTAAAAATTGAATTTTTTTTCCGAATAGGGCCTTAGGGCCTTTATCCACAAGCTTTTTTTGGCCGATCATTCTTAGCCCTTGCTCTTTCTACCCGACCACAATGTTGTAATAGATGGGGAACTAACTATCGAAGATCGAATTGCCTAAAAAAAAATTGATTCTCTTCCTTTCTTTTTTCCAACAAATTCAAAACCCAACAAGGTACAACGGTATTTGGATTTATGTTTATTCCAGGTGATTCCACACTATATATACTATAATTGTAAGTGTAAGAGCGTGTGTGTAAGTGTAAGTGTGACTAACTAAAATAATAGCGACAAGTAAGCGACATTACCTTAGTGCCTTATTTTTAATGAAAATTCATAGTCTAAATACTAGAATCTTTGGATTCACGAACCGTCACACGGTGACGTCTCGATGATTGCAAAAATAAATATATATGCATAAAGTGTAAATGTGGAGTCGCCACTCAATTTCTAAAAAAGGAAAAACTAAAAAAAACCTAGCACTTGTCCCAAAAGTTTTAAGTAAAAGAGTTGATTACATAACCGGGAAAGACCATAATCACCCTAAAGTGCCCTCGCAAGGAGCTTACCTTGTGTTTCTAGCTTAGTGGAATTCATTTATGAAATTATCTTTTTATCTTGATTTACGTGCTTGATTATTTGGGTTTTTTCTAATCAAGTCCCAAGAGAGGTGATTTGAAGGCCGAAATAAAACTCAATCTCTCACCTAATATGTCATTAGGTCGTTGGGGCCCATTTGGAAAGGTAAAAATTAGGGCTAAAAGCCCATTGCACATTACATTCTAGTCTCGTTAAAACATAACGTAGAATGTAGCCTTTTATGGGCATAATTTGAATTTTTTTATAAAAAAAAAATCCAAAATGTAGCCTTTTATATGCAACATCACATCATTGGTATAATTTGAAAATGATATCTTCAAAAGATAGTACAACAATGTTTCCTCATTGTTTTTCTTTTTGAGCACATGTAAGCAAAGCATCATATCAATCTAGTGATATAACCATATCTTTAGAGTCTCTTTTTTTTTCTTAAAATTTCTATTAGGTTTTTGTACTTCAATTAGTTTATTTTATTTTATCTTAGTTCATGTAGATCGATGGGTCCTTCAATTTCTACTTAAACTCCGTTTGTTTGCGGAAAACAACTTTTATAGAAAAATCAATTCCGAGAAAGTTATTTTCTTAGAAATTGTTTTCCAAAAAATGTTTTATGTCTTTTGACAATTACATGAAAAAGTCTGTTGAAAAATATATTCTAATGTTTGTTTGATACGGAAAATTAAAATACAAAAACAATATGTTATTATTGCATTAACAAGTTTTGAAAAAACTTCAAAAAGACATATTCATAATTTCACAATATAAGATACATTTAGAAAAATTTAATAATTTTTTATAAATGCCGACTCTAAAATTTTAATTCAAAAAAATAAAATGTCCTTTTTTAACCATCAAATCAATTCATCAAAATTACTTATGACAAAATCAAGTCAATATATATATAAGCATCCCTAGCATTGTTATTTTGATAACTCAATTAAGATTTTTTTTTAATAGAAATTGAACTGATAATTTAGTCTAAAAAATAATTTTATAAATTATTAGTTATCATTTGTAGATAATTATTCATTTGGTTTCAAAAGATTAATGTTGGAATAATTTGTAACTAATTATTCACTATAATTACTAATAAAATTTTACAACTAACTAAAATTACAAATTATATATTTAGTTGCAAATGAATAGTATTGGAAAAATAATATATTTATTAATGAATTAAGTAATTTCAATTTTTTTATAAAAAATTACAGTCTTTTAATAATCATTCAATCATTTAAGTATAGTGTAAGTAGTGTTTGAGATAATAGAAAAAAAATAAAGATAAATTATTAAAATAGTTATTATAAAAATAATTTTAAGGTGTAAAAATAGTTTTTAAGAATATTTAATGTATCTATAAATCAAAAAATTAAATATTAGTAGAAATAGAGAAAAAATAATTAAATAATAAATAATAATTGATAATGAATAATTAAAAATTAATTTGATATATTTTAAATAAAAAGAAGATAGAGAAAAAATTGTTAAAATATATCAAGAGAGAGGTAAGTAACGCAAGAGCGAGAAGAAAAATGTTTTCTTCTTTTTAAAGCTGGAAAAAATTTTTCTCAAAAATACTTTATCATTTTTCGTTGACTAGAAATCATTTTTTGTTGAATTTTTTCCTAAACGCAAAACAAACACTCGAAAAATGAGGAAAACAATTTCCCGGAACTTGGTTTCTCCCAAACAAACACAGACTTTATACTTCAAAATATTCCTAGTACGATAATAGTTTAAATAGTCATGAGAATATTATTTTCAAAGTAGATCTACTTAATCCATAATTTTTAAAAGTACAAGAACTCAAATGAAAATTTGTTAAATTATAGGAATTGAAATGAAAATTTTGATAAAAAAATAAAAACCAAAATTATGGTTGTCTTAGTTCCCATTCATATAAACTAACCAAGAAGCTTTGAGTTATGAATGCTTCGAGAATTATGTATATGTGGCAATTCCACTTGATCCGTAGGGTGTTTGGTGTCATTCAATCTCGTAGGATCGGATTTTTATTCAATTTGACTTGAAATAAATAAAATTATACTATAAACTAAAATAAAATAATTTTTCACTATAGCAATGAACGAGTAAAAGGAACGGTAATGAATAGTGATTAACACTATTCATTACTCGTGCTTTATTTTTTTAAAATTTTCATTTTTTTTTTGCTAGTGCCCCTTGGCCTTGTTTCCCTTTTTTTTCATTTACTATTCATTTGAACGATAAACGACTCCCCCCACCCCTTTTTTTCTTTCTAAACACTCGAACATTTTTTAAAAACATTTTCTTCCGTTTATTGTTCACATGAACATTAAACAGTTGCCCCCCTCCTTTTTCCTAAACATTGAACTTTTTTTTTTAATTTTCGTTTCTTAATAATGGTGGGAGTTAAAATTTTAAAGGAACCAACAAATTAATTGGGTGTTAAAATTTTAAAGAAACCAATAATTTATTTTCTTTATTATTTATTTCTAAAATTTAAAATATCTAATTTTTCTTTTGGTGTGACTATTTTTTTCTTTCCGTTTTTGAAAAGTGAACGCTTTTTTTTTTAAATTTCCATTTTTGAATAATGTTGGGCGTTAAAATTTTAAAGGAACCAACAATTAATTGGGTGCTAAAATTTTAAAGGAACCAACAATTTATTTCCTTTATTATTTATTTCTAAAGTTTAAAATATCTAATTTGAAAAAAATAATTTTTTTTTCAAAAAATAATTATTTCTATAAGCACATACTATCACATAACATAATTTATTAATCAACAATTACATAAGTTGTATTTCTCAAAAAAAAAAAAAAGTACATATATTATAATAAAGAATTTTACTACTCATAGTTTGTCATTTATTACTATTTTCATTAATTTTTCATTTCTTTTAAATTCACATTCAATTAATTTAAAATTATATTTACTCATAGTTTTGATTTATTTTAATATTATTCATCCAATTAATAAAAATTAAATTCACATTTTTTAAAAAAGTCAACATTCTCATCAACATGAAAAAAAATATATATATTTGTTCAATTCTATGTAAGATTTTAGTAATTGTTATTTATTTATTTTTTTTACACAATCTTATAAAATGCTAAAGCTTTTTTAAAAAATTATTTAATTTTATTTTTAGTTAATAATCCATGGATTAATGAGGATAAATCCTTTTTATAAAGAAAAAAATATGAAAAACACAAATAAAAAATAGTTAAATACAAAATTTTTGATTAAAAAATTATAATTATTTTTGTACCTTTGATTTTATATATTGTTATAGATTCACATCATAAAACATATTATTAAACTAAAATAATTTTTTTAAATGATTTTATATATTTTATCAAACCCGTAGCGTAGCGTGAGTCAAAAATCTAGGTATATCTAATTTTATTGGATTTGAGTGTAGAAACTAATGAGCGATTTATTCGTCTCGTTACCCAACTTGATTTTAACTTTTTTTTTAAAAAAAACAATTATGGAATTATTATTGTATTTTTCAATATAAAGTATAGATTTTATCTTATGATTCATTAGGGATTTTTATGGCTTTCTATATAAATATAAAGTTCAAACTCTATTTTAGAATTTATTATTCAAGGATCGAAATAGAAATGACAATGAGATAGGCTATACCTCTCCCATACACACCCCATATTAATTGGCTTTGAGATGGGGGAAATGATTTTCCCATCAATTTTGCAGTAGGTTTAGCAATTTTCCATTAATAAAAACAATTATGATTTTATGCATTTACAATTAATATTTGATAACTAATATTCAATAAAAAAAATTTAATTTCATATAAATATTAAATGTTTCCATAACTCTTGTATATAGTTAGTTAAATATAAATAATCAAAAAGTAAATTCAATAATAAATTTATTTTAGAAGATCAAATATTCAAGAATATTATGAAATAATAAGTGTCCATCATCATTTTCACATACTTTTCATATCCCCACTCGCTCATGATTCTTAATATGATTCAATTCATTATTCAATATGAGAAATTGAAAGAGTGATGCAATTGATTATTCATAATCTCTTCCAATTCTCTCCTCAATTTTGAAGCCTATAAATAGACTTGTTTGTTTATTAGTTAGTGTATAAGTTTTCTAGAGAGAATAAGAGAAACTTTGAAGTTCTTATCACTTGTATTCACATTATAGTGATTTTGATTTTTTTGTTATTCTTTTCTTCAATTCTCTTATATTTCTATTTATTTTATAACACGTTATCAGCACAAAGTTCTAACTAATCGAGACAATAGACCATGAGGTATGTATCTACCAAAATACTTAATCAATTTTTTCAACAATTGAATTTCTTTTGCACAAGTGCTCTACTAATTAGATCTAAATTATTATTTAGATCATTAAGAGGTATGTATCTAATTTATTATGTATTTTAAATTTAATGATACATAGAATATACATTTGAAAATTTTTATTGATTTAATATATAGAATCTAATAATTTAATATATATCATTTGAAAAGTTCAAATTTTATTATTATGTTTGTTTTTATTTAAATTTTATTATTAAATTTTATCTTTATTTTCTAACATTATTATTATACTTTGCAATATACAATTTTAATGATATCATATCAACCATCACAAAACTTGATTTCATGGCCCTTAACATTTTGGGTAAGAATTATTGATCATGGGTGCTTGATGCTAAGTTAATATCATATACTTTTCATATCTCGAATATGCTCCTGCAATAGCATATCAAGAAAAGGAGTTTAAGAAATATTTTGAATCAATTTCATACTTGTTCATGATAGCTAGATAAAATGACAAGCTATTAATGAAAAAGAATAAATCTCGATCAATTGGGTATACTCCATTCCCCGAAGTAAATGTGATAATTTATAATAATTTTATACATGAAAGAAGATGTGATCATAGCCATGGACGTGTTCGAAATAATTATCATTATAATTGTGATGACCATAATATTACATCTCACCACTAGAATTAGATAACTATGAAAGAAAAAAGAAAAGAATAAAAATAGATAAACTCGACATTCGAAAGTGAATGTTATAGATATGGTATGAATGGACATTGGTCGTGTACCTACCGTACACCAAAACACCTCATTGAGCTTTGTCAAGCTTTATTGAAAAATAAAGAGTAAAAGATGAAGGCCACTTATATCAAAATAATAGTAATTAAAATTAATTATTTGTTAGTTTTTCTATTTATAAATAAAATGTTTTATATTTCTTATTTTACTATTTATTTGTTTGTTTGTGTTTATGATGAATTTATTTATGTATTATTTATTTATTTGATTATTTATTTTATGTTAATATTATATATGATAATATCAATCTAATAGAAAGATCTAGAAGAGCAACTATATGATTATCTAAAGAGATAAATTTTGAAGGCTTTAGAAAAACGATTATAATATGACCTAAAGAGATAAATCTTTGAAGCTCTAGAAGAGTGAATATATTATTACTTGAAGAGATAAATTTTAAAGGCTTTAGAAGAGTCGATATATTATTACTTGAAGTGACATAATTTAAAGGCTCTAGAAGAGCAAATATGTTATTATTTGAAGAGTTAAATTTTATTATAAATGATGTACTATTCTCTTCAAAGTCTCATAGAAATTTATAAAGTTTCAAAGATATTCATCTAAATTAATGTCATATCAAGATAGCAAATATGAATACTTATATATTATAATCATTATACTAGGTAGAAAATATGTATTGAAAAATTTATCCGTTTTCTCTTATAGTCTTTATTACAATATTGAAATGATTGAAACAAATACTATAGCAAACCAGAAATTTACTAATTCAATTGTTTTTATTATGTGACATGACTAGTTGTGCTATCTTGGGTCTTTCATGATGTAAAAAATTATCAAAAATTCATATGGACATTTATTGAAGAGCTAGAAGATTTTTCAATTTAATGAATTTTCATGTTACGCATGTTCTTAAGATAAGTTGATTATTAAGCCATCACAAGGTAAAATTGAGATTGAATCTTCATTATTTTTAGAATGTATTTAAGGTGATATATGTGGATCAATTCATCCACCATGTGGATCATTTAAATATTTTACGATTTTAATAAATGCATCCACAAGATGGTCACATATATGCTTATTATCTACTCGAAACCCGACGTTATCGAGATTGCTAGCAAATAATTTGATTTCGAGCATAATTTTTAGATTATGCTATTAAAAAAAATCACCTTGATAATGCTGATGAATTTATTTCTCAAGCATTAAATTATTATTGATTGGCTATTAGAATAAAGGTTGAACATCCCGTTGCTTATGTTCATACTTAGAAAGGTTTAGCAACATTATTTATCAAAAGGCTCCAATTGATAGTTAAATCATTATTTTAAAGTAAAACTCTTTGTTTATGTTTGGGGAGACGCAATCTTACATGCAACAATATTTATTCGCATCAAACCCATAAATTATCGAAATTCTCTCCCCTTTAATTTGTTTATGGTCATGAGCCAAATATTTTTTATTTAAGAATTTTTTTACGTTATAGTGTATATCCTTAGTGCTCCTTCATAACGAAATAAAATGAGCATTTAAAGAAGATTGAGAATATATGTTAGATTTGAATCATTTTCGATAATTAAATATCTTAAATCATGAATAAGTGATATTTTTACGAGCTTGATTTATCGATTGCCATTTTGATAAAATAATTTTTCTAACATCATGGGAGAGAGAATAAACAAAATAAGCGATTGAAAATATTAAAAAAAAGAGATTACATAGAGTACTCTATCTTTATATCAATTTGGTATAAAACAATGTGAACTAGAAATTTAGAAGATAATTCGTTTACAAGGTATTACAAACCAACTGCTAGATGTATTCTCATATCCTTAAAGAGCAATTAAAATGCATGTGCTCATTGAGAATGCTTCTATTAGAATTGATGTCCTAGAAGGACACTTTATTAATATTATAGCTAATGAATCTAAAGCACGCTCGAAGCGTGAAAGACCGATCGGTTCTAAAGATAAAAATCTCCAAAAGAAAAGGAGAAGATGAAAATATAAAAAATGTAAATATTCACAAAATGGTCTAAGATATATATGATAATAGGCTTCGGAAGAAGTCCAAATGCTTGAGAAAAATTAAGAGACTTTGATAAATTATGTCAATACAAGGAGAAAATAAGGGCCAAAAAGAAACTTTTTTTATATATAATGTTTCAATCGATATTTTGAATGAAAATAAGGATCTTGAGCCAAAATCTATTGAAGAATGTTGACATAAAGATGATTGGCCTAAATGAAAAGAGCAATCCAGTACGAATTATATTCTCTTATAAAAGAGTAGTTTTTGAACCTATAGCTAAAGCACTTGAAGATGTTAAGCCGAGTGGGATACAAATATGTATTTATGCGAAAATGAAATAAGAAAAATGAGATTATAAGATACAAAGCAAAACTTTTAACATAAAAGTTTTTGTAAAGAATTGACATTGACAATGATGAGACATATTCTCCAATAATGGATGCAATTGTCTTTTGTTATCTCATTAGGCTGAAAAAATATATGAAAAACATTTATGTGCATGCATTTAATAAATGTGATCACAATTTATTTATTCATTTGAAATGATATCGGTATAAAAGTCTTAGAAGGACTTAACATGCCGAAACATGTAATACGTATTCTCGAGAAAAGAATTTAATTAAATTATAGAGATCTTTATTAGAATTATTAGTATTTGTTTTATTATTTTAGTTTTTTAAAATTCAATTTATACTATACATTTTATATTTTATTTTTATATCTATTGTTTATTACTAACCCGTGTGCATGTGATATAATCACTTCAAAGATTATTGAAAGAAAGTTCTAAAAAAAAAAAACCCTATTTGTTCATATATTTTTATTTAAAAAGGGGTTTGTTATATATGTTGATAACTTAAATATTATTGAAACTCCTGAAGAGATTCCAAGTGTCATAAGTTATCTAAAAAGAGAATTTGATGTGAATATCTTGGAAAAACAAAATGTTATCTCGACGTGCGGTTCGAGCACTTAGAGAATGAGATTTTTATTTATCAATCAATTTATATGAAAAAAGTTCTAAAATGATTCTATATAAAGATCATTCATTGACTAGCTCAATGGTAGTTCATTCACTTGATATCCAAAAAGATTCTTTTTGACCTCGAGAAGATAACGAAGAACTATTTGGTCTCGAAGTACTATGTCTTAGTGCCACTATATTGCTAATAATACTCGACTCGATATAATCTTTTCTATAAGTTTATTAGCAAGTCATAGTTTTATTTCAATACGAAGATATTGAAATAAAATTAAATATATACTACGTTATATTCGAGGAATAATTGATATGAGCTTATATTACTCCAATAAATTGAAAACAAGATTAATTGATTATACGGATGCGGAGTTATCTATATGATCTACACAAAGTTCGATCACAATTGGTTATATATTTACATATGGAGATACGAGCTATATCTTAGCGTTCTATGAAGCAAAGTATAGCTACCACATCTTCAAATCATGCGGAAATATCAATTCACAATACAAGTCGAGAATGTGTTTGGCTAAGATCAATGATCTATCATATACGAGAGACATGCGGTTTATCTATTAGTAAAGAAGTTCTAACAATATCATATGAGGATAATGCTACTTGCATAATTTCATTGAAGGAATAATACATCAAAGTAACAATCCAACAGATTTATTCGTTAAAGCATTACCTACCACAACTTTTGAGAAGATGATTCACCGGATTGCAATACATCGTCTTAAAGATCTCAAATGATGTTTCAATATGGGAAACCAACATTGAGATTAATGTGTATAAGGAATATTGTACTCTTTTTTCGTCACTAGGATTTTTTTCCACTGGGTTTTTTCTAGTAAGGTTTTAACGAGGCATATTCCTTGTATAATGGACATTCAAGGGAGAGTGTTATGAAATAATGAATGTCCATCATCATATTCATATACTTTTCAAATCTCCACTACTCATGATTCTTAATATAATTGAATTCATCATTCAATATGAGAGATTGAAAGGATGATGCAATTGATTATTCATAATCCCTTTCAATTCTCTCCTCAATTTTGAAGCTATAAACAAGCTTGATTGTTTATTAGTTGGTGTACAAGTTTTCTAAAGAGAATAAGAGAAACTTTGAAGTTTTTATAACTTGTATTCACATTATAGTGATTTCATTTTTTTGTTATCATTTTCTTCAATTCTCATATTACTTATATTTATTTTATAACAAAGAAATATATATATGCATGATAAAAGGCAATATATATATATATATATATATATATAATTGGATTCAGATTTTCAACTAGACGAGGTGCGTGCTTCCTTCCTCATCTTTATTTGCTTATTCGGGGAGAAAATGCTCTCGTATCCGCCCTCCTCGAGTCGGATTTGTTTGATACTCATCAGACCGAGTAATTTAGCCATCACTAGTTGGAGATGTAGTTTTTTTTTAGATTTTTTTTTATAAAATTGATTTAAATATTTAAAAAACTCAAATCTGGTCAGTTTCTGCAGACAGAGAAAGTTTTCTGCTTAACCAGACTCATTCGGATTGGAAGTGAAAAAAAAAATTGAATATTTCAAATAGAAGGTAGATGGACAAAAAATTCATATTAAGTGTATGTGGAGATCTTTTTTCCTTAGTTTTATGGTCAATTACAAATAGCATGTGTCATTGCATTATAACTTAACATTTTTTTCCCTGGGATGATTTTAACTTCAACAGCAAACACAAAAAATAAAAAAATAAAATTAGTGCCAATATTAATTCTTGGAGTGTTATAATAAAATGATTTTTTGTGAATGCTCCATTTTGGTGAAAGGGAAGCGAGACGACAAGAAGAAAAAACGCAGAAAGATAGAGAAAGGGAGTGCCAAAATCAATTTTTGGAGTGCTAATAAAGCAATGGTCCTTAATCCCCTCTTCTTAGTACTTACACGACATCGTATCAGGAGAGAGCAGTCGGGTGCGATCCAAGCGGGCAACCCGATAACATAAAACGGATAAGCAAAACATTCCAGGAAAAGAAAATCAAACAGCATTTTGAAAGTTGAAACAATCCCCAGAGCTAAAAACCAAATCGGTGACTGATAAAAAGGGTAGAGAGAGAGAGATCGGAGAAGGAGAAAATAATGTCAACGGAGCCTCCGCCTTTTCAAGAAGCAGCTCGCTGTGACGTCTGCAAATGCAGCTTCAACGCTTTCCGTCGCCGCGTAAATTCCTTCAAATTCTCTTGTCCTTCCTTTTATTATAATAATCTACTGAATCATCCTTTCTTTTTTTAATCAATTAAAATTTATGCTAATAAAAGGACAGATTGATTCGATCAAATCTATGCCGCGATCAGGGATTGATCTAAACTATTTTGATAGAATTGTTCACGATTTTGATAAAGTTCTATTTTCATTTATTTTTGTAGCATCATTGCCGTTGTTGCGGTAGGACGTTATGCCACGAACATTCATCAAATCAAATGGTCTGTCTTCTCTTTCTCGCTGTTTTTTTTCCCTTTTAACTTATGAATTTTAATTGACCTTTTTCCTTTTTTCTGGGTGCATTAATTCAGGCTTTGCCGCAGTTTTCAATCCTCTCGAATGTTAGAGTTTGTGCTGATTGTTTTAATAATTCTACTCGGTAAATCACTGAACTTGATCGAATTTTTATTCTTAGGTTAGCATGCTAGATTGAAAAAGTAATTGTACTAACATGTCATTAAAATTGTATAATAAACTTGTAAAAGTATGCCTAGATATCTTTTGTGTGAGGCGAAAATGCAGTCTTTTCTTCAAGTTTGATTCAATGGGCTTCGATCTTGCTTCAAGCAAAAATCAAGATATCTACGTGTCTTGGATTGTTATGTTAACATTTTGAGAACAGTAACTATTCCTTTTACATCCTCTTAAGAGTAAAGAGTAATATACTATAAGATTGTATTTGGGTGTGGGGATATATAATTTCTTATTTGTAGCAGAATAATATAGAGATAGGAATAAAGATACTTGCAGATTGAAGCTTCTGGTTGGAGGAGGGATGCTTTGGAAGGTACATTAAAGTCAATTATTTCATTCTTCGAGATGTCTTTGTCTTTCTTAAGGTATTAAATGATTCTCGGTCATTCAACATGCATGCCGGATTTCTCAGCTAAGAAGAAGCTTTGTCCCCGATTCCTATTTTAGAGTGAAGAGATGCTTTATGTAATGCTATCTCTTCCTTGGTTGTCAGTTGTTTGTATATCTTCATGTAGGTTAGGGCCACCGAAGGATTTTTCATTCTCTTGTCCTTCCTTTCTCACCTTTATGAAAATCTTGCATCTTTATGCAGAAAATTTATTCTGTTATCACGAACTTTGTTTTGACACAGATCAAATAAAGTTGAATCCCAAGTTTCTGTAGAGGGAGTTGATTCTGTAACAGATAAACTTTCCAGATTGGACATTGATGCAGAAAAACATCCAAAACCAGATCCAACTACGCAACACCAATCTGCCACAGGTGTTATAGAGTGCAAGTGTGGGATGCCTTTATGCATCTGTGAAGCACCAGAAACAAAAACAGATCCAGTTCCCATGCAGGTATGATCTTTATATAATGATTTTAGATGCCTTCTGCCATAAATAGAGGTAATAATTACTAAATCCATCATGTAATAGACGAAACCTTCTTCCACATTCACATCCCAATCGAATCCAAAACCAAAGAAAACAGATGCTACTCCCAAGAACAGAGGTTCCACTTCAAGCAGCAAGCCTAGGTATGTTCACTGCTCAAGTCCAAACGAGCATGAATGTTAAGAATGATTTGTTATTAGCAACAATAAACTAGCAGGCAAACTCAAATGAGGTTTTATTAAATGGCAAAGCTTTATTCTGCTCACTAATGGCTTGGTTTGTTTTCCATTGGTAATTATGTGTGCATAGGTTATCTTGTCAAAATATGATTCTCTTCCCGTTTTCCCATTCTCCTTATTCTTTTTTTTTTTTTATAATTATTTTTATGTATTCTGTAATATGGTACATGTTCCTTTTTCTTTACAAGCACCTTCTCTCAATATTTTGAAACCGCAAACACAGATATGTGAATAGGTGTAGGTATAACAACCAAAATTAGTCCTCATTGGAGGCCAAATAGGGACAGTGATTTAAGGTAAACATATGATGCTGGCCTCATCAATTTCAATCATACCAATGGTTTTAAAGTAGCATTTATCCCTCACAAGGAAATGGAAACAACCAGCACCTCTATCATATTCTAGAGACATCTCTTCATAGGCCATCTCATCTTCAACTGAGCATTGAGAGTCTATCTTGGTAACGTGCTAGTGGTGCAACCGATGATGCCAATTTTAAAGATCTAACAGAAATATCAAGATTCACATAATAGGAGTCAAGTATTAGGTATCTTGTAAATTGTAATATAACTTTCCTAGGATAAAGTAAGAATTGAATTACTTTGGATGAAAATGCATCACCATGCAGCTACTGGTGAAGGAAACTGGTTGCCTGCTGGTCAGCCACTGTTGGTTTTGCAGAAGTACATTGGTTTACGAAAGATACAAGTTGGCAGGTGGAATTGCAAGATCATGGAAGTTAACCATATGAAAGTATGCAATGTATTTGGGCATTATTTTTTGTTAATGGATTCAAATTAGATTTTAGCCTCACACCCTCCCATCTGCCATTTTCTTACAGCTCTTGACCTTTGGTCATCTAACATTGTCCCACATTGAAATATAAGTTAACAAGTGACTTTTACTTGCAAATCCTAAACCTAGGGAACCAATTCCAAGTCCAGAATCGTATATCTTGTGAAACATGATTCTGCATGGGCACAAGGGAGCTAAAATAGATGCAAGTTGTGCTTTGCAGGGAATGAAATTACATTATAGGACCAGAGTTAAGTTACTAGATAGACATAAATGAGATGACTACTTTGTTTGGAATTCTAACTGTTGTATCATTTTTGTTGTTTCATTTAGATAGCTGCTGGCTTTTAAAATTGGTGGGAAATTGTGTTCTCCTAAGGTCCTTTGTTAACTTGTGAAAAACTTGCAGTTCGGTTTTCAATCATGGCCAGATGACAAATGGTGGTGTTGATAAACCTCAGATGGATTATGATGTCAATGGAGAGGTATAATCCACTTAAGATAGTCATAACGGTGTACTTTTTCATAAAGAGTTTTGTGGATCAGTTATTTGTGCCCATGTATGTGTTCTGTGTAGGGTTTAAGGGAAGCCATAAAGAATGGTGATACTGTTGCAGTCAGGAAGCTTTTGAGCGAGGTATTCGCCATCTTTAATGCAAAATCAGATTTGAAAAAAATGAAACTAAACATTGATATCTTGTCAGGGGGTGGATGCAAATTATCGTGATAAGCAAGGGATGTCTTTGCTACATCTGGTATAATGATCTCTCACTTTCTCTGCATGGCATGTTTTGCATGCCTCTAAAAAGTATTATCACTGATGAAAGGATTGATTGGGCGCAGGCTGCACTATTTAATCGCACTGATATAGCTTTCATCCTCATGGACTCTGGAGCAAGTGTGAACTATGAGAATGCGCAAGGTGACTAGCTTTATATCCAGTATCATGTCTAGCTATTGTGCCCAGTTTCATTAAATTGTTTGATTAGATAAGGGAATCTCTTAATATTTGCAAGGCATGTAGAAAGCAACCGCATATATTTTTAAGGTTCTGAAGGTTTGAAATATGCTCAGTAGCTCTTTCAGGTTGCAAAAGAAGTAGTCATGAGGGGACTTAGGGAATATTCATTTTGTTATTGAAGGTTTGTATTCTATTAGTTCATTATTAGTCATCCGGGGAAACAAAGAAAGTTAAAAGAGCAATTTGCAATCAAGGTTAAATGTGGTTGTAGTGAATGATGATGTTGCATGGATGACCAAGGACGATCATTTCTTACATTTCATCCAAGATAAACTCACTAGTAATAATTTGTGGGTGCTTTTGGTTCCCCAGTATTCTACTTTATGCTAACGCATCCCTTCTTTTATAGGGGAAACTCCATTGGACTGTGCTCCTGCAACTTTGCAGTACAAGATGAAGCAGAAAATAGAAGAAAGTGGACAGCAGGGCCCACATACAAGTGCTTGAGAGCTTGTACATTGTTTATATCTTTAATCTGCATGTGCAAGTTGTCTGTTTCCTGAAGAAATTGTGTTGATAAGTTTTGTATTGGTTTGTACAATGTATATTGTGCACCCGAACACATGGGCTGCTAGTCATCAGCTCATGGAGTGTTGAATACAATTCCTTTTGCAAGGCAATAAAAAGTCATCCTTTTGTGTATGAACATTGTCTAGCGGGATAGAGAATATTTCGGAGACTATTTGCAAAGAACACGATTTCTATATTGTATTTTACCTAGAATATTGTAGGCTGGTCCATATATTGGGTGTTGTTTGCTTTGCTTCCCAATATATGTTTCATCATCGTGCTTTTGGTGTATGCCTAAGGATGTGGTCACCACTAATCAGCAAATGTAATTGAATTAACAGATGCCAAACATCATTACAGTTTCCTTTTCTTTTCCTCCTTTCTCCTCTTTTTGATGGCTTTTTAAATACTGCAAAGGCGTAGGCATGAGTATGAGGCTGGGGGGAATGGATCAGATTATTCGATTCTCTCTTTTGGCCATTTTCCCCCTTTTAAGAGCCTTATGTGAAGTTTACGACTGATTGGAAACCCACAATCTTCTGCGAGTTACATCATCATCATCATCAACGAGAATCGCTCGTTATCATCTGAAGTGTAATAAAAACTAAAAAGTAGAGATTGCAACGTGGGAGTATCAATGGCTAAATTCAAAGACATGATGACTCTGCCCCTATCTGTGGACTTGAAGGCCTACCTGTTATACATATACACACACGCATACACCATCCTTGAAGGGATTGGAACATTATGGATTATGAGGTGTTATTGGCTACTTTTAGGTACAAATAAGATAATTCTTCGTTAAGGGACAGAAATGCCTTGTCTTGTAATTTCCTTTCTTGCTTGCTTGAATACTTGTAAAAAAGTAATTGGATATTATGCACCTTTTTTGTGGGTTATGACTAGGATAAGTGGAATTTACATGTGTGATGAGGTCATTTCTCACGTCGTACCCATGAAAAAGAAACCTACCTCAAGATTGCAAATGGAATGGACCCTTTCTATCCTCGCCTAACAATCTTTGGCTTTGCAGTTGTCTGCTGTCCATGTCGAAGGTTGATGATGATGCAAGCGACTCGTTTTCCTCTCCAGTTCCTTCCAATTTGAACAACGGGGTTGAGGTTGTCCTGCCAAAAGCTACAGCCTACAGCCAGCAATAAAGCATGTGCCCAAAGGAAGTTATCCAACTCCTTAAATATTGGACATGCGTTTTTATTTTATTTATCAATACTCACAAACACAATTGATGAGTGTATTTTTACTTTGATTTTCTAAAAATGAAAGAAGTTTTAGTTTTTTTTAAAAAAAAGCAAAAAAGCATACCGATCTTGAGAATGGGTTACCCTTTTCTTTTCTAAAGCAAGACATCAAACGATCGAAGAAAGATATATATGACATTATATTATGGATATTCATTACTGTCATAAAAAGAGCAACCAAAGCAACTAGTTGTTTCTGCCTTCTGCTTTTTACTTTTCCTTTCTTCTCTTTAAGGATCAATTACAGTTATAAAATAAAAAGAACTTGAGATAGTAAGCCACCGTCCTTGTGCGTTGTGATCTACACGAATGCACATGATGGTGACGTATTCACTATATTGTCGGTAGTGACCCTTTATTCGTACCAGACATGGACACCTAACAATAAATAAATTACACTAAATCAAAAGTAAAGCAAAAGGTTATCACCATTATCAACCCCTCATCTTGGCCTTTATAAAGCGCCCAGATGCTCCTTGGAAATTCCCCCTTTCTCTCTTTCTTCCTCCTCCTCCTCTTGCTTAATTGTTTTTGTTCTCTCCGCTAGGGTTTCTTCATTTTCAATTTTGTTGCTTAACTACTACACTGTTTGCATCAATTGATATAATGGGTTTCTTTGTAGAAGAGTCAGGGTTAATAGTAAGCCATCTTCTCTACAAGGCAGCTCTTGTTTTAGCAGTCTTGAGATGGGCTTTGGCTTGGGCTCTGAGATTTAAAAACAGAACCCATTTACCCTCATCCAGCGATGATTCTCTACAGCAATCTCATCCTGTTCCTTGTTCGCAGCAAATTAGGGACGGTCTGATTTTGACCACTTTTAGTGACGTCGTGGAGAGGGTGGCGGGAGTTTGTGACACGTGTGCTGTCTGCTTGAGCCAGTTGAGGGATCAAGATGAGGTCAGAGAGTTGAGGAATTGCTGCCACGTGTTCCATAAGGAGTGCATTGATAGATGGGTAGATCATGATCATGAGCAGGACGAGAATCACAATACTTGCCCGCTGTGCAGGGCACCTTTGCTGACAAGTTCACAAAGTCTGGCTTGGACCAGGACTGAGCCTAGTTGGGCTGTTGAGAGAATTCTCTACCTCTTTGGGGATGATCTGATGATGTGATCTATTCATTGTTGCTATCCTATTTTCAACTCTTCTTCTTCCTTTTTTCTCCTCCTCTTTGTATAATTTGTATAATTGGTCATATGAAATTGATTGTCAGGAATAGGTTGTACTCATTATTGTATTAGGAAAAAGAATTAGTGGGAGCAGCAGCAGGATCAATTTTGTATGGTCTCATGGAGTTGTGTATATGTATATATAAATATGTATTTTTCGGTCTATGCCTTTCAACTATTATATTCTTTTGCAGTTGCATTTTGTTGGCTCTTTGTTTCATATCTGATAATCTAAATCCTGTATGTTAAGATAAAAAAAAATATATATATATCCTTTACATTAATCTGTTTTAATGATTTTTTGCCCTTCTTATATAAAGACAAACAAGAATTCTTAAGAAAGTTTATTCTCTTTCTCGACTTTGTAGATTCGATCCTTGAGGTTAAAATCTGATAGATTTTATTTTATGTTTTAAACGCATTAAGCCAATTTACAAGATGTGTTTGTTGAGAAACTTTAGTGTTTATCGATTCACAATTAATTTGAATTTTTTTCCTCTCATCCACTTGGCCTGGTAGCTAGACACACCCCCACACCCCATCCAGGTTCGAACCCGAGACGTGCTAATTATGAGCAAGGCGATCTTCTCATCCTCTGAGCTTAGCAGCTAGACCCCATCCTACCCCACCTAGGTTCGAACCCAAGACATGCTCATTATGAGCAAGGCGGTAGATCCATTATTCCAAAAATGAAAAATCCATCTATTAATAATAATAATAATAATAATAAAGATTAATTTTGGTATTGTTTTGAACCTTAGGCTTCAACCATGTTTAGATGACAATCTTTTTGTTAGGTTTCTATTTCGGGTTTTTTGTACATACCTCAACTAAGAGGATGTTATTAAAAAAAAAAAAAAGAACTATTGAAAAATATTATATAAGGCAATCAATCTTTCAATCTTACAAGTAGATGAACTAAATTGTCTTGCAAATATAAACTACAATTGTTATTTATGAGATTTTTAGGTTGCAAAGAAACTAGGATTAAACAAATAAAAGAAGTTACAATAGCCTTAAAGATCGCTTATAGAAAAATCTTGACTTCTCAAGTTGGTTGGATTGTAAAGTTGGAGGGCAAATACTTAAAAACGAACTGTGCATTAAAGTAAAATTCAAACTTTCTAATCTAGTATGCAACATTAATAACAATATTCAAGCAATAAATTATAAATTTAATCAATCAAACACTAAGAATTAAGGTCGGTAGTATGAATGAAAACTAAAAATTTCATAGAATGATGGTAATACTACAATTTTTTATGATGCTTAATCAAATGAACTTACAATAAATGAAAATGATGAATGTCCTCAAGATAGTACTCTAAACATAAAAATAGATAGATGAATGTAAAGGACGGTGAATGTAAACACGAGCAAATGAATGGAGGATAACTATCTTCTATTTGATTATTTCATACCTACAAATCTATTACCCACGAGCTACTATCAACAAGTTTTAAGTGTGAAACTTGTGATTGATGATGCTTATTGAGCTGCTTGTAATAGTATGTCTGTTTTGTTGTCTAGTTATGTGTGTCATTCTTCTAGGCTTATGCTAATATTCATAGGCCTCATGTTGCTTCTTGATCTCCAATAGTAGGCCACTTCCTTCAATGCAAGCTATTGTGCTGCATTTCTTTTTACATTGTAATACTTTGCTTCGTGGTTTTTATGCTCGCAATCCTACATGTTCTTTCTAGTTATTTATATTCTTTTTAATTACTTAGGATCACATTTTATTGTTATTAAAAGTTTGTTATTCTCCTAACTACATATACATTAATGGTTAACCACTAGTTTTCTTTTAGATATGATTTTCACGTTTTATCAATCTCTAAAGTCTACTTCTCATCATTTTAAGAGAGTGCTCTAGTATTTTAATCTTTAGTAACTGATTACATTTGTATTATGTGATTGAGGTTTTGATAAGTGTATTGGGTCTAATTAATTGGTTGTTGGTCTATTTTTGAATTGGTCTAGACCAATGAGCTTTTAAATAAGATTAACCAATAGATCTATTTGACAAACTTGATGGATTTTCCTCAAGTCTTATGACCAATTTATTAGGCTTGGACCCAAGATAAATTTAGTTGTAACACTTGTCTCATTTCTTACCATATGTGGGAATCTTCTTCATGTGTGTAAGAAATAACTCATTTAGCGCCTAATAGTTCAATTCCTAAGGTTTAGCAGATATTTGTAATCTATCAGCTAGTGCACCGATTGGGCTTACATTCATCCTATTACAAGTGGCTGACTGCTCTTCTTCAAACTTTAGGATTTCCAAAGATCTATATCAAGTATCCTCACATTCTTAGTTTTCAGCATGGCTCCTCCAAAGTCTTCTTCTGCCTCTTCCTAGAATGAGGCTCTCTTTTGATTTTGTTCTTGCCTGTTCCTAACACTCCAATTTAGTCTTCTTTATGACCAACTTCATTTTAAGAGATCATTGCTCTGATGGATCCTGTGGTTCTTTTGCGTTTTTTTTTTAGGAAATTTCCTTTCGATCTTCATAGGTTCCTGACTTCTTTGTTACCTTATGAACCTTGGCCCTTTTCTTTCTTTAGACTCTGATCTCAAAGATTTTTTTACCAATGGCTCGTAGCCTTTTAGGCTAACTAATTCCTGATGTCAAGGCTAAAATTTTATGCGCTTTAATGTTTGCCCGTGACATACATTGGGCCAACTTTGTCTATGGGCTAAAAGTGAGGTTTATGCCTTGCACTGTTTTTTTGGAGGATCAGTCCCATGTTCGGGCAAAATGGGACAAACAAAGAATGAAGGAAATATTTGATCTTACTTTGAAATGTACGTTGACTCCTAATCGTCCCCTTATTGGAGCCTTCATCCCTTTAATCCTAGCCTTCCATTTATTTAATTAATTGTGACATTCATTCAATTTGGAGGGTGAGGTGGCGGGTTAAGATGAAAAGATTTTAACAAAAATATTTATTTTAATCACTTGATTTATCTCATTATTTCAATTTCATCCCTACATTTAAGCTCTTCTAATTTTCAATTGACTACTTTTGGTCCTTCTTTAAGGATTTTTTTCAATATCTTTATACCGCCTAAAGTTTATTTCCCATTTTATTTAAGGGCCAAAACTTTTAATTTTATATAATTGAGTTCCTAATTTTATGCAATTAAGTCCCTATGTAGATAATTAATTCCACACATTATTGAAAAATAATCTCTGTTCACCATAAATTCATACACTCTCTATAGTAATTTATTCATCAATCACTTAATTTTTATGCACTTATCTAAGCACTTAAAATAATTATTTTGCATAAAAGTGTACTATTCTTACATAAAAAAGTCAATAAAATATTCGCCAAGCATTGAAAAATTCAATTAAGTTCACCGAATATTCTAGCATGTCTTTCACATTTTTTCTATGCACTCAAGGAAATTTTCATACATATTTAAAATATATTAATTCATTTATTTGGAGGTTCTGAATATTACATTTATTGTTGGTGGTTGGGATCCAAATAATTCGACCAAACCCAAACTTAGGATTAATGAATTTTGTTTCATGTAATTGTGTTGATTTAATATTATTGAGGTTAAATAAACATGAATTCATGTGTTTAATTGAAAATTTGTCTTTGATTATGTTGATTGGATAATTTGATCAATAATCAATTTAGGGTTAATTGAATTAGTTCAATGTAATTGTGTTGGTTTAGTGTTTTATATATATATATAATCATATAAACACTAAACCAACACAATTACATTGAACTAATTCATATATATATATATATATATATATATTTGAAAATTTGACCTTGATTATCGTTTTTGTTTACACTATTAATTTATTTTCTTAATTTAATTTGTTTTCCTTTTTTCTTTTTTTTAATTCAAGCCCACATTTTTCGCATGTAATACGAGATAGCTACCATGTAATCATTTTTTTAATAAAATAATTATACTATCAATGAACCAACTTCACACGTTTTCTCAATCAAATATATAGATTTTAATTATTATTTTTTACATTAATACATTGATTTTCTTAAAATTTCCAATTAAGCATTTCTATCTAGTTTTTGTTAATTGCTTTGTTTTCCGCTAAAGTGTCTTTTGACTTTTACTAAAGGAAATTGCAATATTGGTATACCAACTTTTAGTTTTTTTTCAATTAAGTACATAAATTTTAGTTTTTTTTTTAATTTTTTAATGTAACAAAAAAAAAAAAAAAAAACAAAAACGTAATAAGTGTGGTCAACTGTCATGTGGTACGTTTGTTTTTACCGGTTTGTTAGAAGGTGAAAAAAGAAAAAGGACTTGCATCTGTGTGTCTTAATTTTTTTAATAACAATTTTTATTTATTTTAAAAATTTTTGAACTTTTATTTTTTTTTCAAATTTAGTTAGATTTTTGGTTATCATCCTCCCCTCCAAAAATTTCAAATCTTAAGATTTTGAGCAAATATTTTGCACACGTTGAAAAAAAAATCTATTTTATAGAAAAAATTTAAAATTTTTCAAAATAAAAAATTATATTTATTTATTTATTGAATTTTAAAAGTATAAAAAATTTAGAAAAATAGAAAATGATCTTTAATTTTTTGAAGAGCCCACAAATGATTTCTACAGTAAAATTATTTATGTAATTATTGTTTTTTGAGATAAATGAGAAAACTAAAGGTTGAATGTAAGAAAAATTAAAAGTTTAGAGATTTTTAAAATTAACAAAAAAAAAAAATTCAATGAATCAATTTTAAATGATTTAAAATTCAGGGTGTTCGAGTAGAAATAAAATTAAAAATTACATGATGATGTAATTTCTGAAAGGTAAAGAGGTGAAATGTTAGGGCGAATGTATCACAGAATGTTTAATGTAATTTACACGAAAATCAAAAGCAAGTTTTGAGAGCTGAGAGGTCACGTAAATGGCGTCTCCGGTAGCTATGCAAGTGCAACAATATAGATCTCTTTTAATCACCACCCTCAAAACCTCACCGCCTTCTCCAAATCCGAACAAATTCAAACCCATGTGTTCCCACATGTCCCACAACAGTACCCCTACCAAACTCTATCGCCGCCACAAGCACCACGTCCCTTCAAATGAAAAGAATCGACTGCTTAATGTCCCTTTAGATGTTGATTTGATGGGCTTGTGCAAGGAAGGAAAGGTCAAGGAAGCAATAGAGTTCATCGCTGGTGGTCAACATGTATGTACTGATCATGGGCTTTTTGTTGCTCTTTTGGATGCCTCTGCGAATTTAAAGTCGCTTGAACTGGGTAAAAAGGCACATGAGTTGTTGAAACGTTCGCCTTTTGCTTTTGATGTTGACTTGAATAATCAAGTGGTTGAAATGTATGGCGAATGCGGGAGTGCGAAAGACGCACGCCGTGCGTTTGATAGAATGCGTAAAAGAAACATGAGGTCCTGGTATTTGTTGATAAATGCATACGCAGCAAATGGTCAGGGAGTTGATGGGCTATTGTTGTTTGACGAAATGAAGAAGTTAGGATTGCAGCCCAATGCGGAGATTTTTTCGGCTGTCTTCATGGCATGTGCTAGCGCTGGAGTTGTGGAAGAATGTTTGCTACACTTTGAGTCAATGAGGATTGAATACGGTATTACTCCTGGGATCGAACATTATCTTGGTGTTGTTGATGTTCTTGGAACAACTGGTTTGTTGTATGAATGTGAGGAGTTTGTTGAGAGGATGCCATTTGAGCCCACAGTTGAAATGTGGAAGACTATTAGGGAATTTGCACGAATTCATGGGGATCTTGAACTTGAGGATCGAATCGAGGAGTCTTTGGTTGCTCTGGATCCTTCACGAGGCAATGATAGTAAAATCGCATTGCCCCCAAGAAGGAAGTACTCAGCTACCAATATGTTGGAGGAGAAGCATAGGGTGGCTGAATACCGGTGTGCAGAACCTTACAAGGGAGAGGGTTATGAGAAGTTGAAAGGTTTAAATGGGCAGATGAAGGAAGCTGGTTATGTTCCAGATACCAGATATGTGCTTCATGACATTGACGAAGAGGCAAAAGAGCAGGCCTTGCTGTACCACAGCGAGCGTTTAGCTATTGCCTATGGTTTAATTAGCACTCCGGCGAGGCAAACTCTTAGGATCATCAAGAATCTCCGAATCTGCGGTGACTGTCACAATGCAATAAAAATCATGTCTAGAATTGTTGGGAGGGAGCTTATTGTTAGGGATAATAAGCGGTTTCATCATTTTAAGGACGGAAAATGCTCTTGTGGAGATTATTGGTAACAAATGGTTAAAACTTCGAAGATGAAACCATTACTCCGGTGGCCGTGGTACCATAATTTCATTTGTAGCCCTTGAAATTCCCTATGCAGTTCCTTTCAGTGACAAAGGTAAAAAAAAAAAAAATCTGATTTTTCATCAACTTGTTTGTAGACATCATATTACAAATACAATATAGCTACCTGTACATTATATGCTTGTAAGATTCAGAAGCATGTTCATCAGTAAAGGAAGTTACGAAATCAACCGAGCATATGACATGTTTGTGCTGTATACTATTGGGATTTACGCGGACAAGGAATCCAAACTGCTATAAACAAACCATAGCCTGATCGCTAAACATTAGATTCTCCATCCATTAAATCATTTGTACTCTACAGCTGAGCATTTGTCATTCTTTGCATACACTGCATGCGGATCCTGTCTTCAGTTCTGGGGATGCACATGCTCAAATCTTTGCACTTTTATTTTTTTCTGTTCTTTTTTGCAGTATTTGTTTTAAGAGGGAAAGGGCAAGTGTGGATGAAACCTACGGGTGGTGTTTTATAGCATGGGAATAATTGAATGTAAAATATTTGATTATTTGTGGAAGAAGGCAGATAAGGTTAAAAATTGGGAAGTTCTCCGGTATCATGAATGAAGAGAAGGTTGACTATTTCTCTCTGCAGTCACCACTTCTATCACATCTCGTGATGGAACTCTGAGGCTCGCTTTCATGATATCGTAGACTGTAAAACCAATCGCCACGGAAGGGACCACCTGAAACGCATAAATAAAGTTGTTAGAGAGAAGCAATCACAGAGGAATTTTAGCAGCTATAATAATGAGGGGCAGGGTTTAGCCACCTTCAAGTAGTTGATGCTAAGCCCTGAAAATAATTGCTTCCACCCTTGCCTTTGCATGATCATAATAAGAGTTTCCATTGTTCCTTTCAACTCTGCGTTATTTGACACCAATAGCCTTTGAACCTATTAAGATTATTCACTTATTAACATTTTCAATTTCTCAGTTTCAATATCCAGCAACTGAGTCTCGCTTGAACCACGAAGCGAAATGTGTTAATAGTTGCAAAAATCTCTCTATTCTTTGTTTTTGTCTTTATCATGTTTCTCTATTTTTTTTGGGTCTTAAGGTTCATCTTTTTTATATTGGGTTTGTATTAATCTCATTCATCTGTTAACTTTTTGGACTAACCATATTAACTTTTTTTTTGCCCCCTATCTTTATCTCATCTCTCTCCTCTATTTTTTCATCTTAATCTCTCTCTCTTTTTTTTTTTTTACAGAATTTAAATAATTAAATTTTGAAAAAAAAAACTGAAAAACATATGAAGATATATCCAATCATTCTATCTAAAAATTATAAATATGTATTTTTTAAAAATATTTTTTATGTGTTTAAATTTATCTCTATAATGGTAAATAAATTTTAAAAATAAAATAAAATATTTATATTATTTTCTTTAAATGTGAAGAGAATTTTAGCTAAATTTTGAACTTTTAAATGGTATTTATAATTTTATAATATCTCAAAAGAATATATTGTAATTTACTTATTTTGATTTTAAAAATTTTTTAATTTTAAAAATTTAACTAAATCTCTCTTCATATCAAAAAAAAAAAAATATTACTATAAATATTTCATTTTATATTTAAAATTTGCATACTATCGTAATGAGACATATATATAAATACACTTAAAATTTACTTATTATTATAGATACATATTTAAGCTGATAAAGAATATTTTGGATTAAAAGAAAAAATTATCTTAACTTTTTTTAGTTTTTATTTATTTTTAATTTTTAGAGAAACTGATATCTTCACTTTTTTTCCAATTTTTTTTTAAAATTCATTTATTTAATTTCAATATAAAAGAAAAAAAAGATTAAACAAAAAAATAAAATAGAGGAATGAGATTAAGACAGGAAAAAAAACAAAAATTAACACCTTTAGTCCAAAATTTAAGAAAATAACGAGATTAAAATAGAAACAAAAAATAAAGAAATGAATTTAAGACGAAAAAAAGTGAAGGAACACAATAAAAATAAAAGAAAGAGTAGAGGAACCTCTGCGAGTAAAATTACCTGCATTTGCCTTCTAACAACATCAAGAGGGTAAGTGAAGGTCTGACCCAATAAACCAGCAACAGAGCCGCAAACCAATTTCACCACAATATCTTTCTTGTGCTCCTCGGGGACATGCCGTTTCATCTCCTCATAGAAGTAAAACTTCAAACCAGCATAAGGGAAGATTCCATAAAGGGATGGAGCTGACAATGATGTTCACTTATTAATTCCCATGAATGTGAGCAGCAACAGGAGCACTAAATTAGAAGTAGAAGTTTAAACAAGCTAAGTGCTTCATACCCACACCCCGATAGAGACCTCTTAGCCCAGATTCCTTAAGAGTCTTTGAGAAACAATCACGAATTCCTTTATAAACTTCTTCCGTACCAACTACCCCATGAATATTTACTTTTGAAGAACTGACAACCTGCACTATCAGAATCAAATTGGGAATGTGAAAATCAACTAAATCCTTAACTTCATCTTCAAATTTTAAGCTTCATAGGAAGGGAGGATGAACAATTCTAACTAGCTGCTCAAGATCACCCAGGAGCAGCCAAACCCAGTGGACAGTAATGCTGTGATGCTGTCCTGCATCGGCATCGCCGCTTAAAGGGTTTGGCACATCTCCAGGGGCCCTTAGTCCGTTAGGTGTGTAAGAGAAAGTTACTTTCTGTAAAAACACAAAAAGGTTAAATATTTACCTGGTAAGCCAATTTGGTTCTAACCAAATCAAGAGGATATGTAAACAGCACAGCTGTTCCTCCAGCAAACGATCCTGCCACCAGATCAAGTACAGGACCCCTCCCAATATCAGGAAAACTGAGGATTATCCATCTACGATATTGCTCATAAGTCATGTAATGCAAGGCAGCATAAGGAACAATTCGCGCAACACTAGCACCATTTCCTCTGCAGATAACACTAAATAAATTATTCAAACAGCAGGAGAAAATGGGAATCATCACATAACAGAAAATGACTGGGGGATCCACCTGTAGAAGCCCATAATCCCCTCTGTATGTGCAAGCCTTTTAAATGACCCATACAGCCCAACAGCCTTGAATTCATCTCTTCTGGTCTGGAAGGGACAACACAAATCGGTTCTTTTCAGCCAAACAAGGCTAATTTCTACAGATTATGTTACACAACATAAATTATTACGTGTATTTAGGGGCAACATGAAGCCTAGAAGCATTTAGAACTATAATCACAGAAAGGGCATGAACAATAATAACATGACCTAATAAGATGGAAGAAAAAGATTAGATTTGTGTTGTCCCTATGTTACTGTAGGCAGACATCAGGGCTCCGATACGTATTGGTTTATGAGCCAAATTAACAGCAATAGGTTCTAGGAATTAATGAAAATCGATTTAGGATGGTGTGCACTGTTGAGAGGATGGACATTGTCTCCATGCATAATATATTGTTCTGAGACCAGACAATGGAATGAACCTCTTGTATTGGGTGACGAACACAGAGTTGGTAGCAATATTATCCCACACAATGAGAAGTTGCTTTGACACAACATCATACATGTTGTTGCTTATGATCCCTTCCATTGATGAATCAAGAAAGATCCATACTCACTAAATTACTACAAATTCCAAGCAACAAGCCATTTATGAGCTCATAATCCAAGTTCAACAGTAGTCAAAACAAGTCCAATATAACTAAAGAATTCCAATATCGCAACGAAAAAAAGAAAGAAAAGAAAAGACGACACCCATCAAGAAATAAATAAATAAATAGGATCTTCTTCCCAAACAAAATCTTGAAAACTACACAGTGGAAGAAAGAAACCAATATTACCTGAAACAAAATCTTGACACGTTCAAGGGGAGCTACAACAGTCTTTGCAAGGCCACCAGCAACACCACCAGCAACTAACTCTTTAGCAAACACAGGCATGCCATCTATTATCCCATCTAACAGCATACCCATCTCTCTTTTCTCTCTCTTCTCTGTCATTTTCTTATTTACATAAAGAGAGACTCCAGAGAGAGAACTTTCAATTTTATCTGGTACAACAACAAACAATCATTGACTCTCTTTCTGTTGAAGGGAGGGTTGGAAATAGTTAGATTTGAGAGAGAGAGAGAGAGAGAGAGAGGCTTAGGAAGAAGAATCGAAACGTTTCTGTTACCTGGAGGGCGCCACGCAAACTTGTGGTTTTTATATGTTTTGGACAAACAGAGCTGACTAGTCAGAAAAAGCCCACGCTCTGTTAGATTCCTTCTCAGCTACTCCGGTCAAGTGTTTCCAACTTTCTCTTGCTTTAACTTGGTTGCCGCAAAGGTTCCGCTATGCCGTTTATTTATTTATTTATTAAGATTTGAATTTTAGAAAGAAACAAGTCCATTATCCACCTAACTATTATAATTCTTAAAAGTCTTTAATCTATGGGTTAATTGCTGATAAATTTAGGATTATAAGATTTTTTTAATTATTACTTAAATCGCAATCAGTAAAGAAACAACAATTAGCTAAGAGTTAATGAAACTCAATTAAGATTGTGATTTCTTCTAAAAACTTATAGATAACAAGTTCATATATGTAAGGGTTAATAAAACCGTCTTGTATAAATTAAGTGATGTGCCCACGTCACGATTTGGTTTATTTGTGAAATATGTGTGTGTTGCGGGTTTTTTTATATCGACCTCAACTAAATTAAGTGATGTGCCCACGTCACGATTTGGTTTATTTGTGAAATATGTGTGTGTTGCGGGTTTTTTTATATCGACCTCAACTAAAAGGATTTTGCGAAAAAAAAAAAAAAGATGATTAGAAAGGGGTCAATGGGATAATCAATCTTTCAATCTTACAAGTAGATGAACTAACTTAACTTGTAGATGTAAACCACAACTATTATTTATGATATTTTTAGGTGTTTAGGTTACAAAGGAATTAAAATTGCATAAAAGAAAAATTATGCAATAGCTTTGGAGACCCCTTGTCGGGAGACCTTGACTTTTCAATCTAATTGGGTTGCAAGATTAGAGATTGAATAACTAAAAATAAATCACGATTTAAGATAAAATTCAAACTCTCTAATCTAATATGCAACCTTAACAACAATATCAAAACAATAAGCTATAAATGAAAGCAACTAAACACTAAGATTAAAGGTTTGCAATATGGATGAAAATAGACAATTTATAGAATAGTAACAATACTACAATCTTTTACAATACTTAATTAAATGAACTTATAGTAAAAAGAAACGACAAGTCTCATGAGTATGCAACAAGGTTTGGCAAACGTGGTCCGTCTCTCTCTGTGAAAGGAATTGAGAAAAAGAGTCGTCGGCTAGTATTAAGGAATTAAAAAACCCATACAAGATTGGTCTATGCAAAAATCTAGGTAAGAGGTTTGTTAAAAGTGGAGAAGGTCAAAATCACCGTCACTACATTTTACGTGAGGTAGGTTGCATTGTATGAATGTTGAATAGCTAAATTTAGTCTTATTTTACTTTACTCATTTATGCCTAATCGAATATATTTGTTTTATTAGGAGTTAGTTGATCAAGTTGTTTAGGATTTAAGCCGATCGAAGGAAGTATTTTCCCACTCTAAATGAGAGGAAGGAGAGATGTTCAAAAATGAAAAGTTACCAATGGCTTCGACTCACATCACGCAATTGGGAGACCCGTATTTAGGAGGCCAATGATGGTCTCAACCTAACACACGATTAGGAGATAATAAATGATCTTGACCTATGGTATATAATTGGAAAACCTTCGACAGATTTAGCCATATAATTTAGAAATCATTGATGTTTTCTCATTTAATTAATTAAGAAGCCATCGACAACTTCATCCACACAAATGAAAAGCCACTAACAACTTTAATTCACACAAATGGGTAGCCACCAATGACTTCAATTTACACAAATGGAAAGTCATCAATGATTTTTATCTTTACAAATAGCAAGCCACTAGCGACTTAGATTTACATAATTAGAAAGCTATCGACGACTTCATCTACACAAATGGAAAGCCACCGAGAATTTTAATTTACATAAATAAGAATCCATCGATGACTTTGATTCACACAAATATGAAGCCATCGATGAATTTATTTCACACAAATAAAAAGCCGCCGATGACTTTAATTCACATCATTAGAAAGCCACTAATGACTTTAATTCACACAAATAAAAATCTACCAATGATTTCGATTCGGTAAAATAAGAAGCCACTAATGACTCAAGTCACACAAATGAAAAGTCACCAATGATTTCAATTCACATAATTAGAAAGCCGGTGATGACTTTATCCGTATAAATAGGAAGCCACCAGATGAATTTAATTCACATAAATGGGAAGCTACTGATGACTTCATACATATAAATATAAAGTCATCAACAACTTTGATGCATACAAATAGGAAGCCACCAATGACTTTAATTCATACAAATGAGAAGCCACATACAAATTCATCTACATAAATGAGAAGTTACTCATGACTTTGATTCATACAAATGGAAAACCACCAACGACTTCATAATATAAATAGGACACCATCAATGAATTTAATTCATATAAATAAGAAGCCATCGATGGCTTTATCCACACAAATTGAAAGCCATCAATGGCTTCAAGTCATACAAACGAAAAGCCATCGATAAATTCAAGTCTCACAAGTAAGAAGCCACCGATGGCTTCGATTCACATAAATAAAAAGTCACTAACAACTTTGATTCACATAAATAAGAATCCACTAACGACTTTGTCCATATAATTAAAAAACCACTAACGACTTTGACTCATATAATTAGAAAAACATTGATAACTCTATCTACATAAATTAAAAGCTACCGACAATTTCGATTTATTTAATTGAAAAGACATTGATGACTTTGATTCAAATAATTACAAAGCTACCAATGACTTCTATCCATACAAATGAAAAGCCACCAATAACTTTGATTCATATAAATAGAAAGTCACCAATAGCTTCATCCATATAAAACGAAGCCACCTATAACTTTAATTCACATAATTAGGATTTCATTTAACACATTTAAAGAGGAAAAAAAAATATCAACAAAACGAGCTAACACCGATTATTTAACCGCGCACCCACCACTTTCATTATATTTTTAGGGGAACACGAGTGTCAAATATTAGGGCTAACATCATTTATTTTATCACACACATACATCACATTTATATCATATGTAATACCTAAGGCTTTGAAAATTCTAAAGCACTTGTATATGTGTGTTTACTTTGTTAAAGTATGTGAAGTTATGCTTTATGTTTACATGAAAGTTATGTTTTATGTTTACATTGGTATTATGCTTTATGTTTGCATTAATAAGTGTTTAGCTTTGCAAGTTCATGTTATTAAGTATTATGATTGTATAAGTGAATAAGGGACCTTAGTATGAAAATTAAAAGATTAAGGGCTTAAGTGAAGTAAGTGACAAGGTAAAGTAACTAGTATGTTGAGTTGTGCAAACTTAGAGGACTTAGAGATATAGCTTGATTAAGTGTTCTATGCATGTATTAACATAGAAATAAAGTTTGAATGGTGCCTCATATACATTTTAACTTAGAAAAATATCTTGATTAAGTATTTAATCTAGAAATTTCTATTAGTTAGATGAACATATAAATGTCTATACAAGTGGAAATTCTTGGCTTCTTTAATCCCTCTAAGTTGGCAAATAGAGGAAGAAAAAAAGGACGAATTTCTAAGTCATCTTAGTGATAATTTAGCCTTAAAAAACATAGAATCGACAAAACAAAAAACCAAATCTACTAAGAAAGCAATTCTATGTGAAAGGAAGAGAGATTTAGCCTAGTGTGTATGGTCGAAAGGAAGGAAATTTTAGGGAATTTGGCCAAGAGCAACAACAAGGAAGGAAAATGAGATTTTTAAAAGCTTCTAAGATATTTTCAACACTAGTTAAATCCTAAGATAAGTGTAATCTCAATTACATCATAAGACATGAGTGTTATAGGATTTTTATGCTTAGATGCTTAATTGATGAATGTTTACTTGTGATGTTAATTGATGAATACAACTAAGTGCTTACTTGAGGTTATTTGAATTATATCCATGTATTAATTGGTGATTGAACACTTATGAGGTTATATGGATATGCATTCATGTGATTATTGGATAATTGAACATTGGAGATGTGTTAATTGAATGATTGAACATTGGACAAGTCCTATGGTGGTTTCGAATTTATATATTGGTTGATGTCATGTGATTATGCCTTCTTATGATCATTGATTGATAGAATACTTGCTACTTGATTATTTTAGGTTATATGATTAATTAATGTTACTTGATTATGTGTTTAGGTGTTTAATTATTGATGAGAATACTTGTTAAAGCATAGGGGTTTCGATTCATGTATTGAATTCATGTTACATAATTTTGTTTCATATGTTGGTTTCAGCCATATGACTTACTTAGTCCTACTTGAATTATGTTCAAGTAATTACTTGAGAATTGCATTCTAAATTCCATTCATATCCTAAAAATGCTTTATCATGATTTTAAGAAATAGAAGAAAGGGCATGTTTATGTTCATAGTTTCAAAACTCACGGTTAAATATGATCAAGAGGGCTTATAAAGGGAATGATCAACCTTTTGAGAGGATTATGAAACAATTATGACTAGTGCTTTTATGGTTTTCACAAGAAAGGTTTCATTGAAGGCTGAATACATATACATTTAACGAGGTGCGCTCGAGCACATAAAACATATTTCAATTTCATGAAAAATGTATCTATTTATATTCATTCATGATTAAAATTATTAAGTTTTAGCTTATAATTTTTCTTATGGTGTAGGTGATCAAGATAATGAGGATGCTACTAGTAAGAGTTGAGTTTGTCAAGTGTGTATTATATGCAATGGTTTAAAGTGAAAGACTTAATATTACTTAGGTTTGGCCACTTTCATATTCTTTATGTTGGCCACTTTTGGTTTGTAACCTAATGTCATATGAATGAAGGATGCAAACAAGATATCTTGTGCCCTTTTTATATTGGTTGGTGATGTATAGATATGGTGAGAGTTAGCAAAAAATTTCTTTGGATGTGTCTAACCTTACATAGGCATGATTCAAAGAGGTTTTCAATAAGAAGTCCTTTTTTGATAATGTGAAGATGAAAAAAATACAAGAGTTTATGAAATTAGAGTAAAGAGCATGCCTTCATGAAATGCGGTAATTTTCCGATCCTTAATCTTATTATTTATATGTTAGTTGATTAGACTTTGTTGAGAAAATTAAGAGTGATATTCAAGGCACTTAAAGTTGTCTATGAGGTAGCTCTTCCATCGAGGGAGGCATTGGAGTCTAAGGACATGGTTAGAGATTGTGAGTTACGAATTGAAGATAACATTTTCAAAGTTGATTTAGTAGCTTTAAGGATTTGAGAATTTGATGTGATTTTGAGCATAGATTTCTTATCCAACAATGGGGCATCAATTGATTACCTAGCAAAGAAATTCATGTTTCAATGATCGGAGGAGCAACCATTTAAGTTGCCATCAAAAATAAGTTGAAGTTAGTATGTATTGTTTCGGATGACGACTTAGAACATGATTAAACATAGATGCATGGGTTACTTAGTTAATGTGGTGGATACCATAAAGGAGAGAAAGCCAAAACTAGAGGATATTGACATAGTGATAGATTTTTTAGATGTCTTTCTAGAGAGTTTTTCAAGAGTGCCATCAAAAAAAGAGGTTTAGCTTGAAATTGAACTCAAATCGAGAATAAAACCAATTTATAAAAACACCATATAGAATGACATCAATGGAATTTAAAAAGTTGAAAACTTAATTGTAAGGCTTACTTGGATAAGGGTTACATTTAGCCTAATTATTCACCTTATGAAGCACCCGTATTGTTTATGAAGAAAAAGGATAAAATAATACGAGTAATACATTGATTATCGAGACTTGAATCGAGTTACTATCAAGAATGAGTACCCACTTCCTTGTATCGATGATTTGTTTGATTAGTTGAGAGGGAGCTCGGTGTTCGTAAAAATTAATTTACAATCGGGATATTATCAATTGAGGATTAGAGAAGAAGATGTGAAGAAAATGACTTTTAGAACCCTATATAGGGACTATAAATTTTTGGTGATATCGTTTGGTTAACTAATTCACCAATCATGTTTATGGACTCGGATAAATTAAGTCTTATATGAGTATTTAGATAGATTTATCATTGTGTCTATTGATGTTATTCTGATTTATTCTAAGAACCGGGAGGAGCATGTGGAGCATTTGATGAAGATGTTGTAAACTTTGCGAGAGCATAAATTGTATGCTAAATTAATGGTTGAATTCGATAAAAATTGATAAGATGAATGAAGATGTTTGAGATATTATTGTTATAAAAGTGCATGCATGTTAGAGAGCCTTATGTGCCTTCATGATAAAACATAATTTAGGTAGAAATACCAAATTTGAAAGAAATACAAACCTTTTGAAAACTAAACCTAAGGACGGTTTAAATAAATAAGATTTTCTAATTTTTGTTTGAAAAACAAATCGAAAAACGATCTTTAGAAAATATGGCACAAGTAATTAAAAATTATACTCCAATGATTTGAGTTGCTTAGTAACTAGGAGTATTCATCACAAATGTTTACTTTTGCATCAAACAACGATTCAAATTATGAGCATGCAAAACACTCTAGGTTGATGACTTGCTAAGTAACCAATTACCTTCATCACAAATGTTAATAATTATGTAAAAATGGCAAGTGATCACTTAGGGAAAAAAGCTATAAAGGCCTTAGAAAGGAAAAAAATATTTTAAAGATATTTTTAGAATGCTTAAAATGAAAATATTTTGGTTAAAGAGAAAAATCTCTATTTATTACCTTGTTTATAATAGTAGAAAAGGGTAAATTATAGAGTTGGTGTTGCATGCCCAAATTATGTTCGAGTTATGAAGGTGTATAAGTCAATTTAGAAACATACATTGATATGATAATAATATCTTGAACATGGTCGAGTGATTGTTAAATTTTGTTTAAATTTTGAATTGAGCATAAATGGTTAAAGAACAATCATATTAGCATGACATTTGTTTGAATGATTTTATGGGCTTTTCATCCGAAAACCTCATGAGACATAACTCGTCCACTAAGAGTAACCTAGGGGTTTAAATGCTTGTTGCATGTGCTAAATGCAATCGTGATTCCCTATAAAAGTGAGTTAGGTTTTATTTCATTTCATGAGTGCATAATTAGCATGATTTTTATGCTCTAATACAATAAACTTTTTAGTAATTATTGTATAATATTATGTTGTTTAAGAACAAGATGACGATTTCGAGTTTTGTAGGAAAAAATATAAATCAAACAAGGAAACCCCAAAACCTAAGGAGAAAAGAGAAAAACTTCAAAGAGGTTTAGAAGAGTCATACAATCATGTGAAATAACAAAACAAATAGCTATTTTTCGTGTAACTTGAAGGAGGAAGCTGTGTGGAGCCTCGAACATAGAAAAGTACACGAGCGGAATCCTTTCCACATAGCCGGAGGAAGCATTGCACACGATCGTGTGTTTGCTTAAACCCAATAACATTCAAGGAAGAAGAAGATCACACTAGCGGTAGGCTTTTTACATGGTTTCTAGTGTAAAACTACACAACCACATGACTAAAGAAGAGAAGGTATACATGGGCGAGAAGATTTTTCACACGGTTTATGCACGAGTTACACGGTTATGAGTAACTTAATTTCTAAGGCTTCAAACTGTGTGATATCAAGCAATAAATCATGTGCCTTTATATATCAAGTTGTGTAACAATGTAATGCGGACACAAAACATAATGTAACCCTAGTTTTGGGTATAAATAGCAAAGCTAAGGTATTATTTGTCTTCTTTTTTAGCTAGCTCTTCTATAGCCACCATTAATAGGATTTCTCTATTTGTATTATGAGCAAGTAAACTCTATTCTTGGTTAAATCAAGTTAAAGTTTTTGGTTAATCGTTGTAAGATTACTTGGTTTTATTTCTAAACTTATTTTTATTGGGTATTTTTTTTGAATGATTGGTTCATAGTTGTATGGTTAATTAAATTAGAGTGCACACTAGTTGTTTATTCATATTACTTTTGGCTAATGAAGCATTCAAGTTTGTGTGATTGTTTGTCTAAACTTGTATGAGGTAGTAACTAGGGGTTGATGATTAGTGATGTTTTCGTTCAATTTCTTGGAAAATATAAAACTAGTTTACATCTTCTTAAGTGCTTAGGAAGTTGGTTTAGCTTCACATGTCTTTCTTATCTTAATACTGTTATTGGATCAAATCTATCTAGCACTTAGTAGGTCGTTCAATAGTTAGGGAATTGATTGGGTATCGTATATTTAGTTAATGACTAGCTAATTAAAGACCGGAGTCAACATATATGTTGTTGTTTTACGGTAAATATTCATGTTAAGATGAGTTAATTATTTAATCAATGATCAACCACCAAACCAAAAGTGGATATTGAAGTTCAACTAAAGTTTTCTTTATCATTGTTATTTTAATTTACTTTAATTATTTTCAAGTATTCTAAACGAGTCAATTAATCCTCTTTTCTTGTGAGTTTGACCCTTACTTGTCCTAATTACATTATTGTGATTGAAAGCTCTATAAGGAAAAATATAAATTACTAATTTGTTAGCGAGTATGACATGCCATCATGAAGTGTTGTGGTAGAGTTAGAGATGACAATGAACCGGTTTAAGGTTAGTTTTTAGCGCACACGCTCCTAAATGAAATATCTAAATTTATCATCCATTTCTACCTTTAATCTAATCGAGTTATTTTGGGTTAATGACTTTTTCCTCCTAGTGTATTTATTCAACTCGAGATGTTTTTTTTAATTATGAATTTCATAAAATGGAAAAAAGAAATCTAAACTTAAAATACAAAATAAATCTTCATCCACGAATCATGAATTCATGAAATGCAGATCCGAATTTAAATCCTTACAAAACACCACTAAAAACCTCCATGATTCCTAAGATAAAAATCTACACATCATAATAAAAAAAAAAAAAAAACCCTCCATGATTATGCCAAGGTCTTTTTTTGTTCACCCACTTTAACACAATGAGATTAGATTTTATCTCGCTTTTAGACAAAAATATGATCCAATCGGATTGGATGACTCCTAGTACCTAATAAATCGAGCAAAATTACCATTATTGTGTACACAATAGATTTTTTTTTTACAATAAAAATAATATATTTAAGTAAATCATATGAAAAAAAGTATGTATTGGTGTTCAAAAGTTCCATATTAATCTTACAGTAAATAGATCTAAATAGATATAGGTAGGAGAGAGAAACATGAGAGGAGAATTTATAAAATTATTTTTGAGTTTGTGTGATAATATTATTATCATTTTTTATGAGTTTAGATATGATTTTTTTCTTTTTTTGATATCTATGTCTCTCGTCAAGTGGACCAATAAAAATAATTATTCGTAATTACCTATGGAGTAAATATTCTATTTATTTTTTTTAACAAACACGTGAGCAATTATAAGGGTTTTTCCATTAGTTTTCTTTTCCTCTTCTTCGTTATTTTTTTTTTTTAAGTATTAATAAATGGTAAGGCATGATTGGCTCTTGTTACATTCAAAATAATTTACGAGGCGTATGAACTATAGCATCCAAAATTAAAATAAACTTTAGATTAGATAAGCTGTTATCTTGTGGTGAAGTGTTGTGGTGGAAGTAAGGACGACAATGCCCACATGCTTTTAATTGTAATATTTAAATCTATCATTCGTTTTCGCCTCTGATCTAATCGGGTCATTTTGGGTGAATAACTTTCTTCACCAAGCATATGTATTCAACTGGTCCCATTTCTTTTAATATAAATTTTACAAAAGAAAAAAAAAACTTAAAATACAAAATATATCTTCATTTCAACATTCGGCTTCGGTCAAATGAGATTAGATTTTATCTACTTTTAAATAAAAATATAATCCAATATAATTGGTACTTAATAAATTGAGTGAAATTATCATCATCGTGTATAGAATACATCTCTTTTTATTTGTTTAGGGTGAAAGTAATATATTTAAGTAAATTATACGAAAAAAAAGAGTATTTATTCGTGCTCAAACGTTACATATTAATCTCATAATAAATAGATTGAAATAGGTTTCCTTAATTATGGATAAGGGTTTTAACTATTTTTATTTGTTTATTAAATATATTTGAGGGAAAGAAGTTTTGAAGAGCTATTACAAACATAAATGTACTTTACATTCTTTTGCTTCGATAATCTTTTTTATTTGTCTACAGTTTAAGAAAATTATTCTGCATGTTTTTAAGGATAATTACATATTGGTTTGACTGACCTTACAATAACAATATAAGGTCGCAAGGGATTAATATGATGTAGCCGTTTTTATTTGATTTATTATTTATTATTTCATATTTGAAAAAAAAAATCATCTATTATTTTCCAATGTAGTAGTATTTATGTTTTTTTTTCCTTCGTATTAATTAAGGATTAATAATTATTAATCAATTCAAGCATTCTTTCTGTTAAACTACCAACCTAATCTCGTCACCCACGCCCACACCTGCAAGAAGACGCATGCTCTGTTAATTCTCGCAAACACTACACAAACTCACATCAGTGTCAAAACTACCCAAGTGCCTCTTTTCTTCTATTACAATTTTTCTCTTCTTCCTTTTTGCCTGGTCAAAATCGTTACTTTCCTTTTTTTGAAGAGATTCTAGGGAATTCAGAATCTGGATTCGTAATACATATGTATGTATTTATGGGTTTGGTTTGCATTTGTGTTTTCTTTCTAATTTTTCACATACAACATGGGTCTCTTTGATTCCCCCTTATATATTCGTGACCTGGGTTCTTTCTTTCTTATTCTTTTTTATTTTTATAAAGACAACAATATCATACAGTATTTCTTTTAATCATAGTTAACTTGCATGATCTTTTTAAATGTTGACGGTGTTAGATTATGCATTGGATTTGATAGATAGATAGATTCAGTGGTTTAGGAGTGGGTGACAAGTAAAAATTCTTTACATTGGTTGATTCTTGGAGGTTGGGATACATATTTGATTTATCTTTGGAAATGTCTGGTGGGACACCAGCTGGCGGTGGTGGATATATGAGGCAGAGACATAGCCAAGGTTATGCGTCCAGCGGTGATGATCTCGAGGATGATGCTTGTTCAAGAGCACAGCCCTTTTCGCCCCCTAATCAGCGAGTTAGGCCTTGGCTTGAGATTGCCGAGAATGTAATCTGGATTGCTTCTGCAATTTTCATTATCTACTTTGGCGACAAACGCTCCAATTTGATTTATCTCTTGTGGCATGACGAACGAATTAGAAGGTAATCAATTCATTAACTTTCTGTAATTTAATACTATTATTATCCTTCATTTTTTTGTTTTCTTTGTCTAATATATTCTGCATTTCTTTTTAGATGTTTATTCAATCTCATTTGCTTAAATCTTGAGTCTAGAGAAACAAACTATTATTAATGGAAACATCACTGATCATCTGTATTGCATTTTTTAAAGTTTCTCAAGAGGCATTCACATGGTTTAAGTTAGGCAGCATTTGGATTTTTATTCAATGTCTCTCTCTCTTTTGCCCGCGCTGTCTTGGTCTATTTTGAGAGAAAGTTTTGCAAAACTCAATTCAGAATGTTTTTCTCAAGTGTATGCCGATATGGCTGCATTGGAAAAGATTGAAGAATGACAGGATATCCTTGCAGATGTAAAGCCTTGTAAAGTAGTACTCTTGGGGATGTGTTTGGGGTTTATTTTCTCACAAATTGAGACATTTTTCATAAACTTAGATAGCTAGTTCCATGCATGTTAGGTATCAGAGTTATTTTATACTTAAACTTGGAGGTAAGGCTCAACATATGATAAATCATTGAATGTTCTTATTTTATATATATATATATATATATATATATTTGAAGATTTACACTAGAAACTTGTGCAACTAAGCTTGCTAGAGTACTTCGCTCCCTTTGTTATTCTGTTGTACTCCAGTAAGTCAAGGGTAAGAAACATGATATTGTAAGACGTATTGCAGTGATAGCAGATATGGTGTAAAACCTTTAGCAAAATCACAAAACTAAGAGAACCAATAGTGTGCAAGTAAAACTCATCTTTATTCTGATTTCAATAACCAATGTCTTTTGAATGTCCAGATATAGCGTAGGCACCAAAGCAAATAAGATATGAAAACTTATTAAATAGTCATAATTTGTAAAGGAAATTAAGATAAACTAAATTCCTATGTAACTACTAAATAATAAAAAATACTGTTCATAATTAATCATTTAACCTTAAAATCCATAAATAATCAAATATTAATCTCCATTGTTACCTTTCTTTATTTTCCATTCGTTCCTCGTTCATTGGAAAAAACTTGACCTTGAGTTTTGAAGTGTCAAATTAGTAAAAACTCCATAAACTCACATCCACTTTGATCCCCAAAGTAAAATTCGTGCACTTGATACGTCACATTCTTCTTTAACAGTGACAATAATATTGGCAATAAGATAGTCTTCTTAAGTACGACTCTGAATTTGAGAAGAACAAAAATGTAAATGTTATCAACATTTTTCCTTAAAACTCTTTAAATATAGAATGCTCAATTTTTTGGCTCTTCGATGTTTTTTCCCCCTTCACAAGACCTTTACTTTAACTTCTTAATCCTTGCAATTATGCCCATCTTGTATCCTCACATTTCCTAGTTCCTTTAACTAGTTTTCTTTGATTTCATCATCTTGTTCTACAATGTCCACCAATTGTTCCTACTATTCCACATGTAGTGTTTCTAAATTAGATCAGGTTGCAGAAGTGAAGTGCTTTTGGGATAGGAACTATCTTCATGAAGCTACTACTCATTGGGAAGTAGACAATCGACGTTGTCAATGCCCATGCACCACAACTAGGATTGGACACAGATGCTAGAATAAGTTTTTGGAGGACATAGATGCTTTGATGTAAGAGAACGGAAGGCTACACTAGAGTTTTCTTTTTTCTATGATTTGGTTTTTGCAAGCATCTATGTAAAAAGAGGGAACAACATTAGATTACCAATAAAAATGGGGTTACTTGTAGCTAAATCAACTTCTTCCTCACAATAAAAGGGGACAAACCTATATGCTAGAATTGCAAAGTCATCCCTGTGGAAGCCCTAACCTCTGAACATAGACTGGTGCTTTTAAATGTGTTGAGAAAGGATTAAAGAAATATGCATGCAAGGGTTAGGTGGTGGAGTATTTAGGGCGCCAACCAAATAGCTTTTAAGAATTGCTATTGGAAGAGGAGGTTTGGAACCTAGAAGCTGATGCAGATATCATATGGGGAGAAATGGTTCGGTGCTTAAAGAAGAGTGATAGTAGGGATTGTCGGTGAATCCAAGTGTCAAGGGCCATGCCCAGTTGAACCACCCTGATTTTTTACCTTGATACCAAACTGGTGTAGAATCACCAGTAAGATCACAATACTAGAGAACCAATCTTCCAAGAGAAAATCTCAATTATATAGTAATAGCAAAATTAAATGTGTTTTAAAAATCTAGGTAAGATGCTTATTTATATGCACCAAATAAAATTGGAAAACCTATTAAATAGTCTTAATTCGAAAGGAAATAAAAAATAAACTAAATTCCTATTAACTAATAAAAAAAAAGGTAAAGATCTAGGATAATAGTACAATATTAAATTCCTAAATAATGAAGTGTAAATTACCTCAACCACCCTCTAGTTTGATGATGGTAACATTTAGCATCTCCATAATTCATAAATTACAACGCGCATCCTATGTTTTATATTTGGAACCTCACTTAACACCCAACTCTTTCAAAACATTTACATATCGAAATTGACATCAATCTCCATCCAGAGAAAATGTTAAATTTATTACAACAAATGCCATTAATCAATGCTTAAATATATTTCATGACCAAATTGCCCTTGTGCTTAACATGCATTTTTTTATGCTTTCATGGATAAAATAAAATAAAAATAAAAATAAAAATAAAAATAAAAACTAGAAGGAAAAATAAATAAATAAATAAAGTCATCCTATAGTATTTATGTTTTTTATGCTTTCATGATGAAATTAAGGTTGTAACTGAAAGAAGATTAGATAAAACTCACTCGAATCTATTTCAAATCTGAGAATTTCATGAACTAAATGCAAATCTAAAGAAAAGGCTCCACATATAAGTCACATCCCCAAAAGCAGAGTCTGCCCAGATTTGCTAATTAGCAGCTGCTATTATAATCTGAATGGTCAACTATCTTCTGTTGTGGAAAATAGCATTGGCTGCTCAAAGAAAAGTGCAGGACTCTGATAATCTCTGCTATTTCGATTGCAATCACCGCAAACACCTGCTTCAACTTTTATTATTTTCAGAGACAATTTCAACAGTTGAGCCATTGAATTCATGCCTTTACAATTCTCATTGATATATATATATATATATATATAGAGAGAGAGAGAGAGAGAGAGAGAGATTCCAAGTTTTATGTGATATTGAAAAGTAAAGAACAACAATTACAAACTGAAATCTCTGTTACATTTAAACATAAGCCAAAATGATAAGCAGCCACTCTATCCCTAATTAATAAGCATAAAAATCTTTCCACTGCAGAGAAAAATACACGACAAGAATGGTTTGATAGCCGCTAAATATCCAAAACCAGCATATCACCCACCATCCCCTCCACCCCTCCCTCCTCTGCAATACACCAGCCACCTCTCCCCTATCATCCACCCTCGCAAAACAACAGCAACACAGCATGTAAGCAAGAAAATGATCCAAGATCAAAATCCAAAAGCTCAAGAAATGGAGAGATTTGATCTGATCTCTACTAAAGAACAGTAGGCCAGATCTGTAGGGGAAGCTGAAAAGAGAGGAAAAAAGGTGAGCAAGAGAGAGAGAGGTAGGGAAAGCTGGAAATGGCGAGGAATGAAAGAAGAAAAGAGAATTTCCAGGGATTGCCCTGAAATTGGCCTGGTTTTTAGTGATGGCCCCCAGAGGAGAGTTTCCTAGGGAGAGTGAGGAGGGGAGTGGGGTTGTTGGGGGCTGAAGGAGAATAAGGTTTAGGAGTAATATTCATGTTGGAGTACTTTGCTCTCTTTTCTTTAAACCTAACAGAACAATTTGCCTTGTCTAATGCAAATTGTAATTTATGATATATGGGGATGCTAATCAAACTACAGGATGATTGGGGTAATTTACCCAATAATCAAATATTAATTCCCATTTTTGCCTTTCTTTATTTCCCGTCAAGATGCAGCGTGTTGGACTTTCCCATAACATACCATATTAATACCTGAATGATAAAATTGGTAAACTTGTCTGAAATGGAATAACCAATGCTGAGAATTCCTAAATTCACTTATGGAAAGAATTGATATATTGACAATGATTGTGCTACCAGGACAAAAGAGGAAGAGGATGTGAAAGACATTCATATTACTGGGATTTTAAGAGAATGTTCTCAGATGACATCTAATAAGGCTGCCTTGTGGATGTCAACTAAGTTCAGTTTCACCAATAAACTAGAGAATGAAGCTGCTTAGTGTGGAGAAGTAGCCGCACTAGCTTTATGTAATTCTAAAGAACCTCAATTGGCTTGAAGTAATAATTTTGTTGGGGATAAGTTTTTGGTGTGCCTGGAAAATGAAAAACTTGGAGAAGACCTGGAAACAGGCTCCAGATTATTAACCTTTCCTATAAACTTGTACCAGTTTGGGGTAATATCATAGAAGCCATTTGTTTTGTACAATTTTTTTATCTGCTTTGCAAATTTGTTCTAATGGGTTATGGCACAATTCGCCTAGTGACAGTGGCAGTCTTACTACCTGTAGAAAATATGAACAAGTTTTAACTATTTGCACCACCACCTACTAACACCCAAGGTTTGTGCCTGTTCTTCCTGACAAAGTGGTGCAGCAAGCACAAAATAACAAACCAGCAGCCATCAAAAAGAGATTCTTGAAAACTTGACCTTGCAATTACTCTTGAAAACTAACCACTAACAGACCTGCATACTCTTTTATACTAAAATACATGAAATAGGAAATATAGTTAAAATTTAATATTCTGTACTAAATAAGACTACTCTAAACACAAAAACCTAGTCAGGATTTTTTTACACTAGGAAAGAAAATAAACCTCATAAATAGAATACCTATTCTTATTTTGATTTTCTGCTTCTATATGTATTGAACATGCAACTTGTATGCATAATTATGGGCCGCCTCTATCAAACTCATTTGCCTACCATCTGATTTTTCTAAAGTAACTGTTAACTTTGTCTGCACTTGTTATTAAGAGAGGCCAGTTTACTTGGATTTGTAACTTATAAGTAAGTGATGGTTTCTGATCAATTTTGTAACCTAAGGCTAATTCAACATGCGGATAATGCATGTGACATGCTAACAGATCTCTGTATTTGCAGTAGAGCGGCTGCTGTTTTTTTCTTGTTATATTTACATTTTGCTCCAGATTGCAAAATATTAATTACCTGTTTTTAATTTCTCTGGTGTCTAATATTTCAGAAAATTTCCACTTTCTTTTGTATTGACATTGGATTGCAAAATTGCAAAATATCAATTAGTAGTATTCTTCTATTCCTCGGGTGTCGAATCTTTCACAAAAATTCCACTTTCTTGTGCATTTACATTTTCCTCCAGATTGCAAAATATTAATTAGTAGTATTCTTCTATTTCTCTGGTGTCTAATCTTTCAAAATTTTCCATGCAGATTGCCTTTATACCTTGGGATGGTGGGTGTTGGCATGAACGTTCTTATCTTCTTATATACAAGCATGTTTGCTTGGAGTGTCAGGAGGTTCGATGAAAAATGGGAGCTCTCAAGTATTTCTACTCTGCCGTTAGTTACCCTATTGGGGCTTGTCTCCTTTTGCTTGTAAGAGGAACTGTTGTGCCATTTCGGTTTCAATTAATGCAGTTGTATCACTTATGTTTAGACATCTTATTCTGTTTCTGAATTTCACTTAGGTTTGCCTTTGCTTTGTGGCCAATATGGAGTTTTTTGACCCTTCCTCTTCTGGTACATTTTAGATCGCTCTTTTTTTGTGTTCTTATTGTTGTTCCTTGTGGCTTTACAATAATTGACATGTTGAGACTGCCTGATCACTGTGTCACTGCAGTTCACACTGTTTATGGCTTGCATGGTTATCTTTCCCCACATGATGATTGGAACATTCAGGCCACAAAATGATGCATTCCGGATAGATTAAGTCTACTGACTTCTAAGGAGATATTGACTTGGATGAAGATTTTCTTACTCATACAAGATGGTGGTATCATCGGCTCTGGATTGAAGCTCTGTTTTTGTCATGCAATGCATCCCTGCCCAGTTTTGCCCCAATGGTGCTTACAACCAGAACTGATTTTCCTTTAAACAGTCAGTAATGTGATCCTTACCTTGTGATAACCAGAATTTAGGACAGCCTTGAATCATCAATTATGAGTTCATATATGTAGATCCATTTGGTAATGTCTCTTGAATGTGCTGACTTGTTTCAGCACTTCAACATCGGAATGGGAGAGGGCACGGTTCTGTTATTGTATGTCGGAGTAAGAATTTGAAGAATCCACTTTTTTTATGCGGTCTATCAGTTATTTCCTGTTACGTTATCCTTATTCAGTCAAGCTGGGTTACTTGGGTTATGTACCCTTAATGGGCTCCCATCACTTTTTAAACTCATTTCCCTAAACTTATTTAACCTGGTGTTTCCGGCTCGTTGGCGTATCTGCAATGTGTATTTTATTTAGCAAATTCAATGACCAGCAGCATGTATTTTATTTAGCAAATTAAATGAACGGCTTTTTAATTTTTAATTTTTTGGTACATAATTTTTAGTTTCTAATGATTTGTAACTCAATCATTGATTTATTATTATTTTATGTTTTGTTATCTGAAGTCACCTAAGGACTAATTTTGCTGTCTGTCTAGGAAGAGTTGTTGTTTATTTTTAAATGCTATGTGGTGGTGAACTTCAAACATGTTAGCAATTTATACTTTCAGATGACAATAGACACCTAAATAAAAAAAAAAAAATTCATAATCTAGGCATTAAAACTGAAAAAAAAATTAAAAATTGGTCACTAAAAATATTATTTTTTTTTCAAAAACATTTATTGTCTTGAAATTATAAAATTAATCTAACAATTTTCATTTTGTTACATTATCAACAAATATTTTTTATTTTTTATATCATGCTAATGGTATTTTTTAGGGATAATTACTAGAAAAACCTTATAAAAAAATCTTTTATCTAAAAAACCCATAAATTTATTTTTGAGTCTCTCAAACCTAAAATAATATTTTTCTCACTAAAAACACCTAATAATTAACACTAGTGTTAAATATTGGTTGTTTTGGTAAGAAAAATATTGATTTAGACTTGTGATATTTTAAAATATTATTTTGTATTTGAGAGATTTAAAAATAAAATAGTGAATTTTTTAGAATGAAGATTTTTTAGAAGGTATTTTGGTAATTATCCTTAATTGAAATGAAACCATTATCTTTCGGGATATGTATTTCTATCATAGATGATCATGCTTTATTTAATTAATGCACTAAAATATGTTATACATTCATCTTGTAATTTAATTTAATTGTTTGATAAAAAATGTTGAGTTTTGATTAATTAAAAGCTAGTATTACCGATGATGCTTTTTTTTTTTTATCAATATATTAGGATTTAAGAAATCACTAATGTTCATAATCATACATATTTTATTTTTCTTATTTGTATGATAACCCTTTGATTAAATTACAAGAGAATGACAAGAGTTTCATTTCATCAATATTAATTAGTTAAATTGCCTCGGTTGCTATAGTTACCGGATAGTAAAATTAATCTCGTAATTAATGAAACAAACGGTCAATAAAAAAAAACTCTAATATAATGAATTTTTTAGTATAATAATTAAAAAAAACTAGTTGAATGTTAGTGTTTAAAAGCCAAGGAACCTCAAAAACTTTTTTTTCTTTCGAATGCAATAAAAAAGAACTTGACTTGATCATGAAAAAAATATCAAACTCATTAAAAACTATGAAATGAGTTTATTATTACATAAAAACTATATATATATATATAAAATTTAAAAAAATTTCTATCTAAAAAATGCAATAATGAGTAAAGTGTAAATTAAGATAAGAAATGAATATATTGTTAATATTACTTGTGCAATTAGCATAATAACGAGAATATATGAATGCATGTAATTGTTGATGTTCTTGAGATTTGGAATTATATGATTTTAAATATCTAGAAAAAATAAGTTTTAAAAGATCACACACACACACACACACACACACACACACACACACACACACATATATATATATATATAAAGATTATGGAAGTATAAAAAATGCATAAAATCGATTTATAATAGTAAGAAAAAATGATACATTAGAGTAAAAGAAAAAATTAGATATTTGGTGTGAGAAAACTAAAATAAATTTCTAAAAAAAATAGCATTTTGTGCCCCACTATTGATTTTTGATTTTTCGTTTGATTGCTAAACTTTTGAATTTTTTTTCAATGCCTAGGCTTTTATTTATTTTTTCCGTTTAAGTGCCCACAATCACTTGAGAGTATGAATTGCTGATGTGCATAGAGTTGACTATTATGTGATAGCTCTCACTAGACACGTTAATAAGATTGAGTTTCAAGTAACTTTAGGTGAAAAAAAAATCAAAGATTGGGTAGTAAATTATTAGAAATTGAAGGTTGGACATCAAAAATAGGGAATTTAAGTTCTTTTACTTCTTTTTATCCCATTAATCAAACTTTTGTGATAATGCTAGATATCTAAGGCTTCAAGATCAAGTCGTTGAATCTATTAACCATACATAAATAAATTTAAGGCAATGAATAAATAATTACTTCTTATAGTGCAAATCCAAATTCTTTTATCGAAAAGCGAGTCCAATTGTTCGACCTCTATTAATGATCCATGCAGTCTAAGTATCCACAAAGAAGCACTCAAAATCGATAGGGTGCTAGCTCTACCTTTTTCTGATTTGTGTAGTGTTTCCTCTAAAATCAATCCCGAGCAATTTTACGACAACCTTAAAAGAGAAGGAAAGAGTATATTTGTGCTAGGATTTTGGAGAAAACTATTTTTTTTCCTTTAATTTGCTCGTGTGCCCTAATTAGTTTTTAGAGTTGGTCGAATTTTTCTTTTTCTCTCTCTTTTTGCTTAGTTGTCACACCTCTCTCCCCCTTATATTTATAAGAGAGTTTCCTTGTCCTCCAAGGATAAGGAGAGGAGTGGCATTAAGACCCCTTTAGGACTCTAGGTTGTTGCTTCCTTATCCTCCAAGGATGAGGAGTTATTTCTACATATGGACTTTTGATCATTATTTTCAAAACTTTTATTTTCATCTAAGAAGGTTAATGTCTATCCTCCTACCAAAATATCTTAAGGCTTTTAATTAAACCTAATGGACCAAAACCATTTTAGCCCAATTAATTTATTTGAACTATCCAAATAAATAATTTAAGATTATTTTAGGCTAGGTCCACATTAGGAAATAATTTTTCAAAATACCCTTTAACTTAAATTAGGAAACTCATTTCCATTTTAGATTATTTACTCTCAAATTTGGAACTAACTTCCAAATTACTAAACTAATGTCTAAAATAGAAAACTTTCCATTTTAGGAAACTTCCTAATTGAGGAAACTTTTCATTTTAAGAAACTTTCTATTTAAGGAAACTTTTCATTTTGGAAATCCTTTCCAAAACGAGAAAACTTTCATGATTGGAAATTTTTTTCAATATTTTTACTTCTCATTTATAATGTGAATACTTAAACTTATGCGTGTGACTCAATAGGCTCCTAGATATATTGGCAATGTATCGAGAACAAAAGACTTCTCTCTTATTTCTTGATACATAAATCAAGATTGACCTCTAGCAAGACACCATAACTATCCAATTTTCTAGGAGGATTAATCAATCCATTATTACCTTTCATAAGTACGGTTACTATACAATTCAGTCCTCATGTTAATTTATCATAGTGTGATCTCAAACTTAGTTATAAGTCATGTTCGATTATGATCACACAAGTTTTCTTTAATTCCTAAATGTCTTAGCTCTTAGAGTAAATCAATTATACTTTATTGGTGTACTCCTACTATAGCCATAGATTTCTTGAGCAACCATTGATCGAAGTGTAATGTGATAACTCCTTTAGCATATAAGGAATGACATGTCATATCTTAGTCATACACCTAACTTCATTAGTTTTCTAGTGCACCTAACAAATCGTCCATATGTAACCTTTTAATAGGTCCATCAAAACGAGTGTCAAAGTGTATAAGTCATTTAATGAGATAACCGTGATGACTTCAAGTCTAAGGACCATTTGTACCTATCTTGTACGAGATTTTCATAAACTAAAACCAAATGGATTCTCATGACAAGTCAAATCCGGTGACATGTTCTCTAACATAAATCACTTAAATGCTTACTTTGGCATCATCATACCAATTGGTGTGAGATCTCCTACTGCTATCATATAGCATAAGCATAGCACTCACAAGTCTATCCGCATATAGTTAATGTCCATTCTTGAAAATGTTATGATTTGAGACGTTTAATGATATCATTCATATGTATTAGTGTTTGTCTCACATATTTCAATCAATCTTTATTGCAAATGCATATCATAAGGACTTCTATCTAATTTTATTGAATTGACAAACATAAAACATAAAAATTAATAGAATGACTTCTTTATTGTTATTAAAATAAATAATGCAATAATATATTAACTCAAGCCCATCTAAACATGATTGGATCTTGAGCATATACACTAACAATCTCCTACTTGCATTAGAGCCAACCAGCCACGTCCCTTAATCTCGATGATCGAGTAAGGGTCTCATGTTTCAGCTTGTGATAAAGGTTGAGTCAAGCGGTCACCTATTGGTATCACCATACCAATAGGTGTGAGATCTCCTATCGCTATCATATGGCATGAGCATAGCACTCACAAGTCTATCCGTATATATTTAGTGTCCATTCTTGACAATGCTATAGCTTAATACATTTAATGATATCATTTATATACATTAGTGTTTGTCTCACATCTTTCGATCAATCATTATTGTAAATGCATATCATAAGGACTTCTATTTAATTCTACTGAATTTATAAACATAAAACATAAGAATTATTATAATGACTTCTTTATTATTCTAAAAATAAATAATGAAATAATGTATTAACTCAAGCCTATCCAAACATAGTTAGATCTTAGGTACCTACACTAACAATCTCCTATTTGCACTAGAGCCAATCAGCCACGTCCCTTAATTCCGACGATCGAGTAAAGGTCTCATGTTTCAACTGTGACAAAAACTTAGTCAAATGGTCGGCTATGTTATCGTCAATATGGACCTTTTCTATCTTCATATCACCACGATTAATAATCTCTCTAATCGGATGGTAGTATCGTAATACATGCTTGGACCTTTGATGAGACCTCGGTTCCTTGGGTTGTGCTTATAGCTTCGTTGTTATCACGATACAATACTAATGAAGCAATAATACGAGGACCCACTTATAGTCCAAACAAAAATTTACTAATCCAAACGAGTCTCTTTAGCTACTTACGCGATCGCAATATATTCAGCCTTAGTTATTAAGTCGATCATAATTTCTTACTTTGAACTTTTTTAACTAATAGCTCCACCGTTCAACCGAAAAAGAATCTCGATCGTGACTTCAAATCATCATGTTTAGATTGAAAACTAGCATCTATGAACCCTTTCACCACTAGTTCATCTCCTTCATAAACTAGAAAGGCATTCTTAGTTCTTTGCACGTACTTTAAAATGCTTTTCATAACAATTTAGTGTTTTTCACCGGGATCAACTTAATATCTACTATATATACTTAAAGCATATGAGACATCAAATCACGTACATAACATGTCATACATGATATATCTTATGGATGACGTGTAGGGAATGCGACTCATCCTTTTTTTTCATTTTATGTGTTGGGACATTCAACCTTGGAAAGTTTTATGCCCGTAATATTGGAATAAATCTTTTCTTAGATTCTTCCATACTAAACATCTTTAGTATTTTATCAATACATGTGCTTTGAGAAAGACCTAACATTCTTCATGATTTATCTTTATAGATTTTGATTCCTAGAATGTATACTTGCCTCCGTCATGTCTTTCATGAAGAATTCGTAGATAGCCAATCTCTTATAGATTGGAACATGGTGGTTTTGTTATCAATAAGTAAAATATCATTTACATATAGTAAAACAAAAATAATTGAGCTTCCCAATAACCTAAAATGTCGTATATCACCTAATGCTTACCTTTCGTTGTTACACCTTTCTTTTCTATTTATAAGGAGAGTGGCTTTCCTATCCTCTAAGGATAAGGAAGTGATGGCAACAAGTCCAATATGGACTCTAGGTTGTTACTTCCTAGTCCTTCAAGAATTAGTAGTTGCAATGCTTGTGGATCTTTTTGATCTTATCCTTGTAAACCTTGATCCTTATTGAATAAGGGTCAAGTTTATCCTCTCATCAAAGCCTCATTAATTACCGGTTAATTTAAACTATCCAAATAAATTGGGTTAGATATTTTTAGGAGGCCCATATTAGGAAATAATTTTTGAAATTACCACTTAAACCTAAACTAGAAAACTAATTTTCCTTTTAGGTAAGTTACTTCCAAATTTGGAACCGATTTTTAAAATAGGAAACTTTTCATTTTATGAATTTTTTTCCAAAAGAATAAACTTTTCTTTTTCAAAATAAGAAACTTTCAAAATTGGAAATTTTTTTCAAAATCTTTGCTTCTCTTTTATTATGTGAATATTTAAACTTTTGTACGTTACTCAATAAGTTCCTAGATAAGTTAGCAATGTATCAAGAATAAGAGACACCTCTTTTATCTCTTGATACATAAATCAAGATTGACATCTAGCAAGACATAATGACTACTCAATTATCTAAAAGGATTAATTCCATAATTATCTTTCATGAGCATTGTTACCAAACAATTCAATCCTCATGTCAATTTATCACGAGTGTGATCTCGAACTTAATTTATAGTCCGTTCGATTACGATCACACAAGTTATTTTCAATTTCCCACCGTCTTAGCTCTAAACTAAATAAACTATGCTTTATCGGTATACTACTACTGTGACCATAGATTTCTTGAGCGGACATTTATCAAAATACAATGTGATAAATCCTTTAGCATATAAGGAATAATATGTTCTATCTTAGTTATCAACGTATCTTTATTAGATTCCTAGTCCACTCAACGAATCGCCCATGTATAACTCTTTACCGAGTCCTTCGAAACGAGTATCAAAATGCATAAATTCTCTAATGAGATAACCATGATGACTTCAAGTTAAAGGAACAATTGTATCCATGTCGTTGAGATTCTTATAGACTAAACTAAATGGGTTATCATGATAAGTCAAGTCCAGTGATATGTTTTCTAACATTAATCACCTAAGTGCTTGTTTTGGCATCATCATACCAATTGGTATGAGATCTCTTATTGCTACTTTATAGCATGAGCGTAACACTCACAAGTCTTATCGTATATAGTCAATGTCTATTCTTGATAATGCTATGACTTGGAACATTTAATGATATCATTTTAGTGTATTAATACTTGTCTCATATCTTTTGATCAATAATTAATGCAATTCATATCATATGGACTTCTATCTAATTCTATTAATAAATATATAAAAAAAATTAATAGAAAGACTTTTTTTATCAATAAAATAAAGAATGCAATAAGTTAAACCATCTAAATAAGGTTAGATCTTGAGCACCTACACTAACACTCGTTCATATACAAACTACTATAATCCTATTTCAATTGATTCATACCGATATATTGAGTTCTTATTCACAATCCGCCCATGGAATATGTCATTATTTTCTAATTATAGTTGATGATTTTACTTAAATGACTTGGGGTTTTCTTAATGAAGAACAAATTAGATGTTAGTTCCATTATTTTGAGCTTTTTCAATCTCATTCATATTTAATTTGGTTTTGATATTAAAGAAATTCAATTAGATAATGGTCCGAATTTAAGTTACCTCAATTCTATTCTAAAAAAAGGTTTTACATCAATTGTCATGTGTGAAAAATCCTTAACAAAATGTTATTATTGAGAGAAAACATCAATAATTAGTTACTACTGCTAGGGATTTACTCTTTCAATCTCATCTCGTTTATTTCTTTTTGGGAAGATGCAATTCTAACTATAACTCATTTAATCAATAAAATGTCTTCTCCTATTTTATAAAACATAACACCTTATGAGCTTTTATTCAACAAACCCCTTTCCTATAATCATTTGAAAGTCTTTGGTTTTCTTTGTGTTGCTCTTCTACACTTACTCATAGTAGGAAAAAGTTTGACCCTAGATCCAAACAATGCATATTCATTGGTTATCCCGATGGTATAAAGGCTTATAAACTTTATGATCTAACTTCTAATTTTGTTTTTATGTTTAGAGATGTTGTTTTTCATGAGAGTGTCTTTCTTTTTTCTTTTAAGCATGGTTCTTCTATACCACATGAATTTCACTTTTTTCTCTAATAGTCCTATTCATACATCACTTAACTCTTCAAGTTCATATATTTTAGAACATCCAGTTTCGTTCCTTTTTATGACTACTCTTCAAACGAACTGGTTTCTTCTTCTAGTTTTAATCTCCATAATGTTTCTTTTTATGTGCGTGACTTCACATCACCTAATATATCTTTTTCTACACCACTTAGTACTTCATCTTTAGATATTCCCGTTAAGAAAAGTAGTAGAGTAAAAAAAAAAAAACCCTTCCTATTTATCCGAATATCATACTAGTTTGGCTATTATACTTAACTCTTCACCTATTTCCTTTTTACTCGCTTATCCCATTTATCGTTTTATCTCTTCGATATGTTATCTTCATCACACATAACTTTTCTTGCTGTACTATGTAACCTTGATAAACCACACACATTTCACCAAATTGTTTAATATGCTCACTTGAGAGTGTTATGAAATTTGAGCTTGATGCTTTTGAGTTGAGTAATACCTAGACTATTGTTTCTCTTCCTCATGGGCATCATAGTGTAGTTTGTAAGTGGATTTACAAAATTAAATTTCATGCGGATGGTTCTATAGACGAGATATAAAACTAGGTTAGTGGTGAAAGGTTACAATCAATAAGTCGGGTATGATTTTCAAGATATTGTTTGTCCAATGGTAAAGCAAACCATAGTTCATGTTTTCTTATCTTTGGTAGCATCTCAAGGCTGGTCATTATCATAAATTCATGTCAATAATGCCTTCCTTAATGGTGATTTGAAGGAGACAATTTATATGGACATTCCATTGGGATATCGAAGTCGAGGGAGTATACACAACTCTGTTTGCCAATTTTATAAGTCCTTGTATAGTCTAAAACATGCATCAAGGTAGCGAAGCTCTAAATTTATTCAAGCTTTGCTATATTTTGGTTTCACTCAATCCAAGGTAAATTATTCCTTGTTCACTAAAAGGATATCTATTAAAGCTTTTCTTAGTTTACTTGTCTATGTCGATGACATATTGTAGGTAATTGTGATGCAACTTTTAAAGAATTTAAGCAATTCTTACACTTTCAATCAAAATGAAAGATCTGAAAAAATTAAATTATTTTTTGGGTGTTGAAGTTACAAGGTCCGAAAAAGAGAGTGTTTTATGTTAAAAGAAGTATATGATTGATTTATTAGTCGAGCATAGTCCGTTGGGTGCAAAACCAGTTTCAACTCTAATTGATTCTAGTGAGAAACTTATATAAAGAGACTTTGATTTTTTTAAGAACCTTATTATACATAGACAACTTGTTGGGAAACTTTTATATATGAACTTTATTAGCCAAGGCATTTTGTTTGCCACTCAAGTTTTGTCACGAGTACATGGATAAGCCAACCTAAATACATTTATAGGTAGCATTTAGTGGTTCTAAGGTATTTGAAACAATCTCCTAGTAAAGGTTTGATGTTCTTTTTTAAATTTAATTATAAATTGGTAGCATATGGTGATAATGATTGGGCAAGATGTAGGGACACTAGAAGGTCAATGATCGGCTACTCTATTTTTTTTTATATAGTTCTTTTGTTAATTGAAAATCCAAGAAGGAGACTATGGTGGCAAGAAGTTCAATCGAGGTCGAATATAGGACTATGGTTATAACTTGTTATGAAGTCAAATGGTTACCGAATTTACTTGCAAGCTTAGGTTTTGAGCACAAAGAATCGGTTTCACTTAAATATGACAACTAGTCAACAATCCGTATAAGTTAGAATCCTATGTTTCATGAGAAGACAAACACACATTGAAATGTATTGCCATTTCACTAGGAAAAAAGATTGTTACGGGAGTCTTGAAGTTAGAATATATCTCATTTGATAATCAAGTGGTAGACTTGTTTATAATGCCTATTCGACCTTCTTAGTTCCACTTTCTTACAAGTAAGATAAGCATGATTGACATCCATGCTCCTCTCGAGGAGGAGTATTATAAGGTAAAGCTTAGACACGTGGATGCCACATCATTAACAAACTAATTATGTAATTAGTTAGACAGTTAAAAGTAAGTTAGACGAGTTACTAGGTATAAAATTTCATCTTGTCTTCTTGTAATATAAATAGGGCTAGCTATTATTTTTCTCTATAATTTTTACGGAGTCGTAAACGTATAATTTTTGTAAAACAAGTTTTTTATTGAAATAAAAGAAGTAGTTAATTTTGCTTTCTTTCAATTTTGTCATCTATATAAAACAATACATAAGGGTGGTAAATCCTATCATCACATTCAATTGGGTTAGTAACTCCAAATGCTATGCTCAACATATATACATATATAGTTGGCAAAATCCATAAATTAATCACAAGACGATATACTACTTATAAGATTGGGTTCTTACTATCACTAGTAAGATATAACAATACTTAGTGGGTTTCAACTTCTAGTTGGTTAATGGCTAAAAGAACATCTATTACGATTGCTTCGTTGGTTGTGATAGCTTTTGGTAGGTTCGCAATTTTTGTTGATAGGTTTACTATGGTTGTTGTTGGTGGTGGTTGTCATAGTTGTTCATTGTCTTGGTGGCTACTATGGCAATGAAAAAAGATGGAAGAAGGTGGTTGGTGATTGTGTTGTTATTATTATTTGTTAGGGTTTTTTGAATTGAATAGATCGTATAGCTTGAGGTTCAATTTATATAAAGAAGGTTTGTGTAACTTTTTTTTGTTTCTTTTGCTTTTTTTTTTGTTTCATTTAATGCAAAAAGAAATAAAAAATAAGAAATTGTAAGTTAGGAGTGCTAGCAACAATTTTCTTAAAAAACTTGTTCAATGTCAAATATTTTTATAAATTTTCTCAATAATTTTAATCTTTTAAATAATATGAGATTGTTATAATTTAATTTTTTTTTTTTAAAACATGGATGATAAATTGTCTTCTATTTGATATTTTTTTGATGTTGATATTTTTATTTAGTAAAAGAGAATATTAGTGAGAGTGTTGCTAACACTTCTCATTGTAAGTTAATCAAATTAAAATATATGTGTTGCACAATTACTCATGTTACGGAAATTCATGAACAAAATTTTTAACGGAGGAGGAGGACACATATCAAGTAAAGCACAATTAATCAGGTTACGGAAATTTATGGACAAAATTTCTAACAGAGGAGGAGGACACATATCAAGTAAATTAATAAAAAAACTAATTAATTAATTGCTTATAATATAGGATGGTAAACCTTATAAAATCGAATTAGGCTTAAGAGGGTTGATTAGTCCTTGGGCTTTGGTTCAGGTGATAGATAGAGTTGAGGGCCAAGCCCAAATCACCCCAATTACCAAGTTTTTGACCTTTTGTTTTTTTCCTTAACTAACGTGTACACACACACATATATATACATAGAGGACGACAAATTCACAGATATTTGTTTTTCTCACCTTCATTTTTTTCTCTCACAGAATTCCCAAATTTTGAAACCCTAATCTATCAATTTCAGATCCACTGGCAATTTGGATTTTCGTCTTTTGATTTGTATTAGTTGATTAGTTATCCTTGCTGAGAACCATCAGAAAATGGATGGTAATAAAGACGAAGCGTTGAAATGCTTGAAAATCGGCAAAGAAGCACTTGAATCCGGTGATCGAGTCCGTGCTTTAAAATTCATCACCAAAGCTCGCCGCCTGGACCCTACTCTCCCTGTCGACGATCTCTTATCTGCGGCCGATAACGATAACCCTAATCAAAGTGCGGCTGAAAAAATTAAGAATGGACCCACAACAGCCACGGCCTCAAACGAACCGAAGGTTCGCCACAGGGGGTCATCATCATCTTCAACATCATATACAGAGGAGCAAATTGCGATTGTGAGAGAAATCAGGAAGAAGAAGAATTACTATGAGATTTTGGGATTGGAAAAATCTTGTTCTGTAGAAGATGTTCGAAAAGCATATCGGAAACTATCGCTCAAAGTCCATCCTGATAAGAACAAGTCTCCTGGAGCTGAGGATGCTTTTAAAGCCGTTTCCAAAGCTTTTCAGTGCCTTAGCAATGAAGAGAGCAGGAGTAAATATGATGTTACCGGAACCGAAGAGCCTGTCTACGAGAGACGCGCTTCCAGGCATCATCATCGTCATGGCTATTATAATTATAATGATGATTTCGATCCTGACGAGATATTCAGGCAATTCTTCTTTGGAGCTGGAATGACGCCTGCCACCACCCAGTTTCGCAGTTTTAATTTTGGAGCTGGGATGGGTGGCCCTAGAATGGATCATAATGGATCTGGCTTTAATTTACGTGCATTGATTCAATTGCTGCCGGTTCTTCTTATTTTCCTTTTCAACTTTCTACCGTCCTCTGAGCCTATTTATGCCCTATCCAGGTCCTATCCTTATGAGTACAGGTTTACTACGCAGACGGGGGTTAATTTTTATGTGAAGAGTACCAAGTTTGAGCAGGATTATCCACCGGGTACCCATGATAGGGCTGCACTGGAAGCCAAGGTGGATAAGGACTATGTCTCTGTCCTTGCCCAGAATTGTAGGTTTGAGCTGCAGAGGAAGCAGTGGGGTTTTGTAAGGGAGACCCCTTATTGTGATATGTTGCAGCAGTTTCAAGATGGGGCATTGGCTGCTTGATGGAAAATTTTGAGGTTTAATTTCATCTACTTGTAGTTTTGGTCTTAGATTCTTAGTACTTTTGCTACTCAGTGATTGTTTCTGATGTTTTAATGTTTGTTAGATTATGGCCTCATAAGTTTTGCTTCCACTTTTTTTCTTTCACACAAGCATGCAAATTTGCAAGCAGCACTTCTTTTTTATATATATTTTTGACGTTTCATCTTTTAGACATAGCAGTTTAAAATGAGGAATGTAATCCTACTTCAATAGCAGTTGGTATTCATGCATGGCTTCATTACTTAAATCAGCCTTAACGGAGCCTAGGCTGAATTGACTTATTCCATTGACGCAATAAAGTTTTCTACCATTAAATGTGGTTTATTTATCCTTATGTTTCTTAAGTACAACCCACATGTTACTTTAGGATTGATTTGTTGTGATTGTCCATTATCTTCTCCTTGCTGCCAAAAATCGTTGTTACTGAAGTCATTGCATGTTGCTGGTACCTGGCATTACATTTGCAGGGAAAAAAAAAATTAATAAACCAATTTTTTTATTAACTAGTTTTTTCCTTTTTCATAAAATGTCGTTTCCTTTTGCCATTCACAATTGGTTGAAATTTAGTAATGTGTGGGAACTCTTGGTTTAGAGGTTTTATTCCTTTTCTTTTGCAGAATACTTCTTTGTTTTCAGTACCTGGTCAACATAAGTGTGAAGAACATGTGGAGAATTTGGAATTTGCGGAAGAAATGAAGAATAATATTTGTGATGGTAGATTAAATTTCTCAATCAGGATCTTGTCTATACCTTTCCAGCCTTTAGGTCATGTATTTGATGCTTCAAATATTGCTACCTCAAAAGTGTTTTGACTCTATCTTTGAATGCTTGCTACAATGTATGTGCATTGAACTATATTTACTCCATCCATATCTAGACTAGATATGTATCATTTATCCGATATGATCTATGATACCCTTTGATGTTTCCCATGAATTGAGAAATTTTAGTTGATACTGATGTGAGTTTCTCCAGTTGTGAGTTGTCACTAGTGGGAGACTTTCTGCATTTTTTCATGCTTTGAGCAAGGGCTTTTGCAGTGACCTGAGATGCATTGTTTATTCACGATGGTACTTTTTTTTTGTAGGTTCATTGTTTATCTTTGATAGAAACTTCACGTAATTACATCACATGCATGGTGTTTCTCCTCCCACCCACCCACAACCCCCCCACGAGTTCAGTAAAGTATCTTATATTGGGAGAAATGACCTGGAATTTTGTTTCAATTGCTGAATTTGTTTCGTAATGTTTTTGTTACGTGAATTCTTAGTTTTTTTTATTTTTATTTTTATTTATTTATTTATTTTTTTGCAAGTTTGAAGTGCTAGGAAATTGGTGTTTAGCTACTGATTTTGATTGTAAGTGAATTTCAACTGATATCCAAAGGTGGCTGTTGTTTTGTCCCTTTGGGAATTTCTGCATGTTGGATGGAAGATTAATCTGTGGTACAAGGCGGCCTTCTTAATTTTATTTTTGGTTCAATTGATAGCATTCTACCAATTACTTTAAGGGGCTAGCAGAATAATTTACCGATGTATTGTGTATTGAACCTTTTTGCTTTGAGATCCTTATATGGTAGCGTGACAGGTATTTTTATACGGAATGCCTGAGGACAAGATATCTACCGTGGAATATCATTTTATAATTTTTCCAGTAACCAATTGGGTTTGATACCTGCACTTTGAATTTCAAACATTACAATCTAGTCCTGCAGGCACTAGCATCATGGCCAAAATGGATGATCACTCTATGAAATCAGGTAAGCATGAGGTTTTCCAGAAGTATTTTCCCTACTAGTAATGCTGCTCGTATTTGGTAATTTTTAAGTTGTGCCTTTTTCTAGGAGAGGCTTTGCCTTTTTCTAGATAGCATTCCTTTAGTGCAAGTTTTGGATTATTGCAAACATTATTGTTCTAGGTGTCTTCTGAACTCTTAAGAGTATAGATCCTAAGAGGATAGTTCCCTGGGTTGGGATGTTAGAAATGTGTATTTTTTGTAGATAAGGCTACCCTTATTGGCTAGGTTTTCTCAATTTTTGGGCAACAATTTCTTTTAATCAGAATCAAGATTTTATTATTTTTATTAATTTAAAAAAAGACTATCCTTATTGACTGTTTTTTCTTGTCAATTATTATTATTGCAACAATTTCTTTTAATTAGAATTAACAGTCCAGGGGTTTTTTAGTACTTGTCTCTAATTGACAATTTTAGACATTTAGGCAGAAGTTAAAATGATGACTGAGTAGCAATCTGCAGAACAACCTAGCTACTAGGATTTTGCACTTATATGAGTTTAAATGTTTACTTTATGCCTTCTATCGCTTGCACTATGTTTCTGGTATTTTTATTTTCAATAAAATATGTCGAAAACCTAAAACGCAGATCCCAACTCGAACTTTGTTGACTGATTAGGAAACAGGTTATACGGTCACTTAGATCCAATTTCTTATTGTTTTAGGGGTAAATTATCCCAACCATTCTGTAGTATAGTGTCGATGACACTTTGTGTCCCACTCTTATGAAATAACGCTTTGTGGCCTCATTTCTGAGTGGTAAGGATTCTCTTAATGTCATTGAGAAAAGACCAATATACTCTCTTTATGAATGGAGTCTCCCAATCCTCTGGTCCTCCACTCAACATAAACACACACACACACACTCTCAGCCTTCGTTATCTTTGACAAAGAAGAGAATTTTCTTCTCTCCCCTCTCCCTCTCAACTGTACAAATCATAAAATCACTGCCTCCAAACTCACCACTGATGCCATCAAATATCCAAACCACCGAACCAGCTACCGAACCATCATAATCTTCACCAAACATCTACCACAACAATCATCAAATCATCATAACCATTATACCTCACGCCACAGTTGCCAAGTCGCCATCTTTTTTCCTACCTTTTGTTTGCTTCGCTCTTTCTTTTCCTGTACTTTGTTTCCTTTTTTCTCTTTGTATTTGTCATTGTATATCCTTCTCGTGTCTTGGTTGCTAGGAGATTTGGAGTGTGGCTCTCTCGGGCCAAGGCGTGTATTTGCTGACGGTGCTTGGAATCATGCCCTAGGTTATGATGTCGCATGTGTCTTGTAACACCGGTTTTCTAAAGATCTAGATCAAAGCTAAATTATCCAACCTTTGTTTGTTGAAAGCCAAAACTCAACATCCACAATCCAAAAAAAGCCAAAACCTTTTGACGAAATCCAAAAGTTTTCGACCTAAAAAATTGTTTAAGGTTGAAACTTTCCAAACAGTTAGTAATCCTAGCTTCGATTGATTTTGATGAGTTTAGAATCCCACTACATCTTAGCTAAATTAACTTTAGATTATTTTGGCGAGGTTTAAAACCCTACAATACTCTTGGTTAATGTTGATCAATTGCACTACCTTGAGTGATCAAATCAAGGATACGAAAAATATGAACTCTAATCAAAGCTCAAGGATAAAATTTTTACGCAATTTTATTAAATCAATAATATAAAGTTGTTTCTCCATAGTAGATAATAATGTTTAAATAATACTCAAAATATTCAGTTTACTAGGAAAATAATAACCACAGTAACCTAACCTATTTGGACTCAATAACTTTATATCCAATCCCAAACTAAACATGGTCTAATTAGTCTAGTCCAATTCCAAATAAATATGGACTCTAAAATGAACTTGCACATGCATAGGATTTTTTATTAAAATAAAATACCTAAATAAAAAAAAAAAAGAAAAGTAAATAAAAGCTTAAATAATTCGATCCTAACAAGAAAAGCATTCGGCCTAGAAGAAAATTGAATTCTCGGCTTAGTTGGAAAGTTGGGCCATGTTCTTGTGTCAAGATTCTCGGGTTGAAGAAGACACGTTCTCAAAGTCTTGATTATTATTATTATTATTATTATTTTTCTCTTGAATTCATTACTGGTTATCTCGTCAAGTTTAATTTCAAACAGCGACTCTCAATTCAACTTGTCAAGGATTTGTTGACAGTCGTTTAACCGCTGTCTCTTTCCCATTTGGCAATTTTCCCTAGCAAACAGGCCCAAAACCACCATGTCCGAGATTAGTCTCTGATGCAAAGTTATAGCCTTGATTGTTGCAGTACTGTATACCTTTAAATATGATCTTTGTTTCTGTCATTCTCGAGCTCATGTATGTTATTTGTTGCATCCGAGCTCATCAACTAATGTAGAAACATTACTCCGTGTCTTTGCCTTCTCAAGTATAACAAGATACCGGCAAGTTCCGGGATTAGAACAATTGCCACAGCCACTAGTATCCATACCCAACTTTCCTCTTTAGTATCATGAAGTGCATGTTTTGTCTTTTGGTTGATGATGTAGTACTGTCCAGCCGATTGTCCGCTCAGATCTGTCATTAAGCTTCCATACAAGAATATGCATCCAGTACCATTGGCATAATCACTGCCTCTGCTATCATCACTAACACTTTGACGATCTACCAGTAGATGCCGTTGCAGCCATTAATGCTAAGACTAGCATCATCGTAGACTTTCATAGGAGCTGTATTAACAAAGGAACCTTCTCTCAGTTTAAAACGGTTCTTGTTACTCCTGCATGTCGGTCCTGACCATCTATCACAACACGTGTTATTTCCTTCACATATAGTTCCCCCATATGTTCTTCTACTACTTTCATCTGCTATGCTCCTCCTCAATGGTCCACTAATCCAATAAATTACATCTCGCCGCCTAATGATCAATTCCTTTCCATTGGAATCCCATTCAAAAGTGAAAAGCCCCAGCAGGAGTTGGGACTAGATCAAAGCTAAATTATCCAACCTTTTTTAGTTGAAAGACAATACTCAACACCTATAATCCAAGGGAGCCAAAACCTCTACACATAAATATGATGAAATCCAAAAGTTTCCAACCCTAAAAGTTGATTAAGGCTGAAACTTCCTAAGCAATAAGTAACCCTCATTTTGATTGATTTTGGCAAGATTTAGAACTCCACTACGACTTATGCTAAATAGTCAACTTAAGATGATTTTGGTGAGATTTAGAACCTCGTTACTTCATTAGTTAATGTGTCAATAGCATCATCTTGAGCAATCAAGTCAAGGATATAGAAAACATGAATCCTAAACAAAGCATGAGGATATGCAAGTTTGAAGAAGACTCTTACAAAGTTTTATTCAATTAATAATCGGAAGTTGTTTCTCCATAGTATATAAGGATGCTTAAATACTACTCAAAATATTTTAGTAACTAGAAAAATAATAACCTAATCTATTTGCTCTCAATAAATTTAAATCAAATTTCAAACTAAGCAAGGACAAGTTAATCTAGTCCAATTCCAAACAAATATGAACTCTCAAATAATCTCCCACATACATAACACTCTTTATAAAAATAAAAACCTAAATAAAATAAATAAATAAAGTAAATAAAAGATTAAATAATTTGGTAAAAAAAAAAATCAATCTATTAAACTCTCGACCTAGTAGGAAAGTTAGGCCACACTCTCTTGTCAACTTTTTGTAAGAGGTGAGAGGTCTTCTCATACTTTTTTGTCAACGGTATGGCTTTCCGCCTCTTAAGGAGAGAAATGAAACTATGAAAGTGAGGGAAGTCATGGATTTGCTTTTTGTTACTTGCTTTAACTACTATTGTGGCCGTTCGCCGTCGCTTCAATCGTTGTTATGGTGGATGTTGACATCTTTTGTGGCTCATTCGTTGTTTCAATTATTGTTATGGTGTTTGTCATGGCTGTATAAAAAGGTGAAATTGTCATCATTGTGTTGTTGTAGTTTCTAGCCATGCATTTAGATTATAAGCTAGCGAATTTAGTTGTTTTGTTAATTAAAAGAGTGATTTGGTCATTAAAATTTTACCATTACTTGTCTAACGATAAAGTTATAATAAAATTAATATTTTTTTTTACATAGATTGACAAGATGTGAAAGAAAACTGATTTAAATGATAGAATGTTAAGGCAAGTAAACTTATAAACTATAGATAGTGTGTCCTAATTTCACGAAGTAGGGCAAAACATTACAAACTCTATAGTATAGGATGGTTAGGTTAATTTAACCCTTGTTTTAGCTTGCCAATTATCACTTTCTAAGCTAATTGCAATTGATTAATGTATTTGTGTTATCAAAAAATAAATTAGATAACATGCAATTCATTAAAATTGAGGCTATTGAGCATCATGGTCCGCATGGTATGTAAAAGAACGACATACATATACACTTAAGTCCAATAACAAGAGTTCGTACTAGATAGCTTCAAGTTAACTTTGATTTTGCCTTAAAGTCTAATTCTAAGTATTTTGAGAGCTTTGGATCATGTTGGATCATTTGTTTATTGGCCGGAGCTTACATGGAAAAATAGAAGGTTGTTTGGGCTTGATGTAAGCCATGGAAGATTCTCGCCTTATGATGTTTATTTGTCGATTAGTTTGCTTTATTTCTCCTATTCTATTTAGATTATATTTACAAATTTTATAAGACTTAGATAATTATTTCCAATCGAGTTGTAGATTTGGATTGTTTTTTCTATTTGTAATAGGATTTTGAATAGGGACAACTTGAAATCTAATAAAAAAAACAACAACTTGGTTTAGAATTCTATAGTCATGTTTATCCCTAGCTATATTTTAGAAGTGTTTTTCAACTATAAAAAGGAGGCTTGCTCCTTTATTTTTATAGGTGATTATTATTACAAAATTTGAGAGATTATTCCTCGGTTACTTAAGTTTTTATCTAGCTAAACTAGTGGCAACCAAACCTAAATCTTATCACTCACAATACTTGAGTGTGGCGATTTACCCTCTTTATACTAATTTGTGTGTTATATCAACTTAGCTTGAAGAGCTTCTTCTTTTCCTTATCTTATTTTTACTTTAAACCAAATAAAAGTAGCCTTTGATCACCATGTAAATTTTGTAGGTAAATGATGCATGCCTAGCTCAACAAAAAATAAATAACTCTACTTACAATTAATAGCAATGACAAGTAAAGATCGATCCATACGGACTAGCTAATCGAAAAGGAAAAAAGGGGGAGGGGGAGGAGTTTTCTTCTACAATAAATATTTTTTAGCAATAGAATTTAAAAGCAATAAATAAATAAATAAATAAATCGAGACGATATCGATTAAAAGAAAATTATCACGATTGTAAATTGATCACTAACTAATATATATATATATATATATATATATATATATATATTGAAAGCTAGACAATCTTTACTTTCTTAATTTTATTAATCTAAGCCTTACACACAAATTAACCTTTATTAATAAATCAATTCGTATGAAGCAGATCCTCATAACTTTATTGATAGCATGATGCAAATTAGGAAGGAGTTAAAGATGAAAAATAATTTAACATGCATCGGATTATTTAATTCATTCTATGTTTCTTATAAGGAAGTAAAAAAAAAAAAATTAGATCATAATTGTTTTGCTAAATTGTTACTCTAACTGAATGTCATAACAATCATGAATTATGAATTCAGTTTAACTATAGCCTATGCAATTCAATCAATTAATAGATCTCTTAATCGATTAAATAATGCAATCATGAACATATAAAATCAAGAAACACAAATATTTGAATAGAAAAATAACTAAGATTATGAATAGAGTCTCATAATTTTGCTAAGCTGGATTGAAGTTCCGTTGGCGTGTCATACTTCCAACAAATTAGTTATTTATATTTGTTCTTATAGAACTTTCGATCACGATTATTTAATCAAGGCAAGTAAGGGTGGAACCCACGGGAAGAGATGCTAAATCGACTGTTTCTTTTAGTGGAGTGTTCTTGTGGTGTGAAAAGCATTGTTTGTGTGTTTGAAATGTTTGAAAAGAACAACAAGTAGTAAAGAATAAAAATATAAAAGAAGCCTTTGTTGAACTTCACTATCTATTTTTAGTTTGGTCGTTGATCATTGATTAAATAAATAACTTATCCTAAATATGAATATTCACCTTAAAAAAACAACATGTATGTTGACCTTAGTCTTTTCTTACCTAGTCATTAACTGAAGATGTGATACCTAATTAATTTTCTAGCTATTGAACAACCTAATAAATGCTAAATAGATTTAATCTAATAACGGTATTAAGATGAAAAAGACATGTGAAGCTAAGCCATCTTGTTAAGTGCTAGAGAAGATATAACCTAGTTCTATGTTTTTCAAGAAATTGAATGAAAACATCACATAATCATTAATCCCTAATTACTACCACAGGTAAGTTTAAACAAACAATTACACGAACTTTAATACTTAGCTAGCAATAAGCAATATGACTAAACAACTAACATGCACTCTAATTAATTTAATCATACAACCGTAAACCAATCATACGAGAAAAATATAAAATACCCAATGGAGATAAGTTTAGAAATAAACCAATAATCTCATAGCGATTAACCAAAAACTTCAACTTGATTTAACCAAGAATAGAGTTTAGTTGTTCATAATGAATTACACAGAGACTTTCCATGAAAAATGGCTGCTAAATATTTGGAAGTAGAGTTGATAATATCCTAGCTTTGCTATTTATACTAAAACTAAGATTACATCACATATGTGTTAGTCCCACATGGCCACACGGCTTGATACATAAAATCATATAGTTTATTGCTTGATATCACATGGTTTGACGCCTTGAAAAATAAGTGATACACGACTTGCTAATTAAATCACATGGTCGTGTAACTTTGTTCTTTATTTCATGTTGCTAAGCTTCTACCCTGTGTAGATTTTTTTTTTCCAAATAAGGTGTTTTCTTTAAATATAGATAGTGTAATTTCCAAACACAATATATATAAACCAAAATAAAATTTTACATAAAAGTTCTAAAAGCATCATTCATAAGAGATTGAAAGGTGCTAGGAGCATTAGTTAGTCCAAACTCGTATAACTAAATGCTCATAGTTTCCATTATGAGTTTTGAAAGTCTGTTTTTGGTATATCCAAAACAATCATTTGAATTTGATGATAACTAGCTCGTAAATCTAATTTTGAAAACACAACTAATCCTTGCAACTCATTTAATAATTCCTTAATAACTAGAATTCAAAATTGATCCTTGATAGTAAGTGGATTCAACCTCTTATAATCCATACACATCCTCCATTTGTTATCCTTGTTCTTCACTAATACCACAAAAGAAGAAAATGGACTGATACCGAGCATGAATAATGCCATTCTCTAATTGGTCTTTAACTTGTTGCTCTATTTTATCCTTTTAAAATAGAATGATAAGGCTTCATGCTTATAGGTTTAGCTCATTCCTTAAGTCTTATTTTGTGTTCACGTCTTTTGTATAAAGGTAACCCTTTTGGTTATGCAAGTACATCATCAAATGACTTTAACATTGCTCTTAACTCTAGTGGACTTGTTGATTTATTTCTATTCCATACTTCTCTATTTTCCACCCTTCGGAGTTTAATCAAAGCACTTAATCGAATCTAATTAAGTGATCGTTATGAACAAATACTCCTATCAACTTGTTTGTGTTCCCTACTCTTGGTACTTTTAACACATTTTCCTAGTAATGAAAACAATTTGTCTTTTTTTCTTAAATCTCATCTACATGTGTTTAAAATTCCAAGGGATATATCTTAAGGCATAAGGTCGAGCTACTCCTAAAATCGTATCATACAAGCCTAAATACATTATAAAAGCTGAAGTTTTTAAATTTTCTCTTTGCATCTTCCATTTAAAATTCTTACACATGTACTTACAAATAATGTCATTTCCATCGGCTAACCCTCACTATCATTAGGTCAATTTTAATAAGATCATAATGATTTCTTCTTGCAAACCTCAAGACTACAAAATTATGTATAATGATAGCATCAATCGGAACATTCATTCTTTTTCCTCACAAATTCCTTATAAGCTTCATGATTTGGTAATGCTCCCCATACAAATACTATATGTACTAATATTTGATTTAAAGAAGTATATGAAAGACCCGAATCACATTTTAAAAGATGAACCATTAGACCTCTAGCTAGACTTGAGTTACGAAGAAAGATAGATATAGGTGCTTGGATCGAGAGGTGAAACATTTAAGGAACAAATAGATTCCTTTCGTAAAAATATTATGAAGAAACCACAATATAGAGGAGGCCATGTGGGAATGAGAGGAAGAAATGAAAGTGAAATATCATGAATTGTTTAAATAAGGAATTTTGAGGATGGAAGTTTTGTAAGGAGAGGAGGATGTAATATCCTTGACCCAAAAACCTCCTTGAATGTATATATATGTTTATATGGATAGTTTATGTAATTAATAAGTGAATAATTATTTAAAGTGAGGATTGATAGTTTATGCTTACATAAAATTATAAACTAATGCATGCATAATTATTATGGGAAGGTGAATGACTTAATGAGGAGGTGAAGGAATTAATTAAAGATTGATAACATTAATTGTTATGGTTATTTATTAACCTAAGGAAGTAATTACAAAACCTTAGGGATGTAATCAAAACAATTAAAAGTTTAGATACTTAATTGAATAATTCAAAAACTTTAGTGATCACAATTAAACTAGGAAATGCCTAGAATAAGGGCTTGGTTTTGAAAAATTAAAAGTTTGAGGACTGAAATTAGAGGGTTCAAATGCATCAATTAGAAATTTAGGGATTAAAATGTTAAATGTTAGTTATTTAGGGAATTAATTAAATGATTTTAGGAGGATAATTCCAACAACTACAATGTTGGAAATGAGAAAGAAAATATCTAGTGTAAGTCGACGAAAAAGAGAAAGAAAGAAAGAAAAATGTCAAGGTAAAAATCAAATGAAAAGAGAGAAGAAAAAGAAAGGAGAAACATTTAGACTTGGGCATTAATTGGAAAGGGTTTAGATGGAACCAAGTGCACATACACTTGGGCTTAACCGAAAGGAAAATTCTCCATTTAAATTTGGTCGGAAGAGAGGAACAAAAAGGTTGGAAAATTTCACATATGTAAGGATATACCAAGAAGAAATCAAGCTAAACCAAGGAGTAATTCACCAAACTACCACTCCAAATCACCTTAACTACCCTAGAAACATACTAAAAACCATCTATACCTAGTTTGGAGGATCAAAAAAAGGAGGAGGAAAAAGTGAGAATTGGGCCGAAAGTTTTAGGAGGAAGAAGTTCAAGCTAAAAAGGTGAAGGATTTGTCAAGCTATAAGTGAGGTAAGTGTAGTCATCATCGCATCACTAGAAGCTTATATTTTGATATTTATTTGATGGTAAATTGATGTTTAAGCATATATGAATTCATGGCTTAATTGTTAGAGGTGTGTAGTTGTTTAATTTGGATGAATTTGGTGGTGTAATTGTGTTTTTGGTGTTTGAATTGGCATTTTTGGAGGATTATTTGAAAATAAATTCTCCCTTTAAATTCCCGGACCCTAATTTTAGAGGAAATGGATCATTCATATGAATTAAGTTAATTACGTGTTAATTAGGTGGATTGAGCATATCAAAATGTGTTGGAAATGGAAATTAAGGTTAGGTACTTTGAAAGAGAGCATTCGGCCAAATCAAGGATTTAGGATGGTTGATTTGATTGACTTAATTAAGGTGTATTTGATAATTAAATGTTTAAGTGATGGATTAAATATGAAAATTAGAGTTAAAATGGAAAAATGGGTATTGATTTTCCATTAGGAATGTTTCGGCATAATGCAAAGAAAAGGAAAAAAAAGGGTTAACTAGAGGTTTGGTGATGTTTTTAAGGTTTAAAGAAATGAAATAACATGGAAAATGGTTGATTAAATGTTGAAAATGAATTGATTAAATTGCTTATATAATTTGGCCAAGGTACCAATTTTTGGTACATTTGATGTTTTATGTTCATTCATAGATTCATGCATACTTGATTAATTTAGAATATGTATATGATTGATTGTTTATGTTACATGTTCATGTGATTGATTAAGTATGAATAATATTGAGGTAAAGGATGATGCATTGCATTTTATTTAAAAGCATTTGCATATATGAAAGATGTTTTACATTCATGATTTTGATAAAGGAAAAGTGCAAAAAAAAAAAAAAAAAGGTTTTCAAAAGAAATGGCTAGGAACCTTCTAATTGTTTATGAGGGGAATGATCACCCTCTCATAAGGTACGGAGTAAAGGAAAAGAAAAAGGAAAAGGGAAAAAGAAATGGAAAGGTACCTAGTGCTTTTATGAATTTTTCACAAATACATGTTTTAAAAGTGGATCGATTATCTACACAATCGACAGAGTGCGCCCGAAGAGGAAAATGAATTTCAAAAGACACGAAAAAAGGTTTTTAAAATGCATCATATGCATTAATGCATGAACTATATTTACCGAGATTGAGCATTGCTCACCTTTGTTTCTTGTGGTAGAGGTAACAAAAATACTAAGTAAGGACCATGGCCGATGAAAGGAATAGACTTACCATATAGTGTGCTTAATAATTAATAGTGAGTGAGAGTTCTTTTCTTTCACTTTATAATGTGTTTTTGGACCTAAATATTAGTGCTAGGGTTAGCACTTTTGGTGTGTTAAGAATGGACATTTTACCTTAATATTAATAAATATGTGTGTGTGTGTGTGTGTGTGTGTGTGTGTGTGTGTGTGTGTGTGTTTAATATTGTCCAATTCTATAGCTTATGATATTAATTGGTTACTTAACTAATTGAATTGGACTAAATAAATTAATAAGGTAAGTTAGAAATTAAATTGATAGCAATTGGAATTAATGATTTAATGATTAAATTGAGTTAATGGTTAGGGATTAAATGGCAAAAAGTGATGGAAATCAAATGGTGAGTAAAGGGTGAATTTAATTGTTAAAAGATTGAATCTAATTTAATGGGTAAGAATTAATTGGGTTTAATTGATTATTTTCAATTAATTGGAACCAAAGTTCCGTAAGCCCAAATATCCTTACAAAGGGCTAATACATAATCGAATGTCTAAACAAACTTAAATGAAGTTTAACTGAATTTCCAATCTAAAGGAATTTTTATTAAGCTAAAGTATTGATTAATTAAGTAAGCATATTTAATGATTGAAGACCGTAAAGGAATTTGATTATTTCTAATTAATTAGATTATTTTTCTATTAATTCGGATTAATGGAAATATAATAAGAATTTATTATACTAAATTAAATTGATTTTTTATTTTTATTTTTAATTTAATCTGAATTTTTAAGGATTATTTGAGAAAAATAAAGTACCTAGAATTGTCTAATTTAATTTAAAGTACTTTAATTAAATGATTAAAATAAATTTTAAGAATATGAGTTTTTGACCGAATTTTAGAATATAATGTTCCTACTTAATTCACTTATAAGGTAATATTATTATTTAGTATTGGAACTATTTTTGAAAATTTTTATACCTAAGTTTTAAATAATTTGGATCTAGAATTTCTTAATTATCAAGGACCCTCTCCAAAAATTTTTACTTTTGATAGTTTTCACAAATTGTACGAAAGAAGACTTGTTGGCTTAGATTCATAAGTTAACACCGATAATACTCTTAATCTATATAAATCCTATATTAAGGATGTTACACACAAAATCTATTCTTTCTTCTTGGTTGAAACCTTAGGCCACTAATCTAGCCATGTTTAGAACTATGATTTAGGATACACCAAGCTTGTTCCTAAACAACCATTTTTTTTCCCTATAATACTTTGGTCATTAGGTTTCGGAACTAGTTACAAAATTTTGTCTCTTCGAATTGATTGAGTTCATCTTCCAAAAGGAAGAATCATAAAAGAGGGTGCAAATGAGCGGAAGAAACATACTCAATTCTGAAATTAAATTCATAATCACGTTCTTTTTTTCTTCTTCAATAGCTTTGGTGTTTATATATACATAATGAAACCCTAACATCATAAACTAAATGCAAAATAAGATTAGCTTTTAATAATAGGGTAAATTACTATAAAAACATGATCTGGTTTAAGTACGGAAACACCTTGTACACTATATTTTCATAAATTATAGTTTACACTCTAAATATTTAAATTTTATTTCAAAAAATGCTATGTAATATCTTATTTCGTTAACAAAAACAAATTTCTAGCTTTAGAAAAGTTCAAATTATTACAAGTTTGCAATTAAACTTTTAAAATTGACAGAATGTCCTTTGAAAGCTTAAAGGGCTATATAATGTCCAATATTACAAAACACCTTCATGCTTCTCCTTATTTTTCAAGCACTGCAAACAACCAAAATTTCAAGATTTCCACATAAAAAATCCAATTCAAAAACATAACACCTCCTCTTCCTCATTTTTCAAGCATTGCCAACACCCAAAATTTCAATTTCTAAATAAATAAATAAATAAATAATCCAATCCAAAATCAAACACACTCCTCATTTTTCAATACTAACGTTTTTTTCTTCCTCTAACACATGTCAACATCTCCACAATGCTGGACCCAAATCTCCATGAATTTGTCTTATAGGAGATCACAGTTTTTATTTCTGGTTGTCATTGTTTTGTAGCCATGTAGTTTGGGGTTCTAAGCGACCTAGACATGTCTGAGCTTGGCAATGGAATTCCAAATACCAACATCTACCATAACCGCTTGATCATTTTTATTAAGAAGGAAGCTAAAAGGTTTAAGGTTAAGAACTATAATTTCTTTTGCATGCGATTCTGTAAGTTCCTGAGCCAACTCTATCTCATATCTATAAACAGAGTAACCCAGTACTGAGGCACTATTCCTTAATGACATAGATGAAATTCCATGTGGAAAGCTTATACTTTCTATGCCTTCACACTTTTGAGGCATCACCAATTTAATAACTAGCAGTTGCATCCAAAGATGATGCTTAACCATGAACAAATTATGTTTCTACATCTTAGTGAGGAAAGAAAGGACTTGCAGTTAAAATATACAAAATTTGATTATAAGCAATTTGTTTACATTAATTGTGGCCTCGACTATTCTTGTAATAATACAACAGAAGCATACATTTGAAAATCATTGCTACCTATCGCACGAAAGCATTTGGAAAAGAAGGCCACTCAGTGAGATCACTTCTCAAACTGCGTGATCTTTATGCTTGCTAATGAATTGATCACTAGAAAAAAAAAAGAAGAAAGTCTTTTTTTCTGGGAATTCAAACATTTTCCTTAGGACCCTCTTGGGTTCCATTAGAGGAGAGGCAAAAATGTTATAACCTTTGAATATCCTGCCCTCACCCTTTTACTTTTTGCTTCACTTGAACAACAGAAGAACATAAATAACATCGAAACCCATAATTCATATTTATAACCAAAAAATTCAACATTAAACAACCAGATTTTATGTTTTTTAGTATACTGCACAACATATAGTCTTCCAGGACTTGGAAGAGCTTAACTGGGATGTTTCGGCTTGAGAGGCAGTTCCAAAATACAAGGATAAATTGTACAGTCGCTTGGCGATCAATTTATATGTCATTTAATGGTAAATGGCCAAAGGATCATAAAGAGTAATCATGAGAATCAGCAACATGCAATTTCAAACTTCATGAAAATAAGATTCGAACGAAAGAAGGTTGATTGAGAGCTGTGGTGACAATTCCACTATTCAATTTGTTGCAAGAGTGGAGTGTAGAAACTGAAAGCAGTCAATTAGTAGAGTGCACTGGTGCAGGTCCTTCTAATTGTGCACCAAGGCATATGCTATCCACACGGCCTCCAGATTAGAGCCTAGATAAGGGATTTTCCATGGTGAAGTATTCAGATTCAATCCTGTCGCAGGTTCCCTTACAGCTACCTTGTGACGACTTCACCCCAGTCGAAGACCCCAACCATGGTATCCCCAGTAAGACCACCAAAAGCCTTTGTAGCACTAGTGGTACACAGAAGTCATGGGTGATCATTAGTCCAATGCTTTGATGAAACCAATTCGCATGGTGTGACAGGCGCCATGTACTAGGCCCGGGTTACATTCACCATGACAAGCTCATCCACGATTAGTAGCAATTGCAACTTCATGTTCTACAGGAACAATCCGAACTGAGGCAATCTTGCAGCTATCAAAAACACGGAGGGAAAGGCATGCACAAAGTACAAATTTGAGCTGGAATGTGTTGAATTATTTCCAACTGCGAACAGAATTTGCCTTGAGGTTATCTTCTACCACAAAAAAAAAAAAAAAAAAGAGAGCAATAAAATAGTACCTTCAATACAAGGATGTAAAGACATCGTGTTTTCTGAAGTCATCTCTTCAAAATAATGTTAACAGCAATAATCATGTGGTCCTTTTGTCTTTCATATCTGGAGAAAGATACAAAAATGGGTAAAGAAGCAACAATGACGTCATGTGTAGGATAAAGATCTGGGACATAATGAACATAAAACATCCCAAGCACATTACCAAAGTTTTGACTCTGGATAAGCAAACTCCTGGTCCTTGATGCATGCTTTTGGTTTTCAAGAAAAATTACCAATTATCCTGACAAGAGCAGGTGCCTCTCTTAAAATGGTGGAACCGTTTGATATCACGGACAACTATTTCCCTATTTGTGATTTCAGAGAGAAGCTTTACAACATCATGGCAATCCTCACAGATTCGTAGATTTTTGAAAATCCGAATTGGTTTGACCACATTGGTGCTTAGAAGGGCAAAGGAAAGAGCCAATCTTTCACTGTGATAGTTGAGATGCTCCATCTTTTCTTTGTTAGAGACATTATGAAGCACGTTTTCTGTTTTGGGCACATAACCTATCGACCTCAGTCTTTCCCCCAACTCGTCCAATTTGGCATAGATTTCCCTCATTTTGGGGTGGGAACCATCTCGAGACAAGAAGACGTGAACTTGGCCATCAATTTCTACCCAACTACACCCAGGTTCCTTTTTAATGCCTCGCAGGATCATCAATGCCCTGATGTTTCTTACATCATCCCACCTACCTTTGCCTGCAAAAATGTTTGATAGCAGTATATAACTGGAGTCCATCATGGGTTCCATTTCAAATAGTTTCTTAGCAGCTTTTTCACCAAAGTCAACGTTTCCATGCAATTTGCAAGCACCAAGAACAGTCTCCCAGATCAAGGAATGGGGAGCTAGGTTCATTTCCTCAATAAAGATCTTGACCTCATAGAATTTTCCAGCTCGGCCAAGGATATCAACCATGCAAGCATGATGCTCAATTGAAGGATTAATCCCATAAATTTCACTCATTGAGTAAAACAGCTTTTTCCCCTCTTCAATCAAACCCGTGAAACTGCATGCAGAAAGAACACCTATGAAAGTGACCTCATCAGGCACAATTCCTTCAGCTAACATCATCTTAAAGGCTTCAAGAGCCTTCTCCCCTTGCCCATGTTGTGAGTACCCGCATATGATAGTGTTCCATGTGACTGTATCCCGTGAACTCAAGCTCTTAAAAATTGCCTCAGCAACTTCCATGCAACCGCATTTCCCATACATATCAACCAGTGCACTACCAACAAATACATCACCAAAATGCCCTGCCTTAACTGCCACAGCATGGAGTTGACGCCCACTTTCCAAGGTTGCCATATGGGAGCATCCACTTAAACAGCTGGCAAGAGTGTATTCATTCGGCTTTATACCCTCTCTTTGCATTTGACGAAAATACTTAACAGCCTTTTCCGCTTGATCAGTTTGTGCGTAACCAGAAATAATGACAGTCCAAGAGAAAATGTCCCGATTAGCCAATCTATTAAAAGCTACACCTGCATCTTCCAAGCGTCTGGCCTTTGCATACATGTCAATGAGAGCTGTCCCGACAAAATCATCACCATCACTGCTGTGCTTTATGATATGAGAATGTACTTGCTTTCCAAACTCTGCGTCCAACAGACTAGAACAAGACCTTAAAACACTAATAAATGTGTACTTGTTGGGCTTTAAACCTTCCAAAAGCATCTGGTAGAAGATTCTTGGTCCTCGACTGCAAGTTTCCGAGTCATAGAATCCAGATAAAAGGGAATTCCATGAAACTAAATCTCGATTGGTCATTGCCTTAAACACCTTGTTACCATCTTGCACACAGCTGCTTTTCATGTACATCATGATCAACGCATTGCTGACCAAATTATCAGATTCGTACCCGTATTTGCATATACAACCATGAATACTTTGACCATAACACAGGTCACCCATATTAGTAGCTGTGCTAACAAGACTGGAAAGGGTAAATTTGTTAGGTCTAACTCCCCTATGTCTCATCAGATGAAATAACTCAGCTGCTTCATGGCTGTGGCCCTGCTGATCAAGGCCAGTGATCATCGCACTCCATGCCACTACATCAGGATTTTTAATCCTTTTGAACACTTTTAGGGCATCATAAGCCATCCCACACTTTGAATACATATCAACAAGAGTACAACCCAGAAATTCATCAATCTCACACCCACTCCTGAGTGCCAGAGCATGCAGCACCTTACCTTCTCTTAAACTACCTGAGTTAGCACAGCCTTTTAACACAGTAGACATAGTAAATTTACTAAACATTGTTTCACACTCTTTCATCTTATAAAGCAACTTCAAAACCTTCTTGCCATCACCCAATTGAGCATAACCATTGAGCAAAGCATTCCATGAAACGCCATTATTCTCAGGCATGCCAAAGAACACTCTTTCAGCAAGTTCCATCTCACCACATCTAGCATAAAGGTCCACAAGAGCAGACCCAACAAACAAATCCAATAGCAGTCCAGATTTTATTGCTTCCACATGGACCTGCTTCCCACACTCTAGATTCAAACACACGGAGCAAGCTTTCAATGCAGTAGCGATTGCGAACTCATTAGCCCTTATATTCTCCTTTCTCATTTCGCAATATAGACTGACGCCATCACTTCCACAGCCTTCATCCAAAAATCCAGAAATCAGCGCAGTCCATGATACAACGTCTCGCTGAGGCATTTCATCAAGTATCTTGCGTGCAGAGACTTGGCTCCCACATTTCGCATAGAAATTAATTAAAGAAACCCACAAATGTGAATCTAACTCCACTCCACTTGTAATCAAATTCCCATGAATTGCCTTCCCCTCTGTTACATCCCCTTTTGAGGCACACTCACGCAGCATACCAGAATATCGTTTTAGCCTCACCTTCGCATCAAACTTTACAGGGCTGGCCGTTACATTATTTTCACCTCTATCATTTAGATTGCGTAAATTCTTACTCGAAAACTGTCTAGGTATCTTTCTATTAGCCTCAGGGTGGTGAGCCGGCGAGTTTTGAGGACTGGTGGGATTAAAATCTCGAGTGGGGTTGGGTTCAATAGTACTGAGAGCAGCAGCAGAAACGGAAAGTTTTGATCTAAAAGAAAGCAACAATGAAGTTGAACTTGAACGGGGCTTGTTGGGTAACTTCATAGAAGACGTAGGCGTAGGGCAGTATCGATTATTTAGTGATGGGGTGCGCATTTTCAGGGTAATGAAGTCGCATTCCATGAATTTGAACACAGAGAGTCGTAGATAGGCTTGTTGCAAGTTATCTTCTTTGGGTCGCTGTCAAATACATCAAACGCGGAAGCAGGACAACATAAAGAGTTATGTGAGGCGACAGGGAGGAGCATTATCTCACACTTACACTGATATTTCATGCTGGTGATTGTAACAGCTAGCTTATGTAGGTTCGGGGTTTACTTGGGCTTTTATTTTATTTTTATGCACCATGAGAAGTGACCACCGGAAATGTTAAAGAGTGATTTAGAGCACGAGAGGGTCTTTTTTTTGTCCAATCTTTCTTCTTCTTCTTTTTTTCTTTTTTTTTTCCTCTTTATGATGCCCAAATGTTGATTTCTCATGTTTAACTCCTCAAGTTTTGATTTTATTTATTTATTTTGATATATAAGTTCACTTGAATCTTGATTTACTAATGTGTTCTATAACATGAAAATAAAAAATGACACATGATAGTCAATACCATCACATCAATATATCATATCCTCACATAACTATGGGTGCTTAAATGAGAAAAAAAGATATCAAACGTTAGCAATTAAAATTTAAAAAAAAACACGTCAGCATATCATACTCTCACATAGCTATAGATGCTAAAAAAAAAAATTAAAAAAAAAAGATATCAAAGGTTAGCCATTAAAATAGGGGAAAAAAATAAATAAATAAAGATTGGACACCTAAATAGAAAAAAATATGAATGGTCGGACACCAAAAATATGGTTTTCTTAAAAAAATTATTTTAGTTTTTCACACTAAATATTTATCTCCTTCTTATACTTTGATATATCTTCTCTTTATTTTAAATAGATTTCATGCATTTCTTGTGCTTATATATATATATATATATATATATCTCAAAACTTTCTTTTTATATTAAAAGTCATATAATTTTAAATTATAAAAATATCAATAATTACATGCATGCATATTTTTTTATTATGTTAATTGCATAAGCAATTTTATCAATTCATTTACTTTTTAACTTATTTTACATTTTACATGTTATCTCTATCATTACAAAAAATATTCTACTTTGAACGCTCAAATAAAAAAGTTTGATCACTAAACTTATTTATGCCGATTCTATTTCATTTCACCTTAATATAAGAAGTTCAGCAAGTTATTGACTACAATAAGGTTATGTCACTCATGATATGTTGGTCAATTTTCTCTCTAGACAAAGGAAGTAATTTTTATTTTTTATAACTTTCTCTAATGACCAACCATTTGTTCAAGCAAATAGCAATCATAATTAAATCTTATATGTCTTTTTTCTTTTAAATTTAATATTAATTGAACCTTATATATATTTGGATTAAATGGCATAATCTACCTTTTTTTGAATATATATATATATATATATAAAAGAATAAAAGTCATTTTGAATATTGTTATTTTTTAATATTTTAATTAAATTAAAAACACGTTATATAAGGTTATTTTTTCTTTCCAATAAATAATGAAGTGATAATATACCACCCTTAATGTTATTTTACTCGTAAAGTTTGAATGGGTCGCCATTTTCTTTGCATTCTCTTCGTTGATTTTTTGAAATTTATTATAGTGGCGCAGGAAAACCTTTTTTAATTCCACAAATATTGCATCTCCCATTAAATATGTTAGTGTATAGCTATATGAATCGATAGCTGAATGAATCTATCTAATGTCTCATTTAATTTCTCATTGTTATAAAATAAATAGAAATAATAGGAGAATTAAAGAAAAGGATGACAAGAAAATGAAATCACTATAACGTGAATATAAGTGATAAGAACTTCAAATTTCTCTTATTCTCTCTAAGAAACTTATACACCAACTAATGAACAATCAAGCCTATTTATAGGCTTTAAAATTAAAGAGAGAATTGGAAGGGACTATGAATAATCAATTGCATCACCCTTTAAATTTCTCATATTGAATGATGAATTGAATCATATTAAGAATCATGAGTAGTGAGGATATGAAAAGTGGATGAACATGATGATGGACATTCATTATTTCATAGCACTCCCCCTTGAATGTCCATTGTACAAGGAACATGCCTCGTTAAAACCTTACTAGGAAAAAACCCAATGGGAAAAAAATCCTAGTGAAGGAAAAAGAGTACAATATTCCTTACATACATTAATCTCCATTTTTGTCTCCTCCTGTTGAAGACATTATTTAAGATCTCTAAGATGATGCATTCCAATATTATGAATCATCTTCTCAAAAGTTGTGGTAGGTAACACCTTAGTGAACAAATCTACTTGGATTGTCACTTTAGTGTATTCTTCCTTCAATGAAACCATACAAGCAGACATAATCCTTCTATGATATTGTTGGAACTTCTTTACTCGATAGATAAAATACATGTCTCTCGGATTTGATGGATCGTTGATCTTAGCCAAACACATTCTCGACTTGTCTCGTGAATTGATATTTCCGCATGATTTGAAGATGTGGTAATTGTAGTTTGCTTCATAGAACCCCAAGATATTGTTGTATCTCCATATGTAAATATATAACCGGTTGTGATCGAGCTTTGTATAGATTAGATAAATAACCCGCATCTGCATAACCAATTAATCTTATCTTTGATTTATTGGAGTAATATAAGCCCATATCAATTATTCCTCGAAGATAACGTAGTATATATTTAACTTTATTTCAACGTCTCCGTATTGAAACAAAACTATGACTTGCTAATAAATTTATAGAAAATACTATATCAAGTCGAGTATTATTAGCAAGATATATCAATGCATCGAAACACTAAGATATGATACTTCGGGACCAAATAGCTCTTCTTTATCTTCTCGAGGTTGAAAAGAGTCTTTTTGGATATCAAGTGAATGAATTACCATTGGGTTAGTCAATGAATGATCTTTATATAGAATCATTGTAGAACCTTTTTCTATATAAATTGACCGATGAATAAAAATCTTATTTTCCGAGTGCTCGAACTGCAAGTCGAGATAACATTTTATTTTTTCAAAATATTCACATCAAATTCCTTTTTTTAGGTAACTTATGAAACTTGGAATCTCTTCGGGAGTTCCAATAATATTTAAGTTATCAACATATAAAACAAACCTCTTTTAAAATAAAAAATATGAATAAATAGGGTTATTTTTTATAACTTCTTTCCAATAAATAATCATTGAAGTGATTATATCACATGCACATGGGTTAGTAATAAGCGAGTAGATATAAAAATAAAATATAAAAAGTATAAATTGAATTTCTAAAAACCAAAATAATAAAATAAATACTAATAATCCTAATAGAGATCTCTATAATTTAATTGAATTCTTTTCTCGAGAATATGTATTACATGCTTCGGCATGTTAAGTCCTTCTAGGACTTTCATACTGATATCATTTCAAATAAACAAATAAATTATGATCACATTTATTAAATACATACATATGAATGTTTTTCATATACTTTTCCGAGCTAATGAGATAATAAAATATAATTGCATCCATTATAGGAGAATATGTCTCCTCATAGTCAATGCCAATTTTTTGCAAAAACTCTTATATTGAAAGTTTTGCTTTGTATCTTACAATCTCATCTTTCTTATTTCATGTTCGCATAAATACTTTTTTGTATCCCATTAGCTTAACATCTTCAAGTGTTTTAGCTATCGGTTCAAAAAACTACTCTTTTGTAGGAGAACATAATTATGTACTGGATTGCTCTTTTCATTTAGGCCAATCATCTTTATGTTGACATTCTTCAATAATTTAGACTCGGGATTCTTATTTTCATCCATAATATCAATTGCAATATTATATATAAAAATCTTATCAATAGATGTTTTTTTTCGATCCTATTTTCTCCTTGCATTTATATAATTTATCAAAATCTCTTGGTTTTTCTCGAGTATTTGGACTTCTTTAAGAAGCCTATTATCGAAATATATGGGACCGTTTTGTGAATATTTTCATCTTGTCCTTTTCTTTTAGGAATTTTTATCTTTAGAATCGATCGGTCTTCCACGCTTTAGGTGTGCTTTAAATTTGTTAGCTATAATATTAATAGATTGTCCTTCTAGGACATCAATTCTAACAAAAACATTCTCAACAAGGACATGTATTTTATTTACTCTTTTAAGATATGAGAATACATCTAGTCGTTAGTTTATAATACGTTGTAAACGAATTATCTTGTGAACTTCTAGTTTACATTGTTTTGTACCAAATTGATATAAAGATAGAGTACTCCATGTAATCTCTTTTTTTCAATATTTTCATTTGCTTGTAAACGAATTATCTTGTGAACTTCTAGTTCACATTGTTTTGTACCAAATTGATATAAAGATAGAGTACTCTATGTAATCTCTTTTTTTCAACATTTTCAATCGCTTATTTTGTTTATTCTCTCTCCTTAATGTTGAAAAAAATATTTCATCAAAATGACGAGTCGATAGATCAAGCTGTAAAAATACCTCTTGTTCATGAATCAAAAGATCGAAGAGGATTCAAATCCTACATATATTCTCAATCTTATGTAGGTGCTCATTTTATTTCGTTATGGAGGAGCACTAAGGATATACACTGCAATGCTAAAAATTCTTAAATAAAAAATAATTGGCTCATGACCATAAATCAATTAAAGAGGAGAGAATTTCGATAACTTATGGGTTATATGCGAATAAGTGTTGCTGCATGTAAGATTGCATATCCCCAAACATAAACAGAGAGTTTTATTTTTAGATAATGGTTTAGCTATCAATTGGAGCCTTTTGATAAATGATTTTGCTAAACCTTTTTGAGTATGAACATGAGCAACAGGATGTTCAACCTTTATTTTAATAGCCAATCAATAATAATTTAATGCTTGAGAAATAAATTCATCAACATTATCAAGGTGACTTGTTTTAATGGCATAATTTAAAAATTATGCTCGAAATCAAATTATTTGCTAGCAATCTCAAAAACGTCAGGTTTCGAGTAGATAATAAGCATATATGTGACTATCTTATGGATGCATTTATCAAAATTATAAAATATTTAAATGGTCCACATGGTGGATGAATTGATCCACATATATCACCTTGAATACATTCTAAAATACTGGAGATTCAATCTCAATTTTACTTGATGATGGCTTAATTATCAATTTACCTTGGCAACATGCAGCACATGAAAGTTCATTAAATTGAAGAATCTTCTAGCTCTTCAATAGATGTCCATATGAATTTTTAATAATTTTTCGCATCATGAAAGACCCAAGATAGCACAAATGGTCATGTCACATAATAAAAGTATTTGAATTAATAAACTTCTAGTTTATTATAATATTTGTTTCAATCATTTCAATGTTTGTAATAAAGACTAGAAGAGAAAATTGATAAATTTTTTTTTATAGTTATTTTCTACCCGATATAATGATTATAACATATAAGCATTCACATTTGCTATCTTAATATGATATCAATTTAGATGAATATCTTTGAAACTCAATAAATTTCTATAAGACTTTGAAGAGAATAGTACATCATTCATAATAAATTTATCCTTTCGGATAATAACATGTTTGCTCTTCCGGAGTCTTTAAATTATGTTACTGCAAGCAATAATATATCGACTCTTCTAGAGCCTTTAAAAGTTGTTTCTTCAAGTAATAATATATTCACTCTTCTAGAGTCTTTAAAAGTTATCTCTTCATGTAATAATGTATATGCTCTTCTAGAGTCTTCAAAATTTATCTTTTCGAGTCATAATATAATCGTTTTTCTAGAGCCTTAAAAATTTATCTATTCAGGTAATAATATAATCGCTCTTCTAGAGCTTTCTATTACATTGATATTATCATATACAATATTAACATAAAATAAATAATCAAATAAATCAATACAAAATAAATAAATCAATATATTCTTCATAAACACAAACAAATAAATAAATAGTAAAATAAATTTGTAACCATCAATATATGACATAAATTATAAGAAATATAAAATATTTTATTTATAAATAGAAAAACTAACAAGTAATTAATTTCAATTACTATTACTTTGATATATAAAAGTGATCTTCATATTTTACTCTTTATTTTTCAATAAAGCTTGACAATGCTTAATGAGGTGCTTTGGTGTACAACGTGTACATAACCAATATTCATTCATTCATATCTATAATATTTATTTTTCAAAATACTGACTTTATCTATTTTTATTCCTTTTTTTCATAGTTATCCACTTCTAGTGGTGAGATGTAATATTATGGTCATTACGATTATAATAATAATTATTTCGACCTTATTTATGGCTATGACCATATCTCCATCCATATCTAAAATTATTATAAATTGTCACATTCACTTCGGGGAATGGAGTAGATCCAATTGGATGAGATTTATTCTTTTTTATTTTATTTAGCCACTAACAAGTATAAAATCTATCCAAAATATTTCTTAAACTCTTTTTCTCGATATGCTACTGCATGAGCATATCCAAGACATAAAAAGCAAATAATATTTTTTCAAAATCAAGCACTTATAATCAATAATTCTTATTCAAAATATCAAGAGTCACCAAATCAAGTTTATGAGGTTTGATATGATAAAAATTCTATAATATATAATAATAATATTAGAAAATAAGAAAAAATATAATAATAAAATTAAACCTTTTCAAATAACATAAATTGGATCATTTAAGTTTTTCAAATATATATTTCATATATCAATAGATTTAAAGTAAATGAATAAATTAGATACATACCTCTTAGTGATCTAAATAATTTAGATCTTTTCGTGGAGCACTTGTGTAGAAGAAATCCAATTGTTGAAACAATTGATTAAATCTTTTGGTAGATACATACCTCATGGTCTATTGTCTCGATTGGTTAGAGCTTCATGCCGATAACGTGTTATAAAATAAATAGAAATAATAGGAGAATTGAAGAAAAGGATAACAAGAAAATAAAATCACTATAATGTGAATATAAGTGATAAGAACTTCAAATTTCTCTTATTCTCTCTAAGAAACTTATACACCAACTAATGAACAATCAAGCTTGTTTATAGGCTTCAAAATTAATGAGAGAATTGGAAGGGACTATGAATAATCAATTGCATCACCCTTTCAATTTCTCATATTGAATGATGAATTGAATTATATTAAGAATCATTAGTAGTGAGGATATGAAAAGTGGATGAACATGATGATGGACATTCATTATTTCTTAACACTCATAGATTAATTAAAAAGATTTTTGTATATATTTATAATAGACTAGAAAGGTCTAACTATCCCTAAACTTTAACTCATTTAAAGTTAAGTCTTTGAACTTTTTTATTGGTTTTTAGAGATCCTTGAATTTTAATTTTTTTTAGATTTAGTCCATCTTTCAATTTTATGTCATTTATCTCATAAATAATAATTATATAAATAGTTTCATGAAGAAAATCATTCAATGAGATTTATATGTTGATCTTCAAAAAATTTAGAATCATTTCAGAGTTATTTTCTATTATCTCTCGTTCTATATTTTTAACATTCAAAACATAAACAAATATAGTTTTTGATTTTGTAAAATTCCAGAATTTTTATACAAAATAAATTGAATTTTTTCCAACGTGTGCAAAATTCAATTAAACACATTAAGAGTTGCAATTTTTAAAGGGAACATGTTTGTTGAAAATCATTGGATATACTAAATTTCAAATAAAATAAAATAAAATAAAAGTTTAGAGATCTCAAAAACTAATAAAAAAAGCTCAAATACTAAATTTAGAGTATTTGAAGTTAAAAGTTTGTTATTCTATACTTGAGATGCTTTCACGGTTTCACTTTTCATGGTTGAAACTATATCTCATTTTTTTGCTCATTAATAAATCTTACAATTAAAAATAGTTATAATTTAATTTTTTTAAAAGTATATATTTGAGTTTGCCGTACAAGAACTAAATTTGGCTTTTAATAGTCCATTTTCTAATTTGATTTATATGATAAATTATTAAATCAACCCAACTAATAAACACTAAAAGAAAATCGAGAAATAGCAATGGAAGTTTTTTATCACTAAATCATCATTTTTCATCGCTATTTACTTTTAGCACTTATTTGTGATAATATTTTTTATTAATTAAAACCGTCATTGCTATTTTTTTAGAAATGAAAATTTTTATCTCGTCATTGATCGACAACGGTTTATCCATCGCCAATGTGTAGAATTTTCATCGCTAAATCAATGTAAATAGTCATTATTCAAGTATGGTATCCGTCGTAAAACAATCGCTATTCTCCATAAGATAACGACAAAATTACGATCGCTAAATCATACTCGTTAAAATTCCTTGCAAATTCGTTGCCATATTCTTTGCTATTTAGCAACCGTATATGTGTCTATCACAAATAGATTTAATTTTGGTCGCTAATTCAATAATTGATCCATCACTAAATAAAGGAAATTTTTTATATATATAAACTAATAGTTGTTTAATGTTAATGGTAGTAGAAAACAACAAAAAATAAGACCTTATTAAAACATAAAATATTATTTAATAAATTAAAATCAAATAAATTGAAATCAAATAAATATATAAATGCATTCGAGTGTTCAAAAACATTAAAAACCTAAAAAAAGAAAGTCCTCATTATCATCTCCTACATCATCTTTCGATCATTGGGTATTGAGAGGAACGACTAACTTCTAGATTATGGAGGGTGAACATGAGGGATGCAAGTTTGTCTGCAGGTCTTGTAATGCCACTAGCAACGTCTCTATCTAACTCTCTAGAATGTGGAATTTACCATTCTATTCCCGGAATCGCCGGTATAGTCAACCTCCATTCCCTTGATCCTATCTTTGTATTGGACGAGTAACCTCCTAAATATTACTACTAGGGTATCGCGATGTTGCGAGAGGATAAGAGGGCACTAGAATGGGAGTAATACTAGGATGCTTATGTTCCCGAGGCCATACACTTTTTACTTTTTCTCCCCTCCCATATCATCGAAATATATCTTGATCATGTCGGTGTTTGGAGATGATGAATGGCCCTTCCGTCGCTCCTTAGTACTTATTTCTTGCAATGACTAAAGGATCATGCATTCTATAGAAGTGTGAAATAAACAAAACTTTTGTTCTCCTTCATCTAAAGTTCGCAAGATCTACCATTAAATCAAGTAACTATATTAACAACAAGATGATTAGGAGTTACTTCTTATAGCATATAATTCAAATTTTATAAAAGGAAATGTCTAAGCATCTAGTCTCGACTCATGATCCATGCGATCAAACACTCACACAAGAAGCAATAGAAATCGTTGTGTGCAAGTTCTAACTTTTTTTGTAAAATAAATTTTTCTAAAAAATCTATAGGGCTTTTGTGCCAATTTTGGAGAGAAAAGATACAAAAACTTTTTGTCTCTTTCTAAAAATCCATACGATCAAACACGCACATTTTTCTTTTCTTGGGAGTCTTATACCGAGTCTCTCTTCCCTCTCTTTTATATATAGGTTGCAACAACTCTTTCTTATGAAAGAAGTTGTTGCTTGAATAGGCTTAATTTAGCCTTATCTTCGTAAACTCTAAGTCTTATTCTTTAGTACTTAAGATTATTCATCTACTAAAAATATCTTGTAGGCTTTTTAATTAAACATATTGGCCCAAACTCTTTAGGCCTAATTATTCACCAATTAATTTTAGACCGTCCAAATAAATTGGGTCAAGAATTTTCATGGGGGACCCGTATTAGGAAACATTTTCTCAAGTTACCCAAAAATCTAAATTAGAAAAATAATTTTTATTTTAGGTAACCGACTTTCAAATTTGAAAACCGATTTCTAAACTAGAAAAATGATTTCTAAAATGGGAAACTGATTTCCATCTTAAGAAAATGATTTTTTCAAAAATAAGAAATTTTTTAAAAACCTTTGATTCTCTTTTATTATTTGAATGTTTGAACTTATGCGTGTGACTTAGTAGACTTCTAGATATGTTGACAATGTATCAGAAGGAAAAGACACCTCTTTTATTTCTCGATACATAAATCATGATTGGCCTCTAGCAAGACATCATGACTAATCAATTCTTTCGAAGAATTAATTAATCCACAATTACCTTTCATGAGTATAGTTTTCATATAATTCATTCCTCATGTCAATTTATCACACTATGATCTTGAACTTGGTTTACGATATGCTCGATTATAATCATATAAGTTTTCTTTGATCCCTATATGCCTTAGCTCTCAATTAAACCAACTATTCTATATTGATATACTTCCTTTGACTTACCTAGATTTTAGGAAGATCGAAAAGTCTTCCCCGTAAAGCTCAAACAATCTACTCTAATGGTTACGAGCCAAGTCGAGGTGCTTTACGCTTTTTGAGTAGACATTCATCGAAGTGCATTGTGATAACTCCTTTAGCATATAAGAAATTACATGTCTAATCTCTATCATCCACCTATCTTTGTAAAAATAAAATTTTTATTTGTTTCGCTCCTTCATAGGATGATTATCTTCAAGAGGTTGGCTATACCGGCAATTCTAAGACTATAAGGATAAATCCTAAAATCTATAGAGTCGGATGGAGACGATACAAGTGGTCTTATGAGAGCTACAACGGACTCACATCTCTCAACCCGACCACTCCGTTGCTAATAGTCGGCCTTTCCACTCAATATCTAATGGCTAAAGATTATGGAAGAGATGTTGATGAAAAAGGACTAGCTTTCCTCTTTTTTTTTTAGGTTTTTAATGTTTCTATACACCTAAACTTATTATATATTTATTTGATTTAAATTTATATTATTTTTAATTTATTTTGTGTTATAATCGAGTGTTATTTTTAGTAGTTTGCTACTACTAGTAACATAAAATGGCTATTAATTTATAATAAAAAAATATTTATTTAGGGATGGATCAACAATCAAATTATTGACAAAAAATTAATCATTATGATGGATGTTAGTGATGGATATTGAAACAATCGCTAAATAGCAACGAAAATAAAGCAAATTTACGGGGAAAATTAGTGACATAAAGAAGAGGGAATATCAAATGAAAAAAAAGAAAAAGAAGATAAGGATGATTTTACGAGAGATTTAAGACTTAAAAGATGATCGTTTTTGTTGATTTAATGGTGGAAATACTTCACACTACCAAGGAATATTTCATCACCGATTAGCGACGGCTAGTACTTTCCATCGCTAAAAAATAACGACGATAATTTTAGCTATGAAATAATTTAGTTGCAAATTTATCGCTAAAAATTAATAGCAATGGAAAATATTAGTTTAGTGATGGTAAATTTCATCGCTATTTGATAGTTTTTTGGTTGTGTCTAAAGACTAATCAATCAATTATGTTATCTTTAGAAATTGGTTTGTTTGTATGCCAAAATTAAATAATAAAAAACTTAATTTAGAGAAACTTGAGTTCATGAGAAAACTCAAACATTTATTTTGTTGAATGATCGTAGGCACCTAAATTTTTTCATTGAATACTTAGCCTAGATTTACCTAAATGATATAATAAACTTGAATCTTTTTTTATATTAAGCAACTCAAAACTCAACACCTAAAATAAATTCTTATTATCAATTGATTTCGGTATTTAAGCAATCCTAATCAAATCAACAATAACATTACAAATTACGAAGATAGCTGAGACTAAACAATAATTTTAGGATGTTCCCTTAAGTAGACATAAAACTAGAATCATAATCATAAAACCTAATTTACTATTTTTACTAAGTTTTCATAATAATTATGATTGAGAAAGTTAGTTAGTTGTCATTCACAATAGATAATTAACTAATGAACTCTTTAGAAAATTATCTATGTAATCGTAGTTAATTAAATTCAAATATCAATTAATTAGCTTTAGATATATAAAATATACTCAAATCATAAAATAGTAGTTTATAGATCAAACACGTGTCTCATAATTTTTTTACAAATTGAGGTTGAAATCTCTTGAACTAAATTAAGAAAATTAAGCTAGCTATTGTTTGAAATAATAAGACCTAAATTATGTAAAAGAAAAGGGTGTCTCTATTGTGCAGTCCTAATGGCTATTTATACATGTAAAGGCATAAAATGTGATAGCTAACAAAGTCCTATCTTGGTTTGTTTCCAAAATCAATTAAGACTTATTGATGAATAAGACTCTAGGTTAAAAGGGAGTATAATTTAGATTTGGGCTCTTCTTGAATGTTATAGGCCTTGATGTCTTCTTTCTATAGATTTTTGAACCATCTTAATCCAATGTATATATATCCAGATATAATCTAAATACCTATTAGTATTTTGAATTGTCATAAGATCTAAATTTCTACCCTTAGTTTGCAACCGAGCTTTGACAATCCAAAAAAAAAAAAAAATTGGATTTGTGTGTTTCAATCTAATATGAAAATCCTATGATGTCCACTTTAATCTTCTATAGGCCTCTTTTATGTTTTGGAGCTTTAAAGATGTGAAATTCTTCTTTCTTTCTTAGAAGATCATTTTGCCATATTAGAATTTTGCTTTAATTATCTTACATTTGTTCCTTTGACTCTAATCATCTCTTAAATCATAATACAAATTTAATTCAACACATATAACCTAAAATCACATCTAAAAGACTAAATATAAGAGAATAAATATAATCAATAACGCTCACTATCGATTAACTTTAAAAGTTAACACCATGTTTGTGATTAATTAAACATGATATGTGGGTTGTAATAAATTGATCGATGTTGGCTATGAAAGTCGACACTCGTATTTGTAATTCATTAAATGAGATATGTATGTGCATGATAAAGTCATTAGTGTTGAGTCTAAAGGCTAACACCATGCTTATGGTCAAATGTATGTGATATGTGTGAATGAGTTATGAATGAAATTGATTAATTATATAGGTGTGTTAAGATTATCAACATCGGTTCGGAATGTCTACACCATGTTTATTAAGTAGTACATATGATTTGTGCTTACTAAATGATTGGTGCGAGCTCTAAATGTTGAATCCGACTTATTAAATGATTACATGATATGTGATGCATATATGGATGTGAAAATTATTCGGTGTTGATTATAAATGTCAACACTATATTTTCGTTAAATGGCTTATGGAATATGTGATGATTAATTAAAACATACGAGTGTTGGCTCGAATCCGACATTATTTTTCTTAATTGATTTATATGATGTATATGGGTGTTTCAAATTGTTTGGTGTTAGCTCTAAGTGATGATGTCGCTTTTATCAAGTAACTAAAGAATATATGTTACCGTGAATATGTTATGGGCTTGATGCCATTCATGGCTCCCAATTGTGAATGTGTTATGGGCTTGACGCTATTGTTGTTCGTCTAATTTATAAATGTGTTATGGACTTGACATCACTAATGGCTTGCTAATTTTGTAAATGTGTTAGGGGTTTAATGCCATTTGTGGCTCACTAATTTCATGAATTTGTTTATGGGCTTGAGTCATTCGTGGCTTACCAATCGTGAATACGTTATAGGCTTGATGCCATTTATGGCTTGCTAATTATGGAAGTGTTAGGTGTGAGGTGCCATTCATGGCTCACCAAATTGGTCAATGTGTTATAGGCTTGACGTGATTTGTGGCTCATTAATTCCGTGAATGTGTTTATGAGCTTGATGCCATTCGTGGCTCTCCAATCATGAATGTGTTATGGGCTTGACGCCATTCGTGGCTCATGAATCATAAATGTGTTCTAGACTTAATGTCATTTATGGCTTGCAAAATTTGTAAATATGTTATGGACTTAATTTTACTAGTGGCTTGGCAGTTTTGTAAACATGTTATGGACTTGATGTTATTAGTGGCTTGCCAATTTTATGAATGTGTTAGGGGCTTAACGCTATTAATGGCTTACCAATTTTGTGAATGTGTTTACGGGCTTTACGCCATTAATGGCTCACTAATAGTCAATCTGTTATGGGCTTGATGCCATTCATAGCTTGCCAAAATTGTCAATGTGTTATGGACTTGACGTCGTTCATGGCTAACCAATTTTGTGAATGTCTTTTTAGGCTTGACTCCATTTGTAGCTCACCAATTGTGAAGGTGTTATGGGCTTGACATCATTCGTGGCTCACCAACCATGAATGTATTATGGATGTGACACAATTCAAGGTTCGCCAAAATTTTCAATGTGTTAGGGGCTTGCCATTATTCACGATTCATCGATTTTATGAATGTGTTATGGGCTTGATGTCATTCATCGCTCTCTAATCGTGAATGTGTTATGGGCTTGACATCATTTGTGGCTAGCTAATTTTATGAATGTTAGGGTCTTGATGTTATTTATGGCTCATCAATTTTGTGAATGTGTTCATGAACTTAATGCCACTCATGGCATCACCATTTGAACATGTTATGGGCTCGAGCCACTTGTAGCTCGCCACCTCCTAATCTTGTTTCTTCGTTCTCTTTTATTTTCAAAGTGAGGAAATAGGCATTTGACCCATCCGATTCCCAAATCACTTGACTAGTTAATTATCAATAAAAAAGATAAAATACATTCAAATAGGCTTAGATATATAGTATAGTAAGACCAAACATTGACATTCAATGTCTATGCAATGCAACCAACATTAGGTAGGACGTAGTAGTAATGATCTTGATCTTCTCGATCCATAACCAATTCATCAACTAAGATCTTGTGTAGACCAGTCATTGGGCTTTCTATTTATCTTATACTAGGTGGCGACTCTTTTCCCTTATCCTATTTTCCTTGAGCATTCACTGGATCCTCCGATGTCGCTCCCACGAAAAAGGTCATATGAGAAGCTAGTTTGGTAGGAAAACCTTGAGAAAAATCAAGTTTTGACCTAGAAACAAAAAGAAAGGATTAACTAAACAAAGGGAGAATCGGCCAAGTTGAGTCCTATGACCGGCCGAGTTGAATTCGGGAAGTCTTACTCATTTTATCAAGATTTTGTGCAATGGCTAGTTCCATACTTGGAGTAACAGACTAGTTTTTTTTTTTTAAAAAAAAAGCTTCTATAAATACTTATTATTCCTATGCATTTTAGAAATGAGAAAGTGACAAGAAATTAAGAAGAGAAAAAGAGACACACTTCTATATTATTACATTTTTTTTTAGAGTTTAATTGATCAAAATATTTCATATTGTACAATTACACTTAACTTTGATTGATTTGCTCTCAAGGTGAACATAATCATTTAGGTAATTTATTTATTATTGAAATATTTTATATGGAGGTGAGAGTGGCTACCAATCAATATTCGAGGTTAAAGATAGACCAAAAATTGTAAAAAGCGCTTTTTTTTTTATTTTAATTGCAAGTAGGAATGTACAATGGAGTGGAAAATCTGAAGTGAAGCTTAGGGATTGGATGTAGACATGGCATAATCAAGATAAATCTTTATGTTTGATATATTTTTTCCTATATTTTCATTTTATTAGTTTGTTCTTATATCTTGTAAATTTTATTATCCCTACATATTGTATATATCTTGTTTGTTTGGTTGTTGTCTTGTATTTTTCTTGTCTTTAAGCGCTTGGCCATAAGTCTTATATCTCTATAAAATTTTGTTTTATCTTATCAAGAGTTACATAAGGTACATTATATGCTCAAGTGCCCCCATTGGTGCCCGTAAGGACTATTATTACCGACTGTGGAATTGGAGGTTTCAAATAAATATTATACGCTTAGAGGCTATTTCAATTTTTTTCTCTCTAAAGTATAGATTTTGATTTCTTTTTTAGTTTAAATTTTTATTTATCCAAAATCTATCTTCCTTTGATATCTATTTAAATTTATGATTTAAGAGGTCATTTAATATTTTATCTAGAATTAATAAAATTATTTTGATAAATATTATATTTTTAGAGACCGATGAAATTTTTCATCTCTTGACTAATTATGAGCTTCTTTCGGGGCCTAGTGAACATGTTTTTGTGCACTCAATAAAAACCATATGGTATGTGTGATTGACTACTTCCTAATTTTTTTGCCTCGTAAAGCCCACCAATTAAACCATGTCCCCTTTGGAGGCTTAGGGTCTTGTTGGGGATAGTGTGAAATGAATTTATATTCATTTTCCAATTGTTCTTGAAATCTAAATCAATAGATGTGGTAAGAACATACTCTAATCCACCATAAGTATCTACAACAACATTATCATCAACGTCTTTCTCACTATTTTCCTTATTCTTGTGACCATGACAATCCTTATTGGTTTATGATTTTTCTTCTTCTATTTCGGACAATCAGCCCTAATTATGTCCTTTTCTAAGATTAAATTCATATATCATGACTCGTGGTCTCCTATGATCACCATATGTTATCCAAACTCGCTCCTTAGACCTACTATTCATTTCTATGATTGCATCATCTTGTTGTTTACTATCGAATAGCCATCAAATGTCTCTTTTTATAAGATTTTTAGGAAATAGAAAGACTTCCTCTAAAGTTACGGCTTTTATACAAAACAAAAAAAGTCACTCTAAAATTCTATTATACACGAGAGAAAGAACATGACAATAGCAAGATCTAATCTTTATCATTAATGTCATAACCAATAGACGGACCAAAAAAAAAAAAAAACATTATAATCAAATTAAACTCATAATGATGAGATTTCATTAGTGTACCTTCTAGCTTATGCAAGTATATGACAATAGTTCAAGTACGGTTTGTTGGTCATATCTCAAAAAAATTTCATCTTATTAGTAGAGTTGAATGGCCTTCGCTGTTTTTCCAGAGACTTAAACGAGTTGCTTCCATCAAATTTTTTAATATGAAGTGTTGACAAAAACATAGTGATTTACATAGATCAATTATAAACAACAAACCTAGAGCTTCAGTATTAGTTTTTTAAGGATTGCACATGCATCTTAAGAAAAATCACAATAAATAAAAAATAAAAACTACACAACATAAATTTTTTATATAACTCGGCTATGTCTTTGAACACAGACGAAGAAGAGAAATTCACTATAACCAAAATAGTACAAGTTTAGGAAACTATGGATCCAAATCTTAAGTACACTAGTAAATACTCATAGCACGCATAAATTGCTCCCACCTAACACGCCTACAAAATAGGCTTAAACTCATATTTACAGATGACATGTTTCAATCTAAATGGGATCCTATTAAACTCATACTTATAGTTAATATGTTTTAATCTTAATGGGATATTTCATTTTATTTCTTTGTCTGGTTGCAAGTAATGCAATGGAGAGCATTTACAAAGTTTCATTTTAGGCTTTGTAGTTTCCAAAATATTTGTTTTAGTGCACATATATTATCTTTTACAAATTGGTCCTTATTTAGAAGTTTTTGGCTCCTTTGTAATTTATAAAAATACAATTACTCCTTATAATAAAAACATTTTTGCAATTAAGTCCCTACATGATTACTTTCATCGTGTAATGGTTCATTACCAAGGTTTTTTTCTTTAAAAAAATTCTTGTAATATAATAACTCATTACAATCATAATCGTCGATTACAGTATAATTTTAAAAATTATACAACCAACATAAAAAATATAAATGAGTCATCATATTACATGATCAATTACATCCAACATAACAGAGAATCCAGACTGTAACATCTTATTCTGAAACAAAAGAACACGTTAGAAACCAAAGCAATACCTTGCGTGAGGGCACCAACATATCACCTATATGATAGCATAACCAAGGAAAGCTTGGCCCGGTTCATCGTTCTGGAATTCTCTACTATCCGTACTGGACAGAGAATGATAATTATGTTCCCATTCTGCAATCCCAGATCAACGAACAGCTATACATGCAAAAAGTACCAAACACAAACAACACAGCTACCTTAACTCTAGAATCCAATGTCAATTCAAAACAAACATTTTATCATATTTTGGTTTCAAAACAAATATTTTATCATATTTCCAACCAAAATAAAGAAAAAAACCAACCTTAATCATATTACAGCAACTTACGAGTGCATGTGCCCTTATTTTTGTTACAATAATCTTGAAATATATGATACTATATACAGTCCTTGAAAAAAAAAAAAACAAAAAAACTTACATCCCTAGAGTCACACAACTGGAAAAATATGCAACTGAAAAAATCTATAATCCCTGTAACCAACTTTATTCCACTCCTTATGACGATGCAGAATCTAAAAGAATAAAGAACCACAATAATCGTAAAGCTGTCCCATCTTCTTAAACTATACTATTGGTGATTCTGGCGCAGAGACAGTAGGTGTGCAGCAAAGGTGTCATAGTCAGGAAGTTTTGGGTGAACATGGCTGGCTTTATTGATGGAATTCTCCCTGGATGGCATCTCACCATGTGAATTGGAGGTCTTTGAACTTCGAGTACTGCCTGTCGCTACTGTCTTAGGAGGAGAATTAAATGGCTGTTCCTGAGCTAAAGACTTCAGTTTTTCCTCATGCAAAGACCTCTTGGATTCTGAAATTGGCTTCGAAGCTGCTTGTTCTGTGGATCTAGGCAGCTGCCTAGAACTTGCCCAGTAATCTGAACTCTGCGACTGAGATGGTGGTCGTTGCTGAATATCAGTAGCATCTGAACTCCAAGATGATGATTCTTCATGTGAGGACCTCTTGGATTGTTGAATTCGCTTAGAAGCTGCTGCTTCTTCTGTTGACCTACGTTGCTCACGACTCTCCTGGTAACCTGAGCTTCTGCTCTGGGGGATTGGTTTAGTTTCAGCAGCATAGGAACTACTTGCGGATGATCTGCTTTCCACAAAAAAGTCCGCACCCACTGAAGACTTGGAAAGCATTGAAGCCTTTGAAGAAGAATCTTTATCAGAACTTGGAGAAGATACCTTTGTCCGTCGAGACAACCCAGTTAAATGAGTTTTCCTAGATGACATCTGTTTAGAAACCACCTCAGAATCACTATCATCTGAGTCAAAAGAAGTCCTTGTTCTTGACCTCTCATTCCCTCCAATAACTAATTTTCGACTGTCTGACTCTTTACTGCTGCTAATATTTTGTTGTGGTAATTCCTCGTAAGAATCGCCATCATCAGAATATGTAGCTGGGGTTATTGAGCTTACTTTTACATCTACTTTTGTGTGCAGTCTCTGATTGTGTGTCTCCTGATCCTGAGCTCCAGAACCAATATCAACCTTGGAGGAAGAAGAGGACTGACCAGTTCTTGAAGAAGTATTCTCTATTGCTTGTTCAGATGATGAAGAATTATTTGTTAGATTCCATCGGTATGGTGGATGCCTATAGCCCTTATTTCGAAGGCCACCTGTCAATATTCCCAAGTTCAACTCTGCACCAGTTTCCAAACTGGTTTCTTCAATAGGTTCAGCATTCTTTGTGGTGATTGGTAATTCGCAATTTTGAGCATTTTTCACTGATGGATGCCCAGTTTGCAGGTTGTCCTTTAAGTCATTAGAACTTGCGCGAAATTTCACAGGTGTGGAAGAAGCTTGATTCGTGTCCAAGTTACCATAAGCAAACTTGTTATCTGCTTCAACTATAACTCCAGTTCCTTGATTTTTCTCAGAGAACACTTCTTCGACATCTGAATCAAGGGAAGATGTCTGCAAATGTGTTTTATGGTTGGATCCCAAATTTTCCTCATCTGCAAGTGAAGACATTATCGAGTAAGGACTCCCACTATGTGTGGGGTCAGTGTTTCTTGTGTAAACGCTCTCGGTATGAACAGTATTGCCAGGCCTTGAACCACCAACCACCTCATAGGTATCCAGCTCCATTTCACTCTCTGAAATTGCACCGTCAGAATCATCAAAAGTCATGGGTAACAAGTCATGTGGTTGGGAAGGAACAGTGTCAGCAGTCAAATCTTCAGAAAAGAATGCCGAGGTCACTGGCATCTGCAAACTGGACTTTACTCGAAACTCATCCATGTTTTGACTAGGGCCCCAAGCATTTGTATTCACAAACAAATGAGAAGATGAATTTGTACATTCTGATGAAAGAATTGAATCATACTCTTGGCCATTATGTTCATCCTCCACATCGAACTTAAATTCCTTGTCTGAAGCAGAATCATCAAAAACAACAGCATTGTCATAAAAATTTGTTCCTTTTGCATCTCTTTGTATTTTTTCGTCATCAATAATAAAAGGATCCTTATCAGTTTCATGACCTGTTTTCTGCTGGTTGATATTGGAAAACACATTGTAATCATCACTGAAAGTTTGCGAATGAGAATGTGAGGAAACACTGCTAGACTGTTTGCTGATTCTTGCTTCCTCAAAGTAACCAGCATTCTCCGGTGTCATTCCGTCATCCAATTTACTCACAAAGATTACCTCAGATTCACTAGACTCTTGCTTTACGCTAGCTTCACCCAAATCATATGAGCTCTTTCGAGAATGCCTATCTGGCATTGGGAGATCATTAATTGATGGATGATCATCCACAGAAGCATTACTGGACTTCAACGAAGCTGACTGACTAGGTTTATTAGAGCTCTTGAGATTGTAAAACCTTTTAGTCAATCCAGCCAGGTCATCTTGTTCATCGCCCTCTCTTTGCTCACAATGTATGCCTGAATTTCTTTTATAAGGAGCATTACTTATCTGATCTTTGGCAACATCTTCGCCTTGCAACTTTGAGCCAGTATGGTTTGGAGGTCCTACATCTCTTGATGCAAAAGCAAAAGCCTTCTGTGATTCGGTTAAATCCTGCTTGGTTATCTTTCCTTGGCTTGAAAGTTCTGCAGCTGCTCTGGCAGCCATGCTTGCTCGTTCAGCAGATTCAGCAGCTGCCTGTGCAGCAGCTGTGGCATCCTTAAATTCCATATTCCAATTCTGCGGACCTGATAAAACCCCACTTTGGTTCCCTGCATGTGTACGAGGATTAATAAGCAAAGAACAAGGCAAAAGACAGATTCACATATATTCATCTAAAAACAAATAAGCCAGGCAAATAGTTCACAAACCTAAAGGCCTGTGATCTTGATAGGAATGGGGTAATGATCTTAAATTGGGGCCACGAGAGTTTGCAGGAACATCATGCTTTACATAGTTTTGAGAAAGATTATGGAAATTATGAGCTCCCTGATCAACCCTATCCGGTGAGGCTTGAATAGCAGGTTCCACATGCACTTTACTGGCCTGCTCAAAGGTATTGGGTCCATTCTGCTCAAACACATTTATAGTTATACAAATATTAAGGAAATAGATTTTGAATTTCTGTGCATCCATTCTGCACCACAAAAGGCATTACCAAGAAAAAGGTGAATAACTTGTAACATTTTATCTTACCAGCATGTCCTCAGGAGGCTTGGTATCTTTCTCTCCAAATGACTTAGGATCCCACTTAATATTATGTTCCTCGGCAATTGCTGTCAAAATTTTGATTTTGGTAGGGCCATCAGGTGCTTTGGCAGACAATTTTTCCACCAACTGAAAAATAATAATGAAAAAGTTTATCAAAAACTCTGAGCTGCAGAGTTCCACTTATCAAATCAATTAAAAAATCTTACCATACGGCTAACACCACAGTCTGGACGTAATTCAACTGCTGCAGATACATATTCTTTCCCATATTTTGCCGTAAAATGCTTCCGAACATCCATCAATTCTGGTACATCAGCACATCTTGGAGATGCAAAAATTACACTTGAGACAGCTTCCTTCAAGTCAATGGGACAGTTTCTGAAATGATACAAAATAGATTAACACACTGCAGCAGTCATCAAAAGCCAACAAAATTTACCAGTACAGCATTTTAGTTCAGCTGCATGAGTAAAATATTAAAAATATCATCCATAAACTCGAATGAATCAAGAGTAGGGATGGTATGATGATGGATGAGGCCAGAGGAATCTAGATTAAAGAATCCTTATATGCCACACCACAAACAAAAAAACAAAAAAAAGGGTCCTATTTCAAACAGCTATACACCCAAGACAGAAATTCAAACTCTAATAAAAGATCCCAAAACTGTCAATAAACATGTCAGACTGCATTTCATGTATGAACCAGAAAGAGAAAAAGTTTGATTGATGATAGTATTAGCATACAGGATTAAAATGAAAAAAAAATAAAGAGTATAAATTATTCTGGATTTGGGAAGAATTACATACTTCTGCGACTCGATGATGGGCAAACGCGCCACAATAAGTTCGCAATATATCTCAATAAGTTCATATGCTGCCATTGTCTTCTCTTCCCTAACCAAATGTTCAACCTATGTAGGAGGAACGAACAAAAAAAAAAAAAAACCATCCACACAATGAAAACGAATCGAAACAACAAATACATATGATAAAGAAAAATAAAATAAAAATCATCTGTTTGTTAGCTTACCCGGATTCTGGCAGTCTGGTCTTGGCCAGCGTCCAGCAATTGAGCCAGTTCTCTCTTGAGCAGCTTCACCTGTGCTGCTCTTTTATTCTTCAACAGCTTTATTCGCGAAGCCGCTAACTTCAACGCTGTTTTGCTGCATCAAAATTAAACTGTAAATTATCCAAATTAACTGATTTCTTCCTATAATAATAATAAAACGAAAACTATTAACAAGAAAACATGAATTCAATTAAAACAAAAAAAGAAAGGAATTCAAAATTCCAACTAATATTTCAAGCAATTAAGCAGAAATAATAAAAAGGAAGAATTGAGAAATTTACCATTTGGCAGGCTTGAAACTCCGGTGAAGCATAGCTGTTAAAATTTTCGATCGGTGGCAAACAAAGCAATTTCTTTTGAATCGATGACAAAGAAAGAATTCTTAAGAGTTTTGATTTTGGAAATACAAAAAGATGTAATACCTCTGTATTAATTATTATTATTTATTTACTACCACTTGTTTGCAGATCCTAAAGATGAAGAAGAAGAAAGAGAAATTAATTAGAGTGAAGTTTCGCGGAAACCTTCTTTTTTTCAATGTCGAAAAGTCTTTCTTTCAGTTATCTAAGAAACCGGGTCTAACTATAATATGGTATGGTAAGACGCATGCAAATCATTCATGGAACCTACCTTTCCGTTTTTCGACGGGCTAATGGTTGCTCCACTCCTTTTTGTATACTTTTTTGTATTCTTAAATTCATTTATTTTATGCAATAATGAATGTCCATATAGATATTCATTTATTTTTTATATTTTCATTATTCATAATTTTTAATGTGATTCAATTCATCATTTTATATAAGAAATTAAAAAAATGATGCAATTATTGTATTTTTAATTATTAATAGCCTCTTTCAATTCTCTTCATAATTTTAAAACCTATAAATAGGTTTGATAGTTTTTAGTTGGTGTATAAGTTTTCAAAAGAGAATAAAAAAACTTTGAAGTTCTTATCACTTCTATTCATATTATAGTGATTTCATTTTTTTGTCATCATTTTCTTCGATTCTCCTATTATTTCTATTTATTTTATAACAATGTCTATTTTTAGTTTTTTTCGTAATCTCATCTCAATTGTTAAGTTTTGGATAAGGTCTGTAAATAGATGGAATTTAGATCCCAATACGATCCAAATTCAATATAGTTAAATAGATTTATTAAAAAAATATTTTAGTCAAATCTATTAATCTGTTTATTAAATAGATCAAATTTAAATTTATCTTTATCCTATCTACTAATGGTTTGATCTAATATTAAAAATAATATTTTTTTCATAATAATTATAATATTTTAAAATATGAAAAATTTACAAATAAAAAGTAAATAAAATATGAAGTTAGATTGAAATTTAGAGTTTACTTATTATAAAGTTCAAATAATGTATATCATTCTACAATATTGGGTGTATTTTTTTAAAAAAAATTATATATAAATGTTATGCCATTTTCTTAATTAAATTTGGTGGAAAAAATATAAATTGACTTTTTTTTTTTAGAATTTAAATTATTATATTTGTCATCTCTTTATTTTTGCCACCACGTGGATAAGAAATAAAGATTATTTATTTTTATTTTTATTAGTTTTATCATACTTCCTATCTAATTCTAGATAAAATTTTATTAAAATTATTTAATTTTGTGCTTTTTAATTGTGTGAAATTTTGAATTTTTTTATAAAATTAATAGATAAAATATTATTTTAATATATTTTTTATGCATGCGATAGTTGAAATATATTTTATGTTCAAGTAATATATTAAATATAGTAATTATGAATTTTCTATCAAAACCAAGTAATAAATTTGATGGAGCTTCGATTCCAATCCACATTCATTAGGATTTGGATCAAAATTCATATATTCAAAATACAATTTTAATTCATAAGATTCGATTCAATTGGTTTAATAAAAACAATTCGATCCGAATTTACTTTAATCCAATCCAACTCCAATCTAAGTCCAACTTGTTGACAACCCTAGCTTTGAACTAATAGTGTTAATTTTTGTTGTTTTTTTTTTCATTTTAAACTCGTTCCCTCTACACTATTTTTCTATCTTAATTTTTTTTTACCAAATTTAAATAAATATATTTTAAAAAATAAATTGAAAAAAGGTGAAGATATCATTCTCTCTGGAAAAAATTTGAAAGAAAAAAAGCTAAAAAAAAAAGGAGAAGTTAAAAATAATTTTTTATCCAAAATATTTTTTGCAAGCTTAAATTTGTCTTTATAATAGTAAACAAATTTTGAGTATAAAATGAAATATTTATATATTTTTTTACATGTATCCGTATGATAGTAAGCAAATTTTGAATATAAAAATAATATATTTATACTATTTTTTAAAAAATATAAAAAGAGACTTAGTTAAATTTTTAAAATTAAGAAATTTATAAAATCAAAATAAGTAAATTATAGTATAATCTTTTGACGTATTATAAAATTATAAATATCATTCAAAAATTTAAAATTTAACTAAAACTCTCTTCGTATTAAAAAAAATACTTTAAATATTTTATTTTATACTTGTAATGTGTTTATCGAAGATAAATTTCAATCCATAAAGGATATTTTAGACAAAAAATTAGCTTTACCATTTTTTTTGTTTTCAATGTTTAGAAAGAACAATCGGATATATCTTCATCTTTTTTTCATTTTTTTAATTTTAAATATTTATTTATTTAAATTTATTAACAAAATAAGATTAAGACGAAAAAATAAAGTAAAGACATAAAAATAAGACATAAAAAGGAAAAAAAAAAAAAAAAAGACACCACGGGAACCTCTCCAATCCTTAACCTGTTTTCTTGCCATGTCACCGCAAGCAACTTAATAATCTCTTTAACTAAATTAAGTTAATTATAACTTACTCGTTTGGCATATCAAAACAAAATCAATTAATCCTTGTAATATAAATAATCATATATATTGATTATACTTAATTTAGTAGTATTTTATTTCAAAAATATTTTTTTTCTTATCAATCTTTTCATCTTATCTACTTATTTTTTTCATTTTTTTATTTATTAAAACAAAAAAAAAATACAAATTGAAAAGGCACATGAAATAAATGAAAATGATTAAGATTACAAACAAATTTAACAATACGAGAATTAAATATATATTTTCTAAAATTATTAGGACTAATTAATTAGTTTTGCTAAACTAAAGGGACTGAGTTATAATTAACTCAATTAACTAGGATAATAATTAGAGATTGTTATATATTCAATATGCAAAAAAAATTACTTTTTTATTTGAGTATCCCTACGTTTAGTTTCGCTATTTGATTGTGCGAACTTTCAAATTTTTTCTAATCAATTTTGCATATCGAATATGTAAGGAAAATCAAATACTTATGAAAGTAAATTGTGAAAAATAAAACTCGGAGTAGTAAAGAAATATATTTTACAAAGTCTAGAACTTGAGAGAAAGTAGTATTGAAAAGATAATTTACAAAGTGTAGAGTGATATCTACAACGGGCATAGATCATTGTAGTTTATGGCCTAAACACCACTTGTCCATATAAAAAATTATTCAAATCAACCATAAAAATCAACTTCTATTAAGGATATCCCTGTTTAGGACAATCTATAAAAAAATCAAACTCAAACAAGGGGGAAAAAAAAGGACCTAAAATAAATAGGATATAAAATCCTTTTTCTATACATGTAGTGAAAAGTCGGTCACGTTTGCGTCGGTGCTTTAAAAAATCTTCAAGAAAAACATAAACGCATTTCCAATTTATAAAATCCATCGAGTATCGCCATCTAAATAGTTGTCCGAAAAGAACTTTTAGAAACTTTGTTCATTATGTCCGAACCTTTTACTATGATCACATTGGTTTTGAACCTATTCGGGTGTAACACTATGGAACTTCTTGTTACATTGAATCAAAGTAAGTATTTTAATTTGTATAAAAAATCAGATTAAGACCAACGGGGCTTAAAGGATCATGAAATTATCATTTTTTTCTAATCAGTTCCCTTTTAGTTCTTCATTTTATAGAAAAATATCTACCTCCAAAAGCTTAACCGATTTACCACCCGCGAAGTCGTTGAGGTCATCCTTAACCACAAAAACAAGTTATGTTTAGAAATCCTATCCGATCGTGATGGTCGTTGCCTTCGAGTCCTTATCAAAAAAGAAAGAAACAATATGTAAAGGAATTTATTCCAGCAATGTCTTGATCCTTAACCATAAAAAGAAGACTTGGAGGATGAGTCTCCCACAAAACTATTATCTTTTCTCTCTGTCATTTCTTAATCATTTTAAAGTATTTTTTGAATCTTCTTGTTGACCCTTTTGCAATGCTTTATAATTGTATGGCTTGGATTCATAGTATACTCAACAAGCTTCCTCTTATATTTATTAAGTCTTTCTCTCTGCCTTTGTGTTCTTACGACTCTACGGCATATGTAGGTGATAGCTTTATATGAATTTTGTTTGTTTCTTTTTATTTTTTCTTCTACATATCCAATCCACACACATAATTATTTAATTATCGCTTTTTCTAAAAATATGATAAAATTTTTATAGCATCTCCTCCGCAAATTGAACATTTCTCAATTATCGAAGACTCTACCGGCATAAAAATCGATACATCTAAAATACACAACACATGCTCCAAATATGGATGATAACCAAAATTGTCAAAACTTGAGAAATTCAATCAATTTACACATTGAGACCGACATTTGCCTCGGATAATCTACTTAAATTAAAATCTAATTCGACGTAGCGGCAACTTACAAGAAGGAAATAAATACCGCCGATCCGAAATTTAGATGTCGGTCTATTACAACTTATTAAATTGCACACAAATACTAGAAAATAGGCTTCAAATTTCGTTGATTCAAAAAATATCAAAAATTGGGATAAACTTGAGATACTATCTTATAAGCTTTTATTAATCGAAGAAAGCTTTTTTTTTTTTTTTTTTTTTGCCTCCAAGTCATATATAAATAGAAAAAAAAATCCAAAAAACCCCTAAACCAACTCAAGAGGAAAACAAATGCAAAAATCTAAAAAACTAAAAAAAATCTCAAAAAACAGTAAAAATCGATTTTGAAGGCCTAAATAATATTTTTTTGCCAACATCACCCATACGCATGGGGATAGCCCATGTGTTTTGATCATTGGCCCGTTTGGCATCAATCTAGGCCTAAAAAACTTCGAATTGGGTTGATAGTTTTTTTAGCTCGCCGTGCTTATACCGTTTTATGAATTCCAAGACCCGTTAGTCCATATCACAATCTTTGTCTTTCTAGCTTCATTTTAAAGTATTGACATCACTTTATTTCTCCTCAATTCTTGGAGGTTTCGACCCCTCGGGTTCGATACGCTATGGTGTATCTCGACATGTTTTAACAATTAACTAAAAATTAACTACATGATAATCGGTAATGAAGAAATAAAAAAAAACATATAGTTTAAAAATGCCCTATCGACTCTATTAAAGCCATTTACTTCAACCAACGAAAAATTAGAACTCTTTATTTTGATAAATGCATCGTGTGCGTGTGTTTATGCGTGCATGTGTACACACACACACACATGTGTGTGTGTGTGTGTGTTGGCAAAAGAAAATGATAATATATAAAGGTTTCAAATCTTTTTCATCAACATTATATATATATAAAACAAAATGTACATATTAAACTTTGCCCGACTAACTAGTAATTCAAGAAAGAAAATGTTTTCTAATAAAGTTATGCTTGTCGAGTTTTATAGATTCAATTTCATCCATAATTGCATCCATATTAGTGTAATATTCATAAAAAAAAAAAAAAAATCCATGCTAGTATAGCACTAAGAATTTCTTTCTCAATTTCTCTATATTGTTTTAAGACTAAATCAATATGCTTATAAATCCTAACTTCTTATTTATTATATTTTTTTCAAATAAACTACAAAATTAAAATTAACCTAAACCAAAGTAAACAATGTAAGATTAATTCATAGCATGAAAGACAAAATGAAATGAATAAAATGCCTTGAGTAATAGCAGAACATAAAGAAGTTTGATCGACAAATAAAAAAAAGGGGCTTCGAGTGGTGTGTGAGGAGCGATGTTAGAGGGGGAGGAGTGACAAGAAGTTTGGTCACATTTGGGAGGAGCGACGATGCTTAAGGGTGGAGGAGGAGAGGAAATGGAGGAAGAAAAAAGTGTAACTTTTAGGTATTTTTCTTAGCAATGGATGTGATTATGTCGCTAAGAATAAGTGTATGTCGTTATTTAATTTTTAAAATAGTGTCATTTTTTATAAATAGAAACATACACAATTACGTCGCTAAGGGTAAGTTTATGTCATTGTTTGAATTTTGAAATTACGGTAATTTTCCTAAAAAGCTAGCGACAAACTACTATCTATTGTTACTTATCATTTTTTGTCACCGGTTTTTTTTCCTTTTTGATTAAATCATCTCCCCTAAAATTAACAACCGACATAACAATCCATCATTATTATCTATCATAAATTAGTTTGTATTCCATTACTAGCTTAACAACCTAAAAATTACCATTAAATTCAATGATAGATGTATTTTTATTGCTGATATTCCATCGTTAATCACATAGTATTCCATTACTATTATTTCAAAATATTTAGGGCTTAATAATCATCTTACTCGTTCCCTAATCTTTCACTTTTTGGCGACCAGTTCATGTCCATCGCTAATTTTTGTTGCTACTTTGTTGTTTTTTTTGTAGCGACACATCATATTCATTCTTCCATAATAAGGCATCAACCTATGAAATTGATATTGATTACTTCATCGCATACACACACATCATGTTTAAGAGACTACATCACATAATTAACATAACACAAAGAACACATTTAATCAATTATACCATAAAAAAAAAAAAAACACATCATACTCAAATAAACACACCAAGATTTATATTTTTCTTAGATAAACCATTTGAGTTAAAACCTATTCTCGGGCTTTCAGCTCTATCATAGAGCATTCACATAAACCTTAATTTTCCTAAAAAAATACTCAAGGTCTTGGATTCTTTCGAGTTGGATACATATGGTATATCTTAGTCACACTTTAAATGTCGCATTTTATTCTATAAACATTGCATTCATTCAAAACATTCATCCATTCTCGTTCAAACTTAACAAAAATGTAAAAGCGAAGGTAATACATTGGCAACTTACTTGATCGATGAAAATGATCGAGGTTCTTTCTTAGGAATGTTGAAAATACTTTTTAGGTCAAATGATGAATCTACTTGTTTGGTGAAAAATTTATTTTGAAATTTTTTAAAATCATTCTTAACCCATTTCAACAAGCTCTAATCAATGGAAAAGAGGTGGTGCAACCTTTTTCAACCCTTTGATGAAAACAAAACAATGTTATCAATAGCAAAAGAAGGCTAATACCCACAAGTTAAGGTTTTACTCTCTCTTTTGCTTGCTCAATATGGGTCAAGTTTTTAAAGGAAATTTTGAATCAAAACATTAATCATTCCTCAACACAATCACCAATTTACTTTAATTGAAATTTAAAATTAGGGTTTCAAATATGCTTTAGGGGTTTAGTTTAGGGTGGTTTTAGATGGATTTCAAGATTATTTGTTGGCAGTTTAGGGGATATCTCGAGGGTGTTTCATAGTTGTTTTGAGGTTGTTGTAGAGGTTAGATAGTTACGAGCAGTAGGGCTAGACAGGTAGTGGTAAATTGGTTTATGTTGCCTTTTCAAAACCTTAATATAATTATATGTATCTCGATTACCATATCCTCTTGTATTCCATATAATAACCGAAATAATTAAATATTAGAGGTAGAGATACCTTGTGCATGTGCTTTTCTACGCTAATTTGGTAAACTATCTAAGTAATTTTTTGACCTTAGCCATATTCTCTTGTTTCCCATTTAGGCTTTTAGGGGATTTTCTTCTCAACTCGGGTTGTTGTTTGCCATTGTTATATAAAGGCATTTCATTATCCGAAGTGAAAAATTTTCATATTTACACCCTCTTACTATCGATCCCAAATTGATCACTATCGGTGAAAGCATTACCCTCCAAAGACGCTAAAATAACAAATTTATTATGATTCAATGTGGTTTAACCTTGGTTACCTTGATCCACCCCAACTTCCAATTCTAGTGGTTTAAATGATTTATAGCTGGTCATATTGCCCCTTAGACTCCCTTGGCAAAATGTTGTTATACACATGTTAATATAACCATTAGTTGAGACTATCTTCCTTGCACTTGTTTACCTTCTTCATGAGTTGATTGCACCAATTCCTTTGACATGTTCCCACTATTAACCAGCATCACATTTCATCTTGGAGTTGTTAGCCCCTTGAATATCAAACATAATTATACTTTTCATGATTGTTAGGTGCCTCAATCTACATATTTTATCATGCATTATGAAATCCAGTTGTTTTTTCCATTATAACTAGTAGAAGCTGGAGCTCCTTAAACCACCATTTGACATTCCCCCTATTAGTGGCCACCCCGTGTAATCTTTGTAATATCCCGGACTCTAAACATTCTTATGTATTGATGATATGCCTTATGTTTGCATCAATGACATGCTTTGTGTTTGCATAAGTGAATGTTGGTTATTGCAAATGCATGTTGCTAAATGATGTGGCATACAGGTGATTAAAAGACCTAAATGTAATAATTAAAAGATTAGAGATTTAAATGGACTAAGTGACAAAGTAAAAAAGACTAGTATATAAAGTTGTTCAAACTTAGGGGACTTAGAAATATAACTTGATTAAGTGTTTCATACATATGTTAACCCAAAAATAAAGCTTAAATAGTATCCTATACAAGTGTTAGTCTAGGTTACTCTCGATTAATCTAGAAAGTTCCATACTTAATATGTAAGGATAAGTATATTAATTACGTAAAAAAAAAACCTAAAAAATACTTCATACTTAAGTACTTTAAATTTAAGTATAAAAAACCTTACTTCATGTAGAAAAACATCTAAAAACTACTTAATACTTAAGTATTTAATATCTAAGTATAAGTTTGTTTTACATAATACAAATGAAAAATCTAGCTTTCTTGAACCTTCCTAGAGTAAAAAAAAGGATATAAAAAGGGAATAGTAGTTAGGCCTTCCACATAGAAACAACAACGAGAGAAGAAAAAAAGAATTGCTAAGGAAAACTAGATTGGATGAAAGGAAGGAAACGAAAAGGACTTTAGCCGAAAGAAAAACAATGGAAATATAAGGAATTTTTTAGAGCTTTAAGAGTAGCCAAAACCTAACATCATAAGACATAGGTGTCATAGGTTAATGTATGGTTATGTATTTCACTTGATGATTGATTGCTTATGATGCTTTTTTTATTTGATGTTATGTTCATGTGTTTAATGGATGATTAATAAGTGTAATCTTACCTCACCATATAACTTAGGTGTCATAAGGTTGTTATGTTCATGTGGTTAATTGATGATTGAATGTTTATGTGCTTAATTTATGATTGAACATTCGTGATTACGAGTTTACTTGATGATTGAATGTTTCTATGTAGAAGGCCTAATTTATGATTGAACATTCGTTATTAATTTAATTATTAAAATTGAAATAAGATAACATGCATAATGATTTGATCGTTTTAAGAAACAATTAAAAAATGTAATTAAAAAATTAAAATAAATGTTAAAATTTTATAAATATTTTATTAATTAATAGAATTAAATAAATATTTTATTAGAATATTTTCATAAATTATTCGGATGATAATGTAATTTAACATTTTTAGGTTCAAAAAGTATGAAATTTCATGTATTTTAAGTTAAAATGATAATGTAATTACCTTCAATTACCTTAAAAACTTTAAAATTTTATAAATAGTTTATTAATTAATAGAATTAAATAAATATTTTATTTGAATATTTTCATAAATTATTTAGATGATAATGTAATTTAACATTTTTAGGTTCAAATAGTATAAAATTTAATGTATTTCAAGTGAAAATGATAATGTAATTACCTTAAATTACCTAAGGTAGTTTAAATTAGCAAATGATGATACGTCTAGAAAGTATCCTAAAGTTGTATTAACTTGATTGAAATAACAAAAAAGAAGATTGCTTGAATGGATAAAACAACTCGGGTTCCTCGATGGATATGTGTCCAATCTAGCTAGATGTTTTGATATGCGAGCATGACAAACTTTATAGGATGGAAAGTCATGACTGTCACGTCTTCATGTAGCGATTACTTCCAATTGCATTTTGAGGGTTTTTGCCAAGAAATGTTTGGCAATCACTTACGAGTTGATTTTTTTTTCAAGCAATTGACTTCTACGGTTATAAAGCAAGAGGATATGTTACGACTTAATGATAAGAAACCCATCATTTTGTGCAAACTAGAACATATATTTCCATCTAGCTTTTTGACTCCATGGAACATCTTCCAATTTATCTACCACATGAGGCATCCGTGAGGGACTATGTAATATCGATGGATGTATCAATTTAAAAGGTATTGACATTCAATTTAAAAGTAAAATTAAATAAATTTCTTACTTTTGAATGTTAAAATTATTCATATTTACGAGTATCTAAGGAAGCTAAAAAATAATGTTAAGAATAAAGCTAAAGTGGAAGGATTAATATGCAATGCATATTTGGTTGAAGAAACCTCTCTATTTTGCTCGCATTATTTGAAGCCTCATATGCATACAAGGCATCAAAACGTGCCCTATAATTTTGAATTTAATAACGAAGAAGAAAACCACATTGAAAGGATGTTATCCGTATTCAAATAACTAGGTTGATCAATTGATTGATACAAAATAAGAAAATTGACACAACTAGAACACGGAGCAGCGTACCAATATATAAATGTAGATTTGCCAACATCCTCGATATCGAAGTTCTTGTCGAGGATCGGGAAGAGGAAAACTTGTTTCAAATAAAAAATATATACTACTTTCCTCTAACCCTACGTCCGTAACAATTGTATACATCGAATACAACAACCGAGCACATGACATGGCATGTTGAACATGAGGGAGATGATGTAGGAGTAATGCATCATCCTTCTTATTCAATTGAATGGTAAAGTTTCAATCGGATTAATCTTTCTTTTATGGTTGAAATAAGGAACGTCCGCTTAGAAGTGTATCGACGGGTTTCAACCATTTGGTCAATCCCGTGGATAATATTCCTCGTAGTCGATCATTGTGACTCCATAAAATTTGCCACCATGGATGTGTATGAAGGAGGAATATATGTTCCTAACAATGATTGTTTCGAGTTCAACAAATCAAAAACATAAGTTGGACGTTTACTTGCAGCCTTTCATATCCGAGCTCATTCGAGTTATGGGAGATGGGTGTAGTAACCTATGATATGTACCGTAAGCATAATTTTTTATGGAAAGTTGTAGTTATGTGTACTATCAATGACTTTCTTACATATTCAATGCTATCCGATTGGAGTACTACAGGAAAACAAGTTTGTCCTTATTGTATGAAAAATTCGGATGCTTTCTCTCTTCCAAATGGAAAGAAGACCTTCTAGTTTGATAACCATCAAAAGTTTCTTCCTCATAATCATCCATATAGAAGAAATAAGAAAGCATTCATCGCCAAAAAAGTTGTTAAATCTGGTCCTCCTCCAATCCGATCCGGAATAGAGATGTTACATCTCTTTGAGTAGTGAGGTTATTAAAGGTGATAGAAGATGATGTAGATGATCATAATAGTAGAATCTCTCAAATGTCTAGATAAAGGAAGCGGTGTATTTTTTAGGATTTGTCTTACTTGGACTACAAATCTCATTAGGCATAATTTAGATGTCCGCATATTGAGAAAAATATTTTTGATAATGTTTTTAACACAATCATGAATATGCAAAGAAAAACTAAAGATAATGCCAACTCTAGAGAAGACTTGAAACTCTTCCGTAAAAGGCCGAATTAGCAAAGGATGATGCATCCGAAAAGTATCATAAAGCTGCATTTAATCCGTCAAAAAAAACAAAAAAGAATATTGCTTGAATGGATAAAACAGACTCGAGTTCCCCGATGGATATGTGTCCAATCTAGCTAGATATGCTCGATAAGCAAGCATGACAAACTTTATGGGATGAAAAGTCATGAATGTCACGTCTTCATGCAAGTGTTTACTTCCAATTGCATTTTGGGAGTTTTCATCGAGAAATGGTTGGCAATCGATTACTGAGAGTTAAGTTTATTTTTCAAGTAATTAACTTCTACATTTATAAAGCAAGAGGATATATTGCAACTTAATAATGAGATACCCATCATTTTGCACAAACTAGAACGTATATTTCCACCCAACTTTTTTTACTCCATGAAACATCTTTCAATTCATCTACCATATGAGGCATTTATTACGAGACCTATGTAATATCGATGGATGTATCCATTTGAAAGGTATTGACATTTAATTTAAAAGTAAAATTAAATAAATTTCTTACTTTCGAACGTTAAAATTATTCATATTTATAGGTATCGCGGAAGCTAAAAATTAATGTTAAGAATAAAGCTAAAGTGGAAGGATCAAGATGCAATGCATATTTGGTCGAAAAAACCTCTTTATTTTGCTCGCATTATTTTGAGCCTCATGTGCATACAATGTATCGAAACATGCCTCATAATTTTGAATTTAATAATGAAGAAGAAAACCACATTGAAGGGATGTTATCCGTATTCAAACAACCAGGTTGATCAATTGGTTGATGCAAAATAAGAAAATTGACACAACTACAATACAAAGTAGCCTACCAATATATATTGTTGAATTATAAAGAAGTCAAACCTTAAATTGAGTGAGTTTAACCTATTTATTACATTTAATAATTAATATTAGGAAGATGGTAGAGACTAAATCATGTTTCTTAATAATTATCTTGTTTTTGGTGGATTTCTTGCCAAAATGCAATAGAACAATCTGTTCATATCCGAGAATAAAGTCGATGCTCTAATTGAAAATGAGTTTGCCTCTTGGTTTAATCAATATATAAGTATGATCATTTTATATGTTTAGTTTGTTGATAACATTAATAAAAAGATAACTAAACTTAGAGGTGATTTTATGTTTAACTTACGGACACAAAATGCACAAGTAATTTATATGAAAGATCAGTTCTTGAAAGATCTTGCACAAGGCTCATTTCTAACTATCGGATCGTACAACCGTTATTTTATTAATGGTTATAGGTTTCATATAATTGAGGGATCTTCGAAAATGGGGTCTTTCAATGGTGGTGTATGCATTAAAGGAAGCAATTATAGCTCAACCGAGAATGACTATATTGGGATGCTAATGAAAATTCTTGAAGTAGAGTATCTTGCATTACCAATCAAGAGAACAAGTATTGTTCAAATGTGTTTGGTTCGATCCCATACCACAAGGAACAAAGGTTCATCCACACTACAAACTTATGGATGTTAATTGTAAAAGAACCTTGAACAATTATGAACCATTTGTCCTAGCATCATAGTTAACTCAAGTGTATTATATGGAGTACCCTAGCTTAAGATGCGATAATCGAGATTGAAGGGTCGTGTGTAAGATCAAAGCTAGGTTCGTGTTTGACTTTTCCGAATCATCGGCTACCGTAGAACAAAATGTTAAACCATTTCAGCAGGATGATTCAAAAATCCAACATGAATTGATAGACGAAGTCGAGGATGTCACTTTGTTGAATGATCCAAATGGATCATTTATAGATATAGAAGCAGGTGTGGTTGACAAAGAAAATGATTGTGATAATATTTCGGATGATGAAGATGATAAATTAAATAATTATTATGATAGTTTGAATTAAATTTATATTTCATTTATTGTAGTAATAAGAAATTATGTAATTTTTTCTCTTTATTAATTTATAATTTTGATTTTTCTACATTCACTCGAATGTTTGTTGTATATTTTGATTTTTTTATATCCATAAAAAATGATATATTTTAATTTATTTACCCATGAATGGACTCTAACAATATATTTATTGTAATTTGGTTTTTTGTTTAACGTTAGATCATACAACGAATGACTCGTGGTAATCATGGTTCGCGTCATCCCCCTAAAGTCATTATTGGATCACGTTTCGATAATCGTGGACGAGCATAACTATCGGAGGGTAATCTATTAGGATCCCCGCCGGCATCGGTCATAGGTCTCCAATGACATAACTTTTTCGTGGATCCAACAGACTTTTCGCGGTCATGAAGCTAGCACATCCGCATCGACAGGTGTTCCTATATCAGCACTCGTGGTTTAACCATCGACCTCCGAGAGTGGCCCCTCTACATACATGTCCGATACTCAAGAGAATTCTCACAACTCATCCAAGTCGATAACGTATTGTTTCTATTGATTACGAATTGTATGTATTTATTTTTTTAATATGTAATTTCAATAATTACTCGCATTTAAAATATTTCTTTCATCATTTTTTTGTTTGTTTGATAGATTGAATCCAAATAATAGAGATTATTCTATAAAGATTTATGAGATTTTTAAGGAACGGGTGGATAAGAAAGGATCTTCATGGAAGGATGTCCCCGACGTCACTAAAGACTTCTACTTTAGAGAATTTAAGGTAATGTATTTATAATTTTCTAAATAATTAAAATAAAATTTTTCTCATCAAATAAATTATATAATTTTTTTTTTGCTTGTGTAGAAATTTTTTGAATGGGATGTGGACATTGATGCGTTTGTTAGAGGGGCATGGGAACGTGTCGCTAGGAAACGCTATACTAACTTCATATACAAGATCAATTTGATGGATGAGTCACCCCCATATATGAGTCAAGAGGCATGGGATATGTGGCTAGTTGATTTCAAGAAACGTGATCGCATGGCTCGTTCGTAACAAACATCACGGAATCGATTGTCAAAGATCGATGGTCCCGGTTTGGGTCCTTCCGGACATACGGGTGCTCAATATCTTCACGAGAGCATGCATGTCGCTTGGTAAATTACACTTTTTATTATTATTTACTTATTTTAGAACATTTCAATTTATGACTTGTCATATTCTTTGTAATGGATTTTTTTTAGGCAATAGAATTGGGATGTCGACCAACGAGTTTTGAGTTATTTCGGAGGACTCATAAGAAACATGATGATTCATTCATCGATATGCACTCCCGAGTAGAAAAAGGTTAGTATTTTTCAATTTCAAATATTAAATATGAAAATTTATTCTCAAATTTATTTTAATTTTGTAACGATGATATTACTATTTTGATTACGCAGACCATATGGAGCGACTCATCAATGAGGAAGTTGAGGCTCGGATGGAGGCGTAAATCTTGAAGCCGAAGTAGACCGTAATGCCATATACCTACAAAGCATCGGGGAGAAGAAGAAAAGATTTTATGATATAGGCACACAATCGGTGCATTATGTGTTTCGAGTAAGGTGGTAGCAGCCTCCTCCTTTTCGACATCACAATAAATGATCGATCCGACTAGCAAAAAGCTTCGGATAGACTACAAGGCTACAAAGGAAGAGGTGATCGAGCTTAAAAGCTAGATTTCGCAGCAAAATCGGACTATTTGTAGCATGAAGTCTCAATACAATTCGATGACATCCTTATTGATGCAACTGGCACGAACATCCAGCTTGTTTATAGATCCATTGATCATTTAACAATCTATTGGTCATTCCACTCAACCTCTAGTTCAGCCTCCAATCAAGCCCTCCACACAAGTATGAGGATGAGCATATGGGATTCGACGAGCAGGATGAGTAATATAATATTCAATCACTTTGTTTGTTTTGTTGGTTTTTTATGAAATGTATTCTATCATGATTTTGTTAATATTATTTTATTTTTCATATATACATGATTTCTTATGATTGTTTATTATTAAATATTAATTATTAAATGTCATATTAATAATTTAATTTCGAAAAATGTCAACAAATGCGAAAGAATTACGAAAAAATTATTTTCGAAATTAGCAACAAAATAATGACTGGATTGGTGACAATTTCATTTTTTGAAATAGCGACGTAATAACGATGGATTTATTTTCAAAATTAGCAACATGAATAGTGACAGATTAGCTATCAAAAAACGAACGATCCTACGACAAGATTAGAGATGGATTTTTTGTTGCTAAATTTAGTAACAGATCGAGTATTCCGTCGTAAAAAATTAGCGACCAGCAAAATAGTGACAGAATATGGTCCATCGCTATTCATAAATAGCGATGGAATCGGAGCGTTTAGCGACGAAATATGCCATCGCTAAACTCAATTTTTTTTATATTATGAATTTCGACATAAGATCCATAATGCATCTCTAAACTATCAATGTATAATTGCAACAATTCCCTAAGTCTAGAAAATAAGTAAAATTGATATTATCTATGCCTAATAAATGACTTTGATATAAAAATAGACTCATAATAGCTAATCCTCATCTTTTACTTATTAAGAATGGAAACAAACATCTAAAAAAAACGTAAATTGATCATTTGCTTCATTACTAAAACAATCATAACTTTTTATATGTAGTTCAATGCATGCATGATTGAACAAATTGAAAAGATCACATTTTAAACTTGAAAACCACAAATAATAAGCATATTCTCCCCGCAATAAAGAGATACGAATTCTAACTCAAAGTTAGCCCACGGGTTGGTTGACAACTTATAAAACTTCGTGAATTTGTTTTGCTAAACCATATTCCAATAGCTAAATATCATTAAAATTATTTAGCGACACTCTATTGTCAATCAGGCTTCCTAATTGCTGAATTGGGTTTGGATTTATCTTACTTTACTACTTGTATTGATAGAATTACAATCATCTAAGGACTTTTGTTTATTAATTTATTTGGTTTTGTCCGTTTATTGTCTCTCTATTTTTTGAATTATTTTTTTTGAGATCTTATATATATATATTTTTATGTTGTTTAAGTCCTTCTACTCTTCATTTTATTTTGTTTCCATACCTTTGTTATAACGTTGTTAGTTATGAGTCGATGTGGTATGTCCAATTCAAAAAATATGACAAGTGTCATACGTAAAATCCTAATAGAGAGACTATCAAAACAATTCAAAAAATATGAGACATCGATCAAAATAATTCAAAAAGTATAGAGATTAGTTTTTTTTTTTAAAAAAAATCATGTTATTACGTTTTTAAAACATCATCTTAAATGCTACTAATCATGTCATATGTGAGATCCCATCACAATAAGAGCCCGAGAGAATATTTTTTTTAAATACTATAATAATTTAAAAATAATAAAATACATACAAAATAAACCTAACATACAATTAAAAAAAATATAAATATGTTCATGAATATTAAAATAAAAACGAGTAGTAATACCGACTAGTAGTTAATTTTCTATATCAAAAAAAAAAAAATCGTGTTGCAATCCCAAGTTTTTCTTTATAGAGCAAACTCATTTTTCACTTTGAATTGGTGAAATATATATATATATATATATATATATATATATATATATATATATATATATTTAAAAAAATTATCTTTTATGGAAGATTAGATCCATTAAACAAGAGTATGTGATTGATAGATATTACATAGCACCATATTTTTGTTTTGATAACAACATGTTAAGTTTTTTTTTTCCTTATTTTATGTATTTTTTTTATTATTGTATTATTTTTAACTTACTACAGTAATATTTAAAACAAAACATTTTAGAGTTTATTGTGATGTTATCTAAAATATGAGACTTTTCATGCATTTATTATGAGATTAAAGAAAACATGAAAATTATATATATAAAAAAAAACAATAATTTGGTTCCAGTAAAATTTTAATTATTTTAATTAAATCTCATATTTTTTGAATTCTTTCGATGGGATCCTTTTATTGTGATCTCATGTGTGATGTATGTCATGCTTTTAAAAATGAATGCGTTACGGCAATCTATGTCAGCTCATAACTAACGATACTATAACAAAGAGATAAAAACAAAACCAAACGAAATGTAGATGCAGTCAATATATATATATATATATATATATATATATATATATATGATCTCAATTAAAATAACTCAAAAAATAAAAAATATATATATGGGCCAAACCCTTTAATTATTGTTGGGTATAACAACAATTCCAGTATGACTTCATCCAACCTCCAATAGACTTTTAGATTTACAAATTATGGGTCATTAATTGCTAATTACTTTTTAAAAGCCAAAACAAGCATAATAAATTCCAATGAATCTGAGTCCAAAGATTTAAATTAATCAATTAGGTAAGAAATAGGCGATAATAGAGATGGTAATTTCACCCAAATCATGAGGTATCCGGTGGCATATGATTCTATTTAATCGGTTTTTTTTTTTTTTTTTACAAAAAAAAAAATAAAATAAAAAAGACTTACTAGAGGCAAACTAGAGTGGGATAAAATTTGATTCCGATTGACCAAAGTCAGGTTAACCCCTCACCTATATCGTCACCTAACCCATTGTTGATTTGTTGTTTTTTTCAACTCATTTCTTTTTTTTTTTTTTTAGAATTGTAATTTTATTTTTCAATATAATATGTGAATTTTTATGTTATGATTCATAGAAAATGGATTTGAAGTTCAGATTTTATTTTATAATTTTTTATTTCATATATGAAGATGCAGTTTGTTTTATAAAATTGATTTAAAAAACAATTGAATCAGATTGAATACTTGATGGATACCTATTATATGAAAAAAAAAAAAAAAAGGGGTCCTTTCACCGATTCCAGTTGACTGATTCAGATATAGAAACGAGCTGGGTAACGCATTTAGACATTCCAAATAGAAAGAAGATGGACAAAAAACCTACTCTGAGTCAATAGATTGTAATATCTAGTCGCTAACATTAACGTAAAGCTAATTAGCCATAATTAGTTTCAGTGCTATCAAATTTGAACTAATTTGATAAAGAAAAAAAAATGTTTAATTCAAAGTTAAAGGTATTTTGATACTAATTTATTTTAAAAAGTGATTGAAAAATATTTCATTATAAGGATTCTTCTTAAATAATTATATCCACTCCCGGCCACAGCGAAATTATGCCACGAATTGTCATCTCTCACAAATTTTTAACATGATGATCTTAAATTTTATAAGAAAAATCGTTATCATAATTACATAACAAGGCTTATACTTGCCCATGTTATAAAATGCAGCATAAACTGTGCCAAAAAACAAGGAGCGAACTTCAGAACAGAAATTTAACATACAATCGGACGTATCCTGGCAAGTCTTATACTCCTGCTAACACACATTACTTGTATACAAGTGTCTCAATAGTGTGTATATATATATATATATATACACCTTCCATTCTGCCCATATGGGTTCCCCTTGATGATCCTGCAATCTCATCAAGGGACTAGTTGCTGGAGATGACAAAAGCCTAAGATGATAATGTCTAAAATGAGGCATGCTAGGAAAATTGAAGGATGGAGAACCAGAGAGCTGGCTAACGATCAGGATTCAGATAAGGAAACTTCATATTCTACAGGTCTTAAAAAGGCTTGATTTGGTTGAAAGGAAAAAGGAAAGAATAAGAATACAATGCTGGTATTGCTGTGTTCAACATTTGAAAATTTTATAGTTCAATCTTTAAGCTGCCTTCAATCTTTGAGCTGCCTAATTGGCTAAGTAAAATGGCCATATCCATTCCCTGCACCATAGTAGGCACAGCTGCTTCATAAGGGCAATCCCGAGAAAATCCAACCTTTCCAGATTCCTGGACTTTCTTTATGCAGCTTTTGAACTTCTTGTGGCATTTGACATTAATCAAACCTGAAAGAACAACAATTGTAAGCTAAACTAAAAAAATAACAGAACTATTAGAGTGCGATAATTCATTATTGGAAAACATTATTAAAGAGAAAAAGAAAAAAGAAAAAAGAAACAGCGACTAAGTGGAGGCAAAAATAAAGCCTGCATTGTTCTGCTCTGATAAACTATTTCAATACATTGCGTCAGCACATTGCTTCATTTTTATTGATTTCACACTACCAATAGGAAATCATGTCTGAGCTTCTGTGCAGAAGGGGTCAGATCATGTAGTCTATTTCCTTTTCTTTTCCGTTCTTATGGTGAAGTATCTTTGGGCTAGTTTTTGAGCTCCAGAACTGAATCCCTCACGATCGGGTCTGGAGCAGGTCCCCATATCCCCCAATGCATTAACAAGAATTTGTTTTTCTATTAGCTTCTCTGGGATTCAGATGTAGAATGATGTAGGCAGACAGAAAATGCAGTTGCCAAACCAAACTAAGCCTCCAAGAGTAATGTAATCTCTTTCAGCAACACACTAAAGGAATCCCTCTTTATACGTTGGTGGCTCAGCTTTAGCTGGTTACCATAAAATCAAAATTAGACAACATGGAAGTCGCAAGTTGTTCTTCACCCTCTTGCCCCCTCTCATTTTCTGTTTCGTGGTAAATCAATTCTCCTTTTTCTAGTTAAGAGATCATTTGAAATTCTCTGAATCCCACTAAAATGAGGACGCAACAGAAAACAAAAATGGGGAGAGTGAGTGGGTGCAAAAATGAATCACATCCAAATTTTGATTCACTTTTCTCTAATCAGATGGATATAACAATCATCTTATGAAAATGGATCGAAAAAAAAAGAAGGGAAAACATCCAATGAATTCAAGGTTTTACAAAATGTAAACAACAAATTAAAAAGATATTATAAAAGAAAAAAGAAAGAAAGAGAAGTAAATTTGAAGATACCTTTTTTCTCAACGCACTCATCGTGAATCTTACAACAGGCATCAAGATCATCACACGGTTTCTCTCCAGGACACCCACTCCATCCTACTCCACAGTACTTCCCGTATCTAATTCCAACAGCTTTTTGTTTAGAAAACCAAAGGAAAGACAATTATTTTTAGTATTATTGTAAATGAATAGGGACGCAAACTTTTAATTTTTCTTTTTCTTTTTGAAGTAAGGGTACTTACAATTACAGTTCTGTGCAACACAGGTTCTGCTGCATTTCACCTGCAAAACCAAACCAAATCAAATAAAAAAATAAAAATTAAAGAAAACCCAATTAAATTAATATCCATAAACAAGGGATCGAGAGATCATTGGCTCATTAAATTACCTGAGAATCGTTGTTGTTGGCGCAGTCAGCCAGGAGGGAGAGGAAGATTAATGCGAAAGCCAATGCTACAGCGGCACGGATTCTAACAGGAATGCCCGCGCCAACGAACATCCTATCCATTTTCAGTCCTTTTTTGTTTCTTCTTCATTTGCCTGCTGACTTATAATTACAATAAAATGACTCTCTGTGGCCCGGGCTATGATGTGCTATCCTCGGAATGCCTGGCGGTGGCATCAACCCAAATGGCCAAATTACCAAACACTCAGTCTTGCAACTAATGGGCCTAATAATAAATAACAGCAGAAACTATTGAAGGTAGCCCACCAACTGATTCTCTTCGGTTTTTCTATAGAAGATCTTTAAAATGATGGGTGAAAATCATTTCATATCTTTATACTATCAAATTTTAGTTATTTTAACATCGTATATTATGATACAAACTAAAGTTTATACTATTCAACATAAAAAAAGTCATCTAATGTTGACTAATCATATAATGATACGGAATTAACGTAATTAGATAAAATAACCGATTTGTCTCAATTTTGAATAGTATAGGATTTGGTTTGCACCATAATTAAGTAGATTGATTCAAATGGCTAAAACTCAATAGTAAAAGAGCAACAGGTGATTTCACCCTTAAAATAATACTAGCAAAAGTTTTGCGCTTAGTTAATGAATTGCTTACAAAATCTATTTTAGTTTTTCCAACTAGCTATAGTTGAAGTTTGTGTTAGGGATGTTTTTAATAATTAATCAAATGATTAGATGGTAGACCGATCAAGATGCAATATAGGTAGTGCGATTTATAGAAATAACAATCAACCAATTAAGTAGAATGGATACAAGTAGTAAGAGGTGTTAAAGGAAGAGTATATAGTGATATCTAGGCACAAGTCTAAATAGTAGAAAGATGGGTGGTAAAAATCCAAATAGATGGAACTTTGGAGATATCTAGTGTATAAGTCGAAGAGCTTTTAGAGAAGAGAGATAGAGTTCAAAGGTTTTGTTAAAAATCAAAAGTTGCAATTTCCTCACAATTATATAAATTTGATATTTATAGTAAAATGAGAATGACCTTCGACCGTTAAAATCATGCCACATTATTGATATTTAGACAATCATATTTGAATTGAAGAAAACCGAGTTATTTTGGGATAAACTACTTTAACTTTCTATCAAAGGCTAAAGGAAGTAACAACTAGGGCTTTCTTTAACGGATTCTCTTTCGAACTCTTCAAACCAGGTGTTTTCAATGTATCATAAAGATAAGACATAGAAACTACTCCCTGCTACAATACTCATGTCCATTCTTATGTGATCTAAAATCTTATGTTGAGCGAGGCTCATCCTTAGTCTAATCCAATTGTTGTGCATTTTTTACCCATACAAAAAAAAAAAAAAATTGATTAAGTGTATAATAAAATTAATATTTATGGAAAATTTTAATGTGTCTATATGTGTATATATTTAATGTCCTACACGAATAGTCTTATTATCAAAGGTGTTTGTGTAACGTTGTATAGGTAGATATGGAAAATAAAAATAAAGTTAGAAAAAAAGTAACTTGCATAAACAACTTTGCAAAACAAATGAACACTTATTTTCTTATAAACCACCAACAAGTTAGTGTTGTCATTTGTTCAAGAGTGATTGTAATAGACTTTTCATGGGTATTTCAACACCTAAAAAAAAAAAAAAACATGTGATAGACTTGATGTGAGCCTTACAATGTATGATAACTACTTGTGAGTCCGTCATGAGTTTTTTTGTTGAAAAAGAAAAAAGAAAAAATGTAGCAATTTTAACAATCTAAATCATAAATTAGTTTGAAAGTGAGTCTTCAAAGTGGATTTTAACTTTAAAAAATGGTTTTTGATGAGGTTCTAGTCACCACCAAGTTGTGGACTTCTAAATCAAAATTTTAAATTGGTAAAGCTAGTATCAAGCGAGCACCCAAATCAAAACTTGATTTATTAACTAAATAAGACATGTTTATGCTTTTATAAAGTCTTTTTGGTTTTCTAAGCCCAAAATTATTCATTTGAAGTATTATGAAAATTTTACTTACCAACAAATACTCAAATAAAAGAAAACCTAGATTTCAAACAAAACTTTTGCCTTATAAATCCATGGCTTGAAAGAAAAAATGAACAAGTATCCACAAAGAAGCACTCAAAATCGATAAGGTGTTAGCTCCACCTTTTTCCGATTCGTGTAGTGTTTCCTTTAGAAAATCAATCCCGGGCAATTTTGCAATAACTTTAAAAGAGAAGGAAAGAGTGTGGCTTACTAGTGGTTTTAGAGAAAACTATTTCTTTTATTTTTTTCTCTTGGTAGTGTACCCTAGTGATTATTTTTGGGCCGGCAAAACTTTCTCTCGTTCCCTTTCTTGTGTTATATCCAAAATTCTCTCTCTCCCATCTATTTATATGAGAGTTTTCTTGTCCTTTAAGGACAAGGAGAAGTATGCACTTTAAGTCCCTTTTAAGACTCTAGGTTGTTACTTCCTTATCCTCTAAGGATGATGAGCTATTTTACATGTAGATTTTTAATCATTATCTTTAAAACATTCATCATTATCCAATAAGGTTGATATTTATCCTCCCATCAAAATATCTTAAGGATTTTAATTAAACCTAATGGGCCAAAATCATTTTAGCCCAATTAATTTATTTAGACTATCCAAATAAATAATATTAGATTATTTTAGATGGGTTCATATTAGAAAATAATTTTTTTAAATACCCTTTAACCTAAATTAGGAAACTCATTTTTATTTTAGGATATTTAATTCCAAATTTGAAACTTTCACATTAGAAAACTAATTTCTAAAATAGGAAACTTTCCAAGTTTAGGATACCTCTTAATTAAGGAAACTTTTCATTTTAGAAAACTCCCAATTTAAGGAAACTTTCCATTTTGGAAACCTTTTCCAAAATAGAAAACTTTCATAATTAGAAACTTTTTTAAATATTTTTGCTTCTCATTTATAATATGAATACTTATACTTATACGAGTGACTCAATAAGCTCTTAGTTATGTTGACAATGTATGAAGAACAAAAGACTATTTTCTTATTTCTTGATACATAAGTCAAGATTAGCCTCTAGCAAGACATCATGACTACCTAATTTGCTAGGAGGATTAATTAATTCATTGTTACCTTTCATGAGCATGGTTACCATAAAATTCAATTCTTATGTCAACTTATCACAAGTGTGATCTTAAACTTGGTTATAAGTCTTGTTCGATTATGATCACATAAGTTTTCTTCGATTTACAAATGTCTTAACTCTGTAGAGTAAATCAACTATGCTATATTAGTGTATTCCTATTATGGTCATAGATTTCTTGAACATGCATTTATTAAAGTGCAATGTGATAACTCCTTTAGTATACAAGGAATGACATATCTTATCTTAGTCATACACCTACCTCTATTAGACTCTCGGTGTACCTAATGAATCGTCCATGTGCAACCTTTTAATGGGTCTATCAAAATGAGTGTCAAGATGTATAAGTCCTCTAACGAGACAACCGTGATGAATTTAAGTCTAAGGACTATTTGTACCTATCTCATATGAGATTCCCATACATTAAAACCAAATGGATTCTCATGGCGAGTCAAGTCTAGTGATATATTCTCTAACATAAGTCACTTAAGTGCTTACTTTAGCATCACCATGTCAATAGGTGTGAGATCTCCTACTCGTTATCATATAGCATGAGCATAGCACTCACAAGTTTATCCACATATAGTCAATGTCCATTCTTGACAATGCTATGAATTGGGACGTTTAATGATATCATTTATATGTCTTGGTGTTTATCTCACATCTTTTGATCAATCACTATTACAAATGCATATCATAAGGACTTCTATCTAATTCTACCGAATTTACAAACATAAAACACAAAAATTAATAAAATGACTTTTTATTATTATTAAAATAAATAATGTAATAATACATTAATTCAAGTTCATTCAAACATGATTGGATCTTGGGCACCTACAATGACAATCTCTTGCTTGCACTAGAGCCAACCAGCCACGTCCCTTAATCCCAACGATCGAGTAATCATGTTTCAAATTCGTGACAAATGCTTAGTTAAGTGGTCAGCTATGTTATCGTTAGTATTGATCTTTTCTATCCTTATGTCATCACGAATGATAATCTCTCTAATCGGATGGTAGTATCGTAATACATGCTTAGACTTTTGATGAAACCTTGGTTCCTTAACTCGTGCTATAGCTTCGATATTATCAAAGTACAATACTATTAGATTAACAAAACTAGGAATCACTTGTAGTTTAGATAAAAATTTACAAACTAAATAGCCTCCTTAGGTGCTTCGCGATCGCAATTTATTTAGTCTCGGTTATCGAGTCAACCACTATTTCTTACTTGGAATTTTTCTAACTAATAGCTCTGCCATTCAACTTTAATCATCATGGTCAAATTGAAAACTAGCATCTATCAATCCTTTCACCACTAGTTCATTTCCTTTATAGACTAAAAAAGCATCCTTAGTTCTTCACAAGTACTTTAGAATGCTCTTCATAGCCATATAGTATTTTTCACCTGCACTGCACTTGATATTTACTACATATACTCAAAGCATATGAGACAACAAACAACATATATAACATGACATACATAATAGATTATATGGATGATGCATTAGGAATGCAAGTCAACCTTTCCTTTTTATTTTATGTGTTAGGACACTCGACCTTAGATAGTTTTATGTTATGTGCATTGGAATAAGTCCTCTCTTGGATTCTTCTATACTAAACCTCTTTAGTATTTTATCAATGTGTGTACTTTGGAAGAGACCTAACATTCTTCGTGATCTATCTCTATAGATCTTGATTCTTAGAATGTATGATGCCTCTCCTATGTCTTTCGTGGAGAAATTTTTAGATAGCCAATCTTTTACAGATTGCAATGTAGTTGTATTATTGCTAATAAGTAAAATATCATCTACATATAGCATGATAAAAACAATCGAGCTTCCACTAACCTTTTTCTATACACAAGGTTCATCTTTTTTTTTTTTTTTATGAAAAATCAAGTCCTTTGATCGTTTCATCAAAACGTTGATTCCAACTCCTAGATGCTTACTTAAGTCCATAAATGGACTTTTTCAGTTTACAAATCTTATTTGTATGTTCTTTGGTGATAAAATCATTAGGTCGTGTCATATACACATTTTCATTTAATTTTTCATTAAGGAAAACAATTTTGACATCTATATGCCATATCTCATAGTCGTGATATGCTATAATTGCAAGCATAATCCAAATGGATTTAACCATTACAACTAATGAAAAAGTTTCATCATAATTAACATCTTTTTTTTATAATACCCTTTAGCCACCAATCTGGCTTTGTACGTATACACATTTCTATCCATGTCATTCTTTCTTTTAAAGACCCACTTACACCTAATAGACTTAGCATCTTTAGGGGAATCAACCAAAGTCTATACTTGGTTAGTTAACATGGATTTCATTTCGGATTTCTTGGCCTCATACCATTTTTTAGAGTAAATATCTAACATTACTTCTTCATAGGTATTAGGTGAAGGATCATACATCCTATGGAGGTACGAAATAAATAAAAAATTTCCTCCATCTAAAGGCCCAAGATCATGCCATTAAATCTACTAATCATACATACATGAATAATAAGTTAAAAGGAAAGAATTACCTCTTGTAGCGTAGATCTAAATTTCTTTTCTTTGATTAGCCGTCTAAGTATCCAAACTTCTATTGATGATCCATGCAGCCCAAATTAGGGGTGTTCGTTCGGTTATTTGGTTCGATTTTAAAATTTTTTAATCGGTTTTTAGTTAATCGAATTTTCCAAAAAAAATAATCGAAACCGAACCGAATTATTATTCGGTTTTTTGGTTCAATTTTGAAATATATCGATTTTTATGTTCGGTAATTCGGTTTTCACTCGTAATTATCTATGCTTTTGAATTTTGAAAGGATCATGCACTTTTGAAAAAAATAAATTTAGTACCCGAATTATATGAATATGATTGATGAAACCAAAAGTCCAAAACCCAACGACTTGACTTTGAGAATTTCACTCTCTCACCATTCTCAACAACATCAACTCGCAAATATAAGTTAAAAACTGATATGCCACTTAATTGGACCAAGCAAATGCTAGAATCTACAAGGAAGGAAAATATCGAAACATAACATATGTTAATATACCGGGATCATTATCTCCGAATGCTCATTTAACTTCGACATTTGCAAAGAAGGTTCTTCCCATGTTTGTGGAAGCAATCCATAGTTCCAGTTTATGTTATAGTTCAAAATAAGATAGAGAGAAAAGAGTTGAAAGCCAATACGACATACTCAAGTGATAAAATAAGTCGGGAAGATGCAACTTAATGTTTAATTAACTACAATGGGATAACACTAAAAGTGCAAGTGCCGAGAACAAATTGAAATATCCGTATGAAACCCGTTAATGAATCATAAGGGAAGCAAAAAGCAAATCTTATGGATAGTATCTTAGTTTCCCCTTTTTGGTATCTTGCTTAATGGGAGTGAATTGCTCATCAATAGTAACCTCCATCTTTGCACTTAATTCTTTTGGAATTTCAACAACAAAGTTCAAAGCCCCATCTCCCAAGTGCTATAAGTATCTCATGTCGTGGTGAAACCTGGAATAGCAAACAACACTTACATTACCAATAAGCAAATACAAAAAAAAAAAACTTAAAAAGAATTGTTCTAATTGTTAAAGAAAATCCAAATCATAGGTGGACCACCGAAACAAGCATGTTAGTTCTCTTAATGGACTAAACTAACAAATGACTTAGTTTTCAGCATTTGGAAAACATGTCGACTATAACATAAAATGGAATATATAGAATCTCATCTTCACTATAAAAACCTTATCTTTCAATTTTCAAATTCAGATTGCAAGAACTAAAATTAACCATCGGCCGGTGGCCACTTGTCTGCTATCGTCCATCGGGTAAGTAGCACAAACAAAATTTTGAATCACACGTAGATAAACCCCGCTTCCCAAAAAGAGACCCCGCAAGATTTTGCATCACAAATAGATAAACCAAGTGAGATATGCAAGGAAAGCGAGTAATGCCCCCGGATGGCCACTCGTATTGAATATTCGCTTATTGATGCCATTAGAATACCAATCACAAATTAAACTACCCATATTCCTAGGACCCCATAATGGATCAAAGAGAGTGCAAACAAAGAAAGTCCTCTACAAGGAAAGAAAGTGAATAACAATACATATATCCAATAAGGGAATGTTGGTAGGGCTTCTTACAAAGAAGAAATCTATTACTATTTGTAGAAAAAAAACGGATAATTCAAACAAATATCATACATCTCATGGAAATCAATTCGGATCAAACCGAAATTAGTTAAAATTATGGTTAGTCTAGCAAAGTCTAGCAAGTATATAAAGCAAGAGAGAGAGAAGGAGAGCATGGTTAGTTACTTGAAGAGTGTGAGTAGCAAACTCGACGTCAATGGTGGACTTGGATTATAAGTAGAACTTGTTGCGAGTAAATCGAGAGAGGAGGTTCGATTTTCCTCTACATTTGATTGGACAATTGAAGAATGAAGATTTGTGATTGGGAATTGGAAATTTGGGGGTGATTTTAGGTTTGGGTTTCGGTGTGGTCGTGTGGGAGAGATTGGAGAATGGAGATTTTAGGTTTAGGTAATTAGGTTTTTCATGGTGACCGGTGAGTGGTGAGCGTGCGTTATGACTACCGAGTGATGAGGGGCCGAGGTCGTGAGCGTGAGGGTGAGGTGATGGCATGAGACATTCTTGAAGTCAAGAAGAGGAAGAGAATTCGAGGGAAGTAGTGAACGACGTCATCCGAGGGATGAATTTTTAAAAACAAAAATTTAATAATTTTGGTTATGTGGTTTAACCGATTTTTCTTAAAAAAATCAAAATCGAAATTGAAAACCGATTATATTTTGGTTCAATTTTTTATTTTTAAATTAAAAAAAACCACACAAAAATTGATATTTCGGTACGGTTCGGTTCGGTTATTCCGTATTTATCGAATAGTGAACACCCCTAGCCCAAATATCCACAAAGAAGCACTCAAAATTGATAGGGTGCTAGCTCCATATTTTTTTGATTAACTATTTCCTCTAAAAATCAATCCCGAGCAACTTTGCAACAACCTTAAAGGAGAAAGTAAGAGTATTTCTTGCTAGGGTTTTAGGAGAAAAGTATTTTCTCCTTTTTTTTTCTCTTGGTCGTGTGCCCTAGATTATTTTAGGGGTTAGCCGAATTTTTTCCTTATATTTTTTTTACTTAGTCGAAAATACTCTTTTAGGTCATCCTCCCTTTATGCGGCATATCTTCTCCTATTTACAGGGGAAGAGTTTCGTTGTCCTCTAAGGACAAGGAGAGAGACGACCATGAATCCATAAAGGACTCTAGGTTATTGGTTCCTTATCCTCCAAGGATGAAGAGTTATTTTATATATGGACTACTTGATTATTATCTTTAAAACATTCAACCTTATCCAATAAGGTTAATGTTTATCTTCAAAACATTCATCCTTATCTAATAAGGTTGATGTTTATCCTCCCATCAAAATTATCTTAAAGATTTTAATTAAACCTAATGGGCTAAAACTATTTTACCTCAATTAATTTATTTTGACTATCCAAATAAATATACTTAGATTATTTTAACGGGGTCCACATTAGGAAATAATTTTTCAAAATATCCTTTAACCTAAATTAGGAAACTCCTTTACTTTTAAGTTCTTTATTTCCAAATTTGAAACTAACTTCCAAATTAGGAAATCGATTTCTAAAATAGGAGACTTTTCATTTTAGGAGACTTTCCATTTTAGAAAGCTTTCCATTTTGGAAACTCTTTCCAAAATAGGAAACTTTCATAATTGAAAACTTTTTTCAATATCTTTGCTTCTCATTTGTAATGTGAATACTTAAACTTATGTGTGTGGCTAAATAGGCTCCTAGATATGTTGAAAATGTATCAAGAATAAAAGACTACTCTTTTATCACAAGTGTGATCATACAATTCATTCCTCATGTCAACTTATCACGAGTGTGATCTTAAACTTGGTTATTAGTCTTGTTTGATTATGATCACACAAGTTTTTTTCAATTCTTAAATGCTTTATCTCTTAGAGTAAACCAACTATGCTCTATTAGTGTACTCTACCGTACCCACAGTATTTTTGAGTAGACATTTATCGAAGTGCAATGTGATAACTCCTTTAGCATACAAGGAATAACATATCCTTTCTTAGTCTTACACCTATCTCCATTGGATTCCTAGTGCACCCAACAAATTGCCCATGTGCAACCGATTAATGGCTCTATCGAAACGATTGTCAAAATGTATAAGTCCTCCAATGAGATAATCGTGATGATTTCAAGTCTAAAGACCATTTTTACCTATCTCGTATGAGATTCTTATAGACTAAAACCAAATGGGTTCTCACGGCGAGTCAAATCCGAGTGATATGTTCTCTAACATAAATCACCTAATCGGCTTTGGCATTACCATGCCAATAGGTGTGAGATCTCCTACCGATATCATATAGTATGAGCATAGTACTCACAAGTCTATCTCGCATATTTTTAATGTCCATTCTTGACGATGCTACGACTTGGGACATTTAATGATATCATTTATATGCATTAGTGTTTGTCTCACATCTTTCGATCAATCATTATTACAAATGCATATCATAAGGACTTCTATCTAATTCTACTCGAATTTATCAACATGAAAACATAAGAATTAATAAAAATGACTTCTTTATTATTTATTAAAATAAATGATGCAATAACATATTAACATAAGCCTATTCAAACATGGTTGGATCTTAGGCACCAATACTAATATTAGGTTTATTATCTCATATGATAGACACATCTCCATATGCTCGAGACTAAAAGGTCATATCTTTGTGGCTCTTGATGAATCCTTTTAGACCTACAAATTTCTTGTGTATCATTTTATGAGGGTAGTTACAACATTTGGTATCTTTTCTACTTGGGGTTCCTATAGTAAAGTGTTAATTTATGAGTCTTCTTGAATCTCATCGAGTTCAACCTTCTTTCTATTAGTCCTAGCATCTATAAATTTCTTCTCAAGGAATCCAAGCATGCCTAGCGATGAACACCTTTTGTTCTTATGGTTGGTAAAGTAATATCCATTTTTTTTTTGATATCCCATAAATTTATACTTTATTGATTTAGACTCAAGCTTGTCTTTGTCTAGATGTTTGACATATGCTTCACGACCTTAAATCTTAAGGAAAAGCAAATTTACTTTCTTTTCTTTCCATATCTCATATCTAGTCTAATCAATAGACTTTGTTAGAACCCTATTCAAAATAAATATCACAATAAGGAGTATGTATCTCCAAAATGATATTGAGAAATTAGTTTGACTCATCATGGATCGACCATATCTAATAGTATTCTATTTCTCCTTTCGAACACACCATTCATTTGTGGTGTTCTAGGTGGTGTCCTTTGTGAGAGAATCTCATTCTCTTTTAAATGATCTAAAAATTCAATGGTTAAGTATTCTCTACTTTGATCCGATCGAAGTGCTTTAATACTTTTGTCGATCTCTTTCTCAACTTCATACCTAAATTCTTTAAACTTTTCAAATGCTTCATATTTATATCACATGAGATACATATAATCAAAATGTGATCTATCATCGATAAAGGTTATGAAATAATCATATCCTCCTCTAGCTTGGGTAGACATGGGCCCATATACATCACTATGTATGAGGCCTAACAAATCGACAGCTTTTTCACCTTTCCTCTAAAAGGGGATTTCTCATTTTGCCAAGTAAATAAGATTCGTAGGCATTATAAGATTCATAATCAAATGATTCTAAGTATCCATTTTTATGCAGTTTGGATATGTGATTTTTGTTTATATGGCCAAGTTGACAATGCCATAGATATGTTTTGTTTAGATAATTAGTTTTTAGTCTTTTTGCATTTATGTTATTTATAGGTGAGTCTATGTTCAAAACATATAAACCATTATTCATATCAGCACTTTTATATAATGCATCATCTTTATAAAAGGAATAACATTTGTTCTTAAATAAAAAGAAAACCATCTTAGTCCAAATAAGAAATAGAAATGATATTCTTAGTTATACTAGGAATATAATAATAATTTCTAAGTAAAGCACAAGTCCGGATGGTAGTGCTAACTTATAGTGCCTACTGCTAATAGTACAACTCTTAAATTATTACCCACGCATAAGTCAACCTCACCGTAAGTAGTCTTTCTAGCCTCTTCTAGTCCATTTAAATTTATGCAAATATGTGTTCCACATCTTGTATTAAATACCCATGATGCTCGGATTAGAAGTAGAAAAATTTATTTCAATAACATTAACACTTAAGGTGCTATGAAAAGGTCTATGAGAACCCCTTCATAATACTCCTTATCGTCTATCGTATAAAGCATTTTCCCATGTTAGAGGACATTCCTCTACTTGAATTTTTAGTCAAGAAAGTTTATGCCATTTAAGGCATTACTCTTATTTTTCATTGATCTCATCGATGTATTACCCGACCATATTGTGTAACAACCTTGACAGGATAAAAATGCGTATAGTTTGGTTAATTAAATTGCATAAAATAAAATAAAGCATATATTAAAGAAGTAAAATCCATGTTTTCTCTCACTATTTTCTTCAAGTTCTATAACCTTCAATATAAGACTCGAGAAAACTTTTTGATTCATTTTCTTAGTGGGTTAGAATCCCATCCTTTAACATGCATTAACCTTCGCTTATCTTAACAAACCGCACATGAAGGATTAGGCGAGTAACTTCTTATCAATTACATCTAATGTAATTCTTAATTTCATTGGTATGACAACTCCTTGTCAAATTATATCTAATCCGAATACCAATCCTTACTTATAAGTTTATTAGACTTTAAGTTATCTCAACAAACCCAACAGACTAGTTTAAGTTAGAGCTAATGTTCGAGGACATCACATGGCCTATGATTCATTTTCCTCGAGGAAAAAGTGACCTTGAGTTATCTTAACAAGCCAATAATGACCAAGAGAAGTCCCTCCTCATAACATTGAAAATTAATTGACTTAATATTTTATTCGAAGGATTTAATATAGTTGGTCTCATCCTAGCATACATACTAAATAATAATCACATTATTTCTAACATGTATACTAATATCAATCTCATAACTTACATACATCTCATGCATGGCTGAAAAATTAGTGAATGGTAAAAGATTTCTAGTACTAGCCCTCCCGAGCCATAAGGAGACTAGTGGATCAAATCCTAAGTAAAAAATTATTACAAATTCTTCATGAATGTCTTCATTCCTTGGTGGTCTTCTCCTTGTATCTATTCTAATTCCTATCTTCTACTTTTATATTTATTTAAAATAGCAAACCTTAAGTTATATTCAAGGGGAGTAAGATGAGAAGAGGAATACAATAAAATAATAGAGAAGGTAGGACACGTAGGTCCTACTTATCTAAAAAAATTATAAGCATTCACTCATAAAATGAGGTCGACTCATCCATGCCATTCATCCATGCTTCAATCACATTGATACATGGCATACTAATGCAACATATTTCATTTATAAAACAGCTTATAAATCTATTGTTTTGTTCATTTTATAAATTTATCAAAATTTCTCTAAAGTTTAACTTTAAAACCTTTTTCGGCCTTTGGACCCATTTTAGGCCTCGAGGGTTCACGAAGCTTCGAAGCCCAAACCCTCGGGTTTGTATGCTCGTGTGTGTTTATTCATGACCACTAGCTCGGCACGAAAGCACCTAGCTAGTGGCTTGCTACATGGCCTATGTGCCTAACGAACGGCGGCTCATCGCTCGCTAGCGCACGGGCCGGTAGCCGCATGCCCGCTTGCCGCGTGCTTAATGCGAGGGCCGGTAGGCCACCGCCATGCCCCTAGTGCATGGGCCGGGCAGCCGCATGCCCGCCTATTGCATGCTTAGTGCTCAATAGTTAGTAGGGTCATCATATGCACAAACATCGATGTCCAATGTCGACCTCGTGTGCCCTTATTGATTTTGACTCAAAAGTCGGTATGATATTTATATAAAATACCAAAAACATAAGATTTATAATCAAGTATAGCTAATTCATATATTTAATTACAATTAACAAATCATATAATAAAAGATTCAACGAAGGCTTTGATACCAATTGAAGGATCATACATCCTTTAGAGGTGTGAAATAAACAAAAAAATTTCCTCCATCAAAAGGCCCATGATTAAGTTATTGAATGTACTAACCATACATGCATGAATTTAAAGTAATAAATAAAGCATTACCTCTTGTAGTATAGATTTAAATTCTTTTATCAAAAAAGCCATCCAAGTGTCCAACCTCTATTGATGATCCATGCAGTCCAAGTATCCACAAAGAAGCACTTGAAATCGGTAGAGTGCTAGTTCTAATTTTTTTTATTTATGTAGTGTTTCTTATAAAAAATCAATCCCGGGTAATTTTCTAACAACCTTAAAAGAGAAGAAAAGAGTGTGGCTTACTAGGGTTTTAGAGAAAATTATTTTCTCTTATTTTTTCTCTCTTGCTCGTGTACACTAGTGATTATTTTTGGGCTGGCTGAAATTTCTCTTTTTCCTTTTTTGTGTTATATTCATACCTCTCTCTCCCCTATCTATTTATAAGAGAGTTTCCTTGTCCTCTAAGGACAAAGAGAGGGCGGCATTAAGTCCTTTTAGGACTCTAGGTTGTTGCTTCCTTATCCTCAAAAGGTGAGAAGTTATTTTACTTGTGGACTTTTAGTTATTATCTTTAAAAAATTCATCCTTATCCAATAAGGTTGATGTTTATCTTCTCATCAAAATATCCTAAGGCTTTTAATTAAACCTAATAGGCCAAAATCATTTTAGCCCAATTAATTTATTTAAACTATCCAAATAAATAACTTAGATTATTTTAGACGGATCCACATTAGGAAATAATTTTTCAAAATACTATTTAACATAAATTAGGAAACTAATTTTCATTTTAGGTTATTTACTTTCAAATTTGGAACTAACTTCGAATTAGGAAACCGATTTCTAAAATAGGAAACTGTTTCATTTTAGGAAACTACCTAATTAAAAAAAAAATTTCATTTCAGAAACTTCCCATTTAAGAAAGCTTTCCACTTTGGAAACCTTTTTCAAAATAGGAAACTTTCATAATTAGAAACTATTTTCAATATTTTTTCTTATTTATAATGTGAATACTTAAACTTATGTGTATGACTTAATAGGCTCCTAGATATATTCGTAATATATGAAGAACAAAAGACTCCTCTCTTATTTCTTGATACATAAATCAAAATTGACTTCTAGCAAGGCATCATGACTACCCAATTTTTAGGAGGATTAATTAATTCATTATTACCTTTCGAGAGCATGGTTACCATATAATTCGGGCCTCATATAAACTTATCACAACGTGATCTCAAACTTGGTTATAAGTCTTGTTTAATTATGATCACACAAGTTTTTTTCGATTCCCAACTATCTTAGCTCTTAGAGTAAATCAACTATACTTTATTGGTGTACTCCTACTATGGCTATAGATTTTTTTAATAGACATTTATTGAAATGCAATATGATAACTCCTTTAGCCTACAAAGAATGATATGTCCTATCTTAGTCATACACCTACCTCCGTTAGACGCCTAGTGCACCCAATGAATCGCTTACTTGTAACCTTTTAATGGCTCCATCGAAATAAATGTCGAAGTGTATAAGTCTTCTAATGAAACAATCATGATGACTTCAAGTCTAATGACCATTTGTACCCATCTCATATGAGATTTCCATAGATTAAAACTAAATGGGTTCTCATGGCGAGTCAAATTTAGTGATATGTTCTTTAACATAAATCACCTAAGTGTTTGCTTTAGCATCATCATGCCAATAGGTGTGAGATTTTCTACTCGCTATTATATAGCATGAGTATAGCACTCACAAGTATATCCGTATATAGTTAATTTCTATTCTTGACAATGTTATGACTTGGGACGTTTAGTATAGGTGCCCAAGATCTAACTTTGATTGGATGATTTAATTTATTGTAATATTAAATTATTTATATTATCAATAATAAAAGAATGCTTTCTATTAATTGTTATTATTTATATTTATTTTTTGAATAAAATTAGATAGAAGTCTATATGATATACATTTTTATTAATGATTGATCGAAAGATGTGGGTTAAACATTAATACTATTAAATGATATCATTAAGTATCTCAAGTCATAGCATTATTAAGAATGAACATTGATTATATACGGTTAGACTTATAAGTGTTATGCTCATTCTATAAAATAGTAGTAGGAGATCTTATACCTATTGGCATGGTGATGCTAAAGCAAGCATTTAGGTGATTTATGTTAGAGAACATATCACTAAACTTGACTCATCATGAGAACCCATTTGGTTTATTCTATGAGAATCTCATACGAGATAGGTACAACTAGTCCTTTAACTTAAAGTCATCATAATTATCTTATTAGAGGATTTTTGTACCTTGACACTCGTTTTGATGGGCCTAGTAAAGGATCATGCATCATAGTGCAAAATAAAACTAAAATTTTACCTCCGTCCAAAGCTCTCAAGATCAAGCTATTGAATCAATTAATTATACATACATGAATTAAAGCATAAGTAAAGAATTACCTCTTGTAGTGTAGAATTCAACGTTTGTAGAAAAGGAGCAATCCATATGTTTGGCCTCTATTGATAACTCACGTAGCTTAAATACCCATAAAGGAAGTCATATAATTCATAGAATGTTAACTCCAATCCTTCTATTTAGTTAATTTTACTCTAGAAATCAAATCGGGATTTTATGCGACAACTCAAGCTTTTTAAAGAAGGGATACGACAACTCCAACCTTTGGGGAGGAAAACTCTCTCTCTATTTTTTTCTCTTTTTATTGTGTATCACTCTCTTCTTATTATCCTCGATGCTACGTCTCTCCTTTATTTATGAGGGGGTGGCAGCAACATCTCCTAATAGGTTTACGAGGTGCTCGCTTATGTGAGCTTTGTTTAACCTTATCCATGTAAACCCTAAGTTTTAGCCAATAGAGCTCATGTTTATCCTCCCATCAAAATATATTACAAACTTTTAAATTTAGGCTATTGGCATAATTAATTGCTAATTAATTTGGACTATCTAAATAAATTAGATCATATATTTTTAGAAGGTCGATGTTACAAAGTAATTTCCCAAATTACCCTTAAGCCTAAATTAGAAAACTAATTTTCTTTTTACGTAACTTACTTCTAAATTTCGAAATGACTTCCAAATTAAGAAATTGATTTCTAAAATAGAAAATTTTCATCTTAAAAAACTTTTCATTTTTGAAAACTTTTTCCAAAATAAGAAACTTTCAAAATTGATAACTTTTTCCAACATCTCTCGCTTCTCTTTCTTTATGTGAATGCTTAAATTTATGCATATAACTCAATAGGCTCCTAAACATGTTGGAAATGTATCAAGAATAAAAGAAACCTCTTTTCTCTTTTGATACATAAATTAAGATTAGCCTTTACCAAAACGTTATGATTACTAAATTATTTATTAATTAATCTATAATTATCTTTCATGAGCATAGTTACCATATAATTTAGTTTTCATATCAATTTATTACGAGTGTGATCCGTAACTTAGTTATTGGTCTATTCCATCATGATCACATAATGTTTCTTCGATTTTCAATTGTCTTAGCTCTAGAGTAAACCAATTATACTCTATTGGTTTTCTCCTACTATGGCCACGCATTTCTTGAGCGAAGTTTATCAAAATGCAACATGATAACTCTTTTAGCATTCAAGAAATGATATATCATATCTTAGTTATCTACCTATCTTTATTAGATTCTTAATACATTCAATGAATCACCTACGTGTAACCTTTTATTGGGTCCATCGAAATAAGTGTCACTATATAAATCCTCTTTCTTTATGTACTTTAAGTCAAAGTACATAAATATCTCCCACTTGTACTAGAGCTATCCAACTATGTCTTTTATTCTCAACAATCGAGCAAGAGTCTTATGTTTCAGTTATGATAAAGGCTTAGTTAAGAGGTCGACTATGTTGTCGTCGGTATAGACCTTTTTTATTCTTATGTTCCTATGATCGATAATCTCTCTAATCGGATGGTAGCGTCGTAGTATATTTTTAGACCTTTGATGAGACTTTGATTCCTTAGCTTGTGCTATGACTCTATTGTTATCATAGTATAATACTATTAGATCAACAATACTAGGAACCACTTCTAGTTTTGGGAAAAAAATTTACTAATTTAGATTGCTTTCTTAGTCGCCTCAATTGTTGAGTCAACCACTCTTTCTTGCTTGGAACTATTTCTTGCTTGAAACTTTTCCAACTAACAATACTACCATTCAATTGAAAAATGAATCCCGACTATGGCTTAAAGTCGTCATGGTCAATTTGAAAACTAACATCTATAAACCCTTTCACCACTAGTTCATCTCCTTCATAGATCAAGAAAATATCCTTAGTTCTTCTTAAGTATTTAAGAAAGCTCTTTATAGCAATCCAATGTTTTTCACCTAGGTTAGCTTAATATCTACTACATATACTCAAAGCTATGAGACATCAAACCACAAACATAATATGACATATATGATAAATCCTATGGCTAACGCATAGAAAATGTGATTCATCCTTTCCTTTTTGTTTTGTGTGTTAGGACACTCAGCCTTGGAAAGTGTTATTCCATATGACATTAGAAGAATTCCTCTCTTAGATTCTTTCATACTAAATCTCTTTAGTATTTTATCAATGTACATGCTTTGGGAGAGTCCTAACATTCTTCGTGATCTATCTCTATAGATCTTGATTCCTAAAACGAAGCTACCTCTTCCATGTCTTTCATGGAGAAATTTTTAGATAATCAATATTTTATAGATTGCAACATGATAGTGTCATAGTCAATAAGTAGTATATCGTCTATATATAGTATAGTACAACAAAAAAAGTTGAGCTCCTACTAACCTTTTTACATATACAAGGTTTATTTTCAATTTGTAAAATATCAAACTCTTTGATTATTTCATCAAAACATTAATTCTAACTCATAGATGCTTGCTTAAGTCCTCAAATGGATTTTTGCAATTTATAAATTTTATATGCATGTCCTTAGGTGACAAAACCATCAAGCTATATCAAGTAGACATCCTCCTTCGATTTTCCATTGAGGAAAGTAATTTTGACATCCATCTATCATATCTCATAATCATGATATGAAGTAATTGCAAGCATAATCCGAGTGGATTTAACCATTGCTACTAGTGAAAAAGTTTTACTATAATCAATAACTTGTTTTTTACGATATCTTTTTGCCACTAGTCTACCTTTATACATATATACATATCCATCTATGTCAATTTTTTCTTATAGACTCACTTACACCTAATAGGTTTGACACCTTCAAGTGGATTAACCAAAGTCCATACTTAGTTAATGTACATGAATTCCATTTTGGATTGCATGGCTTCATGTTATTTTTCGAAGTCAATGTCTAACATTGCCTCTTCATATGCATTAGGTTCATCATCTCATTTAGTAGATACATTTTCATGTGTAGAGATAAAAAGTTCATATCTTTCCGGCTTTTGACTAATCCTTTTAAACCTATAAATTTTTTGTGTATCGATTTATGAGATAGTTATAACAATTTGTAAGCTATCTACTTAGGGTTCTTCTAGTGATGTGTCAATTTATGAGTCTTCTCGAATCTCATCGAGTTCAACTTTTCTCCTACTAGTTCTAACATCTATGTATTCCTTCTTAAAGAATGCAACAGTGCCTAACCACGAACATCTTTTTTTCTTATGATTGGTAAAAGTAATATACATTTTTTTTAATATCTTATAAATTTACACTTTATTGATTTAGGCTCTAGCATGTCTCCATCCAAATGCTTGATATATGCTTCATAATCTTAAATCTTACGAAAAGATAAATTTACTTTCTTTCCTTTTCATATGTTAGTCCGATCAATAAACTTTATTGGAACACTATTCGAATACACCGTTCATTTATGGTTTTTAGGTGGAGTCCATTGAGAGAGATTCTCATTATTTTTTAAATGATATAAGAATTTAGAGCTAAGGTATTCTTCACCTCGATATGATCAAAGTGTCTTAATATTTTTGCTTGTTTGTTTATCGACTTCAAACCTAAATTCTTTAAACTTTTCAAATACATTAGATTTTTTTTAAAGCTTCAAATTTGTGTCTCATCAAATATACATAATCAAAACATGATCCTTCATCGATAAGGATTATAAAATAATCATATCGTCCTCTTACTTGGGTGGATATGAGCCCATATAAATCACTATGTATAAGGCTTAACAAATCGATAGCTCTTTCACTTTTTCAACTAAAAGGCGATTTTTTCATTTTTCCAAGTAGAGAAGATTCATAGATATCATAAAATTCATAATGAAATAATTCTAGATATATATTTTTGTGTAGTTTGGATATGCGATTCTCGTTTATATGGCTAAGTTGATAATACCACCAATAAGTTTTGTTTAGATAATTTTTTTTAGTCTTTTTGTAATTATGTTATATAAGGTTGTTTCTATGTTCAAAATATATAAACAATTAATTATATAAGTATTTTCATGTAAAACATCATTTTTATGACCAAAACACCATTGCTTTTAAATAAAATGAAAAACCATCTTGGTCTAAACAAAAAATGGAAATGATATTCCTAGTTATACTAGGAATACAATAACAATTTTTAAGTATGAGCACATGTCCGGATGGTAGTGCTAACTCATAGGTATCTACCACTAATGGTACAACTCTTGATCCATTACTCATGCACAAGTCAACCTCACCTAAAGTAGTTTTTCTTGCTTTTTTTAATCCTTTCAAATTTGTACAAATGTGCACATCACACATTTAGTATCAAATACTCATGATGTGGCACTAGAAGTAAAAAGGTTTACTTCAATTATATAAATACTTAAGGCGCTATTATAACTCTTCTTTTACACTCTTTCATGATTCTTCTTATCGTCTATTGCATAAAGCATTGGAGGACATTCCTCTTATTTATTTTTTAGTCAAGGAAGTTTATGCCACTTAAGGCATTACTTTCATTAATTATCGATCACATCGATGTATTACTAGTTATACTATGTAACAACCTTGATAGGATAAAAAAACTTATGATTTGGTTAATCAATTTACATAAATTAAAGAAGTAAAATCCATGTTCGCTCCTACTATTTTTTCAAGTTCTATAACCTTCAATATAAGACTCGAGAAAATTTTTTGATTCATTTTTCTTAGTGAGTTTAGGATCTCATCCTCTAACATGCATTAATCTTGAGTTATTTCAATAAATCATGCATGAAGAATTAGGTAAGTAAATCGTTACCAATTGCATCCAATGCAATTCGTAATCTCATTGGCATAACAAGTCCTTATCATCTCACATCTTATATGAATACCAATCTTTACCTACAAGTTTATTAGACCTTAAGTTATCTTAACAAACCCAATAACTCGTTTTAATTTGGACTTAAATGTTCAAAGATATTGCATAGCCCACGATTTGATTTTCTCAAGGAAGAACCGACCTTGAGTTATCTCAACAAGCCAACAACGACCAAGAGAGTTCTCTCCTCATAACATTAAAAGATAATTAACTTGATATTTAACTTGAAGGATTTTATGTGGTAGGTCACATTTTAGCATACATACTAGTCATCAATCACATTAATCTTATCATACATACTAACATTCATAAAATAAAAGCATACATCTCATGCATGACTCAAAGACCAATGAATGATAATGGATCTCCTTTAATAATCCCCTCGAGCCACAAGGGAGACTAGTGGGTCAAATACCTAAGTGAAAATTATCAGAAATTCTTTAGAATTATCTTCACTTCTTAACTTCTTCTCCTTACATCCATTCTAATATTCTATCATCTACTTTTATATTTATTTGAATAAAAAAGCTTGAGTTACATTTGAAGGGAGTAAGATGAAAGAAAAATATAATAGAATGATAGAGAAGGTAGGAAACCTAAGCCTTATTTAACCAAAAGTTGCAAATTTCATTCCTATAAACTAGGTCGACTCATCTACACCATTCACCCATGCTTTAATCACATTGATACATGACATACTCATGAAATATATTTTATTTAAAATTATAAATCTATGTTTTGGTAATCTTATAAAAATATTAAAATTTTTCTAAATTTTAATTTTAATATTTATTGGGCCTTAGGCCCACTTTGTGCCCATAGGATTTTGGGCCTTGAAAGCCCATAGGCTACCATGCCCAAGCCACCGGCTCGGCGCGCTTGCATGCTTTTGGTCTTATATCGGCCTCGGGCATAGCTTGTTCGCATGTGCTCGGCTTGCTAATGGCCACTAGCTTTGTGCGCTTGTGTGCACCTAACCTACTCGCTTAGTAAGAACTTGTATAGCGTTACTACCTGGAGCGTGCATGCGCTTGGAGCTACTACTTGGTGCATGCTTGCGCTCGACCCGTCGCCCGATACATGCAAGTAACTTGGCCCGTCGTGCGCCCCTCACCTTTAAATCCTAAAAAATCAATTTACGTAAATATATAGATATATATTATAACAAAATATCAGATTTATAATCGAAATAGATAATTCATGTTGTTAATCATAATTAATAAAGCATACAATTAAAGATTCAATAGAGGCTCGATACTAATTGAAAGGATCATACATCATATGGAGGTACATAACAAAACAAAAATTTTACCTCCATCTAAGGCTCCTTAGATTAAGCTATTGAATCAACTAATCATACATATATGAATTAAAGCATAAGTAAATGATTACCTCTTGTAACACGAAATTTAACATTTATAGAAAAGAAGTTATCCAAGTGTCCAGCCTCTATTGATAATCCATACAGACTTAAACACCCACAAAGAAAAGACACAAAATTCATAGAATGCTAGCTTCAATCCTTTTGTATAGTTAATTTTACTCTAGAAATCAAATTAGGGTTTTATTGGACAACTAAGGCTCTTCAAAGAAGGGATGCGACAACTTTGGCTTTTAAGGAGGGAAACTCTTTCTTTCTATTTTTCACTTTTTATCATGTATCACTCTCTCCTTGTTATCTTTGATTCTACCTCTCTCCTTTATTTATAAGGGGGTGGCAAGCAACATCTTTTAATAGGTTTAAGAGGTGTTGCTTATGTGGGTTTTGTTTAACCTTATTTATATAAACCCTAAGCCTTATTCAATACAACCCATATTTATCCTCCCACAAAAATATGTTGCAAGCTTTTAAATTAAGTTCATTGGCCCACACTATTTTGGCTCAATTAATTACTAATTAATTTGAACTATTCAAATAAATTAGGTCATATATTTTTAGGAGGCTTACATTAGGAAATAATTTTTCAAATTACCCTTAAACCTAAATTAGGAAACTAATTTCCTTTTTAGGCAACTTACTTCTAACTTTGGAACTAATTTTCAAATTAGGAAACTAATTTCTAAAATAGAAAAATTTTCATTTTAAGAAACTTTCATTTTAGGAAACTTTTAATTTTTTGAAATTTTTTTGTAAAATAGGAAACCTTTCAAAATTGAAAACTTTTTCCAATATCTTTGTTTGTCTTTCTTTTATGTGAGTGCTTAAACTATGCATGCGACTCAATAGGCTTCGGATATGTTAGCAATGTATTAAGAATAAAAGACACCTCTTTTATCTCTTGATACATAAATCAAGATTGGCCTATAACAAGGCGTCATGATTACCTAATTCTCTAAGAGGATTAATTAATCTATTATTACCTTTCACAAGCATGGTTATCATGCAATTCACTCTTTATGTCAATTTATCATAGTGTGATCTCGAACTTGATTATTAGTCCATTTAATCATGATCACATAAGTTTTCTTTAATTCTCAAATGTCTTAGCTCTTAGAATAAACCAATTATGCTCTATTTGTATACTCCTATCGTGGTCACAGATTTCTCAAGTAAATATTTATCGAAGTATAATGTGATAACTCTTTTAGCATACAAGAAATGACATGTCTTATTTTAGTCATCCACTTATCTCCATTAGATTCCTAGTACACTCAACGAATTGCCCACGTATAACCTTTTACTAGGTCTATCAAAATAATTTTCGGAGTATATAAATCCTCTAATGAGATAACCGTGATGACTTTAAGTTAAAGGACTAGTCGTACCCATCTTGTATAAGATTTTCATAGACTAAACCAAATGTGTTATCATAATGAGTCAATCTAGTGATATGTTCTCTAACATTAACCACCTAAGTGCTTGCTTTAGCACCACCATGTTAATAGGTGTGAGATTTCCTACTACTATTTTATAGCATAAACATTACACTCATAAGTTTTACCATATATAGTCAATGTCTATTCTTGACAATGTTACGACTTAGGATATTTAATAATATCATTTAAGTGCATTAATATTTGTCTCACATCTTTCGATCAATCATTAATGTAAATGCATATCATATAGACTTCTATCTAATTCTATTCAATTAATAAATATAAATAATAAGAACTAATAGAAAGACTTCTTTTATGATTGATAAAATAAATAATGTAATGTTACAATTACTCAAACCCTCCAATCAAGATTGGATTTTAGACACTTACATTAACACAAACACCTTTTATTCTTATGGTTGGTTAAAGTAAAATTCATTTTTCTTTTTTAGATATCCTATAAATTTGCACTTTGTTGATTTAGGCTCTAGCTTGTCTCCATCCAAACATGTGACATATGCTTCATAGCCTCAAATCTTAAGGAAAGATAAATTTGCTTTTTTTCCTTTTCATATCTCATATAGAGTCCGATCAATAAATTTTAATGAAATCTTATTTAAAAAAAAATATTATAGTAAGGAGTGCATATCCTCAAAATGAAATAGGAATATCATTTTGACTCATCATGTATAAAGCTATATCTAATAACGTCCTATTTCTCCCTTTGGATGCATTGTTCGTTTATGGTGTTCTAAGTGGATTCCATTGAAAGAAAATCTCATTCTCTTTTAAATGATCTAAAAATTCAATACTTAAGTATTTGCCTCCTTAATCAAATCGAAGTGCCTTAATACTTTATTGGTTTATTTCTCAACTTCAAATCTAAATTCTTTGAACTTTTTAAATGCTTCGATTTGTGTCTTATTAAATATACATAACCAAAAAGCAATCTATCATCGGTAAAAGTTATGAAATAATCATGTCCTTCTCTCGTTTGGATGGATATGGGCCACATACATCACTATGTATAAGGCCTAACAAATTAGAATTCCTTTCACTTTTTCCCATAAAAGGTAATTTTATCATTTTGCAAGTAGATAAGATTCACGAGATATTATAAGATTCAAAATCAAATGATTCTAGATATCTATTTTTATATAATTTGGATATGCAATTTTTGTTTTTATGACCAAGTTGAACATGCTACGGATAAGTTTTTTTAGATCATTTGTTCTCAAACTTTTGATATTTATGTTATAAATGGATATACCTATGTTCAAAGCATTTAAACCATTATTAGATTTAGCATTTTAATATAATCTTTATAAAAAGAACAACCTTTGTTCTTAAATAAAAATAAAAAATCATCTTGGTTTCAATAAAAAATAGAAATGATATTCCTAGTTATGCTAGGAATGCAATAATAGTTTCTAAGTGTAAGCACAAGCCCAAATGGCAGTGCTAACTCATAGGTGCCTATTGCTAATGTTACAACTCTTAAACCATTGCCGGGACACAAGTCAACCTCCCCGAAACAATCTTTCTTAACTCTTTTAATCTTTTCACATTTGTACAAATATGTGTGCTATATCCAAGTATCAAATACTCATGATGTGGGAATAAAGGTAGAAAAATTTACTTTATTAACATGAAATACCCGAGATGCTTTTAGAACTCTTCTTTTACATCTCTTTAAGGTAGTCCTTATCCTCTATCATATAGATTATTTTCTCATGCTGGAGGACATTCTTCTTATTCATTTTTTAATAAAGAAGTTTGTACCAATCAAGGCATTACTTTCGTTAATCATCAATCACATCGATGTAGTGTTAGTCATACTCGAAGAACAATCTTGATAAGATAGAAAAGCATACGAGTTGGTTAATTAAATTGCATTAATAAAACAAAGCATAAATTAAGAAGTAAAATCTATGTTCAGATCCTACTATTTTCTTCAAGATCTATAAATTTCAATATGGGACTCAAGAAAATGTTTTGATTTGTTTTCCTTTGTGGGTTAGAATCTCATCCTTTAACACACATTAACCTTGAGTTATCTCAACAAGTCATACATGAATAATTAGGCAAGTAACTCATTACCAATTACATTTAATATAATTCTTAATCCCATCGACATGATAACTCATTGGCATGACAATTCCTAGTCTTCTCACATCTCATATGAATACCAATTTATGTTTACAAATTTGTTAGACCTTGAGTTATCTCAACAAACCCAATAATTAGTTTCAAGTTAGACCCAAACATTTAGAGACATTGTATGGCATGTGATTTGATTCCCTCGAGGAAGAAGTGACATTGAGTTACCTCAATAAGGCCATAACAACCAAGAAAGTTCTCTCCTCATAACATTAAAGGACAAGTAACTTGATATTAATTTGAAAGATTTAACATGATGTGGTCTCATCAATTTAATCATTGCATGCATACTAGATATCAATCGTATTAATCCTATCATGCATACTATCAATCACACAATCATGTATATAAGAATTCAATAGCATACATGACTTAAAGATTAGTGAATAGTAATGGATTTTTATTAGTAGTCCCTTCGAGCCACAAGGAAACTAATTGGTCAAAAACCTAGGTGAAAAATTATTACAAATTATTCATAATCATATATATATATATATATATATATATTGCTTTTTCTCCTTATATCTATTCTATATCCTATCTTCTACTTTTATATTTGAAATATCGACTTACATTTGAAAGGAGTAAAATAAGAAGAGAAATACATCGAATAATAGAGAAGGCATGACATGTAAGTCCTATTTAACTAAAAATTTACAAGCATACATTCCTAAAACTCGATCAACTCATCCATACCATTTATCAATGTTTCAATCACATTGATACATGACATTCAAATAAAATAAATTTCATATTAATCATAATTATAGGTCTATGGTTTTAGTCTTTTGATAGGTCATTAAAATTTCTTAAATTTTTATTTTTAGACTTTTCGAGCCTTTGGCCTAAGGTTTTATGGGCCTCGAGGGCCTACGAGCTCGCATGCCCTAGGTGCTAGCTAGAAACTACCACTAGTTTGGTGCATATTGGCTAGGCGTTGTCCGCTTACTAGTACCTAACCCCGGCTTTGGCTCACTAGTTGGCAAGTGTCCAATACCGGCTTGGTGCCAATTAGCCTAGCGTGCTTGAGTCATCCGACCCGACCTACTCCTAATATGTGTTTAACCTATCGTTAGTGAGCATGTGAGAGCCAACATCCAATATTGCTCGCTCAAGCCACTCCTTTTTAGCCTAAAAATTAATTTTAAAACTTTATGACATACTAAAAACCCTAGATTTATAATTAGAAACAATAATTCATATAATTAATCATAATTAATATAACATATAATTAATGATTTAATAGAGACTCGATACCAATTGAAGGATTATGCATCCCGTAGAGGTACATAATAAAATAAAAAAAATTTCTCCATCTAAGGCTTCTAAGATCATGTTGTTGAATCAACTAATCATATATTAATATGAATATAAATATAAGTGAAAGATCACCTCTTATAGCGTAGAATTAATCTTTGTGAAAAAGAGTCATCGAAGTGTCCAGCCTCTACAAATAATTCACGTAGCTCAAACATCATGGAGGAAGCAATACAAAACTATTGAGTGCTATCTCTATCTTTTTCTAATTAGTTTATTTTTTTTGTAAATCAATTTAGGGGTTTATGCGACAATCCTAGAGAGAAGAAGATAGGTGGTGGGTTTGAGGAAGAGAAAAAAAATTCTCTTTTTCTTTTTTTTTTCTTATTTTGCTCGTGTGTTTGCTCTTGGTTACACTTAATGCCTCCTCTCTCTCCTTTATTTATATAAGGGGGCAAAGAATTCTCCTTATATATCAACGAGATGTTGCCAATGTAGGCTTTGTCTAACCTTATTCTTATAAACCTTGAGCTTTATCTAAAAATGCTCAAGTTTATTCTTTCATCAAAATATCTTACAAGCTTTTAAATTAAGCCTATTGGCCTAAAATCTTTTGATCCAATTAATTAGTAATTAACTTAGATCATCTAAATAAATTGAGTCATGTATTTTAGTAGAGCTCACGTTAGGAATCAAGTTTCCAAAATACCCTTAAATCTAAATTAGAAAACTAATTTTCTTTTTAGGTAACTAAATTTCAAATTTAGAACTAAGTTCTAAATTAGGAAATTGATTTCCAAAATAGAAAATTAATTTTCCATTGTAGGAAATTGACTTTCCAAAACATGAAACTTTTTTCAAAATCCTTACTTTTCTTTTATTATGTGGATATTTAAACTTATGTGTGTGACTCAATAGGCTCATAGATATATTGGCAATGTATCAACAATAAAAGACACCTATGTTATCTCTTGATATAAAAATTAAGATTGACATCTAGTAAGACATCATGACTATCCAATTCTCTAAAAAGATTAATTAATCCATAATTACTTTTCATGAGCATGATTATTATATAATTCAGTTCTCATGTCAATTTATCACAACATGATCTTGAACTTCGTTTATAGTCTATCCGACTATAATCACCTAAGTTTTTTTCGATTCTTAAATATTTTAACTCTAAAGTAAACCAACTATTGTAACGCCTCGCGCCTCGAAAGGGAGGTTGGAACGTTATGGCAGCATTGAACATCATGGAGTGCCGAGCATAGCTCCAGCATACGCGGCCACATCTTGTACTTGTCGAATGCCTATCGATGCCCTATGACATTATATCATGCGTGGGACATACAATATAAAACGAAAGACATTTAGCTTGAAAGCCTACTTAAAAATTCATTTTGTATCTAGTACTTTTCATTGAAGTAAAACTTGCATTGCACCTCGTAAATTTCATTGACACAAACCGTGTCTAGGCAGACCTAAATCGCCATAATTCATGACAACCTACCGTTCAAGTAACTTTGCGAGTGAAAACTAAGGGTCTACCTACATGAACCCATTATAAATGCTTTACGTAGGATACAAAAATATTAAAGGCAATGAAAAATAAAAAGACATGCTTTGGGTAAAATATTTTTATTTCATTCAAAATAAAATTTGTACATATGCTATGACATGTAAACATTTAAAAGCCTAGACAAAAGTACATCTTTCGATAAACTCCAAAAGGTCTAGCAAGTACCATCTTTGTGGTAGCCTACTCACAAGCATCGTTGCGATCACCTACACCACAAGATAAAAAGAATAAGCTAACGCTCAACAAGTGCAACCATGCATGAGTTTATTAAAGTATATTTTGGTGAAGAAATTCATTTTTCTCTTTCGGACATGCCTCGCTGAATATCCGATCCGACCCTCTTTTAAAACCTTTGACTAAAACTATGAAACTAGACAATGTCTAGCTTAGGATCAGCCTTTAGGTATACTCCGGATCATTCCGATGGGTGGCCTCTTTATGTTCATGCACATGACCTTTTTTTCTTGCTTAAAATGTGAACATGAAAATTGATGTCATGCCATACCATGAATACATATTTTCAATGCTTGAGTGGCAATATCGTTAATGATTTCAAGCTAATGTGATTATGCTAATAGCCTCTATGCATTAAGCCTATCCGGGATAAGTTATAATTCATCAAGCCAACATATCAAACAAGGCTAATTACACCTCAAGCTACTAGAATTCAGAATTTATTGGATCACAACATGGCAAGTAATGAATTCAATAGTTGGGCAAAATCAATAGCTAAGCCAAACAATTTTTCGCGTATACAATCAAATAAAACCAACATTTCATTCATCCATAAAAGCACATCAAGTTTAACCCATAATTGTCTATGGTTTACATGAAAATTCTAGGTTTAATAATTAGTGTTAAGTCCTCACATACATCAAATTTTAACGTTTTTTCATTCAACACACAAACATAGCAACAATCAATCTTAACATGTCAAAATTGCCTAAACCTAAGTCTTGTAGTGTAGTTGAATGGATTACACTTACTTGGTCTAGAGATATGAGATTGGAAAATGCTTCAATAGACCCTCCTTGCACTTGGTTCCGCCCTTAGCCAAAATTGACAACAACTCCCTAAATTACAAGCAGTTCCCACTTAAGCAACTCTCCCTTTTCTCTTGTAAAATTTTCAAATGACTAAAAGAATCAAGTCATGGTCTTGCTCTTGCTTTATATAGACCAACTATGCATTAGAAAATGCTTAAAAATTCTAGAGGATAACACCTCCTTGGCCAAGTCACCCATGCAAGGCATGGTGGTAACACCTAGATTCTCACTCACTCAAGAAAAAGGTAAGTCCCTCTCAATTGTTTAATCTATGCTATCAAGTCCTTTAATTCAAGCATAAATCATAATTAAGGTGTCTTTAAGTAATTTTCATAATAAAGAGACTCATATGTCACTATGTATTGCTTGACATAAAATTCGTCAATGAAAAACTCGATGTCACGATAATGGCAATTATGGTCGACGTAAACCGAAATGTCTAGACATAACATTTTTAGTCAACAAAAAATGGCTTGTTTTGATGAAAAGTGGCTTGTCCAAACTTAGTCATTTTTATAGCAATTTTTAAATGGCATACTAGCATGGCATTTGGTAGCAAAACATAAGTTAAAACATGAAACTCATTAATGAGGGCAGCAAGTCTTGACATTGCTATTTTGTCGATGAATAAAACTTGTCTTGATGCAGCAGCTTCGACAACAGAAACTAGCACGTCGAGACACTACCGTGTTCGATAACGAATCTAACATGTCTTGACATATAACAAAAATTTAAGTATCGACATCAAGTAAATTAATTAGGCATTAAGCTAAACACACACAAGCATGCATATGCTATGTTTCAACGGTCTTGGTCGTTACAGCTATGCTCTATTGGTATACTTCCATTGTAGTCACAAATTCCTTGATTAGTAATTTATCGAATTGCAATGTAGTAACTCCTTTAGCAGATGAGGAATGACATATCCTAACTTGATCATCCACCTATCTCCATTAGATTTTTAGTGCACCTAATAAATCACCCACATATGGCTCTTAACTAAGCCCATCGAAATGAAACGAGTGTCAAAGTACATAAATCCTCTAATGAGATAACCGTGATGACTTCAAGTCAAATGACCAGTTGTACTATCTCGTATAAGATTCCTATAAACCAAACCAAATAGGTTATTATGATGAGTCACGTCCAAGTGATATATTATTAACATTAATCACCTAAATGCTTGCTTTGGCATCACTATGCCAATAGGTGTTAGACCTCTTACTATTGTCTTATAGTAAGAACATACCACTCACAAGTCTTACCGCATATAGTCAATGTCCATTATTGACAATACTATGACTTGAGATATTTAATGATATCATTTAAGTGCATTAATGTTTACCTCACATCTTTTGATCAATTATTAGTGTAATGCATATCATAAGGACTTCTATTTAATTTTATCAAATTATAAATAATAAGCATTAATAGAAAGAATTTTTTTTTTATTAATATAGAAATATAATGTTATAATACATTAAACCATCCAAATAAGATTATATTTTGGACACCTATGATATAAAAGTTGTTTTCAGCTTTAACTCTTGTGTGTCCTAACTTATCAAACTTCAATATTTATTGTGATTTTGGAAAATATTGTTGTCCGCCATAGTCCAAAGTGGATAACATCTTCTTAGCAACCTATATAATGTTCAGCTAGTGTGTGTTTTCATCACTGTTCAAGTGTCAAATAAAATATTTGCGTGTTTTGTCACAATAGTAGAAGGTGTTTTATCACATTAGTAGAAAGTTGTGGAGTTCAGGGGCTGTTTCAGCCTCAGCTATTGTATGCTTTAGCAGACTTTTGTTTGTAACCTTCCAATTTTTGTTTTCCTTATTGCTTTTCTAATTTATTTATTTATTAACATTATACGAATTAATTAATTAGTATTAATAAATTTTGGGTGGAAAATGAGAATCCAAATTGATGTCAAAGAACATTTGCTTTGCCTGGTAAAATAAAAATAAAAAAAATAAAATAAAAGAACATTTGCTTTCAATTTATAAAATTACGTTATATTCTAGTTAAAACATATCCATATGATATGATTTGTGTTTTACAATTCAGTAGTGTTTAAGATGAAAAAAAAAAGGGTTTTCAGGAAATTAAAAGGGGAAAATACTCTGCCCAAAGGATGGGTGTATAATTATGGGGAGGCTCGATCTGTTGTCCTTTATCATCATTGTTCTGCAATCAGGTGATCTGCTGGAGCAAGTTGATGTGCAACAGCACATACTACCTTTACCTTAGAAGATGCTCAATGAGTTCCCTATAACATATACATATCAAGTCTGGAGAGCATGTGCTTGAATTTACGAGGTGTTTGTCTGATCTCTAAGTCCAACAGTTTAATATGTAAATTAAGTTTTTCAAGAGTTCCAATGAAAGCTATCTGATATGTATAGCATATATATGATCATTGCAAAATTGTAATGCTGCATGCTCTCTCTCTGTTTTTTTTTTTTTTTTGCCCTCTCTCTCTCTCTTTAGGATTCATTCATTGTAATTCTGTTAAGCGTACATGGTTGCCTGGTTGGCAAAGAGCTGGAAATATACTTGTATTTTAAGGAAGCAAAAAGAAATGGAAGTAAGAACCAAGTGAGACACTTAACAGAGTCGACAAGGGAGGAACAACTAAAAAGAAATCTAGGTGCATTTTTATAATGCCAATCTTATCTCTAAGCTTGTGTGGCTGCTCTTGGATCACCATTTAGAGTGATTAGGAATATATATATATTGAATTCAGTTTATGTAGATCAATCTAATTCAGTTTGTATCATTCGATATTAATTTTATTTTTGGATGATTTTAAGAGTATCTTCTTTGCATCAATTTGATATATTCAGAAAAATTTAATAAATATTTTCATGTATAATTCTAAAGTTTAAATCTAAAAAAATAAAAATAACTAAATATCTTTAATTAGTAGATCAATCTAATTCAATTTATGTATAGTTCAAGATTAATTTTATTTTTGGATGATTTTAAGAGTATCTTCTTTGCATCAAATTGATATATTCAGAAAAGTTTAATAAATATTTTCATGTATAATTCTAAAGTTTAAATCTAAAAAATTAAAATAATTAAATATCTTTAATTAGTAGATCAATCTAATTCAGTTTATCTATCGTTCGAGATTAATTTTATTTTTGGATGATTTTAAGAGTATCTTCTTTGCATCAATTTGATATATTTAGAAAAGTTTAATAAATATTTTCACGTATAATTCTAAAATTTAAATCTAAAAAATAAAAATAACTGAATATCTTTAATTAGTAGATCATATATATATATATATATATATAAAGAAGTGAGATATATAAAGAAAAGGAAAAAAGGCCGATGCGTATCATTTTCTTATGAAAAGCTAATTCTTGGCACATACGGAGAAGCAAAGCAAGTTTTTTTTTTTTTTGATATAACATAAATATAATTAATAGTTTAGGAAAGAGAGCAAAAAGGAGCATAATTAGAGAAAGATTCAACGCGGACTATTCAGTGCAAATTAATCTTGATATATAACAAGTGATATTTAAACGCCTTGAATAATAATAATAATAATAATAATGAAGTTTTTGGATATGTTCAATGAAAGTAGCATTTATTATTGCTAGTCAAAAGCAAGTGCTGTTCTTATAACAACAACATTAAGGACCGTTTGGGTACTAATTCAATGTAAGTAGCATTTTCGAAACCTTTAGGAAATTTCCAGCATAATATTAAAACTTTTCTACACCTTTTTCAAATTAAGATGTGACTTGTAAACACTAAAATGAACACCGTCATGACCATGATCAACTGGGCCTATATATCAAACGTCACAGATCCCCTCTGGGGTTCACAAAACGTGTTCGTACGAACAAGTTATAGGAATATATATATATATATATATATATAATGAAACAGGACCCATTAAAAATTGAAATGAAGAAAAAAGTATAATAATAAAAAAAAAAAAAGAAAGACATCATACTAAAAGAAGTTAGAAGAAACATCATCGTGATCAATGAAATCCCAAAATCCCATTGCAGAACCTTACACCGAAATCGATATATTAGAAATCCGACCTACCCAATATTCTAGTTTTATCTTTTCTTTGACATGATCTCGTTATGATTAGTATAAAGATTCCCACTTGGCAGATCTCTATTGGTTTTGTATCTTCCAAAAAGATTCGTGTCTTGACAAACTAAGGTATACTTTTTCAATGTACGTCTATGGTAAAGGTACTCCTTAATTTTAGTTACTTGAACTCTCAACTTATGAAGTTACTTTATGTACTACTGTAAGCATTGTTTCAACAGAGATTTGTTAGATTTTATATTATTTAACGAAAGTTAATTCTACTTTTTATATAATAATTAAATAAATAATTTTTTTTAAAAAAATATTTTATCTAAACATTTATTAAAAACACAATCATCGAACATTGTATGATTATATATTTTAATAAAATAATAGTTAAATGAGCATTAAAATGAATTTATAGATTTTTCTTTATCCCACATTATATATACATTGCGTTTAACCGTCCCCTTTGTTATGAAGAATCGTGGGATTTCACAGGTTGGTTATTTTTCAGTGAATAAATATTATTTTTTGTATATAAAAAGTCACAAGGAATTATTTCCATTGCTTAGTATCATTTTTAACTCCAAAACACTGATAGGAAAATATCAATATCTCATTGAGAGGTGGGTCAATTATCTCATGTTCAGACTAACAATTAATATGATTCTGGCACTATATATGGGCACAATGTGTTTACCGTGCATGTTGATCTTAATTAATCAAGTATAAAAAGCCACCTGCGGCAAATGTTGGGAGGCGGTTTCATGCAAATCCAGACACCGAAACATTTACTTTCACTTGTAGCCCGTAACCACGACATTAAGTGACAAAAACAACCCTTGACTAAACAGATGTTGACACGATGAGCTGTTGACGACTAAAGAAAACCCCATGTTAAGTGTAATCCAAAACTTAATTGAAAATACACAGTAGTAGCGCAGTGTTGAAAAGTGATACTACTTCAAAGCAATCCAGTTGTAAGCAGTCCTATAAATCGATCCCTTTGACCTGTCCTTTTCCTTCCCAAGTCCCAACTTCTAGGTTGCTTCCGAGATGTGCTGCTGCTCAGTTGGAATCCACTTTAGTTGCTCCTGGATCAGCAATTAGTTTCACTTACATGACATGACATGACATACTTTCTTAGGGTACCTAATGCACTAGTTTGTGACTTTTGTGTGAGAAGCTGGATTCGGTGAGGGAATCACATCACATCTATTGCATTACATACTAATGAAAGCAAACCCAAACCAATCAAAATGCAGTTTTTTTTTTTTTTTTTTTTGAAGAAGTGTAATTTAGTCATGTGTAATGGACATTAACTAGCTTAATTTTCCCTATTTAATATTGATATACTATCTCTATGATCTATAATAATATTGTATATCCGATTAGTCCCTAAAATTAATTAAATAATTTTATTAATTTTATTATGTATTAACTTATGTTATTTTATTTCATTTGGTATGAGTATAAACTCTACAATAAATGGATTGAATTAATAATGAGTTTCGTTCAACATAAGATTTCAACATTGCAATGATAGATATGAATTTTTTAATAAAGTTAGTATTCATGCTTTGTTTTTAGAATATAGTAAGAAAATTAGCTTGATTGATTCGAAACAGAATTTGTTAAAAGAAAATTTAACATTATTTATTTTAATTTTTATTAACAAGTTAAAGCAATTTAATTCAAATAGCTCATTTTTCTTGTGAAATAAAAATAAATAGGCATAGGAGCATGTATTTAATTTATAAGCAGACTAGACTTAAGTTTTTTTTCTAACAAACAAAATAGGCTCTCAAAAAGAAAATTCTTTTTCTCTTTCTCAAAATGGCAATTACATCTCCTTTATTGACACTTATAACGTCTCTTATCAAAATTTTGAGATTAACTCTGGGTATTTATTCTTTCATAATTTTTCTTCTTTATAAATCTCAAATCTCTCACCTGAGACTACTCCTTAAAATAATAATAATAATAATAATAAAATAAAAAATTCAATTTTATAGTAAGATTTGAGACAAGCAAGTTTGTGACCGACAAACTACTATATTTAAAGACTTGCGATTTTTTTTTTTCATTACTTAATTGTGGGAATATTTTATCATTATCTTTTTTTTCTTAAATTTTACTTTTTATTTTAATTTTAATGGCTTGCTTTTTTTTTTTTTGGTTAAATTGTGATAGCAAGAGGAAAAGAAAAGAAGGGATCAAATTAGGAGGGGCTGCTTTCGTATTGTTGAAGAGTAATATAAATATAAAACAATCATTCGGATCTTACTTAAAAACTTTAACTATTGGGTTGAGATAATTTTTTTATATGGTATCGAGTTTTATTAATCGACAGATCAAGAATTCAAATGTAGTATAAATATAATATCTTTTTGAGACTTCACATAATAACTTAAACTATTGAATTTAAATGGTTCTTTGACATCTAAAAGTTTAGAAAATTTTATTTAAGACAAAAAAAAAAAAAATTGCTTGAGTTGGTTTTGGATTTAGAAGAGATAGTTTGAATTTTTGGATTTTTAATTTGTAAATTGTTAATTGAGACTACTGATAATTAAAATTGGTATTCATAATTTTATTATATCATTTATTCATTAAAAATTATGCAAAAAAAAAAAAAAACTTAGTGATTTGCAGTTTAGAGGATTCGAATGTTATATTAACTTGGAACTCCTGTTTGTATCAATAAAGAATTCCATTGAGCTATAAACTTTACTGGAAATATGTGTCTTGAACAACGTTTATAGGTTGGAGAGTAAAAAACGTAAAATTTCAAACATCAAGAGATTAATATAAGTTAATCAAATATATATAGGTAGAAAACCAAACATATTGACTGGGAAAAAAAAAAAAAACACTAACATGCAAAGCATGGGTCAAACACTAGTTTATTAGTATAATAAGTACTGGATGATTGTTTAATGTGACCTCAAACATTTTCTATCCTGAGATCCCAACCTCACATCTGATACAACCTACATGTGGAGCATAGTTTTAGTAAATTAATGTCCTAATGACGACCCCAAAGAGCATGAATGCTCCAAGTAATCCGAACATTTACTCTGCGATAACTCACCACCGCTATTTCTTTCAATATGGCGATTAATCAGGGTACTAGACTAATTTACATATCTCTTCGTGTTGGACTTTGTGTCCACTTTTTAGTTTTTTCTTTTTTAATTTTTTTTAACGAAAGATTATGCGTGGATGGGTTTTTTGGGTTGCTGGATAGGCTGTTCTCTTGTTTTGTTTTATCATATCCGAATCACATGAAAAATATATAGGATATCAAATCTAAAATCTAATCAATACTCCACTCCCACAATGTCAAAACTAAAGAAACTGGAATAAAAAATTGATGCTCAAGTCAATTTATTAACATTCAAAAATATGAATATCAAATCTGTTATCTTGAAATGCATCAAGGTGATGACTATATATTCCTATTATAATTTTATCTATTTAATGCCATGGAACCCAAATTATACCCTGTTCTGTAATTTTTTTTTTTTTAATGCTTTAGCTAGGCGATAGATGCCAAAATAACCAATGTTTTCTAAACAAGTTTTAGAATAGGTTGGAGATGCAAATAGAGTCAATATCATAGTTTATGTAGCTAATATTAACCAAGTTCAGATTGGTCATGGGGCTCAACAAAACCAATCCTTTCAAAATGAAATTTACAATCACATTTGGATAGTACCAACATAAGATACACAAGTCACTGAAAAAAAAAAAAAAAAAAGCCCTTCATTTAGCAACGATTTAAATCATCGCCAAATGAAGAAAAACTATTGTTAATTAATTTTAATGTTGGTTTAGTGGTGGTCCGGAACCATCGCTAAAAAACTCCTCGCTAATTAATTAGCGACAGTTCAAGAATTCCATCACTAATTTAGCAATGATTTATCCATCGGTAAAAAATTAAAATTCCATCACGAAATGAGGGAAAAAGAAGTCGTCAAAATAGTTGAATTTAGCGATGGTTTTTAAAAACCATTGCTAAACGAGTGCAAAAAATCAAGTAGATTTAGCGACGGTTTGGAAAACCATCGCTAATTGTAACTTGTATTTAGTGACGATTATTGAAACCATCGCTAAAACCACCATTGTATTTAGCGATAATTTTGAGAAACAATTGCTAAATTTAACTTAGATTTAGCTATGGTTTTAAAAAATCATCGCTAAATCCTTTTTTTTTTAATGATATTTTTCAGTCAATTATTTTGTCGTTTACCCGTTGCTAATAAGTGATACAACTCGGTTTTATTTTCATATATCCAATCCAATCCAACAACTACAATAACATAATGAAATAGAATTATAGAAAATACAAATACTTTATAATATATCGAATCTAATCCAATTCAATATATATTCAAACATCGGATTATATTAAAGTGTAATAATATTTCGATAAATAAAAGCATAATAGTTATAAAAAAAAGATAGTGTGATAAAGGGGATACATGTCACATATCCGTATCTTCTTTCGAAGATTGATGGTCGATCAAAGGATTGGTGGGTGAATTATCTTTACGTATATTCAATAACATCTACCACATTATCGCATATTGCTCATGATTTTGCTGCTCCAACTGAATTGTAGCAGCTAAGAACGATGAAACAATACCCTTAAGGTCTTGGATCTCTTCTTCATGTCTAGCATTATTGGCCTTCATTTTTCTTTGATGTCGCTTAACATCGATATGGAATCGTGAAGTGGTTGAACTAGAAGATAAACTAACATTAGGGTAATAATGAGAGGCCTACTACCCGAGTCCATACATTCCCTTCCTTTTACAATCTCCTTTTCCAACGACCCTCTTATATATCTTATTCATGTTAATGTTTAGTGTTGAAGTACCCTCCATCTCCTAGCTAGCAACCTCCTCCTCATATATTTGATCAATGGTGTTCTACATAATTGCAAAAATTTTAATATTAAATAATAATCTTAATAAGTTATATAAAAGTAGCATATGTATAAAATAAGCTTATAAATTACTTATCTCAAGATTTTTTATATGCTGATCGATAAATACATATTTATCATCAATCTCTTTCTCGTGAGTAGTTAAGAACACCTTTTAAGTATCGGGGTTCACGACCCAACTCCTTAGCCTAAAACAAATATACTTAAATATATATTGATGTTGCAATTATTGCAACACACACACACACATATATATATGAATATGTATGTATGTATCTATATATGTGTGTGTGTGTGTGTGTGTGTGTGTGTGTAATAAGATTTACCATGCGTATAGCATGCTTCTTGTGTATAATCAAACCTCTTGTATGTCCAAATGGGCTAGCTCTAAGGCCATCCATCTAGCACATGTGATTTCGGAACTCCCGTTTAGATCGAGCCCAAGACTCGGCTTTGCCCATTCCTCGCTATCATGCATCGCATATCTCCTATAAGGTATACGTTGATTTAGGGTGTGTCTTCATATGGTAAAGAAATCAAAATACCGGTTCCATGCTAAACTCTGCCGTACTCTCCTAAAGCTTTGATCAAACTCGTGGTTTCATAAAAAGTGCTTATGCAAGAGATAAAAAAAATTATTAGTGTATTTAAATGAACATTAAGCAATTTAATTAAAATGGATTGTCACATAATTAATTAAGCTACATATTACCTTAATCTCTTCCCAATAAAATTCTTTAGTTTTCTTGGTAATCAACTCCCACGTGATTTCGAATAAGTCAACCTACTCTTGGAATATCGTAGAGTTCCAACGAGAGCACACATCGGATGGATGTAATCTATCAAACAAGATAATTAACTAGAAAGTGAATGTATTAATATAATAACACACCATCAAAATTATAATAAAAATGTGCATAATACATGCTCCTTGCCATTAATAACAGTAATAAAAATGCAAGAATTAGATGAAGAATCGATAGGTGTAGAAGATATACTAAAAAGGACGTTTGGTGACGGACTATGTGCAAATACTTGACGATCATTCTGTTGAGGCATAGGCTTCGATGATGATGAATGTATAGAAGCACGGGCACGTGGTCCGATGGAGCTAAGGCTAAGACATGTCAAACGATGATAGGTATGATACAAAAATTGTAAGAGGGAATGCACTAATGTTGAGAGGAGTGGCCATGCAACCCGGAATGAAAGCGGAACTACATCCATGATCCTTAACACCATCAATTGGTACCACGACCTTGACCATCCGATTTAGCTAAGTGTATGCGGGAATGTCTCCTACCACCGGACACAACTTATACCTTATTACATTATATAGTTAATTAAACACAATAATTATAAAACGTCTTTACTACTATAAACAAATTGAAATGCATTTAATATGCAATCAATAAATACTTTTATAATTAAATTAAAGCATACACTCATATATGTTACCTTAATAATTTTAATTAATTTTTTTTATTTTTTTATTTATGGAAAAATGAACAAATTAAACAAGGGGAGACAATCCAACCTTACCCCATAATAAGAAGGGCAAAGAAGTCTAAACCCTAAAATTATACAATACACCTAATCACTATCCCGATCATGATCATTATAATTTTCATCTAAGTCTTCATCTACCTCTATTTCGAATTCAATATTATCCTCTTCATTAATTTCATCCCCTTCTAAATTTATTAATGATTTAGTTGGATCAATCAAGAACTAATCCTCATCATTATCAACTTAGATGACATTGAGTTGGGCTTCCTTATTATCCTTCTAAAATAGTTTTCTATGTTTTTGGATCGTAATAGATAATTATGATATATCCCCCGTCGTCCTAGGTTTTACCTTATATATAGCCAACTAATCATGCTTGTTGCACTTCGAGGTAGGATATGTGACATAGTACACCCGGTCCACTTATGTGCTAAGATAAAAGGATCGGATCCGTTCAACCTCCTACGACTATATACCTTTAGTAGTTTATACTTATCATGAACCCTTATACCAACACCAAGTGAAGTACCACATCAATCATATTTGAATAATATGATTTTCTTGATTAGTAATGCAGGATACTCAAGTTTGAGTATATCAATCAACTTTTTTACTTACTTAACACCGTAATTAACTCTTTTTATACACACTCCACTACACATTGTTGTTCTATCTAAACCATAGTCTTTAATGTGAAACTCATACCCTTTCACTTGTGTCTCGTTCATAATGTATTCTATATATTATTTTCTATTTATAAGGGGCCTTTTACAAGATCTTTAATAAATTGGTCGGTGCTCGAGTTGGGTTATACATTACTTATATGTGAAGTTGAAATCCATTACTTACTACTAGTATAACATTTCATCATTGCATCTTACTAATAAAAAAATTTCAAAATTGATGATACTCACTTATTGATAGAACCATAATGCAAACCCATTTTCAAGTCAAGCATTAACCTCATGCTTCGGTATGTAGGGATTGCTTCGATGAAATAGGCTAACAAAATAGTTATTGAAGGAATAATAATTTTTAGATTTTTAATATCTTTGTTATATATCATTCATAATTAATGAAGTTGAGTATTAAAAATTTTGCTAATTTTATAGTCTTTTAAGTATTTTAACATATATTCATTATAAGATGTCACCTCATCATAGTTCAATAAAATATAGGCATAGGATGTAGGTTTTTTTCATCTATCAACCTATGTGATTTTGCTCGATCAAGAGGTTAAACTTTAGGTTTGAATACAGCAAACAACTTTTCAATATCATCATTTGATTCTCAAGTACACTCAAATTTATGTGGCTCTTTTTGATGCCTAGTATACATATAAGGCTCAAAGAAGTATGAACGAACGTTGATGCTTCCATTAAAGATGCATTATATATTGACCCTTTAACTTTCACTTTTTTCTTTACATTATTTTTTAGTTTCGAAGATACCCAAAGCATACATTATGTACCCGGGTTAGTTGATGAATATTTTTTTAAAAAATAATTAATTATTCAAAATCAATATCTTTACCTTTGAAATGGATACATCCATTGATATTACATCGATCTTGCTAATTTTGCCTCATATGTCAAATAGATTGAAAGATGTTCCATTTAGTTGAAGAAACTCGATGAAAATATACACTCATGTTTGCATAAAATTAAAGATATTTCTTTCTTGAGATACCTCATATTTTCAACCTAATGATAATAGAAGTTAATTCTTTGAAGAATAAGCTCAACTTGGTAAGTGCTTACCAAACATTTCTTGATAGTATGTCATAGAATGCAAAAAGTATTAATCTTTATATAAATATATGACGAGTCATGACTCTTCATGCTATGCAATCTAAGGTTGTTCATATCGATACACTTAGCCAAGTTTGACATATATCTATCGAGAAACCCGAGTTCTTTAAGTCATTCATGCAATTGTATTTTTAGTTATTTGTATAAGGTATAACATTCTTTAGGTTATTTTCTAGAGTCTTCAACTCTTTTTAATTCGATCATCGATAATAAAGTTTTAAGTCTTCTCTAGAGTTGGTATTGTCTTTAATTTTTCTTGACATACTCATAACTATATTAAACATAATATCGAAGACATTTATTCGAGTGTGCATTAAATCCAAATTATGCTGAATTAGATTGGAACTCAAATATGGAAGATCTTAGAATATACTCTATTTCTTTTAACAACAAACTCTAAATATACTATCATTACAGCTTTTAGAACTATCTTTCATGAATTTCATCAACTCGTAATTTTCTATGTCATGAAAAATATCTATTTTAGATAAGATAGAAGGAGCAATGTCTATGACAACTATAGTTCTTTTGAACGTATTCATGTTCCTCTTAAATGGATGAATTTTTAGCAAAAACTTATGGTGATTGTCAATCCATGAGGTCTTTTTCCCATTACGGAGATTGAAACATCAAAATTTTCTATATAATAAGGGCATGTTGTTTTCCCCACAATACTCCAACCGAACAACCTTAAATACATAAGGAAGTCATTGATTATCTACATAATCGGGCTCATATTTAAAAATTTTGCTTATAGGACACATAATAGGTGGTAAGCACATCAACTTCCTATAAATCAACTAACTTTTTAATTAAGGGCTATAAGTGCACGTTTAGGTTGATCTTTGGATTTTTTAGTCTTAGGAAAATTACGATTAAGAACACATATTCTTCCTTCATATAATTTAACGATGAAAAATTATAAGGCATTACAATTACTAGCCATGAAGAATATTATTATCTAGATGGACTAAAAAGCTAAAAATCATTAGTGTAGACTTCCAATCCGACATTTCTAATTTATGATACAAAAGAAAGATATGTTTGATCAAAATATCATCATGCAAAAGAGTCAAAGCAACGATGCATGATGTTTGCCTCAACTTCAAGTTTGGCGTATCATGTCATGTTACTAGCTATGGCATTTGACGTATATAACCTCTCAGTAATCGCAGAGTTAATGGTATATTTTTTTATAGGACATAAGTTTTTCTAATTGATCCCCACCTAAGACTTCGATATTGAGGATGGTTAAAGATTTTATAAGTAATTCTCTCACTTTCTTCACCCCAATAAATCATGCATCCATTTATACGATTGTGGATGCATTGAACTAGAAAAATTATTAGTTTCATCAACTTTTTTGTACTCGTAAAAGTCTTTTAGCATACAATTATTGACACGATTTAGCTCTTTCATAAGCTAATAAAAGTCATCATAACACCTCTTTGAAAAATGGAGTTTAGACTTTAAGTATAACAAATTAACCATGATGGATAACCGTATGTGGTTTTATAAATCGGGTTAGATATCTCTATTCAATGCATTCAACAAATCATAAAATGTCTTGATAATAGGATTTAAGACGTCATCGGTGTTAGACAAAATAAATAATGAACCAACTACATCCATCATCATTGTATGATATGGATTGGCTAGAGGTTTATCAAATATTTATTCAGCTTTAACAAAATTTCTTGAGTTATCACCGTAAACCACCAACTCACCTTCTCCACGATGTCTCGGCACATAATACTCGAGCATAAAGCCATATTTTATCAAATGGTACTTAACTCTATCACGATCTTCATAACTACACCACTTTTTGCAATTACGGGGACATCTTATCTTAGTTCTGTCTATGCATTCAAGATGACTAACAACAAAAATAACAAATTCAATTACCCCATCAATGAAACGAGTGATTTAAATGATAATTGGTAAATCTATAGTCGATCAATGAACAATTCGAATTCATAATTAGTTTTGTTTTGTATGCATATTCGAGCAAAAAAAATAACAACCAGTTATTATTATTTAAAAATTATGTATTAGACATCATACAAATATTCGTTATAACTAATTAAAATTTTAACAAAATTTCGGTAGGGTTTTTCCTATAAACTAGGCATTTCCCAATTAACAAATATTTAAGATCAACAAAATACATAAAAATACGTAACATAGTCCATCAACGTAAATTGCATACACAAACTAAGATAAAACTATTCCTATCCTTCCATCTCCATCATGGAGCATTGACATTGACTTTATATCTTCTCAATTATTACCCTAGCAATATCATATTCTTGAGGTGTCGTCTTAATTTTGATGACCAAACACTTCAAATTTTTTCATATTTCAAGTATAACTACATAAATACTTTAATAAGAAACTTGATAGAAGATAATATAATAAATGATTTCATACAAGTATGAACTATAAATTTTTTTACCATACAATTAATTTTTTTAACACTAAAATAACATCATTAACGCTAAACTAATTAAATTAACATCCGATTAACTATTTTAACACCTAATTAACCTATTTAACACATAATAAATTTATTTTACACATAAATAAATTACACTAGCACCTAATTACATTTTTTCAACACTCACTTAATTTAATTAATACCTTATTATATTAACTTAACACCTAATGTAATATTTCAACACCTAATTCACTTATTTAACACCTAATAAAATTATTTTACACCTAAATAAATTAACTTAACACCTAATTAATTTTTTTTAACAATTACTTACTTTAATTAACACCTAGTGAAATATTTTAACACCCGATTAACTTATTTAACACCTAAATAAATTATTTTAGCACCTAATTAAATTATTTTAACAATTAATTAATTTAATTAGCACATAATTAACTTATTATAACACCTAAATAACATAATTAATACCTAATAAAATTATTTTTCATCTAAATAAATTACCTTAACACCTAATATAATTATTTAGCAACTAATAAATTATCCCTAACTAGAAAATAAATTAAACTAACTAATAATTAACAAACAAATAATTAGGTACATATGTATCAAAAATAATATATATACATCTAATAAAAAAAAAACCTAGAACTCACCTTAGGAGAGTTGGGAAGCCCACAAATGAAAGAGTGAAGGGAGGAGTTGTTGTTAATAATGGATCCATGAAAGAGCGAGAGGGATGGGAGGAGAAGAAGGAAATGAGAGAAAGAAGAAGAAAATAGAGGAGGAAAAGGGAGAGGATGGAGGAGAAGAAGAAGAAAGGAAAAGAGAATGAGAGTTTGGAGGAGCTCACGGCATCTATGGAGGTTTTTTTAGGGTGGTGGTGCCGACTAAAGAGAAGAAGAGAGACAAGAAGAAGAAAAAATAGGGAAAAGGTGGCAAAAACTAATTTAGGAAGTATTTATGGACAATTCGTATTCTATTATGAAACAAGTCGTTAAATGCCTTATTTTTTTTTAAAAAAATTAGTTTTCCCTCCAGGTTGAAATAAAGATGTTTTTAACAATGACTTGTAAAATCCTGAAAAAGCAATGTATTTAGTGACGGTTTGGTCGGACAATCGCTAAATTCCACCAAAAATGGGTTTTTTTAGCAATACTTTCATGAACAATCACTAAAAATCCATTTATTTGGGTCAAATTAGCGATAGTCTAACTAGATCGTCACTAATTCAAGGTTTTTAATGATGGTTTATCAAAACGTCACTAAAAACCAAATTAAAATGGATGAATTTGCAATGGTCTCGCTCTAGACCATTGTAAATTCTTATTTTTCATGATAGTTTTCCAAACTAAAACCACCCAAATTCTTAGGTTTTTAGCAATGATTTTCAAAATTGTTGCTAACCACCCAAGAATTTGCATGTTTTTTTGTGATAGTTTTGGAAACCCTGGTGAAATTTTGGGTTTTTAGAGATGGTTTTCAAAACCATTGCTAAAAACCCAAAATTTTAACGAAATTCATGATGATCTACTTAAACCATCGCAAATTCTTGGTTTTTAGTTTCATTTCACATAAAAGCTTGTTAAATGGCCGCTTGGATGACTTTCACACTAAAACCTTCCACTTCATGCTTCTTTTTCTTCCTCTTTCTTTGCCCCTTTGCCTTTGCCTTACTTAAATTATCCATTTCACCATTGCCTTTCATTATGCATATCTAAAAACAAACCGTGAATATATCTTCATATATCGCTTTGACGGACAATAAATTATGAATATCAACCTCTTCAAATATAATTCTCACACAAACATCAATATTAATAAATCTTGGCATCACGAGTAGACCAAGTGCATCCATACTAACTAGTTTCTTGGTCCTTTTTTTTTTTTTTTAAAAAAAAATCTTGTCTAAGCTTTTGAAACTCCATTTTGATTAATAGGCTTATCATAAAAATATATAGATATATTATTCGCAATTCATTATAATAATAAGATCCGAAGAGTTTTGAGGTTTCGGTGCCGATTGTACCATTACATGTGGTTTATTTGCAACAAATGTTTCATGTGAAGGTTCAACTTATCTCAACTTGTATAACTCCATCCATTGTATTAGCTCTTTGATATGAAGATCTAGCATGTACAAGTCCATTTCTAGCAACTCTTTATCTCTTTTTTCAACTCTTTGGAAAGACAATTTGGTGCATCTTTTGATTTATGAACCTTTCAACCACCATAGTTTAAGCATTTATATTGTTTGCACACACTCTTTAAATTGATCATTTTTGTGGTTCATCTAGTCCTTTTTTTTTTCCCTTCTTATGTCTTCTAACTACTTTCTTAATTTTCCATAGAGTAATTTCAGTATAACAAATTTGAGGGCATTGCTCCTCGGTTCCTACTATATAGATCATTGGTCGATAAGCCTTGAACTACCTTTTCTTTGAGTAAAAAACATTAATACATTCTTTAGGATTTCCATCATAATCATATATTGTTGAAATTGCATGCTCACATAGAATTCTTAAGAATTACCATCTCTTGCAAACATATGTACTCCTACTCAAATTCACTATAATTTTTTTTCTTTTACCCTAAATGCACTTGGTATACTCCCTTCTCAACATAAATTGGTTACAATCTGTACCAAAGTCTTCAATTTTTCAATATTCTTCAAGATCTTTAAGCGGACTTTAATTAGATAAACTTCAATGCCTTATCTTTTTATATAGTATTTATCCCTCGGTTTAGTCCTACTTTCATCTAACATATGAATAATATGCTTCTTTCTAGCTTCAAGTATGTACGAATTAAAGTTGTCACATATATTATTGAATCCTAAATCTTTCTTGCTTATGCCACCCAATGTGTATCTACACCATGAATTAGGATCAATGTTTTGTAGACAAGCTTGTGCATCTTTATATTTCTTTTTTTATGTCGTCTATTATCTAATTGTGTTCTTTATTTGTATAAGTTATGGTTGTCTTGCATTGGAAATCTTAGAGATTTTTTCTTTGTGGCTTTTGTCTCTGAAATTAGTATAATGATACATCACAAAATATTAATAATTCATAATTAATTGATATGAAAAAATAATTGAGTTATATATATATATATATATATATGATTACCTAGTTATGTTATTCTAGAAGACCATTAACTATGAATAAATGCTAACCAATCAAACCCAACTTGCTTTCTTATCTTGTTAGATGGCAACCGTTACAATTGGATAGAAATTATATATTATTTACATCTTTGCCTACTATACTAATTAGAATCTAACCACCATAAGTGGTTTTAAGGAAAAACGCATAAACTACAATTAGACGTTAATAAGAAGCTAGTCTTTCCATTTATCCAAAAAAGCTAACAAAAATCCTCTCAAACATTCTATTAATTTTAAAGTAGCTTCTGCCATTATTGTCTTTAATTGTTAGTGCATAGTCCCATAGTTTAGAAAATTATTTCTTATGATCTCCGCATACTTCTTTTAGAGCTAACCTTCTTGCTCTATAAGCAATAGCCTTTGATATTTCTATATTAAAATTCATATTCACATTAGCCACGAATACACCTAATTTCTAGTATTATTCATCTTTAAAATGCTCCATGTAAGTCTCTCCTAACCACTTTCTTCCAATAATCCTATTTTTAAAATGGTAACAAAAGTTATGTTTTTTTTTTCTTTTTTTTTTTTTTTCTAAAGGTCTTCATCTAAAATGTTTCCTCGCTTGCTAGTTCACTAACATGAATTTTTCAATCACACTTTAACTTACACTCAATAGTACCCTTATCAAATCATCCTTCATATACCTAAAAATGCTATCTAATTTAATGAAAAATATTTTTAAAACATCTTTAAACAAATCGCTATTAGCAAATCTTAATCCTATATTAAAGAAAGGATTGACTATATCTTTTTTAGTGTCAAATTCTTCAAATCTTTTTCTCTTAGCACCATTAATCTCATCTTCAAATTCTATTAGGAACCTTGATTGATCCCTTTTCCCAACATCAAACACAATATTGTCATCATCTACTTTATTCAAAGCCTTTCTAACAAGAAGCTTATGAATTCTAGTTTTCTTGGAAGCAATATCCTTAGTAGAATTAACTTGCACCATCGAAATGTCAAATAAATCCTCACATCAGAGGACTCATAAGTGAATATCTCAATCTCAACCTCCTTGAGGATAATAATCTTCATTTCTTTCATTTTCATAATGAACATCATTAGCAACTTTTTTTCTTCATTTTAGCCATTATCCTTCACATTAGCATTTTTATTAACTATAGTTCCTTTAACTTCAAATCCATCATAATAATCATCTACATAATCATTAGCATTGTAAGTCCAATTCATGATTATAAACAATCCCAAACTTCATTATTTGTAATATTTTTACCTATATTGTGACTATGACTAGTAGGTAAACTATTAACAACAAAGCTAACACCATCACCAAGAGCACCATAACCTTCATTTGTTAGTGTAATTGGTCAAAATTGTTTTCTTCAACAAATTCATCCTCTTTTGGTTCAAAACTAGGTCTATTTGAATTCGACTCAACACAAATGTCCATACTAATTTACCTATAGCTAGCCCTTGCACATCTAAACCATTTCTGTTACTTGGTTGTAATTTCTTAGCAAAACCAAACAAGAAATTCCAAGCCTAGCATAATAGCATCTCTAAAAAGCAAAAACCCAGTACTTTTCTTACATTCAGATTCAATATGAAAGAAGCTAACTAAATCAGGATATATTCTACTAATAGTACTAACATCTTCACTGACATAATACCTAACCCCATTTTCCTTAATAATCCCTAAAATGGACTTCATATTTTGGTCTCCATGTGTTTACCATACTATAGTCACAATATGCTAATTATTTTCCATGTTTAAGGTTAAGACAACACATGTAAAACCAATGCATGTGGGGGAAAAAAAAACAACGATAATGATTAAACCTTAAATTTATAAAGCATGAAACAAAAATTATTCAACAAGCCTCAAACTTTAACTAATAGAAATTTCGCTAACGCAACAGAGATTTACTATGCTAATGAAGAGAGTTAATTGTGATATTAAGTTTAAATCATGGTTTTACCTTAGTCCTGTAAGTGTTCTTCACACAACAATGATTTTCAATCTTACATTTAAGAGAAGAGAAGAAAACAATTCTTCAACTAGTTTAAAGAATGATTTACGAAGATTCTTTGGTTTGTATGAAGGAGAATCTAATTTTGAGTTTAGGTTTTCAGTTCCAAAATAACAATTATGACATAATTAAGACAGTTGGTGGAGTTTAAGAGGGAAATTAATCCACACATGTGGTAGGCTGGACACACCTACGCTTGTGTTTGATACTTTTTTTTCTTTTTTTCTTTTTCGTTTTTTTTTTAAGAATATGGTTTGCACATATTGAGCTGAGAGATGTATTTTCAGTAAATAAAAATAAAAATAATTATCTACAAATTAAATGACTTTTTTTTATAGTTTAATCAGAAAAATTAATCAGAAGATAAAATGAAAACTTGCTTAAAATACAAATATATAATCAACTTATTTTAAAATATAAAGATAAAATGGATAGTAATCTCATTATAAAATGACAGACCGGATATTTTTTCTAAAAATTAATCTCTATATTAGATGAACTTGTGGACACCATTACTTGATCATTGTCTCTCTCATATATAGAGGCCAAGGCCGCCGAAGAACCCGTCATCGACTACTCCTTTCACATTCTTTATTTTGCATTAGAATCTAATCTAGCTATCTCAATTGCAAATCTCAAGCTTTTTCGTTCTTATATAGATACGTGGATATTCATGGAACCCCACGTCGATGATTTAAATTAAGAAACATAATAATGTGTTTTTCTTGTTTCTATTGTTTTTATTTCGTCCCTCTCAAATGTTGTTTATTCTCTAGGTTTGTTAGTTGAAATCTACAACACAATCTTGACAAGTATTTTAACCCTTACATCTTGACATGCTAATGTAACAAACAAACTAGCATATTATAGATATGCATCTTCAACATGCATGCATTTTGTGTGATATATATAAGCCATCGGTTAAGTAACAAATTAAGAAAGTTAATTAATGGCATATGTTCGTTAATGAGAATATGTTGTTGTTCATTGACAATGTTTATGGATAAACACACGCAATTTCCTGCTATGTTGATTTCAGCGACACTGGATAATCCCATATCTCCATGTGACACTATGACACTCCTTTTTCAACATATTTAGCAAAAACTTGTCTCAATTTGCAAAGACACAAGTAAGACTTGCAAAACTAGATCAGTTTACATCATAATTAGAACCCGTGTAACAACGATACTTAAGAATCTAATGATGTTATAAATTCTGTTGCTTGATATTAGTGCGGCTGCGTGTAGGCCCATAAGATCTTCTCAAACCTTCTTTTTTGTCCCAACTTTGTTCCCAAATCAGAATCTTAATCTTGTGTAAATTGGTATCTTTGTCAGATCATCAGAGCTCAACTACTCTTAGATCTCTTGAAATATTTGCATGCTGTAGATCATATGTATGTATTTTCTTCATGGTGCATGATTTTGGTTTTAGCATGGAATTTAAAGTCTTAAGCTCCTTCATCTAGGATTTGATTGGTGGGGACTTGTAGAAATGTTAACACAACCACTATCATTATAACAACAAGGCCGAGGCATTGTTAATTTTGAGCCATTAAAAATAAATAAATAAATTTAACACCCACCCCCCGTCAACCACCATATTCGGTGTGGATCTTATAGGAAGATTGAGTTAACGGAAGCTTTGACAAGATGACAGAAATGAACAGTTGTCATTGGAGATAAAAATGTCGTGTGTAAAAAGGGTGAGATTTTTGATATTGCTTGCATTACAGAATCAATTATTGATGTTTTGCTCTTTTTTTATTCTAAAGAACCAGGCAAGTTGTGGGGACCATTTCTATGTCGAAGCTTGAAAGACTTCCCTATATATATGAGGGTTACTGACAAAGTTTTCATTCAACCATTCTATTCCTTTTCAGCTCCTCTCTCTCTCTCTCTCTCTCTCTCTACTTCCACACCTAACAGCTTTCTTAATTTGAGAGTAGAGGCCTTAGCCCTTACTATCTTGTGCAAGAAGAGCTTGTTACGTGCAAGAAATCTAATTATGGCCGTAGAGATTGAGCAACCCTTTGTTGGACTATCAAAAGTTGCAGTTTCCGAGACTCATGGAGAGGACTCTCCATACTTCGCAGGCTGGAAGGCATATGATGAAGATCCTTACGATGAATCATCTAACCCATCAGGAGTCATACAGATGGGACTGGCAGAAAATCAAGTAAGTCCCTGCAGGACGATATATGTCAAGCATTGACTAAAGATTTTATATTTTAAACCTTTCCAAAAGTTTCTCACTTAAGCTAATGCACTTGTTGTTCTTTCTTGATCAGGTTTCATTTGATCTGTTAGAAGAGTACTTGGAACAGCATTCAGAAGCATCTAGCTGGGGAAAAGGAGCCCCTGGCTTTAGAGAAAATGCCTTGTTTCAAGATTATCATGGACTCAAATCTTTTCGACAGGTAATTATTATTATTTTTTTCCCTTAAACCACAATAACTTGCCTCTTTGTATTCCAAGACAAACGTACAGTAGAAAGAAAATCCTGACTTGTCAACTGCATTTGTAAGCAGGCAATGGCAAGTTTCATGGATCAAATCAGAGGTGGAAGAGCGAATTTTAACCCTGATAGGGTAGTCCTGACAGCAGGAGCAACTGCTGCTAACGAGTTGTTAACCTTCATTCTAGCCGATCCTGGTGATGCTTTGCTAGTTCCAACTCCGTACTATCCAGGGTAAGAACTGGTCCTCAATGAACTTCTCTTGAAACTACCTTATTTCATGCGTATTAGTCTTTGATCACCAATTGTTCTTGATTCCAGATTTGACAGAGATTTAAGGTGGAGGACTGGTGTAAAAATTGTACCAGTGCATTGTGATAGCTCGAACAATTTCCAGGTCACCACTCAAGCCTTGGAAGCTGCATATAAGGGCGCAGTAGCCATGAACATCAAAGTAAGAGGGGTACTTATAACAAATCCTTCAAATCCACTTGGTGCCACAATCCAGCGCTCTGTCCTCGAAGATATTCTTGATTTTGCCATCCGCAAGAACATTCATCTTGTGTCCGACGAAATCTACTCAGGATCCACCTTCTCTTCATCTGAATTCATAAGCATCGCTGAAGTTCTTCAAGCTCGTGAATATAAAGATTCAGAAAGAGTTCACATTGTTTACAGTCTTTCTAAAGATCTTGGTCTTCCAGGTTTTAGAGTTGGAACTATATACTCATTTAATGACAAAGTTGTTACCACTGCGCGAAGGATGTCTAGCTTCACCTTGATTTCTTCACAAACACAACATCTCCTGGCTTCCATGTTGTCTGACAAGAAATTCACAGAGAATTACATTAAGACAAATAGGGAGAGACTAAGGAAGAGATATGAAATGATAATTCAAGGATTGAGAAATGCCGGGATAGAGTGTTTGAAAGGTAATGCTGGGTTGTTTTGCTGGATGAATTTAAGTCCATTGTTGGAGACACCTACAAGAGAAGGTGAATTGGCTCTTTGGAAGTCTATCCTTCATGAAGTGAAGCTAAATATATCTCCAGGTTCTTCTTGCCATTGCTCTGAACCAGGATGGTTTAGGGTATGTTTCGCTAACATGAGCGAGCAGACACTAGAAATTGCACTTAAGAGAATACATAATTTCATGGATAAAATAAAAACGCCAAGCAATTGAATTTCCTCTACAGTAGAAGTCTCCTTTTTTTTTTTTTTTTGTTTCAATGGCTCCAGCCATTTTGATTCTTTTAGATGACAAAGTCCTCTTCGCAGAATTGGGTTTGTCTCATTCTATTGTAAATCAGACTGCAATCACATATGTATTCTTGTTTTCTTGCTTTGCTAAGCAAGTTCTGTACAATTACAAATTCCATTTGTATAATTGTAATACTACTGCAAGATGTTTTCACCCAAAAGTTCCTTTTATTATGTCTTTGACTTGGTCACTATTTTATTCAAGCAAGCAATGCACTTTTTTTTCCTAATAAATAAGAGCTTAAAACTCGATTTTTTTTTAAAAAAACGAGTTATTCCACCTATTCCACAAATAATGATAATTTTGGAAGATACTTATCATTGTTATTTCTGATAATAAAAATATTTTACGTATTAATATGAACAACAGAAGTAAAGTATAGACTTGGCAGAAAACCTTCTGTGTGTCTGTTTACCAGCCATGACTAATTTACTGATTTTATACTCTGTCTAATAATTTCTTTACAACTCATTCTATCTTATATTTCACTTTCTAACTTCACAATCTCGCGGGGATGGGGGAGGCAGGCCTTGACTATTGTTGATCTTACTGCATCCCACAAACTGAGTCGCTGCAGTTCTTTGATCAATTGCGTAACAAACAATCATGTTTAGAGTGTTGATATTATTAATAGCAGCTAATAAATTAACAAATGTGGGTTTGAAAGATTATGATAGTTAAGCGGCTGCTTGGGATCAAAACCATAACTGTGTGTGTGTGTATATATATACACCTCATGGCTAGGTTGGAAAGTTGACTCAAATCGAGCTTTTGACATTTGATATATAGTATATGCCTATATTTGCTTTCTATTAACCGGCTTAAACAATATATTGTACTCATTCTGTCATGATTAGACCATGCTCATTAACACTTGGCTTGATTAAGATGTACTAATTAATAATTACATAAGATATGCATGGCCTGATTAAGATGTAATTATTAGATAAGATTTGGTGTGCAATAATTCTCATGTAATCCTCGCTCAATACCAAACGAATGGTCCACCACCGGATATCATTCCAAATCAAAATCAACCACTGATTAGCTATAGAGCTGCAATGACCATACAATATTACATTATTTATAACATGATGATCATAAGATTAGTTATTTCATCGATCATATCATTGTATGTTGGGTGCTTCGTATGATAACTATATATTTTACGTCAACTTTCTAAGCTATAGCAAGGTTTGCTATATTATGGTGCTAAGGATCAAGAAATCTGAATCTATACATATATATCAAGCAATTATTATGACCTAAAATCTTAAACTATTATTATTAAATGAATTTAGTATCCTTCGAGTGAAAATATTTTAAACTTAAAACTCATATAGAATCACTATTATTATTTATTTAATTTTTAATAGATTAACAATATAAAATTGATGAGATTTGGATCCATCAACCATTTGGTACTTAAAATTTTAACACCATATCGGATAATCATTTCAATAAAAAAGTTTAGCGTATCATATAAAATTTTAAGAATTGTTTTATATTAACTCTTTAACAATGTGTATAGAATTGCATAATTACTTGGTTAGATTAACTCGCCTTTGGTTGCCTAGTGGTAAAGCTGGGAGTTTCCTCGGTTGACCATCATGAGTTTGACTTCCAATTTTGCTAATGTAATTATACTATGATTCAACCGGTCTATAGGTTGTGAGTTGCTTCGCTAAACTCACAAGTTTTTATAGCTCGTGATAGTGATAAGGATAAGACTCCCTAATCTCATACTATTATCGATATGCAATCTCTTACCGTCTCTTATTGCTATTGATATACTACTTACCGATATACAATATTTTGCGGTCTCCTATTGCTACCGATATAGTTAGCTCTTATCTTTAGCTAATAAATACTTCATGCTTATCATACTCTTATACATGTATATAAGTAACCACTCGTAACTCACATTACATAATAGAGAATCGGTAACTTTTCATGGTATTAGATGATATAAGTGACTTAACAATCCATTGTTCTATTTCTTTCTCTCTTTTTTTCATGTTAAGACTTAATAGTCTTTTTCTTTTTCCTCCGTTTTTTTTTTCTATCCAAGCATGTTTGCTACACCATAGGACAAGAATCTTGCCATAGTTTCTTCCTTTTCCATGGATTCTCTATCTCTTCCTAACTTTAGCACATATTTTTTTAACCGAAACTCATTCCCTCTAACTTTATTCTATGGAAAACACGGTTTCAACCTCTTCTTTATTGCCATAGTTTGCTGCACCATGTTGATGGCTCCTAAACATCTCCCATTCCTACCATCAATGACAATGAACCTAATTCAGCTTTTTGATTTGAGAACGTAATGATCAATTAGTTCAAATTTAAATTATTGGATCCTTAATAGAGGTTGTTTTTCCTCTTGTTATTGGTGCCTCAACAAAAAAGATACTAAAATTAATGTTCCTTCGCGTAAAGAATAATGCTTATTTCATACTTATTCTCTTAGTAAAATTCATAAACTAACTTTTCCTTTATCTGATTATGCAAAAACAACATTAGAATTAGTTAGTTCTAATCTTTAGGGTCCTTCGTTGTCCCTTCAATTGATAGTTATTCATAATATGTTCTTTTTATGATTATCATAGAAAATATTACTAGTTATTTTTTCTTTAATATAAATTAGAATTTCTTAGTTGTTTTATTAAATTTATGCATGTTTTTTTTTTTTTTTTTGCCAAACCCATTAAATAGCTTCAGTTTAATTAGGGAGGAGAGTCCCAAGCCTTAACCAAATACCTTATTGAAAATGGCATTTCTAAAAGAAGTGTCCGCCCAAGACACCTAAAAAAAATGGTTGTGCTAAATGAAAATACCGTCATATTGTAGAAACGAGCTTAGCACTCCTTAATCATGCATATGTTCCATTAACCTTTTGGACCTATGCTTTTGGTGTTGCCATTTATACCATTAGCCACCTTCTTACCCCAACCTTACATAATAAATCTCATTATTTTACTCTTTTTGTTACCACTCCTCCCTATGATCAACTCGGAATTTTTTGGGTGTTTATGTTACCCATGGTTATGTCCATATTCTCTTTATAAACTAGTACCTTATTATTTTTCTTGTGTGTTTTTAGGATATAGTAAAATTTACAAGAATTATTTATTTTATGAATTGCCCACCAAAAAAATGCATGTTTCATGCCATGTCTTATTTGATGAACGGGTATTTCCTTTTGCTTCATCAAGTTAGACTTTGCCGATGCTCTATCCTCGTATAAGTCGGTATTCCTTTGCCACCGTTACACCTAAATATTCCACTACCATGCCTAACCCTACCACTCGTACCACCCAAATATTCCACTATCGAACCAAATATTTTCCAATAGACTTATATCCTTACCCCTACCATAAAATCTAGTTCCAGTCGTAGCACCACAATAGGACATATATCAATACTTGTCTCATCCACCAGCCACGCACCAACAGACCCTTACACCATACACTAGAAATGCTACTAACCTATATCTAACCACCCATGCCATAAACCTTGCCAACTCTAGCTTTTGATCCTCAAATATCCTTTAATTTGAACCTTAATCGTTATCCATTATCACAAACCGATCTAGCTCTAGCTCATAATCCATCCATTGTTCCAAAACTAGCTCCGACATCCATTTATGGGATGATCAAATGTACTAGAACTGGCGAGTCTTAAGCCTCACACCTTCACCACCGTCGTTCACTCCACTAAACCTCAAACTTATACACAAGCTCAACCTCACTCTCATTGGAAGATAACCATGGCCGCCGTAGTCCAAGCTTTATTGAATAACCATGTCCGGGAACTTATTCCTCACTAACCTTCATACAATGTTATTGGAAACAAATAGTTATACAAAGTGAAGACAAAAGCAAATGGTACCATTGATCGGTTCAAAGCCGGATTAGTGGCAAAAGGCTTCAACCAATGGCCTACCTTGGATTTTAATGACACTTACAGTTCTATTATTATACCAGTGGCACTTAGATTAATCTTTTCTCTTATTGTCTATCTACATTATCTAGTTGAATAATTAGACGTCTCAAATGCTTTTCTTCATGGACCATTGGAGGAAGATGTCTATATGACTCGAACCATAGGTTTTTGTTGATGCTTTGCACCTTATCCATGTTTGCAAATTGAAGAAATTCTTGCATGGGTTAAAAAAATCATCATGTCAATGGTTTTGGAGTCTCATTGATAGACTAGTTTCCTTGGGATTTAAGGGTCTCAAGTCGATATCTCTCTATTTTGTCAAAACATCAAGCACAAACATCATATTTTGCTTAACTTATGTTGATGATTTGCTTATCATGGGTAACAATGGCTTTATGCTTTCTTCTACAATTTTAGATTTTGTAGTCCATTTTTGCGAGTAAAGCATCTAGGTCCCTTCACTATTTTCTTAGGATACTGGCACATTGAGGAACAAGTTGTCTTTTTCTTAACCAAAAGAAATATGCTACTAATCTTTTAATTAAGGCACATATGCTCCAAGCTAAGGTTATCGGTACCTTACATGTCCAAACACTAAATTGCATGGGTCATGATGAGCACCTTATTTTCCGATCATGGACTCTATAGAAGTATTGTGGGATGGTTGCAATACCTTGGTATTACTAGGCTGGACCTAGCTTATTCCGTGAATAAAGTGGCACAATATATGCAAGCCCCAACCGATGTCCATTGGGTCATCGTCAAACGGATTCTCCATTACCTTTAAGCCACCAAAGATCATGGCTTATATCTTCAAAAATCCACCTCCTCTTCTATCCATGCATACATGGACTCTAATTCGAGAAGTGATATTGATGACCGAAAGAGCACATTCGGCCATGCCATCTATGTTGGCTAAATTTTGATTTTGTGATGGTCTAGAAAATAACGAACTCGTTACTCACTCTTCTACCTAAGTTGATTATCTTGCCTTGTCATCCGCTTATGTAAAGTTTGACTCCCTTATGCGAGAAATTGGCATGCCATGTACTTCTCCCTCACAACTTTAGTGTAATAATATCTCTACCACCTATATTACTACCACTTCGATTTTTTATTCACGGTCTAAACATCTTGAAACAAATTTTTACATTGTGAGGGACAAAGTTTGACTACATGTCCTATAAGTGTGTTACCCGCCCACCATAGATCGGATTGCGGATATTCTCGCCAAACTATTGTTTTGAACTCAATTTCAATAGCTTCGACAAAAGTTGCACATCCTTTCGAGTCCTGCAAAACTTATGAAAGGGTGATAAGGATAAGGCTTCCTAATCTCCTACTATTGCTGATATGCAATCTCCAGTAGTCTCCTATTGCTACTAATATACTAATCTTGCTAATATACAATCTCCTGCAATCTATTATTGCTACTGACGTGGTTAGCTCATATTTTAGCTAATAGATTCTTACTTTATTGTAACTACCTCATGCTTATCATACTTGTATACATGTATATAAGTAACCATTGAAACTCGGAGAATCAATAGCTTTTCAGATAGAAGCTCGGCTTAAAAAATCCATCCAGCTATAATTCCCTCGTTGTCAAATAATAATAATAATAAAATTACTTGCCTGGGTTAGCTATAAACCGTCTGATCAATTGGAGAGAAGAGTTGTAATTGACTTTTTTTTTTCCTAGCAAATACTATGCATTTTTGGCAGGAGAAAAAAAAAGAAATTAAATTCAATTAAAATAAATAAATAAATAAAACAGAGAGTCAATGGATCATACAAATGGAGTAGGGTTATATATCGAATTATAAGTTATACAATCCCAAAAGGGCATCCTGTGTTAGCCATGAATTTTTCTTTTCATCATAAATTTATTATTATTATTATTATTATTATTAGTTTTTGAATACCAGTTGAGTTATAAGTTCATAGTAAATATGGATGTGTTTCATTGCATCTAGTTCGGTATACATATCACTGATACTTTGAGAAAGTGACACGTTATTATTAATTAAGTTTTCTCTCGGCGTTTTTCTCTTTTTCGTTCAGTTTTCAAGACATTGCTTTAATGAGTTTGTCTTACTTATGGGAAGTACCACTTATCCTTCATGAGCACCAAATTTAAAACAAAACCAAGTTAACCAGGCATCTTTTTCCCTATTAAAAAGTAAATTAGCTTAGCTTAGCTTATTAAAGGCTCTTAACAATTAATCTTGTATAAATAAATCAACCTATATTTTTATAATATTATAATTTTTTTCTAATATACCATTTTAATCAATTTTTTCAAATATTGACAAAATTTTTAATCAAAATATTCATGTCCGAAATTAAAAAACAAAAAAAGAAAAAAGAAAAAAAATCATTTAAAGTCCCAAGATATGTACGTTTAATTTTTTAATTTTTAATTTAATTTAATTAGTTTTTATTTTTTTCATTTTATTCGAAGTATTTCTATTAAAAGATTTATTTATGGTAAAAAAAATTAATTAAAATAATTGATGGAAGACTTAAATAACATTTCAAAATATAGTAAATGTAATTATAAATATAGAAACAGATTAAAGAGCCGAGTTATCATTTAGGAAGAAATTAAAGTATTTATCCATTAGTTTTTGCTAGCAAATTCTCTCTCCCCGCATGACTTACAAAGACACACACGCACGTACGCACGCACACACACTCACTTGAGCGGATGGACGTTATGTCCAAAAGGCCCACTCTCAATTTTTTTTCCTCCTATATTAGTATATTATCCCCTTTAATATTTGTTTAATTTGATCTCATCCCATCACTACTAAATTTGTTCGTTCTTTTTTTCTCTTAACTCTTACCCTATTCAAAACACCAAAAAGAAAACTTCTTTCGATCCGATTTTTTCTTATTCAACAACACAGACAAGTATTTCTTCAAAAATTAGTAATTTATTAACTCTTATTATATTATTTATATTATTAATTTTTTTATTTTTCATTTTATATATTGATTGAATCTCGATAACTCTCAATTTTCTTTTTTAAATAATATTTTATAATTAAAATATTAGATCGATTGTCTTTCTAATTTTATTTTATATAATTAAGATATCTATTAGAATATTGGATCAATGAATTAGTAAAATTAATCTATCAATTTGAATTAAAATTATACTATTGATCTTGAAATTTTGTTCCGTGATTGTGCTTGTAATTGTAGACCCAAAGATGTGAAAAAAAAAAAGAAGTTATAACGAGTAGGAATACGGGATTACAATTTACAAATAATCATTCTTTTTGCATTAATGGTTATTAAAAAATATTTTCAATTATTTTAGTCACGAGTCATATTTAGATTAATACACTCGGATTCTCAATTGTTTATTTGTTAATAATAGCGATTTTTCTTGTTTATATTTTATAGGTTCTATATTACTTGACTATTTTGAAATATATTCAACTTATTAATGGAGTGACCAAGTGCTATTATAATCCTTAATATTTTTATATAAGTATATCAATGAACCTAGGGGTGGCTCCTAATAGATTTGGATAGTGGTCTATTTATGTATTTTGTTTGAAAATTTGAATATCTTATTTGCATTTTAAGTGAATTTGTAATTTGATGCATTGCACTTTAGAAATTGATGCATATTCATATTTGTAATTTATTTTTATTGTAGATGAAAAAGTCACATACCATCGATGTATTTTTTAAAAGAAAGAATGTTGTAATTTCAAACTTTAACGAGGAGTCAAATTCTTCTATTTATTTTTATCGTAACTTGAAAGAATGAAGATCTCTATTTTGAGTGATTGTATTTTGAGATTATTTTAAAATATATGTTGGTATATTATTTATAATATATATAAGTGTATTCAAACTATGATAAATTTATAAATATTTATTTTGACCTCCATAGATATTTGGTCCTCGCGTCATATAACTGAAGCCATTATATATATATATATGTATATATATATATATATGTATATATATGTACACATATATATATATATATATATATATATATATAATGGCTTCCAATTATAAATTATTAATTCTTGATTGAGATTATGATGACTCCTTTTCAATTATTTACTTCGTTAAACCCTAATAACCTTAGACCAAATTTTAATACTATTGTTGTTCATAGTTAAATTGTCTCTTAAATGATAAACAACGAGATTCTAAGCTCAAGCCCTATCTTTCTTAAAAACAAAAAAAGGGTTATATTAACATTAAATAGTTACTAAAAGTTGGCAAATATTTGGGATGAATGTCCTTAGTAGTAGATCCTAGCACTTTCAACGACATTATCACAAGGATATGATAATAACATTAATAGCCCTTCTTGCAAGCTCATGATTAACATTTTTGCTTAATATTTGTGTTTAAAAAAAATTGTTACTTTTATTAATGATTTTATAATAATTAGTTAGTTGGTTTTCGCTAAAAATTATTATGTGTTATGAAATAACAAATGTCCACAACCATTCTTACTTCTAATAACTAATCATATCTTTTAATGTGATTCAATTGTATTTGTTTCTTATTAAATTTATAATCTAAAATTTTGTATAACATTACCCATTAATAGGTGTGTTATGTGAAAAGATAGTACAATTCCCACTTTTCTATCATCTTTTTCTTAGCTCTTTTACTATTACTTTTCTATCATTTTTCTCTCCATCACTTTTATTGTTATCAATACTTTTGCAAAATGTTATCAACATTAGTATTCTACGAGACAAACCCAAATTATCTTGATTATTAAAAAGTATGTATTTAATTTATCTTTTATTATAAATTTAATAATATATATAGTATACGTTTGAAAAACTTGAATGATCTAATATATTGAATCTAATTACCTAATATATACTTGTTTGAAAAGATTGAATTTTATTATTATGTTTGTTCATATTTTATAACATTATTATTATTTCTTGCATTATATAATTTTTATCATATCAAACTTCACAAAGTTTGATTTTTTAGTTCTTGACATTTTGAGTAAAAATTATTTATCATGTGTGCTTAATGCTAAGATACATTTAAGTCCTAATGGTCTTGAAAAAATATTACTAATTTAGAAATGTTAGGAAAAACATTCTCTATTTTCATGCTTCAACTATGCCTGGCAATATCGAGAAAAAAATTCTTAAAAAATATTCTAAATTGATTTTATATGTGCTTGTGGCTAAATAAAATAACGAGCTATTGATAAAAAATCATATAACGAGCTATTGATGAAAAATCATACATCCCGCCCAATTAGTTCTACTCTATTCTCTTAAATGAGCATGACAACTTATGATAATTCTAGATGTAGACGTGATTGTGACAATAGCTATAATCGTGATCAGAATAATTATCGTTATAATTGTGATGGTCGTAATAAAACACCTTACCACTAGAATTGGATAAACTATGAAGAAAAAAATATGATAAAAGTGGATCAAGCTAGCATTTTGAAAATGAAAGTTATCGGTGCAAAATAAAATGTGACATAGAGGAACATTGGTCGCATATCTACCGGATGCCAAAACACCTCTTTGAGTTTATCAAGCCTCATTGCAAATAAAAAAAGAGAAAAATATAGAGGAAGATTTTATATAACCAAATAATGCTTTTAACAATGATCCTCTTGATGGTCTCGGTAATTTAAACTATTTAGATGTTGGTACTTTTTTTAAAATTTTGAATGAAAAGATCATCAAATTAATGATGATGACTCGAAATCAATAACTTCTTAGCCTTTCTATTTATAAATAAAATTTTGTTATATTTTTCTTATAATTCCTATAGCATCTTGATAGTTACAAATTTCTTTTCCTATTTATTTATTTATTTTTAGTTAATGAAGAATATATGGATAAAATTTATTATCTACATCTATTAATATTATTCTAATTGAAGGTTCTAGAAGTATGAATATATTATTATTTAAAGGAATAAGTTTTTTTTTAAATGATACATTATTCTCTTTTAAGTCCTATAAAAATTTGTTGAGTTTCAAAAATATTTGAATAATTGAAACAAATACTATAGTTAACTAAAAATTTACTAATTCAAATATTTTTATTCTATGGCATGATCGATAAGGCCATCCTAAATCCATCTTGATGCAAAAAATAATTAAAAATTCATATGAGTTTCTATTGAAGAGCCAGAAGATTTTTCAATCTAATGAATGCATTTAAGGCAAACTAATTATTAAAAAATTTATGTTATGCATGTTCTTCGGGTAAATTGATTATTAAGCCATCACTAAGTAAAATTAGAACTGAATCCCTTATATTTTTAAAATGTAGTCAAGCTGAAATATGTTGATCAATTCATCTACTATGTGGATAATTTAGATATTTTATCATTTTAATAGACGCATCTACAAGATGATCATATGTATGTTTATTCTTAACTCAAAACCAAGAATTTTTTAAATTGCTTGCTCAAATAATTCAATTACGAGTACAATTTTTAGATTATGCCATTAAAGTAATTCATCTTGGTAGTGCTGGTAAATTTACCTCTCAAGCATTTAATGATTATTGCATGTCTATAAAAGTTATACGACCTATTGCTCATGTTCATACTCGGAATGGTTTAATAGAATCATTTATCAAATGTCTCCAATTGATAGTTGGATCATTACTTATGAAAACAAAAGTCAATGATTTTGTTAAGAGACAAGTAATTTTACATACATCAATACTTATTCGTATCGGACCTACAAGTTATTGAAAATTCTCTTTTCTTTAATTAGGTTCTAGTCTCGAATCTAATATTTGTTATTTCAAATTTTTTAGATGTGTAATATGTGTTCCCATTACTCCTTCACAAAGAGTTAAAATGAACTCTCAAAAGAGATTGGAAATATATATCGGATATAATCTTTTTTATAATTAAAAATTTTAAGCTATTAATCAAGGATATTTTCACTGCTTGATTTATCGACTCGTTATTTTAATAAAATAGTTTTTTTGAACATTATAAGGAAGAAAATAAGAAGAATAAGTAGTTAGAAATACTAGAAAATGAGATAACGTAAAATGTTTCATCTTTACAACATCTTGATACCTACACAAAACAATGAGAACTAGAAGTTCAAAGAATAATCATTTAGGAAGTCTTGCAAACCAAGAACTAGATGCAAATCTAATCCAAAAAGAGTAACTATATCACATGTTTCTACCGAGAATGCTTATGTTAGAATTGATATGCTAGAAGAATAACCCATTAATATTATATTAAATGAACCTAAAGTGTGCTTGATTATTGTGATAAGGCATATAACATAGCAAGTGCCAAGTTATGGCACTAGATTTTCATTGAAGAAAAGTGTTAAGCCATGACATAAGCTTTTTATTGACAAAAATGGCATGACATTTTCATTGATGAAAAGTGCCAAACCATGGCACAATATTTTCATCGATAAAAGTGCCAAGCCATGACAAGTGATTTTTATTGACAAAAAGTGTCAATCCATGGCATGAGATTTTCATGGATGAAAGTTCCAAGCCATGAAAAGTGATTTTCGTTGACGAAAATTGTGAAGCCATGACATATGATTTTCGTTGACGAAAGTTGTGAACGCATGACATGTGATTTTTGTGAAAGAAAATTTTTATGTCATGGCATGCGATAGTCATTGACAAATATATGTTTTTGCTAAATGTGGGACCTTTATTTGAATAATATAGATGGTAGTTTGATGATATTCGGTCTTGTCGTGTCATGTGAAATGTATTCAAGCAATGACTTAATGCCATAGGATTCATGTTCGTGTTTATACTTGATATCACATTTTAATTACATTTACACTATGAAATTTTTTATATCATGATTTCAAGCATTCAAGAAAGGACATGTACATGGTTTTATGAGGACACAAATCATGGTTAGGCATGTTCAAAGGGGATGAAGAGGAATGATCAATCATTTGTGAGGTTCAATTCTTAGAGTTTTTATGGATTTTCATTATGATGGTTTAAAAAGAGGGTTGAATTTATATACATTCAGCATGATATGCCCGAAAGAAAGAAAAGAACTTCAAGCATGAAAAATGATGGTTTTCATTGCATTCATGCATAGTTACACTTATTGAACTTTAGCTCAATTTGTTTTATATGGAGGATGGTTTGGCTTAGGTAGGTTTAGTGGAGAATTTTATAATTATGTCTTGTGATGGCTTCGGCTTAGGACCTTAAAAATGCTTAATGTTGAATGACTTGATGTTGTTTAGGATAAGTTTATGTTGTTTTAAGGCTTGATGTTTCGATCATGTTATGTTATGTTGATTGTGTTTATGAATGGCTTGATGCTATATGGTTTACATTCATATATATGTTTAATTATTCATTCTAATTGTATTCACACTATAAAATGTTTATGACATGATTTCAAGCATTCAAGAAATTTTATGTACATGATTTTATAAGGACACAAATCATGGTTAGGTATGTTCTAGAGGGATAAGGGCGAATGATCAACCCTTTGTAAGGTTTACTAAATCGAACATGTTTATGACATGATTTCAAGCATTCAACAATGACTTAATGCCATAGGATTCATGTTCGTGTTTATACTTGATATCACATTTTAATTACATTTACACTATGAAATTTTTTATATCATGATTTCAAGCATTCAAGAAAGGACATGTACATGGTTTTATGAGGACACAAATCATGGTTAGGCATGTTCAAAGGGGATGAAGAGGAATGATCAATCATTTGTGAGGTTCAATTCTTAGAGTTTTTATGGATTTTCATTATGATGGTTTAAAAAGAGGGTTGAATTTATATACATTCAGCATGATACGCTCGAAAGAAAGAAAAGAACTTCAAGCATGAAAAATGATGGTTTTCATTGCATTCATGCATAGTTACACTTATTGAACTTTAGCTCAATTTGTTTTATATGGAGGATGGTTTGGCTTAGGTAGGTTTAGTGGAGAATTTTATAATTATGTCTTGTGATGGCTTCGGCTTAGGACCTTGGAAATGCTTGATGTTGAATGACTTAATGTTGTTTAGGATAAGTTTATGTTGTTTTAAGGCTTGATGTTTCGATCATGTTATGTTATGTTGATTGTGTTTATGAATGGCTTGATGCTATATGGTTTACATTCATATATATGTTTAATTATTCATTCTAATTGTATTCACACCATAAAATGTTTATGACATGATTTCAAGCATTCAAGAAATTTTATGTACATGATTTTATAAGGACACAAATCATGGTTAGGTATGTTCTAGAGGGATAAGGGCGAATGATCAACCCTTTGTAAGGTTTACTAAATCGAACATGTTTAGAGGTTTTATGGATTTTCATGACGATGCTTTTAAAAAAGGGCTAAATTTATATACATTCAACGGGGTATCCCTAAAAGTTAGAAAGGAATTTCAAGCATAAAAATGAAGGTTTTAATTACATTTCATGCATGATTACATTTACCGAGCTTAGTTCACTATTTTGTCTTGGGGTGTAGGTGAATAAAACAATGCTTGAAAACATTTAGATGCATTGAAGATGTTGGTCATGAGCTATAGAGTCTATTAAATCATGTACTACGGGCCTAGGTTTAAAGTTTGAAGGCTAACCATTATTAGGTTCGGCCACTTATGGGCAATGCCTAGATTAGGCCATTTTGAGTTATAACGATTGACCTTTTAGCGATATATATATAGGACACACATATACACGCTTATTAGATCAAAGGATTATGAGAAATAATGTTAATTTAGATATGTTGATGAATTATTCTAATTATAGAAATGGTAATAAGTTAGTTAGAGCAAGAATGATTTTAGGCTTGTTATCACTTGCTAGTTTTAATCCAAGAATGAAAATGAAATGTTATAGGATGTTTATAAATAGTTAAGATTGTGAAAATTTTGCTAGCACTAAATATCAAATTTTGAAAGCTTTGAACTTTAAATTGAATTACAAAATTCCATTATGCAATATGATAAAGATCCAAGGTAGAGGATACGAGTACATTGCCTTATACTCTTAGGGTGTAAGATAGTGTAGTAGCATTCTCGGCTCCCTGTTGGGCCGTGGGCATTACATATTGGATATGGGTTCTTAATTTTAAAATGAGTTTCAAAAATAACTTTTTCCTTTTAAATTGGACTTCGAGGGTCCAATATTAATTTTGATGAAAGATAGAACCTATCTTTCTTTACCAAAATCATCTCATCTATGATCAGTTTGAAAATGCCTAACTAATAAGCTTGTAAATCATGATCAAAAAGTGAACATGAAATTTAAGTTGCATAATAAATTCTATTTAGTTAGAAATGAGTGGTAAACTCGTAGTTAGGACACATTAGGGTGATTGTCAAGCAACCCCTAAGTAACCTTCCACATAATTGCTCGAAATATCGAGTGTAATTAACAACTACCATTAATGTAAGGGTAAGTTATATTAGTGTAGGTGCCTAAGATCCAACCATGTTTAGATAGGTTTGAGTTATTGTATTGTTACATTATTTATTTTATCAATAATAAAAGAAGGCATTCTATTAATTCTTATGTCTTATATTTTATTATTAAATAGAATTAGATAGAAGTCCATATGATATGCATTTGCATTAGTGATTGATTGAAAGATGTGAGACAAACACTAATACACATAAATGATATCATTAAATATCCCAAGTCGTAGCATTATCAAGAATGGACGTTGACTAGATACGGTTAGACTTATGAGTTCTATGCTCATGCTATATGATAGCAGTAGGAGATCTCACATCTATTAGCATAAGGATGCCAAAGTAAGTACTTAGGTGATTTATGTTAGAGAACATATCACTAGATTTGACTCGCTATAAGAACCTATTTGTTTTAATCTATGGGAATCTCATACGAGATGGGTATAACTAGTCCTTAGACTTGAAGTCATCATAATTATCTCATTAGAGGATTTATATACTTTGACACTTGTTTCGATAGACCTAATAAAGGAGCTGCACATAGACGATTTGTTAGGTGCACTCGAAAATCTAATACAAATAGGTAAATGACTAAGATAGGACATATCATTCTTTATATGCTAAAAGAGTTATCACATTGTACTTCGATGAATGTCTGCTAAAGAAATCTATAGCCACACTAGGAGTACACCAATAGAGCATAATTGGTTTACTCTAAGAGTTAAGACATTGGAAATTGAAGAAAACTTGTGTGATCATAATCGAACAAGACTAATAACCAAGTTAAGTTCAAGATCACACTATGATAAGTTGATATGAGAACTGAATTATATGGTAACCACGCTCATGAAAGGTAATTATGAATTAATTAATCCTCCTAGAGAATTGGATAGTCATGATGTATCGCTAGAAGCCAATCTTAATTTATGTATCAAGAGATAAAAGATGTGTCTTTTGTCTTGATACATTGTCAACATATCTAGAAGCTTATTGAGTCACACACATAAGTTTAAGCATTCACACAATTAGAGAGAAGCAAAGATGTTGAAAAAAGCTTTTAATTTTGAAAGTTTTCTATTTTGGAAAAAAGGTTTTCGAAAATAAAAAGTCTTCTAAAATGAAAAGTTTCTTAAAATAAAAATTTCTTATTTAGAAATCAGTTTTCTACTTAGAAAATCAGTTTCAAATTTGGAAGTAAATAACCTAAAAGCCCGAAGTATATTTTGATAGGGGGATAAACATAAACCTTATTAGACAAGATGAATGTTTTAAATGATAAGATCAAAAAGTCCACATGTATAATAACTCCTAATCTTTAGAGGATTTGGAAGCAATAACCAAGAGTCCAATTATGACTAATTATCGCTCCTCTTTATTCTTAGAGGATAAGGAAACTCTCCCTCTATAAATAGGAGGAGAGGTGTGGCAATTGTGGCACCCCCGACTCCCTTACCGATTATCTAAAAAGCACGACTGGGTACATCACAGTTTAAAGATTGAAGTTTCAAATTTAATCCCATACACATACATAATGTATCGAATATCATTACAAAAATTACAAAATATAATTTATAATAAAAAAATAGATCTTATAATTTTTGCGTCACACATGAGCCTTTTTCCGGGAGGAACCGGCAGCTTCATTATCGGCATTAGTATCACCTCTACATGCCATGGCATGAAATAAACACAGAGTGAGTCGAAGCTCAATAAGTAGGGTGATATATGTGATATGTAATGATTTTCCGACTTCCCTCACTTTGACTCATCCAATTTTAATTTCGGATACCTTAGGTATTAGCAAGTCCAGATCTATTTTTTAATCTAGGTGATCCACGGATCACCTTCTGCTATAATAAAATTATTCCTCATTGTAGCCATCGTTAGCGGGAATCCATTGTTTAACGAGTACATGAACACAACTTAAAGTATGCACACAACTTGGACCGCTAATACCTCTTTTTATCCAAGTAGGTTACCAAACCTATCCAAATTTTATTCGATTCGGTTACCAAACCTCATCGCTTTTAACTCAATAGTTTTTCTTAATTTAATCCATTCTCATATGCATATGATGCACGTGATGTATCAAGAATCACATTCCACCAAGTCATGGGTACTAAACCCGTCGATTCCATACCATTGAGTTCATACAAGGAATTCAAAACTCGTCTAATAGGGTTAATCCATTTCACGCATGATGAACCATATTTCATATCAATACAAAGAAACTGTTTTGGAACTCAATTTCTAAAAGTCAAGTTTAAACCGAGTGTCTCCTAATAAAATTCAAATTTCTATTTTTCTTAGGATCCGACCTTTCTACACTTTATTTCATACCTACTTAAGTATATTTAAACCATTGATTCATAATTTAGGTGAATGATGATCAAAACCCGAGTTCTAGGGTTTTTGGCCAAATGGTTTAAATAGGGGCAAAGGTTTATCTTTTGTTCTTGAGTCCTTTCTTTCTAACTTAATGTATTAAATTATACTTATGTGGATTACCTTGGAAGTCTAGATCTTTAGGTCAATAAATATAAATCCAACTTGATCATTTTAGTACCAAGGTCCACTAAGTGTTCTTAGGATATCCAAGTTCATTTATTTTCATGCAAACTCATTTTGTTTTAGTCCAAGCCCATTTATTTTAATCCAAGCCCAAGTCCATTTATTGTAATTCAATTTCATTTTATTTTAATCCAAGCCCATTTTATTTTAACTCAATTCCATTTATTGTAATCCAAACCCCTTTTATTTTAGTCCAAGCCCAATTTGTTTTAAACTAAGTCCATGTGTTTTATTCCGTGTCCACTTTATTTCAAATCCAAGCCCATTCATACATATCTTTCAAACCCTTAATTAATCAAGTTTAAGTACCTAAACTCATTTTTATCCATTAAATTTCGAAAATCCCTCTCCCTTAACTCGAAAATTTATAGCGAGTGGTACATCCAAATGATCTATATCAAATTGGCCATAACTCTTTATATATAGATCTAAAAATCACAAATTGTACAGAGCTCTAGTAAACACATAGATGAACAACTTTTATTCTTTGAGTTTTACCTAAAAATTACTCTAAGATCCTTAAATAAATCGCACAACGTTTGGAATTTTTTTCCCCTAAAATTCGAAAATTTTCTTTCAAAAAAAAAATTTTTTTTAACACATTTCTCATCACATATAGTTATCACCAAACTAACCCATCACATGTGTATAACCATCCATCATCATAGATATAAATGGCATACTTACACATTCTAACATAAAGTTTACCATGAAATGCCCATCCAACATCCATAATAACATAAATCCATCACCAAACATTAATATTTTAACATCAACACAAACTACCATAACCACATATTACATGGCTTCAACAAAAACCAATAAATCAAACATATAAAAGAGAACTTAAAGCATAAATAAAGTTAAATAAAACCTACTTACAATGATGTGTGTTTGGTTAAGATTTCTTAGCCTTTTTCTTCTCTTTCTCTTTCCTTTCTTTCCTTTCTTTTTCTCATTTCTTTCTTCCCTTTCTTTTTCTCCTTTCTTTCCCTCAAAATCACCTTTTTTCTCTCCTCTCTTTGAAGGGTATGATTTTTAGCTAAAAAGAATGGCAAAGTTTCATCTTTTCATCCAATTTTGATACCACACTTTTTCTTTTTATCTCCTTTATGTTTAATATTCCAAGTGTCCAAATTTTATGGTGAAAAGAAGTCAATTGATGGAGACAAAAAGAGAGGCAAGTTGGAGTGTTTAACTTTCCAAAATTGAGTAGGAAAGTACAAATGGAAGTATGGTGGAAGATTTTATGTCACATCATTAACTAAAGAGAGAAACTAAAAGGTAACTAAACTAACCAACTTTCTTACCTTATTTGGTTCCTAAAATTTGGCCATGACTCTTAAGTGAGACATATTTTTCACTTGCATGGTCATTTTAAATATAAATTATGGAAAAATAAATAATGGTTAATTAAATTTCAAAAAAAAAAAGTATTCCTATGAATAATTTCATAAACCTTAAATATTTTCACACCACAAATATAAAAGAAATGGCATATAATTTATACTCACATAATCATGAATATTTCAAGAGATATTTGGGCTTGGGAATTAAATTTCAATATGTCAAAAATAATTTTTTTTTACCCAAGCATCTTAAACTCACCAAACACAAACAAGACATAAAAATCATAATTGCAACTTAGTAAATCTAGATAAAATTATTTTTGTATGTATAGCTACGTTAAGTAAGTTCACGGGAGTTACATTTCTCCCCTCCTTAAAAGAAATTTCATCCTCGAAATTGGTTTATACAAATAACTCGGGTATTTCTTTTTCATTTCCTCTTCTAGTTCCCGAGTTAGTTTTTCGAGGTCATGATTCTCCCACAAAACATTAACTAGGGCAATGTCTTTATTCCTTAGGTGTTTAAGTTGTCGATCGAGAATCTGGATTGGTCTTTCCTCATATGTTAAGTCCGGGTCAAGTAAGTGGTACTCGCCTCTAAAGCTTAACTAGGCTCTCCAATGCATTTTCTTAATGTAGACACATGAAAGACATCATGCACTCCCAACAAGGTTGATGGTAGCAATAGATGGTATGCCTTATCGCCTATGCGATCAACTATCTCAAATGATTTAATATAATAGGGACTCAATTTGCCTTTCGTCCCAAATCGCAAGTATGCCCTTCATTGGGGAAGCCCTTAAGAAGACATAATCACTCACCGCAAACTCCGGATATCTTTTTCTCGTGTTGGTGCATTTTTTCTATTGACTTTGGGCCATCTTCGTCCGTTTGCGAATCTTAGCCACCACCTCGGTCATTTGTTGCACCAATTCCGAGCCTAATAGCTTCCTCTCCCTTATTTCATCCTAGTGTATTAGGGATCTATATCGTCTCCCATACAAAGCTTTGTAGGGTGCCATCCCAATGAACGATTGATAGCTATTGTTATAGGCAAACTCCGTAAGGCGTACATACTTATCTTATTTTCCGGACCAATCGAGAACCCATGCCGGCACCATGTTTTTGAGTATCCGAATGACCTGTTTCAATTGTCCATCGGCTTGTAGATGGTAAGTTGTGCTAAAGTTTAGCTTTATCCTTATGGCCTTCGCAAACTCTTCCGAATCGTCGCGAGTGAACCTAGGATCTTGATCTAACACGATTGAGACCGAAACCCCGTGTAGTCTCATGATTTTATCTATATACAACTAAGCATACCGGCTCGAGCTATATGTGGTCTTAACTAGAAAGAAGTGTGTCGATTTGGTCAACTCCGTCCATGATCACCCAAATGGAATCGACTCCTTTTTCGACCTTGGCAATCCTATGACAAAGTCCATAGTGATGTGCTCCCATTTCCATTTTGGAATTGCCGGTGGTTGTAACATTTCTATAGGTCATTAATGTTCTACCTTCACTTGTTAACAAGTCTAACACCTCATCACATAATTTGCCACGTCTTTCTTCATTCCCGATCACCAATAACACTCGTCTCAAATCTCGATACATTTTAGTGCTTCCCGCATGTATTGAGTATAGGGATACGTGTGCCTCTCTCAATATGTCGTTCTTTAAATCTACTACCACAAGAACACATAATCTTTCTCCGAACCTAACCACTCCCTTATCATCTATCTTAAAGTCGGACTCCTTCCCGACCTCTACACTTTTCTTCCATTCTTTCAAGCATTTCGTCCGTTTATTGCTCGACTTGAATTCTTTCTTGTAGGGTTAGCTAGACTAACAAGGCCGACATAACACTCTCATAGCCCATAGGGATGATTTCTAATTCCACCTTCTACAAATCCCTCACGAGCGATAACTGGATGACTTGCATCGATTCTACCAATTTTCTACTCAAGGCATCGAGAACGACATTGGCTTTTTTCGGATGGTAGTTGATGATGCAATCATAGTCTTTCACCAACTCAAGTCATCTCCTTTGCCTTATATTTAGCTTCTTTTATGTAAAGATATATCGTAAACCCTCATGGTTCGTATATATCTCACATTTGGCTCCATATAAATAATGTCGCCAAATCTTCAAGGTAAAGACGACCGTGACTAACTCCGGATCATGTGTTGGATAATTTCATTCGTATTCTTTCAATTGCTATGAAGCATAGGCCACCACCCTTTCATTTTTCATTAACACCGCTCTTAGCCTATTTTTGGAAGCATCGATATATACTACAAAGTTCTCATCCTCGAACGAAATGGTTAGTATTGGGGTCGTAATTAACCTATGTTTCAACTCTTGAAAGCTCTTCTTATAAGCATCCATCCATTGAAACTTAACACTCTTATTCATCAAGTTAGTCGGTGGCCTTGCTATTTTAGCGAAGTTTTCAATAAATCTCCAATAGTAACCTACTGTGCCTAAGAAACTTCGCACCTTCGACATATTCTTCGCAGTATGCCAGCTTTGAATCGTATCTATCTTCTTTGGATCCACGACTATGCCTTCCTTCATCATCACGTGGACTAGAAATGCTAATTGTTCTAACCAAAACTCACACTTTGGAAATTTTGCATACAACTCGTCGCTCTCGTAACGTTTGTAAAGTATCTCATAAATGTCTTTTATGTTCTTTTTCACCCCTATAATAAACTAGGATGTCATTAATAAACAATATGATGAATTGATCCACAAACTCCCTAAAGACTCGATTTATCATGTTCGTAAAAATGACTAGGGCGTTAGTCAATTCGAATGGCATTACAAGGAACTCATAATGGCCATATCGTGTTTTAAATGTCATCTTCTTTACATCTTTCGACCTTACCCTCAATTGGTGATAGCCCAACTACAAATCGATTTTAGAGAACACCGTTGCGCCTCGTAATTGATCAAACAAATTATCTATTCGAGGTAACGGATACTTGTTTTTTATCATCACCTAGTTCAACTCTCGATAGTCGATACATAGTCTCCGACCTTCCCTTTTTTTCTTTACTAATAATACTAGAGCTTTCCAAGATGAGGAACTAGGACGTATAAATCCCTTATTCGGTAAGTCCTATAACTATGTCTTCAACTCTTTTAACTCGATTGGGGCCATTCGATAGGGAGTTTTCGAAATTAGGATTGTGTCCGGCTCTAGGTCGATCTCAAATTTTATCTCTCTCTCGGGTGACATCTTTATCAACTTTTCGAGAAATACATCTAAAAATTCTCGCACTATTTCGATCTCTTCTAGTTTTGACTTTTGCTTCACTTAGCGATCTATCACATACGTTAAGTATCCTAGACAATCTTTTCCTAGCATTTTTTAAGCCTTTAAAGTCGAGATGTTTGGTACGTCTCAAAACTTTGAATCAATTTTAAACTCTAATTACCGATTTTCGGGTAAGTCAAAAGTTAGTCGTTTACCTCGATAGTCTATCGTGGCACCATGCCTCGTCGCCTAATCCATTCTCAAGATCAAATTGAAATCTTAGAGGTCTAACACTATCAAATCAGCCTCTAAGCTCTTATCATGAATCTATACTAGATAGTCATTTACTATACTCGTTGACTCTATAAGTTCTTCGAAGGGACAACTATAAGATACCCTACAATTAATGTCTCGGGTTCGACACTTAGGTCAGGTTACTAATTTTTTTGACATGAATGAATGAGTAGCATCGAATCAATCAAAACATAAGTAACCAAGCTAAGGAGTGAGACATTACCATAAATCACCGTCACATCCCTCCGATCGACCTCCTCTTGCATCATCGTATACACCCGAACCGGTACCCTTCTAGGTCCTCGCTTCGTACTTGGGGGCCATTGTATGATACATGTCTTGACTCGTGACAAATATAGCATGTCCTCACTTCCAGTCGACACTCTCCAAGTGTGAAACCTCCCACACTTATTGCATTGAGGTGGAGTACTCATCATCCGTCCCGATTGATTTTTCGATAGCGACGTTAATGTATATGGTGTTGGTCCGACCACTTTTGTATTGCTCGGGCCACCACATCTAGTGATCTTCCCGATGGACCCTTTCCTACTAGTCCGATGAAGAGGCTCCGCATTTAAATGCTTCCCTCTTCTATTGTATGTCCCTTGCTATCTCTCTCTAATCTTCATCCGTCGAGCATGGCCTTGTCTACCATCTCTGAAAGGTCCGGGCGACTAACATCCGTACTATACTCCGAACCCTTAGGTTTAACCCTTCTAGAAATTGGTTTTTCTTCGGGTTCTCGTCCTTCGCTATGAAAGGGACAAATTGATACCCTTGTTCAAACCTCCGCACATACTCGTTCATGGTCATACCATCCTGCTTTAATTCTAGAAATTCTTGGACTTTCTTGGCTTTCGAGTCCGCTATGAAGTATTTATTATATAAGACATCCTTAAATCGTTTCTCATCCTCCGCTATGAAAGGGACAAACCGACACCCTTGTTCAAACCTCCACACATACGGTTTCATGGTCATACTATCTTGCTTCAATTTCGAAATTCTTGGACTTTCTTGGCTTTCATGTCCGCCGTGAAGTATTTATTATAAAAGGCATCCTTAAATCCTTTTTGAGTCAAATGAGGCACGTCTATCATTATTCCCGTGCTCTTCCATCGGATGTGGGCATCTTTAGTTAGCATAAAGATAGTGCATGATACTCGCTCATTATCGATGAATTGCAAGTACTCAAAGATCACTTCCAGCCTACTTAATTCATTCCTCCGCTATCATTGGGTTGACACTCCCGATAAACTCTTAGGGATTCATCTTTCAAAATCTCTTTACCACATCATTTCTATGTTGAGGTGGAGGAAGAGGCGATTGATGCATAGCCATGAGTCGTCTTATTTACTCCGCGTGGGTCTATTGTTGTTTTTGCATTGCTTATTGATATTGTTGCATTAGGTCTATTAAACGATTCATAGCGTCTTATGGGTTCTCATTGTTCGTATCGAAGGTTCCTTCTCCTTTTACTTGTGTAGGATTTCACCTCGATATGCTTTGACTTTGTATATATCACGTTACGTTCGGTTAGTTTAATATCGTAATTCTTAATACTATACGTCATACAATAGAAGATAGATAAGAAAATATATTGATAACAATTCATGGCATACATACCAAATAGTCATAGTGATATATACGGTTATATTCTAAAAGATTACATGCCGAGTTACGTGCAAAAAGGCATTGCCAATTCCAAAAAGGGCATGTCTAGGTACATTAAAAGATGCCCAAAGATCTCAAAAGATGCATAGGATACTAAGTCGTATGATACGTTTTCTAGTCCAACATCTACTCGACTAGTCTAAATAGTGAACACGATGTAAAAAGGAGGTCTCGACTCTTTATTAGTCTATAACATCAACTAACGCGACTCGTGTGATCTCATGAGCTAAATGCAAGGGTAGTCCTCGGTTATACATCAACCTCGTTAAGGTTCGCCTAACTCGTATTGGCGAAAGGTACATATCACATTGCGATAAAAATATCGCTCTATTGTGCTCTCCTTCACAATATCTAGTAACCGTTGGTCTCGTGGCTATAGAGTCCGATATAGGATCGTATCGAGACCTAATATTACGAGTATAAATCATAGGAAGCATCGACAAACACTATTCGTTGAATCAAGTCATGGACTAGGAGCACATGGGCCACCGGATCCCGGTTCGGGGCCATATGAGGCTATTTAGTTCAACCCAATATACGGTGAGAGCAACCTACCGTTGACGAGTCCTAAGGAGTTGTGGTACACGATACACGTTCGAGCATCTACAAGGTCAAGACTTACTATTAACCATCTTTCCAAGTAGTAGTTATATGATATAAACCACACAATAAACATTTACATTTATTAAAAACCAAGAAGCCGAATTTACTTATTAAGTAGTGGATTAGTCTTAGGCTCACGTAACACTTAAGTTTCTACCCGAATAACTAAACCAAAGCTCGATACCACCTCCGTGACGCCCCTAGCTCTCTTATCAATTAACTAAAAGGCATGGATGGTTGCACCACAATTTAGAGACCGAAGTCTTAAATTTAATCTCATACATATATACAATGTAGTGAATATCATTACAAAAATTATAAAATATAATTTACAATAAAAAATAGATCCTATAATTTTTGCGCCACATATGAGCCTTTTTCCGAGAGAAACCGACAGACTTCATTATCGGCATTAGTATTACCTTTACCTATCATGACATGAAATAAACATATAGTGAGTCGAAGCTCGGTAAGTAGGGTGATGCACGTGATATGTAATGATTTTTCGACTTTTCCCACTTTGACTCATTCAATTTTAATTCTAGGTACCCCGGGTATTAGCAAGTCTACTCTATTTTTTTAATCCAAGTGATCTACATATCACCTTCTCGCTACAACAAAATTATCCTTCGTTGTAGCCACTATTAACGAGAATCCATCTCTAACGATCCGAGCACACAAATTGGATCGCTAATACCACTTTTTATCCAAGTAGGTTACCAAACCTATCTAAATTCTATTCAATTCGGTTACCAAACCTCATCGTTTTCGAATCAATGGTTTTTTTCAATTTAATCCATTCCCATATGCATATGATGCACGTGTTGTATCATAAATCACATTCCACCAAGTCATGAGTACTAATCCCGTCGATTCCATACCATTGAGTTCACACAAGGAATTCAAAACCCCGTCTAATAGGGTTAATCCATTTCACGTATCATGAACCACATTCCATATCGGTACAAAGAAACCGTTTTGGAACTCAATTTTTAAAAATTGGATTTAAACCGAGTGTCTCCTAATAAAATTCAAATTTCTGTTTTTCTTAGGATTTAACCTTTCTACACTTTATTTCATACATACTTAAGTATATTTAAACCATTGATTCATAATTTAGGTGAATGATAATCAAAACTCGAGTTCTAGGGTTTGTGGCCGAATGGTTCAAATAGGGGTAAAGGTTTATCTTTTGTTCTTAAGTCTTTTCTTTCCATCTTAATGTATTTAATTATACTTATGTGGATTATGAAGGAAATCTAGATCTTTAGGTCTATAAATATAAATCCAACTTGATCATTTTAGTACCAAGGTCCACTAAGTGTTCTTAGGATATTCAAGTCCATTTATTTTCATCCAAGCTTATTTTGTTTTAGTCCAAACCCATTTATTTTAATCTAAGCCGAAGTCCATTTATTGTAATTCAATTCCATTTTATTTTAATCCAAGCCCATTCATACATATCTTTCAAACCCATATAGTTATATTAGGGTGGCTTAGGTGTCTAACTAAATACTTAGGCTAACTAAACACCCTAACTAACCAAGTTTAAGTACCTAAACTCATTTCTTTCTATTAAATTTTGAAAATCCCGCTCCCTAAACTAAAAAATTCCTAATAGTAGAACATCCAAATGATTTGTACCAAATCGGCCATAACTCTTTATATATAGATCTAAAAATCATGAACTTTTACAGAGAGCTAGTAGACATATAGATAAACAACCTTTATTCTTTGCGTTTTATCCAGAAATCACTCTAAGATTTTAAATAAATCACACAAAGTTTGGAATTTTCCTCCTCTAAAATTCAAAAATTTTCTTTCAATTTTTTTTAAACACATTTCTCATCACATATAGTTATCACCAAACCAACCCATCACACATGTATAACCATCTATCATCCTACATATACATGGCATACTTACACATTCTAAAATAAAGTTTACCATGAAATGTCCATCCAACATCCATAATAAATCCATCATCAAAACATCATAAATACATCACCAAACATCAAATTTTTAACATCAACACAAATTACCATAACCACATATTACATGGCTTAAACAAAAACTCATAAATCAAACATGTAAAAGAGAACTTAAAGCATAAATAAAGTTAAATGAAACCTACTTACAATGATATGTGTTTGGTTAAGATTTCTTAGTTTTTTTTTTCCTCTTTTTCCCTCCTTTCTTTCCTTTCTTTTTCTCCTTTCTTTCTTCCCTTTCTTTTTCTCCTTTCTTTCCCTCAAAATCAAGTTTTTCTCTCCTCTCTTTGAACGATATGATTTTTGGCTAAAAAGAATGACAAAGTTTCATCTTTTCATCCAATTTTGATGCCACACTTTTCTTTTTTATTTCTTTTATGTTTAATATGACAAATGTCCAAATTTTATGGTGAAAAGAAGTCAATTGATGGAGACAAAAGAGAGGCAAGTTAGCGTGTTTAACTTTCTAAAATTGAGTGGGAAAGTACAAATGGAAGTATGGTGGAAGATTTTATGTCACATCACTAACTAAAGAGAGAACTAAAAGGTAACTAAACTAACCAGACTTCCTTACCTTATTTGGTCCTAAAATTTGACCATGACTCTTAAATGGGATATATTTTTCAACTGCATGGTCATTTTAAATATATATTATGAAAAAATAAATAATGGTTAATTAAATTCCAAAAAAAGTATTCTTATGAACAATTCCACAAACCTTAAATAATTTCACACCACAAATATAAAAGAAATAGCACATAATTTATGCTCACATAATCATGAATATTTCAAGAGATATTTAGGCTCGGGAATTAAATTTCGGTATCTCAAAAATAATTTTTTTTTACCCAAGCATCTTAAGCTCACCAAACACAAACAAGACATAAAAATCATAATTGCGACTTAGTAGATGTAGATCAAATTATTTTCTTACGTATAGCTACATTAAGCAAGTTCACGAGAGTTATAGCAATAAAGAGAGTTTATTAAAAGAGAGAAAAATAGCACAAATAAAAAATTCTAGGGCACACGGCTTGTCCAGAGCAATAAATAGAAAATTGTTTTCTCCCTAACCCTAGCACACATCATTTTCCTCTCTCCCTTAGGTTGTCATAAACTTTTTCTGATTTGATTTTCAAAGTAAAAATACTAAACAAGTCGAAAAAGATAAAGCTAGCATTCTATCAAATTTAAGTGCTTCTTGTGTGGTGTTTGGATTACGTGGATTATCAATAGAGGTCGAACACTTGGGCAGCTCCTTTTTACAAGGGTTTAAATCTGTTTTATTAGAGGTAATTCTTTATTTTTCACTTTAATTCATGAATATATGACTAGTTGATTTAATGGCATGATCTTGAGTCTTTTAGATTGAGAAAATTTTTTTTATTCCGCACCTCTATAAAATGCATGATCCTTCAATGTAGGCTTATGTTCAATAATATCAAAGTTATAAGAGTATCTATTTTTAATTATTTAGATTTTAAAAAAGTAATCATAAGTATGTATGTCACATGCAATAATAAAAAAAAAATCAAAAAAACAAGGCATGCTTTTGTGCTTGGAGAGAATCTTTTGAAATTGGTTAAATAACTTAATACAATTTTAAAAAGAAGGATCATTTTTTCCTAAATGATATTTTTTGTGAGTCAAAAAATGGAGATGAATTCCTACAAGAGCAATTTTTAAGGGTGTAATTGCTTGGTTTGAAAGGATATTTGATATGTTAATAAATTGAAGCATGTTTGTGGAAAAAATATTAAATTGTTAATAATGATTTGTGAGAGAGAAATGAAAAATCATTTGGTATTTATTTTGAGACAAAAAAGAGGCAAGAAATTAAACAAAAAATTAATGTTGCTTCAATGGCAAAATATACCTTCAAAAACACCAATTTAGGGGTCATCATGCCTCTTAATATATTTTTTAAGAATACATTAACATAAAATTCATACAAAATAAACTCATATCTTTACATAAATAAAAAAACATTAAAATTGAATTTGTTACAAGAAATGAAACTGACAAAATCCTTCACAATATTGGTGGATCATGATCTTCTAAACAACATCTATTCCATGAAAAGCTTTTTGAACTTTTTTAACTAGAGTTTCTTAAAACATAACTTTTCTTTTCAAATTACATATGTAAATAAGTCTCTTGTCACCATAAATTAATGGAGGAATAAGCCATACTAACATTGCTTATGAACGTCAATTCCTTTCAAACAATAAAATACAATCTTTAATTTTTTTTATTCAAATGAGTTATTCTTCCAAATTTAGAGATCCAAAATTCTCATATAAAGATATAATAATGCCTACAAATCATATCTAAAAAAAAAGATCAAGCCTAAGATTATATAAAATAAACCAAAAGATAAATAATCTCATCTATCTAAAAAAAAAAAAACCATTTGTTGAGAGAAGAAAAAAAAAGAGTATAAGCCACTTACTAATGGAATAGTCTTATACCCCTTTCATAACTTTTCTTTGGTGAAAAAATAATTTTTTTTTTAACTAAATTTCAACCTTTATTGACTCATTACGAACCCCCCCCCTTTTTTTTTTGCAAAAAATATAATTTACATGCTTTTGCATAAAAATATTTTTCATGAAAAAAAAGGCGTTTGATAAGCAATTAAGTGAAAATTATGATGATAGTTGTTAAAACATAGAAAAGAAAGAAAGATTATTCTCATTGATGATTCAAAATTATAGTTGTTTACATTTCACTACTATCGGATATATATATGCTAGTAGTGAATATTCCAATGCTTTATAAAAACAAAAAACGAAATTCCTAACTTTGTTATTTCTTGTATACCAATCATTGGTCGCTCTAGGTCCCGAGGTGGATTTGTTCTCTTAGCTTTTTGGATCAATTGATAAGTGACGATAGTTATAATTTTATGAGCTACGTATGGTACAATCATTGTAACAAACAGAGTGCTATGCATGGTTAGTTATAACGTACTATATTCTTTCACTTATAGTGTATCTCATGCATTTTCATACATACGTGTTCTTCATACACACATCCCGCATATGTGTATTTCAACACTCTCCCTCAAGTTTGACATTGGAGTATATTGCTAATCCCAAGCTTGCTCGATGAATGTTTGTGGTGTCTATTGTCGTGACCTTTTGGAAGAAGGTTTGTTGGTTGCTCTTCGGTAAATATGTGCTTATGATAATTAAACCTTTATTGAGTTATTCTCTTATCAAGTGATAATCTAAATCTATGTGTTTTATTCTTTCATAAGAAACTAGCTTACTCCATTTGAATAAAGTTGATTTGTTATCACAAAATAATGTTACCTGGTTTCATTTTTTCTTCCCCCAATTCTTGAAATAGCCTTGTTACCTACATGATTTCATATATTGCATTTGTTATGGCTCTATACTCGATTCAACCGATGATCTAGAAATGGTGCTTTGTTTTTTTGTCTTCCACGATATTGTAGAATCTCCTAGCTTGATGAGAAATCCTAAAATTGATTTCCTAGTCATACAACATGATGCGTAATCCGAGTCACATTATACTTCTAGTTTCAGCTAGCTTGTAGATGACATTAATAATCTCATTCCTAGATCTCCTTTTAGATATCTCATAACCCTATAAGTTATTGCCAAATTAGATTGTTTCAGCTTATGCATGAATTGACTTAAAAGCTACACACTATAAGAAAGATCTCGGTCTTGTAATTGTCACATAGATGAGTTTACCTATGAGTGTTTAATAACTTATAGGATTTGCTATCTCCTAATCCCCTAATTCTCTATTGGGTCCCTCATCAAGTTTTGTTATAGTGAGCTTTAAGTGCTATTCTATAGGTGTGTTTAAAGGTCTTGTATTGATCATCACAATCTCTTCAAATACTTTTAAGATACATTTCCTTTGTGTTAATCATATTTCTTCCTTTGATCTTGATATCTCTATCCCTAAGAAGTATCTCAAGTCACCAAGATCTTTTATGTGAAATTTTATATGCAAAAAATTCTTTAGGTTGTTATTTCTTCATTGTCATTTCTTGTAGATGACTATATCATCTACATACATAAGCAACATAACTATTTTATCACCATTTTTCTTCATAAAGAAAGAATAATCATTAAGTAATTGATTGAATCGTGATTGTAACATAGCCTCACGGAATTTGGTGTTCCTTTGTTGGATTATTTTAAGTCGTGTAATGACTTGAGTAACTTGCATACTTTCTACTCTCCTTTAACTTCAAAACCTTCCGAAATTATCATATATACCTTTTTATTTAAGTCTCTTTGTACATATGCATTTGTCACATCCATTTGCATCAATCTCTAACCTTTGATAGCAACTAAAGTAATCACAAACCTCATTGTTATCATCTTGGCAACTGGTGAAAATGGCTCATTGTAATCAATTCCCTCCTTTTGAGTGTATCTCTTGGCAACAAGCCTTGCCTTGTACCATTCAATGTTTTCATCTAAATTACACTTTACTTTGTATAGCCACTTGCACCCTATTGGTTTTTTTTTCCCCATTAGCAACGTTACTAAAACCCAAGTCCTATTAAGTTTAAGTGCCTACATTTCTTCTTATATAGCTTCAACCTATTTAGGATCACTTTTAGTCTTATGGTAATATTCTGGTTCCGTAACATTGATTGAGGTTTATATAAATGCTTTGTATGTGGGTGTCAAGTGCTCATAAATGATATAATTTATGATGGGATAACTGGTTTTCTTTCTTGTCTTGATCGAGTTGTTTCTAGGGATTATAGGACATTGATAGTTATTTGGCCAAACTAGTGGTTGAATTATCCTAGTAGATCTTCTAAGAGTCATTTCATTTTCTAGTTCATGTTCAAAAGATGACATAATTTGTTCGAATATGATGAAGACTCTTGTGTTTCAGAGTTGAAAAAAGTTGTTTGATGATTGAATAACCGGTGTTTGCGGAATGATATCAAAAGATATGGTTTGGAGATTTGAGACTTGAACTACTTCATCAAACATAAAATCATTGAAGTAGTTTTGATTTTGAATAGAATCTTTTGTTTTCAACTTAGAAGAAAACATGTTTTCATGAAATAATATATCTCTAGACATAAAAACATTTCTTTGTCTCTATGTCATAGACTTTATAACTTGGTTGTCTAAAATGATATCCAACAAATATGAATGATTTTGATCTTGGATTAAATTTGTCAATGCTATTTAAGGTTTGACATAATAAAGAGTGCCAAACATTCTCAAATGATCTATCTAGGTACTTTCCCAAAAATAACTTTATAAAGAGTTTTGTAGCTCAAGAGTGGAGTAAGAACTCTATTTATCATATATGTAGCCGTTAAAACACAAGCTCCCCGAATTCTATTAGCACATTGGATTGAAACACAAGAGTTCTACCAACATTAAATATGTGTTTGTATTTCCTTTTTACTCTTCTATTTTGTTATGGTGTATAGGGTATGATAATCTCATGAATAACTCTTTGTTCTTCCAAAAATTATTTGCATTCATGGTTTAAAAAGTCTCTTACTTTATCTATTCTAATTCTCTTGATGGGTTTGGCAAACCGAATTTTGATAAGGTGGAAAAAATTTCTAATAGTGGTGTTGGCATCACTTTTGAAATTTAGTAAGAATGCCCATGTTCCTCCTTGAGTAATCATCAACTATCATGAGGAAGTATTTGGCTCCATTTTATGAAGGTATTCTATAGGGTACCCAAATGTTAAGGTGTAGCAATTCAAATGTGCTCTTGGTTTTAATTGGTTTTGTGATAAAATGCAATCTTATTAATTTGGCTAATGGACGAGATAGTGCAATGTGTTTCTTCATGCTTACTTATATCTTTTAAACTTGGTAAAAAATTGAGTCTTATGTTGCTAGCATGTCCAAATCTCATGTGCCAAATATTGCTTTTCATTAATTTAGAGATTCCATTACGAACTTGATTGAAAAACATTATAATTGATAGATTTGGAAACTGGCTTGACATGAGAAGAAAAAAATATGAGAATCATTATTTTGTTGAGACTTAAAGACTAAAGATGAATGATCATGTGAAAGTGTTTCTAACTTGAGGTAATATAATACATTTTGCATCCTACTAATCCCTTTTATCAACCCGAGTCTTAAGGTTCGAAATAAGCAAACTCACAATAAAATGCTATAAAGAATTGGTTCTCTTTGGTAAATATTGAAATGGATAATAGGTTGAATTTAATATCAAGTATGTGTAGCACATTAGTTAACTTAAAGTCGGGGGATAAATGTATAGTGCTTATGTGTGTCACTTGAGATGATTTACCATTTGAGAATTAGAACTCTAGATGTTTTGAAGCAACGTCGAAATTAATGCATTACTATCTATTTCGGAGGATATATGTTTATTAGCTCTATTGTTAATCATCCAATTTCTTCTCAAACAATCATTCATTGTATTTGCATAATCGAGTAAAGTACTCGCAACATTTATTAAAGGTTGGCTTGATATCGAGCCTTTCCTAGTGTCGATTCTACTCCAAGTAACTACATAATCCGATTATATTGGTTTTGTGTAAGGATCGGTGCACTTCCCATTGTTTAGCTTGCTTGATCTCCCTTATTTGAATCCAAGTTACCATGTTCTACCATTCCGTAGCTTAACTGGTTTGTTTGATAATTTTTCCCTCTATTGCTTTTTACAATATGGTTGTCTTCCTCTTTTTCCCGAGCCTCTTCTTGTTATGCTTGGATAGCCTATCGCTTTATAGCAATCTTTCTTCAAATGTTCCGTCATGTGACGGTAGTCATAAGTAATGGTTTTTTTCTTTTCACATTCTCATTTTTGAATTGATTGTTGGAATAAAAGCTTATTGGTGTCTCATTAACTTAAACATTATTGGAGATAACCCTTTGAGATTCTTCACTCGCTTTATATAGAAAAAGCTTCGAGTGTGCATGGGTAATGACATCATCATAAGGATTTGTGATCTCACATTTGCATAGCTTTTATTCAATCCGATTAAAAACTATGACATTTTAAGGTGTTGTGTGTGCTCTAGATATAACTTTGAGCTTGGACAACCACATGTTGAAAATGTCACTAAGGTTTCAAATTCATCCCATAGTTTTCCGAGCTTTGAGTAGTATGTTGACATAAACATTATACCTTGCATTATGTGTGAGATTTCTCCGTGGATAGCAAACATATGAGGGTCATCGACTTTGTCAAATCTCTCTTTGAGATATTTCCACACCATCTTTGCAGATTTGTAGTAGCCCATGGCGTTATAGATTTCTTGTGATACGGTATTCAAAAGCTAAGCAAACACTATAGCATTACATCTTACCCGAGTGAGGTTGGATCCGGTTTTTCATAAGTTCCATCAATAAAATCATATTTGTTCTTTGCTTCGAGGAGATCTTCATAGCTCGGATCATACATCATAGTTCTCCATGCCTTTAAGCTCTAGTTCTTTTGGAACTAACACCGGATTCGGTGTATTAGAGGCATGAACGTGAAAGTGGGTTTGTGACATCAATGGTGGTTGTGTTGTTTCTTAAGTTTTCTTTCGTATTTAGGGTTATAGGGATGAATAGAAAATTTTCGCAGTTTTAGCGAGAGAAAGATTAGCTTTGATATCATGTTAAAACATAGAAAAGGAAAAAAGATTATTCTCATTGATGATTCAAAATCATAGTTGTTTACATTTCACTACTATCAAATATATATGCTAGTAGTGAATATTCTAAGTGCTTTACAAAAATAGAAAAATAGAATTCCTAACTTTGCTATTTCTTGTATGCCAATCATTGGCTACTCCGAGTCCCGAGGTAGATTCATTCTTCTAGCTTTTTGAATTAGTTGACAAGTTACAATCCTTTAGGATTGTGTGTGGTACAATCATTGTAACCAATAGGTGTCGTGCATAATTAGTTATAACAAACTCTACTCCTTTAACTCCGTATTGTATCCCATGCATTTTTATACATACGTCTTCTTCTTACACACATCTTGCATATGTATATTTTAACAATAGTAGAATGATGATGAGATTTTATTGTAATGAGATGATGTCATAGGTTGGTGGGTGGCGATAATATTTGTAAGTAGTAGTGGGCGAGTTGGTTGAAATTGTTGAATGATGTTGTAAATAAATCACTTGTGGTAAGATATGTTATGAAATTTTATGAGCTGAAAATGAAGTTGATTATACAAGTTTGACATTGACTAATTTTTTTGGGTAAATATTGAGAAAATATTTGATCCTAAACTTTAATTAATGTTAGATAAGTCTCTTAACTTTCAAATTTAGATTCTAATTATTTTTCAATTTTCTTAATTATTATTATTATTATTATTTCCAAAACTAACGGTGCAAGCGTAGGTGTTTTACTTTTCAAATTTCTCTAACAACTAAATGGACGTGAAATGCACATGCAACAGTAAAATCACTTGCAGTCAACCCCTCTCTAACTCAAACCTTAGATATTATCTACCAACCATAATGCATGGTAAAAATTTGAGATTATCCGAACGAACATAATCAATTCAAATAGAAAACCAACAGAAGGTCAATCATCCAATTTAAAATGGAAAACTAGATCAATCCAAAATTGAAAATTGAAATACTGATTCTTAAATACAGATGGGAAGTTTGGACCATTTTGCTTACAATATTTTACTGGAAACAGACAATAAAAATAAGGAAAGACCGAAAAGCGAAATAAGAGGGACAGTATCACTATACTTTCACAAGCTCCCGAACAAAAGTTCCCTAAACCCTAATAAATTCCTTCCATGATTACAACGCATCAAAAACCCTAAAAAAATTCTTTCACTCCCTCCCGCCCCTGCTTAACTAACAAGCAAAACCGTAAAAGCAAAAAGAAAAGAAAAAATAAAATGGGCCGCCGAAAGAACAATCAGACCTCAATGAGCTTCAACAACATTCAGCACCAGGCCACCAAAATCCGCTTTAACGACGACGACGACGACGAAGACAGCTCCAATCTCGATGACTCTATTGTAGCCACTGAAAAAGCCATTGCTGTTGATGACGTAACTATGTCCGAACCCGACGTCTCCTTTGTTGACGGCGGCGATGATGATAAAACCAGCGCCGATTATTACTTCGATTCTTACTCTCACTTTGGTAACACTACTCTCCTTGATTCGCTTGACTTTATTTATTTATTTTATATCTTCTCTCTCTCTTATCTTTGGTAATAGCATCCTATGTTTCAGTTGTCTTAGAAGGATGTTTTAGACATCTAATGAATGGATACTTTGGCGTAGAAAGTTTTTGTATTTGTCTTAACCTTCTGTATTCGTGTTTTTTTGCAGGTATTCATGAAGTAAGTGTCTCGTTATTGGATACAATTCAGCTCTTTACTGGGCTGTAACTTGATGGTTCTGTTTTATTATTTATTTATTTGTTGGGTGTTGGTTTTGATCTTCTTACACGTGAGGTTTGTGATATACTTGATTTATTTCTGAGTCTTTCTCTTCATTTGTAACGCAATTAGTACTTCTACATTTGTTTTAACTTTACCTCACAAAACCCACTTTTGAATCAGCACTTGTTATTATATGATATACTTGATTTGTTTGAGTCTCTCTCTGCATTTTATCAATTTATATTTTATTGCTTTACCTTCTTGTATCCGTAGGTTTATTGTTTTGACTCTGTGTATCTATATTATTTCATCATTTTTGGTTGAGGTCAATTTCTCTTGTATGTTTTCTTATATGTCGAGATCTGGAATTCTGAAAGAAATCGTGGAGTTGATTGTGTATCAATGCTGATACTTCCGTCTGTTGATGTTTTTCTACTCATCCTTACAATGCAGGAAATGCTGAAGGATGTAGTGAGAACTAAAACATACCAAAATGTTATTTATCAGAATAAATTTTTGTTTAAGGATAAAGTAGTTCTTGATGTTGGTGCTGGGACTGGAATTTTGTCCTTATTTTGTGCTAAAGCTGGGGCTGCCCACGTTTACGCGGTATGCCTTTTTCCCCTATCTCATACCACAACTATGAACCAGAGTTTATAGATGCTAAATATGGTTTGCCAATGTTTCAATTTCCAGGTTGAGTGCTCTCACATGGCTAACATGGCAAAAGAGATTGTTGAATCAAATGGATTTTCCAATGGTACTGCTATTTTCTTGATATGTTCCAGTAATTTTCTATCTCTTTGCACTGCCTCAAATGCCAAGTATCACTGCTTACTCGTGTTTCAATGTAACAGTTATAACAGTTTTGAAGGGAAAGATTGAAGATATTGAGCTACCAGTTGCTAAAGTGGACATAATTATTTCAGAGTGGATGGGATATTTTCTGTTGTTTGAGAACATGTTAAACACGGTCCTGTACACACGTGATAAATGGCTTGTAAGTTGCAATTACATTTCTCTTTCTGGGTTTATATATATTTCTTTGATAAATGTTTATACCTAGAGAGAAAAATCAAACAGGCATAACCAACTAACCAGTCAAAGTCAATCTATAAGTTTCAGAAACTGGAGACACATGAATGCTACAGGAATCCAAGAAAGCCATCATATTCAAGCCAATTGGCAAACATAGCACTGGTGTTTGCTGGTATTTTAATATTCACAGAAACAAGAGTCTCTACTCTCTATGCTCTTTTGCTCTAGGTCAACTGGGTGCATGGACCCTTGGAAGGAAGGGGAAAACATGCCAACCAACATTTAGGTCATTCATGAGTCTGAACAACTATACTGGCTTAGTAATTGAAAGTTCTTGTTTTAGCTGTTATTATACACCATGGGATTATCATTAGCGATGCTGAAAAATTTTGCTAAATAAATACTGTCAGCCTTTATTCTATTGTTTGCTTGGTTCCAGGTCAATGATGGAATTGTGCTGCCAGACAAAGCTTCTCTCTATTTGACAGCCATTGAGGATGCTGAGTACAAAGAAGATAAGATTGAGTGTAAGTCTATTGATCTGTCTCATGTATGTAGATGACAATCATTTTATTGTGGGTCCACCATATGTTTGGAATTTGGCAGCGCAGCTAGACTCCGATAGTAGGAAGCTGTGGGGAATTTCATCACATCAGTTGCATGTTGGGTTTCATGTGCTATTTGAATTTGTTTTCCAACTCTAAATGCTTTATTGGGGTGGCATTTTATAAGTTCTTATATCTGTTTTGTTGCCTTGGCTTGCATGCTTGTTCCAGTTTGGAATAATGTCTACGGCTTTGATATGACATGCATCAAGAAGCAGGCCATGGGGGAACCTCTTGTCGACACTGTTGATCAGAATCAAATTGTTACAAATTGCCAGCTGCTCAAGGTTGGATATGCATGAACATGCATGCAGTGCATTTGTGTGTTTTCGTTTATGGTCATGCACATTTCTCCAGTTTGCTTTTTGTAACTGTTTGCTTTGCTTCTGGGCCGATGGTGTTTTTCTTTTTTTCTTTTTTTTTTTTTTGCTATTCATCATTTCAGACAATGGACATCTCTAAAATGGCTTCTGGAGATACTTCCTTCACAGCTCCTTTTAAGCTCATAGCAGAACGTGATGATTACATCCATGCATTAGTAGCCTACTTTGATGTATCATTTACAAAATGTCACAAGTTGATGGGATTCTCTACAGGTCAAGCTTTCTTTACTTTGCACTCTCTGTTTGTATTTTTCTTTATCTTCCAGTATGAAGTTTTGTTTTACTCCATACAGCGAATTCAGTGGGTCAAGGGAAGCCCTTTTTTTGGGCTTGCTTACAAATGTTCCTTTCCATGAATTTGATTATGTCACATGTAAATAAGCCACAATAAGTCCATGATCTGATTACTATGGTGATGTTCTGATGATATCATAGTTGCTAAACTGGAAAGTAGTTAACTCCGACCGTGAGGCAGGAGTACTGCTTTTAAGAGTCTGAGAGAGTGTTCTCAGCAAAGTACTATCATAAAATAAACATAAGTAAACATGGAAATCAAAAATCACAACCTGCCATTTAACCTTCTCAATCTGAAAACCAGTTTTCAGATTGTTCCTATGTGTAGGGGAGGAGGCTAGTTAGGGTACATTTTAACAGTCCAGTGAAATGCCTAGATAGCCTTTCTGATGAACTTGGAATATGATGCAGGGCCAAGATCACGAGCTACACATTGGAAGCAAACAGTCTTATACCTCGAAGATGTGCTGACCATTTGCCAAGGGGAGGCACTAAGTGGGAGCATGACTGTGGCTCCAAACAAGAAGAATCCTCGTGACATTGATATAATGATCAAATATTCATTGAATGGTCGACGTTGTGTGGCCTCAAGAACACAACACTATAGAATGCGATGAGTTGCATGAATGGTTCTTCAGATTGAAGTGTTATTGGGCAGAGGTTGATGCTTGAACTGCTTCCTATTAGCAGAATCTATTTCGAAACAAACTCGTATTCCACTCATTTTGGAATGTTTGGTTTACATGATATGACACTTGTTTGTAATTTTATTCTTTTCCCTTTAGGCAACTCAAAGGGGGATCGAAATAGTAGAATTTTCAATTTTTGATTTCCAAAATCTTTATTTTCGGTAAATTGAACTGCAGCTGTAACATTAACGTGATGATTCTCTTATTGATGGTTGGCTTCAGCTTATTCAGCTTGGGTTTTATCCCTTTGCTTTATTCATATGCCTCCAAGCTATGCAAACAATATCCTTCCATTACCTCGGCTTTTATTTTGTTTCGTTCAAGTGCCTCCTACGTTTTATTTAAGAATACCGTCACTTCTTTTCATGAATGCCATTATTAATATCAGCAGATTCACAATAACAGATGCAGTGCTTGATTGGACCTCCTATGATCAGAACTAAGTACCTTCATATGATCATCCTGTTGAATGATCTCTAGCTTTGTAAGCACAGAATCCCTAGAGAGTCAATTCATTCCCAGATAAAAACCATTATCAGATTGCATTGACGAAAATGTGTGCCTCTAATAAAGAGCAAAAATTTCAAGACCAGGTTTATATTCCAGTCAGTTCCTACAGGCTCAAATTTTCTGGTGTCTGAATTGTAAAACCTAAAAAGACTATTGTTTACTATAGCGAACAAAAGATGTGCATGGACCTTGATGTGTCTCTGCAGTAATGCCATTCAAGGGACCTAAAGCTCCCAGTCAATTTTGGCTCTGTTTCATTGCATTAGAGCCCCATTTACTGGGTCCTAAAGCTCTGATTTGGCAGCCCTTGAATTCTTCTTTGCAGGCGCTCCACGTATTCCTCTCCACCACTTCTGTATCTGGTTGAAGACCTTATTTGCATGCCTCTTCAATGTCTCGCCACTATTTTCTATTCCTTTGGAGATTTTCTGTTGCCAGCCACCCTTTATGTGCTGCGTTTCTCTCAAAGCTTTTCCCTGCAAAAATTAGTTGCAGCAAGGCAAGTGAAACAACAAAGCATTGAAGAGAAGTATCGATGAGCTCTGAAATTTGCCAATTACCATATTTGAGGGGAACTTTTCATCCTCGTCCTCATCATCCTCATCATCAGCATCATCATTTCCAAAATTGTTCATTCCCATTAACTCTTCCCTTGAATACATTTTCATGCCAGGAGCTCCGGGCATACCCTAAAGCAGAGGGAAACAAATTATAGACCCAAATCAACATATAACCACATACATGCAGAGTTTTAAGCAAGTAGAAAATAATTACCTCCATAGATCTCATAATCTTCTCCATTTCAACCTCTTTAGATGGTTTAGGCAAAAATGGTTCCCCAGGCATCCTGTTCTGAAATACATGAAAAGAGAGTTTAACAAGGATTAAACTTGAGTCTTTTGTTCTGAAATGGAATGTGCAAAAAAAAGTAGTAAGGCTTGTGAAGTCATGAGTAGTTCTGCTCCCAGGAAAGATAACCATGGATTTTACTACATTATAAAAACTCGAGGGAAATAATCTTTCCCAACATGTGACCAAGTGCAGAACATTTAGAAGCAGAACATTTGAGTGTAGAGGAAAAAAAGAACACTGCTTAAAAAAGTACTTCTGTCGTTATGTTTTCAAACTAGAGAACAAGTGCTGTGATTCACTCTCTTGTTTCTCACTGAATTTAATGGAGAAGCAAACACACAAAGGAATAACCTATAACAATGTCCAACAAAACAAATGACTTGAGGAATGAGTATATAGTTTTCACACTTTATATAAGTAATAGATTTGGCAAAATTAATGGCTAAAGCCTTAGACATAAGTATGATGGAATAGAAAGAACAAAAAAGCAGCTAATTCAGAGACATCATTCTATCCAGAATAAATGCTTTGCTGTGAAACATGGTTAGGATTCAGTAGGGAGATTATTGTTTTTCCTTTTTTTTCCCCTAAGAACTCCATTAAGTATAAAATTACAGGTTCTAGAACTTCTGAATTCCAAATCCATTTATGTTTCCTTGACTTGCAGATATAAATTGGTTCTGAGTTTTGAGAACACAAGACAAATTAGTGGCACCAAATTTCATTTTCTGACACCCACTAAAGCATTTTCCTCTGATGTGCTTTCATGTTATTGACATTCATAGACGTAGAGACTTGTTAATCCAATTCTAAATTTTAATGGTTGAGCTTCAATCTGGGGAAAGCCATAGATACTTAACAAGCTATATGTACTGGAAACTGTTCAACATAATGAGAGAGGCGCGAGGCTTTGTTCACATAAAGTTGAATGTGTAACAAGCAAAGACTTATTGCTATCAAAACATTAGCAAAAACATGTCATTTCCAATCAGAGTTGACGTAGTACAATTACCATAGCAGTACACAGCTATGTCAAAGCTACCAAGCCTTTTCAAATACTTTCTACAGAATCACTAAAGATGGCTCAAGAATATTTTATGTCCGATAAATTTTCTATTAACATATATCAAGGACCTGCACAATCATGTATTTGAAGATGACAAAACGAACACACTGAGATAGATCTATCAAAATGGTCCATCAAGAAAAAGCTATATAGAAACGATTATGAGATCACCGAATACTGTCAAACATGAGTACAGCTACCTTGGGGACTGGAGGTGGTTTCTTAGTGCATGAATTAGTCAGATCTTTGCAGAGATGTTTCACCAATAAATCAATCTGAGGCTTGGCAGTAAATATATATTCAGCAACATCAGTGTCGACATAGTCCATGACCTACAAAGCCCACAAACAGATACGCAATTGTTTGAAATTTAGCAATGGAGTATCGTCCAAAAATATAACCAGTCGTAATTTTAGGAAAATTGTCAGCAGGTCAATTTCTAAACTTCCACAGTCCAGCGAATAGACAGAGTCACCAATCAAACTGACTTCCAAAAAAGCTCTCAATATAATGTCAGTAACCAAACTCACCTCTTGACAAGTTTGCTCGATTGTCTTGCATTCTGAATTGCATTGACCTTCCGTATCTTGTTCTATTAGCTACAAATAAATTTAAAAAAAAAAAAAAAATTCAGGGTTACCATGCCAATTTTTTACCATTTATCTGTACATGTAGTAGCCATGAGGCCTATTCCATTGACCAATATGATTGCAGTTTATGAATTGTGAAGCCATCTTCGATTACACACACATCCCAAAACAAAGATAAAAAAAATAAAACAGAAGTTGATCCAGATTGAGATTCTATGAAAATGCATATAAATAAGGAAAAAAAAAAAAACTCTATCATACCTTCAACTTATCACCTTGCTCCACTATATCCAATTTCATAATCCAATCAGCTTCCTCTTTCTTCAAATTGCAAACATTCTCCGCAATCTCAATCATTTGATGCTCACTGATCTATCATAACACCAAAAAGAAAAAAGAAAAAAAGCAAGAATTTATTTAAAAATCAAATCCAACAGAACCATAAAAGAAAAAAAAAAAAAAAACCCACTTCGCAGAATTTGTTGGACTTAGTACCTTCTTGGGAGAGATCTGATCCTGCTTCTTTTGAACTTGCTGGTACAACTGTGAGGCAACCTTTTCACAAACCTGGCATTTGATGTACGGTATATCATCTTTTCTTGCAACACTAACAGGCTTTTTTGTATTTGCACATTCAGAGACTGGCATCCATGTTGACACTACCAATACTGTCACCAAAACAACTAGCGTCCGCTTGATCAATGCCATAGCTCCTCCTCTCTCTTATTTGAAGAAACACAAAAGTTCCTTTTTCTTTCGTGGAAGTGTATATATTAGCTGCAAAACAGACCGAGACCTCTCCTCAAACGCAGATTTTAGCTGATCCGTGGAATTTTAGCTTCAGGTCTTCGGCAAGTACTAAAATAAATTGTGTTATAAACTAGGGCAGACCGCATATTAGTCCCCGGCTATATACCAATTTTTTATTGTTTATCATTTGGGTCCCACATTTGTATACCTTTCCTCAATCAGATCCTTCTGTTGATATCGTTGAAGATGACGTTAATCAATGCATGTGCTAGTCACTCTAATTTTCTCAAGCCTTAGATGCAAAAATACTCTATTTCTCTTTCATCTAGTACTTGCAAAAAAACCAACACGAGCAGTCTGAATATAAATTTATCTTAATTATGGTTTAGTTGTTACTAGTTTGTATTAAATTAAAAAAGAAATTGTTGGATATTTTTGAACTTAAGACTTGAAAAAGCGAGGATTAGTTAGAACACATACGACTAGCATGCACTAGTTAATGTTTTCTTTAATTATTTATTTTTAAAAGGATTTGATTGAGGTAAGATGGACAAGTGGGGGACTCAATTGACAAAATTGGTAGTTTGAGAAATCATATACAGTTGTGAGGACGGATTTTGAGGTTTTCCAGACAAAACCATTAACGTTACACAGATGCGTGGGTTTTTGCTGCTAATAAATTATAGACGTGTTTCTCAATTTCTGATTGGTTGTCACTGGATTTGTGAGCTGGGCCAAATTGTTTCAACCAATGGATGCACGACAACACGGACTCTTGTGCCAAGGCGGAAAACTAAATTGATTACCAGATGATAACTGATGGGAGTCTCGTGCGTGGGCGGGGGGTCCTCTTATTATTTCGTTTCTACCAAATTTCGTATCAAGATATTAAATTTTTTTTTTTTTTTCACTTTTGTTTCTACTACTTGAAATCCTCAAACCTTATTTTATTTTTATGTACATAAAGATGATGTAAATGATTTATATGAGTATGGAGTTTTCTTGATAGCTGATTCACCAACTAGTCCACAGACAAATAAGCAAACATAATTAGTAAGCTATTTTAGAAAAAAAATTGTTGCCAATTCAAAATAGAATTGGGTGAATAAGCTAGATGATGCATGTATGATAGTTTTTAAGACAACCTTAAGCATGTCTCCATATAGACTTATCTTTGGAAAGTCTTATCACTCACTAGTTGAATTGAAACATAACACCTATTGAACAATTTAAGAACTAAACATAGATTTAAAGGCTGCGGAAGAAAAGAGGTTGTTCCAATTGAGTGAGTTGGAGGAGTTTGGGTTGGATGCTTATAAAAGATTTTGGATTTACGAGAAAAAGACCAAGTATTGGCATAATAAGCATATTCAGAAAAAAAGAAAAAAAAAATTGAGGTTGGACAACGATTGCTACTCTTCAATTTACGACTTAAGCTATTCATAGGAAAACTTTAGTCAAGGTGGTCTGGTCCATTCATGGCGGCAAAAGTATATCCATATAGTGCAGTTGAGGTCACTAGTACATTTAAGGTAGATGAGTAATGTATAAAGCCCTATCTTATTAGCGTCTAAGGAAGTGACATATTCTTGGCAAGATCTTAACTATGGTTGATTGTGTGATAGACAAGCACTTTTTGGGAGAAAACCCAAGTTTTACAATTCTCTCTTTTCACTTCACTTTTGTTATTTTTATTTACTTGTTTTCTTCTGGTCTTTGAATAAATATGATCATGACTCGATCCTTTCTTTTAGTTGTGTTTTACATGTTCGAGCACATGGAGCAATAAACTAGGTTGAATATTATTGTTTCTTTCTTCTTTTCTTTCACATTGAGGATAATGTATAGATTTGCGCCTCCGGGTGGTGGTGGTTGATTAATTCTTATGCTTGTTTAATTGTTAGGTGTATTTTTTTCAAAAAATTATGCACCTTTGGCTTATCCTTGTTATATATGTGTGTGTGTGTGTGTGTGTGTGTGTGTGTGTAAGATTAGAAAGATGAACTTGTTATTTGGATTCAAAATTTACTTTTAGGCTCCATTTATTTGGTGAAAAATAACTTCCATAGGAAAATCAATTCGGAGAAGCTATTTTTTAAAAAGTTTTCCAAAAAATATTTTCCGATGTTTAGCAATTACATGAAAACTACTGAAAAATATATTCTAATATTTGTTTGATACAAAAAATTAAAATACAAAAACGAGGTTGTGATTGTTACATCAACGAGTTTTGAGAAAACTTCAACAAGGCATATTCACAATTTCATAATATAAGATGCATTTAGAAAAATTTAATAAATTTTTATATATACCGACTCTAAGATTTAAATTCAAAAAATAAAATATACATTTTTAACGATTAAACTAATTCATCAAAACTACTTAGGACAAATCATGTCAATATTCACATTTAGTAAAAAAAAAAAAAAATTAAGTAATCCTAGCACTATTATTTTGGTAACTCAATTAATAATTCATTTTTTTTAGAAATTGAACCGATAATTTAGTATAAAAAGTAGTTTTACAAATTGTTCGTTATTATTTATAGAAAATTATTTATTTGGTTTCAAAAGATTAATGTTGGAATAATTTGTAACTAATTATTGACTACAATTACTAATAAAATTTTACAACTCGATTAAAATTAGTCACAAATTATTAATTTAGTTACAAATGAATATTGTTAAGAAAATAATATATTTATTAATGAATTAATTAGTTTTATTTTTTTCACAAATGATTACAGTCGTATAATAATCATTTTCAATCATTTAAGTACATTTTAGGTGATGGTTGGGATAATAATAAAAAAATATATAGATAAATTATTGAAATATTTATTATAAAAATAATTTTAAGGTATAAAAATAGTTTTTAAGAATATTTAATATATTTATAAATCAAAAAATCAAATGTTAGTAGAAATAGAGAAAACTAATTAAATAATTAATAATAATTGATAAGAAATAATTAAAAATTAATTTTATGTATTTTAAAGAAAAAGGAGACAGAGAAAAAGATTGTTAAAATATATCAAAGGAGAGATGAATAACGCGAGAGCAAGATAGTTTGTGAGAGAAAGTAAAAATATTTTTCTCTTTTTTTTTTAACTCGAAAAACACTTTTCTAAAAAGACTATCATTTTTCATTGATCGAAAAATCATTTTCCATTAACTTTTTTCTAAACATGAAATAAATATCAAAAAATGAGAGAAAGTGAGGAAAACAAGTTCCCGGAACTTTTTTTCTCCCAAACAAACATATTCTTAGGTTCCTCATCATACTTAAATATTGAAATTTTGATTTAGTATATGCAATATCTTATAAAGTGAGATTAAGCATGCTTGAGTTTTTAAGATCATTAAAAAAATGTTCTTTGTACAATTATGTGAATTGTGTGACTATGCATAAAATATGAGTGTGATACTTTTTTTGTAAGTATTTCCTTTAAACTAGTCTTAAGATGGCTTAAGTAAATAGTATGGTTATGAGCAATTGAATGAAATAATTGAATATTACGAAATTCCTATCTACTCCAATGTTTTGAGTTGCTTAGTAACTAGGGGTAGGCATCACTAATGTTTAATTTTACGCCAAATGACAACTTGAAATATGAGTATGTAAAAAACACCTTTTATGTGTGTGACTTATTGAATAACTGGGTACATGCATCATAAATGTTTGTATTTGTGTCAAAATTAAAAAGAGTGTCTTAAAGACAAGAAATACTATTCATGAAAAAAAATCCTATCCTAGTGATGAGTGCATAATTAGCATAATTTTTATGCTCTATTACATTGAAATTTTTAGCACTTATTGTATTATATTATGTTATTTAAAAATAAGATGACGGTTTTAAGTTTTGTAGGAAAAATGATGAATCGGAACATGGAAGCCCAAAACCTAAGGAGAAAAGAAAGAAAATTCAAAGAGGATTATAAGAGTCATAAGGTCGTGTGAAATAACCAAGGAAATAGCTACCGGCCATGTGACTTAAAGGAGAAAACCGTGTGAGTCTTAAGCATAGCAAGCCACATGAGCGAGAACCATTTCCATACACCCAAAGGAAGTATTCCACATGGTCATGTGGGTGATTGAAGCTAGCAAAATAAAAAGAGATAAGAAAGCTATACGATTAGTAGGCTTCTTACACCGTATGCGGTGTAAAGCCACATACTCGTGTCTCTACGAAAAAGAAGGTTTACACGAGCGAAGAAACTTAACACGAGTTGTAGAAGGAATCTACACGGGTAGAAGCTTGGCTACATAAAATCAAGAATAAAGTTATACAACCGTGTGTCTTAGCAAGCAAGCCGTGTAACAATTAATTTTCAAGGCTTCAAACCATGTGATATCAATAACAAACCATATGACTTTATGTAATAAGCCGTATAGCCATGTGATGTTGACATTTACGTGATGTAACCCTAGTTTTAGGTATAAATACTAAAGCTAGGGTATTATTTGTTTCTCTTCTCTTCCAACTCTTCTATAGCCCCCTTTAATAGAAATTCTCTTTGTAATACATTATGAACAACTAAAATCTATTCTTTGTTGAATCAAGTTGAAGTTTTTGGTTAATTACTATGAAATTACTAATTTTATTTCTAAACTTATTTTTATTGGGTATTTTATATTTTTCTACATGATTGGTTTATAGTTGTAGGATTAATTCAATTAGAGTGCACATTATTTATTTAATCATTTACTTATTGCTAGCTAAGTATTTAAGTCCGTGTAATTGCTTGTCTAAAATTACTTATAGTAGTAGCTATGGTTGATGATTATGATGTTTTTGTTCAATTCCTTGAAAAACATAGAATTAGATTACATCTTCTCTAACGCTTAGGAAGGTGGCTTAGCTTCACCTATCTTTCTCATCTTAATGTTGTTATTGGATTAAATCTATCTAATGCTTAGTAGGTTGTTCAATAGCTAGAAAATTAATTGGTTATTGTACATTCGAGTTAATGACTATATAAGAAAAGATTGGAGTCAACATACATGTTGTTATCTTATGGTAAATATTGATGTTAGGATGAGTTAATTATTTAATCAATGATCAATGACCTAACCAAAAGTGGATACTAAAGTTCAATTAAGGCTACGCTAATACCGTTATCTCTTATTACTTTATATTATGTTCAAGCATCTCAAACCTTCAAAAAACCCCTTTACACACAAGAACGTCCAAACAACTAAAACAACTGATTGATCCCCTTTCTCTTGGGTTAGACCCTTACTTACCCTAAGTACATAATTATGATTAAAAGCTCTATAAGGACACTTTATAAATTACTAATTTGTTTGCGGTATAACACGCCATCAAATTTTGGTGTCGTTGTTGAGAAACTTTGATTGAAGTTTATTGTTATTAGATATTTTTTTATTATTCTTCCGTTTTGGTTACTCGTTGGTATATGATTAAGTCTCAATCAAAAGAGCTGATTTTTGATCCTAAACCAAAAAAAAATTAAGCAAGTTAAGGAAGGAAGTGAGGTTAGCTTCGATTGGGAAGATCGAGTCCTCCGAAAAGTAATTTTACCAAAAATAACCATAATTCTTGAGTTTTTATTGTCAAGCAACTCGGAAGGAGAAGATATGACGAGTAAATAGGGCAAACAGGACATTAAAAGAGCTACTTGCTCTTGATCTCAATCAGCAGCCCCTATGCATTAAGTTCCTAAATCCGGATATGGCATTTGAGCTAAAATTGAGATCAATACACTCGCTTTCAAAATTTTAGGGTCTAGCTAGAGAAGATCCTCATAAATATTTTAAAGAATTCCATATGTTCCGCTTAACCATGAGACCATAAAGAATATTGAAAGATTAGATTAAGTTGAGAGCATTCCCTTTTTCGCCGGATAGGGATGCTAAAGATTGGTTATATGATCTCCCTGCGAGATTAATAGACTTGTGAAACAAGATGAAGTAAGCATTCCTAATGAATTACTTTCCTGCTCCATGGGTTGCGAGCATCGAAAGGAAATATGTGGGATTCGATAATTTATCGGAGAAACTCTTTATGATTATTGGCAATCATTTAAGAAGTTATATTCCAGCCTACTAACATCATCGGATTTTTGATCAACTATTGATTATTTATTTTATAAGGGTTTGCTCCCTATGGAGATGAGCATGATAGACACGGTAAGTAGGGGAGCATTGGTAGATAGAATGTTCGATGGTGCAAGGTCTTTGATATCTAATATGGCTACTAACTTATAGAAATTTGGTGCGAGGATTGATCATGCATAAAAAAAGGTCAATGAGGTAAACATTTTATGTTTAGAGTAGTAGATGTCTCAAAAAAGGTCAATGAGGTAAACATTTTAATTTTAGAGTAGTAGATGTCGATTTAACTTCTTTGGTGAGACATGCTTGTTGGTAATCTACAAGTGACTAAGGCTTGTAGAATTTGTTCTACTATGGATACAAGACGGATGTAAGTCCAACCATGTAAGAGGGGCATAACGAACAAGTATATGTAGTTGTAAATTTTAGAGGTGGCTAACCAAGGCCATATGATCATTACTTTTTTTCATGCATTTCTTTTCTTTTACCCCCTTATTGTTCTAGACTCATTGTTAGGGTTCCTTTCATAGTTTATGTGTGAACCAAATCTCTCTCTAACTTTTTTCTCGAGAAAATATCATTAATTTCATGAACCTCCAAAATTGCCCTATAGTCTCAAAGTGAGACAATAAAGAATAAGTTTTTTGTTTGTATAGGGTATATCAAAAATGGCATTTTTTCATTTCAAATTTGATCCTATTCAAATCAACAAGCTCTAGTTTTATTTGAAAATTATGATTAACTTATATATATATATATATATATATAAAGGTGGATTAGGCAAGATCATGATTCAAATGTGTACCACTCATCATCGTTTAAGACATCAAATTATTTGGTTTCTCATCTAAAAGAATTAATTTATTATATTAGGAAAAAATATCCTCAAAAAGGGTTTATTAGTAATGGAAAAGAATGTTTAGTTTCAAAAAGAGAGATGGACCTCTAGTATTTACATGACACATTTTGTAAATTAACCAATTTTGAAATATATTGAATGTGTTTGCCATTTTTACTCTTTTCGATTTAAATGACATAAAATGGCAAATGATACTTTCAAATAAACATCTCTCGATTTCATATTGGCAATAAACACATCAAAATGGTAGGAATTTGTTTTTTTAAAAACAAAATATGACTCAATCTATAAAAATGATAATACTTTTTTAAAGTGAAATCCAAAAATTTGATAATAGATACATATTTCATTTACAAATTAAAGACATGTTTTTCTTCGATAAGCTATGTGTGTGCCCTTGGCACTCGTCATCATGTTCGTTCTCTTTTTCCTTTTCTTTGTCAATTTTAATCTGAGTTCGGTAGACTATTTTTTTATTTTTTTAATACAATCATTTAGTATTTTTTAGATATGATTATATTGAATGTTCCAAAGATATGATAGAAAATGAAAAAAAAAAAAGGCAAATAGGCAATTAAGAAGAAAAGTTAGATGATTTTGTAAATTAATATTATTATGAAAGCACAATAAAAGTTTTACATAAGGAATTTGTTAAAAAAATGGTTGCTCAAGCAAGTGATAAAACACATGATGAAGAACTTATTCGACCTTAAAGACAACAAGCATTTTAACAACCCACCATTAAACTTATTTCATTCAATGTATTTTCAAATAAAATACTACTTCAATATCATCAAGCATCATTGTAATTATACATTTTGAATTTTGACTTCCTTTGCCACTTGAGTGTTCACTACCAAGTTCTAGTAGAGCTTATTCATATCTAATTCATCATAGCTTGCGATACCGATCCTATCATTTTTCTTGCTTTTGGGCATGGTTACAAAGCCATACTTGGTAATTCATAACTCACAGGATCAATATCCTAGTATGATTAGGAGAAGTTTGTTATTTAATTTATAGAATATGAAATATTTTGAAAAGAAATTTAACACTCGATTAATTAAATACCAAACTCATTTCTTGAAACCAATATAATTTTTGATACTATATAGCAATGTATGTCATTATTTTATTCACATACCGTATTAGGTTTATACCAACAAGGAAATGGAGGTTGTAGCGAGTAATTGTCACTAGAGTCATTTGGCCAATAGTTACAAAATGTTTGAAGCGATTCCCAAGAGAAATTGAAAGAGGTGAAAAAATATCTTGATGTGTTTTGTGACTTGAGTTCCACTAAGTTTTTAGGTTGAATAGCCTTTATTGGCTATTGAACTATTAAGGACTTTGTGTTTGTGTTCTTTAAAAGTCTAATACCGAAGGATTATGAAGAAAGATTTGTGGTTATTACTATGGTAAGATTAGGCTATGAGTTTAAGGGTGAATGAGCTCGTATGTGCCTCCAAGCACAATAGGATTCATAGGATTTATAGTACTAATGACCTTTTAGTTAGGCCTAAAGAGATGTGGCATAAGAACCGCCACCTAGATTGTGCATATCGGTATGGTAGTAGGTAATTCTAGGATGGAAGATGACTAACCTATTTCTCAATTCGGAGACATTTCAATAGACGTGCAAGCTTACAAACTTTGCTCTAGTAGAAAAGCTAGCCTAAATATTTCTCTCTTTAACGCATCTATCTCTCCGATGGTTTTAATCAAGTTGAGCTCTTTATTGGACGCCTATTTTTTACCTTGATCGTATGCAATCAATACCTAGGGGAAGGATGATTTTAACAAGATGACCTATGTTTTCCTATATGGAAAGAAAATAATAAAGACGGGTGATAAGAAAATCCACTTATTGATTTCTTTCTCCCGAGATTGTTTGAGTCAAGTTTCTAAGCTTTTATGGAATTATAGACCTAGCATGTCAAACAAATAAGATATGAAAATTTCTATGTCGACTCCTTATTGTCATGCTCAATGTCATTTGATGACAACAACACACCTCATTGATTGTCATATGGCTGGGACAAAGATTGTTATTCATATTTAGAGAATTTAAAGTATCTTTAAAAGAAATCTAACCCTAATTAATCAAATACCAAACTCCTTTCTTGAAACCAACATAATTTTCAATACTATAGCCATATAGGCCATTACGAGTATTCGTATACTTAATTAGGTTTGTAACCATGAAAAATAGAGATTCTAGTAGAATAATTGTCACCGAAGTCATTTGGCTAATAGTTGTAAGATGTTTGAAGAGATTCACAAGAGAAATTGAAAGAGGTGATAAAATATCTCGATGTCTTTTTCGGCCTAAGTTCTATTAATTATTTCGGTTGAAAGACCTTTGTTGGCCATTAAATTGTAAAGGAATTTATGATTATGTTCTTTGAAATGCTAGTATTTATGGATTTTGAAGAAAAATTTATAGTCATTGCTATGGTAAGTTAGGGCCGGGAGTTTTAGGATGAATAAGCTTATACATGCCCCCAAGCATAGTAGGATTCACAAGGTTCGCAATACCAAGCAACCTTCCGGTTAGGCCTAAAGAAAGGTGGCATAAGAATCTCCATTCGGATAGTGGGTATCGATATAGCAATGGGCAACCCGGGATAGTAGATACTAGATTTCTTATCTCTTAACTTGAAACATTCTTAATCAAATTCATTGGCCAAGGTTTCAATCACATTAGACTTGTTATGTGTATTTACTTGGGAAAGATGAAGCTAAGGCTAGCACATGAATAAAGTAGGATCTATCTAGGTCTTAAATAGGGTTCCTTTTAGCTTAGGAGAATTAAAGTTGACCAAGTGAAAAAGTTATAACCGTGGTGATTATCAATTACCTATCACAATAATGGTGGCTTTTCAAAAGAATTAAGGTTTTATGAGTGTTATCTAGGGTGAAACCCATTAGGGCACAAGTGATTTCTTACAAAATCTTGAGGAAAATGTGTGAAATTAGTTTATGTAATGATGTGTGTGAGAGGACATTACTCCATATACGATCAAAAAACAACAATGAGATAGAGAATTTAAATATAAAAAAATACAAATCAAAGCAGAATAAAAGGCATATAATCACAACAACTGGCAAACAAGCACATAATCCAAACACATAAAGAAAATGCACCCCATCAAATAAAGGAAAATAAATCACATAAATCAATAGCCAGATATAGAAAATCATCATATAATTAGCGATCACTATAACCCAAAATAGCTAGTCCGTTTAAGGTAAAGGGATGGTTATATGGAAGGAAGATTAAAAATCACTATACCTCATCTTTTATAAGGCAAGTTCGCATTACATATAATTCTAAACTAGATTTCTAGTTTTTACTATGATAAAAGTCTATATATATTTAAATGTGCTTACCATTGAATCAAAGACCGATCAATCGAGTGATTCGAGATTTGGCTAGTTAGAAGCTTTATTCTCACATTAAAACATAAGGGTAATTAAACTAAAATAGAAAAAAAAACTTAAAATTTTGATAAAGGTTGAATTAACATTGACATCGCCAAAAAATTGATAACGACATTGCCAACATACTAAAAGCGGTATCACAAATCATAAAGTTTTTGGAAAGAGGGTGAACTAACAATTATGTCGTAAAGTCATAAGTTTTGAAAAATACTAAACAAATAACGGTATCACAAAAATATAAATTTTGAAAAAACAAAACATAATGACATCACAAAATCATAAGTTTTGAAAAATAACAAACCGATAGTGACGTCACTACCAAACCAATAATGGTATTGCAAAATCATAGATTTTGAAAACAAATATTAAACCAATAACGACATTACTAGTAAATCGATAATAGCATCGCAAAATCATAAGTTTTGAAAAATAAATCACAAACTAATAACATTATCACTAGCAAAAAAATAATAGCATTGTAAAATCACAATTTTTTTAAAAAAACCAACAAATCGATAATGACATCATTAAATCACAAGGTTTCGAAAAAAATGGTGAATTGATAGCGATATTGTAAGCAAATCAGTAATAACATCACAAAATCATAAGTTTTGAAAAAAATAACGAACCGACAATAGTGTTATAAGCAAATTAATAGCTACATCATAAAATTATAAGTTTTGAAAAATGATGAACTAATAATGACATTGTTAAATAGTAAATTTTGAAAATGATTTTTCCATAAATTTTTAAGTTTTCACACAAATTCAAAGACATTAGATTTCACAAATAACATTCGATTCAAAATTCATGCATCAATTTTAACATCATAAGTTCATAAATCAAGATAATTGCATTTTGAAAGATAGATTCAACACAATCAACCAAGTTTGGTCATCAATTCATATACCATATATAGGCAACTTCAATGTCAACATATCAATCAATTAATTTATTTACAACAAACCAAGATCATCACTTATCCCAATAATTATCTAAAATTAAAACTCAATATCTTCCTCCTAACTCCATTATAAAGTATTGAATCCGACCTTATTCCACTTCAAGATATTGCGAGGTCTTAAACCCCTCAAGTTCAATCCACAATGGCATATCTCAAGCACACTTTGAATAACTAATCACATCATAACTAATTTATATTTCACATCACATCATGCTTATTCTAAAAATAACTAAATATTATGTAAATAGGTGTAAGGCAATTTCAAAAGTTTACCCAAACAATCATAAAAAAGGACTATAAAGAGTCGTTGGAGTGGTTGATACAATCCTCACATGAAAGTATCAAAACACCCTTAGGGTTTATTTTGGTAAACTAACTTATAATGGTTTGTCAACCTTCGACTTGCGCATGGTGGGTCTAGATGGAGATTTAGCACTATCTTATACTCTTTGATGAAGAATGAGTTATATACAACCGAGTTAGAGAGGGAGGGTAATGTTAGTATCGGTGCCCAAGGTTCAATCATGTTTGGATTGGCCCAAGTTAATGTATTGCTGCATCATTTAATAAAGAGGTCATTCTATTAACTCTTATGTTTACATGTTGATAAATTCATTAGAGTTAGACGAAGTCTTTATGATATGCATTTGCAATAGTGATTGATTGAAAGATGTGAGACAAACATTGATGAACATAAATGATATCATTAAATATCCCAAGTCATAGCATTGTCGAGAATAGACATTGACAATATATGGATAGATTTGTGAGTGCTATGCTCATGCTATATGATAGCAATAGGAGATCTCACACCTATTCGCATGGTGATACCAAAGCAAGTACTTAGGTGATTTATGTTAGAGAACATATCACTAGACTTGACTCGCCATGAGAATCCATTTAGTTTTAATCTATGAGAATCTCATACGAGATGGGTACAAATAGTGCTTAGACTTGAAGTCATCATGATTATTTAATTAGAGGACTTATGCACTTTGACACTTGTTTAGATGGACCTATTAATGAGTTGCACGTGGGCGATTCGTTAGGTGCACTAGAAATTCAATGAAGATAGGTGTATGAAAAAGATATGACATGTCATTCCTTATATGCTAAAGAAGTTATCACATTACACTTCGATAAATATCCGGTCAAGAAATCTATAGTCACGGTAGGAGTACACCAATAGAGCATAGTTACTTTACTCTAGAGCTAAGGCATTTGAGAATCGAATAAAACTTATGTGATCATAATCAAACAAGACTAATAACCAAGTTTGAGATCACACTCGTGATAAGTTGACATGAGGACTGAATTGTATGGTAACCATGCTCGTGAAAGATAATAATGGATTAACTAATCCTCCTAAAGAATTTGGTAGTCATGATGCCTTGTTAGAGGCCAATCTTGATTTATGTATCAAGAGATGAAGGAGGAGTTTTTTATTTTTGATACATTGCCAATATATCTAGGAGTCTATTGAGTCACACGCATAAGTTTAAATATTCACATTACAAATGGGAAGCAAAGATATTAGAAAAAGTTTCTAATTACGAAACTTTCCTATTTTGGAAAGAGTTTCCAAAATGGAAAGTTTTCAAAAATGGAAATTTTTTTAAATGAAAAGTTTCCTAAATTGAAAAGTTTCCTATTTTAGAAATCGGTTTCCTAATTTGAAAGTTAGTTTCAAATTTGGAAATAAAGAACCTAACAGGAAAAGAGTTTCCTAATTTAGGTTAAAGGGTATTTTGAAAAATTATTTCCTAATGTGGATCCCGTCAAAATAATCTAAGAACATTTATTTGGATAGTCCAAATAAATTTACTAGGATAAAATATTTTTGGCCCATTAGGTTTAATTAAAAGCCTTGAGATAATTTTAGTGGGAGGATAAACATCAACCTTATTGGATAAGGATGAATATTTTAAAGATAAACATTAACCTTACTAGATAAGGTTGAATGTTTTAAAGATAATAATCAAATAGTTCATATATAAAATAATGCCATATCTTTGGAAGATAAGGAAGCAACAACCTAGAGTTCTTTATGGACTCAAAGCCACCACTCTCCTTATCCTTGGAGAACAAGGAAACTCTCCTCCTATATATAATAAGAGAGATATAGCAAGGAAAAAAAGAATGACATAAAAAAGAGTATTTTTGGCCAAGTAAAATCATAAGATAAAATTCAGCCAATAAAAGAGAGAGAAAAAGAGGAAAAATTCGACCAACCCCTAAAATCATCTAGGGCACACAGACAAGAGAAAAAAAAAGAGAAAATAGTTTTCTTCTAAAACCCTAGCAAGAAATACTCTTACCTTCTCCTTTAAGGTTGTCGAAAAGTTGTCCGAATTGATTTTTAGAGGAAATACTTAATCGGAAAAGATGGAGCTAGCACTCCGTCAATTTTGAGTGTTTTTTTATGGATATTTGGGCTATGTGGATCATCAATAAATGCTGGACACTTGGATGGCTAATCAAAGAAAGAGAATTTAGATCTGCACTACAAGTGATAATCATTTACTTTTAGCTTATTATTTATGTATGTATGATTAGTAGATATCATGCCTATAGATAGAGGAAAATTTTTATTTATTCCGCACCTCCATATGATGCATGATCCTTTAAGTAAAGATCGAAAATTATTACTTCTTCTTCTCCTTCTTTTTTACTCTAATTTGAAAAAAAAAAACATTTCTTGGAGCTTGAAATCAAGAAAAAATGAGCCCTAAACCATAAAAAAAAAACCCACTATCAAACTAGGCATACGAGTCTAAGAGATGTTTTGCTTGATCTAGCTTCCATCTCTTTTTTTATTTTTTTAAATAATAAGGGGAATTTGCCCCTACTTTCTACTTAAAAGGTTTTTAGGAAAGCAAAATGTATCTTTGCCTTCAATGAAAAGAGGGATTGTCTTTGACATCTACTTGTCATGCTTTAATATTTGATCAATCTTTTGAATATTTTTTAATGAACTTGCCATTATATTTTCTTGATGGGGGAAGGATATAATGTCAAATAGTGCTTGGAAATGAACATCTTATAATTTCGACTTAGACAATATAAAATTACAAAAAAAAGAGTAAAAGCTATTTTTTCCCAAAATATGATTCAATCCATGCATAGAAAAATATCTTTTTTTTAAAAAAAATAGAGTTTAAAATTCGATAAAAATTAAAGGACTATATTTACAAACCATGAGCATGCATCACCCTTATTGTGTTGGCAATCGTATGATTTGGGAATGGCTTCGTGTTCATATTAGGCATTTGGATCACCGGTAAAACGGATCTACCTTTTCTTGATCAAATCTAACAACCTTTTATTGAAAGTAGAATAATTATCAATGTTATTTCCAGCAATATAAGAGTGATATTCGTATCCCTCATCTTATTTGTATCATGGAGGATAAAGGTGTTTCTTTGTTTTGATCAAAATTGAGGTGATTTGCCTAATACTTACTAGATGCTCAAACATTTCATCTAGTGAGAAAGGTAGGGGTGGTAGTTATTTAAACTTCATTTTGTAATCTCGATTGTTTTGGTTCTAAGGGTGGTACGATGTTTGTGGATTATTAAAAGTTAGTGGATTTTAGAAAGGCCTAACACTTTGGGGGAATTGATTTGCTTGGTAGGTTTGGTGGGATAGATAAAATTGATTTAACTAATTTGGTAAGTATAGTTGATACATTTAGTTCATCGAATATAATTGCATTTAAGTTATGAAGATGGTGGCTATTATAGTTGTTAGATTAAGTGTGTGTTAGATAAATGAAGGGCCTTTAATATTACTAGCATTTCCATGGTTTTCATATCTTTTTTAGTTACTCCTATAATTTCTAGATTGATAGGATTCGATCTCAAATTGGTATACTTCACCATCTCTTCTCTTGATATCACTTGCTTCCTTTTTTCTCAAAACCACAAGGAATCTTTCTAGTTTTGATCACATGTTCTATCCTCTCAATAACGATAAGAATATCGAGTAAAGTTTAAGGAGAAGTTCCCAATCTAATATTCAAAGTACGGTGTTTTAAAAATATTTGAGAAAATAGTGATCAACTCTTGTTTAAGTAGTGATGGATGAATGCGGGCTTCCACCTCATGTCACTTCGGGCATATTTCTTCACGATTTGATTTTTTACTTTCTCCATACCCTATAGGTCCGACCAATTTAGAGTAACCTCTATGTTAAATTTATACTACTTGATAAAAGTATCTATTAGATCCTTCTATTTCTTGATCTTGGCATCATCTAATGATATGTACCAACTCAAAACAAATCCATTTAAAATTTCATGGAAAAAAAGTGTTGAGTAATTTCTCACTATGTATGAACTCAATCATTTTGCTATGATACACTCATAAGTAAGTCATTAGACATTGAGTGCCTATGTACACGGTAAACTTTAGTATCCTAAAATTCTTGGGCATTACCACATCCGATATTAGACATATCTCGGTTGCCCTTATAGGATCTTACATATCAACTCCTTCACTAGTAAGGTCAATAGAAAAAAACTTATCGAGTTAGTTTTCTCTACTATCTTAATCTTGTGAGTCTCTTTACTAGTAAGGTTAATCGTGGGTATGTCTTGCATCTATGTGTTAGTGTTGGTGCCTAAAATCCAACCATATTTGGATGGGCTTATGTTAATATGTTATTGCATCATTTATTTTAATAAATAACAAAGAAGTCATTCTATTAATTCTTATGTTTACATGTTGATAAATTCAGTAGAATTAGATAAAAATCTTTATGATATGCATTTGCAATAGTGATTGATCGAAAGATGTGAGACAAACACTAATGCACATAAATGATAGCATTAAATGTCTTAAGTCATAGCATCATCAAGAATGAACATTGACAATATGCGGATAGACTTGTGAGTGCTATGCTCATGCTATATGATAGTATTAGGAGATCTCACACCTATTAGCATGAGAGTTGAAGAAAACTTGTGTGATCATAATCAAACAAGATTAATAACCAAGTTTGAGATCACATTGTGATAAGTTGACATGAGGATTGAATTGTACGGTAACCATGCTTGTGAAAGGTAATAATGGATTAACTAATCCTTCCGGAGAATTGAGTAGTCATAATACCTTGCTAGAGGCCGATCTTGATTTATGTATCAAAAGATGAAAGGGAGTCTTTTATTCTTGATAGCCAACATATCTAGGAGCCTATTGAGTCACACGCATAAGTTCAAGTATTCACATTACAAATGGGAAGCAAATATATTGAAAAAAGTTTTCAATTATGAAAGTTTCCTATTTTGGAAAGAGTTTTCAAAATGAAAAGTTTTCTAAAATGAAAAGTCTCCTAAAATGGACGAGCTTTTTATTTTAGAAATTGATTTCCAAATTTGAAAGTTAGTTTCAAATTTGGAAATAAAGAACCTAAAAGGAAAAGAGTTTTCTAATTTTGGTTAAAAGGTATTTTAAAATATTATTTCCTAATGTGGACCCCACTAAAATAATATAAGAATATTTATTTGGATAGTCTAAATAAATTAATTGGGCTAAAATAGTTTTGGCCCATTATGTTTAATTAAAAGCCCTAAGATAATTCGGTAGAAGGATAAACATCAATCTTATTGGATAAGGAGAAATGTTTTAAAGATAAATATTAACCTTATTGGATAAGGATGAATGTTTTAAAGATAATAATCAAGTAGTCCACATATAAAATAACTCCTCATCCTTAGAGAATATGGAAGCAACAACCTAGAGTCCTTTATGGACTCAAAGCCATCGATCTCCTTGTCCTTTCCTTGTCCTTAGAAGACAAGGAAACTCTCTCCCTATATATAGGCAAAGAGATGCGGCAAGGAAAGAAGCATGACCTAAAAGAGTATTTTCGGCCAAGTAAAAATATAAGGGGAAAAAAAATTTGGTCAGCCCCTAAAAATAATCTAGGACACACGACCAAGAGAGAAAAATGGAAAAAATAGTTTTCTCCTAAAACCCTAGCAAGAAATACTCTTGCCTTCTCTTTTAAAGTTGTCACAAAGTTGCTCGTGATTGATTTCTAGAGGAAATACTTAATCGAAATGATGGAGCTAGCACCCCATCAATTTTAAATGCTTCTTTATGGATATTTGAGTTGCGTGGATCATCAATAGAGGCTGAACGCTTGGACGGCTAATCAAAGAAAGGAATTTAGATCTGCGCTACAAGAGGTAATCTTTTACTTTTAGCTTATTATTCATGTATGTATGCTTAGTAGATTGAATGACATGATCTTGGGTCTTTAAATGGAGAAATTTTTTTATTTATTTCGCACCTTTATAGGATACATGATCCTTCATATAGAGCTTATAGGCCTATTATATAAGGAAGCGGCCGATAAGGAACAATGCCTTAACGGAAATGTAGTTCTCCATAGGTTGACGAGGTAGGAGGGTAGATAGCCCATGTTATGGATACATGCTTGGTAGATGGATGGGGTACAACATTTCTCCCTAAGTCTAAACTCGACTTTGTGTTATGGATAGGCCGGATCAGATTTTAAGTATTCATTGAGGGTACAATCCCACGGATACTCTAACCAATTTAGGAGACATGTCTACTCTATTCATTATTGAAACCTTGAGTTGATGCCATGTTGGAGCAAAGTTCATAAAAGAAATAGAAATTTGGACTTGCAGTACATTCTAAATATGACTTAGAGCTATTTTTCATTGGAAGGCAAAGACAAGTATAACTATTTGATTTATATTATAATCATCACTAAAAAAATGAATGTTATAGCCACTTAAATTATATTACAATGCTTATAATTTTTTCATTACATAACAAATCCCTATTTTACTATCTTCACAACTTCGGACCGGGATATGAGGCGATAGTGGCTATGAGGTTTTTCAATGTTGTATAAAAAAAATATGATCTCCTCTTTAGTGGTATACTCGTTGATTACAAGGCCCATGTTTTATGGCAGCTTTGACACAACACCTAAGAGTAGATAATCTCTCTCCTCTAATGAGGCCTACTTTGACTTGGTCTTAAAATTCTTAGTAGTATACTCTATTCTTTTTTTCATTATTTGTTTTAGTGATAATGCGCAAAACAATGGTTAGAATAACAAAAATTATAAAAATAGTTCATGTCTAGTGGATAGGATCTAACTTTTCTAAATAAGGTTTAGGCAAAATTTATCTAATCGTGAAGGCTTTTCAAGTTTCGGATTATTCAAATTATCGGTGGGGTAATTTAGCTTATAACCTTATACACTAAGAGGTATAAGAAGATTATTCCATATTTTTCAATGTATAAGGTGAGTTTTAATGCAAACAAGAGTCTAGATGAGCATCAATAGACTTTTAACATACTTTGCCATCCAAATCCCACTATCTAAATCATAAAAGGATTTTAACTCGAGTCAGAGCTTCGTAGGGTTTTTTGTGGTGTGTATCAAACAATACAAATAGATATAGATAACCCAATTCATAATAAATAAACATACAAATTAAAATACATAAAAATAAATTACATTAAATAAATAAACAACTTAGAAAATAAATAACTTGGATACGAATGACAATCATAAATAAAGGAGAGAAATTTAAAAAGCTTAAAACCATGGCGTAACTGCGAATCTCCAGCGAAGTCATCAAGTTCGTCGTTCTTCAACATTTTGGGGACTTTCAAAATTTTAGATGGTGTCTCTTAGGGAAAAAGAATTCAAAAAAAAAAAAAGAAAGATGATTTTGGAGTCGTCACGTAGTATTAAAGGAAACTAGAAAACCTAAAAAGAACACTAAATTCAAAGATTTTAGGATAACGAGTTGGTTATGCCTTTAAAAAGATAACAATCACCCAAAAATATATATTCGAAGAAGGATATCGAGTTTATTTTAATCCTAAAAATATCTTCTAAAAATTATTTTTTTTACCAAATTATTTTTCAAGTCTATTTCTAAGTTTATTTATCATCTATGTCAAATTAATTTTTATTTTTTTTAGCGTCGTATTAAATTAATGTCGGACCTTAAGTTTTGAAGTTGCATTAGTTTAGCATCGGATCCAATCATGTCCTAACATGATCGATATGTCAAGGAATGACCTAATTAGTTAAATTTGTTTAAATTGATTTGATTAAAAATGGTCCAAGCTAACTCTTTATTATTTTTATTTTTTAGCATTTTTATTATTGGATAAAATATATCGAGACAATCATCCTTCCCAAATAAATAGAAGACTTGTTGGTCCGACATCACAATTGATTAAAAATATACACATTAAAATAAAATTTACAACGTAAATATTTTTATACTTTAACACAAATAAAATTAAATATTATTACAAAATAATATTTAAAATAATTAAAAAATAAAAATAGAAAATAAATGGTCATTAAAAAGTGACCAAAATACTTCTAAAATTATTGGAGATGACGAAAATGCCCTTTTGAGGATGAAAATTACCAAAATGCCCCTATAAATAAAATTACCAAAAAGCCCCCGGACGAGCTTCTGGAGATTACCTAAATGCCTCTAAATAGCTGGAGTCACATTTTTGCCCTTGAAATGCGACTATCACACATGACAAGTAGAATTACAAAGTCGTTACTCATGCATGACGACTGCGTACCGCTACGAAAATGATCATCGTTCATTATCTTAGTCATGGTTTTAGGTGTAAAAAAGCTTTCCTTATAGATAAAAACCTCCTATATTCGATCATACGGTTGTTGTCATCCATTTACACTTGTGGAGGGATATCGGAGGCAAAGAAGTTTTGGTTATAAGTTTTTTTCTTCCTCTCCTCGCTTGTTGCCACTATGGACATTAACGATCTCTATTATAGCCATATTTCAATAAGTGAAGTAGCCTAACTCATAGATATCGATCTCCTCTATCCATCCATAGGGGTGGTGTCTCCACCTCCACTTATCGAGGTAGATCATCTACAAAAACATTTTAATTATAATTATTTTTTTGCAAGTTTTGAGTATTTTTTGTCGGTTTTGAAGGGTTTAAAAGTTGAGAAAAGTGATCCGGAAGTTATGAGCTATTGTTAAATAATTTTTTTTTTTTTTGGGTAAGTTTTGGATTTTTCAGTTAGTCGAAATCTGATCGAAAATGTTTGGCCTATTGGCAGCAAGGAGGTTGAATTTTCAACCAGAGAGAGAGTTTAAGAGTAGAGAAAAGTAGGGGTATTTATAGGGGAGTTGTGGTTTTTTGGGTAAATCATATGGTTTTTTTTTTTTTTTTTTGATTTTTTCAATTGTATCCAAATTAACCTCAATTTCTAATCTTTTTATTTTAGGATATTCAATTGCACACTAAATTGATTAATTTCACTCATTTTTGTTCAATTGCACCCACCATTGATTAATTTCATTTGTTTTTCAATTATCTTCTCTTTTTCAATTTCTTCTCTTTTTTTTCCTTCTCTCATTTTTTTCTTCTTTTATTCTCTGTTTATTTTTCTTTTTTTTTCTTTTAATTAAAATTATGATATAATCCTAAAAATTAAAACCCTAAAAATTTATAAAAGACCTAAAAATCATGAAAAAAAATTTAAAAACTACACAACTTGTAATTTGTTTTTGAATTTTATGTAAAAATAAATTAAATAATTATGGAGATGGTCAAAAATCGGTTATGACATGAATTCTCAAAATTTTGGCATATGTATCCTCATGTAAATGCAAACTATCTACATACCTAGGTATAATCTTATGCCTTAATTTTATTGTGTTTGAATTTGTGTCTATTGTTAGAATCATATGTTATAAGTCATTTGATTACGGTGGTTTTTGGTTTGCTTTTTGTTTTGTTTGTGAGTTTCGATATAGATCGAAAAAAGGGATAGAGGTTTTGGTTTTTCTTATAATTTTGACCAAGCTGTTCCGAGTAGACCTAATTAGGATTTAGCTAAATTTTTAGAATTAATAAACTAATTAGGATTTAGTTAAATTTTTAGAATTAACAGAGAAGTGTTGCTATGTGGTTCGACTTGCGGTAGGGTTTTTGTTTGTGTTATTGCTTGTGGGTTGATTTCGACTTATAAATTTATGGATTAGTTTTGTATGTGATTGAGGCTTGTTGCTTGCCGAATTGTTACTTGTGAATTTCAGCTTAGTGGTTGTTAGTGATTGTATTCAGCATGTTGATTTTATTTGTGCTTAATTGGTGTCACCTATCCTAATTTTTCTTTACTTGTCCTCCTAGTATGCCTTATATGCCCTCCATTAAAGGTATTGTTGTGTTTTACTCAAAGAAACTGGTATATTCTTATACCATCAATACCTCCTAGCAATGGTGGATTGTTTGCTATGAAACGATATGATGTTAGTTTTTCCTCGTCTTTTTTTTCTTTTTTTTTTAATGAGCGTGTAGACCATGCCCCTTTTCTAGAGCCACCAAAAGTCTCCTCATTTTCTACTTGGCATCATGATTGTCATTTTTTATCTTCCATATAAGTTTTCCTAATTCTTCATTTTTATTTCTTTTTGTTTTTGTTTTTTTTTTCTATTTCTTTCCTTTTCTACTCTCATAGGCTACATTGTTTTAGTTTTTGGATGTTCACTTATCACCTTTGTGATCGTTCTAATTTCATAGGTGCATGCTTCCTTAAAGGTTTTTTTTTTTTTTTTTTACAAAGATATAATTTTCATTGATGGAAAATGAAAAAAAAAAAAAAGTTTCTTACATCATAATCAATGAAACCAATCTAAAGTAGTATCTACTAATAGAGAATAAAAAAGGTTTGGATGTCACTTTGGACGTCCAAAAGCATACATAGGAAATTTCACAAAGGAAAATTGAAATTCGATGTCTAATTTGGAGAAAAACAAGTTTCTCACCACAAAAAAAACTATACTACAAGAGGAAGTGACTTTTGGGACATATATTTTTACTCTAACAATCCATCAATAACTCTGCTATCTTAAAATCCTCCAATTGCTAGTCTTAAAATCTTCTAATTGCTATGCTCTTTGACCTCAAGATTTGAATATAAATCACCAACATCTTTGAAAAAATCTCATTTATAGTCCCTCAAACCCACGTAAAGAGCACGAACACAAACCAAAAAGAAAAGCCTGGCAAGGAGTGTGTGTATATATACACTACTAAATCAGAAATTATTGAAGAAAAGCCATAAAATTCACCGAGATGCTCACTAATATGATAAAAAGATGGTTCTAGAAAAGGAAAGAGAAAGAAACCCTAAAGAAAAAGAGAGTTTTTTTCCTTAAAAGTTTCCTTTGATTACTCGTGTTTAAGAAATATATTTTTACTTAGTAATGAAATTTATCCCTAACTTTCTATCCATTTAAAAGAATTTGTTAAACATCCATATGAGACATAAAAATAAAAAAATTATTTAAACACTAAAATTTTAAATATAATAATTTGATAATAAAAAATCAATTTAAAAAAGAAAATGAAAAATTGAATCCTATTTAAATTCAAATTAAAAAAAATAAAAAAATACTTGGTACAACATTAACAACAATTTTCTTGATTTTAATTTTACTATTATCATTTTAGTTTTTTTTTCTGAATTTTATTTCTTACTACCATTAATTTTTCTTAAAAAAAAGAGCAAATATATATATATATATATATATATATATATATATATATTGCATAATTGTTCATAATATATATATAAGGACCAAAACTTTCAAATAAAAACCAATTTGTCAATACAAATAAATATAGTGACTAAAATAAACTTTTTGAAAAAAGTAGAAACTAGAATGAAACCTTATGAAACACCTCCACCACCTTGCCGAGAATATTTGTAATCAAACAAAGAAACTTAATGCATCAATCCATTCCTTTACATTATATTTTTCATTCCATTACACAATTAATTGCATCATATTACATCACATACCAAAGAAGCTTAGTGGCTGCCTACCTTCATACTACGAGTTCCATTATTTATTGCACAGTATTAAGCATATAAATTGACTGTTCAGAGAATGACCAAAAGATTCTAAAAAACGGGAATGAATGAACCAAAGATAATAGAGACACTGACCCATTTTCTGCAAGACCCCTCTAAAGTTAGAGATTCAATTTAAAACTATAGATTGACAGAACATGGAAAGGCCCAAAGGAGAATAAAAAGAGGTGCTAAGATATGGGAGCAAATCTATAACAATGAAGAGTTTGTCTCTATTATTAGTTCATCGTCAGCATAAAATAAATGTCAGTCCTCCTTAGAATTTACAGACGACTCTGACACTTTTATGACGTACTAAAAAAGAATGAACAAATGCAGGTCATTTTCCTATATCATTGACAATTCTTCCTCTATCTACACCTCCTCCAACTGCTTCTATCTTTTTAAGGATTCAAAAAGAAACGAACAAGTGAAAGCAACTTTTCAACCCAAAAAGGTTAAATAAATAAGTCAAATGATAATCCTTTCCCTTTCCTATTCAAACTTCAAGCAAAACACGGGTTTTTATTGGTTTAAGCTTCAAACCCATGCTTTCAGGCGAGAGAAGCTCTGGTGAGATGCAAGAGGGGCTGAGGGGACTCCTGGGACTGTCGCTGAGTTGGCATGGCCTGTACAACCCATATCCCATGAAGAAGTACTCCATGGGTATCAACATTGCATGTGGCTGTTCTTCAGTTACCATAGATCCACAAGCCTGGACCTGTGCAGAAAGCAAAAACACCATTCTCACTTTTTTTTACTCAAGTGCTCATCAAGTTTATCTGTAACATGCAGTGTTAATTTTGTACAGTGACTAGTTTCAAGGTCAAGTGCTGCTGTCAACACAATGACACAGAATGAAATTCACCAATTACTCAGGAAATATCATCAGTATGATAGAGTTAACTTGCGTCTACAAGTTTCTTATAAACCATTCTATAATACTCTACACCACGCACCTCGACCAAGGCACTATATCTTCGATCCAACTTTGAGATCATGTGAAGTGCCTCAAAATGGAAAGGAGAGTTATCTCCTACGAATACAAGAGTGCGGCATCTTAGTTTCTTCAACCCACTAGTAATGTCAGGTCTCCTGCAGTTTAACAAACAAGAATTTCAACTTCAAGTATCTAAATTGAAGTGTACGTGCAGAAGAAGAGCAGAGAAATAACCATGGGAGAATTTCATACCGATTAATTGCTTGAAGAAACCGCAAAACATTTGTGCCCTGCCTCTCATCAAGCAACTGAAGGAACAAACAAATCACAAGAATCAAAACAGTGTCGCCCTATTAAAAGAAGCAAAATCAGATTAAAGCAAATGCAATTCAGGGGGAAATGGAAAAAAAAAAGAAAAAGAAAAAGAAGGCAAATGAAAAATTGAGCACTAACTCCTCTGCATGCTTGAGCTATGTCCGACTCTGGAACTTCAGCATTACCACAAACTTCCTGTTACCATTAATAGCTATCTCATTCATTCAACCTAACTAATGATGAAATATAGACTGAAAAACAACATAAATGGCTAGGACATAAAGCACTAGAATACCTTGCTGAAGTATCGCTGAAGCAAAAACTCCTTAAGCAAACCACACATACCATAGAAATATAACAAATTTGACATTACCTACAGAATATAAATGAACTCAAACATGTTTAGAAAAATATTGGAATTCTCTGTAAAACAATTATGCCAGTATTTGTAAAAATAACCTTGTTATATAACCATTCAGTCCAAGAGGGTGCTTTGCATAAGGGGGACACAAGTATCAAACCAAGAACACGCTCTCTATATTTCATCTGTAGTGCAAAATCTTGATCAGTTAAAAAGGTTGGATTCAGTTAGAAAATGTTAACATTCCAGAAGGGAACATACAGCAAACAGGGTTAGGATGTAGGCACCAGCTGTCACCCCCATGCACATCACTGCATCAAGCCTGGACAAAAAACAAAAAACAAGAAACTAAACTAGCATCAACTACATACAAGGATGATAACTTGCTTACATTTGATTCTCAAAACCAATTGACAGAAGAGTTCAAAATACCACTAGATAACAAAGAAAACATCAAAGCAACTTTACCTGAAATAGTTGAGAACCTCAATAATCTGATCAGCAAGGTCATCAACAGAAGGCAAAGGATCATCAGGACTAATCGGAGCAGCTCCCAACTGCAAGAACTCTTGTGAAAGTGCCAGAAAAGAAACTCTGTAAACAATTTGTTGGAAATGCAACATGTCGGCTGAAAACAAATGATTCATTAAAATAAGTTTAAATGCACTCAAGTCAACTAGCTAACTGACCTCATGACCTGGAGGACAAATGTGGTAAATGCAGAAGTTGTGTACGAGTAAAGACGCAACTTCAGGACAAAAGAATAGTCCTTGGAAACAAGACATATCTGACCAACAAATATAAATAAAAAGGAATGCAAACATTTTTAGAAAGCTGAAATGTCCTGTTTGAGGGATTAAAAAAAATGATGATGAACATCTCAGAAAAAATGAACTTCTCTAAAGCAAAGGCCTATGCCAGATACATTTTTAATAGTTAAATAAATAACATGCAGAAAAGAACGAAAAAGATATTACATTATGCACTTACAATTTAGAGCTAAATCAGGATAAGTAATTAATGCTGGCTTGTCTTGGTCTCCATAGACTATGACAGACACAGAACCACAGCCAGTTCTTACATGATGTTCCTGAAATAGGTTCAAAACCATACATACACATCACAAACAGAAGACAGAAAATTTTCTTGACTACCGATGAACCATAAAAAAGATTAATTTAGAAAGTGCTTCACTACCATGATGTTTTCTAATAACTTGTGTTACTTGAATAAAAAAATAAAAAAAAAGCCTTCAGTTAAATAAGAGCGCTGATTTGTTCCTGCTAACTCTTTCAACATATGAAGACTCTAACTTTAAAGACAAACTTATCCCATAAAAGCTTCCCATGTGCACTAAGCCCTTTTTGGTATCCCAAATGAACTCGATACGTGACATTAATAAAACTTGGCAGAAAGTAAGAAACAACAAATGAGTAGTTCCTGATTTCAATAATTGTATTCTTAGGGGGAAAAAAAAAAAACAATGATAGGTCAGAAAAGAACATGGAATATGAACACATTGACTTTAAATTGATACCAGAACTGATTTTGAAAGAAGTAACAGCTAGACATCTTAACGTAATAGTAATAAAAATTTAGCAAATCAAAGTATAACTAAGGTTTCTTCAATAAATTGCAACAGACTTCGAGGTTTTAACATATTGGCTTGGGGGTTTTGCCTACAACATAGGGTCTTGTTCTATTACCTAGGGTCTTGTTCTATTAGCAGAGCAGAATTATGGGCAATAAATATAGTCTTACATACTGATTGGGATATCGGTTTCAGAAAAATAGAATTGGAATTGGATTCTAAAGCTGCAATTCAGCAGAGTAACTCAAGTGCTGATCCCTGTAATGCTCATCTACTAAATTCTATTCAGCTACTGTTGCAAAGACCTTGGCAACTTAGAGTTACTCATGTTTATCGAGAGGCAAATTGTTGTGCACATTGATAGGCAACCAGTACACAATGTAAACAAACAAAGAAATTTCATGAGTTGGTGAAAACAATAACAAATTTAGCAAATAAATAAAGCATAGATCTAATAGATACCCAACATCCAAAATTGAACAAAAAACCCAATTCATGGAAAAAAAAATTCTAGCCAATACTTTCATTCCGTTTGTCAAAAAAGATAAAAATATCCAAATGGGTGTCGCTGTTTCATTCATGAAGATTCTTATTGTTCAAATTCACCAACCAAAGATACATCAGCTTGAAGTTGGCAAGAATCCCAAATGAAAACAAAAACAAATTTCATTAAAAAAAATATATATATATATATATCGAATAAAAAAAAACAAATTTCATTAAAAAAAAATATTGAATTTTAATGGTGCCCAGCGAAACAGAAATTGCCTAAAAAAATTGAACAAGAAAAGAAGACAAATCCAAAGGAAAGAAAAAAATTAAAAAACAAAAACAAAAACCTTTCCACCGAGATAGATCTTTTCCATGTCGACGGAGAAGGAATCGTTCGACTCAGCCATGGCCGTGGCTCTCTCTCTGTTTGTCTCTCAAGAAAGCCCCCTTCCACCCCAGAAACCTCAAATTTTCTTGCTCTGTATTTCTTCTCCCCTCTCGCTAAATTTTAGGCTTTGACATATTGCTTATTATATACCAGCCGAGTTTCTCTCTCTTATTATTTCTCTATCTAAATAAGGCATTTTTTTTAATCATATTTCTCAAGACACTGCATTTTTTAATTTTATTATCCAAAACAGCGTAATTTGTACTACGTATTCTGATGCGTGCAGAGAGGATCGTAAGAGGAATGGGTGATGAAAAGATAAAAACTTAATTCGTGGAAATGGATAATTAATTTTCTAGCTTGTTTATATGTTTGTTTATGAAAAGATTTAATAAAACTAAGGTGCTTGGGGCAAACATTCTTTTTTCTCAGAGACAAATGCACCATTGAGAAAGGTGCCAACCATGTAAGAAGCTGACCGTTTGGCCGTGGACAAACTTGTTTATGTAATAATTCTTTATAGATAATCCTCTTTTTCAACATACCAGATTTGTTGTTTGGTTTTTGTGTGGATGGAATAGACGCACACCATTGTTGAGGAAATTTAGCTGTTACATTAACACATGTCTGCAAGCTATAATAATCACTTTCTGTCAAATAAATGACGTAAAATAACGTATCCCTAATTCAACTTGAGGTTGTACATGGTCCTGATCAGACCGCTAGAGTACAGCACTAAACTGGCATATGCAACTGTTTATGATAATGTTTCTGTTCATGCATTCATTTGTGGAGTAGCAAATCTCAATGCATGATGACATGATTTGGTTATGTTCTTGAGTATTAATTTCTCATCAATGCTAATTATACGTCAATCAAACCAAATTTGTTTGTGGGTTAATGAGGGGTATTGGAGGGAAGAGAATGATTTAAATGAATTTGAGTATCTCCAAAACACAGCTAGCAACTAATCATAACATGCTTAAACAATGAAAGAAGAAAACATAATAGAAAATGAATTTTGCTGACTTGTAGTACTTGATATATAAATAGACCCTTTTGAAATTTCAATCTCATTCCAAAACAACCAGTTTCGATTCAGAAAAGTAAATAAAAAGTTCGTGGGATGAGGAGTTTACCTTCACAAAAATTATCAAGATCATCAGGGATAAGTGTGGAATAACATTGAATTGTTGAGTTTGGTTGGGAACTTGAATTGATGGTAGGACCCGAACCTCTACATCTATGAATAGAGGTTGAAATATGACACCCTTGACTCTCCACAAAGAATTGAAATATCTCATTATCAATCCCCCGATCTAGGAATACTGGAACCAAGTCCACATCTCTCATGTCAGAGACAGAGCTATCAACATCAACCCGTGTTTGTTCCATCAAAGAGGCACACCTGCATTCCCCTAATTTCCCGCTGCTGTTGCTGCTGCCTGATTTGGCCTTATTATCAAAACCCTTAAAGGTTACATTGAAAACCTTAAGACCTGAGGGGATGTTGGTCAGGTACCAGGTGGTGTTAGTGCAAGCAGACATATGAGGGATATGTCCTCATAATTTTATTATCAACAATTATTTGTTGGCTTTTTTTTTTTTTTTTTTTGGAGAATCGAAATTTCATGTTTCATAAATTCTTTCTCAACCCGTCAATATAAAGGACATATTGTAGTTGATATCCCTAGCTAGCTATGCATTTTCTAATATATTTGTGGAGGCCATTGTTCTATGTTAACTTTCATATTAGTACCTGGTGGTGATTTTTTCTATCGGGAAGGTCCCATTATTTTACGAGGTAGAACTGTCTTTGAGGATGTAACTCCAGAGTTGGTTAGAGATTTCTTCTAGGATGATGAGTTTCGACCTAAATGGGATCCGATGCTTGCTTACTTCAAAACACTTGAAGAATGTCCTCATACCGGAAGAATGTTTGTGCGCTGGATAAAAAAGGTATGTATAAATTGTGCACCAAAGTTCTATTTATTGACATCCTGTTTCCACTTTCTTGTTTGAACATGTTTCATGGACTAAGTAGAGGTTTGCTCCTCCAATCTGTAGTTTCCATTTTTCTGTAGTGATCGAGAATATATCATTGGTCGAAGAATATGGGATGCTAAGAAGACATATTATTGTGTTACCAAGTTACTGATGGAGATATTTCATAATTGTTGTTTGCTGTTGCCTTTTGTCCTCGTTTTGTTTTTTTCTTATTATTTTCAAGAGTAGGGCTCTATCTGTTTATTAGGGAGGAAGAGTTTGATTGGAGTTCTATGATTAGTTCAAAGATGAAATAGAGGCGTTTGGTAGCATAGAGGACTTGATGATATATGAAAACTGGATGTGTTCTTTGTTCTTTGTTGCCTATGTGTATTGGCAATTAGATTGATATAACATTTAAATCTCCCTTTTAGGCTGGATCTGAAACTTTTCTTCTTTGTTAATGTAGTATTAGTTTATCTAGCATTAGATGTTACCATGCCAATCTTTGTTGACATGGTAATCTACAACATTGCACAGGGGGTGCCTAGCTTATACTGTTTTCAGAGTTCACTACTACACATGCTTGCTTAGAATAACACAACTTAATGTGATTTTGATCAAATTAATATCAGATATGTCGTCGAGGATGAAACACAGGACTTGTAGCTTTTCTACTACTTCATCAAGTCTCAAGAGAATCCTAAAGAGGACCCTCTTTTGCTTTCGCTAACTGGTGGCCTTGGTTGTTCTTCCTTGTCTGCTCTTGCTTTTGCAATTGGTAAGAGAAGCGACCGCAGCTCACTCAATTACGGACAGTAATTGAAATGGACGAGCACTGATCCAAAACAGATATATATATGCATAGGTCCAATAAGTTTCGAGGTAAAGGAGTACAATGGGAGCTTACCTGCATGGGTCTTGAATCCATTTTCAAGGACACAGGTGATATTGCTTTTTGTACCGAACGAGAATTACTAGATTAGAAAGAGCATTTTTTATAATCTTAGACATGGTTGAGCTGGTGAATAATTTTCAGTTTTCCAACAAAATATTTGTAGATTTGCGTACTGGCACTGGATTCTCCTATGCAAGAAACCCACTTTCTTTTTTTTTTTTTTTTATTATTTTTTTTGAAATATTGATATTTTGTTGTGTTTTTTTTAATATTTTTTAGATATTTGGATTATTATTTTTCTTGTACTAGCATACTTAATTTTTACAATTATTAACTTCTTAGATCATTAATTTTCTCGTAATTAATTAATATTTGGAATTATTTTTTAAAAATTATTACAAATATTATCATAATCATTGCACTTGATTAAAAATATGTTGTAATTGGAAAAAAATCGATTGCAATAATATGCAAATTATTGTATTAAATATTTTTATAAACCATTGCATTACATATAAAAAGGGTTAACTTTTATATAGAAAAACCGTTGCATTAAAACAACCAAACTGCTACATAATAAAATAGAAAAACCGTCGCTAATAATTATAAACCACCGCATAATATATTATATAAATAATTGCATTAGATGATTTAAAACGTTGAGTAAAACATGTCAATAACCATTGCATATATTATTCGAACCGCCGCATACATTTTGACTAAACCGATGCTATATCATTCTTTAAACTGCTACAATTGAGAGGTATTATGTAACGAAATTTGTTCCATTGCTATTGTATATGGAAATACTCTCTCCATAACCCACCATCATCAACTCCACAAAAACTTCATAGCCACCACTATAATACCCACCAGCCTGGCCCCGAATCAACACGTCTTAAGCATCCATTACCGTCGTCGACCAGCAGCCCCTTTCCAACCCTATTATCGTCGATCAATAGTCCCTAAAGTATCCCAAAACCTATCGCGACCATTACACATGGACTATCCTTCCATTTCTGCCATTTAGCACCAAAGATAGCCCAAACCAAGCAGCCTAACGAGCAACCTAAAATAGCCACCATCTCCAACCTCACTCTAAGTAGCCTCCAAACTCGTCATAACGAGCCTAAAATCTACCAAATCAAGTCGTTATTGTCTAGCCCTTCCTTAGTGCAAATATAACCCCTTCAAGCATCCTCAATTACCATCATAACAACCCATTTTAGTAGCTCCCCTTACTCCCACAAGCCATATCCCCTTTCTAGCCCAAACCCATTAGCCACCACTACTATTCAACCTTTCAAAATCACCACCTAACCGCCTTTAAAACCCTTCAAAACCCATCTCCTCCGGACCCCAAAACCCCTTATATCAAAACTTCATTAAAAACCCAAAATCATCCTTAAAATCTAAGTCCTAATTGTTACCGTATGTGTCCAAGATCTAACCATGTTTGAATGAGTTTAAGTTATTGTATTATTGCATTATTTATTTTAATAATAAAAAAAATCTTGCTATTAATTTTTGTGTTTAGTAGAATTAGATAGAAGTCCTTATGATATGCATTTGTAATAGTGATCGATCGAAAGATGTGAGACAAACACTAATGCATATAAATGATATCATTCAACATCCTAAGTCATAGTATTATCAATAATGGATGTTGACTATATGTAGTTAAATTTATGAGTATTATACTCATGCTATATGATAGCAATAGATGATCTCACACTTATTGGTATGGTGGTACCAAAGCAAGTACTTAGATGATTTATGTTAAAGAACATATCACTAGAAATGACTCGCCATGAGAACCCATTTGGTTAAGTCTATGAAAATCTCATACGAGATAGGTATAAGTGGTCCTTAGACTTGAAGTCATCACGCTTATCTCATTAGAGGATTTATACGCTTTGATACTCGTTTTGATAGAACCGAGTAAAGGGTTGCACATGGGCGATTCATTGAGTGCACTAGGAATCTAATGGATGTAGGTGTATGATTAAGATAGGAGATGTCATTTCTTGTATGTTAAAAAAGTTATCACATTGCACTTCGATACATGTCTCGCTCGTAAAATCTATGACCATAGTAGGAGTACACCAATAGAGTATAGTTACTTTACTCTAAGAGCTAAAACATTTGGGAATAATAAAAAAAATTATGTGATCATAATCAAACAAGACTTATAACCAAATTCGAGATCACACTATGATAAGTTGACATAAAGATGGAATTATATGATAACCATACTCGTGAAAGGTAATAATGGATTAATTAATCCTCCTAGATAATTGGGTGGTCATGATACCTTACTAGAGGCCAATCTTGATTTATATATCAAGAGATAAAAGAGGAGTCTTTTGTTCTTGATAGATTGTCAACATATCTATAAGCCTATCGAGTCACACACATAAGTTTAAACATGGTATCTTGATGTGTTATTGCTAATCTTGCTACTCTAGTTAACAATATTGCTTTGTCTTTATTGGAGGATTGAAAAATGGGATAGAGTAAGCAAAGGAAGAGAGAAAGAGGAAGATATTAACTTATAGGTGTTAACCTTCCCTCTCTAGTTGACAACATATTTTATCTTCATCAAGATTTGAAGAAGGTCACACCATCTCTTCCCTACTCATTAAAGCTTGTTGGAAGGCTTAAGAATGATTTTGACAACTTTTAGAATCAAATTTCCACCAAAGGGTGGCTTTATCATTTGGCCTCAAAATGTGTTTTTGACATTTCTAAGGAAACACCTTGATCATTTTCATCGATCAAGTACATTTTTGACACATTCATAGTGCTTTTATATTATCATTAAGTTCAAATGTAAATGGATGGATATTATGAATAAATGTTATGTTTATTGGATTAAATGTGATATTTGAAATATGGTTATACACCGTTGCATATCGAATCTAAAAGGGCTTGAGACCCTAGGTACTTTTTAGAAGAAATAAGGTTGGTGTTTAATACTCTATGATGGAGTTGGAAGGATTGGACATGGGTTATAATTTCAATGATTTTTCCTAAAGCAAATATCGATCTTAGTGTATGTAATTTAGCATGTTGTATTACTTGTGTGATGTGATAAGTTAAATATGATGTTTTGTGTTATATTTCTTGTGTAGTGTAGCTTATTAAATGTGATGTATAAATATGATATGTGTGCATATGTGATGAAATAATCAATCTCAACCATGAAGGTTGACGTCATGTTTTGTATGAATAAAATAAGATGTGCAAATGTGATGTGTGTGTATGCGATGAAGTGATCAATGTTAACCATGAAGGTTAACGTTGTGTTTTGCATGAATGGATGTGATGTGTAAATGTGATGTGTGTGTATCTAATAAAGTAATCTGTGTCAACCATGAAAGTTGATGCCATGTTTCGAATGATGAATGAATGAGACGTGCAAATATGATGAGTGTGTTGTCATAACCCAAATGTTGGATTGCAATTTTTTTGTTTAGTTAAATTAATTTTTCATTTTATAGGTTATTGTAGTTCGGCCTTTATTCCCTCATGTTATGTTATTATTTTTACTTTACCTTTATTTACTTTATTTTAGTATTCATCATAAAAAATAATAAAATTATTATTGAAATTTAATTTCAAAAAAAGAGGGGAAAAAAAAGAAGAAGTTAATTTTATTTTTAAGGATTCAATTTCCCTTTATTAAAATATTATGGGCCAATTCATAAATACTAGAAGATTTGAGAAACAATTGAAAAGAAATTAAGGGCTAATTAGAAACAATTGAAGCTAGAGGGATCAAAATAATTAACTCAAAAGACTTAATTGAAGAAAAATTGAAAAGAACGAGGATGAAGTTGAAAGGAGCTAGCAAACGATAAGTCAAACTTGACTATTTGGCAATGAAAGAACTATCGTCCATTGCCTTAAATTATAAGTGTAATCCACTATTCCACTCCTTCCTTAAGAAAGAGTGAACAACGTTATAACCAAAGTATGTTACAGTTTGTAACAAACTCCTCAACTTCAAAAGGATTCCCAAGCAAGGTCATCGATCCCACGATTCTTGCCCCTTTTAGTGCTGCACCAAAGGAAAAAAAAAGACTTTAGAGAAAAAAAATGTGATGAGGAGGAAACCAAAAACCCAAAAAAAATAAAAATCAAATGGAGAGAATGGTTTCGAATGAAGGGTGTAGATAGGAAAAAGAAGGGCTATATAAGAAGGTGATAACTAGAAAAAATAAAAGATTAGAAAGAGCAAGAAAAAAATAATGAGAGAAAGAGAGAGAGAGAAAGGAAAAAAAAACAATAGTGAAGGAAGAAAAAGAAAAAAACAAAGAAAATGGAAAGAAAAAAATTATGACTATGAGATTTATTGTGATTGTCAAGCTCTCTTTAGGTTATAACACAATCTAGGGGTAAGGAAAGGAAGATTAAAGGAGGATTAAGAGGAAGAAGGTTGAAACGGTTTGAAATTGAAAACAAAGGGTATATTTGATTGAGTTAGTGGTTCTCCCCTTTCATTCCATCTTCAAACTCTCATTTTCATTCCAATAATCCTCTAACCCATTCCGATGTTATTTTGTGCGACGCATGCTTTATTTTGTTTTTTGATACATTGAGCAAGTGATAATGACTTTGTCAAACTTCATGAAGTTCCTAAATCATAGGTGCTTTTGTGTTTTTTTTCTTTGGTATGGAAACAATGATGATAATACCTAGGCTCTAAAAAAGGATTTTGGAGAGGATAGTTGAGAGGTTATGGATAAAGGTAGTGGGAAGGGTTAATATACTATTTTAAGAAAGCAAATGAATAAGAGAGCGAAAGAGTGAGAATGAATAGTTTGATCGAAAAGTAAGAAAAGAAACAATTAAATTTTGTTTCTAGATTAGGCCTTAGTCTAGAGGAAAACATGTGGGCAAGCCCAACCCATGCTCGAACGAGATCAGGTCGGTTTCGATCCAGCCCGTACCCACCCATAACCAAAAAAAAAGGGCAAATAAAAACTGGAATTAGTCCAGACTTCACCCTAAAAGAAAAAAAAAAAGATACAAAGCAAAAAGGGAAATTGGAATTAGTCTAGTTAAGAGAAAGAGAGAGAGAGAGAGAGAGAGAGAGAGAGAGAAGAAAGATAGGAAAAAGGGAATAAGGCCTAGGCCAATGGGCTAAGTGGCCCAATATTTTTTTTTATTCTTTGATTTTAGTTTTTTTAATAGAAAATTTGAATCTAAATATTTTTCTTTATCTATGCATTTTTATTTCATGAATTAATTTAGATTTAATTTTTATAGATGCTTTGGAATTTATTTAGTTAATTTTAAATTTTTAAATTTATTATTATAATTAGGTTATGTAATTAATTAATAAATGGAATCTTGAGTCCCCTAATTTTTAGGGATTGATAATAATTTTTTTTATTAACACACAATAAATATAAAAATAATAAATAAAAATAACAATGCCAAAAAAAGAAGAAGGAAGAACTTTAGACAAAAAAATAAAAAATTAAAATTTTTAACAAAGTCTCCTATATGAAAGGGCCTATTGTTAGCAAAAAACAAAAATTTATTAAAACTAAAATTCTTAACAAAATCTCTTATCCGATAGGGACTGGTGTTAGTAAAAAAAAAAAAAATCATCATTTTAATAATTAAGACATTATTCGACACATCGATTGTGTCACGACTTAAAATGGATTCAATGTTTGAATTGACGTGTCTTTCAACGATTGGTTCGATATGATATCACAATTAAAAAAAAAACTTAATTGGGCTTAGAAAAGTGGAGTTCAAGTCAAAAATAATTTGGCACGAATAAAATACCTTAAGAGATGAATTTTAGAACTAAATTAGATGTGATATCTTTCTTGCAAAAAAGGTGCTTTAGGTGATCGATATCTTTTCAAAAAACGTAATCAACTCTTTACCTTATAATCTCCGATCCGAGTGTTAGTTATATATTTATAGTTCTCACAATATTAAGTGGTGACTTCTAAAATAAGTGATAACTCATATCCTAAAAAATCATAAATACGCTTAAATAATTTTTTTTTTCGAGAGTTTCATTCGATGTCGGATAGTGACATGTGTATGCAATGAGGTGATTGGTGTCAACATTAAAAGTTGACATCGTGTTTCGCATAAATGAATGTGATGTGCAAATGTGACATGTGTATATGCGATGAAGTGATTAATGTCAACTACAAAAGTTGACATCGTGTTTTGCATGAATGGATGCGATGTGTAAATATGATGTGTTTGTATCCAATGAAGTAATCGAGGGTCAACCACAAAGGTTGACATTGTGTTTCACATGAACAAATGAGACATGCAAATGTGATTTATGTGTATGCGATGAGGTGATCGAAGTATGGTCCATTAAAGATTCATTTAGCTTTAATATCATGCATTGTCTTTGTAATGCAATAAAAACATTGACTTGGTGAGTTTGGAGTATAGCCCGTTAACGATTCATTTAGCATTTTCTATTAAATTAAAGCAGTGTAAATAAAAAAAAATACTAAACTTTATTCAACTCAAATCTAATCATCCAAATATGGATGATGTGGCACAAACTTAGTGGTTAAAAGCCAACTTTATTTTATTTGAAATACTAATCTTTAAACTATGAGGAGATTTCAACTGTCGATATTTAACAAAACCTTTAAACTTTTTCTCCCTTCTCTCGTAACTCTCTTACGTGCCAAACATTACATATACACCATCTGTATGAACTTAGACCTCTCTCTTATATGCCAGTCATTTGTAACTTACTAGTATTGGCTACTCTTCTTCTCATTCTCTCGCTATTTACTACCTCTCTCTTGTGTGCTGATTTGTTTTTAAATTGTTCTCAAAACTTCTTCCACCGAAAATTAATTATTATTTTTTTCTTTTATTTTTCTGATTTTACGATTTAAAATAGATATATTTATTTTTTGTATATACTATATAAGACTTGAAATGTTTCAGTATATGGTAGGAATTACGGGTAGATGAAAAAGCTTTCTCTGGTTTTCGGTCAAATAAAGACTTAATCAGGACCATTTTGAAAATAGGAAGATGTTTAATCAAGACCATTTAGAAAACAGAAAGACGTTGAAACAAAGTCAATAGTAAAAAAAGAATCATAAACGTTTTAACCAAGTCAGAATCATGGGTTGAGCTCCACTTTTACTTAAACAGAAAGAAAACAGCGCATCAAGGACCATCTTCTTCGTCCAGAAATACGCCGGGAACGGGAGGGCATGGCTGTTGGTGCGACTGCCAGATTGAGGAGGGAAGACTGTAAGAGAACCAAACACGACTCCAACTTCTGCAAATGGCAGGTTTGATCCATCCATCTTTACACTATTTGTTACTTTGTTAGTTTCTTGTTCGGCGTTGAAATTGGGCTGTGGCTTCTTTTCTTATAAGAAAACTAGTGTTTTAGGCTGCTAGCAAATGGAATCTGGGGTCTTCATAATTTTTTTGCTAGATTAGTTTCTAATGGTTCAGTTTGAATACATTGATTCTTTGTATATATGCTTCAGCTTCTCATCGGCCCTTCTGATTGGCAAGACTATGTCTTGGGGATGGAAGGAGCGTCTCGATATAGGGTTCACAATCTTCCTACTACTTCTGGTCCGGGACTATACGAGCTTGGTATTGTTGTTTCTCGTTCTAGGCTTTCGGGCCGTGATGTTGGCAAGCTTGTCCCAGATGACATAATGGTGGTTTACCTTGGGCAAACTGACAATGTCAGAACCCGACTCCAGCAATACGGCCGTTCAGGTGCCCATTTGGGTAATACTTACTCAACTGCTAATGGGAATGATTCTAAAGATGATTCTCTTCAAAAAGGGCTAGGTTTATTTGAGGAGATATTCTCAAGAGGCCACTCCATTGTGTTTAGATGGGCTTCTGTAAGTATTGCTTTTTACTGTAAGAAAAGCTTATATTAAAATTTTTCACTTATATGTTAATGATAAGAACATAGCGGCAGATGAAATTAGGCTCTGAATAACCATTTAGGTTTTAAACGTTTGTAAAATTATTGGGACAAACATGTTTTTCTAGGATCAAACGTTGTCCTAAAGAATTTCCGGTCTTCTATTCAATTACTTCATTGAATTAGATGTCTAAGATTTTTATGGTTTCCGTTCTTTTCTGTGATTGGTAGTTATAAGAGCACAAAAGAGGAAGGGAGGTAGTACTCAATATCCTCTCTTTTAGAGTTCTAGGCTTAAAAGTTGACTTGCGGGGGGGGGGGTGTGAAATCATGCATATCCACAGTATGTACATACAAGTTAAATCTATATACTCCATCTACAACTGTGTGCCTGCAGTATAAATATTTTGGCATCTAAGAGGGATACTTGCAAATTTTTTTTGCATATAAATTTGGAAATGTATTTCATCTTTCTACGCTATTTTCTCCCGAATGTTTAACAGATGAAATATAAGAGTGATGCTGAGAAAACGGAAGGTCAGCTGCTTGACAAGTTTGATTATGCATGGAATAAAGGTAGTAATGGTGCACGCCGTCCCAGTGATATCCTTCAGAAGCTCAATAAAATTAGTTCAAGCACTACCAAACTTCCAAATATTTTCCAAAGGCTTCCATTTTCCAGTCACCGCGAAGCAGGTATTAAAATCAAAGCGAGCACGCCTCTTTCACCAGAAAACTGCACTGGTTTTGGCGATGAGGGCACCCAAAGTTTCTTCTCTGGAATTTTTAAGATCAGCAGATCACAGCCTAGATTGGTTACAGATAAATATGGCATTAATGAGGACTTCATTCATATATGTGGATACATCATGATTGATGGTATACCTTGTAGAAGGCCACCAGTTCCAGGGAGAAAGAGATGCGAGGAGCACAAAGGGAGGAGAGTTTATGGATCCAGTTACAAATCCATCAAAGAAGGAAATTTACATTATCCACATGGTGCAAATCTAGATTCCAGAACTCTCAATGACCAAGAACATGAAACTGCATGTGGGGTGAATTTAGGTGATGGGACTTTTTGTAGGAGGCGAGCTGTGGCAGGAAGGAAAAGATGCAAAGAGCACAAAGGGATGCGCGTTAAAACTTCCAACTCAGAGCCAGCAGCAGAAGACAAAATCCATATGCCTGCCCTCAGTTCAGTATTCAGTTCTTTTGCTGACAGCATAAACAACAATGCCTCATCAAAACATAAGGTAGACAATACCTGGCAATGTGGGTCTTCAAACAATCCCGTGAAGGAACATTTTCCTGATATTTGTGGAGTAACGTTGGGGAATGGTTCATTCTGCAGAAGGCAACCCGTTCAAAACAACAAAAGATGTTGGCAGCACAAAGGCAAGAGGGTTGATTGTGCCTTGTCTAAGTTTAGATAGTTCCCTCGCTGAGGTTTGATGCATCAACTTGTGAGGATCAGTTACATAATGGTTCTGTCTGTTTGAGGGCCCCTGCTCATGGGAGGAAGAGATGTGAGCAGTTTAAAAGGAAGAGAGTCTCCACACCCTTCACTCCCGAGAGGTATTTGCAGAAATTAGATTATGGTATGCTATATTGCAAGGACATCGTAGGCTTCTGAATAATTTAATTTGTAGCATGTTGTCCTTGATATGATTGCACAGAATGGCACTAAAGGATCCATAATAGCCAATTCCATCTACTTTGGGTTTGAACCTTAGTTGTTGTTGTAACATGGTGTCTTTGAGAAATTAGGGCAATGTTTGTATTTTCAGTTGCTTCGCAAGGTGCCTTTGTACTGTTTTTGTAAAATGTGTTGCCATGAAATATTCATTCCCCGAATTTCCAAAATACATCAACAGTCAAATTTCACTGCACTGGCACTGCCATTGAAGCCATTGGCTTTGAAAGAAAACTGGAATCAATTGAAACCAAATAATTCTAACAAACAGCTACTTCAGACTCTTTAAGTCTACAAGCTCCTTTACCACTTCAATAGAACACTTGTGAGTTTGTTTCACAAGTGCTTTCATACTTCCATTTCCACGAGACTCACTCCTTACTTTAGAGGATTTGAAACTCCAAAAAGATTTATTAGAACAAACCAATGCACCATTGACCCCACGAACACTAGCATTGCGAGCAAACCAAGCCACCCTATCCAGGGGAATAATAAAACATCGTTATTTACTAGACTTGCTGGTTGAAAATTCTATTTTTTGGTGCACATCGAATGAAAAAGTAGATTGAAAAGATGCCTAATCCCTACAGAAATTCAAACACACAAATATAAGTAAAGCACCAAAATCTATTTAAGCCAAAACACTCCAGCAATAAATTCAACCTCCAAATCAGCTCCAAGCAATCCATCCAAACCAAACCAAATCACTAGCAGAATCCGAAGCTGGGAAACAAAATTTCAAAACCCCACCAACTAGAGTTAGACCAATCCCTAGGCTACACTAATCAGAATGAGCTGAAATTTTAACACAACCTAAGGTCTAGTAGATTATGTGTAATAAAATTCAGGTGAATCCTACACCTATAGACCCTTTTTTCAGTTTGTTGAAATTATGTGGCAGAATAGGTTCTAAAATTTCAGCAATGTTCAAACAAGCCGAAACCCTATCAAATCTTTTTATTTTTTTATAAAATTCTAAATAAGGCCTAATCATACATAATAGAAAACACTATCCAAATTTCAAATCAAATAAAATTTCTAACCTTGATTATTAGCTTTTAGGCCGAAACTGTTCGATCCCAAAATTTAAGTTGTTCTTCAATATAACAATCCAAACAAATGGTGCAAGCACAATAACCCTCGTAAAGATAGAGTCTACAACCCAAATTAAAGAGCAAGATAAAATAAAGATACGCTATGGGAAAGAAAAACAGACTTCAATTGAACACTATTGCTTAAAGCAATTTTCTTTTATTTTTTAAAAGTTTTAATGGTTCCAATGCGATTTTTTCTTTCATCTTTCCATATGTGTCCCCTTTCAAAATGAAACACGTGGAATAAATATTAATAATTACTGTGAAAATACTCTATTATTATTTTTTTAATTTTATATACAAAATTTCCGCACAAACACATAGCATTTACTATTTTCATGAAAGTCCAGTAATTTTAAATTCGTAGGACTCATTCTATAAAAATAAAAATCCATGACATTTACTTTTTATCACTTGAAAATTGACACATCACTATGTATGAAAATTTCATGTGAAAAATTTTCTTTTAAAATTATTTTCTTATACAAAAGGTTTCTGTTCGGGCAAATCTCAAATACAGTGTGGCAGTATCAATTTTATATTTAAACTATTTTTTGTGTCAATTTTATTAATAAATTATTTTATAAATAAAATAAATAATAATCAACCCATTTAATAAAATAAAAAAATAAAATAAAGATAGGATAAAAGGCTTATAAACTTTAGGCCATGTTAGAGGGGAGACTCTCCTGTATCAGATATGCCAACAATTGCATAATAAGATTCAAACTCTTCTCCTATATAAAAGAGAACACTATGGAATTGAAAAAAAAAAAAAAGTAAATAGTTCAATATGTTTTTATATAATAGTTTGAGTTTTCAATTTATCCTTAAATTTTTTGATTATACATATTAAATTTCTAAATAATATTTAAGTCTTTAATATGTCTTTCCAATCAATTTTTCTAATCACAAACATTATTTTATTTTATTAAAATGCTCCTAAATGAAATGAAAAACATTCAGGTCATGTGATTATATATATATATTAAGTCATACTGATTTCGCAAAAAGATTTGATTTAACCCCTCACGTTGTTCCTGTTAATACTCTACCAGTATATGGATTTCTGTTGTAGAACAAGTACAGCCCTTTTGGGATTTTTATGCAACTCAAATATCTTGTTTTGTAAATAGCGTTTGGGATTCATAGCATTTCCTCCACTTAGTTTTATGTTCTATTTTTTGTTTTAACAGGGCTCATCGAGTTGCTCACAAGCGGACTCAGTCTCGTAGTCTACTGGCATTAGCATTACACTATCTAATCTCTGATACCTTTGCTACCCATATGCACCCAACAACAAAGATGGGGAACAAAATACTTTTTGATCATGCAACTAGCAGTGGTTGCGAACTATGTGTCTATTTTACATCATGTTACAACTGGAGGAACAAGGAAAGCTTGTGGGGATCGACAATCCAATACCGGAGATGAGGGTTGACTGGAGCAGGTGCGACCATTTTAGGGAATGTAAAGAGTGGGGAAGGAGCAATGATTGGAGTAGGTTCAATAGTGCTGATTGATCTGTCCCCTCTGAAATATCCCGGAAGAATAATGGGACCAAACAAAGGCAATTTGGCATAAAGCAAGGCCCAGCTAAGGATGCACCTCACCAAGCATCAAGGATGGAGGCTCCCCACGTCTGGAAGCATCCCGAATGTATTATAGGAACCGGTTTCGTGACCTATAACCAAGGGATTAGCGGACATAATCACCATAAAAAAACTCGAACCGCCCATATTAAATAAAAGCACATTCCAGCCACCTTTCTTGTTACATCAGCAATATCCACGTCATCACTGCTGTCATGGTTCCATTTTTACCCTCCACACAACTAAAATAAAAATCAGGGAAAAAACAAAAAGATAAAAAAGAAAGGATAAAAATAAATAAAATTGAGAAGTGGGTTTGGATAACATAGGCATGCATTGCGCCCATGCCTACCCAAGTGTGACAAACTTCAGATCTAAAACCCAAGCCCAATTCAATCTTGTTAAAATTTTTTTTAAAATGGAAACCCTAAGAAACCCAAGTTGGACAATATAAATACTCTACCTCGTTTCAAATAGAGATAAACACATTTACCTAGCAAAAGAATATACTGAACAACCACAAAATAATAAAAAATAAAAATAAAAATAAAAGAAACCTAACAAACAAAACAAAATAGAAGAGAGGAAGAAGACACCATTGTTCATCGATCGTCGCTCTACTATATACATGCATCTAACCTCTATAATCGTTTGGAGGAGAAGGTCATGATGCTACTAGAATGAAGGCTATCAAACCTCCATGGAGCCCATAAGCGTTGTCGTTGTCTCCGTCGTCGGTTGTGTTTTTTTCTTTTAGTTTGGTCCTCGTAGTTCATATTGTGCTAATTAAACCCCTTCATTTTCAATATTGATTTGATTTTCATGCGAATTTGATATATTACATGATTATTTGATTGAACCATGTTCTTGTAATAATAATAATTATGTGATTAATAAAATTTTAAATGATTTATTGAATCAAAATTACTTGATTTTAAACCTAATTGATAATAAAATAATTTCAACGCCTTGATTGCACTAGCTAGTGTTGTTAAACGAAATTTGAATTATGGAACTAATTTTGTTATTGTTCCTACATTATAGTTTTTAATTTCTCTTATTCATTATAATTTAGTATCATATTTTTAAATCAAGGTAACAAGTCCCTATCCTTTATTTTATTTATTAACTCTTGATTTTATTACTTGATTTGACAATATTATGTTGATTTCTAATGACTTTGGTTGATTTAGTGTTCAATCAAATGGATTTAGAGGTTGATTAATACGGTATATCATTAATTAAATAGATTTTTCTTTCATGTTCTTGTAGCATTTATCAATACCTACGAAATTAATACGGTGTATCATTAATAGATTCGGGAAGTAGAAATTGGCATCCTAAGAAAGTGCACACTAGTACTACCTAAGGCGGTGTGCACTTGTGCAATTATGCTACTTTATCTTTGTACAATATATATAAAGAGTCGAAATTAGAGCTTTTTGAATCCTTAAAAACAATTATACACACACACACCCCCATCCAAAAGCACCTTAAGCAAGCACTTTATCGAACACACTAATAGAATCACATCTCGGATTTGGGATATTTGAAAATTACTTCCTTTTTCTTTATTATTAGATACTTGATAATTACTTTGTTGTTGCTCAATTGATCATGTTTCAAATAATTGGTATGATTTATGATTGGATCTTGGACAACTACACTAACACTAGGATCTATATAAATATACCCAACTTAGAATGCTTAAGATTTCCTCTTCAATCTTTATGAAGGCTTCTTTTTTATTTGAATACTTTAAGGCTATCAAATTCTCTTTCTTTCCTCAAAATATCAAGTAAAAAAATTAAAAAGAAAAAATAAAAAAATATAGATAAATGACCTAAAATTTCGTAAAATTTTAAGGATTTGAAATTTTTAACTATGTTAGAGTTTATACATTTTCTATCATGCTCTCCCTATTAGAGAAGAGTTTGTTAATGTAGGTACCTAAAATCTAACCTTAGTTAGATGGTTTGAGTTATTGTAACATTGCATTATTTAAATGATATCATTAAATGTCCCAAGTCATAGCATTGTTAAGAATGGACATTGACATTATGCAATTAGACTTGTGAGTGCTATACTCATGCTATATAATAGTAGTAAGAGATCTCACAACCATTGGCATGATGATGCCAAAGCAAGCACGTAGGTGATTTATGTTAGAGAACATATCATTAGACTTGACTTACCATGAGAACCCATTTGGTTTGGTCTATGAAAATCTCATACGAGATAGGTAACTAGTCTTTTGACTTGACGTCATCATGGTTATCTCATTAGAGGATTTATGTACTTTGAAGCTCATTTCGATGGACCCGGTAAAGGGTTATACGTGGGTGATTCATTAGGTACAATAGGAATCTAATAGAGGTAGATGGATGACTAAGATAGGACATGTCATTCCTTGTATGCTCAAGGAGTTATCATATTATACATTGATAAATATCTATTCAAGAAATCTATGGTCACGGTAGGAGTACACCAATAGAGCATTGTTGGTTTACTCTAAGAGCTAAGACATTTGAGAATCGAAGAAAACTTATATGATCTTAATCGAACGGACTAATAACCAAGTTCGAGATCACACTATGATAAATTGACATGTGAACTAAATTGTATAGTAATCATATTTGTGAAAGGTAATTGTAGATTAATTGATCTATCTAGAGAATTGGGTAGTAATAACATCTTGCTAGAGGCCAATTTTGATTTATGTGTCAAGAGATAAAAGAGGTGTCTTTTATTCTTAATGCATTTTCAATATATCTTGGAGCTATTGAGTCATATACATAAGTTTAAGTATTCATAATAGAAGAGAAACAATGATTGTGGAAAAGGTTTTCAATTTTGAAAGTTTTCTCGTTTGAAAAAAGGTTTTTAAAAATAAAAAGTTTTCTAAAATGGAAAGTTTTCTATTTTAAAAATCAATTTCCTAATTTGAAAGTCAGTTCCAAATTTAGAAGTAAGTTACCTAAAAAGAAAACTAGTTTCTTAATTTAAGTTTAAGGGTAATTTGGAAAATTATTTTCTAATATGGGTCTCTTAAAAAATATCTATCTTAATTTATTTGGATAGTCAAAATTAATTAGTAATTAATTATGCCAAAAGAGTTTGGGCCAATAGGTTTAATTAAAAAGCCTACAAGATATTTCGATGGGAGGATAAACATGAACCTTATTAGATAAGGATCAAGGTTTTAAAGGATAAGATCAAAAAGCCCATATGCATAATAACTCCTAATCCTTAGAGGATTAGGAAGCAACAACCAAGAATTACTCCTAATCCTTAGAGGATTAGAGAGCAATAACCAAGAGTCCTTTGAGGACTCATTATCACCATTTTCTTGTCCTTGGAGGACAAGGAAGACACTCTCCCTATAAATATAAGGGGAGGCGCGGTAAAGAGAGAACAAGCTAAGGCTATACGGTAAAAATAAATAAAAAGGGGAAAAAAGTTTTCTTCTTCCACATGCACATGCCACCTCTCCCTTCTCTTTTAAGGTTGTCACAAAATATCCCTGAATTGATTTTGAAAGAGACAATACTAAACAAGTTAGAAAAAATGGAGCTAGCATTCTACTACTTCGAGTGCTTCTTGTATGGGTGCTTAGATTGCATCGATTATTGATAGAGGCCGGACTCTTGGATGACTTCTTTTTTATAATGGTTAAATTCTATCCTACAAGAGGTAATCCTTTACTTATGCTTTAATTTATGTATGTATGATTAGTTGATTCAACGAACTTGATCTCGGGATCCTTAGATGGAGAAATTTTTTTTGTTTTATTTTGCACCTTTATAGGATGTTTGATCCTTTAGAGTTAGCCTCGACATCTTTTTCTTCATCTTCTACATCTTCTTGGTAAGGAAAAAGATCAATCTTTTTTAATATGGCTAATATAGATGCTCTAGATAGACTAACCTTGTATGAATCCTCGCCCACTCTTTGCTTTACTCAAAATGGATACTCCACTTCATTAGACTTAATAAATCTACTTCATGCAATCTGCTTCTCCCTCATATAAATCCACACCAAGTCTCCCTCATTGTAAGTTATTTTAGTTTGGAATCTAAAGACCCAAATCTATAGTTCCTTACTCTCTAAATTAGCATGGTTGTCATTTGAAGTTTTGTTAATAAAATCAGCAGTTTTGATACAATGCTTAGCCTTTCCTTTCCCCCAACCACCTACACATCTTTTTACAAGTAGCCCTTCTAAGGTGATTCAGTTTTGTTATGATAGCAATAGCTCCAAAATAGTCTTCCTTCTTCTCGACAATAATATGAACTCTCTCGGTAGCAACCCAATCTATCTTGACAAGCATTCTAGCCATTTTGTAACATTCTCATCATATGTTATTCCAATTAACACATGTGTGACAATAGCTCCATTCTAGATAGAATCATTCCCTTCAATGGTAACTTCCTTCACATTGTAATTCATTTCAAAACCATCAATCATTTTTCCATTTTTAACCATGTCATGATGCACGATTGAAATCTTCCTATCTAATCTAATATTAGTAACATATGAAGGATATAAATCATCATCATTAGAGACATTGAAAGATCATACATCCTATAGAGGTGTAGATTAAAATAAATTTTTTCTTTCGTCTAAAGCTTCCAACATTAAGCCGTTAAATCAACTAATCATACATACATGAATTAAAGTAGGAGTAAAAGGATTAACTCTTATAATGTATATTTTCACCTTTATAGAAAATGAGTTGTTTAATGTTTTCTCTTTAAAAATCGATTCAGCGATATTTTACAACAACCCTAATTGAGAGGGAGATAGGTGGTGTGTTTTTGAGAGGGAGAAAAGTATTTTCTCTATTTTTCCTTTATTGTCGTGTATGCCTAGCCTTATCTCCTCTTTTTCGTACTTCCCCTTTTATTTATAGGGGAAGCATCTTCCTTGTCCTCTAAGGACAAGGAAGTGGTAGCAATAAGTCTAAAAAAGACTCTAGGTTGCTTGAATCCTACAACGATTAAGAGTTGTAATGCATGTAGGCCTTTTGATTTTATTCTTTAAACCATAATCCTTATCTAGTAAGGTTCTTGTTTATCCTTCTACCAAAATATCTTGCGAGCTTTTAAATTAAACTTATTAGCCTAAACTTTTTTGGCTTAATTAATTATCAATTAATTTGGACTATCCAAATAAATTATGTTAGGTATTTTTAGGAGGCCAACATTATTGAAGTGCAATGTGATAACTCTATTAGCATACAAGGAGTGACATGCCCTATGTTAGTCATCCACCTATCTTTATTAGATTCCTAGTACACCTAATGAATTGCCCAAGTGCAACCCTTTATTGGGTCCATCTAAAAGATTGTTAAAGTACATAAATCCTCTAATAAGATAACCATAATGACTAGTAAAAAGATTAGTTGTACCCATCTCGTATTAGAATCCTATAGACTAAACCAAATAGGTTCTTATGGCAAGTCAAGTCTAGTGATATGTTCTCTAACATTAATAACTTAAGTACTTGTTTTGGCATCACCATGTCAATAGGTGTGAGATCTCCTCCTACTATCTTATAACATGAGTAGAACACTTATAAATCTTACCGTGAATAGTCAATATCCTTTTCTTGACAATGCTATGACTTAGGATATTTAATGATATCATTTAAGTGCATTAATATTTGTCTCACATCTTTCGATCAACCACTAATGCAATCCATATCATATGGACTTCTATCTAATTCTATTCAATAAATATAAAAAATATGAATTAATAGAAAAACTTCTTTTATTAATTAAATAAGTAATGTAATATTATAATGATTCAAACCTATTCGAATAAGGTTAGATCTAGATCACCTACACCAATAGATATCATACCTTGGACTATCATCCATACACTCACTTACCTTTTTAACATAATCATGTTTAATCACATAAGCCTCAAGACTTGATGAACATGGATATCCATATGTTTTCAATTGCTTCTTACTCAAAGGTTCTAAAACATACCTTTTTCCATAGTGAGACAATGTGTAAGTGTTTAGGTACCCATCATGGTTAACTCATCAATCAAATTGCCATGACTTTCCCACTCACAATCACAGGAACAATGACACATAAAATATAGTTGGTATAACCTATATCCATAGTAGCAAAAACTTGTCACTAATGAGTTAACTTAAAATATCTATCATTGTTAATCCAAGATATCTTATAAGGTCTAGGATGTTTAAACACAAATCTATCTAATTTCTTTGCTAGAGCCTTAGCTATCAAGTTCTTGATCCACTATCAATGATCATTTGACAAACTTTCCCATCCATTCGATAATATGAACAAAATGTGGTCTCTCGTCTCCACTTATCCTTTGGGTTAATGATCGTATCATCCTCAACAAGTCGAGTGGCTAAAAACTCACCTCCATCCTTAATCTGCATGCCTTTATCAGCATAAGTCTCTCATTCACTCTTCTTAGTTAGGTCACCTTCAATGCTAACTTTCAGCCTTATCCCTTCTTTATCAACCAAACACACCACTCTTTGTTTAGGACATTCTGAAGTAATGTACCCTTTACTCGAACACTTGAAACATTATATAGGTCTATTTTTTGAACTCTTCATGCTATGTTTGTTAACTCCAGTCGATTAAGCCTCCGCTTCTAGCCGAACCCTTTTTGAGTTAGGCATCAAAGACTTAGTCAAATCACTAGGATTGGATACTACACCTTTGCTAATTTGACTTCTACCACTCTAACTAGATGGTCTTTTTTATCTCTCCACCTTCATCGCTAACTTGACCATATTTTGAAGAGTTTGATAGTGTTGTAGTTGCACTACATTAGCACTATCAGTTCTCAAACTTTCTAAAAATCATATGATGGTGTAATCTTCTAACTCATTCAAATCACACCTTAACATGAGTTCTTCAAACTCCACATCATAATCTTCCATACTAAGAGAACCTTGCTTCAGATTGTATAACCGAAGGAAAGTGTCTTGCTTATGGTAGTTAGAAAGTACTTTTACTTCAAAACCTCTTTATCTTATCCTAAGTCATAATGTTTTACTTAACCTCTCATGCCTCATTCCTCTTTTGATTCTCCTACCACAAAGCTACATTCTTGGTGAGTTTTAATGCTATAAGCTTAACCTTCATATGATCTAACATATCTTGAAAGTCAAAAACCTTTTCCATAGCTTGTAACAATTCATTGAACATGTCCGAATTGAGACTTCCCTTAAATTTAAGGATTTCTAATTAGACATTATAGTCTCAAAACTAATCTTGGCATGGTCTCACAATCTAAGAAGTTATATCCTTATTTCTATGCATTTTAACATTTAAATTATGGAAGGAGTTCTCTTTTTGATCCTCTTTCAAAAGTTTAACTAGATCTCCATCAACATCCACTATTAGTGTAAGTGCCAAAGATCAAACCATGTTTATATAGGTTTGAGTTATTATATTATTTATTTTATAAATAATAAAAAAACTTTCTATTAATTCTTATCATTTATATTTATTTATTGAATAGAATTAAATAGAAGTCCATATGATATGTATTTGCATTAGTGATTGATCGAAAGATATAAGACAAATATTAATACACATAAATGATATAAATAATTATCTCAAGTCATGACATTATCAAGAATGGACATTGACTATATAAAGTTAGATTTGTTAGTGTTATGCTTATGTTATATGATAGTATTAGGAGATCTCACACCTATTGACATAGTGATGCCAAAGCAAGCACTTGGGTGATCTATGTTAGAGAACATATAACTAGACTTGACTCACCATGAGAATCATTTGGTTTAGTCTATAGGAATTTCATATGAGATAAATACAACTAGTCCTTAGACTTGAATTCATCATGGTTATCTCATTAGAGGATTTGTATACTTTGACACTCATTTTGATGGACCTAGTAAAGGGTTGCATATGGGAATTCGTTGGTGCATTAGGAATCTAATGAAGGTACGTGGATGAATAAGATAAGACATATCATTTTTTGTATATTAAAGGAGTTATCACATTGAACTTCGATGAATGTCTCGCTAAGAAATCTATGACCATAGTAGGAGTACACCAACGGATCATAGTTAGTTTACTCTAAGAGCTAAGACATTTGGAAATCGAAGAAAACTTATGTGATCGTAATCAAACGTACTAATAACCGGGTTTGAGATCACACTATGATAAGTTGACATGAGGACTGAATTATATGATAACCATACTCGTGAAAGGTAATGATAGATTAATTAATAGTTCTAGAGAATTAGGTAGTCATGATGCCTTGCTTAAGGCCAATCTTGATTTATGTATCAAGAGATAAAAAAGAAGTGTCTTTTATTCTTGATACATTGCCAACACCTCTAGAAGCCTATTGAGCCACACATATAAGTTTAAGCATTTAGATAATAAAACAGAAGCAAAGTTGTTGGAAAAAATTTCTAATTTTGAAAGTTTCTAATTTTTAAAAAGGTTTTCAAAAATAGAAAGTTTCATAAAGTGAAAAGTTTCCTATTTTAGAAATCAGTTTCCTAATTTGGAAGTTAGTTTCAAATTTAGATGTAAATTACCTAAAAAGGAAATTAGTTTCCTAATTTAGGTTTAAGGGTAATTTAAAATTTTTTTTCCTAATGTGGGCCTTTTAAAAATATCTAATTTATTTAGATAGTTCAAATTAATTTGTTGGACTAAATAGTTTAGCTACTAGGGTTCATTAAAAGCTTGAAAGATATTTTATGGAAGGATAAACATAAACCTTATTGGATAAGGATGAATGTTTTAAATCATATGATTAAAAAGCTCACATGTATAATAACTCCTAATCCTTAAAGAATAGGAAGCAATAATTTAGAGTCCACATGGGATAAGTTGCTGCCCTTCCTTGTCATTGGAGGACAAGGAAGCCTATTTTTCTTCTTATTTTTCTTTTTGTTATGTAGCCCAAACATTAATCCACTCTTTGTCATATGTCTCTTTCTATTTATAAAGGAAGCCTCTTCCTTTATAAATAGAAAGAGACATATGACAAAGAGTGGATTAATGCTTGGGCTACATAACAAAAAGAAAAATAAGAAGAAAAATAGTTTCTCCCTATCCTAGCACACACCACTTCTACCATCTCACTTAGGGTTTTCATAAAATATTCGTGAATAAATTTATAAAGTAAGAAAAACAAAAAAAAGTAAAAAAAGAAAAGGTGGAGCTATCACTCTACTAATTTTGAGTGCTTCTTGTGTGGGTGCTTGGATTGTATGAATTATCAATAGAGGCCGGACGCTTGAATGACTCCTTTTATATAAAGGTTTAAATCGCACTACAAGAACTAACTCTTTATTTATGCTTTAATTCATGTATATATGATTATTTGAGTGAATGGTATGATCTTGGAAACTTTAGATGGAGGAAAAATTTTATTTTATTTTACATCTCCATAGAATGCATAATCCTTCACCCGGATATACTTATTCCTTGCCTACACTTTATAATTCCTATAACCCTTGATTTATTTGACATAACTCATCATTGTCTTATAGTAATTTTTCAATAGCTCGTTGTAATTCAAGCATACTCATTCTATTAGTCGGATCTTTTTTTGGCAGCATTTTAACAATTTGGTCAAACACAAGATGGAAGCCGAACCAAAAGCTCGATATTAACTATTGTTGATTTTATCTAGAGACCATCAAACATTACGAATGCTCAATCAACAAATACAAGAAAGGCACGAATCAATAAAGGTCGAATGCTTTCCTAAGGTCTTCTTGGTAAAAATAAAAAATGAATAATAAGGATAAGTAGCAATACATCTATCTCATAAACAATCCTAAAAAGGAACTAATTACAATCACCGAGTCCAAGTAATCCTTAATTCTAAAAATACTTCAAAGTCTATGCCACCCTACCCTTATTTATCCGATTGTCACAAAACTTTGTATAACCTCTAACTAGATCTTAATGATATAAATTATAGAGTGTTAAATCAAATAGATTATTCTAACCCCAAGGTCAATATTGGTCGAATCCTCTAAGCCTAGAGACTAGGTTTGGTTACTTCTAACAATCAATTCAATCACATGCAAAGTTCAAACAAGCAAGTCTTAATATGCAATATTGAGGTCCACAGGAAAAGATAAAAGGTATTTATTAAAAAAATGAATAGTTTATCAAGCTATTGAAACAAATTTGAGTTATTACCTCTCAAAGTGAACAAGTAGTAACCCTTGGCAATAACTTCTTAATCTTGACAAGATCTCCTCCTAAAGTTGCAAAATAATTTGGCAATGATGTAAGAAGAAAACGAAGCCAAAATATTTAGGTGTTTATAAAAAAGTCTTTATAAAATTTAAATGAGAAAAGACCAATACAATGTAGCATAATCCTTACTATTTATATTGGCATGCCCTAGTAAAACTTGCCTAAGAGGACTACAAATCTTAATCCTAGTTGAACCCTAACACTAGAATAAGAAAAAGGACTCTCTTATTTAATCCACATTTAATTTGGGGACTTTATAATTAGTCCAATAAGATGGATCCATATAATTATACTCCTTTAATATATATGACTTCTATAAAAAATTATTCCTACATAATAAAATAACAAATTTCCACAAGGATTCTTCCACTTTCTCAAGCAATACTGTTTTTAGACTACATTCATATAGAAACTTATGCATTATTTTGGACTTATAGAAGACATTTTTTTGGATTTGTGCTCTTCATAAAATTTATGTGCCTAGATGTTATCTTTCACTTGGTTTTAGACTCGTATCTATCTAATATTTGTAGCTCTAGATATGAATTAAACATTGACTCATGCTCAAGTTTAATAGATTCACTTATTCTTGATGCAATTTCCAAATAATTTTTAAAAGCCCAAATCAACTTGGATTTGTACAAATAAAACATACTTATAATCTTAAGATGTCCTCTTCAATTATATGAAAGCCTCTTCCTTATTTGAATACTTTATGGCTCATGAATTCTCTTCTTTTTCTCTAAATATCAACTAAAAAAATTAAAAGATAGAATTAAAAAATATGGATAGATGACCTAGAATCTCTTGACCTTTTAAGACTTTGAAATTTTTGACCATGTTGGAGTTTAGACACTTTGTGTCGATAAATGACCTCAAATTCAACTAGTAACAACCATATAAATAGCCCTAAATCTAGCTAGCAATAACCCTTCTAATCGGACCTAAATCCAACTAGCAAGTAACCCTAAATCTAGCCAGTAGTAACCCTCTAAACAAACCTAAATCTTGCTAGCAACAACCCCTCTAATCAGCCCCAAATCTATCTAGTAACAACCCTTCTAAATAGCCCCAAAATTTATCAGTTCCAATAGGTAAGCCTTACTAAAAATCATTACAAAAAAAAAAAAAAGCCCTAAACCACTCCAAAACGACCCCCAAACCCTCTAAAACCATCCCAAACTAAAATCCAAAATCTTGCTTGAAACCCTAAGTTTAAATCTCAATTAAAGTAAGATAGTGATGATGTTGAGAAATTATTAGTGTTTTGATTCATAATTTCCTTTAAACACTTAATCGATATTTTATTGAGCAAGCAACATAGAAGGAGAAAAAAGACTTGATTTATTGGTGGTAACCGTCATTCTCCAGTTGATAGCATTGGGTTGAAAAGGTGATAGAGTAAGAAAGTAAGGAGAAAAGAGGAAGATTCTGACTTATTAATGTTAACCTTTCATCTTTAGTTGACAACATTATTTGTTGTGATCGAAGAGTTGAAGAAGGCTATACCATATTTTCTCCACTCATTGAAGCTTAGTGGAGTGATTTTGGCAACTTTCGAATAAAATTTTCACCAAGTGGAAGATTTGTCATTTAGCCTAAAAAGGCATTTTTTATGTTCTTAAGGAAGCATCTCGGTTATTTTGATCAACCATATAATTTTTTTATACATTTGCATCACTTTTACATTTTTGTTAAGTCCAAATACATATGAATGGATGTTGTGAATGAATGTGATGTTTATAAACTAAATAAGATATTTAAATATGATCAAGATACATCATTGTGTATCGAATCCATAAGGGATTAAGACCTTGGGTATTGTTTTTGGAGAGATAAGGTTGATGTTAGTGCTTTACGATAGAGTCGGAGGGAATACAAATGTATTTTAATTCTAATATTTTATCTAAAGCAAATATCAATCCCGTTGTTCATAATTGAGCATATTATGTTACCTATGTGATGTGATAAGTTAATATGATGTTTTGTGTTATGTTGTTTGTATGGTGCAACTTATTTAAATGTGATGTGTAAATATGATATGTGTGTGTCCGTGTATTTGTATGTGATGAAATAATCAATGTCAACCTCGAAGGTTGATGTCATATTTATCATGAATGATTGTGATGTGTAAATACAATATATGTGTATATGATGAAGTAATTGTTGTTAACCATGAAGGTTGATGTTGTGTTTTACTTCAATTGATGTGATATGCAAATGTAATATATATGTATATGATGAAATAATCGGTGCCAATCTCAAATATTGAAGCTATTTTTCTCATGAATGAATATGATATATAAATATAATGTGTGTGTGTGTGTGTGTATGATGAAGTAATTGGTGTCAACCATGAAGGTTGATGTTATGTTTTTTTCTTGAGTAGATGTTGATATTGGTTGACACGGATATATAAGTCATGTGATATGTGTGTATATGATGAAGTAATTGATGTTACCTTGAAGGGTCACATCGTGTTTTACATGAATGAATGAGATGTGCAAATGTGATATATGTGTGTTAGTGATGAAGTAATCGCTATCAACCATAAAGGTTGATATCGTGTTTCTCATTAAAAGGCATGATGTGTAAATATGATGTGTGTGTGTATATGTGATGAGGTAATCAATGCCAACCTCAAAATGTTGAGAAAATTTTTTGCATTAATGAATTAGATGTATAAATTTCATGTGTGTGTGTATGCGATAAAGTAACTAGTGTCAATTATGAAGGTTGACACCATGTTTTAGGTGAATTGATGTGATGTGTAAATATGATGTGTGTGTATGCAATGAATTAATCAATGTCAACCACAAAGGTTAGGATCGTGTTTTACACGAATGAATGAGATATGAAAATGTGATGTGTATGTGTATAAGATGAAGTGATCGGTATCAATCTCGAAGGTTGATGCCATGTTTTTCATGAATGAATATAATGTGTAAATGTGATGTATATGATGAATATATTAGTGTTAACCTTAAAGGTTGATGTTGTGTTTTGCATGAACAAATATGATAAATGTATAGAGGATAAAATAATCATATGTTATAGGAATGAAGCCATTAATGACTCGTCAATCTTGTATTATAGACATAAGGCCATTAGTGCCTATCAATTTGTATGTCATGGGTATGAATTTATTAGTGGCTTACCAATCATGTGTTATGGGCATAGGGCCATTAATAGCCTGCCAAACATGTGTTGTGGGCATGAGGCCGTAAAGGCTTGCTAATAGTGTGTTACGGACATGAGGCAATTAGTGTCCCGTTAATCATGTATTGTGGGCATGAGGCCAATAGTGGCCTCGCTAATCATATATTATGGTTATGAAGCCATTAGTAGCTTGCCAATCATTTCTTGTGGGGCATAAGGCCATTAGTGGCCAATCAATCATGTGTGACGGGCATAAAGAAATTTATGGCTCGTCAATCATGTGTTGAGGGTACGAAGCCATTAGTGGCTCACCAATCGTCTCTTATAGGCAAGAGACCATTAGACTCTCACCAATCATGCATTATAGGCATGAAGCCATTAGTGGCTTACCAATCATATGTTAAGGTATAAAGTCATTAGTAGCTTGCCAATCCTATGTTGTGGGTAAGAAGCTATTATTGGCTAACCAATTTGAAGGATCATGTATCCTATAGAGGTATAGAATAAATTTTTTTTTCTCCCATCTAAGGCTCCAAAAATTAAGCCATTGAATCAACCAATTTGAAGGAAAGTATGGTGTGTTTTGGGAAAGAGAAAACTTTTTTCCTCTTTATTTTTTTATCCTAGCCATGTATCCCTAGCTTGATTGCTCTCTTTGCCACACCACCCCTTATATTTATAGGGGAGTGTCTTCCTTATCCTCCAAGGACAAGGAAGTGGTAGCGTTGAGTCCTAAAAGAACTCTTGATTATTGCTTCCGAATCCAATAAGGATTAGGAGTTATTATGCATGTAGGCTTTTTTGATCTTATCCTTTTAGACCTTGATCCTTATCCAATAAGGTTCATGTTTATCCTTCCACCAAAATATCTTTTAGGCTTTTAATTAAACCTATTGACCCAAACTTTTTTGTCCTAATTAACTACTAATTGATTTGAACTATCCAAATAAATTCAGTTAGACATATTTAGGAGATCCCACATTAGGAAATAATTTTTCACATTATCCTTAAACCTAAATTAGAAACCTAATTTCCTTATTAGGTAACTTACTTTCAAATTTAGAACTAACTTTTAAATTAGGAAATTGATTTCTAAAATAAGAAACTTTCCATTTTAGGAAAATTTTTCCAAAATAAGAAATTTTCAAAATTGGAAACCTTTTCCAACATCTTTGCTTCTCTTTTATTACGCGAGTGCTTAAACTTATGTGTGTAACTCAATAAGTTCTTAAATATATTGATAATGTGTCAAGAATAAAAGACTCAACTTTTATCTCTTCATACAAAAATCAATATTGGTATCTAGTAAGGTATTATGACTACCTAACTCTATAGGAGGATTAATCAATCTGTAATTATCTTTCATGAGCATGGTTACCATATAATTTAGTCTTCATGTCAATTTATCATAGTGTGATTTTAAACTTGGTCATTAGTCCGCTCGATTATGATCACATAGGTTTTCTTCGATTTGTAAATGTCTTAGCTCTTAGAGTAAAACAACAATGCTTTATTGGTGTACTCCTATTATGTCCATAGAGTTTTTACATGGACATTTATAGAAGTGTAATATGATAACTGTTTTAGCATACAAGGAATGACATGTCCTATATTAGTCATCCACCTATCTTTATTAGATTCCTAGTGCACCCAACGAATCGCCCATATGTAATCCTTTATCGTGTCCATTAAAACAAATGTCAAAGTACATAAATCCTCTAATGAGATAACGAGTGACGACTTCATGTCAAATGACAAGTTGTACCCATCTTGTATGAGATTTTCATAGACTAATCTAAATGGGTTCTCACGATAAGTCAAGTCTAGTGATATATTCTCTAACATAAATCACCTAAGTGCTTGCTTTGGCATTACCATACCAATGGGTATAAGATCTCCTACTACTATCTTATAGCATGAGCAAAACACTCTTAAGTCTAACCACTTATAGTCAATGTTTATTCTTGATAATGCTATGACTCGGGACATTTAATGATATTATTTCGGTGTATTAATGTTTATCTCACTTCTTTCGATCAATGATTAATGCAAATGCATATCATATGAACTTCTATCTAATTCTATTTGATAAACATAAACATAAACATAAGAATTTATAGAAAGATTTCTTTTATTATTAATAAAATAAATAATGCAATGTTATAATAACTTAAACTATCTAATTAAGGTTAGATCTTGGGCACATACATTAATAATCTGCCACTTGCATTATAGCCAACTAGCCATGTCCCATATTCTTGATGATCAAGTGAGGGTCTCATGTTTTAGTTGTGACAAAGGCTTAGTCAAGGGGTTAGCTATGTACATGAAGGATTAGGTAAGTAACTAACTCCTTACTAATAATATCTAATGCAATTCCTAATCTCATTAGTATGATAACTCCTTGTCATCTCACATCTTATGTGGATACCAATCTTTGCCTATAAGTTTATTAGACCTTGAGTTATCTCAACAAACCTAACAACTCATTTCCGATAGGACCCAAACATTCAAGGACATTGCATAACCTATTGTTTGATTCATTTAAGATGTTAGTGTAGGTGCCCAAGATCTAACCTTGATTGGATGGTTTGAGTTATTATAACATATCATTATTTATTTTATTAATAAAAAAATTCTTTTTATTTATATTTATTGAATAGAATTAGATAGAAGTCCATATGATATGTATTTGCATTAATGGTTGATCGAAAGATGTGAGACAAATATTAATGCACTTAAATGATATCATTAAATGTCTTAAGTCATAGCATTGACTATATGCGATTAGACTTGTGAATGCTATGATTATGTTATGAGATAACAATAGGAGATCTCACACCAAGTAAATGGTTGCACGTGGGTAATTCTTTAGATGCATTAGGAATCTAATAGATGTAGATGGATGAAAAAGATAGGATATATCATTTCATGTATACTAAAAGAGTTATAACATTGTACTTTGATAAACGTCTACTTAAGAAATCTATGGCCATAGTATAAGTATACCAATAGATCATAGTTGATTTACTCTAAGGGCTAAGACATTTGACAATCAAAGAAAACTTGTGTGATCATAATCGAAGAGACTAAATAACCAAGTTCGAGATCACACTATCATAAATTGATAGAAGGATTGAATTATATGTTAACCATGCTTAAGAAAGATAATTACGGATTAATTAATCCTTATAAAGAATTGGGTAGTCATGATGTCTTGCTAGAGGCCAATCTTGATTTATGTATCAAGAGATAAAAGAGGTTTCTTTTGTTCTTGATACAATGCCAATATATCTAGGAGCCTATTGAGTCACATGTATAAGTTTAAGCATTCACATAATAAAACATAAGTAATGATTTGAAAATTTTTTCCAATTTGGAAAGTTTTCAATTTTGAAAAAGGTTTCCTAAAATGAAAAGTTTCTTAAAATGGAAGTTTCCTAAAATGAAAAGTTTTCTATTTTAGAAATCATTTTCCTAATTTGGAAGTCAGTTCAAAATTTGGAAGTAAGCTAACTAAAAAGGAATTTAGTTTTCTAATTTTGGTTTATAGGTAATTTAGGAAGTTATTTTCTAATGTGGGCCTATTAAATTATCTTATCTAATTTATTTGGATAGTCAAATTAATTAGAAATTAAGTAGGCCAAATGAGTTTGGGCCAATAGGTTTAATTTAAAAGCCTAAAAGATATTTTGATAGGAGGATAAACATGAGCCTTATTGGATAAGGATCAAGGTTTAAAACGATAAGATTAAAAAGCCCACATGCATAATAACTCCTAATCCTTAGAGGATTAGGAAGCAATAACCAAAAGTCGTCTTTGGGACACATTGCCACCACTTTGTTATCCTTGGATGACAAGAAAAAGCACTCCCCTATAAATATAAGAGGAGGTGTGACAAGGAGGGCTAAGGAATTAGTGGCTACATGGCATAAAAGAAAAATAAGTGGAAAATGGTTTCTTCTTTCCCTAAAACATGCCACATGCCACCTCTCTCTCTCTCTCTTAGGATTATCACATAATATGCCCGAGTAGATTTCTAAAGTAAAAAAAAATTAAACAAGTAAAAAAAGGTGGAGTTAGCACTTTATTAATTTTTAATGCTTCTCGTGTAGGTGCTTGGATCGCGTGGATCATCAATAGAGGCCGGATGCTTAGACAACTCCTTTTCCGTAAAGGTCAAATTCTACACTATAAGAGGTAATTCTTTACTTATGCTTTAATTCAAGTATGTCCGGTTAATTTATTAAATGTTTTGATCTTGGTAACCTTAAATGGAAAAAAAATTGTTTTATTTCGTACCTTTATAGGATGCGGATCCTTTAAAGTGACCTTGAGTTATCTCGGCGAGCCTACAACGACCAAGAGAGTTCTCTCCTCATAACATTAGATGACAATTAACTTGATTTTTAATTTGAAGGATTTAATATGGTAGATCTCATCCTAGCATGCATACTAGTCATCAAACACATTAATTCTATCATGCATACTAAACATAATAAAATAAAAGCATACATCTTATGTTAATGTAGGTGCCCAAGATCCAACCTTTGTGGATGGCTTTTACTTATTATGTTATTGCATTGCTTATTATAAAAGAAGTCTTACTATTAATTCTTGTCATTTGCATTTATTCATTGTATATAATTAGATAGAAGTCCATATGATATTCATTTACATTAGTGATTGATCAAAATATGTGATACAAACACTAATGCACATAAATGATATCGTTAAAAGTCCCAAGTTGTAGCATGGTCAAGAATGGACATTGACTACATATGGTTAGACTTATAAGTGCTTGTACTCATGCTATATGATAGCTGTAAGAGATCTCATACTTATTGATATGATGATGCTAAAGTAAGTACTTAGGTGATTTATGTTAGAGAACATATCACTAGACTTGACTCATCATGAGAACCCATTTGGTTTAGTCTATGAGAATCTTATACGAGATAGATATAACTAGTCCTTAGACTTAAGTTCATCATGATTATTTCATCGGAGGATTTATGTACTTTAACACTTGTTTCGATGGACCTAGTAAAGGGTTATATGTAGACAATTTATTGGGTACACTAGGAATCTAATTGAGGTAGGTGAATGACTAAGATATGACATGTCATTCTTTTTACGCTAAAGGAGTTATCACATTACACTTCGATAAATGTCTACTAAAAAAATATATAGCCATAGTAGGAGTACACCAATAGAGTGCGGTTGGTTTACTCTAAGAGCCAAGACACTTGGGAATAAAAAAACTTATGTGATCATAATCGAACAAGACTAATAACTAAGATTGAGATCACACTCGTGGTATGTTGACATAAGGATTGAATTATATGGTAACCATACTCGTGAAAGGTAATAATGGATTAATTAATCCTCCTAGAGAATTGGGTAGTCATGATCTCTTGCTAGAGGCCAATCTTGACTTATGTATCAAGAGATAAAAAAGGTGTTTTTTGTTCTTGATATATTGTCAATAAATTTAAGAGCCTATTGAGTTACACGTATAAGTTTAAGCATTCATGTGTTTAAAGAGAAACAAAGATATTGAAAAAAGTTTTTAATTATGAAATTTTCCTATTTTGAAAAGTTTTCTAAAATGGAAGTTTCTTAAAATGAAAAGTTTTCTCTTTTAGAAATCAGTTTCATAATTTTGAAGTTCGTTCTAAATTGGAAAGTAAATAACCTAAAATGGAAATGAGTTTTCTAATTTAGGTTAAAGGGTATTTTAGGAAATTGATTCCTAATGTAGGCCATCTAAAATTATCTAAATTTATTTATTTGGATAGTCTAAATTAATTAATTGAGCCAAAATGGTTTTGGGCTAATAAGTTTAATTAAAAACCTAAAGATATTTTGATGGAAGGATAAGCATGAACCTTATTGGATAAGGATGAATGTCTTATTGATAAAGATCAAAAACCCATATGCTAAATAACTTTTAATCCTTGAAGGATTAGAAAGCAACAACCATGAGTCTCATTTAGGACAAGTTGCCACCCATCCTTATTCTTGGAGGAAAAGAAAAATCTCCCCTATAAATAGGAGAAGAGACATACGACAACAAGATATGGGAAAAATGAGAGAATGTAGCCAAAAGATTTTTAAGGGAGAGAATTCAACAAAAGGATAAGTTCTCTAAGGCACACGGCATAAAGGATATAAAATGAGAAAAATAGTTTTCTCCTAAAAACCCTAGTACATTCCACTCTCTTCTTCTTTTGGGTTGTCATAAAATTACTTGGATTAGATTTCTATAGAAAATACTATACAAATTAGAAAAGGTGGAGCTAGCACTCTATCAATTTTTAGTGCTTCTTTGTAGTTGCCTACACTTGCGTGTATAATCAATAGAGGTTGGATGCTTGGATGACTCCTTCTTTATTAAAGAATTTAGATCTATGCTACAAAAGGTAATTCTTTATTCATCACTTTAATTCATGAATATATAGTTAGTTGATTCAATGACATGATCTTGGGCCCTTTAGATAGAGAAAAATTTTGTTTTATTCCGTGTCTCCAAAGGATGCATGATCCTTGAATTGGTATCGAGCCTCTATTGAATCTTTGATTGAATGTTATATTAATCATGATTAACTACATGAATTAGCTATGCTCGATTATAAATCTTATATTTTTGGTATTTTATATAAATTTAAAACTAAAATTTAGGTTAAATATCGGTGGGGGCGTGTGAGGTCGAAGTTAGAAATTGGCGCTCACATGTCTAAAAACCCTAGATTAGTTGTGTGCTTGGGGCGTGATAGCCTCCGGTCGCTCGAGTGTTGGGCACACGGCGAGCCGAGAGGTCGTGTACTAGGCACAAGATTAGGCGAGGCTTAAGCGGGAGGCACGTAGGCAAGGCACTTGCCCACCAAGTGTTGTGTGCCGAGCCCACACATTGCGGGTAGGCTAGGCGCTCACAAATTAGGTACTACGTGCCGGGCCACATACAAGGCATGTAGGCTAGGCCTATGTGCGAGGCATGTAGGTTAGGCACTAGCGCACGAGGCGTGTAAGCTAGGCACTAGCGCATGAAGCTTGTAGGCTAGGCACTCGTGCACTATGCTACTATCCGTGAGCGGGGTGCATGAGCCTACCAAGCTAAGGGCTAGAGCATCGAAGTTGATAGTCCCTCGAGGCCTAAAAGTCCATATGACTAAAGTGGTCATAAGGCCCAAAAAGTTTTAAAATTGAAATTTAGAAAATTTTTGATAAATTTATAAAATGACCAAAACATAGATTTATAATTGAGTTTTAAATGAAATGTGTTTCATTAGTATGCCATGTATTAATGTGATTGAAGTATAGGCGAATGGTATTGATGAATCGACCTAGTTTTATTAATGAATATTTGTAATTTTTTGATAAATAGGACCTACGCATCCCGCCTTCTCTATTACTCTATTGTATTTCTTTTCTCATCTTACTCCTCTCGAATGTAACTCGAGGTTTCTTATTCAAATAAATGTAAAAGTAGAAGATATGAATTAGAATAGATGCAAGGAGAAGAGGCCATGAAATGAAAAAGTCTTGAAGAATTTGTAATAATTTTTCACCTAGGTATTTAACTCACTAGCCTCCTTGTGGTTTGAGAGGGCTCATATTATAAATCGAGTTACCATTCATCGATCCTTATGTCATGCATGATATGTACGTATATTATGTGATTAATGTTAGTATGAATGTTAGGAATAATATGATTATTGATTAGTATACATGCTAGGATGAGACCAATCAAATTAAATCCTTCAAATAAAATATTAAGTTAAATACCTTTGAACATTGTGAGGAGGGAACTCTCTTGGTCGTTGTTAGCTTGTTGAGATAACTCAAGGTTATTTATTCCTCGAGGAAAATAAATCATGGGCCATACGATATTCTCGAATGTTAGGTCTAACTTAAAATGAGTTGTTGGGTTTGTTGAGATAACTCAAGGTCCAATAAACTTATAGGAACAAATTGGTATTCACATAAGATATGATATGACAAGGAGTTGTTATGCCAATGAGATTAGGAATTGCATTAGATGTAATTAGTCAAGAGTTACCTACCTAATCCTTCATGTATGACTTATTGAGATAACTCAACGTTAATGCCTCTTAGAGGATGGGATCCTAACCCACTAAGGAAGATGAATCGAAAAGTCTTCTTGAGTCATATATTATGAAGGTTATAGAATTTTAAGAAAATAGTCATAACGGACATAAATTTTATTTCTTTAATTTATGCTTCGTTTTACTTTATGCAATTTAATTAACCAAGCTCGTATGTTTTTCTATCCTATTAGATTACATAGTATGACTGGCAAGTTATTGATGTGATTATTTATTAATGGAAGTAATGCCTTCAATAGCACAAACTTCCTCTACTGGGAAATGAATCTCGGTATAGTCCTTCAACATGAAAAAGTTCTCTATATGATAAAGAAACATCTCCTAGCTAAGCCTCATTAGGATCTAGCTGAAGCTTATAGAGCATGAATCAAACATAGGGATGATGCAATCACTGCTCAAAGCATCATGTTTGTTATTATGACATTGGAGAATAGGTATCATTATAAAGACACACATGCCTTTGATATATAGCAAAGCTTAAAAGCTTATTTGAGGAGAATACTAAGCATGAACACTATGAGATAATGAGAAAGATTTTTAGAGCTAGAATGGATGAGGAATCCAAAATTGAAAAGCACATCACTAAAATGATAGGTTATATCGTCATACGAGCCAAGCTTAAAGTTGGAATAGATGTAGAATTATCTATTGACCTAGTATTGCAATCTTTACCAAATAGCTTTGGATAGTTCATCATGAACTTTAATATGATGCACATGTAAAAGACTCTTGGAGATTTATTGTCATGCTTAGGAAAGATTAATTAAAATTAACAAGAAGAACAAGAGTTACGTACTTCTCGTTAATAGGGGAAAAGACATGGTAAAGGGGGAGAAAAAACTCAAAAAGAAGAAGTCTTCAACTACACCTACTAGAGTGGTGAAAAAGGCTAAGGCTTAGAATAACCTAAAGGATGTGGTCTGCTTTCATTGCAACAAAAAGGGGCATTAGAAGCATAACTACAAGGAGTACCTAGAAGATGTGACGAAGAAAAGTTCTATGATCACCTCGAGTATTTATGTTATTAAAGCTAGTTCTCTTATTTCTAAATTCCACCCTATAGGTATATGATACTATATATGGTGCTCATTTTTTTGAATGTGTAGGAGCTTAAAAAAGGAAGGAAGATAGCTTCAAGGGAGATGACTCGCACAATAATAATGGATCAATAGTTGGACCATTAATTATAGGCCTTTATGAGCTAGCACTATCATGTGGGTATGTGTTTTAGTGGAGACTATGGATGTTATTTCCAGTTCTTTTTTTGAATAAGTTTTTCATTTTAAGAATGATGATTATTTTTAAAGATGATTTTTTATATGAAAATATCTTGATAATAATTATATATTTTGAATATCACTCTTATTTATATAACATAGATGCTAAGAGACTCAAATGATCTAAACAACATACATATGTGCATCATCGACTTAGCCATATAAACAAGAATATAATATCCAAACTACTTATAAATAGATATCTAGAATCATTTGATGATGTCTAAAGAATCTTTTTTACCCGGCAAAGAGACATGAATCCCTTTTTAGTATAAAACGAGAGAAAAAGTTGCTAATTAATAAGGCCTTATACATAGAGATATATGTAGGCCCATGTTCACTTGAGTAAGAGAAGGACATGATTATTTCATAATCTTTAGAGATAATAGATCACATTTGGTTATGTAAATGAGACATGAATCGAAGCATTTGAAAAGTTCAAAGAATTTATATTCAAAGTCAAGAAATAAACTAACAAAAGTATTAAGGCATTTCGATGAGATTAAGGTGATGAATACTCAAGAAATGAATTTTAGATCATTTAAAAGAGAATGAGATTCTCTATGTGTGGACATCACATGTTAGACATGGTTTGGTCCATGATGAGTCAAATTAATATCCCTATATTATTTTGGGATACTCACTTTTTACTACAATCTTTATTTTGAATATGGTTCTAATTAAGTCTATTTGATTAGACTAAATATGAGATATGAAAAAAAAAGAAAATGAATTTATCTTTCCTTAATGATTTAAGGCTATAAAAAATATGTCAAGTAGTTTAACAAAGAAAAGTAAAAGCCCAAATCAATGAAGTGTAAATACGTGAGATATCCAAAAGAAACAAATAGATATTGTTTTTCTAACACTAAAACAATTTGTTGTCATAACTAGGCATGAAACTCTCCTTGGGAAGGAATTTATGGGTGCTAGAAATAGGGGAGGAAATTAAAACTCAATAAGATTAGAGTAGACTCATAAATTAACACTCCATCAATGGAAACTCAAGTAGATAGGTTACAAGATGTTGTAACTACCCATAAACAAAAAAAAAAAAAAAAAAGAACTTTATATGTCTAAAAGGAATTTGTCTAAAGACAAAAGGTTATGATCTTCTTGTCTTAACACACGATGATGTGTACCCTAAAAGAGATGATGAAGTTGACAATTATGAAAAGGCAATGTTAGACATTGACTCATAGAAATGGAAAATAAAAAGGATGTTTTTACGAAACACCTTGATTGTTACGGAGAACGTATAAATAAGACTTACAAAATGAAAAAGTCCATTTATAGACTTAAACATGCCTCTAGGAATTAGAGTTGATGTTTTAATGAAACAATCAAAGAGTTTGATTTTTCAAAAAAATAAACATGAACCCTATGTTTATAAAAGGTTAGTGAGAGTCTATTAATCATGGTTATTCTACATAAATATTAAACAAACTACTTTTTGGCTTTAAATGTTATCATGTTGTTATCCATAATAGATTGAGATATCTAAAAAAATTTCCTCAAGTATGACATGGAGGGTAGCCTATATTCTAAGAGTCAATATCTATAGAGATGAATCACTTAGAATGTAAGGGATCTCTTAAGGCAAATACACTAACGTAATACTAAAAGGTTTAGTATGAAAAAATAAAAGAAAGATTTTTTTTTATGTCACATAACTTAATGGCCAACAACAAGGATCAATAGCACAAATTAAGGAACCCAAGGTCTCATCAATGGTCCAAGCATATACTACATCGCTACTACTTGATTATAGAGATAAACAGTAATAATGACATCATGATAGAAAAGGTCTACACTAATGATAATATACCTAACCCTTTGACTAAACCTTTGTCATAGTTGTAACATGAGACCTTTACTCAAGCATCGAGCTTAAATTACATGACTGGTTGGCTCTAGTACAAGTGAGAGTTTGTTAGTATAGGTGCCTAAGATCCAATCATGTTTGAATGTGTTTGACTTATTATATTATTACATTATTATTTATAATAAAAGAAGTCTTTCTATCAATTCTTATCATTTACATCTATTCATTGAATAGAATTAGATAAAAATTCTCATGATATGCATTTGCATTGGTGGTTGATCGAAAGATGTGAGAAAAATATTAGTGCACATAAATGATATCATTAAATATTCCAAGTTGTAGCATTATCAAAAATGGACATTGACTATATGTGGTTAGACATGTGAGTGTTATGCTTATGTTATATGATATTAGTAGGAGATCTCACACCTATTCGCATGGTGATGCCAACGTAAGTACTTATGTGATTTATATTAGAGAACTTATCATAGGACTTAACTCACTATGAGAACCCATTTTGGTTTGGTCAATGGGAATCTAATATGAGATAGGTATAACTGGTTTTTAGACTTCAAGTCATCACGATTATCTCATTAAAGGATTTATGTACTTTGACACTTGTTTTGATGGACCTAGTAAAGGGTTACACATGGGTGATTTATTGGATATGCAAGGAATCTAATGGAGGTAGGTGAATGACTAAGATTAGACATGTCATTTCTTATACCTTAAAAGAATTATCACATTACACTTTGATGAATGTCTACTCAAGATATTTGTAGCCATAGCAGAGTACAACAATAGAGCGTAGTTGGTTTACTTTAAGAGCTAAGATATTTGGAAATCGAAGAAAACTTGTGTGATCGTAATCGAACAAGACCAATAACCAAGTTTAAGATCACACTCGTGATAAGTTGATATAAAGACTGAATTATATGATAACCATCTTATGAAAGGTAATTACAAATTAATTAATCTTTCTAGAGAATTGGGTAGTCATGATGCCTTGCTAGAGACCAATCTTGACTTATGTATCAACGGGTAAAAGAGGTGCCTTTTATTCTTGATACATTGTAATATATTTGGGAGCCTATTGAGTCACACACACAAGTTTAAGCATTCACATGATTAAAGCGAAGCAAAGATGTTAGAAAAAGTTTCCAATTATGAAAGTTTCCTATTTTGAAAAGGGTTTTTAAAAATGAAAAGTTTCTTATTTTAGAAATCAATTTCCTAATTTGGAAGTTAGTTTTTAATTTGGAAGTTAGTTTCTAATTTGGAAGTTAATAATCTAAAATAGAAATTAGTTTCCTAATTTAGGTTTAAGGATAATTTGAGAAATTTTATCCTAATGTGGGCATCCTAAACTTATCTAACTTAATTTATTTGGATAGTCCAAATTAATTAATTAGACCAAAATAGTTTTGGGCCAATAGGTTTAATTAAAAACCTAAAAGATATTTTGATGAGAGGATAAACATGAATCTTATTAGATAAGCAATGGATGTTTTAAAGATAAAGATCAAAAAGTCCACATGTAAAATAACTATTAATCCTTGGAGGATTAGGAAGTAACAACCTAGAGTCCTTTAGGGACTTATTTCCACCCCTTCTTGTCCTTGAAGGATAAGGAAGCCCCTCTCATATATATATATATAAGAGGTGTGACAAGATAAGAGTTTTTGAAGAGAAAGAAAATAACAAGAACAAGAAAAAAATTAGGGCACATGGCTTAAAAATAAAAGAAGGAGAAATTTTTTTCTCCTTAACCCTAAGCACAACACTTTTTCATCTCTCTTTGGGTTGTCGTAAAAATTACCTTGATTATATTTCTATAAAAAACACTAAACAAGTTAGAGAAGGTAGAGCTAGCACTCAACCAATTTTGAATGCTTCTTTTATGAGTGCTTGGATTGTGTGGATTATCAATAAATGCCAAACACTTAGATGAATATTTTCTATAACGGCTTAAATCTACATTACATGTGGTAATTCTTATTTAAAGCTTTAATTCTTAAATATATGGTTAGTTGATTCAACAAGCATGATCTTGGGCTCTTTAAATGGAGGAAAGTTTTTGTTTTATTTTGGACCTCTATAGGATGCATGATCCTTAAACTATTTGGTAGAATTTGCAAATTTTAATTTTTTTTTCTAAGATCTGTTTCCAACTTAAATGGCTAAAGGGGCTATATATTTATATGTACGAGTTTAGGGCTTTTTGAAAAAAAAATAATAATTTTGTTCCTTGATATCTCCTAACTCATCAATTTAAGTGTAATTTTGCTTATTCATTTTTTAATGGCAACCACTTAGTTATAATTAATTAGGACATCTTCTTTCAATTTTCCTTAATTTTACCCTTCCTTTCTTTTATTAAATGATTTAATATTTTAGAATTTTTAATTGTACCTTTAAATGGGCTTTCCTTAGTTCCCAAACTTCCTATTTTTTTTTTAATTAGACCCTCTAAATCATTTTCAAGTAATTTATTTTTTATTATTCTCTCTCTCTCTCTCTCTCTCTCTCTCTCTCTTTCTCTCTCTTTTGTATTTTCTTCTAACTCACAAATTTAATGGCAACATATTCACTTCACCAACATTAGCATGGTTAGAGAGATGATTATTTTTCATATTTAAGGAGCCCATATTATCCTTAAATAAATCAAACCTTGGTCAATCAATGAGGGAACATGCTTCTTAAACCTAGACAATCTTTAGTATTATGACAACTAATGTTGCTATAATACTTGTAGGACTCATTAAGATTATACAATTGTAGGAATGGAGGTTATCATGGAGTATTTGTCAAAAGAATTCCTTGACCAATAATCATGAGGTGCTTGAAGAGGTCACTTAATGAAATAGATAAAGTAGGCAACAACTCTCTATATTTCTTATGACTTGAGTTTTGCTAATTGTTTGATTTGAATGCCTTTATTGGTCATTAAATGGATGAGAGCTTTGTGCCTTTTTTTATGACAAGGTTTGGTTGAGAATCCTAGGAGGAATAGACCAGTATGTGCCTCCAAGCGTAGTAGTGACAATAAATATTGCACTACTCATAGATTTTTGTTGAGCATAAAGAAAGGTTACGTTAAAGATGCCATTTGAGAAGTAAAAATTTGTATAATAGTGAACACCCTAAAGATGATAAATGATTGACCCATTCTTCAATTTAGAGGTGCTTTAGTAGGTGTGAGGACTTATAGACTTTTCTTAACTAAAATAGCTAACCTAAACACTTCTTTAAAAGTATTTAACTCTTTCTAATGGATTTACTCAAGTTGAGCTCTTTCTTTACTCGTCCATTTTTATTTTGGCTTAAGGTTTTAACTTTTATAGGGAAAATATAGTTTTGATTAGATGACTTATGCTTTTCTATCTAAATAGAAAGATAACAAATAACAATAACATAAATAATATTCTAACATAAATAAAGACATTTGTGAGTGGATATGAAGTAGTTATCTATGAAGGGTGACAAAATAGTTCCTTTTAGCCTAGTGAATTATTCACATCGGTAACCATTTGATGTTTTGGTCGATACTTGCTTAAACTAAGTTTGAACTCTTTTGTCTCCTACACTAAAAAATTATGACCAAGTTATCTTAGTTAAGATTTCAAACACATTTGACTTGCCTAATGCATTTAATTAGGGACGGATGGTCATAGGGTTTGATTCTAGCCATTAAATGAGTGAGTAGGCTATATCCGAGTCTCAAAAGGTACCTTTTAGCCTAGTGAATTTTTAGTTGAATCACTAGGACAATCCATAACAACATTAGCAATTATGAAAATCATTAATTACCCATTACCAATGGTAACTAACAAGAAGGCTTGAGGTTTTGTGAGTATTTACCTAAGGTAAAACCCATTGAGGCAGACATTACTAGCTCCTTAGATCCTAAGTCAAATACAAATGACAAATATAATTATGCAATAATATGTGTGGGGGCATAACTCAATATCTATTCTCAAAATATAAAATATAATTTTAAGAATTAAATAACTAAAACTGTAAGGAGGAACAACACAAATAGCACACATATATACGGACACATTTTCATAACACAAAAAATAGACAAACAATTCAATAACAATTACTCACTTAAAATATATATGCATAAAAGCATCATAGAAAAACTGAGATTTATTAACATAGACATTCAAAGATTGACCATAGCATGGCACATCCCGATCAAGTAGTCATTCTATTGATGGGGACCTATAGGAGCACATGTGAACCGCATCCGCTACCTAGCTAATCGAGAAAAAATAGAAAATCCTTAACAAACTGATCCGTATAGATATCTAGGTAAGAGATTGGTTATGTATAGGGAAGATATAATATCACTACCATACAACGAAAATAAAAGTTTTTTTTTATAACATAAATACAAAAAGTCTCAAAACAAATGATCTAAGCAAAACTTATTTGTGGCATTATCAACTTGGCTATATAAACTAGAATCCCATATTAAGACTAAATAAAAATAGATATCTAAAATCATTTGATTATGAATCTTATGATATCTATGAATCTTGTCTATTACGTAAATTGATAAAAATCCCTTTTTAGTGAAAAAGGTGAAAGAGTCGATTGTTAAGCCTTATACATAGGGATGTATATGGGCCTAAGCCCACCTAAGCCGGAGTTTATAACCTTTACCAATGATAGATTACATTTTGGTTATGTGTATTTAATGAAACACAAATCTAAAGTATTTGAAAAGTTCAAAGAATTTAGGTTTGATCTCGAGAAACAAACAAGTAAAAGTATTAAGGAACTTTGATTAGATAGAGGTTGTGAATATTTAAGCACTTAATTTTTAGATCATTTAAAAGAGAATTAGATTTTCTCTCAATGAACTCCACCTAGAACAGCACAAATGAATGCTGTATCCAAAAGTAGAAACAAGACACTATTAGACATTGTTCGATCAATGATGAGTCAAACTAATATCCCTATTTAATTTTGGAGATATTCACTCCTTAGTGTGACATTTATTTTGAACTAGGTTATAACAAAATTGGTTGATCAGACTCCATATGAGATATGAAAACAAAAGAAAACAAATTTTTCATTTCTTAAGATATAGGTCACGTGAAGCGTATGTCAAACTTTTTGATGGAGACAAGCTAGACTCAAAATCAACGTAGTGTAAATTTTAGGATATCTAAAAGAAACAAATATATATTACTTTTACCAACCATAAGAACAAAATGTGTTTGTGGCTAGGCATGTTGTATTCTTTGAGAAGGAATTTACAAATGCTAGAACCAATGGAAGAAAAGTTTAACTCGATAAGATTTGAGAGGACTTACAAATTGACACTCCACTAGAGGGACCCCAAATAGATAGGTTACAAAGCTTTAGAACTATCACATAAATCGATACATAAGAACTTCATAGGTCTAAGAAGATTTTTTCAAGAGCAAAAAAGATATGGCCTTCTTATCTCTAAACATGGAGATGTGTCTATTATACTTGACAACAAACCTAATACCTACGAAGAGGCAATATTAGACATTGACTTTAAAAAATGATAAAAAGCCATGCAATCCAGAATGGGATCCATGTACACTAACCAAGTATGATTTTGGTTAATCCACTTGAAGGTGTCAAACCTATTGAGTATAAGTGGGTCTTTAAGAGAAAGACAAACATGGATGAAAATGTGTATATGTACAAAGCCGGACTAATGGCAAAAGGGTATCATTAGAAATAAGATGTTGATTATGATGAAACTTTTTCACCAGCGAGTAATGGTTAAATCCATTCAGATTATGCTTTTAATTACTACATATCATGATTATGAGATATAGAAAATGGATGTCAAAATCGCTTTTCTTAATGGAAAATTGAACGAGGATGTGTACATGACACAACTTGATGGTTTTGTCACCGAAGGACATGCAAATAAGATTTTTAAATAACAAAGATTTATTTATGGACTTAAGCGAGCATCTAGGAGTTAGAATGAATATTTTGATGAAACAATCAAAGAGTTTGACTTTTCACAAAACAAAGATGAACCTTATGTATATAAAAAGCTACTCGGAGCTTAATTATCTTTTTTGAGCTATATATAGATGGCATAATACTTATTGGAAATAATAAATCATGTTGCAATTTATAAAATATCGGTTATCTAAAAAATTCTCTATAAAAGACAAGGGAGAGGTAGCTTACATTCTAAAAATCAAGATTTATAAAGATATATCACACGAACGTTAGGGCTTTCTCAAAGCATGTAGATTAATAAAATACTAAAGGGTTTAGTATGGAAGAATCCAAGAGAGGACTTATTACAATTCCTCATGGCATAAAACTCTTCAAGGTTAAGTGTCCTAACAAAAAAAAAAAAAGGAAAATGATGAATCATATTCCCTACGCATCGATCATATGATCTATTATGTAAGCCACATTGTGTATGTGGTTTGATATCTTATACGCTTTGAGCATATATAGTAGATATCAAGCTGATTGAGGTGAAAAACACCGAATTATCGTAAAGAGAATTCTTAGGTACTTGAAAAGAACTAAGGATGTTTTCTTTATCTCGTGGAGGGGATGAACTAGTGGTGAAAAGGTTCACGAGATGCTAGTTTTCAAAATAACCATAAGGACTTTAAGTCATAATCATGTTTCATTTTTCAATTAAATACTAGTGCTTGCTAGCTGAAAAAGTTCCAAGTAAGAAACAAGTAACTAACTTAACAATTTAGCCTAAATATATTACATCGGTAAAAGATAACTAAGGAAGCTATTTGGATTTGTAATTTTTTTTCTAAACTACAAGTTATTCCTAGCATTATTGATCTAATAATATTATACTATGACAACAATAGAGCTATAACACAAGCTAAGGAACTAAGGTCTCATCAATAGTCCAAGTATGTACTACGATGCTACTAATCGATTAAAGAGATTATCAGTCATGACGATATAAGGATAAAAAAGATCCACACCGATAACAACATAGCTAACCCCTTGATTAAGCCTCTATTATAACTAAAACATGAGACCGTTGCTTAATCATCAAGCATAAGGGATGGGGATGGTTAGCTCTAGTATAAGTGAGAGATTGTTAGTATAAGTGCCCAAGATCCAACCTTGTTTAGAGGGCTTGACTTATTGCAATATTGCCTTCTTTATTATATTAATAAAAGAAGTGTTTCTATTAAGTCTTATCATTCATATTTTGATAGAATTAGATAGAAGTCTATATTATATGCATTGCATTAATAATTGATCAAAAGATGTAAGACAAATATTAATACACTAAAATGATATTATTAAATGTCCCAAGTCATAGCATTTTCAAGAATGAACATTGACAATATATGGTAAGACTTAAGTGCTATGCTCATGCTATAAGATAGCAATAGGATACCTCACACCTATTGATATGGTAATGCCAAAACAAGCACTTAGGTGATTAATGTTAGAAAACATATCATCGAACATGACTTTTCGTGAGAACCCACTTGGTTTAGTCTATGAGAATTTCATGCTAGATGGGTACAACTGGTCCTTTAACTTGAAGATGTTACGATTATCTCATTAGAGAATTTATGTACTTTGACATTTATTTCGTTAGGCTTAATCAAGAGCTACACATGGGTGATTCGTTGGGTGTAGTAGAAATCTAATGGAGATAGGTGGATGATTAAGATAGGATATGTCATTCCTTATATGTTAAAGGAGTTATCAAATTACACTTCAATAAATGTTTGCCTAAGAAATCTATGGCTATAGTAGGAGTATACTAATATAACATATTTTTTTTTACTCTAGAGCTAAGACATTTAGGAATCAAAGAAAACTTGTGTGATCATAATCGAAAAGACTATAAATCAAGTTTGAGATCACATTGTGATAAATTGACATGAGGATTGAATTGTTTGGAAACTATGCTCGTGAAAAGTAATTGTGGATTAATTAATCCTTCTTAAGAATTGGGTAGTCATGATTCCTTCCTAGACGTTAATCTTGATTTATGTATCAATAGATAAAAAAAGTGTCTTTCATTTTTGATACATTGCCAACATATCTAAGAGTTTATTGAGTCATAAGCATAAGTTTAAATATTCACATAATAAAAGAAGAAGCAAAGATTTTGAAAAAAAAATTATAAAATGGAAAGTTTCCTATTTTAGAAACGAGTTTCCTAATTTGAAATTTAGTTCAAAATTTGGAAGTAAGTTACCTAAAAAGAAAATTAGTTTCTTAATTTAGGTTTAAGGGTAATTTGGAAAATTGATTCCTAATATGTGCTTCTTATAAAACATCTAGCCCAATTTATTTAGCTAGTCCAAATTAATTAATAATTAATTAGGCCAAAAGAGTTTGGGCCAATATACTTAATTTAAAAGCCTACATGATATTTTGGTAGGAGAATAAACTTGAGCCGTATTGGGTAAGTTTAGACAAAGCTTACATGGACAACACCTCCTTGACCTATTAGGAGATGTTGCCGCCATCCCTTATATAAATAAAAAAGAGAGGCGGAATCTTGGGTTCTTAGCTCATCTTGTTTGGATTGCATCCCTACATCGCCTCCTCGTACACCCTTTAAATCTTCTCATGACAAATGTTGCCGGTATAAAAAGATGACACAAAGGATGAACTAGCATCACCTAACTAAGATAGATAATGTAATGCTTGTGTGCTTACACCATATAGCCTTTTTTTTCTTCTCCCTTATAGCCTCGATGTATATGCCATTCTTGTCCGTAGTGGCTCCAAGGTTCTTTTCGTCTATTATTTTGTAACAAATTCATGTATGAGATTGTCAACATCCTCTTGAGTAATCAAAATAATTATAACATTAAAAGATTTAATAATTTTAGGGACTATATTTGCATATATAATATTTAAAAATTAATAATACTTAATATTGTATGTTGGGCATGAAAATCGAGGAATCGACCATCTCGTCGTTTGTGAATGGCCCAAAAAAAAAAAGAATTTAATAGATTAGGCCAATTTGATTATTTCTTACATACAATGAATATTTTAACTAATTTTGAAATTTAGTAGTTAATTTGAGAAAAAATATAAACACAAATCAGTTTAGTTTAATCCAAGGTAATTTATTTTAATAATAAAATTAATTTTTCAAATGTAAGTTTTTGACCATATTTTAGGATTTTTATCCTCAATTAATTATTGATTAAATTAAGGTAAAAGAATTATTTTTATAAAAATAATTGGACACTTATGTGATGCCCACATTTAATGTTGGACATGGACTAGAGTTTTAGCCCAACATGAGTAATCCAAGTACTTGTTTATTTATACGCTAATCGAGCCCAAATATTTTTGTATAAAGGCCTAGATAATCAATTATGTTACATTAATCAGGCATGGTCCGCTTAAAAGATTTCAAGTGTAACATTATTTTTTTTAAAAAAATGCTTACGCCTTGTTTTAGATTTTTGAAATTAGGAAGCATAAATAACACATTAATTACTCGATTATTAGTATCAAATTATCAGAATAAAGGACAAAGTTAATAAAATTATTAGTGGAAATATGTAAATATTTATGGTGTATTATTTTGTATATATATTTTATTTTATTTTGTGTGTGTGTGTGTGTAGGAGTCGATTGTGCACCATGTACTAGAGTTACATATGAAATAAATTAATGGAGCTTTAAGATCTATAAATGGCTTTCGATTTGATGGAACATTTATTTCTTGTTGATTTTTGAATGTTATGGATTTAATTTAATTCAAAGGATAATTAAATTTTAAATATCAGTTAATTAACCAATTACACTATAATTAATATTAAAAATCAATCAATCACTAAAACTAACCATAATTAAATTAGCCCTAAATCAAATTAACTTAATTAAATTAAACCTAACTAATTACATTAATCCTAATTCAAACTTTAATTAAATTTTAAAATAACAACTAATAACTTAACAATATTAAACTAATAAATAATAAAAAAGAAAAAAACAAATTAATAATTAATTAACAAAATTTTAGCCTAATAATTAATCAAAATTAACCTAATGATTAATAAATCAATTTATCTAAATTACACTAACAATTACATAAAATTTAACCTAACACTAGCAATTAACAAAATTAATTAAACTAACAATGAACAAATTTAATCAAATTAACAAAAATAAAAAATAAGAGAGAAAGAGAGAGAGAGAGAAAGAGAGAGAGAGAGCTAACCAAAGGAGAAGGTGAGGAGAGACTACCGCAATGGTTTTTAGGTAGAGAGTGGTGCCTCGCCATATTGAATGGACTAGGGAGGTAGTGGGGTGGAATGGGGTAGTGATTGGGGTTGCTGGTGGCAATAGCGAGGAGATAAGGAGGGGAGGAGGAGGAGAAGCAAAGGGAGAAAAATTAGGGGAAAAGAAATGGGTTGTTAGTTTATAGGGATTTAGGATTAGCGATTTATGCGATTTCATCGTTAATCCATCATTAATTTGTTATGGACACTTATAATTTTAAATGAGTGCCTAATTTTTAAAAAAAATTTAGAAATTTTTGACGAATAGCGATGGAATACATTTCGTCACTAATTAGCAACAATTGGTGATAGATATAATTCATCGCTAAGCCAATGATGTTTTTTAGTGATGGAATTTGTATTCCATCACTAATTTTCCTAGCTAATCCGTCACAATTTCGACCCCTAAAGTTAGCATAGATTTTTTCCATGCTCTTTGACGACATAATTTTTTCTCGTCATTACATTTCCATCACAAATCCATCATTGTTCCATAGCAGGTTGTTGCATTTTCATTTTCATCACTATTTGGTCACCATTCAATAGTTAATTAGCAATAGAATGTAATCCGTACATAAAATCCATCACTAATTACCAAATCTCTTGTAATGTATGTTATGAAGTAAATATTATAAAGAGAGAGTAACTATTAATAACTAAATTTGTATTCCATTCATTCTTTAATTTTAAACAAAAAAAATAGTAAAAATTAAAAAAGAAAAAAATAGAAAAAGAAGGAGATAAACGAGAAAATATTGGGATTTGGGTCTAATAAAAAATATGGATAATTAAGACCAATAAAATTTTAATTTGGCTTAATTGAAAAGAATTTCAATTGGAGGTTTGACAACAAAAAAAGAGAAGGAAAGGCTAAATTGGGTTTTTACTCAAAACTTTAAGACACTCTATTATAAAAGCCTCTCTTCTTCTCTCTCCACAAGACATGAGTCATCATATAAGGATCATGCATCCTATAGAGTTATAGAATAAAAAAAAATCCTCTATCTAAAGCTTCCAAAATCAAGTCTGTTGAATCAACTAATCATATATACATAAATTAAAAGCTGGAGTAAAAGATTTACCTCTTGTAGCATAGATTTAGCCTTTGCATAAAGGAACGATCCAAGCATTTAGCCTTTATCGATAATCTACACAATGAAAACACCCACAAAGTAAGCCTCATGAATCGGAGAGTGCTAGCTCCAATCCTTATGTATAGCTCATTTTCTTTCTAAAGAAATCAGCTAGGGTGTTTTATGACAACTCGAGCTTTTAAGGAGGCATACAACAACTCAAGCTTTTTAAAAGAGAAATGGATTCTCTCTTTCTTTTTCTCTTTTGCTGTATGTGTGTGTATGTTGTTATCTTTGACTTGTTGCCTCCCTCCTTATTATTTATGTAGCACCCTTAACTTATAACCTAATAGGTTGAGAATCTTATTATCGTTAACCTACATTCGAAGTGTAATGAGTACAAGCTAACAAGGCACCGTGACATATTCATAATATACCTAGGTATGAATTGTGCTATGAAAGTCTAATAATGAAGATTAGATCCTACTTTTTAATTCGAAATGCACTATTAATTTTTCACATTATTATTTTATTTAAATTCTTTGAAGTGAAAAAATTGGATCTATAACTCTCGGTTTCCTCAAATTCTTTTTCCATTAATTTATATAAAGTCATTTAGTTGTAACCTATTTCTTGGTAATGAATTAATTATTCTTTTTTTCGTCAATCACCATTTATGTTAAATCTTGTCTACTTAACTATATTGTGTCATTTCTTTGGTGATGCTAGTATCAAAATAAATATCTTAAAGAAAACTACATTAGTTACAATTATACTATCATTTTACTATTAATATTTTGTTTACATATAAACTACAATTTACATACAAAACCAGTTCAATGCCAACTATTACAAAAATGGCTTATTAACTATGTATGTTCATTTCTTTTTAGTTGACCATCTACTTTTTCATTGCTTCAACTATCATAAAGAAAAACACAAACATAGCTAAAAAGTAAACTAGAATACCAAGTACTATTACTGCTATGGTATGTATGAGATCCATCCTCCATCCACATCCAATGTATGGTGTTGGATCGATCCTTCGGTACTCAACTCAAATGTGAAAAACACCATCTTTACTTGTGTCGGCTACACCACAAACAAATAAGTGAGCGATAGCTTAATAAGCTAACTAGTGTGTGTAAATGAAGATGCATGTATGAATCATTTGCATGATCATATAAAATATTTTTCATGATCAGCTTAAAAATTCTTTTTCGTCTTTGGACATTTCCCATCACAGGTACTTCAAGGTTTTAATAGTATGTCGGATGGATCAGACCCATTTGCGGATACTCCCCGTCAAGCCTCTAAAAATGCACGTCTACACTTACCTGGACTTGAACCATTTACCATAAAATTATGGAAAACCCATCAAACCCTCCTCATAAAATCCTCAAAGTTAGAAAAATCACATTCCCTAAAATATTTCCAATCACTATTGAATAACTATGCCATAAAAGCATATTTTCCACAAAATTGGACATGCATATGCATTTTATTGAAAATACATAACTATTATTGCTTCATGAAATACATGCCACAAGTGAGATGCATTTATGCCATGATATTGCATAATTTAACAATATAAATGCACCATAAACATTATCTTAATAAAGTCATTCTAAACCAATAAAACATCAACACCATCACACAATATAAAACAACACAACTTCCATAACCATCAAAATTGTGAATTACATACAACATACACATTTCAAACACATCAAATAGCATTCAAAAACTCAATTACACATTAAATTACACTAATCAAACTATAAACCCTAAATTTCCTAACCTAGGCCGAATGGTACCTTAACGTTACCTAACCATTTCCTTCCAATTTTAATACCCATTTCTCATATAATTTCATTCAATTAAACCCTAAATTCAATAACTAACTTAATTACATGTAAAATTTTCAATTTAGGCCTTATTGGGCCTAGACCCTAACTTCACTAGTATAAGCTTTTTTTTTCAATTTCAAAGTAATTTCTCGTTCTAACTCATCTATTACATTATTCTAAGTTGAAATTGATTAATTGAAGTATTAAGAATCAATTAAACCTAAACTCTAATTTGTTCTACTTTGGGCTGAATATTACTTTGATTCTAACCTCATTATTTTTTTCTCAATTCCTCACCAATTTCTAATACCAATTCATTCAATTACACATTAACACTAGGGATCAATTTAATTGACATTTATAGAACAAACACATGCAAAAAAACCTAATTAAGCCTTAATGGGTCGAAATTGGACCTAAGCTAAATTACGCAATTTTCTTAGAATTTCACTTCTACTTATTGAATTATACTCATTCAACTACCAATTAACTAACAATTCATGGATCAAGTGGAAGAATTAAAACCCTAAAATTTAGGGTTTTATGTTAAATGTTACCTTAAAGAAATTCATTGAATTTTCTTCATTTTAAATGGAATTTTGCATTCTTAAATACTAATTCATACTTAATTAAGCCATAATCAAGTGACAGAACAACAATTAAATCAAAGGATCAAAAAGTCCTAATTCACTAATTTGGGCCGAAAGTTTCCATCTTCCTAACCCTAGAAATTTTTTATTCCTAAACTTTAATTTTAAGCTTAATTTATCTATTTCAATCCTAATTGTATAAATTTCTAGTTTAATTCCATATTCCATAATTTTTCATCACTAAGAACCCTAACCTTAATTTTAAAAATTAGGGCTCAATATAAAAAATTAAGGTATCCAAACGATAAATTAAGATCAATTAAATACTTCTTATGGTGTAAGTGAAGTTAACTTACTCAAATAAGCTATAATTTATCCTTGAAAAGTTGGGTTGTTTGAAAATTTCTTCCTTCCTCTTTTCCTCCTTAAATTCGAATAGTTTTCTATAAATTCCTCCTTTGAAATTTCTATCTTCCAACTAAAAAATGGGGTTTAATGTATTGATTTGGAGTGCTTAAAATTTGTTGAAGTATTTTGGATGAATTTTAAGTGAAAATTTTGCAAGAGTTTAGTTTGCATTTCTCCAATTTCCTTTTATTTTCCTTTTTTTCTAGAACTCCTATTTATAGGAAGATTAGGTGGGCTTGTTGACTTAATCTTCTCCCTTAATTTGGATAAATCTTGGCTCTTGATTCCACTTTTAACCCCTTCTTTTCCATTGGCTAACTTTTTAGCCTTTTATCTTTCTTTTAATTTAAACCTTCTATCTAGTTAATTAGGGCCACTAATTTAACTCTAAGTCAAGTGTAATTAATTCCCCAAGTTGGAAAAAGATGGAAGGAAAATAATCAATTACGAGTCCTCCAAATTGCCAAAACTTTCTATAGACTAATTTTTCAAAAGTCCTCCTTTTATTCAATTGATCACTTTTAACCCCTTTTTTCATGTTTTATAACAAAATTTTGGCCCCTAAAATTTATATCTATTAAATTTGAAAGTTTAAGCTTTTAATTTTATGCAATTGAGTCCCTAATTTTATGCAATTAAGTCCCTAAGACTAAAATTGAATCCCATACCTTTCTAAAAATCAAATTCCTTTTATAATGAATTCAAACAATTTTAAAATACTTTAATCATCATCTAACTAATTTTTATACCTTTATTTAGGCCTCCAAATTAATTCTTTAGTGTAGAACATTATACTATTTCCTATAACAAATATTCCTTATGTATAGAAAAATTCATCTAAATTTATTAAATATTCCTACACATATTAAATGATTTTTCTATACCCTTTGAATAATTTTCTTATACTTATAAAGCACTTAAATTAATTGATTTAACTAAAAAATACTATTTATGCACCAAGAAGTGTAGATAAAATATTCACAAAATATCAAAAAATTCCTCCAATAATATAAAATAATCTAACACCCATCTAACAAATATTCTAATCAAATAAAATATTTTTTATACGCATACAACATATCAAAAATAATTATTACACATAAAAGTCACTACTCATGCATCATAAAATCAACAAAATATTCATTTAGTATAGGAAAAATATTTTAACTACTTTGAATGTTATTTCAACCTTTTATGGATATTCCATGACCTGAAAACATTTTTTATATGTCTTTAATACTTTTAATTATATTAAAGTTCAGTTTTTAATGGATACCGGTATTGCAATTTATATAGGGGTGGCATTCTTGTCCTTCAAGTATAAGGAGTTGCAATATATATGGGCTTATTTGATCTTATCCTTATAAACCCTAAGCTTTATCCAATAGAGCTCAAGTTTATCATTTCACCAAAATATCTTGTAGTGTTTTAAACTAAGCCTATTCGCCCAAACTCTTTTGGCCCAATTAATTTAGACCATCCAAATAAATTGGGTCAAGCATTTTAGTGGAGTCCATATTAGGATAGAATTTCCAATTTATCCTTAAACCTAAATTAGGAAACTAATTTTCTTTTTAGGTAACTCGACTTTCAAATTAGGAAACTAATTTCTAAAATTGAAAACTTTCCATTTTAGGAAACTTTTTTTCAAAACATAAAACTTTCCAAAATAGGAAACTTTTCATTTTTGAAAATTTTTTTCAAAATAAGAAACTTTAAAAATTGGAAACCTTTTCCAAAATCTTTGCTTCTCTTTTATTATGTGAATGCTTAAACTTACATGTGTGACTCAATAGGCTTTTAATATATTGACACTATATCTAGAATAAAAGACACCTTTTTTATCTCTTAATATATAAATCAAGATTGACCTCTAGCTAGACATCATGACTATCCAATTCTTTAGGAGGATTAATTAATCCGTAATTACCTTTAACGAGTATGGTTATCATAAATTCAATCTCGTTAATTTAACACAATGTGATCTTGAACTTATTTTATTTTTTGTTTGATTAAGATCACATAAGTTTTCTTTTATTTCCAAATGTTTTAACTCTAGAGTAAACCAATTATGCTCTATTGATATACACCCACTGTGGCCATAAATCTTTTTAATAGAAATTTATCGAAGTGCAATGTGATAACTTCTTTAGCATATAAGAAATAACATGTCCTATCTTAGTCATTCACCTATCTCTATTAGATTCGTAGTGCACCTAACGAATTCTCCACATGTAGCTTTTGGTCGAGCCCATCAAGACGAGTGTCAAAGTATATAAATTCTCTAATTAGATAACCATGATGACTTGAAGTCAAAGATTAGTTATGCACATCTTGTATGAGATTCTCATAGACTAAACCAAATAGGTTCTCATGGTGAGTCACATCTAGTGATATGTTCTCTAACATTAATCACCTAAGTGCTTGTTTTGGCATTACTAAGCCAATGGATGTGAGATCTCATACTTGTTATCTTATTGTATGAGCATAGCACTCATAAGTCTTACTATATATAATTAATGTCCATTATTGACAATGTTATAACTTAACACATTTACTAATAACATTTCAGTACATTAATGTTTGTCTCACATCTTTCGATCAATTATTAATGCAATGCATATCATATGGACTTCTATCTAATTCTATCAAAATATAAATGATAAGAATTAGTAGAAAGATTTCTTTTATTAATTAAACAAAGAATGCAATCTTATAATAAGTCAAATCACCAATATAAGATTGGATCTTGGGCACCTACACTAAAAATCATTTTCTTTCAACCCAAAAACCTCTATTCTTCTTTCTCCAAAAGAAGGGAGCCATCCTTTTCTCTTCTTCTTCAACTTAGAGGAAAGGAAGTCATTTTTTCTTACATAACAAGAATCTTACAACACCCACCATCATCCTTTGTACTTATCATCCAAAAACACAAACCCAACTCCCAAAACCTCTATAGTTATAGCCATAGCTCCCCAAAATCCAAAACTTGCTAGCCTTCTCTTTTAACAACCCACAAAGCTACCGACCACAACTCCTAAAATCCCCCCAAATTCATCACACCACAACTCTCAAAATCTCTAAGAACTACTAACCATAACTTCTAGCTCCAAACTTGTCTATCATCCCCTTTATAACCCTAAACCTATTGGCCAAGTTCTAGCTCCAAACCTACTAGTAACGACTCCATAACTTTCAACCCACCAATTGGTCGGTCATAGCTTTATGGTAGCCTAAATCTACTAGCCAAATAACTCAAAAAACAAAAAAAAACATATGGAAAACCTCCTCTTTAACTTTAAAATCCTCTAATGATAACACTTTAAAAAATCATAATGAATCGCAAGCCATAATAACTTCAAACCTACTAGAAAAAACCCTCTCTATCAAAGTTTCACTAAACCCCGAAACCCAAAATCATCTAAAACCCAAAGTCTGAATTTTAATCAAGACAAGATGATGATGATTTTAATCAATGGTTACAACATGTTCCATAAAATACCTATAAAAACCTTAATCTATGGTTTCTAGAGTAAGCAAAAAAGTAGGAGAAAAGAAGAATCTTGACTTGTTACTATAAGCTTTTCCTTTTCCACTAATAACATTATTTTGTTTTTATTAGAGGATTAAAGAAGGTTCCACCACCTTTCCCCACTATATAAATTTTTTTAAAAGCAATAAAAAACAAGTCCAACATCTTTTGGAACCAAGCTACCACCAAGTGCGATTTGGCATTTAGCCTTATGAAGGCAACTTAGTCATTGTGACTAATCGAGGTTAGTTTTTCATATCCTAACATTATCCTTATGTTTAATAAAATTTAAATGCATATGAATGGCTATTGTGAATGAATATGATGCCTAGGGATTAAATATGAGATTTGAAGTGTGTTTAGATACGTAGATACATATCAAACCCGAAAGGATCTAAGACCTCATGTATTTTAAGTAAAAATAAGGATGGTGTCAATGCTCTACAATGGTTTTTAATTCCAATTATCTAGAGCGAGTGTTGATCCTAATGTGTGCAATTAAGCATGCTATGATGCATGTGATATGGTTAATGAAATGCAATGTTTGTGTTCTAGTACTTATTGTGATGTACTTGATTAATTGCAAATGTATGTGATAAGATAATTGGTGTTGGCCCCAAAGGTTGATGTTGCATTTTTTTCTAATGGAATATGATATGTGCATGTGATCATTTTATGAGATATGGGCTTGTAGTCATTAGGGACTCACCATTTTATGAGTTATGAGATTCTAGTCTTTAGGGACTCACCATTTCTTGTAAGCTATAGGCTTGTAGTTGTTAGGAACTTGTCATTTTTATGAGTTATGGGCTTGTAGTTGTTAAAGACTTGCCATTTTTATGAGTTATAGGCTTGTAGTCATTAGAGACTCATCATTTTCATGTGGTATGGACTTGTAGTCATTAGGGACTCACTAATTTATAATTTATATGTTTATAGTTATCAATGACTCACTGTTTTTATGAGTTATGGATTGTAGTCGATACGGACTCACTATATTTATGAGTTATGGCCTTATAGTTGCTAGGGACTCATCATTGTTTATGAGTTATGGGTTTTTAATCATTAAGGACATCATTTTTTAAGAGTTATGGGCCATAGTCGTTAGAGACTTGCCAATTTTGAATTATAGGCTTGTAATCATTTGAGACTCGTTATTTTTTTATGATTTATGGGCTTATAGTTGTTAGGGACTTGTAATTTTTTATGAGTTATGGACTTATAGTCATCAAGGACTTGTTATTTTTATGACTTATGGGGTTATATCTATTAGGGACTAGCTATTTTATGAGTTATGGGTTCGTAGTCACCAACAACTCATTATTTTTATGAGCAATGGCCTTGTAGCCATGAGAGAATTTCCATTTTTTGAGTTATGGGCTAGTAGTCATCAAGAACTTGCTATTTTATGAGTTATGGGCTTGCAGTCAATAAAGACTTGCCATTTTATGGGTTATGGGTTTATAGTCATTAAGGACTTGCCATTTTAATAAGTTTTGGGCTTATAGTCATCGGGAAATCACAATTTTTACGAGTTATGGGGTCGCCACCTTAAACACTTCATCTTTTTATTTTAGAGTAAGGAAATAGTCATTTAACTAGCTTAAGTCCCAAATTATTCAATTCATCTACCTTAATAAGATAACAACACTTAATTTGGCATAGACTCATAACATAGTAAAACTATATATATTTTTTCAATATATATCCAATGCGGTTTATCTCGGGTAGGATATGGTAGTAGTAATCTTAATCTTTTGTACCCATAACCAACGACTTGTCGGATGAGCCACTAATGTTGTGCCCCTCTTCAGGATAGCCCTTGAAATCAAGGCCTTAATTGGTGTACGTAGTTAACTATTTTGATTTAAAGTTTCTTTATGTTGATCAAAATGACACGTAGTACATAATGCCTTTAAGCTCTATAGGCAAGTTATACAATGAGAAACATGCTAGAACATCTATGAGAAAAAATCACAACTGTATTCTTAGAGAGATAGAATGTTAAAACTCATAGCCAAGCTCCTCCAAGGATGAAAGACCATAAAAATTATGGCCAAACCATAAAAAGGATCGACAACCTAACATTATAAGGGAAGTAAGCAGCTATATTTCTAAAAGGATTAATGGTCAAATCCAAAAAAAAAAAAAGAAGAGTACATGACCATATCTTTCCAAGGATGGACAATCATACCCTAAATGAAACTACAAGAATACATCCTTTAAAGAGTAGACAAGCAAACTATTGCTCCTATAAAGTTAGACACTATGTTTGATTAGAAAGTACTCTTGACTCTTTTTGTTACTTATAACGGGAAAATGATCAAATAAATAAAATACCAAGTCCTACACAAACCTTGAATCTTCCAAACTTATCAAAGGAAAAAAAATTAAATAAAGACTAAGTCCCACATGAGATTTGGATCTTTCAAACCCATCATAATGCAAAAAATAATTAACTAAATGCCAAATCCCACATGGGTTTTGGACTTATTAGGAAAAAAGATAGTAGTATCAACTTATTTGCATACAAAACAATATTAAAAAAAAAAACAAGCAAAAGAAACACTAAGGCAGAAAGTCTCTATAATTTCATTAAGTTCATCTAGTAACAATGATGTTATATATAGAGGCTTCTCAAGTAACAACAACGTTATATATAGAGGTTTACAAATCCAATTATCATATGATTATAAGAAAGCACTATGCAATCCTATCCCCTACACTATATTTCTCATAAAAATTTCCTATATCACCATCATTCATGTCGAGGAACGAAAAAGAAAGAACATGCCAAAAAGGCCCCAATGCTACGATAAGGCAATAATTCGAAGGTAATTGATCCATAATTATGATAAAAGAAAAGAGCCTTATATTGCTTGAGCATTACCTTTTGAAAAAAAAAAAAAAAGGATCTTTATACCATAAAAAGATTCTTTATAAGGGAAGAAAGTGGGTTGAATTCTCTAAAGCATTGTAGGATGACCATGAATGGACTCTATTTGACCCACCTTCGCTAAAGTGGCATCTCTTGTTACAATCATAATCATAAGTCTTTGGACTACCTTGACACTTTCAAGCCATATCCATCTATCATTCTATAAGGGCTTGTGTCAAAGAATTCCCCATATCTTCCGATCTCTCCATTATCTCCTTATCGAGAAATTGGACCTACCTATCCCTCTCTAACTAGAAGGCATAAAGCTTCAACAAAAGGTCCACCATCTTGGACCTCTATCTATCTTTAGTCCTTTACCTATAAATAAGAAAATTTTATACATGAAAGGATTGCTAATATATGAAGTGTTACTTTAAAAGAAGGAAATTATAAAAGTAGAGGAAAATATAGGCATATGCACTTATAGAGAGACTAAGTTACATTGCCTCTCCATTTTACTTGAAAAAAAGCCACCAATTAAGGCATATATTGGCCAAAAGTTGGCAAATCTTCTAAAAAATATAGGAAAATCACCTTCCTCCTTCTCCCTTTAAGGAAATAACATCATAAAATATCTCTTGCCATAGACAGAGCTACTACATAAAGAGAAAAGACAAAGGGATAGGATAGAAAGTCTAGGTTAGCTTAGCCATAAAAGCCCAATGACTTCTTTCTCTTGGTATTGAATAAAAAGAGAGCTTGTTTTAGCCATAGGAACTCTATTGGCCTCACCTCCTAGATGAGTAACAAAACCTCTTCGCCTCCCTCTAAAACCTAGAAGAAACCCCATCCTTTAAGATCACCATCGGAGGCATAATCGCCTTAGCTATAAAAGGGTTAACCTTTTCTAAAGGACATACATGGAATTCCTCACTTTTCCAACAATAGAAGCTACTTTATGCCTCTTTACCAATCGTTCAACTAGATCCTTGATGAAAAAAATTTTATCTAGTAGGAGGCCTCATCTTAGAATAAAGGACCAATGGTAAACATGGAGCCTCATCCTCGATAATATTCTCCCCTGCGAAAGGCAAAGAAGGTTAACTTTAAGTATAAAAAATGTCAAAAATAAAATGTAAATGCATAAAATACAAACAAAATCAAGTTAAGATCTAGTTGGCTACTCAATAAGCAACAAATCGGTGACTTCCACCTAGCCGGTATGTTAACCCTATAATTTCTCCTTTTACTTTTCACCGAGTCCTAAAATGTCAACTTAGTATCAAACTAAAAAAAGTATTAGGGTTAACCTAAAGAGACATACATAGAGGAAGATGCCACCAATTATATAACTACTACCTAGGCAAGCCACCCAAAGATATCAAGAGATGAAGCATTCCATTATCCAATCATCTTTAAATTCGGAGGCTCCCATAAACATTTGTTTCGATATGCTTGTAGCACGGGCTATAAAAGTATACATCAAAGCCTTTCTTCTAGCCTCATTATCTCTATAAGTCAAACAATGAGAGTATTTAACAAATCTAAGAGTTAGGGTCATCCCAAGACTTTATCAAAAATGATAAAAATAAACAACATGGTCCACTCGTTTAGGTGAATCTAGCTAACACTTAATGAAAATGGCCAAACACCTTTGTCATAAAGCTAGTAGAATGAAAAGTGAATTCATACTCCAACATGCATATGGGACAATAATGTCCAAGTTCCCCACAATTATGCTAGAAGGAGGTTTATTTATCCTATCTCTAGGGTTTGCTAAAATCAAAAGAAAATTATCACCCATCAAATGAATACAAGTAGCCAATCTCTCATCTAATAAAGAAAAGAGCAAAGATTACCTCATAAGTGTAGATCTAGAATGAAGAAACACCTTGTCAAAGATAAAAATTCTTAAAATAAGGCAAAAAGGTAAAGAAAGGAAAAAAAAAGTTTTTGGACAAAACTTAAGGAAATATCAAACGACATGCCAAAAATCTCCCATAAGTAAAAGTCTAAAGCACACAAAAGTAAAAGGAGACTCTAGCAACAAGGCCTATATATATGCAATTGAGGATCTCTGTCTCTCTTTAATTAGAACACAAAAAATAAAAAAGATGGTCTTGCAATGACCTTACAACACTATATAAGTCATTATATTTAATATGTAGACTATTAAAAGGAGAACCATTACTTTTATTGGAAACGTAAGGAGACATAACCATTTATAGTAATAGAGGCAGTAAACATGTATATATTTTCCTTTTATCTCACTCAAAGCCACTAAAGAGGTGCGAAGGCTAAGAAGGAAAGGACGAGCTAACTAGCTAGAGCTAAGCCCAATCATGAGACAGTCTCTCTCAAAAGAGAGTGTGCCCTTGAAATGCTCAAATCAATGATTTTTTAAGTTTAGGCTAAGCAAGTTATCCAAGACTTGTAGAGAGGGGGATAAATTATGGGATGCATTTCCCTAGCATAACCTCATTAAGAAAGAGCCATGAGTATATAACTCCAAAAACTCATCAAGTCTAACTAAGGCCATAATATTCCAAGAGGAACTAACCCATCAACGAGCCTAAAGTTTCCCTATGGACTCATACTCTTAAAGAGGATTGCTTCCTTAGGAAGACTTTAGAATTCTCCTACCTAGTGCACTTCGACTTAGGAAATAAGAAACTACATTCCTCTACTATCAACCAAAGATAAAGCATTTAATGAAGAATCTCTAATGATGACATCAATTAGAACATAACTCATCATGATCTCACTTACACCATTACATAATCAAATACAATCATAGTACAACACTAACACTTGTTAACTCTTCGACAACTCAATAGGAAAAGGACACCCCTAGCCTTTTTACTAAGTAAGCCGCTTCCACAATCACCCATACAAAGGCAAGAACCTATACAAAAGAAAGAGGAGAGAACACATCCAAAAGAAACATATCCATACACATTGGGAATTCATACATCCAAAAAGATAGTTCACACATCCATAATCATCACAAGGAAATTGGTTATTAGCGATGGATATTAGTGATAAATACTATTGTGTTTTTAATTGGAGACAAATTAATGAGGAATTAGGGAGAAAAGAGAAAAAAAAATTTTTGTGAGTGACTATTGATGGAATAACAAAGGATACTCAATGATAAAATTAAATTCATTGTCAAATAATGTGGTAAAACAAAAGTACCATATTCAACGACAAGCAAGAAGATCTATTACTATCCATCGATAAATAGGGAAGGACTCGCTTCGTTTCCAAGAAAAGCGACCCAAGGTTGAATTTGGTATTCAAATTAGCGATAGAAAGATGATCTTTCACTAATTTGAATACCCAAGCGATTAGGGATTTTTCAAATTAGCGATGAGATTGAATTTTGTTGCTAATTTAAATTTTAAATAGCGATGGATTGCAAAATTCGTTGTTATTCGGTAATTTTTCGGAAAATTCCAACACCTTTTGGGATTCAAATTAGCAACAAAATCTAATTTCATCGTTAATTTGAATTTTAAATAGTGACGATTACAAAATCCATCACTAATTTGACAATTTTTAGGAATATTCCCGACAAATTGGTGACTTTTAGGATTCAAATTAGCAACGAAAACGTTTTTTTGTCACTAATTAGCGATGGATTAGCTACGGAATTGCATCCGTCACTAAAAATAACCCCTATATATGGACATTTTCTCTTCTTCTTCTTCTTCATTTGCCCTCTCCCTCTCCTCCACCAAAAACCAGTTGCTACCCCCAAATCTCCTCCCCATGCCACCCTATGGGAACCACTCGCTTCCCTAAACCATTCAACTCGATGAGGCGTATCTTTCTCCCTCAAAATCCGATGCAACCTCTACTCTTTCTCTTTGATCTTTTTGGTAAAATTTTCTCTCTCCAACTCTTTTTTTTTAAAAAAAATAAATGATTGTTATAAGTTTTTATGTTAATTTTGTTATTTGTTAGTTAATTAATTGTTTGTTTAATTTTTTTATTCATCAGTTTAATTTTTTAATAATTTTTTGAATGTTAATTTTGTTGTTATGTTAATTTTTAATTATATTAATTTTTATGTTAATTATTAGTGTAAATTTATTAATTCTTTATTTAATTTTTCTAATTATTAGATTAATTTTTTTTAAGTGTTACTTTTAAATTATATTAATTTTTAGGTTAATATTTATGTTAATTTTAACCTATAAATTTTTAATTATGATAATTTTTATGTTCAATTTTATTTATGTAATTTTTTATGTAATTTATATAAGGTTGATTTATTGCAAATTTATTTTTTTATTAATTCTTAGGTTAAAATTTAATTATTCAATTGTTATTTTAAATTTTTTTATTAATTATTTATTTATTTGTGTTAATTACTAGTTAAATTTTGTTAGTTGATTGTTTTAAGTTAATTTTTAATTATATAATTTTTAGGTACTTTAGTTAAATTTTATTGATTATTTCTTAAAATATTTTTAATTTATTGGTTGGCTAATTTTTGTTAATTTATTGTTAATTTGTGATGTTGTTTTTCGTTTGAATTGGTTACTAGCTTAATTTTTTATATTGTTTGTTGTTATTTTTAAATTTATATAATATTTAAATTTAAATTAATGTAATTAGTTTAAATTAATTTAATGTAATTGATTTGATTTATGGTTAGTTCGAATATAAATGCTAGAAGTAATTGTTAAAGTTTAATTATTAAAATTGAAGGAAGATAACATGCATAATGAGTTAATCGTTCGGAAAATAACAATTAGATCGAAGAAGTAATTGGAAAAAAATTAAAATCGATCTTTATTTAAAGATTTAATCGAAATAGTTCTTTAATCGAATCTTATAATTTAAGACTTAATAAAAAAAAGTATTTAAGAATAAAAAATCGAAAGAAAATGTAATCATTCTTTAAACAATCAATTAAATATAAAGTCAAATTCTTAAAAAAAAAAAAATTCATAACTAGTACTATTAATTACATAATCAATATATATTCTTAATTTTTATTTAAATTTCATAGGAATTATGATAAATAATTGTTTGCATCGATTGTGTAATTTTTACGGTAATTATGAAAATGAGATTCGATTGACAATTGATGAATGTTAGGATAGTTAACGGGTTGTTAAATGATGAATTTGTTAGACGAGTAGAACAATTTTTAGCTTTTACCGTTGACCATCCCGAATGTATGGATGGAACTAAAATTAGGTGTCCTTGTAATTACGGTAAGTCTCAAAACAAAAATTATGAGGACGTTGAAATGGTAAAATATCATTTGTGTTGTAAGGGTTTTATCGTCGGGATATTATGATTCGGTACATCATGACGAATTTGAATCCTACATGGCATCTATTGATTCTAAGAGTCATTATGTTTTTTGAAAATTACTATGTAGGCGAAAGTAGTTCTAGTGAACCCCAAACCAATATCAAACTATGGTATTGAATATAGTTGGTCTATCCTTCAATCTATCTAACACGGAGGAGATTCCTAATCTCGACGCCCAACACTTTTATGATATGTTGAATGAATCATGTAGGGAGATTTGGCTTGGTTGTGATGAACATCCACAATTGTTAGTAGTTGCTCGAATGTTGAATCTAAAAGTCAAATATCATTTTCCGGAGAAGTGTTTCGATTAGTTATGTGAGTTGATGAAGGAGTTGATACCGACCGATAATCGTATGATAAATAATTTTTATGAAATAAATAAACCGATTAAACGGATGGGTTTACCGATGAAAAAAATTCATTGTTGTTAGAAAAACTATATAATCCATTGGAAAAAAGATAGCAAATTAGATAAATACAAGTTACGTCAACATCTCAATATCGAAGTTCTTGTTGAGGATCACAAAGGGAAAAACTTGTTCCAATTAAAAAAAATATACTACTTTCCTCTAACCCCGATTCTGCAGTAATTGAATGCATCGAATATGACAACTAAGCACATGATGTTGCATGTCGAATATGAGGGAGAGGATATAAGAGTAATGCGTCATCCCTCCGATTCTATTGGATGGTAAAGTTTTAATCGGATTAACGTTCCTTTTACGGTTGAAAGGAGGAACATCGGATTAGAAGTGTGCATCGATCGGTTTTAACTATTTGGTCAATCCAATGTGCAATATTTCTCATGGTCGATTATTATGACTCCATACAATTTGCTACTATGGATGTGTATGAAGGAGGAATATATGTTTCTAACATTGATTATTTTGGGTCTAAGAAATCTGAAATATAAGTTGGACATTTACTTGTAGCCTTTCATATCCGAGCTTATCTAGTTATAGGAAATTGATGTAATGACCTACGATGTGTACTATAAGTAGAATTTTTTTATTGAGAGCTGTAGTTATATGGACTATCAATGACTTTCTTGCATATTCGATGTTGTGTGATTAGAATACTACAAGAAAACAATTTTTTCTTTACTTGTATAGAAAATTCATAAGCTTTCTCCGTTTCTAGTGGAAGGAAGCCTCCCGATTTGACAACTATCGAAATTTTTTTCCTCATGATCATCTATATAGAAGAAACAAAAAAGCACTCACCATTAAAAAATTATTAAATATGGCCCTCCTTTAATTTGATTTAGAGTAGAGATGTTACATCTAGTGGAACGATAAGGGTTGTTGAAGGTGACGAGAAGATAGTGTAGATGATTATAATAGTAGAATCCCTTAGATATGTGGATGGAAGAAACGAGTATTTTTTAGGATTTTTCTTACTGGAGTACAAATCTCATTTAGCATAATTTATATATCATGTATATTGAGAAAATTATGTTTGATAATGTTTTTACCATAGTCATAAATGTGCTAGGTAAGACTAAAGACCATGTCAACTCTAAAAAAGACTTGAAACTTTTCCGTAAAAGATCGAATTAGCAAAGGATGATGCGTCTAGAAAATATCCTAAGCTCGCATTTACCGTATCCAAACAAAACAAAAATTACTTAAATATATAAAACAACTTAGGTTTCTTGATGGATATATATCCAATCTAGCTAGATATGTTGATATGTACAAGCAATTTTCATGAGAGATCAATTCTTGAAAAATCTTGCATAAGGCCCATTGCTAACTCGTAAGACCAAACACTAGTTATTTTGTTAACGAGTTATAGATTTCACACATTTGAGGGATCTTTGAAAATAGGATCTTTCAATAGTGGTATCTACATTAAAGGAAGCAATTATAGTACAACCGAGAGTGACTATTAGGGGATACCGATGGAAATTCTTGAAGTAAAATATCCTACATTACTAATCAAGAGAACGAGTATTGTTCAAATGTGATTGGTTCGATTCTACATCGCAAGGAACAAGAGTTCATCTATAGTACAAATTTATGAATTTTAACTATAAAAGAACCTTGAACAATTACCAATCATTTTTTCTAGCATTATAGTTGGCTCAAGTGTGTTATATGGAGTACCCTAGCCTAAAGCATGAGAATCGAGATTGGTGGGTCGTGTGTAAAATCAAAGTTAACACCGTGTTTGAGTTGCTTGATTCATTAGCTATCATCCAACAAAATGCTAAATTATTTCAGTTTGACGATCCAAAAATTCAACACAAATTGATAGAGGAAGTCGAGGACGTCCCTTGGTTAAATAATCCAAATGGATCGTTTGTAGATGTAGACATAGGTGTGGTTGATGAAGATGATGACAATCGGTGTGAAAATGCATCAAATGATGGAGATGAAAACTTAAACGATGATTATGAGATATATATATATATATATATATATATATATATATATATATATATATATATATATATATATATATATATATATTTCATTTATTGTATTAGTAAGAAATGATGTAATTTTTTTGTCTTTATTAATTTGTTACATGTAGTTGATAATATCGATTTTTATACATCCACTAAATGTTCGTTGTGTATTTTGATTGTTTTGTATCCATAGCAAATGATGTAATTTTTATTTTTTATTAATTTACTCTAATAATATATTTTTTATATTTTGTTTATTTATTTAATATTAGATCACATAGCAATGACTCGTGATTTACGTCGTCCCCCTATAGTCATTATCGGATCACGTTCGGTAATCGTAGATGAGCATCACCATCCGAAGGTAGTCCACTAAGATCCCTTACCAATATCGATCATGGGTCTTCGACTACAAGCCTTTTACATAGGTCCCATAGCTCCGAGTAGTCATGGAGCCGGCACATCTATAGCAGCCCATTCCGGATACCCTTTCCCCATCAATAATAGATGTTCCTGTATTGGCACTTGAGGTTCCCATATCAACCTCCGAGAGTGGCCCTTCCACCGGTGTATCTAATGTTCTAGATATTTCCTGTCTCTCCTTCGATCGATGATGTATTTCTACCGCTCGAGAACGATATGTAATTATTTTTTTTACTTTAGTATATAATTTTAATAATTCTTGTGTTTTTTTAATATTTTTTTTATTGTTTGATAGTTTCACTCCGCCTAGTAGAGATTATTTTATGAAGATATCTATGATTTTTAAAGAGCGGTTAAACACTATTGGATCTTCTTGGAAGACTCGTCACCAATGTTACTAAACAATTCTACTTCATTGAATTTAGGATAACTTATTATCAATTTTTTTATAATTAAAATAAATTTTTTTCATTAAATAAAGTTGTTCATATTAATTTTTTTTATTCGTATAGAAAATTTTGATTGAGATTTGGCCATCGAGGCACTTATCAAAGTGGCATGGGAGGCTATGGCCAAAAAACACGACACCGACTTCATCTATAAATGTAGTTTGATAGATTATCGCCCTGTTTATGTTAGACATGAGATCCGGGATGCGTGGCTCGTTTAAAGAACGTATCGTAGAATCAATTGTTGTAAACCGGTGGTCCTAGTACCGGCACTTCTAGGCATACAGGGGCTTCCATATTTGCGAAAGAGTATGCCCATCGCTTGGTAAATTGCACACTTTTTATTATTAATTACATGTTTTAGAAAATTTCAATTTTCTTTTCATATTGTTTGTAATGCATTTTTTAGGAGGCAAGATTGGACTCGTAAGCCAACGAGTTATGATTTGTTTCAAACGACTTATAAGCAATGAGATGGTTGTTTTATCGATCTACGTTCTCGGTAAATAATAGTAAGTGTTTTACAATTTCAAATATTAAATATGAAAAGATAATCTAAAATTTTATTTTAATCCTATAATGATGATATCATAATTTTGATTATGCAGGAGCATGTGGAGTAACTCATTTTGGAGGCGATTGTGGTATAGCGAGCAAAAGGAATCATGGAGCCAAAAGTTGATAAGAATGCTATATACCTCGAGACCGTCGGGGAGCAAAGGAAAAGGCTATATAGTGTAGGCATACAAGTAGTGCATTACTAGTCCTAATCGGATGGCGAGCAGTTCTCCGCGACATCACATTACACCATCGACCCCGCTAATGATGAGCTTTGGAGGAACCACGAGGCTACGAAGGAAGCGATGAAAGGGATGCGGTGTGAAACAAGATGTGCTCCAAAACCTAGTCTCAAAGCAACAGACAACTATACATAGTCTTAAATCTCGGCATGACACGATGGCCTTCTTAGTGATGAGGCTAGCATAGATAATCAAGGTTCCCGTAGATCGATCGACCGGTTAACACTCTAGCATTCCTTCCACATAGCCTCTCATTCAGCCTCCAACCGATCCTTGCACCGAGCCCTCCACATAGCATCAAAAGGAGGATAGGGGATTAGACAAGCAAGATGAGTGAAATAACAAACATTTAATGACTTTTTTTTTATCGAACATACTACCGAATGTTATTATTAATATTAATTTAGTTTTAATCTATATGTTATTACTTTTAATTGTTAATTGTTATATATAGTATAAATAATTAATTATTAAATAAAATATTAATAATTTAACAATTAAAAAAAACAAAATGTAAAAAAAAATATTTAATTTTTTTCAAAAAAAAAATGATAGAATAGCAATGGACTAGCGACGACTTAACTTAGCTTTGGATATTAAAGATGGATAATCGATCACTATTCGGCTACGAAATTAGGGACGTCGGCCATGACAGGTCCCATGATGAAAATAGGGATGGATTCTTGAATTTTAGCGATAGAATTTCTATCCCTAAAATAGCTACGGAATGGATTTATCTATCGCTAAAATTAGTGACAAGCGATTTAACGACGGACAAATCTTTCGTCATCGAGTTGTCGCTAGCGACGGATTAAGTCCAATTATCAATGAAATAATCCATCGCTAATTGCCTTTTTTTAGTGAATAAACTATGAGCAAGTTTTAAACATACTTTAAAAACATGTTTATCCTACACAACTCCCTCTACTATATCATACAGAAACTAGTACATACTAGCATAAAATAGTCTCTTTAGGACAATTGACCATATTTTAACTACTAACTTGAAAGTTGGAAACTCTCTCACCCAACAATCGAGACTTTTTTCAAGTTGACAGTGCAAAGGAAAACTTTTTTCAAGGTCTATGATCATAAATGAACTATCACAGCCATCTTGATCCATGTATCCGAAATTTATTAGACGAGCCGATCAACAATCAAAACCATACATATTTTCACAGTTTTTTTAATTAAATATTTGAACACAGTCTATGTGTTATATGTGTGAGGGAGACTAATTGTTTTTTTTTTTAATGGTTTAGAATACAAGTTTGAATTATTATAATTATATGTATAAAAAATAAAGATATTAAAAGCACCGGTGATCTGTACCAACTGATAAGGTTATCTTCTTCTTCTTCTTCTTTTTTTTTATGAATCTATTTCTAAATAATCTTAAAAATGCATCTTCTAAGAGCTTACTGCATTCATGTAAATTAAATAAATCTTCATAAACCTTCTTAAAATCCGGAGCAATTTCTTTAAATTAAATGACAAGTTATCGGATAATATATTCTTCTAAATATATATTTTTAGATTTGTTCGTCTATATATATATTCAGCCAACATTCAAAGGAAAAAAATTGCATCATTAAAACTAATTGTGAAACTTAATGACAAAATAGATAAACATTTTCGTTCCATGACAATGAGCGACTCAAACCACTGGTTAATGCAGAGATATTGAAGAGAATATTCAAAATAGAAAAGGGACCGCGATTTCTCGTTTTCTCTCGTGTAATCCATATCTAAGGAGGTGGATTCTCCAAGTATTATTGAAGCGACAGGGTCCACTTCCAAAAGCATGCACAAATAGAGAATAACGTGTGGGGGCGTTGAATGAGGTTATTTATTTATTTTTATTTTATTTTGTGAGTGGAATATTCACAATGTCCGGTAGAAAATGGTGATTAGGATTCCTACTTATCGAACCTAGGTGAACAAGGAAGCATCAAATGGAGTCCATCTGCCTGGCATGGAATAGGTTTTGCCATATCAGCGTAAATTAAGAAACCTGAACGTTAGAGGGCATTGTAACCGTTATTCATGCAAATTGTCAAAATACGTATATGCAGGATGTATATGAAGTGCACATATGGGTAAAATGTATGGTGAAATGCGTGGAAGCATTACGTAAAAAATAAAAGGCAGAGTCAGTTGCAATTAACCTTGCACACTAGATTTTTGTTACAATGACTATATCACATAGACCACAAGATTGCAACAGCTGTCAATTGTCCATTGATCAAAGGAGCTAGGATAATGATTGCACCTCGGGACCTGCAATAGCCAATGATTGACATGTAAAAAATAGCAAAGTTAGGAAGTTCGTTTTTTAGTTTTCCATTGTAAAACTCTAAAATTTACATTGCTGGTATATAAGGCAAATGACAATGTAAATTGTGATTTTGATTTCATCAATGAGAAGAGCATTTTCTTCATTTTGTTCTAGATTTTAACTTAGTATCAAAGTCTCTATTTCTCTACTAAAACTCCGAAAATCGTTTTTCTCTATAATTATGAACATAGAAGAAAACTTAAGAAACAATACAACCACCATTGATTTAACAAGCCCTCTACACATCCATGCCTCGATACATCGGATTTGGTATTGGTTTTATAAGAACTAAAGCTTAAAGGCATGAAGAACTATGATGTATGGTCTAGAACTATGAAAGTCTATCTTGAAGCAAAAAACAAATATGACTTTATTGATGGAACCTGTGAAAAACTAGATCCAACTTCACCTATGTATTCACGTTGGGTAAGATGTAATGCTATAGTGTTTGCTTGGTCGTTAAATACGGTATCATAAGAGATCTACAATGCATTGGTCTACTACAAGTCTGCAGAGATGGTATGGAAATATCTAAAAGAGAGATTTCACCAAATCGGTGGTCGTCAAATGTTTGCTATCCACAGAGAAATCTCACACATAATGCAAGGTACTCTCTCCGTGTCAACATAACACTCAAAGCTCGGAAAACTACGAGATGAATTTGAAACTTTAGTGACATTTTCAACATGTGATCGTCCAAGTTCAAAGTTATATCTAGAACACACATAGCACCTTTAGATGTTGCGAGTTTTTAATTGGTTTGAATGAAAGCTATGCAAATGTGAGATAAAAAATCATACACTCAAGTCATTTCTATAGTAAACGAGTAAAGAATCTCAAAAGACTTTCTCCAATAATATTCAAGTTAATGAAACACTAGCAACCTTTTACTCTAACAATCAACCAAAAAACGAGAATGTGAGCAAGAAAGAAATTGTCACTTGTGATTACTATCACATGATAGGACACTCGAAGAAAAATTATTACAAATTGATGGGCTATCCAAGCAAACTAAGAAGAGGTTCGGGAAGAGGAAGAAGAAGACCATATGGTCAAGGCAATTGAGGGAGAAATTATCATGCAAACTAGTCTAGTTATGAAGTGGTAAAGTATGGTAACTTGGATTCAAACAAAAGAGATTAAGTAATCCAAACAATTAAAAGTGCACAAGTTTTCATACAACAACAATATAATTAGATTATGTAATTGTTTGAAGCGAGAATCCGACAATTGAAAAGGATCAACCTCAAGCCAACCTTTAGCAAATGTTACGGGTATCTTTACTTACTGTGCAAATACAATGAATGATTGTTTAAGAAGAAATTAGGTGATTGATAGTGGAGCTAATGAACGCATATCCTGTGAGTTAGATGATAATAAATTAAGTTTTGATGTTGCTTCAAAACATCTAGAGGTCCAATTGTCAAATGGTAAACCATCCCAAGTGACATGAACAAGCACTATACCTTTATACCTTGATTTCAAGCTAGCTAATGTGCTATACATACCATATTTTAAATTTAACCTATTGTCCATTTCAAAATTCACCATAAATAACCAATGTTTTGTAGCATTTTACCCTAATTTTTTCTTATTCCAAAACCTCAAGACTTGGATTGATAAAAGGGAATGGTTAGATGTAAAATAAACTATATTATCTCAAGATAAAAATACTTTCACATGATCATTCATCACAAGTCCTCAAGTCTCAACAAAACATAAATTCTCAAATTTCTTCCTATCATGTCAAGTCGGTTTCCAAAGCTGTTAATAATAATTTTTTCAACCAAGTTATAATGCAATCTCTAAATTAATAAAAACTAGTATTTGGTAGATGAGATTTGAGCATGCTAGCAACATAAGACTTAAATTTTTACCAGCCTTGAAGGATACATGTAAGCATGAAGAAATACAATGCCTTATCTATCCACTTGGTAAAATTAACTAGATTGTCTTTTTCTAAAATACCAATCAAAACAAAAGACATATTTGAATTGCTACACCTTGACATTTAAGGACCCTATAAAAAACCTACACACAATAGAGCTAAATATTTCCTCACAATAGTTGATGATTATTTAAGAGGGACATGAGCATTCTTACTAAATTTCAAAAGTGATGCCAATACCTCTATCGAAACTTTTTTCACTTATCAAAACACAATTTGCCAAAACCATAAAGAGAATCGAACGAGATAGAGCAAGAGATTTTTTGAATCATAAATGTAAATAATTTTTGGAAGAACAAGGAGTTATTCATGAGAGTATCATACCTTATACACCACAACAAAATGAAAGGGTATAAAGGAAATATAGACACATACTTAATGTTGTTAGATCTCTTATATTTCAATTAAATGTGCTAATAGAATTTTAGAGAGATTGCATTTTAACGACTACATCTTTGATAAACGAGTTCCTACTCTACTCTTGAATTACAAAACTCCTTATGAAATAATTTTTATGAAAGCACCTATAATAGATCATTTAAGAGTTTTTTAAAACCTTTGCTATGTTAAAACCTTGAATAATTTTAACAAATTCAGTCCAAGATCAAAACCATACATGTTTGTTAGATATCCTTTTGGAAAATCGAGGTTATAAGGTTTATGACATAGATTCAAAGAAGTTTTCTATGTCTAGAGATATATTATTCTATCAAAATGTATTTCCTTTTGAGTTAAAGCTAAAGAATTCAACTCAAAATTAAAACTACTTCAATAATTTTCTATTTGATGAATCGGTTTATCTGTCAAATTCCCAAACCATACATTCTAATATCATTATACAAACACCAATCACAACAACCAAACATTTTCTTCCAAATTGAAACATAAAATTCCTCATCCTCGCCATTTAAAAATGAATCACAAAATGAAGTGAACCTTAGAAGATTTACTAGGATAACTCAACCACTAGTTTGGTCAAGTGATTATCGGTGTCCTACAATCCTTAGAATTAACTCAATCAACATTAGAAAGAAAGCCAATTATCCTATCACAAATTATATCACTTATAAACACCTAACACCCACACATAAAGCCTATATATCAACCCTAACCAATGTTAGATGGGTTGAAGCTATGTAGAAAGAAATACAAGCACTTAAGCTTAACAAGACTTAAGTTCTAGTGACATTTCTAAAAGGAAAGAAACCAATATGGTGCAAGTGGGTGTACAAGGTAGAGTGTAATTCGGATAGAAGCATTGAAAGTTATAAGGTAAGACTAGTTGCTAAGGGATACACTCAAAATGAGAGAATTGATTACAAAGAGACTTTTTCACTAGTTGCCAAGATGGTAACAATGAGGTTTGTGATTGTTTTAACTACTATAAATGGTTAGAGACTGATGTAACAAATGCATTTCTAACGGGAGACTTAAATGAAGAAGCATATATGACGGTTCTAGAAGGTTTTGAAGTTGAGAGGGAGCGGAAAGTATGCAAGTTGCTCAAGTCATTATATGGCTTAAATCAAGCCGATAGATAATGGAACACCAAATTTTGTAAGGTTATGTTACAAACAAGATTCAATTAATCAATTAATGAGTATTCACTTTTTACAAAGAAGAATGATGACAAAATGGTTATCTTACTTGCATGTAGATGATATAATCATCATAGGAAGTGACGAGGAAGAAATAACGACCTTAAAAAATTTCTTGCATAAGAAATTTCACATAAAGGATCTTGGTGACTCGAGATACTTCTTAAGGATAGAGATAACAAGATCAAAGGAAGGAATATGCTTAACACAAAGAAAATACATTCCGAAACTACTTAAAGAGATCGGGATGATCAATATAAGATGTCTAAACACACGTTTATAGCGACGACTTAAAGCTTATCACGGTAGAGTTTGATGAAGGGACGGAGGAAGATATGGAGGATCGGGAGATAGCAAATCCTACAAGTTACCAAAGGCTCATAGGAAAGCTCATCTATCCGACAATCACCAAACCGGATCTTTCCTACAATATATAGCTTTTAAGTCGGTTTATGCATAGGCCAAAACAATCTCATTTGGCGACGACTTATAGGGTTCTAAGATACCTAAAAGGAGATCCAAGAATGAGATTAGTATATATGTTTCTAATCCCAAACTTGAGGGGGAGTGTTAAAATATATGTATGCAAGATGTATATGAAGTGTACATGTGGGTAAAATGCATGGTGAAATGTATGGAAGCATTATAGGAAGAATAAAAAGGAGAGTCGAGTTGTAACTAACCTTGCACACCAAGTGTTTGTTACAATGGCCGTGTCACGTAGACTTGAAGATTGCAACAACCGCCATTAGTCAAGCCGATCCAAGGAGCCAAGAGAATGATTGCACCTCGGGACCTGCAAGAGCCAATGATTGAGACACAAGAAATAGCAAAGTTAGGAAGTTAGTTTTTTAGTTTTCCATTGTAAAACTCTAGAATGTACATTGCTAGTAAATAAGGCAAATGATAATAAATGTAAACTCGTGATTTCAATATCATCAATTAGAATAGCATTTTTTTTCATTTTTTTCTATATTTTAACACAAATTATTAGTCCGAAAGTTGCTTGATAATATAATAACAACATCAATAATAATAATAATAATAATAATAATAATAATTGGTCATTGAATATATAAGTAGCGAGTGCGAGTTCGGTTTGTAATAATGAAGAAAAATATTGTATTTATTAATTTGGTATTAAAATCTTTGTTTTCATGTCCATATCAATTGATACATTCCAATCAAAGATTAAAAGCCTCTAACTCAATTAACAATGGTCTCTTAATATACAATAATTAAGAGATTACCTTTTCAATCCTTAACAAAGTTAAATATATGGAATTTGTTTATAATTCAAATAAGTGATTATAGTTAATCTCTTGTTTTATCCTTAACAAAGTTAAATATGTTGAATTTGTTTATAATTTAAATAAGAAGAGATTATAGTTAACTTCTTGTTTTTATTGTGGTAATCGATTAATTTAATTCCATCAATGGATATTACAATTGGTTTCCTATTTTCTTTAAAACTAACAAATAATCAATATATATATATAGGGGTGAGCAAATGGTTCGGTTAATCGAAAATCGAATCAAACCGAACCGAATTATGTATTTTGGTTCGGTTTTAAACTTAAATTTATAAAATTAAAAACCGAATCGAAAAACCGAAATTATTTCGGTTCGGTTCGGTTTTTGAAAAAAAATCGGTTTTCACCAAAAATCGAAAAAATTAAAAGAAAAAAAAGAAATTTTTTTTTTTAACCCTAATTGGCTAACTTCACTAAATCAAAATCAATTTTTAGCGGCGCCTCCCTAGCTCCCTATCCTTCGCTCCATCTTCTCCGATTCTCCTTCATCATCACTTCATCGAGTCGGAGGAGGCATTCATGAATTCTAAGATTCTTAATTTGGTCAACTATTAATTGAAAAAATTAAATAAAGTTGATGACTAACCGCAATCAATTGTCTTTTACAAGTTTAGTTGTTTCTTTGCAAAACAATCAAATGAAATTAACTTACTATTGTAAGATGGTTTTAGGTCTCCGTGAGCTTGAATTTTACAAACCGAAAGAAAGTCTGTTTTAATTTCTTTTCTACTCGCACAAAATTGCTAATGAAAATCTTTTGGACTACATTTTTTAGTGGGAATGATGATTGTAAAATTATTAGGGATGTTATACATATTGGTAACCTTTACCTTGCTTTATATATCTTGTTATGATAGTGATTGATGTTGAAAAATTATAATCTTCAACGGTGACTAATTCGGTCTAAAATTTTGTTTCCTGCGGTTCATTCCCAATGGCTTTTTAGCAAGATAAGCAAGGAGATCATAGAGGTCAAATCAAGAATTAGGATGTTGTCGATGCTTGATGAGTTTAGAATAAGCAAAAGAAGGAAGACAACTATATTTTTTTATCTTCTCTCATTTAGGACATTCAGGTGTGTCAACTCGTGATTAGTTAGCCGCAAAACATATTTCCTATTTAAGGGCTTTGTTTTCTTATTGTCTTTTTTTTTTTTTATAGTAAATGGTGAAAATGATGGTGGCTTAGGACGGATAATGAAACAATGGTCTAGAATTTTTTTTCGAGTAAAACATTTCGGTTAAAACCGAAATATTTTGAAACCGAACCGAAATAATTTGGTTACAAACCGAATTTATCGAATTTATTTTGGTTCGGTTTTGGTTTTATTTTCTTTGATTCGGTTAACCAAAAATCGAACCGAATCGTACAAAACCGAACCGTTTAACCGTTTGCTCACCCTTATATATATAACAAAAGATAAAAAAATACAAAAATACACCTAAGGAAGCCTCAACTCCGACGTGTCACATACTTTTTGCAGTTTCAATACATAATCTGACCCCCCAACACAGCTGCCCACTCTGCCCAGCGTCGGTCCGCCGCAATCCAAATGCTGGCAAAAACTGTTTGGAACATTCCCTTGTGATGATAATCAAAGGGGATTTTGCTACGCAGACCTGTCGGTTCTCTCGGAACGGGATCATGTTAGAAGACGTACGTGGCAGGCTGTCACAGGAGGAGAATCATCCGTAAAGACACGTGTCAAACGTCCAAGGTCTCATTATTGCCATCGATCAGTATATAGTAGTGTTGAAATTCAGACATGCATATACGCACTCAACTCAAGTTAATGGACGCGCGGATAGACAAAGATTGGTTGGGCATTGGATGTGAATCTTCCCTGTTGCTTTTGAATTATTGCGAAGAAGGAATCAAATACAAGGAAGAAAAAGGAATTTGGCAATTCATGTGCATTTTAAGGATCCGATTCCTTTCCTGATGCAAAATTTCACGTGTTTGTCCAACCCTTTTTACTGAACCATGTGCACCTGGACTACATAAAACCTACTCGAGTAAAGGTTTATATATTTGCAACTTGGATTTATGATCGGAGCAGAACAGTTCTAGCTATAGTACGCCTGTGATGCATGCACACGCGAGCATCACATTGAATAATCATGGATATAAATGTTCTCATTCATGGCAATTAAAAATTAGCGAAGGGATTGCATAGAATACAGCCTACGAAACATTGAATTACATGAAAACAACTGTGTAGAAAAATTAATACTATATAGGTATTAATTATGCATGATCAGAACAATCTTTAATTCTATACAAATTGCACACACATGATCTCAATCTTAAGTACCATGTATATTTATTGGGAACAATGAAAGTTCGGTACTGTGTATAGGCATTTGAGTAACCAGCTTAAGTTTTATTAATTAGCCTTGTGAATAAAAACCGGTCTCGTCCAGGTTAAGTCAGGCCATGGAGTTACTGATCACGGCGTTACCTCCACACCTTTCAAATAACAGCTTCCCCTCATAATACCTTATATATATATGTAGTAGAATGGATATATGGAGAAGGAATAATAGTTGAAAGTGTTGTAATTATGTGGCAATAAAGCCACTGGGAATCCTTTAAAGGGGGTACAATTAGAGAAATTTTAATTGGAAAAATGTATGTGTTCATGTACTGACTAGCTAGCTCTCACCTTTTGAGCGCCTCCTAAGACTGTCCAAGAATAATTGAATAGCAGAATTAAGACCAGGCTTATCTCTGATAAATCTCTCACATCCCCTTTCGGAATACTAGCTATCTGAAGAAAAGGTAAATAATGATAAGGAAGAAAATACCATCAATGGCCCCACACGTTGGGGCAGGGCTGAACAAATATATAATGCCTCCCATCCCAAGCACCAAAATCACCAACTATATTCATAATCTTGCACAACTAGATTAACAGTGCCTCTCTTCTGCCAATTGTTCTTCAAGGCTCAAGCCTTCACTTCGCATAAGGTTAGCTTCTTCTATTGTTTCTGGCTGCTTCCCATATTTATAAACCTTAAACGGCCTAATATATATAGAAGTAGCCGCTGGTACCGCATCCATATATATATATATATATAGATATGATCAGGCATTCTTGCCATAACAGGATCAAATGTTGCAGAATGAAGCTAAGAGTTCCGTAATTAATCACTATGACCTTAGAACTACAATTATCTCTAGCATGTTTACCATCACATTTCAGTGCACTTAATTAGTAGCAGCTAGAATCAAGTATAAGCCGAGACACCTGATGATGAAGGCCTAATTGTCAGCATGCATGTTCATTTAGTCTTAGTCTTGGAAGAGTAACAAGCGCACACAAATAGAGAGATGGGTAATTCACTATTTTATTTTTTTCAAAAATTTTGTTAGTCGTGTAATAGATATATTAGATAATTAGGTGTTATTATCATGCCATAAATATTGTTGAACAATAAGCCTATTACGTTTAGGCTCATCAGGTCATTACGATAACACATGAAATCAAGTGGTGGTCCCCCAATTGTAATAATAATTCATATCCTTCAATGAAATATCAGGTAAGGTTGGATAAAATGAGCTGGTCAGCTGGAGGAGACTGGATGTGCAGCGCATGTCAACATCAGAATTTCAAAAAAGGGAAATGTGCCACCGTTGCGGGTACCCTAAGTATGGTGGCCCTGATCCAGCAACCTACATGTGCGATGCAACAAAGGTATTGGCTGGGGATTGGTATTGTACAGCCATGAACTGTAACGCTCACAACTATGCTAGCCGGTCAAGCTGCCACAGTTGTGGTGCACTAAAAAATGATCAAGCGGCTGGTGGGTATGTCAGTGACGGAAGTGATCCTCCGGGATGGAAAACTGGTGATTGGATTTGCACTAGGTGAGTAATTCACATTGTGATTCCACGTTCGACAGTGATTCCGATTTTGATCTAGAATACAAATTGCATTACATGCCGCAGGGATCATGAGTTGTTGAAGATATTATCGTGATTTTCCTGCATTTCCCACATACTATTTCATTCGTAAGAAGGGTACTTGTTTTGTTTTTGACCGAAAACAGAAAAGATTGTTTGAAGATGCATAGTAACCATTGCATGGTTTTTTTTCTTTTCTTTTTCTTTTTTAAGGAATTATTGGGAGAAATGATAGAATGCAATTAGCACGCAAAGTTAATAATATTATACCAATTAAAAAAAAATGCTTGTGTTGAAGATCGGAAAGAGAAGAGATAAGCCTGGATTGTTTGCTGGTGACAAATATTGCTACAATTTCGTGCTACCCTACTGGTTTTCTTTGATTAATATTAGTCAATTGGATTGCCATGCTGAATGTCGTGTTTCACAAGAGGGAAAACTACTTTATTTTAATTTCTGCATCTTAATCTAGTAACAAAGAGTTAATGTAATATGGACGGACACACTTTTTATTGGACAGAATGGGATGTGGAGTCCATAATTATGCTAGCAGGATGGAATGCTTTAAATGCAGAACACCGAGGGAATACGGTAAGCAAATTACATCCTTTGCACTTCCTTTAATTTCTTTGCAGATGAAAATGGTTAGGTTGACGTTTTTGCTATGCTAAGAATTTTATTGCCCTCGTTTCCAGGTGGTGGATATTAACAAAAATTTGCAATTGGAGAGACAATGTATCATGACTCCCGATCTTCACTTCTTATGATCCCTGGTCTCTCCGCAAATACTTTATTTTGGTTTCAGTATTGAGATTAATAATAAGATTTGGGTTGGCATTGATCCAAGGACCTTTTCCAGAAGCACGGCCATGTATTTCAACTGAGAAGGATTCTCTGGCTTCCTTAACTGTATGGTGCATGCATACATATGATGCTCTTAAAACATAATGAAGCTTAAGAATTTTTCCCTCCTTTTAATTGAGCACCTACGATCAAAATCTGTATCTCTTGGGTTTGTGTTTGTTCGTTTGATTGTTGTAACACCTGCTTTTATGAGGTGGTCCAAGGAATGTGTAGTAGTAGTGGTAACTAAGATTAAGTACGAAACCCATGTCTTAATCGAGGACCGCCACAACCGGTTTGGATTCAACCAAAGAAGAAAAATAACCAAAATTTAAAGAACCATTAAAGGAAAAACAAAATTAAGGAATAATTAAGTTTCTAGGAATCCCTGTGAATAGTTTACTTCGAAAGACAGGCTTTCACTCAAAGAAATAATTTACCGTCCTTTAAGCATCAAAATCTCCAAGAGCTACATAATTATTTATGCAGATAAGAACCTGATGCTCACTCTTTAAGAGCATAAATGCAACGCCAAGTTCAAAGTGAGTCCATTCCAACTTTAATTTATTTCCTTGCTTTTGCCTTTCTTTTTCTTGGTTCCGCACAGTATACTATAGTGCAATCATAATTTCACTTGCATTATATCCTTACCAGCTTATCCTTAACTCAAATGAAAAAGGACTAATCAATTTAACTAAGCTTAGAGTTTCATTACTCCTTTTAGGTTCCCCTTGTCGACTTAAGGATCTAGTTGACTCTATCTCTCTCTGTTGCTTTCCCACATTTCCAAGCTACTAAAATATTCCTCGTTTACTCATCAACTAGCTTGATGTTACTTCATATGCTTTGCTGACGTAAAGCAAATGCCTCATTTCATGCGAACAATTTCTCTTACCATATGATTTGGGTCCATACTGCAGGACCAGCTGCAAATATTGAATTATGCTCTTATTTTTCTGGTGTTTTTTCTCTCTGATCAGTGGAGAAAAGATGTCAAATTAAGGAGATGATAATGTTGGATTCGCGCAACATATTGTTGGCATAAGCTATTAATAAAGGATATTGTGGAGAGATTATAGAGGTTACTGCGTATTTGTTTCCACTACATATAAAACTTCATAATCCTTTTACGCATAGCAGTTATTATCTTTTAAGAATAAATTTTTGTACATGTTATTGTGACCATTTTTATTTTTATTTTTATTTTTTTTACTGGTCTTAACTGAGAAGACTTAGCAACAAAAAAAAAAAAAAAAAAAAGTGATGATTGCAAAGCAATTTGCAACACAGTTTACAATCAAAATGTGTACATAGATTAACCAAATTAACTATCCTAGGTATATCAATGCTAATGTCAATGATATTTTTGGTATTTTATGTTATGAGTAACTATCCTTGGTAGGGAATTATGACCACACAAGATGATTGCATTGCAGAATTGTAAAAATAATAACTAGAAATAATAAATGATTTAAACTACTAATTGAGTTTTTTATACTAATATGCAATCAAAACTGCAGATTCACACTAACAACTAAAAGATAAAACAATCAAAACATTGAAAAATATGAGATACAATATGAACACCAATTAAAAAATTTCAAACTTTAAAGAACTTTAATAGTACTTGGGGCATAATGTGAATTGAGGATGCAGATGAAAGAGAAATCTATGAAAAAAGATGATAAGCTATTAATAATCTGTTGGGCGCTTAGTATTGAAATGGTCAAGGAGGAGGATTGGCTTAAAGAAAACACCTTTCACACCCATTGTACATCATGCAAAAAGGGTTGTGATCTAATTATTGATGAGAAAACTTGTGAGAAGATTGTATCTTCCAAAATGGTGGACACATTCAATCTACCAAATGTTGATCATCCAAATTCATAAAACACTACAAAAAGCCGGAAAATAGAAATAGATTTTTTTGTCACTACATCATTCATTTTCTTCGCTATTTAGCCTTAATGACGGATTTACGATAACATAATTGTAGTCGCAAATGTGGTCGTCACTATTTTCTTATCGTGAAATTTTTTTTCGTAGATAAATCAAATTAAACATTCATCTCCTCGGTCTCTTATCCATCACAAACCATCTCTAATTAGTTATTTTGTCGCTAAATAATGACGAAATTATCATCGCTAAATTGTAATCACTAAATTTTTGTAAATCTGTCGCTATTTAGTGCTTGTATATGTGTCCGTCGTAATGAGGTTTGATTTTTATCGTTAATTAGGTCACTAATCCGTCACTAAATGAAAAAAATTATTTAAATTAATAGCTATATAATGTTAATGGTAGTAACAGAAAACTAAAAATAAAAACTTTTTAAAATATATTATTTAATAAAAAAATAATATAAATTGAAATCGAATAAATATATAAATGAGTTATGGTGTACTAAAACATTAAAAACCTTTAAAAAAATAATAAAAGGAAATCTAGTCCTCATCATCATAATCTCCAACATCATCATCTTCTACATCATCTTTTGGCTACAAGGTATTGAGAGGAATGACTCGACTCTTGGGTTGTGGAGGAATCGGCGGATGAGATGTGAGTCCGCTATAGATCCTATAACATCCCCATCAATATCCGCATCCGACTTTGTATAGTGTTGGCCGGTTCTTGAATTGTAAGCTCTATCTCCTTGATCCTATCTTTGTACTAGGCAAAAACCTCTTGAATATTTCTACTAAGATACCATGAAGTAGCAAAAAAGGAGTTGGTGCCGGAATGGGAGTAAAGCTTGGACGTTTTTTATCCAAGGCCATACACTCTCTATTTTTCTCCCTTCATATAACATCAAAATATGTCTTGGTAATGTCGATGTTTGGAGACGATGAATCACCCTTTATCTATTTCTTAGTAGTTGCTTCTTGTATTGACTATACGCCCTCCTACATCATGGAAATAATTATAATTTTAAATTATAAATATACTTTTTAGATTAGATTGATAGATGTATATTTACAAAAATAATAAACTTATCATTATTTTCTAAGACCACCTATTAATGAATGACCTATCCGAAGGATCTTGCATCATATAGAGGTGCCGAATAAAATAAAAATTTTCTCCATTTAAAGGGCTCAAGATCATACCATTGAATAAACTAATCATATATTCATGAATTAAAGCGATGAATAGAGATTTACATCTTATAGCGTAGATCTAAATTCTTTAACAAAACATATAGTCTTCTAAGCATCCGATCTCTATTGATTATCCACGCACTCCAAGCAACCACAAAGAAGCACTCAAAATTAGTAGAGTGCTAGCTCCACCTTTTTTGATTTGTTTAGTGTTTTCTATAGAAATCTAATCCGGATAATTTTACAACAACCCAAAAAAGAGAGGAGAATGGCTTATGATAGGGTTTTTCGAAGAAAACTATTTTCTCCTTTTATTTCCTTTACGTCGTATGCCCTAAAGAATTTTTCTCTTTTGTCAAATTCTCTCCCTTAAAATCTCTCGTAGTTTTCACATCTCTCTCCTCTTATTTATAGGGGAGAGTTTCCTTATCCTCCAAGGACAAGGACGCTTCTTAATCCTCTAAGGATTAGGAGTTATTTATCATGTGGGCTTTTGATCTTTATCTTTAAAACATTCATTCTTATCCAATAAGGTTCATGTTTATCCTCCCACTAAAATATCCTCGGACTTTTGATTAAACCTATTGGCCAAAAACAATTTTGGCCTAATTAATTAATTCGAACTATTCAAATAAATAAACTTATATAATTTTAGGTGGCTCACATTAGGAAAAAATTTCTTAAAATACCCTTTAACCTAAATTAGGAAACTCATTTCCATTTTAGGTTATTCACTTCCAAATTTGAACTAAGTTCCAAATTTAGAACTAAGAAACCGATTTCTAAAATAGAAAAATGTCCATTTTAGAAAACTTCCAAATTAGAAAACTTTCTATTTTCGAAACCCTTTCCAAAATTGAAAATTTTCCAAATCAAAACTTTTTTCAATATTTTTGTTTCTCTTTAATCATGTGAATGCTAAACTTATACTTAAGTAGGTTACCTTGGAGGTCTAGATCTTTAGATCTATAAAATAAATCCAAACTTTGGCCATTTTGGTACCTAGGCCAAATGTTTTCCTAAAGAGATCCAAGCCCATTTTGCTTTAACCAAACCCATCCAAAACAAATCCATCCATACACATTTAAATATATATCACACATAAATCTCACATGGATACATCAAAATACCAGTCATCCATCATCATACATGTACAAACTAACCATAAAGTTCCCTATTAAATGGACGTCAAGCCATCTAACACATATTACAAACATAATCAATATAAACCAACATAAACAACATAATAGAAAGCCTTCACCAACCAACTCATTTAAGCATATATAAAAGAAATTTAGAGCATAACATAAATTAACATGAACCTACTTACATTGCTTTAGCTTTCCTAAACATTGCCTAGACTTTTCCTTTTTTTCTTTTTTCTTCTTTCTTTCCTTTTTCTTTCTTTTTTGTCTCTCTCCCCTCTTAAGTTTGTTTCTCTCCTTCTCTTTGGTAGCTACCATTTTGTCTCAACAAAATGGCAAAGTTGATATATTTCTTACACTTTTATACAAAATTTTCTCTCATTAATGAATATGACATATGTCAAGAATTCATGGTAGAAAATGTCAAATGATCGGGACTAGGTGGAGGTAAGTGGCGTGTTTGACTTCCAAAAATGGTGAGGTGGCACAAATTAGAACACGGTGGAAGATTAGGTATCCACCTTGGAACTAAAAAAAAGTCACTAAATTAACCAACTTCCTAAGGTCATTTAGTTCCCAAAATTCAGCCCATGCACCATGTGTGGGAGATTCTTTCACTTGCATGGTCTTTTAGATATTTGTTATGAAAAAAATAAATAATGACTAGCTAAATACCCAAAAAGGTTATTTCTTTAAACACTTCCATGGACATTAGATCTTTTAAGACCATAACATATATATAAAAAAATTTCATAAATTACTCCCACATCCAATAGATAATTATGGATATTCCAGGAGATATTTTTCCGGGGAATTAAAATTTTGGCATGCCTAAAAATTATTTTATTATTACTATTATTATTATTATTGTTGTTGTTGTTGTTGTTGTTGTTGTTGTTGACTTTCCCCCATATTTCGATACTCTCCATCCCTTAAATAATTTTTTTCACTTTATAATACGTTTTAATAAATGTTAAAGAAAATAAATGATAACTAGCTAGGTTACTCGATATGCATCCTATAAGGTCTCATACACATTATACATGTGAACATCACAAAATAGGAAAATGACATAGAAATCACGAGAGAGACTCAATATATGCCAATATAAATATTTTAGTACGTATAGCTATGTAGTTAAGGAGTTTCACGAGAGTTACATTTCTCCACTCCTTAAAAGAAATTTCATCCTCGAAATTTGACTTACTCGAATAATCCGAGTATTTATCTTTCATTTCCGCTTCCCATTCCCAAGTCCCTTATTCAAGGTTATGATTCTCCCATAAAAATTTAACTAGGGCAATGTCTTTATTCCTTAAGTGTTTAACTCGCATATCTAAAATCCGAATTGGTATTTCCTCGTATGTTAAGTCCGAGGTCAAGTTCGGCAATGCTATCTCCGGAATTTGGCTAGGCTCTCTAATACATTTTCTTAACATAGACACATGAAAGACATCATGTACTAAGAATGGTGGTAATAACGATCGATACACCCTATCGCCTATGTGATCAAGTATCTCAAACGGTCTAATATATCACGGACTCAATTTGCCTTTAGTCCCAAAGTGCGATACGCCCTTCATCGGTGAAACCCTTAAGAAAACATAGTCACCAACTGCAAACTAAAGATTCTTTCTCCTCTTGTCGGTGTAGCTTTTTTGTCTATTTTAGGCCATCTTCATCCATTGACGAATCTTCTCCACCACCTCGGTTGTCTATTGCACCAATTTTGGCCCTACTAACTTTCTTCCCCCTGCATCATCCTAGTGGATTAGGGATCCGCACCGTCGTCCATACAATGCTTCATAAGGAGCCATCCCGATAGACGATTGATAGCTATTATTATATGTAAACTCTGCAAGGCATATGTATTTCTCCCATTTCCCGGACCAATCAAGAATGCATGCTCGTAATATGTCTTCAAGAATTTGAATGACTCGTTCGGATTGTTCATCGAGTCTATGGATGGTAAGCCGTGCTCGAAACTTAGCCTTGTCCTCATGGCCCTATGCAAGCTCTTCTAGAATGTTGAGGTGAATCTAGGATCTCGATTTGACATGATTGAGACAAGAACCCCGAAGCCTAATAATTTCATTAATATATAACCGAGCGTATCGGCTCGAGCTATAAGTAGTGTTCACTTAGAAAGAAGTATGTCGATTTGGTCAACCTATCCATGATTACCTAAATGGCATCCGATCCTTGTTCGATCTTGGTAATCCCATGAAAAAATCCATCGTGATATGCTCCCATTTCCATTCCGGAATTGCCAATGGTTGTAACATTCCTATAGGTCTTTAATGCTCTACCTTCACTTATTGATAGATCTAACATCTTACTACATAGCTCGCCACGTCTTTCTTCATTCCCGACCATTAATAACATTGTTTTAAATCCTAATACATTTTTGTACTTCCCGGATGTATCGAGTATGCGGATGTGTGTGTATCTCTCAATATTTTTTCCTTCAAATCTGCTATCAAAGGAACACACGAGCATCCTCTAAATTTGATCACTCCTTTGTTATCAACAACAAAGTTAGACTCTTTCCCAACCTCTACACTTTTCTTCCATTCCTTCGACCTATCGTCCGTTTGGTGCTCCGCTTGAATTCTTTCTTATAGAGTCGACTGGACTAACAAAGTTGACATGAGCAATAACTAGATTGCGTGCATCGTTGTAATCAATTTTCTACTTAAGGCATTGACAAAGACATTGGCTTTTCCCGGGTGGTAATTAATTATGCAATCATGGTCTTTCACCAACTATAACCATCTCTTTTGTCTTATGTTTAGCTCCTTCTACATGAAAATATACCGTAAACTCTTATAGTTTGTGTATCTCTCACATTTGACTCCATTTAGATGATGTCTCTAAATTTTCAAGGCAAAGACCACTATCACTAACTCCGGATCATGCGTTGGATAATTTTGCTCGTATTCTTTCAATTATCGTGAAGCATAGGCCACAACCCTTCCATTTTGCATCAACATTACTCCTAACCCATTCTTGAAAGTATCACTATACATCGTAAAGTCTCCATCTTTGGATGGAATGGTTGGTACTAGGGTCGTGATTAACATTCATTTCAATTCTTGGAAGCTCTCCTCACAAACCTCCGTCTACTAAAACTTGACATTCTTGTTCATCGGGTTAGTAACCGGTATTACTATCTTAGCGAAGTCTTAAAAAAATCTATGATAATAACCGACCGGAGCCTAAGAAACTTCGTACCTCCGATACAATATTTAGAGTAGGCTAATTTTGGATAGCTTCCACCTTTGGGTCTACTATTATGCCCTCCTTTGTCACCACGTGGCCTAGAAAAGTTATTTATTCTAGCCAAAAACTCACACTTCTTGAATTTGGCATACGAGCTACTCTTCTCTTAGCGTACGTAGGTAGCTCTTAAATGCCTCTTATCCTCCTCTTCACTTTTAGAATAGACAATGATATGATCGATAAACACGTTGATAAATTTATCTATAAAATCCTTAAAAACTCGATTCACTAGGTCCAAAAAATGGTTGGGGCATTCCTTAACTCAAACGGCATTAGTAAGAACTCATAGTGGCCATATCTTGTTACGAAATCCATTTTATGTACGTCATCCGACCTTACCCTCGGCTAGTGATACCTCGATTGCAAATCAATTTTTGAAAACACCTTCACGCCTTGTAATTGATCGAACAAATCATCAATTCGGGGTAACGGATAATTATTTTTTATTGTCACTCGGTTCAACTCTCGATAATCGATACATAGCCTCAAGCTACCATCTTTTTCTTTACCAATAAGATCGAAGCTTCTCGAGGTGAGGAACTAGGGTGAATAAATTCCTTATCCAATAACTCCCGTAACTATGCCTTCAAGTCTTTCAACTCAACTGGGGTCATTCGATAGGGAGCTTTTGAAATTGAGGTCGTGCCCGACTCTAGGTTAATCTCCCTCTCCGGTGGTATTTTTACCAAGTTTTTGAGAAGTACATCTATATACTCTCGTATGATCTCGATATCTTCCGACCTTGACTTTTGTTCTACCCGGCTATCTAGCACATACGCAAGGTACCCCATACATCTTTTTTCTAGCATCTATTGAGCCTTTAAAGCCGAGATGGTCGGTACGGCTTGAAACTTTGAATCAACCTTAAATTCTACCTATTGATTCCCGAGGAGGTCAAAAATTACCTTTCTACCTCAACAATCTATAGTGGCACCATGCCTTATCATCCAATCCATTCCCAAGATCAAATCAAAATCTTGAAGGTCCAACACTATTAGATCGGCCATGAGACTCTTATCCTTAATCCGCACCGAACACTCTTTTACTATGCTTGTCAACTCTATAAGTTTATCGGATGGAACAGCTATAAGATACCCTATAGCTAATGTCTCGCATTTGGCACCTAGACTTTTTACTAATGTTTGTGATATGAATGAATAGGTAGCACCGAATTAATGAAAACGAAGTAAGTAGACCAAAGATTGAGATACTACCATAAATTACTACCACGTCTCTTCGGTCGATCGCTTCCTGCTTCATTGTATAAACCCGAGCTAGTACCTTTCCTAGTCTTGGTTTTTGCACTTATGGGCGGTTATAGGATACGTGTCTTGGCTTGCGGCAAACATAGCAAGTCCTCACATCCGGTCAACACTCCTCAATATGAAACCTCTTACACTTACTACATCGAGATTGATTACTCATTGTTGGTCTCGTCCGATTCTTCGATAGCGATCTAGCAACGTATGGTGTTGGTCCGGCAATTGTTGTGTTTCCCGGCCCACTACCTCGAGTAAACTTCTTGGGTGGGACTCGACTCGCGAGTTCGGATGAAGAGGCTCGGATTTAAATGCTTACCTCTTCTACTATACCTTTTTTGCAATCTCTTTCGATCCTTATCCGCCAACATGGCTTTCTCTATCATTTTAGAAAGGTATGGGCAACTAACATTCGGACCATACTCCGAACTCTTGGGCTTAACCCTATTAAGAACTTATTCTTTTGTAAATTTTTATCCCCCGATATGAATAGGAAAAATCTATACCCTTGTTCGAACTTTCACACGTACTCACCCACGGACATGCTATTTTGTTTGAATTCTAGAAATTCTTGAAGTTTTCTAGCCCTTACATCCGTGGTAAAGTACTTATTATAAAAGTTCTCCTTAAATCCTTCTCATGTTAAAGTAGGCATGTCTATTATTAGTCATGTGTTTTCCTACTAAGTACGGGCATCTTTGGTGAGCATAAAGATAGCGCATGACGAGCGCTCGTTATCGATGAATTATAGGTACTCAAATATTAACATCAAAGACTTAATTCATTCCTTAGCTATCATAGGATTAGCACTCCCGATAAACTCTTAAGGATTCATTTTATGAAACCTCTCTATTGCGTCATTCCTAGGTTGAGGTAGAGGCAGAGGTCGTTGATGCATCGCTAGGAGCGACCTTATTTGCTCTGCAAGGGTTTGTTATTGTTATTGCATTGCTTGTTGCCATTGTTGCATTATATCTATTAGACGATTCAAAGCTTTTTGTGGATTCTCATTATTAATACCGAAGGTCTCTTCTCCTCCTACTCGTATGGGATTTCATCTTGACATGATTTGACTTTGTACATGTTACGTTAGGTTTGGGTTAGTTTTGATATCAAAAGTGTTAATGTCATGCGTTATGCAATAAAAAATAGCCAAGAACATATACAATAAAACATAGCATACATACCAAACATTTGTAGTGACATACACGTTTTCATCCAAAAGGTTTTCATGTCATAATTACACTAAAAAAGGGCATTTCTAGTTACATCAAAAGGTGTATGAAAGGTACTATAGTATGCAACACGTTTCCTAATAACACGGTTACTCGGTTGGTAAACATAGTGAACGCATCGTGGAAAGGAGTACTATACTCTCCCCTAGTTAATGGCGCCAATCGACGCGGTCCGTGCAATCTCGCGAGCTAGGTACAAAGGTAGACCCCAATTATACGAGTAACTTAGTCGGGGTCCACCTAACGTGTATCGGTAGGAAGGTCGTATCACATTACGATAAGAATATCGCTTGATCATGCTCTCCCAAACAGCATTTAGTAACTCGTTGATCTCTTGGTAAAAGAGTTTGGGGCATGGTTAGCTTAAAAAATTCTACATTACGGTATAGGTCAACGGAGGCATCAATGAAGACTATTCGTTGAATCGAGTCATGTACCCAAATCATATGTGCCATCATATCCTAATCCGGGGCCATAGTAAGGTTGTTTAGCTCAGCCCGGTATACGAGTAGGGCGACCCACTATTAGCGTGTCCTAGTGACACGAGAAACATGGAATAGGTACGACATCTATAATGTCAATACTTATCATTAACCATATTTTCAAAAAATGGCGATATATGACATAAAATACACATTAAACACATATATTTATTAGAGACTAAGAAGTAGCTTTTACTTATTTAGTAACTCACCGATCCTTAGGCTTATGTGACACTTAGGTTGCTCGGCGATTAACTAAACCAAAGCTTTGATACCACCTCCGTGATGCCCCCAACTCCTTTACCAATTATCTAAAAGGCGTGGCTAGGTGCGTTACGGTTTAAAGACTAAGTCTCAAATTTACTCTCATTTTTATATATCCAATAAATAATAACTTACAAAGGTCACAAAATAGTTGAGGTGTTATTTACCCACTAATAGACACCATATCCCTTAATTACAATCGAAAGTGAATCTTATATTTTTTGTGTCACACATAAGCTCTTTTCGAGAAGAACTGGTAGCTTCTTTATCAACACTACCATTTCTTTTACCTATCATGACATGAAATAATAACAAAGTGAGCTAAAACTCGGTAAGTAGGGTGATGCACATGAAATGCAATACAATCCTATCATTTAGCCTTTCCCTTTTGGTTTTAATTCGAGTATCCTAGGTATTAGCAAGTCTCGCTCTATTTTCATTTCTCGATGATTACCGAATCACCTACCGTTAGCAACGAAATTATCCCTCGTTGTAGCACACGGTTAGTAAAATTATCCATCACCTAACGGTGTATTTAATTAATAGAGCGCGTACATAACTTCATTTCTAATACCCATTTAATGTAATTAGGTTATCAAACCTATCCAATTTCTAAACCAAGTCGGTTACCAACCCTCATCATTTTTTGACTCAATTGTGTTTCCCAAGTCAAACGACCCCCAAATGCATATGATGCAAGTGATGATTCGTTTACCACATTTCACCAAATCATGGGTACCAAACCCTTAATTTCCATACAACATTCAGAATCATCATGGTCACACAAGGAAATACAAGACATACCTATTAGGGTTAATCAATTTTTGTATTTGAGTCATCGAAATGTGTTAGAGCGCATTCAAAATGAGATTTCCCTCCTAACCCGAAATTGAGCCTTAATGGTCGAAATTTGATTCTAATAGATCTAGGTCTTCATTTTGATTCTTCTTACAATCTTACCTCCCCACACTTCGTTTTATACTTATTGAGGTGTCATTAGACTATTTATTATGGAGTTGGATGATTGAAACTCAATTTGTAAAGAGTAGGGTTTAAGTCGAGTGTTTCCTAGTCTAAACTGAAATTTCCATTTTTCTTATAATCTAACCTTTCTAAATTTCATTTTATACTTATTTAGGTGCATTTGAACCATTGATTCACAAATTGGATGAGTGAAATTCAAAACCCAAATTTTTAGGTTTTAGGCCGAATGGGTCCAAAAAGGGCAAAGGATTGTCTTTTGTTTTTAGGTCATTTCTTTTCATCCTAACTTACTAAATGATACTTAAGTGGGTTACCTTGGAGGTCTAGATCTTTAAATCCATAAAATAAATCCAAACTTTGGCCATTTTGGTACCTAGGTCGAATGTTTTCCTAAAGAGATCTAAGCCCATTTTGCTTTAATAAAACCCATCCAAAACAAATCCATCCACACACATTTAAATATACATCACACATGGATCTCACATGGATAAATCAACATACCAACCATCCATCATCACACATGTACAAACCAACCATAAAGTTTCCCACTAAATAGACATCAAGCCGTCTAACACATATTACAAACATAATCAACATAAGCTAACATAAACAACATAATAGAAAGCCTTCACCAACCACCTCATTTAAGCATATTTACAATAAATTTAAAGCATAACATAAATTAACATAAACCTACTTACATTGCTTTAGCTTTCCTAAACATTGCCTAGACTTTCCCTTTTTTTTCTTCTTTCTTTTCCGTCTCTCTCCCCTCTCAAGTCCGTTTCTCTCCTTCTCTTTGCTAACTACGATTTGTCTCAATAAAAATGGCAAAGTTGATATCTTTCTTGTACTTTTATACCACTTTTTCTCTTATTAATGAATATGACATGTGTCAAGAGTTCATGGTAGAAAATGTCAAATGATGGAGACAAGGTGGAGGCAAGTGGGGTGTTTGACTTCCAAAAATGGTGAGGTGGCACAAATTGAAACATGGTGGAAGATTAGGTATCCACCTTGGAAATAAAAAAGGTAACTAGAGGTAAATAAATTAACCAACTTTCTAAGGTCATTTAGTTCTCAAAATTCAGCCCATGCACCATGTTTGAGAGATTCTTTCACTTGCATGGTCTTTTAGATATTTGTTATGGGAAAAATAAATAATGATTAGTTAGCTACCCAAAAAGGTTATTCCTTTAAGCATTTCCATGAACATTAGATCCTTTAAGACCACAAAATATAAAAGAAAAATACCTCATAAATTACACCCACATCCAATATATAATTATGGATATTCTAGGAGATATTTTTCTCGAGAATTAAAATTTTGGCATACCTAAACATTATTATTTTATTATTATTATTATATTGACTTTTCCCTATATTTCGGCACTCTCCACCCCTTGAATAATTTTGTTTCACTTAATAATATGTTCTAATATATGTTAAAGAAAATAAATGATAACTAGCTAGGTTAATCGATATGTATCCCATAAGGCCTCACACACTCTACGCATGTGAACATCAAAAAATAGGAAAATGGCACGAAATCATACGAAGACTCGGTATATGCCAATATAAATATTTCAGTACGTATAGCTATGTAGTTAAGGAGTTTCACTGGGGTTATAGTTCCTCTTGTAGATTGTCAATTTATGAGTCTTCTCAAATCTCATCGAGTTCAACTTTCCTCTAACTAGTCTTAACATCTATAAACTCCTTCTTAAGGAATACAACATACCTAGCCCCAAACACTTTGTGTTCTTGTGGTTGGTAAAAGTAATATCTATTTTTTTCTTTTAGATATCTCATAATTTATATTTTGTTAATTTAGGCTCGAGCTTGTCTATATTTAAACCTTTAACATATGCTTCACAACCCTAAATCTTAAGAAAAGACAAATTTGATTTCTTTCCTTTCCATATCTTATATAGAATCTAATCAATAAACTTTTTTGGAATCCTATTCAAAATAAATATTGCGATAAGGAATGCATATCCTCGAGTAAAATAGAGATATCCGTTTGACTCATCATTGATCGGACCATGTCTAACAATGTCATATTCCTACTTTTGGACACACCATTCAATTATGGTGTTCCGGGTAGGGTCCATTGTGATAGAATCTCATTCTCTTTTAAATGATCTAAAAATTTAGTGCTTAAGTATTTTTCACATTTATCGATCAAAGTGCTTTAATACTTTTACCTATTTATTTCTAGACTTCAAACCTCAACTCTTTGAACTTTTCAAATGCTTCGGACTTGTGTCACATGAGATACACATAATCAAAACATGATCTATCATCGGTAAAGGTTATGAAGTAATCATATCCTTCTCTATCTTGGGTGAACATGAGCCCACATACATCATGATGTATGAGGCTTAACAAATCAAGAGCTTTTTTACCTTTTCCACTAAAAGGGGATTTTATTATTTTGCCAACTAGACAAGATTTACAAACATCATAAGATTCATAATCAAATGATTTTACATATCTATTTTTATGTAGTTTGAATATGCGATTCTCGTTTATATGGTCAAGTCGACAATGCTACGGATAGGTTTTGTTTAGATCATTTATTTTAGGTCTTCTCACATTTATGTTATATATTGATGTGTATATGTTCAAAACATATAAATTATTATTTACATCGGCATTTCCATACAAAACATCATCTTTATAAATGGAACAACCTTTGTTCTTAAATAAAAATAAAAAACCATCTTGGTCTAAACAAGAAATGAGAATGATATTTCTAGTTATACTAGGAATATAATAACGAGTTTCGAGTGTAAGCACAAGTCCGGATGATAGTGCTAACTCATAGGTGTCTATCGATAATGGTACAACTCTTGAACATTACCCACACATAAGTCAACCTCACCAAAAGTAGTCTTTCTTACTTCTTTTAGTCCTTTTAAATTTGTACAAATATGTGCACCACATCCAAGTATAAAATACCCATGATATTGGAATAGAAGTAGAAAAGTTTACTTCAATAACATAAATACTTAAGGTATTGTCGAACTCTTCTTTCGGTCCCTTTCATGGTACTCCTTATCGTCTATCGCATAGAGTATTTTTTCATGTTAGAGGACATTCTCTTATTCATTTTCTAGTAAAAAAAAGTTTATGCCATTTAAAGCATTACTTCCATTAATCATCAATCTCATTAATGTATTGCCAATCATATTATGCAACAACCTTGACGGGATAGCAAAGTGTATGATTTGGTTAATTAGATTACATAAAATAAAATATAAAATATAAATTAAAGAAGTAAAATCTATGTTCGCTCTCATTATTTTCTTCAACTTCTATAACCTTTATAAAATAAGATCGAGAAAAATTTTTGACTTATTTTCTTAGTAGATTAAGATCTCATCCTCTAACATGCATTAACCTTAAGTTATCTCAACAAGTCATACGTGAAAGATTATGTAGGTAACTCTTTACCAATTATATCTAATGTGATTCCTAATCTCATTCATGTGATAACTCCTTGTTATATCACATCTTATGTGAATACCAATCTTTACCTGTAAGTTTATTGGACCTTGAGTTATCTCAACAAACCCGATAACTCATTTCAAGTTAGATCAAATGTTCGAGGACATCGCATGGCCCATGATGTTTTTACTTAAGGAATAAGTAACTTTGAGTTATCTTAGCAAGCCAACAATGACTAAGAGAGTTCTCTCCTCATAATGTTAGAAGGTAATTGACTAAATATTTTATTCAAAAAATTTAATTTTTTTGGTCTCATCCTAGCATGCATACTAATTAATAAGCATATTATTCCTAACATGCAAATTAACATTAATTGTATAATATACATACATCTAATACATGACATAAAGACTAGTGAATGATAATAGATCTCTAACACTAGCCCCTTCAAGCTACAAGGAGACTAGTGGGTCAAATACCTAGGTGAAAGATTATTAAAAATTCTTCGGGAATGTCTTCATTTCTCGACATCTTCTCTTTGCATCTATTCTAATTCCTATTTTCTACCTTTACATTTTATTTGAATAAGAAACCTTGAGTTACATTCAAGAGAAGTAAGATGAGAAGAGAAATAAGTAGAGTAATGAAGAAGTCAAGATGCACATGTTCTATTTATCCAAAAATTACAAACGAGTCATTCATAAAACTTGATCAACTCATCCATATCATTCACCCATGCTTTAATCACATTGATACATGGTATACTAATGAAATATATTTCATTCAAAACTCATTTATAAATCTATATTTTGGTCATTTTATAAATTTATGAAAATTTCTCCAAATTTCAATTTTAAAACCTTTTGGGCCTTAAGCCCACTTTGGGCATATGGACATTTGGGCCTTAAGGGCCCATGGGCTTTGATGCCCTAGCCCTCGGCTTGGCACGCTCGTGTGCACTCGCCCATGGTGAGCGGCCTAGAGCACGAGTGTACAAGCAACTAGGGGCTGTTGCGCGCCCAATGCACAACCAATCTAGGGTTTTCATACATGCGAACTCCAATTTTCGGTATCAACCTCGTGCCCTCCACTGATTTTTAATCCAAATTTCAAATTTAAATTCATATAAAATGCCAAAAACATAAGATTTACAATCTGGCATAGCTAATTTATGTAGTTAATCATAATTAACATAGCATAAATCAAATATTCAACGAAGCTCTAATACCAATTAAAGGATCATGCATCCTATGGAGGTGTGAAATGAAACAAAAACTTTCCTTCATCCAAAAGGCCCAAGGTCATGTCGTTGAATTAACTAACCATAGATTCATGAATTAAAGCGACGAATAAAGATTTACCTCTTGTAACGCGGATCTAAATTTTTTAACAACGAAAGGAGTCGTCCGAGCGTCGACCGTTTATTGATTATCCACACGAGTCTAAGCAATCCCAAAGAAGCACTTAAAATTATTAAAGTGGTAACTCCACCTTTTCTAATTTATTTAGTGTTTCCAATAGAAATCTAATCCAAGTAATTTTACGATAACCCAAAACGAAGAGGAGAGTGACCTATACTAGGGTTATTTAGGAGAAAACTATTTTCTCCTTTTATTTTCTTTATGCCGTGTGCTCGAGAAAATTTTTCTCTTTTTCTAATTTCTTTCCCTTAAAATCTCTCTTAATTGTCGCCTTTCTCTCCTCTTATTTATAAGGGGAGAGTTTCTTTGTCCTCCAAGAATAAGGATGGGTGGTAACTTATTCTAACTAGGACTTATAGTTGTTGCTTCCTAATCCTCTAAGGATTTGGAGTTATTTATCATATGAGCTTTTAATCTTTATCTTTAAAACATTCATCCTTATCCAATAACGTTCATGTTTATACTTTCATCAAAATATCTTTAGCTTTTAATTAAACCTATTGGCCCAAAACCATTTTGACCCAATTAATTAATTTGAACTATCTAAATAAATAAACTTAGATGATTTTAGATGGCCCACATTATGAAACAATTTCCTAAAATACCTTTTAACCTAAATTAGGAAACTCATTTTCATTTTAGGTTATTCACTTTCAAATTTGGAACTAACTTCCAAATTAGGAAACTAATTTTTAAAATAGAAAAATTTTTATTTTAGGAAAATTCTAAATTAGGAAACTTTCCATTTTAGAAAACTTTTCATTTTGAAAACCCTTTCCAAAATAGAAACTTTCATAATTGAAAATTTTTTTCAATATCTTTGCTTCTCTTTAATCATGTGAATATTTAAACTTATGCGTGTGACTCAATAGGCTCTTGGATATATTGACAATGTATCAAGAACAAAAGACACATCTTTTATCTCTTAATATATAAGTCAATAGTATCCTCTAACAAGGCATCCCGATAACCTAATTCTCTAGGAGGATTAATTAATCCTTTATTACCTTTCATGAGCATGGTTACCATACAATTCAATTCTCATGTCAAACTATCATAATGTAATCTCGAACTTGATTATAAGTCTTATTCGATTATGATTGCATAAGTTTTATTCGATTCACAAATGTCTTAGCTCTTAGAGTAAACCAACTATGCTTTATTGATGTACTCCTACTATAGCCATAGATTTCTTGACCAAACATTTATCGAAGTGTAATGTGATAACTTCTTTAGCATATAAGGAATGACATGTCCTATCTTAGTCATTCACCTACCTTTATTAGATTCCTAGTGCACCTAATGAATCGCCTATGTGCAACCATTCACCAAGTCTATTGAAACAAGTGTAAAAATGCATAAATCATCTAATGAGATAACTATGATGACTTAAAGTCTAAGGACTAGTTATATTCATCTCATATGAGATTCTCATAGACTAAACCAAATGGATTCTCATAGTTAGCCAAGTCTAGTGATATGTTCTCTAACATAAATCACCTAAGTACTTGCTTTGGCATCATCATGTCAATAGGTGTGAGATCTCCTACTACTATTAAATAGCATGAGCATAGCACTCACAAGTCTAATCGCATATAGTCAATATTCATTCTTGACAATGCTATGACTTGGGACCTTTAATGATGTCATTTATATGCATTAGTATTTATCTCACATCTTTCGATCAATCATTGATACAAATGCATACCATATGAATTTCTATCTAATTCTATTCAATCAATAAATGTAAATGATAAGAATTAATAAAAAGGCTTCTTTTATCATAAATAATATAAATAATTTAATAATATAACAACTCAAACCCATCCAAACTAGTTGGAGCTTGAGCACCTACACTAGCACCATCTTTTCATTTGTGAGTATTCATAAACAACTCATAAGGATTTGAGTTATGACCCAATTTATTATGATAAAAAATAGATAAAATAATATGAGATGTAATGAATGAAAAAATTAATTTATAACACAATAAATAATAAGACTTACCAAACATGAAGAGTGCTTAATCAAAGAGATGGACCACTAGTATGTCTATACGAGCTAACACTAATACCATCTGTCTCGACATGTGATTCTAGGATGCTTGCTCGAGATCGAGCCTAACACTCAAAAGTGGCCTAATCTTGATATCTTGCTTTCCACACTTGTTGTTTAACATATACGGGCTCGTTAATCTTATGCTTCAACTTGTTTAATATATCATCATATCGCCTTCGTGCCAAACTCTCTCATGTATCCTTAATTGGCACATCAATAGCTACATCCCATAAAAATTACTTTGACATGAAAAAAATATTAGTACATTTGATGTTAATTTAATAATTTAAATAAAATATAAATAATTAATTAATATATTTTCCTAAACTCATTAAAGTATAAGTCTTTTTTCTTTATGAAGATAGACTTTCACGTAGAGCCATCGACGTTCAATCATTCCTAGAAAATTATGAGTGATTTTTGTGGAACACTTACTTATGGAACCAAGTCTGTCGAAAGAAAAACAAATAATAATTAAGTAAATTAACAATTCTAATATAATATATAAAAATATAAAACTAATTACCATATGTAAAGTATATTACTTACTAGTTATTCATGACCCGAATGGCCTATCTAGTAATAGATCCGGTAGAACTTCTTGGAGCTAAGAAAACCATTGTGGGGGCCTTCGTAGCTATGAGCATTACTAACAAGGGCACTATTGGTAGGGATACTGATATGTCGATGCCATTATCAAGTCCACGACCCTAAACACTTGCACTAGTAGTGCCACATCCATGCACGGTGCCATTATTAGTGGCATAGTCATGGGCACTACTAGTATCGGTGCCATGACGATAGACATTATCGACAATGGCATGACAACCCGATCTCGTCCAATCCATTAGGCATAACCCTAGAATAACACCCGAAATAGTTTAACAAATAGAAAAAATGAATAAGAATTTGACTAAAAATATATTTTAAATTGTTTTCATAAAAAACCAATAAAAAAATCAGCATAGTCTCTCTTGTAAATTAGATATTCCCTTATTACCAAAAATTCCACTTCCATAAAATTCAACACATCTAAAATGCTTAACAAACATTTAAAAAATGCATAATAGATAGAATGATATAATTTAATGAATACAATAAATAAAATTGATCTTTAATTACCAATGTCATAAACATCTTCTAAGTTTTCCTCTCCTTTAATCTATTTTGATACATATTCACTCTCATCTTTTTTATTAGCTTCAATTATTTTATCTAAAATTGATCCATTTAGATCATTTAACGACTACTCTGTACCATCTTCTTAGATCAAATTATGTTGGATTTTTGAATCGTCATCATAAAATGGTTATGTATATTATTGAACTCCAATAGATGATTCTAGCAAATCAACTATAACCTTAGCTCTCATCTTATAAATAGCCCACCAATTACGTCCGTCATGCTTCAAGCTAGGATACACAACATAATACACTTGACCTCGCTTATGCCACTAGAACAAATGGTTAGTATCTATTGAATCTCTTTCTATAATTTACCTATGCTAGTCTATATTACTGGATGAACTTTTGTTTTATTTGATGTAGGATCAAACCAATAATTTTTGAACACTTGTGTTCTCTTGATTGGTAGTGTAAGATACTCCAATTATAGAATTTTTTATGAATATCCTATAATAGTCACTCTTAGCTGTACTATAATTAGATCTTTTAATGCACAACATTATTCATACTTTCTCTATCCGAACCATGCTTTTGTGTGAGAAACTTATATTCGTTCTTAATATACCTCATGAATGATCATGCATCTTATAGAGGTACGGAATAAAACAAAAATTCTCTATCTAAAGGGTCCAAGGTCATGTCATTGAATTAACTAAACATATATTCATGAATTAAAGCTTTAATTAAGAATTGCCTCCTGTAGTGTAGATTTAAACCTTCACAAAAAGAGTCATTCAAGTGTTTGGGCTCTATCGATAATCCACACGAGTTCAAGCACTCACGAAAGAAGCACCAAAAATTAGTAAAGTACTAACTCGTCTTTTTCGACTTTGTTTAGTGTTTCCTATAGAAATCTAATTAGGATAATTTTGTCACAACCCAAAGAGAGAGAGAAGAAAAGTGGTGTGCTAGGGTTAAGAGAAAACAATTTTCTTCTCCTTTTATTTTTTATCCATATGCCTCTTTTAATTTTTCTTTGTGCCAAATTTTCTCTCCCTTTGTCTCTCTCCCATATTTATATAGAGGAGAGGCTTCCTTATCCTCGAAACATAAGGAGGGGCTGCAATGAGTCCCTAAAAGACTTTAGATTGTTGCTTCCTAATCCTTCAAGGATTAGATTTATTTTGCATGTGAGCTTTTCGATCTTATCTTTAAAACATTTATCCTTATCTAATAAGGTTCATGTTTATCCTCCCACTAAAACATTTATCGAGGTTTTAATTAAACCTATTGGCTCAAAACCATTTTGGCCTAATTAATTAATTTGGACTATCCAAATAAATTAAGTTTGATAATTTTAGGATGCCAACATTATGAATAATTTCTCAAATTATCCTTAAATCTAAATTAGGAAACTAATTTCCTTTTTAGGTTATTCATTTCAAATTTAAAACTAACTTCAAAATTAGGAAACTGATTTCTAAAATAAGAAACTTTTCATTTTAGAGAACTTTCATTTTAGGAAACTTTCATTTTTGAAAATCTTTTTCAAAATTAGAAACGTTTTTCAACATCTTCACTTCTTTTTAATCATATGAATGCTTAAATTTATTCGTGTGACTCAATAGGCTCCTAGATATACTAACAATGTATTAAGAACAAAAGACACTCTTTTTTCTTTTGATATATAAATCAATATTGGCTTCTAGTAAGGAATTATTACTACCTAATTGCCTAAGAGGATTAATTAATTTATAATTACCTTTCATGAGCGCGGTTATCATATAATTTAGTCCTCATGTCAATATATCACAATATGATCTTGAACTTGGTTATTAGTCTCATTTGATCACGATCACATAATTTTTCTTTGATTTTCAAATGTCTTAACCGTTAACGTAAACTAACTATATTCTATTGGTGTACTCATACTATAGCCAAAGATTTCTTAAATAGAAATTCATTGAAGTGTAATGTGATAATTTCTTTAGTGCGTAAGGAATGGCACACCTTATCTCGATCATTCACTTACTTTCATTAGATTCCTAGTGTACCCATAAATAGTCTACGTATAGCCTTTACTCGAGTCCATCGAAATGAGTGTCAAAGTATATAAATCCTCCAATGAGATAATCGTGATGACTTCAAGTCTAAGGACTATTTATACCCATCTCATATGAGATTTTCATAGGCTATACCAAATACATTCTCATGGTAAGTCAAGTCTAGTGATATGTTCTCTAGCATTAATCACCTAAACACTTACTTTGGCATTATCATGCCAATAGGTGTGAGATCTTCTACTACTATAATACGGAATGAGCATAACATTTATAAATCTATCTGCATATAGTCAATGTCCATTCTTGACCATGTTACGATTTGGAACACTTAACGATATCATTTATGTTCATTAGTGTTTATTTTACATCTTTCAATCAATCATTAATACAAATGCATATCGTATAGACTTCTATCTAATTACGTTCAATGAATAAATTTAAATGATAAAAATTAATAGAAAGACTTCTTTTATTAAAAATAATATAAATAATGCAATAATATAATAAGTCAAACCTATTCAAATAAGGTTGGATCTTGAGTAACTACACCGACAATCTCCCACTTTCACTAGAGCCAATCGGCCATGTCCTTTAAATGCGATACTCAAGTAAAGCTCTCATATTGCAACTATGACAAAGACCTAGTCGAAGGTCGGTTATGTTATCATTATGTGGACCTTTTCTATCCTTATGTCACCATGACTATTTATCTCTATAATTAAGTGATAGTGATGCGAGTACATGCTTAGATCGTTGATGAGACATTGGTTCCTTAGCTTGTGTTATAGACCTTTATAATTGGCCATCAAGCTTTGTGACATTAGAAAAAGTCTTTTATTTGACTCTTATAAAATTAAACCTTTCGGTATCATGTTAATGTGTCTACCTTGGCGGACCCCTCACATTCTAAATGATCTATCTTTATAGATCTACACTCTTAGGATATAGGATGTCTTCTCATGTCATACTTGGGGAGATTCTTTTTAAATATCTTAATCTTTTATAGTTTACAATATGACAATATTACAACCAATAAGCGAGTTTTTTAACTTTTTATGTGGAATAACCATGACTAATAGGCTTTCACTAACATCTTATAAACACATGGTTCATTTTTGTTTTGATGAAAAATTAAACTCTTTGATTGTTTCATTAAAATATCAACTCTAATTCCTAGAGGCATGTTTAGATCCATAAATAGACTTTTACATTTTTTAAATCTTATTTACATGTTTTTTAGAATCATCGAGGTATGTCAACTACACATCCTTTTCATTTGCCTTTAATAGGAGTCAATGTCTAACATTGCCTTTTCATAAGTGTTAGGTTCGTCATTACTTTTAGGGTACATATCACCATGCATGGAGACAAGAAGATCATATCTTTTTGTCCTTTGATGAACTCTTTTTTGACTTATGAAGTCCTTGTGTTTTGTTTATGGTTAGTTACAACATCTTGTAACCTATGTACTTAGGGTTCCATTCTTTGGAATTTTAATTTATGAGTCTACTCGAATCTTATTTAGTTTTAATTTTTCTCCCACTAGTTCTAACATCCATAAATTCCTTCCTAAGGAGAATTGTATGCCTAGTTATGAAAAACGCTTTATTCTAGTGTTAGAAAAACAATATCCATTTGTTTTTTTTTTTTTGGATATCTCACGTATTTGTACTTTGTTGATTTGGGCTTTTACTTGTCTTTGTCAAACCTTTTGACGTATGATTTATAGCTTTAAATCATCAAGGAAAGATAAATTTATTTTCTTTCCTTTTCATATCTCATGTGCGAGTCTAATCAAATAGACTTAATTGAAACCTTATTCAAAACAAAGATTGTAGTAACTATCCTAAGATAATAAAGGGATATTAACTTGATTCATCATGGATCAAACCATGTCTAACATTTGATTTCCATAAAGAATCTCATTCTCTTTTAAATGATCTAAAATTCATTGCTTGAGTATTCTTCACCTCGATCTTATCGAAATGCTTTAATACTTTTGCTAGTTTATTTCTTGACTTTAAATCTAAATTCTTTGAACTTGTTTAAATACTTTAGATTTTTGTATTATTTTCATTACAAAAACATGATCTATTATCACTAAATATTATGAAATAATCATGCCTTTGTCTTACATGAGTGAGCATAGGCCTCGATACATCTCTATGTATAAGGCCAAACTAACTAGCATCATTTTCTTCTTCTACTACTAAAAGACTATTCATGTCTCTTTACTAAGTAAACAAGTTCTTTAAACATCATCAAATGATTCTAGATGTCCACTTATAAATAGATTGGATATTAAATTTTTGTTTATATGGCTAAGTTAATGATGTCGCAAGTGTATGTTATTTAGATTATTTGAGTTTTTTTTTAGCATCTATGTTATATACATGGGAGTTATGTTTAAAACATATAATTATTATCAAGATATTTCCATATAAAAACTCATCTTTAAAATAACCATTATTCTTCAAATGAAAAATTTGTTCAAAACAAGAATTGAAAATAACATCCTTAGTCTCTAATAAAATAATAATAATAATTGAGTCTTAACACATGCTCACATAGTAATGCTACCTCATAAATGACTATAATTAATAATCCAACTCTTGATCCATTGTTGTCATGTAGGTCATCTCCCTTAAAGCCATCTTCCTTCCTTTTATAAGGTCATGCACATTTTAAAAATTTAAGCACCACATATAGTATCATTTACCCATTGGGTGGAATTTAGAAATATGAAAATTAGTTTTAATAACATAAATACCTAAGGTGGTCATAGAACTCTTCTTCTTCATCTCTTATAGGTACTCTTTGTAGTTGTACTTCCAATGCCCTTTCTTGCTGCAATGAATGTAGATTGTATCCTTTGGGCTATTATGAGCCTCGGCCTTTTTTACCCCTCTAGTAGGCATAGTTGAAGACTTCTTCTTCTTGGACTTTTTCTTACCCTTTACCATGCCTTTTCCCTTATTAAAAACAAGTACATAACTCTTTTTCTTCTTATTAATTTTAGGATGAGCTTCCCTAAGCATGAACAACAACTCTCCAAAAGTCTTTGTATGTGTACCATATTAAAGTTCATGATGAACTAACTAAAGCTATTGGACAATGATTGCAATACTAGGTCAATAGATAATTCAGCATCCATTCTAACTTCAAGCTCGACCAGTTTGTTGATATAGCCTATCATTTTAATGGTGTAATTTTTTATGTTAGATCCTTCATCCATTCTAACTCTAAAGAGCTTCCTCACTATCTAATAGCGCTTATGCCTAATATTCTCCTTAAATAGGTTTTTAAGCTTTGCTATGATGTCAAAGGTCCGTGTGCCTTTATGTTGGTGCCTATGCTCCAATGTCACAATACTAAGTATGATGCTTTAAGCAATGATCGCATCATCTTTATATTTGATCCATGCTATGTGAGCTTCGAGCATGATCTTAAAGAGGCTCGAGTTGGGAGAGGTTTCTTTAATATATAAAGAATTTTCTCATGTTGGAGGACTATCCTCAAATTGATTTCCCGGTCGAGGAATGTCATGCCATTGAAGGCATTACTTATATCAATGATCAATCATGTTGATGTATTACTAGTCATATTATGTAATCCGATAAGATAAAACAATATACGATTTGGTTAATTAAATTATATGAAATAAAATAAGAAATAAATTAAAGAAGTAAAATCTATGTTCACTCTCACTATTTTCTTCAAGTTCTATAATCTTCAAGTATTAGACTCAATAAGACTTTTCAATTAGTTTTCCTTAGTGGGTTAGGATCTCATCCTCTAATATGCATTAATCTTGAGTTATCTCGGTAAGTCATACATAAAGGATTAGGTAAGTAACTCCTTATCAATTACATTGAATGCAATTCCTAATCTCATTGGCATGACAACTCCTTGTCATATCACATTTTATGTAAATATCAATCTTTGCCTACAAGTTTATTAGGCTTTGAGTTATCTCAACAAATGCAACAACTCATTTTATGTTAGACCCAACGTTCGAAGACATTGCATGACCCATGATTTATTTCCCTCAAGGAAGAAGTGACCTTGAGTTATCTCAACAACCTAATAATGACCAAGAGAGTTTCCTCCTCGTATCGTTAGAAAGCAATTAACTTAATATTTATTTTGAAGGATTTCAATTTGTTAGGTCTCATCCTAGCATACATACTAGTCAATAATTACATTAGCCCTAACATGCATACTAACATTAATTAATATTATAAATTCATACATCTCATGCATGACTCAAGGACTAGTGAATGGTAATAGATCTCTAATATTAGCCCCCTTGAGCCATAAGGAGACTAGTGGGTCAAATACCTTGGTGAAAAATTATTATAAATTTTTCAAGATTTATCTTCACTTATTGGCTTCTTCTTTTTGCATATATTCTAATTTCTATATTTTACTTTTACTTTTATTTGAATAAGAAATCTCGAGTTACATTTGAAGGGAGTAAAATGAGAAGAGAAATATAATAGAGTAATAGAGAAGGCTAGACATGCAAACCTAATTTATCAAGAAATTATAAACATTCATTCCCATAAATTTGGTCGACTCATATATATCATTCAGCCATGCTTCAATCATATTGATACATAGCATGCTAATCAAACACATTGCATTCAAATCGTAATTATAAATTTATGTTTTGGTCGGTTTATAAATTTGTCAAAATTTCTCTAAATTTTAATTTTAAAAGTTTTCGAGCCTTGGGCTCACTTTAGGCCCATAGGCTTTGATGCTCGAGCCCCGTAACCTAACAAGTCGGCTCGGCCTATTATGCACCTAACTTGCGATTGGCCTACCCTACCTCGCCTCATGTCTAACGTGTAAGCAACTAGGGTTGTCGTGCATCTAGAGCACGACCAGCTAAGGGATATCATGCACCTAGCGTGCAACTAGTCGGGGTGTTCCTCCATATGAGCACTAACATCCAACGTCGACCTTGTGAGCCTCTACTATTTTTTAGCCCAAATTTCAGTTTTAAATTCATATGAAATATTAAAAATACAAGATTTGTAAACAAAAATAACTAATTCATGTAGTTAATCATAATTAACAAAACATACAATCAAAGATTCAATGATGGCTCGATACCAATTGAAGGATCATACATCCTATGGAGTTGTAAAATAAAAAAAAATTCTTCCATCTAGAGGGCCCAAGATCATGTTGTTAAATCAACTAATCATCTATTCGTGAATTAAAGCTTTAAGTAAGAATTACCTCTTATAGCATAAATTTAAACCTTCATAGAAAAAAACTCATCCAAGTATCCGACCTCTATCAATAATCCACACAGATTCAAAGACTAACAAAAGAAACACTCAATATTAGTAGAGTGCTAGCTCCACCTTTTCTTACTTTGTTTAGTGTTTCCTATAAAAATCTAATTAGGATAATTTTATGACAACCCAAAGAAAGAAAAAGAAATATGGCATGTTAGGGTTAGGGAGAAAATAATTTTCTTCTCTTTTTATTTTTGAGTCATGTGCCCCTTTTAATTTTTCTTTGTGCCAAATTTTCTTTCCCCCAAAAGATCTCTCTCCCTTTACCACACATCTCTCCCATATTTGTATAGAAGAGAGGCTTCCTTATCCTCCAAGGATAAGGAGAGACTAAAATGAGTCCCAAAAGAACTCTAAGTTATTGCTTCTTAATCCTCTAAGGACTAGGAGTTATTTTGCATGTGGGCTTTTTGATCTTATCTTTAAAACTTTCATCCTTATTGAATATGATTCATGTTTATCCTTCCACCAAAATATCTTTCAAGATTTCAATTAAACCTATTAGCTAAAAATTATTTTGGCCTAATTAATTAATTTAGACTATCCAAATAAATTAAGTTATTTATCCCTCCTATATAATAGGAGTGATGTCTATGGGCCCCTTGATCAAGTGAGATTGTGAAATGCTTGGCCATGCTCAAATGAGTCAATATGAGATATCGATCTCATTTGTTTGGAATAGTCTACTTAGGAATCAAAGAATGCTGAGATTAAACTATATGAGGATGACATATTCCATGCCTCATATTTGATCTAGACATTTAGAACAAAGGGACTAGACTATATGGTAGCATTTGTTATGGACAAGTTTATTTTGAATCACCAACATTCTTATTATTTACATAGTAATGATGCATTGCTAGATTCTACTCACTATTTTTTATTCTAAATTATGATTTTAAAATGACTACCACTGTAATAAGAACCTATAGGGTCATACACAAAGAGCGACTCAAAATTAGAGCATGACCAAAAGTCCTAGTTGGATTAGGATTCCTAGTGAGGTTAAGATTTCTAGTGAGACTAGGATACGTTCTGGATTATGGTATTTAATTAGACCAATGGACTACTTTGATTAAGACATACAAAATGGGCTTAATGAATTCTAGGTCCAAGGTTGTTGGATATTAATTTGTGAAAATAATCAACCTAGGTTTTTCTCTCTCTAAGGGTTAGGAAATTAGTTTCCTAGTAGGAATAGGCCTTACACACTTTCTCGCTTACTATAAAATACAACCAACAAGTAATATTTGTTTTCAATCAGAATATTATGGGAGATAAAAACCCCAACAACCTTGAGATGAAACCACTAGCGACCTTGAGAGGAAGAGTGGCCCGACCTTTAAACACCATGAATAGCACTTTGACAAGGGTGAATCTCCATTTTAAAATTGTTCTAGTGATCAAGACATTCCTGTGGATACCAATAGAGGCATAGTTCATCGACATGTGCTTACAATTTAGCCATCCATCGCATAAGAAACATGATCTATACTTGTAAGAGGTAATGAGCTGATCCTCCGAATTTATCATTTTTGCTTGGATCCTATGGCGTTTCAATGCAATTTTTTTTTATGATATTATTTCTACTTGCACCATTTTTTTTTATATTGCTTTGAATCATAACGAGACGGTAGCCAATTTTACAATAGAAGGCTGAGCATATAGCTCTTTCATATGCAACTAAGGAGGGAGTTTGCATCGGAAAGTTCATTATTGAACTTGGTGTTGTTCCTACTAAACTTAGTGTTGTTCCTAATATCACAAATCGAATTAACCTCTGTTGAAAGAGGCATCGGAGCTATTATGCAAGCTAAAGAACCCGGATCTCACCAACAATCCAAACACATACTTTCATGCTTCCATCTTATTTGAGAAATAATCAAAAGAAGCAATGTGAGGATATGCAGAGTACCAATAGATGACAATGCTACGGACCCTCTTACAAAATCTTTAAAATTGCAAAAGCATATTAAGCATGTTAGATTACTAGTAATAGATACATAGGTGATTGATTCTAATGCAAGTGGGGAGATTGTTAGTATATGTCCAATGAGCTAATCATAGGTTGATTGTAATAGCATATATATATATATATATGTGTGTGTGTGTGTGTGTGTGTGTGTGTGTGTGTGTGTGTGTGTGTGTATTTCAACAATTTTAGGGAAAAAAAAAAGAGGCATTTACTTATTACGGAGATGGTGTGATTTGATTTTTTGTTTTTTTATTTACCACTTCGAATCTTATGGAAAAAAAAGACACATTAGCTGGGATAGAAAGATTTGAAAAAACTCTTGGTTTATTGAGAACCTTGCAAGTTGCAATAAATATTATAACAACCAAATCAAAATATAATTACTAACCTTCAAAATAAATATTTTTAAATTAATCTTTAGCAATTGGGCTAAATTACAAGACTTTTATAGTTCAAGGACTAAGTTGACACATCAAGAGAGAACAAACACCAAATGGGATGAAGAGAGTAAATTAATTTGATTAAAAGGAAAGGAATTAGTTGCGACAAAGTGGACTTCCTACGGGTCCAATTCTTTATATTATTTTTATTGTCTTTTACTTGTGAGAAAACAAATACTATTCTATCAAAATTTATATTTTTAATTAGTGTAGTTTAACTTTTAACTTTAATTCATCATTAAGTTATTATTTCTTTATAAATAGATAAGTTTTTATATTGTAATTTTTTGACATATATATGTTTTGATACACAATCTTAATTTAAATTTTTTTCAAAATTTTTTTTCACAATTTACTTTCTTTAAATTTATTGTTTACAACATTTTATCATTATTCTTTCTTTACAACTTTATTTGCATGCTTTCTTTATTGATTTATTTATCTCTTTTTCACAATTTAGTTTTTTAGTTCATTTAATTGTTTTTTTTTTTACCTATAATTTAACATTCTTTTGCAAGTACTTTGTTGGATGCAAAATTTTCATAATATGTTCATGCAAACTTTTTATAGTTAATTATATAAATTTCAATAATTTATTGTCCATCATAAACTTAGTTTTTTTTTTTATGTAATACTTTATGTTTATTGGTCGATTATATGATGTAAACTCATATGCTTATTACACGATGAAAACTTAATTATTTAAATTTAACGATGTCCTTTATAGTTTTTATGAACAATATGAACAATATAAGCTACTGAGACTTATATATGGATTAATTAGTTTTATGTCTAAATTCAACACTAACGTGTACGTTTTATTAAGATAGTAATTGTTAACACAAGATTGTTTGGTTAATCTTTACTTATTTGAATTTATTGTGTCTGTCGCCTCTCGGCAGATTGAATTTTTAAGTATTAAGAAAGTCTTTTAATTCTTTGAAATAAGGAAAATATTTTTTGTTGGTAACATCTAGATAAGCAAAATAAGTTATTTCTTCATCTTTCATTTATTTATTTAGGTTCGATCATTCCAAGAAATACATCAATATCCAACGAGTATTCCTTAAAACAACTAATTAGATGCCGTATTAGAAATGGAAAAAGGGATCATAAGATTACATTTTATTTAGTTTTTGTGCTATAATGTGTACGATATAACCTAATTATGTTAAGCTTGAAAGAAGCAAGAAACAAACTAAGCGGGAAAAGCAAAGAGAACAGAGAGAGGTAAAAACTTGATTTCGCATTTCATTTATTTCACTCGTATCTATACAATTAATGAGCTGGTATTTATACAAGTCTTTCTCTACTAAGTTGGTTATACAAGAAACTAATATAACTAACCTATAAGAAACTATTGACTAACAACTAACATTAATTATATTCTCAATACTCCCCTCGAGTTAGAGGTTTATATATATCATAAACACCCAACTTGGAGGGAAGATATTGATATTGCTTACTACCAAGCCCTTTGGTGAAGAGATCTACGACTTGATCAACAAAAGGCACATAGGTAGGTTTGATTAACCCAACTTTAAGTTTCTCCCAAACTAAGTAACAATCGATTTTGATGTGCTTAGTACGTTCATGGAACACTAGATTATAAGCAATATGGAGAGCGACCTTATTGTCACAAAAGAAATCGAGTGGCTCCTAAACAAGATACACCTAACTCCCGTAGTAGGCCTACAAGCCAAACAAGTTCACATGTAACGATTGCCATGGCACGATACTCAGCTCGACGAGAGGATTGAGAGATGGTGTTCTACTTCATGGTCTTCCATGAGAGCAAAGAAGAACCAAGAAACAAGAAAAAACCAATAAGGGATTTCCTTGTCATGGGACAAAAAGCCTAGTCAAAATCACAATAAACCCGGAGATGCAGTTGACTAGAAGAAGATAACATGATACCAAGACCGGGAGCACCCTTGAGATATCGAAGAACTCGTAGGGCGAGTTCATGTGAGAAGTCTTAGGTGCATGCATAAACCGACTCGGGATTTGGACTACATAGCATATATCCGGGTGAGTAACCATGAAGTAGATAAGTTTACCCATAAGTCTTTGATATTCGGTAGGATCAACTAAAGTTTCATCTCGGACAAGTAGTAGCTATAGCATCTAAGACCTTATTAACAGAGCAAGTATCATATGTAAGCGAGGTAAGTTTCAAGTTCCGTTCCAATAGCATCTCCACTTGCTTAGAACCAAGTAAACTCGTATCATGTAACGACTCAAGAGTATATTTTCTTTCATTAAGACAAATACTGTCTTGGATCTTGCTACTTCTATTCCCAAGAAATATTTCGGAGGGCCAAGATCCTTGATGTAAAAAGTCCGATGAAGAAAAGACTTCGATGCTTGTATACCATCCTCATCATCACCGAGTGATCAAAATGTCATCCACATATACTCATTATACAATTATCTTATCATTTGCTCGCTTGGTGAACATGGAATAATCATGTTGGATTGATCATAACCAACAAGTAACATCTTTGTAAATTTTGAATTCCATTGCCTTGAAGCTTGCTTTAAGCCATAAAGGGACTAAAGCAACTTACATACTAAGCCATCCCTTTTACTACCAAAGCCAGCTGGAACCGACATATACACCTCCTCTAAAAGATTATCTTGTAAAAAGGCATTAGTCACATCTAATTGATGCACAAACCATCCATGTATGGTCGCCAAAGCTACCACTTGTCCGAACGAGTAACCATTTTCACAACAGCTAAAAAGGTATCATTATAATCTACCCCTTCTAATTGAGTATAGCCTTTAGCCACCAATCTAGCTTTATACCTCTCCACGCTCCTATCAAGATTAAATTTCACTTTATAGACCCATTTGCACCCAATGGGACGTTTACCTATTGGCAAAGGAACTAGTGTACAAGTCCTGTTAAACTCAAGTGCTTGTAATTCTCGTTGCATAGCATCTATCCACTTAGGATTCTTAATAGCTTCGAATATGAGGTAGGTTCACAAATAGAAGAAAGAGATGATATAAAAGTCGATCGACAAGATGAGAGGTAATCATAGGAAACAAAGTTGTGAATAGAGTATTTAGGATGTGAAGAGAAAGTGCTGCAATTTGAAGTATGGATGTTAGGACAAGCAAAATCGGTATGCCGATAAGGAGGTTTAGTTGCTCTTGTAGACTTACAAATATGCAACATAACGAAGGAAAAGAAGGCAATTGGGAAGGATGATTGGAAGGAGACGATTCGAAGTAGATGATGTAAGGGGAGGAGAGAGTAGAGCGATATTTGTATCGAGTGGAAGGAGAGGCAAGACTAAAAAAAATATGGAATCATCATCATATATCCATTGGTCAATAGGATGACCAATTTGGATATTGGAGGATTGAGACGAGAGGTTTAAAAGAAGGATGAAAAAAAATAGACTTTCATGAAACAAAACATCCCTAGATATAAAGACTTTATAAGTAGTTAAATCTAAGACTTTGTAGCCCTTTTGGGAGTAAGGATAGCCTAAAAAAAGGCAAGTCTGTAGATCTATGAGTAAATTTATCTTGGCAAGGTAGTATTTTTGCATAACGAGAGATAGCCAAAAATTCGAGGTGAGAATAGACAAGAGGTTTACGAAACAAAACTTCAAAAGGTGTTTTGCCATGTAAAAGAGGAGTAGGAGTCCTATTGATGATGTAAGTAGAAGTCGAATACAATCCCCCGAATTAGATTGGAACATGGGATTGAAACATGAGAGCTCGTGCAATGTCAAAGATATATGTATGCTTTCTTTCTATAACTCCATTTTGTCGACAAGTGTAAGGAACAATAGTTTCATGGATAACACCATAAGTAGAAAAGAACTCTTGACAAGCATGTTAAAGGAATTTAGAGCTTACGTCCGTTTTAACCCTACGAATTGAAACAAAAAATTATGTATGGATGAGAGAAAAAAATGTTTGACTAGAGTGAGAACTCGCGACTTATGTTGCAAAAGGAAGGTCTAAGTTCCCTTAGAGAAATCATCAACAATGGAGAGAAAGAATCTCTCTTGATAATAAGTGGAATGCTTATAAGGACCCCATATGTCCATATGGACAAGTTCAAAAGGAAGCTGGGTAATCAATGTTTTATGAGGAAAATGTAATCTAGCATGTTTTGCAAGAGGACAAACATCACAAAAAAAATTCATGATCGAAGGTATAGAAATATTTGGAATCAACTTGAGACGAGACAAGGAGATATGACTAAAAAGTTTGTGCCATAAGGCTATATTAGACATATAACTTGTTTTACAAGCAATAGGTGCACAATGAGATTTAGACTAATTGAAAAAACGATTGTACAAATTACAATTTGAATTTGAAGAACTAGAAGAGGAACCGCTATTACATGAATTTGAGATAGTAAAGAGTGTAAAGTCGACTGGCATGACACGATAAAGGCCATTATGATTTTTACCAATCCCCTTTGTCCTTCCAATCCATAGGTCCCGAAATAGGCAAAGATCGGGGTAAAAACAAGCTAAACAATTGTTATCAACGAGTGAATCGAGCCACCGACAACAAATTGAATTTGAATTTTGGCGGATATAAAACATTTTGAAGAGTAAAATTTGACAAACTAACATAACCTACATGAGTAATAAGGGTCATAGTGCCATTAGGTAATCTCATAGTAAGATTGGATGCTAATTTAGTAGGATTATGCAAGCAAGTAAGTTTCCCGATCATATGAACATTAGCACCGGTGTCAACAATCCACTCATCATCATTTTCACAATTCAAATTCAATAAACTACAAAAGAATGTATCTCCCATATTGGCGAGTTGGTATTGCGAGGCTAGACAAGCTTCTCCGAATCCCTTGATAGTAAGTCAAGTATTTGCGATATCGGTGAGGTGTGAAAGCTGGAGGCTTACTCAAGTAAGTCTACTCTGCAATCTGCTCAAATGAATTTTCGGATGCTTGATTGTTATACATAGCGAGCTTCATAGGTGCACGAACTATAGCCCCTGTAGAGGCTCCGGAATTTTCTAGACGAGCTCACATTGTGAGTAGTGAAAGTTCTCCGACCACTAGCAGAACCACCCCTAGGTCCACCTCTATTTTTTCCAAAAGGTCTTCTAGAGGGATTGGGGTATCCATGTAGCTTGTAACAAGTGTCCTTCGGATGTCCGGATGTATGGCAATAAGCACAAACTAATTCTCTTCGATTTGGTGTCTATGGAGCTCTATCGACGAACTTGTTTTAGTGGATACTGATTTTTAGAAGAGAAAAAGTAGTAGGCACTTGTGATCTAGAGCTGGAACTAATTCCTCTTTGAGATTCCTCATTAGATACCATTGAATATGTTTGTGAATATGTTGGCATTGGCTGTATTAATAGGATTTGAGACCACACGGCTTGAAAGTTGTCATTCAACCCCATCAAGAAGCTGTGTTACCTTATGTTGTTAGGTATACACAACAAAAGGTTGAGAGACTTCATGATTGCAATATGGACAAATGTAGGTCTGGAGGAGGAATCGGTGAATCTAGTTGATCCCAAACATGTCTTAACTTGGAGTAGTATATCGCAACGAGTCCGAACCTTAAGTTAAGGAGTTGATTTCTTTATGTAAGGAGAAGATTTTTGCTCCATGTTGCTTATTAAGTCTCTCCTTGAGATCTTTCCATATGTCCACGACATCTTGATTATAGACTAAACTATTGAACGAGTTGAGCATATACGAGTTAAGTAGCCAAGCGTGTACCAATGCGTTGCATTTCTTCCATTGAGCAAAATCAACGGACTCGGGATCTAGTCTTAAACATCTTCCATTGATGAACCCATCCTTACTCTTAGCTTCCAAATATATCACCATAGCCTTACTCCATGAGCTATAATCCTCTTCTTCTTAGAGCAAATGATTGATAAGAATCAAATTAGGCGTATCCGAAGGATGTAGAAAGAGTGGATCATTGAAATCTCTATGTGCAATAGGAAGTCGATTTGCATTAGAGAACCTAGGGTTTTCCGTTTGATTTTCCATGATTTGGTGTGATTTTCTTCAAGAAAAAATGATAGGATTGAATAATCACCTAGCCAATTGATAAATCTAGTAGAGAGAAGAAAATCGAAAGAAACTTTCTTTGGATTCAAACTGCTCCGATACCATGTTAAGCTTGAAAGAAGCAAGAAACAAACTAAGCGGGAAAAGCGAGAGAGAACAGAGAGAGGGAAAAACTTGATTTCGTATTTTATTTATTTCAACTATATCTATACAATTAATGAGCTGGTATTTATACAAGTCTTTCTCTACTAAGTCAATTATACAAGAAACTAATATAACTAACCTACAACAAACTACCGACTAACAACTAGCATTAATTATATTCTCAATAAATTAATAACTTAGGTTATCCCTGAGTGCAACACCAAGCCGGTTACGATAATCCGTATAATACCCAATACGAGCTCGAACGACACTGGAATTTCCACCATTACATTCAATTGCACCATTAATGGCTCTAACCGTTACACCAAACCCTTGAGTTACGACGGGATGGACATTAGTTATCCAAAACCATAAGGGAGCCTTAAATGAGACAACGGGGTCATTGGTCACGATTTCGGGAGAGTTTAGTCCATCAAAGTTATTGTTCTATCCAGTGGCCCGTAATTGTAATTCCATGTTAGTTGAAGAGGTCCACGACCGAAGTATTTCTTGCACGGGTTGCAAGGGTACCGTGTATTGGTTTCATCACAATAGTCCCGAGAATCACCATTTCTTTCTTTTATGTAGTAGAAGTCCGTAAACAAAGCAAAAACATATTGATATGTTAATAACAAGGTGTATGATTATGTTTTGATTAAATTATTGGCTATGATGCACACACAACTATAAGATGCCAATAAATTCAATATGATTTATTTTGCATTTGATGAATTTGTGGCAAGGAACATAGAGAAATTAAGTGATCTTACGTCCGGTCTCAAGCGTGACATGAGCAAAAAAGACTTCAATCTCACGTTTGGAATCATCATTTGATCCAATTTTGCCAAGCCGAGAATACGAATTGAGAGCATTGAGAAACGCATCTCGTGTGTAGAAGCTCTTTCCGGCATAGTCTCCACCGGCTTTATTGATTATACCATTGAAGAATTCCGATGTAACGACATCGCCCACCGAGACAACTTTGGTACTCGGTGTACTAAGAGTTAAAGCACAAGGACCCTCTCGGCATCCTTGCCCATATTATGCATCACCGGTGCCACAATAGCCATATTGACTACAACACAAGTTGGGAGCACAACCACAATTTTGAGCCACTATCGTCCGTGGCATGGTTCCAACCAAGCATCATAGCGAGAATGATGATCGGTAAATTTTTTCCCATGTTAAGAGACAACATTATGCAAGCAAGTTTTACGGGACACGAGAGTGAGAATAATGCTTGTGATGTGCAAATAAGGTTTGAGGGTTGGCTATTCATAGAGGCATAAATTGCATCTTAAGGCATAAGGTTTGATTTTGATATATTTACGTGTTACATATCTTGGCTTGCATAAACTTCCACAATATTCAATAAACTATAGTACTAATTACTTGATCGACGACTAACTTAGGATATGAACTTTGAGACCAACATTCCTATTAATTAATTATGGTTCTAACCGAGTCTTTATAACGACAAATAAAATAAAACTAAATTTTCAATTTTGTAGCTAGACATAAGCATAGAGTAAGAAGGTTTCATTTTATTATTATTTTCTCGGATACTTTTTTCATGACCAAACAATCAATTTGATTATTGATTGACCATTTCAACATGGCATGTAATGGCAATAATTGTTTGGAATGTAGTACGTTAGTACTCAAGAATCGCCGAGTCTTGCCCGATGAATAAAACTTTTATTTGACTTGGTATTCGCTTCCCAAAAATTAACTTTATCTCCCATCGACTTTCCTTTCAACTACAACGACTTGATTTTTAAGTTGGATGGCAACTCACTTCCAATAAATAATCCCACATACTTTCTCAAGATTACGGTTTTCTTAGCCTAGTAGTGTTGGGAAAAATAAAGAAAAATCCAATAGTGGACCAAGACAATAGACGCTAGAAATCTTGTTTTCTTACACACATAAATTGGGAATTGCGGTAGTTGTAAGCACATATTATTTCTGTCTTTCTCTGTCTAAAAAAATTATTTAATTTATTTATTTTTGTGATCTATTAAATTAACATGATAAAGTCTCCGAATATTATTATTCTTAAATGTCTCCATCAAGTTTTTATTTATTTATTATGGATATATTAAAGAGCCAACAATAAAGCGTTGAGATTGATATGTATATTGATCGATAACATTGTATTATGATGATGAGATATCAAGTCAACACATGAGTACATGTTAAATTAATATGATAAAGTCTCCGAATATTATTATTCTTAAATGTCTCCATCAAGTTTTTATTTGTTTATTGTGGATATATTAAATAGGCAATAATAAAGCGTTGAGATTAGTATGTATATTGACTAATAACATTGTGTTATGATTATGAGATATCAAGTCAATACATGGGTACATGTTAAATTAACATGATAAAGTCTCCAGAATATTATTATTCTTAAATGTCTCCATCAAGTTTTTATTTGTTTACTATGGATATATTAAAGAGGCAATAATAAAACGTTGAGATTGACATGTATATTGATCGATAACATTGTGTTATGATTATGAGATATCAAGTCAACATATGGGTACATGTTAATTTCAACATGTCATAAAAAGCTTGAGCTTTTTTGGATTTAGCACCTCATTTATGCTAGACTCATTAAATTATAGATTAACTACATTAATCACCATTGTTTGAAAGGTATTAGGAGGGTTTATTATAACTTCTTTCGTCTTCATAAAAATTTTCCAACACAAAATACTTCTCGAGTCAATTTTTCCATGGTGTATCCAATCATAATATCCAAGCACAAAATCATTTCTCACTAAATGATATTTAAGCTGTCTCAACCTCTTTAAAATTTAGGTTCTAACACTTACACCAATGACAAAGACACCTTAACTTTCTTCCATCCATACATTTAGGATGAGTAAAAGCATATGCACCAAATTCTTGAACGTCATTCATGATTTTATCATTTAAATACTCATCGATGTACCTCACATACATCAATGAACAATCAGATTTCATTATTTTGTTTCTATATTTTTGAGGCAACACATATTTATTTAATTAATAATTTTCTAAAACATCTAACAAAATTTCGGTAGAGTCTCCTCTATAAATTGCAACTTTTTCCATTGACAATTACTCAAAATGATTATACAAATATTGAAATTAAATCAACCAACAATCAATTTGCACACACTAAGATCCGCATTCATCTTTAATACTTCATCGAAATTAAATCCCAAACTCGTCATCTCGGCTCCATCGTAGAACATTGAACCAATCTTATTTCTCATCAATTCTTAAGGGTCTTCGACCCCTTAGGTTCGATACATTATGATGTATCTTAGCACACTTCAATAATTATAGATAAGATAATTAAATTAGCTCAAATTCAAGCCTAAATAAATTTAACTAACAATTAATTAATAATTTTTTATACAAATAAATTTAAAATCAACCAATTAATCAAATTTAACCTAATTAATTAATTAAACCGAAATCAAATTAACCTAATTAATTCTAATTTGAAGCTAAATAAATTAGAAACTAAATGAAATTAACCCTAATTGAAACCTAATTAAATTTAACAAACAAGTAACTAACAATTTTCAAAAAATAAAAATAAAATTAAAAATCAAATTAAGCAAATTAATTCTAGTTCAAACCTAGTTAAATTTAATCTTAAATCAAATTAACCCTAATTCAAACCTAATTAAATTTAACTAATAATTAATTAATAATTTTCAATAAAAATAAAATTAAAAATCAACCAATCAATCAAATTTAAGCTAATTAAATAAATAAATATAAATCAAATTAACCTAATAGATGAGCACATAATTTGCAAGATTTTTATGGTTTTTTAAATTAAAATTTTTGGTACTTATTGTATTATATTTGAAAAATTAAGATCAATATATAGATTTTGGGTTTTGTAGGAAACATGACAAATTGAAGCAAAGAAACGTAAGCCAAAGCAAGGAAAACCCAAAGTCATTAAGGAAGCCTAAGGAGATACACAACCAAGTAAATTACAAGAAGAAATAGCTTTTGGTCGTGTGAAACAAAGGATGAAATCGTGTGGTTATTGAGCAACAAAACCACACGAGCGATAACATTTCATACAATGAGAGTAGGAAATGTGACACGGTCGTACGTGTGCCAAGGCTAAGATATCTTTCAAGAGGAAAGAAACAACACATGGGCCGTAGCAATCCACACGGGATGCACTGAAGAAGAGACACGTCCGTTTGTGTTAAAGCTAAAAGAAATCCAAAAGACGAAGCAATAAAGGCACATGGTAGAAAGAACCGACATGAGATGAAGTGTAAATTTCACATAGGCTGAAGTCGGGGACATGAGATGAAGCAAAATGAGACTCGAGAGGGAGTGCAAAAGGCACACGAAAAAAAAATAAAGTTTAATGTAATTTGGTCATGAAGACCTACATCTATAGGAGAAAGGTTTCAACTCTTTATTTCTGTCACACCAAATACGATAGCAGCAAGTTCCTTTTATAGTAGCCATATACACCGGAATAGGAAGCCACAATTTAGGAAAATTAGAATAGAAAATTAGGGCCATATTTCCTCCCGATTTTTTGTGATTACGGTGATTGATTTCTTCCTAAATAGGAAGATTTTGTTCCTCCTAAATTGGAGGCATATTTCCCACACTCCTCCTCAAGTTGGTGAATAGATATCCGTCATTCCCAGCTTGCTAAGACGAGATATCAAAACTTGATTTACGAAGAGCTTTTTCCGAATATCGACTTCCCGAGATTTGGTAGGGACATAAGACAGAACAATAGTTCCATTGTCTATCTCATTTTTGATAAAATTTTTATCAATTCGATCATGTTTCATTCGATCATGTTGGATCGGATTGTGAACAACATCGATAGCTGATTCGTTGTCACTAAACGACTTCATAGGGCTTGTTTCGGCATGTTTAGGTTTGTCATTAACTTCGAATCCAAATAAGTTCACAAGTTCTTTAAGCTATAGCTCTATACTCGAGCTACGCATTACTCCGAGCCATCACAAATTGTTTCTTGCTTCTCCAAGTCACTAGATTTCCCCATACCTTGGTACAATATCCGAGTTGTTGACTTGCTATCATCAATAACTCTTGCCCAATCTGCATCTAAAAAGCCAACAACATCTCTAGCTTTTATTTTTCTTAAACGATGAGACCTTTGCCAGGACTCCCTTCAAGTATCTCGGAATCGATTTCTTGCTTCCATATGCCTCTTAGTGGGAGTATGCATAAATTGACTTATTATACTTATACTAAAGGTAATGTCCGGTCTTATGAGTGATAAATAAATCGGTTTTCCTACCAAGTGTTGATACCTTTCTCTATTTGCCGAGGGATTATCATCCGATACTTTGTGCTTCCGAGTGTCTTTCCAAAGGTGTACTAGAAGGCTTACAACCAAGCTTTCCTGTCTCCTTGAGTAAATCTAGTGTGTACTTTCTTTGTGAGATGAAAATTCCTTTGCGACTCCCTGCGACTTCCATCCCTAAAAAGTATTTCGGTTCTCTCGGATCTTTTACCATGAACTCTGCTCGAAGTCCTATCTTGAGATTGCTAATTTCCACTTCATCATTACTTGTGATCACCATATCATCAATATATACAATGAGTATAGCTTGTTTACCCGACTCACTTCTCTTCGGAAATAATGTGTGATCTCGCTTGTCCTTGATGGTACCCAAGACTCTTCATGACGGTGTTAAATCTTGTAAACCAAGCTCTAAAAGATTGTTTCAAGCCATACAATGATTTTTTCAATTTATAAACCTTGTTTACTTCTCCTTCTTTCTCGAATCCTAGGGATACTTCGTATACACCTCTTCCTCCGAGTGTACCATTAAAGAATGCATTCTTCATATCTAATTGATGTAATCTCCAATCCAAATTGGCTGCAATAGACAATAGGATTTGGATAGTGTTGAGTTTGGCAACTAGTGCAAAAGTTTCTTCATAATCAATTCCATAGGTACGAGTGAAGCCTTGTGCTACGAGTCTTGCCTTCAATCGATCCACTTTTCCATCGAGTTTATATTTTACTGTAACAATGCACTTACTTTCAACTACTTTCTTCCCTTCGGTAGTTGCACCATTTCCCAAGTATCATTATCTGTTAATGCCTTTATTTCTTACAACACGACTTCTTTCTAATTAGGATTTCGAAGAGCCTCATCAATATTTTTAGGAACTTGTATTTCATCAATATAGGTAATGAAGGCCTTAAAATCTCTCGAAAGCATAGAGTATGCAACATAATTTGAGATAGGATATTTAGGAGCTTTAGTATAGGTTCTTACCCCTTTCTTTAAAGCAATTGGGAGATCCAAATCATAAGGTTGTTCACCACCCGAATCACCCTCTTCATCATTCTTGTTGCTAGAATCTATCACCTGGTTCGGACTCATGGGTTTGCATTAGAGCTCTTGGTCTCCTAGAATAGACTCGAATCGATTTTAGATCAACATTATTCAACTCTCCCCTTTGACCAAGATTAGACCCTCCCCCTTGATTAGTTCCTTTGGGCTTAGATGTAGAAACCATTGGGTGTGTAATTAAAGGAAAAATTACTGGAAAGGTGGGATCCCAATGTTTATCTCCTTGAGTATCATTCTCCCCTTAGAGATAAATTTAGGAGTAGAAAGGCTGATTCTCTAGAAAGGTCACATCACAAGAAATAAAGACACGTTTGGTAGGTGGATGATAACATTTATAACCCTTTTGAGTGGGAGAATAACCAAAGAAAACACATTTTAGGGCTTTTGGATCTAGTTTGTCTCGATTAGGTTGAAGGTTATGAACAATTACTACACACCCAAAAACTTGAGGTTGAAGAGTATTATGGACTCGTGAAATAGGGAAGACGAGATAGTAAAATACTAAGGGGAGTTTGGTATTTGAGAACTTTTGAAGGAACACGATTGATTAGGAATGCAGTGTAAGGATCTGCTTCCACCCCAAAGTGATTTGGAACTCGACGTGCAAACATGATGGATCTAGCTACTTCTAAAAGATGACGATTTTTTCTTTCGGCAATTCCATTTTGTTGTGGGGTCGACACACATGAACTTTGATGAACAATCCCATTTTCTTGGAGATAGTTATTTAGTTCATTAGGGTAATATTCTTTTGCAATGTCCGTTTGAAATATAAGAATGGATGATTGAAAGACATTTGTAACAAGCTTATGAAATTGCTTAAAAATTCTTGTTACTTCGATTTTTCCTTCATTAGATAGACCCGACAAACACGGGAATGATCATCAATAAAAGTAACAAACCATCGTTCCTCTGTAAAATTTTATTTCCGTGATGGTCCCCATACATCACTATGAATTAAATAAAATGGACTTGAAGGTTTGTAAGGATGGGGAGGATAGGATGCACTTGTTTATTTGACAAGGATGCAATGTTCACATTGAAAACATGAAGGATTTTTATTGAAAAATAAATGGGGATATAAATGTTTCAAATAATGAAAACTAGGATGACCCGATCTATTGTGCAATAACCGAACATCGGAATTGGAAAATGAGGACAAAAAACTAGATGACCTAGAGCTTGAGGAGGGTCCAACACCGACACATAATAGAGACCATGTCGCTCCTCGGCATTCCTAATCGTCCTTCCCAATGACAAATCTTGAAATTCACAATGAGAGGGAGAAAATGTCACGAGCAATTCGAGTCTTTAGTAATTTTACCCATCGACAATAAATTATATTTTAATTCGGAACATAAAGCACGGATTTTAAATTCAGCCCATTTATATCCAAGTGTCCCTTCCTTTTTGCTGTACATATAGTTCCATCCATCACTTGTAACTCCAAAATTCTCTCTACATGGTTTATAATTGCTCATCCTTACATTTGAACCTGTCATATGGTTAAAAGCTCTAGTATCTACTATCCAAGAATCATATTTTGTTTTGTATGATAAAAAATGAACTTTACCTTTGTGAGTTGTTAGGGGTGAGGAACCAATGGAATTAAAGGGAGCAGATTTGTATTCTTCTATATTAGATTTCATCAATTTCTTGAGGACTTTTAATTGTTCGGTTGTAAACGAGTTGAGGGTTTGCATCTATTGTTGTTTCGATTGAATAGGCAACCTTCTTCCTCTAATTTCTCGAGCTTCTAATCTTTAGGTTTTCCATGGAGATTCCAGCATGTATCCTTAGTGTGATATGGTCTTTTACAATGTTCACACCATACTTGCTTATCCTTCCCAAAATCATCCCCTTTGAATTGTTTTCCTTGCTTCGGTTTATCACCAAAGTCGATCCATGCACTGCTTGCCTCTACTCGTTGTATTCGGCAATGGCAATGACATCACCTTCCTCCTTGTTTCTTCACGCCGAACTTCGGGAAAGACCTCCTTTAATAGGGTAATGGTTTTATACCAAGTATTTGTCCCACGACATCATCTAATTCCCGATTTAAACCTTGCAAAAAATTAAAAATTCGATCCTTTTCTAGCATTTTGCTATAAAGCACCTCATCATCGGCACATCTCCAAGATATATTGTGAAACATATCAATTTCTTACCATAATTCGATATGTTACTTGAAATATCCGATAACGAGATGATGTACCTTGGTGAATATTTTGAATTTTGGAACGAACCTCAAAACTTAATGATATGTTCTCCAAATCCGAATACATATCTCTCATTGAATCCCATATTTCCTTTGTTATTTGGTAGAATAAATACGGCCGTCCGAGTTTTTGGTCCATAGAGTTGATTAGCCATGCCATGACTGTAGAATTTTCGGCCTCCTAAACTCCATAATCAGTGACTCTAATGGTGGTGCCTTCTTTTCCCAGTTAGATATCCTATCTTCCCTCTACCCTTGATCACTAGTAAAACCGATTGATACCACTCCCTATAATTACTCCCATTTAGTTTGTAAGAGGTGATTTGGATTGAGAAGTTATCGATAGAATTGGATAAAATTGAGGTTTGTGGGTTGACAACGGTAGGGATCCTAATTGATTCCTCCGTAGTTGGGGTGGAGCTTGCCATCTATTGAGCTAAGGTTGGCTAGAGTTGGGTTGGTTCTTTGGCTAGAAGATAACCTGGCTTTGATACCATAAAACATAAATATAAGAAGAAAAAAAAACAAAGTTTAACGTGATTCGGTCATGAAGACCTACATCTACGGGAGAAAGGTTTCAATTCTTTATTTTTGTCACACCAAAGATAGCAGTAGCAAGTTCCTTTTATAGTAGCCATATACACCAGAATAGGAAGCCACAATTTAAGAAAATTAGAATAGGAAATTAGGGCCATATTTCCTCTTGATTTTCCGTGATTACGATGATTGATTTCTTCCTAAATAGGAAGATTCTGTTCCTCCTAAATTGGAGGCATATTTCCAACGAGTGTGCCTCTATCTAGGAAACCATTCAACACTAGCACTTCAAGGCTTCAAACCATGTGAGACAAAGCATCAATCTATGTGTCTTTACCAAATAATCCATATGGCCATGTGGGATTGACATGTGTGCGTTGTAATCCTACTTTTAGCTATAAATAGTGAGGTTAGGGTTTTATTAAGAAAAATATCTTATCGGTAGCCATCGCTAAATAGGAAATTCCTTTGTAATCAATCTTTAGTCACTAAACATCTATCTTGATTAAAGAAAAGTTAAAGGTCTTGGTAAAATCACTATGAGATCTTAATGAGTTATAATTCTAAACTTATTCTTTTTGAGTATTTGATGTTTTGTTATTTGATTATGATTATATAATTAATTGATTAGAATGTATGCTAGTTTCTTGATCATCATAATCTATTACTAGCTAAGTATTCAAGTCCGAGTAATTATTGATCTAAACTTACTCGTGGTAGTTAATAAGGGTTAATGATTATAAATATATTTTCATTTAATCTATTAGAAAATATAAAACTAGATTACATCTTCCTAGTGTCTAAAAAGGTAGTTTAGCTTCACTGTCTTTTTCTAATTTTTTATTGTTAGTGGATTAAATCTAGCTAGCTTCTACTAGGTTGCTCAATAGTTAGGAATCAATCGAATAACATCTATTTAGTTGACGAATCGGTAAAAAATGCTTAGCGATAACATACATGTTGTTTTTTTATGATGAATATTCATGTTACGAATAGGTTAATATTTGAATCAATGATCAACGATTAAATCAAAAGTGGATACCAAACTTCAACCAAGGTTTTTCTCATTATTGTTATTTCTATTTACTTTTGATTGCTTTACAAATCTCCACAAACACAAACCCTCATTTTATTTCCACTATACTTTGAAATAATCAATCAATGGATATAATTGATTAGACTATTTTTCTTATGGGTTCGACCCTTGCTTACCCTATCCGGTACTCTTATGGTTAGGTTTCATAAGAAAAATAAATACATCAAATTTGTTGATTATATGACACGCCATGAAATTTTAACACCATTGCCAAGAGATTATGGTTAAGTTAATTATTTCTTGAAATTCTAATTGTTTTTATTGTCTATATCAAGTTAGTATATGATCGGATCTCAAACAAGTGACCTACTTTTCAATCTCAAACCAGAAAGAGCATTAAGTAAGTTGATGAGAGAAGCTAGATAAGCTTCAATAGAGAGGATTAAAATAACCGAAAGAATGGTTTTTGCTTCATCATGCATAACTACGGTTCTTGAGTTTTTGTCATCAAGTGACTCAAAAGGAGAGGTGATGATAGCGAACCTGGACTTTAAAGGAGTTGGATGCTCCCGATCGTAATCAAAAGCCCATGTGTATAGAGTTTCCAAATTTGGATATGATGTTTAAGTTGAAGTCGAAACTAATACACTTGTTATCTAAAGTTTAAGGCCTTGTTGGAGAAGACCCCTATAAACATTTGAAGGAATTCCATATGGTTTGCTTAACCATGAGACCACAAAGAGTATTAGAAGAGTAAATTAAACTATGTGCATTCCCATTTTCAATAGATATGAATACAAAAGTCCGGTTGTATGATCTCCCTATGAGATCAATTGACTCATGGAATAGGATTAAACATACCTTTTTTATTCAAATATTTTCTTACATCGAGAGTCGTTAGTATAAGGAAAGAGATTTATGGTATCAAAAAAATTAATAAAGAGACACTTTATAAGTAATAGGAGCGGTTTAAGAAGTTGTATACCAACTACACATAGAATCGTATCTCCGACCAACTACTAATTATATATTTCGATGAAGGTTTACTATTTATAGAGAGGAGCATGATTGATACTGCTAGTGGTGGAGCATTGATAAACATGAACCTTGATGCTCTAAGAGCATTGATATCGAACATGGTTGTGAATTCTCAATAATTTGGTGTAAAGGTTAATCACGCACCAAAAAAGGTAAATAAAGTTAACATATCCAGCTTGGAGTAGTAAATGTTTGATTTGACTTTACTAGAAAGATAAATGGCTATGGGAAATCCATAAGCTATGAAAGCTTATGGAATTTTTCAATTTCATGACATACCACCGATACATGCCTAACACTCCAGAAGGAAACACTCGAACAAGCCCATGTTATAGGAAATTTTAGTAGTGGTCAATCTAAGCCTTATAACTTGTTTTCTAATACCTACAATTCGAGTCGGAGATATCACCTAAATCTAACTTATGGAGGTAACCAATAAGGAGGGAAAACCTTCTATCAGCAAAGGTAACAAGGCCATCAACCCAAGCCTTATCAACAATATACCCTTCAAAACTCGGATCGATCATTGAAAAAGATCGTGAAATCTTTTATTTTAAATGTAAAGCAATTTTAATAAGAGACAAGGTCAACCATTCAAAACTTGAAAAACTAAATGAGTCGGATGGCACTATTATGAGTCCTTTAGAGACTCAATCGAAGAGAAATCACCATCTCAAACTATGGTAAACCTAAAGAAAAATATGAGTGCTATGATATTGAGAAGTGGTGCTCTAATAGAGAAACTAAGCTAGATAATGTTGGGGGCAATTGAGGAAAACAAGTTGGAGCTAAAAATAGAGAAGGAGAAAATGCTAATTGACAAGATGACATCGAGCCATAAGGTAAATTCTAACCCTTTCATTCAGTTTACAACTAACCATACACCTTTTTCTAACAGAGTTAGAAAAACCTAGAAAGAAAGAGATAAAGAAAGAAAAGGATAGGGAAATTTTTAAGCTATTTCACAAGATTAAGGTTAACATACCCTTAAATACAAGAAAACAGGTACCAAGTTATATAAAGTTCTTAAAAGACTTATGCATGAATAAGAGAAGACTAGATATTAATAAAAAAGCAAGGATGGGAGAAAATATCTCTGTTATTTTTTAAGGAAAATTCCCTCTAAAATGTATGGATCTAGGTATGTTCCATATACCTTGTCGAATTAGTAGTGTTAGGATAGAGATAGTTATACTAGATTTAGGAGCATCAATAAATATTATGTCATATTCCATTTATACTTCACTAATTCTAGGACCATTGAAAGAAACAAATGTTATCAATCAACTAACAAATCAAACTAATGCCTATCCCGAAAGGGTAGTGAAAGATGAGTTTGTATTCCTAATTGATTTTTACATCCTAAAGATAGGTAAGGAATCCACTTATAACCCCAAATCCATCTTATTTTGAAGGTCTTTCCTCAAAATAACCTAGATAAACATAAATTTCATGATGGAGTACTCACTATGGAATTCAATGGTGAAGTAATTTACTTCAAAGTCTTTGAGGCTAATAAGTATCATAATGATGTCCACTTAGTTTTTACCATAAATGCGAGTTGGCTATAAGACACAAACGGTGATTGTTCCCAAACACCAAAAGGTGGAAGATCCATATTAATGGATAAAGGTGATGTTGAGCCAATGATTTTAAATAAAAGCACTTACGGGAGACATTGGATTTTTTTATAAATTTTTTGCTTAAGTTAAAGTTTAAATTATTTTTGTCTAATTTTTCTTCAAATTCCCTCCATGCTTGACTTGATTTTGAGGATGTTTATAGCCTAGATAATCTTTGGTATGTAAAAAGAAAAAAGGAAACACACATAGGTATAAAGGGAAAACATGATTTATGCATATATAAAAAAAACATTCCTATTTATGTGTTGTGGTTAGAAATTTAAAACAAAAAAAGATACAAAATGAGCAGAAAGCATAAACACGAGGTGACCTTCGGAAAAGTCATACTCGTGTAACCTAAAGTTATGTTGCACTTGCCAAAACATAAGAAAAAAGGCACGAGTAGTAATGTCTTATATGGGTAGTGCATCAATTATAGCATACCCATGCGCCTTAGGTTAGGTAGTTCAATCTCCAAAGAAGAAAAGAAATACAAGTAAGGTTTTATATGGGTAGTAGGAGAAAATCCACATGACCGTATGGAATATAAGAAGTTATAATAAAGAGAAAAAAGAAAAGAGACACAAATAGAAAGGGAAGAGATAAGGTTTGTGCACCAATTTATCATGGGTGTGTGACTTCTTATCTAGCCGGAAAGACATGACTTTGCTCACAAAACCTCAATCATATAAGTACCTAACACTAAACCCATGTTACTTTATCTTCCCTAAGCTCACTTGCTTGTACTTGCACCAACCACTCCTACTCCCTTCATTTTTTTTAATTCTTACTTTATTCCATAACATCAAGTAGCCATAATACTAATCTATTTCCCCTAAATAAAAATAGTTTTTCCATTGTCTTTCTCGCTCTTTCTCAACCAAGGAGTAACCATGTCTACTTCAAGAGATAAAGCCACCCTAGCAAGAAAGGCTCGTCGGAAGATGAGGGCCTAAAAAGTATGATATCCTCCCCAATCTAATAATGACCCTATTTATCCAGCCATTGAATTTAAAAATGATAACCAAAGGCTTCATTTTTATAAGTCGATGAATCAAAAAATGATAACGAATAGGTATATTGATCCGAGGGTTTTAGAATTGACTAGGTTGCTAGAGGAGGTCGGGGAAATGTTAGGTAACGTAGGTTGGGCTGTATTATTGGAGATGGATGCTCCCTCCTATAAGGAACTAACTCTAGAATTTTTGAGTTTTTTCTTACTTTGAAAAACTTGTTGACGAGTAGTTAAGAGCTTGTAAATTTTTCATATTTATGGTAGCCAATAAAAGGTACAATCATGAAAGAACTAATATCATTGATGTGTTTGGTTGGCCATATGAAGGAGCGAGGCAACACCCCACTAGCTTTAAGAAGCCATTTTGGTGGGCATTAATAAGTTTGAGGGACGTGGTCTACAATCACTCCCACTTGAAAGCCTTAGCAATGATCAATCTTATATTTAGATTCATCCATCAAGTTCGACATGGATGTTATGTGGGCAAAAAAATAGCAATGAGGTGATAAATAAGGTAGAGCTAGGAATTTTGTACCTCATCTCTAAAAGATGAAGATTGATTTAGCTTACTACCTTGTTAAGCACTTCCTAGCGACCCAAAAGTCAAGCAAAGGCAAGCATTGTCATTGGTAGGTTCATCACCCATATTACTAAAAAATTGAAGTTGTTCAACCAAAAACCAACTTCATTGAAATTGTCTAAGGGATACAACCACTTAGACTTTGACAAGCTAGTTAAGATTGGGTTACTAGAGAAGAAAGGGAAAAATTACCTCGTCCGACCCACCAAAAGACCTTAGCAATAAGAGGAGAGTCAATCAAGTGATAGTAATGACAACAAGGATGATGAGGATCTAAGAGTAGTTGAAAATGTTCCACAAGAAGGTACCTCATGTGCCCAATCATACATGTTAGAGAAGCTCGCCTCATAGTTGGATGATTAGTTGGATGATTTTCAAATCAACTATAATAGTCATTTTGACCATCTAAGTGAGTAAATCTAACATGTGGACGATAATGTGGTGGTTGATTTTCAAATGGTCAACAACTAACTCAACAGACCTCTTCAATGCCTTTACCATGCATTTTCCACTACCTCCACCATCTCTATTCAAAGTGTTGCAAATCGATTTGATCCCTTATCCTTTATCTTAACATTTTCGTTATATGTTTATGATCAATTATGCTTGAACATTGAGAATAATGTACAATTTAAGTATAAGGCTAGAATTTATGTTTTCTTGTATTACTTATATGTTTATGATTGTTTGTGTATTTTTTGTGTTCAAATTTTGTTTTCAAGGTTATTCCTCTAATAATAATAAAAAAAAAATGATGAATGTCATGTTTTGGTATGATGTTCTTATCGATTGATTATCAATGAATTTTAACAAAATCCGATAAGATAAATTTAGATTGTTTTAGATATTATTGTTATAGAAGTGCATCCATGCTAGAAAACTCTATGTTTCTTTATTACCGAGAATGAATTAGGTAGTAATATTGATTTTGCAAGTACCTTTGAAACTAGACCTAAGAATGGTTTAAATAAATGATATTTTCTAGCTAATATGGAATTTGAAAAAGAAAGGAAAAAGAGAGCATTCTAATTGAAAATTTTGGCCTAATTAAGTAAACATCTACTTTAATGATTTAAGTTGCTTAGTAACTAGAAGTATTCATCATAATTTTTTTACTTTTATGTCAAACAAGAATTTGAATTATGAGTATACAAAGTACTCTAAGTTGATGACATGTCGGGTAACCGATTGCCTTCATCATCAATGTTGGTAGTTGTAAAAAAACGTAAGTAATTACTTAGGGAAGAACTATTAAAAGCCTTGAAAAAGATTAGGATGCTAAAAGAAAAAAAAATTGATCATAGGAAATCTTGATATATTACTTTTGCTTGTAGCAGTGAAAAAATGATAAGGCAAAATAAGTGTTGCGTGCTTGAATTGTGGTTGATTATAAAGTTGCACAAATCAAGTTAGAGACATGCATAGAAATGAGAATAATATCCTAAACATGATCAATTTAACTATTTGATTTTTTAAATTTTGAATTGAGCACTAATGTTTAAAGGATGATCATACTAACATCATATTTATTTAAGCGATTTTATGGGTTTATCATCCGAAAACTCTCATACAACATAACTCATCCATTAGGGCTAACCTAGGGAGTTTAAAGGCATGTTGCATGTATTAAATGCAATCATGACTCCTACAAAAGTGAGTTAGGTTTTTGTTTTGTTTGTTTTGCTTAAGGAATAACAAAATTTTAAGTGTGGGGGTGTTTGATGAGTGCACAATTCACATGATTTTTATGCTCTTTTATTTTAATCTTTTTGGTAATTATTGTATTATATTTAGAAAATTAAGATCAAGATATAGATTTTGAATTTTGTAGGAAAATGGTAACTTGAAGTAACGAAACCCTAGCCAAAGCAAGGAAAAGCCAAAGTCACCAAAGAACCCTAAGAAGACACACGACTATGTGAATTACAAGAAGAAATAGCTACCGGCTATGAGAAATAAAAAAGGAAACCATGTGGTTGTTCAGCGAACAAAACCATACAAGCAGTAGCATTCCACATGCCGAGAGTAAGAAAAGTGACATAGTCGTGTGTATGTGTGTTAAGGCTGAGATATCTTCCAATAGGAAAGAAATAACACATGGGAGTAGCAATCCACATGGTATACACTAAAGAAGACACATGTTCATATGTGTCAAAGCTAAAAGAAATCCAAACGATGAAGCAATAAAGGCCTAGGATAGAAGGAAGTGACATAGGATAAAGTACAAATTTCACATAGGCAAAAGCCAAGGACATAATATGAAGTAAAAAGAGATATGAGATGGAGTGCAAAAGGCACACGAACATGTTCCTCTATCTAGCAAATCATGCAACACTATCTCTCCAAGGCTCCAAACCATATAACATAAAGCATCAATCTATGTGCCTTTACCAAATAATCTATTTTGCCATATGGGATCGACATATTTATGTTGTAACCCTACTTTTAGCTATAAATAATAAGGCTATGATTTTATTAAAAAAACTCTCTTGTCATCGACCACCCCTAGATATGAAATTCTTTTGTAATCGGCCATGAGTCACTAAACATCGACCTTGATTGAAGGAAAGTTAAAGCTTTTAGTAAAATCATTTAAGATCTAAACGAGTTTAAATTCTAAACTTATTCTTTTTGAGAATTTATGTTTTATGTGTTATTTGAATATAATTGTATGATTAATTGATTAGAGAGTACGTTAGTTTCTTGATCTTTATAATCTATTACTAGCTAAGTATTCAAGTTTATATAATTGTTTGCCTAAACTTGCTCGCGATAGTAACTAGGGGTTAATGATTATAAATGTGTTTTTGTTTATTCCCTTAAAAAAGATAGAACTAGATTATATCTTTCTAATGTCTAGAAAGGTGGTTTAGCTTTACCTATATTTTTCTAATTTAATGCTATTATTGGATTAAATCTAGCTAGCATCTATTATGTTGTTCAATGGTTAGGGATTGATCAAATAGTGTGTATTTTGTTAACAAATCCGTAAGAAAAGATTAGGGACAACATATATGTTGTTATCCTATGGTAAATATTCATGTTAAGAATAGGTTAATGTTTAAATCAATGATCAACGATTAAACAAAACATGGAAACCAAACTTCAACTAAGGTTTTTCTCATTATTGTTATTTCTATTTACTTTTGATTGCTTTACAAATCTCCACAAACACAAACTCCCTTTTTATTTTCATTGCAGTTCGGAATAATCAATCATTAAAACCATTGATTAGACCACTTTTTTTTTGTGGATTTGACCCTTGCTTACCCTATTTACACTCTTGTAGTTGGGTTTCGTAAGAAAAATAAATAAATCAAATTTAGAGGCGGTATGGCACCCAATCACTTATTAATTCTAATTTCAAACCTAATTAAATTTAACTAACGAGTTTCTAATGCAAATAAAATTAAAAACCAACCAATTAATAAAATTTTACCTAATTAATTAGTTAAACCTAAATCAAATTAATCTAATTAACTCTAGTTCAAACCTAATTAAATTTAGAGCTAAGTCAAATTAACTCTAATTCAAACCTAATTAAATTTAACTAATAATTATTTAACAATTTCTAATACAAATAAAGTTAAAAATCAAACAATTAAAAAAATTTAACCTAATTAATTAATTAAACCTAAATCAAATAACCTAAATACTTCTAAGTCACTCTAATTAAATTTAAACCTAAGTCAAGTTAACCCTATTCAAACCTAATTCAATTTAACTAACAATTAATTAATAATTTTTAATACAAATAAAATTAAAAATCAACCAATTAATCAAATTTAATCTAATTAATTAATTAAGCCTAATTAATTTTAAACCTAATCCAAATTAGCCCTAATTCTCTCATTAAATTTAACTAACAATTAATTAAGAATTTTTAATACAAATAAAATTAAAAATCAACCAATTAATCAAAATTAACATAATTAATTAATTAAACCTAAGTCAAACTAATAATTAATTAACAGATTAACCTAAAAATTAACAAAAAATAATAATTTAACAAATTAATAAACAAATTTACAATCAAAACTAAACAAAATTATAAATCAACCAATTAAATTTAAAATTAATCTAACAATTATGAAAATAACTAAATTTTTAAGGAACAAAAGAGAAAAAGAGAGAGAATTTACCTAATTTGGACTAGAAAGAGACCGTGAGGGGGAAGAAAAAAATAGAGTTTTTCGATAGAAAAGAGTGTGAAGTGGGTGTGGATTGATAGGGAGTAGAGGAGAGCATTTTTTTTAATGGTTTTAGGTAGGGGAAGAATTAATAGTTGGAGAAGGAAAAAGGAAGAAAAGGAAAGGAAAAGGAGGATTTAACTAGGGATTCAAACCAACGACGAACACGGTCTAATCATTGGTCCGTCATTATTTAACGACAAATATAAGTGTCCATCACTAATCCATCCTTAAATGGGTGGCTTTTTAACATTTTTTTAGAACCGATTACTGCAACCATTCCCATTGCTAATTCATCGCTATTTAGCGATGAAAATTTAATGTACATCATTATTTCATTATTAAATGGGTAGTTTTTTATTCCAAAAGACCACCTTTTTTTTAGATTTAGTGAGGTTTTTTGTTCTTTATCTATCGCTAAAGCAAAACATTAAAAAGTAGCAACAAAATAATATCTCATCACTAACTTTCATATCCATTACATCTTTAACCCTTCTTTAAAACACCCGAGAAGATCTTGGTGCGTCAAATAGTGATAAAATTTCATCCATCATTCATAAACCATCACCAAACCATCTCTATTCCATTGTTAAATCTCATAGATGCTATTCGATTGCTATTTAGCAATGGATTAATGTCCATCACTAAAATTCTTCATTATTTTTTTTCTTGTAGTGCAAGCTTACATGGTTAAAAAAAAAGGGAAAAAACTTCAAAATGACAAAGAAATGGTATGTCAATTCCCAATAGGTAAGTGGTACCAAGACGAGGTAGGTGTGATGTGATTCTCATAGATCCATACCATATCATATTGAGACAATGATTGAAATTTGATAGACTAATGGTTTGTGATGTATACAAGAATGCATACTCTTTTGATCTAAAAGGAAAGAAGGTTGTACTTGTGCCATTAAAGATGGAGCATTCAACCAAATCACAAAGTTGTTAGGGAGAAATTATTTCGGAGTCCATGTTTATGAAGCCATTAAAGTAGATAAAGATGGCTTGTGTATTGGTCGTTATAGAAGAGAATGAAGGGACAAAACAAGATTCCAAAATAAATAGAGCCATTAATTCAACAAAATAAAGATGTGGTGTCAAATGAAATCAAAAAAGGATTATCACCTATAAGGGACATTTAACATATCATTGACCTTATTTCAAGCTCATTCATACCTCATCGACCCTCATATAGAATGAGTCTAGAGGAGTATGAAGAGTTACAATGATAAGTGACCAAGCTTATGGATAAAGGATCGGTGAAGAAAAGTGTTAGTCCTCGAGCCATACCTTCATTACTAGTACTAAAACGAGATAGTTTGTAGAGAATGTTCATTAAAGCCTTATACAAGATCATAATCAAGTATTGGTTTTTTTATTCTAAGGCTTGATGATTTGGTATATCAATTATATACAGCTATGGTCTTTTCAAAAATAAACTTGAGGAGTTGATACCATTAAATAAGGATTTTATTGTGTGATGAATGGAAAACAACGTTCAAAACTTGATATGGACCATATGAATGGATGATGATGCTATTTGGACTATTTAATGCTCGAAGCACTCTTATTAGGCTTATGAATCAAATATTTTAGCCTTACATAAGTAAATTCGTTATTGTTTACTTTAATGCCATACTTGTGTGTAGTTGTAAGTTAGGAGAGACTTGGAGCATCTCCAAGGAGTCTTTGATGTGTTAAGAGAGCAAAAGTTGTATGTTAATTTTAAAAAGTATCACTTTTCTACTAGAAAGGTGATATTTTAGGGATATGTAGTTTTGGGGGGGGGGGGAATTGTAATGGATAATAACAAGGTAGAGACAACTCTACAATGGTCAAAACCTACTAATGTTATCGAGGTGAGAATTTTTCATAGGTTCATGTCATTCTATTTAAAATTCATCAATAGATTTAACACAATCACCATCTCAATCACGAAACTATTAAAGAAACATACATTTGAGTTGACACAAGAAGCAAAAAAATTCTTTAGAACTTCAAAGCACATAGTGATGGGGGCTCATATTCTATCACTACCCAACTTTTATATATCTTTGAAGTTGATTATGATGCCTTTAATATAGACATAAGAGCCGTGCTTAGTTAAGAAGAAAAGCCTAATGCATACTTTAGTGAGAAATTGAATGAAGCAAGAATAAAGTATGCAATATATGATAAAAAGTTCTAGCCACTATTAGAGCTCTAGATCATTAGTTTCATTACTTAATTGCTAAAGAGTTCATCTTATTTTCTAATTATGAGGCACTTATGTATTTGTATAGCCAAAAAAAAAATTAAAATGAAAACTCGTAACACGTATTAAATTTATGTCATAATTTAACTATGTTTTCAAGCATAAATCTAGAATTAAAAATAAAGTAGCAAATGCACTAAGTCAAGGTTATGCATTTCTTTCTACCTTATAAGTTCAAACTATTGTCTTTGAAGTAGTGAAGAGCTTGTATAAGGAAGATAAATACTTTGGCACTATATGGCAGCAATATAGTACATCTTTTTTCAAAAAATTTCATCTTGATAATGATTTCTTATTCTATAAAAATCAAGTATGTGTACCAAGGTGTTCATTGAGAGAAGCTATGTTGATTAAATGACATAATGGTAGACGTTTATGATGTTTTTGACTAGAAAAGACATATTATATGCCGACCACTAGTTTCTATTGGCCAAGAATGCTAAAGAATGTAGAAAGACATGTCAAAAGCAAGCAGATTTTGTCACCTAGCAAAGATAAGAGGTTAAAAATTGAATATTTACACACTATTACCCATTCTAAAGTATCTATAGATAGATGTAAGTATGGACTTTGTTGTGGGCTTACCGAGAACCCAATGATTAGAAGATTACATAATGATTACAATAGATAGATTTTCAAAGGTTGTGCAATTCATTCTATATAACAAGATGAATGATGTCATGCACATTGTAGGCCTTTATTTTAAACAAGTGGTGAGGCTACATGGTATAACCTAAAATAATTACATTAGATAGGGATGTCAAGTTTATGAGTCATATTTGAAAGACATTAGATAACACTCCTAACCTAGGACTTTTTAGGTTAAGAATGATAGTGGAAAACGATATCGTGGTCATTTAAGACTTTGAGCCATCTTCTCTACCGCATATTTAATTCCTTCTAGGTAAAGATATATTTGAGGTCTGTTATGATTGGTGTAGATGTTATATTGAACTTTATACAAATAATGCTTTCAAATTTTTACAAGAAAGATAATTGAAACCAAATCTAAGTTATGAGTAGGATAATTCTTCTTATAGTCTTTTAATTGTCGAGATGCATAAGCAATTACTCTTTTATTTTACATCGGACTCCCCTAATCTAATCCAAGAAGCATTTTTCCTTATTAATCGAGTGAGAGGCGTGGCTACCTTAGAAAATCTCTCTATGAATTTCTAGTAATAGCCTACCATTCTAAGGAAACTTCTTACTTTAGGAATGTTCTTTGGTTGCATCCATTCTTGCACTTCTTGTACTTTACTAGGATCAACCATGATCCCATTCTTGGATAAAACGTGTCAAAGGAATGCTACTTGCTTGAGCTAAAATGCACTTTTTTAAGTTTAGCATACAATTTGTGCAATTGTAAAGTTTGTAGTGCTTTCCTTAAATGTTCTACAAATTCCTCATGACTTCTTAAATATATCGGGATATCATCAATACACACAATGATAAACTTATCTATGTATTTATGGAAAACTCTATTCATGAAATCCATGAATATTGTTAGTGTATTGGTTAACCCGAATGGCATAACTAGAAATTCATAGTGCTCATATCGAGTTCGAAGGTCGTTTTTTTTTATATCATCCTCCTTAATTCCTAACTGATGATATCCTAATCGAAGATCAATCTTGGAGAATACTCGAGCTTCTCCTTAATTGATGAAACAAATCATCAATTTATAGGAGCGAATACTTGTTCTTAATAGTCATTCGATTCAAATCTCGATATCTATACGTAATCATAATGATCCATCTTTTTTCTTTACAAACAATACTAGTGCTCGCCTTGATGAACAGTTAGATCAAATGAACCTTTATCTCGTAGTTCCCGTATCTATATCTTAAGTTCCTATAACTCTATTGGGGCCATTCAATATGGTGTCTTGGATATAGGCATTGTTTCTAATTCTAATTCAATCTTGATGTCAATTTCCCTTGTTGGAGGTAATCCCGATAAACTCTCAAAAAATACATCTAGAAATTCCTTAACTATCTAAATGTCTTCTAATTTTGGGCTCCTCTCTTTTTTAGTATCAACTATATTTACTAGGTAGCCTATGCATCCATTTCTCATCATTTTCCATGTCGTCATAGCTAAAATCGTGGTTATGGGCTTCATCCTTGTTCCAGCTTACAACTTAGTAGCTTGCTCACTTGGTAGATGAAACATCACTTTTCTAGCTAAAAAATCAATCGATACTTCATTTTTAGATAGGCAATCCATGTCCAAAATAATATCGAAGTCTTGAATACTCAAGACTATGAGATCGACATGTAAAAATGATCTCTAATCTTTAGTTCACGTTCCTTAATTATGGTGCTCAATTTTACTCGTCTCTCCGGATGGGAGCATCACTTCGTAAACAATATCTAATATGTTTGATGTCATACCTAATCACCTTAATAGTAATTTTACAATAAATGAATGTGTGACACTTAAATCTACCAATGTATATGTAGTAAGATTAAAGATTAAGACATTATCATATATAACATCAAAATGCTCCTTATTTGCCTCCTCTTGTGTCATCGTATTTACTCGTCTATGGACTTATCACCCTTCTAGTAATTCTTTTTCTTTGAATAGTCCATAGCCGAGTGTCCAACTTCTTAACAAAACTAACACACTTTTGTATCCATCAAACAATCTCCGACGTGTGGACGACCACATTTAGGACAATTTAGTACACCTAGATGTCCTACTCTCGATGGCCTTACCAATTCCTTTCCTTTCCTTTCTTATTATCTTTATGCCGATTCTGAATGAAAGGTCTCTTTCTATCGAGTTGTCCTCTAAACGTATTTCAAGTACCCGTTCCTTTACCCTTCGATATCCGAGTTCGATCCTTTTAATCTATCTCGATCCCTAGTGCCTTGTTCACTATATCTTTATAAGTATCAACTAATATTTAAAAAAAGCTTCTAATCTCCACCTTCGATCCATGGAGAAAGTGCTTTTTTTCTATTCCTCATTTTTAGCGATAAAAGTTTATAACGAGAACCATGTTTGAATTTATGAACATACTCCATCACCGACATGTCTCCTTGGACCAATTGTAAAAATTCTTGAATTTTTTTAGATCTCACGGTGTCTAAAAATATTTCTCATTAAATAGCTTTTTAAATCAATCCCTCATAAGTTATGCCACATCGAGGAAGGATTTCATTGACTTCCATCGATTTCAAGCATCTCTCGACCAATATAAAGGTCGCACATGCTATGTAATCTATATCTCTCATAGCTAAATGCTTAAAAATAACCTCCATAAATTTCATCCATTCCTTCACAATGATGGGGTTTGGACCACCTCTAAACTCGTTTAAATTAAGCTTCTAAAAAGTTCCACCACCTTAGCCCACTATGGTGTTGCATTGAAGCCGACACGAGTTACCACTCCCTTATTATCCTTTATAAATGTTCCTCATGCCTCACTTGTTATTGTTCCATCATTTCTTGCTACCTTCTAAGAGTTCTATTAACTCTCCTTCTCGAGTCCGCAATGGCTTAGCTTGAACCCTTGCCATTACTAATGTTATTATTAACCCTTTTTAGTGGCACCCTTTCCCTCTCTCTAATTTATGCACATAGACAACATAAATTATGTCATTAAATTCAATCATATCACTATAATCATCATTACAACATATTCACTTATGGTATTCCATACATATAATATTCAAGCACAATGATTTCGCCTAACAAATTATCATACCATTCTTATTTACCAAATACATACACTAAGCAATCATAACATTCAATCATCAAATATACATACCGATTAATGAAGATCATCTTCCGTGTATCTTACTTACGCCTCCCATTAATTTCTCAATAAACCATGCCCCGATACCACATCCGTACTACCTCCAACCTATGACCTATTAGGTCGAGAATGTTATTACCGTTGATTTATATTTGGAGTACAATGAATGCAAACCAATAAGCCCAATAAGCCACTATTTCTTTCCTATGGTATACTAGGTATGGATTATGCTACAAAAGCCTATTAAATAACGGGTAGGCCCTAAGTTTAGCCGAAAATACAATATTAAGTTTTTTCATTTTAACATTTTATTTTATTAGTTTAGACTAAACTAGCTAGATCTGTGAAGCTCATTTTCGTTAAATTCTTTTTTTATAAATTAGTACAAATTGATTCGGTGATTATCCATTATTCGATAGTTAATTCTTTTCACTTTATTTAGTTTCCATTTGTCATGGTTATTTCTTTATTAATTTCATGGTCACATTTTATTATTAATGCTAGGATCAAGTAATTAATTAAAAGAAAACTATACTCCTTACTACTATGCTAATACATTAATACCGATACTTTGGATTAACTTACGGACTATCCTTAATTTACATAAACTAGTTCATTGCCATATTACTATAAAAATGACTTATTTATTTACATCTATGTCTTCATTTTTATCTAACTACTTACTCTTTCACAGACTTTAATTATCATTTAAAATGGTGACCTCATACCCAGTATATAGACAAGAATACCCAATGCTAGTACCATTACAATGTGAATAAGGTCCATCTTCCAACCACAAGCAAGATACGCGCGATGAGAAGATCCTTGTTAGATCGATTTCCCTTGAAACTTTTCCTTCCCTTTTTCTCTCTAAAATTTTAACCAAGACCAAACTTTTTCCTTTTGAAAATTCTTGAGCTTCTAACTATGATTTTAGGTCTAATTAAGTGTTTTTAAGGGTGGTTTAAACGTTTTGGTGTATAATTTTCTAGAAAAATTTTACAAGAGTTTCTCTTATTTTTTGTAATTTTCCAACATTTTTCTTTCATCTTTTCTACCCATATTTATAGGTGAGATTAGGTAGACTTTTATTATTTGAATTAATCTTAACCTTTCATTTGGTTTAATCTTCACTCGTTAATTTTACTTTTAATCCTAGCCCTTCATTTGTTTTAATCTCGGCCTTTCATTTTTCTTTAAATTTTAACCCTCCATTTTACTTCATCTTAACCATTCACTAATCCTTAAGTCAAACTTAATTAATGCACCCTAATAATGGAGGCTAAGTGGTGGGAAAATGGGGAGAAAATCTCTCCTAAAATTGTTTAATTTTACTCCCTCAATTTATGAAATTTTCCTACTTTTACTCTTCCATAAACCCTTCAATTTTTTAATTGATCAGTTTAGGTCCTTCCTTTAGGTCTATTCTAACAAGTTTTTACTTCCTCAAGTTCATTCCTAATTTAATTTGAAAGTTCCAACTTTCAATTTTATGTAATTAGGTTCTTAATTTTATGCAATTAGGTCTTTATCTATGCATAATTTATTCCACACCTTTCCAAATATTAGTTTCTTTCCATAATAAATTCAAACACCTCCTGTAGTAATTTATTCATCATTCACATAATTTTTATACACATATTTAGGACCTCAAACTAAACTATTTTGTATAAAAATGCACTTATTCTTACGAGTAAATGTACACTAAGCCTAGAAAAATTCACCTAAGTGCGTAGAATATTCCTACGGTTCCCTAACAATTTTTCCATACTCATTGGATAATTTTCATGCACATTTAAAACATTCAAATTAATTAATTTTCATAAAAAAATTCTATTCATGCACCGAAAAGTCTAAATAAAATATTCATTAATCATAGGAAAATTCATCCAAATGTACGTAATATTCTAGCACCCCTCTAGCAAATATTGTATGTAACAAAAATAATTTTCATGCATAAATAACTTGCTTGAAATAATTATTTCACATAACAGGATATTGTTCATGCACTAAAAATCTAATAAAATATTTACTAGGCACGAAAAAATTATTCTAAATGCATCGAATATTCTAACAACCTTTAGCAAGTATCCTATTCCCATAAAATAGTTTTCATATGCCCTTAATATATTTTAACTCATTTAATAATGGGTTCGAGGTATTATACCCTCCACTCTTGATTAAATTTCATCCTCAAAATTCCTAGCTAAATAAGTCGAGATATAGAGCTTGCATCTCTGTCTCTCTCTCCCATGTTGCTTCCTCAACATCGTGATTTGTCCATTATATTTTTACCAAAGGAACTTTTTTATTGCATAATTGTTTGACATCCTCATCCAATACTTGTACTAGCCCTTCATCATAGCTCATATCGAGTTAGAGGTATATTGGCTAATTACTCAATATTTGACTTGGATCCTCAATATACTTTTAGAGCATGGACATATAAAATGCATCATGAATCAAAGAGAGAGAAGGTGGCAATGCTAATCTATATGCTCGATCACCAATTCTCTATAGTATTTCATGTAGTCTAATATACCTTGAACTTAATTTAAACTTCCTTCCAAACCTCATTACACATTTCATTAGAGTCACTTTCAAAATACCTTATAATCGGCTTCGAATTCCAATTTCTTCCTTCTCACATTCGCATAGCTTTTTTACCAATTCTATACTCTTTTCATTCTTTCTTGAATTCATTGTACTACATCAATCATTTGTTTTATTAATTCGGCCCTAATAATTTCCTTTGACATATGTCATCCCGATGTATTAGTGATCAATACTTTTTTTCGTATAATACTTTGTAAGATGTCATGTCGATACTCACTTGATAACCATTGTTATAAACGAATTCAGCTAAAGATAGGTATTTCTCCCAACTTGTGAACCAATTCAGTACGTATGCCTATAACATATCTTTCAATATTTGGTTCACCCTCTCGGCTTATACATCGGTTTGAGGGTGAAAGGTAGTACTAAAGCTTAACTTGGTTCCCATCACTTCATGTAGGCTTTTTCAAAATTGTGATGTGAACTATAGATCTCAATCGATTGAAATTCCATGTAATCTTATAATCTCTTTTAAATACAACTTTGTATACTATTATATGGAATATGTTAACTTGCTTGCTAAGAAATGAGATGATTTAGTTAGTCGGTTTATAATGACCCATACCATTAGCTTCACATTCCGACCTAGCCAATCCAAATATTAAATCCATCAAGATATGCTCCCACTTACACTCAAGAATGTTCGAAGTCTTAATAATCCAAAGGATCTTTGTTGTTTAGCTTTAACTTATTAAGAATTTAAACACCTTGCCATGAAATTTATGATATCATGTTTCATTCCCTTTCACCAATAGATCTCTTTAAGATCTCGGTATATTTTTATACCACCAGGGTGTATGGTGTAAGATATGGCATAAGTTTCCCTTAAGATTTCATCTCAAAAATCCTTTACTTTAAAGACACATAATCTACGTCGATAGTGTCGGATACCATCACTATCGACAACAAAATCCATTGCTTCCCCTTACATTATCTTCTTTGTATTTTAAGTAACTCTACATCATGCAACTATCAATCCTTAATTCTTTGCTTGATATCCGGTTACGTAATCATTATACTCGACCAATTTTTTTTAGTTTTTCTAGGTATTATTTCCAATAGAATCTTTTCCATGTCTTGTATAATTGGCACTTATAAGGTCGCTATTGATTTTCTAGTCAAAGCATCAACCACAACATTCTCTTTACTAAGATGATAGAAAAAAATGATATCATGTTCATTCAGGACTTTGAGCCATCTTTTATACCTTATATTTAATTCCTTCTATGTAAGGATATACTTAAAGCTCTTGTGATCGGTGTAGATGGTGTATTAAACACCGTACAAGTAAAGTCGCAAAATCTTTAAGACAAAGATAACTACAATAAACTCTAAGTCATGAGTAGGGTAATTCTTCTCATAGTCTTTTAATTATCAAGATGCATAAGCAATTACTCTTATATCTTGTATTAGGACTACCCCTAATCGATTTCAAAAAGCATCTATGTAGACTATGAAGTCCTCATTATCCTTCGAAAGGGCTAACACTAGAGCTGTGATTAGCCTAAATTTTAATTCTTGATAACTCCTTTCACACTGGTCATCCCACTCAAACTTAGCATTTTTTTCTTATCAATCGAATGAGAGGCGTGGATATCTTTAAAAATCCCTCTATAAATTTCTTGTAATAGCCTGCCATTCCAGGGAAACTTTTTGCTTCGAAACATTCTTCAACTACTTCCATTCTTGCATTGCTTATACTTTATTAGGATCTACCATCATCAAATCCTTGAATACAACATGTCCAAAAAACACTACTTGCTCAACCAAAATACACACTTTTTAAGTTTAGCGTACAATTTGTGTTCTCATAAAGTTTGCGAGTGCTTTCCGTAAATGTTCTACATGCTCCTCATGACTTCTTGAATATATCAAAATATCATCAATGAACATAATGATACACTTGTCTAAGTATTCATGAAATACCATATTTATTAAATCCATGAATACTACCAATGCATTGGTAAACCCGAACTACATCACTAGAAATTCTTAACCGATGATACCCTACCCGAAGATCGATCTTAAAAAACATCGAGCTTCCCCTTAATCAATTAAAAAAATCATTAATTTGCAGGAGTGGATACTTATTCTTAATACTTACTTGATTTAAATCTTGATAATCCATGCACAACCGTAGTAAACCATTTTTTTCTCTATAAACAATACCGGTGCTCTCCATAGTGGACGACTAGGTCGAATGTAACCTTTGTCCGGTAATTTTAGTATTTGTGTCTTCAATTCCTATAACTCTATTAGGGTTATTCGATATAGTGCCTTAGATATAGACATATTTCTCGATTCTAATTCAATCTCGAAGCCAATTTTCTTTCTTGGAGATAATCTTGATAAACTCTCGTAAAATACATGAAGAAATTCCTTAACTACCTCAATGTCTTTTAATTTTAGGCTCCTCTCCTTTTTAGTATTCACCATATTTACTAGGTAGCCTATGTATCCATTTCTCATCATTTTCTAGGCCTTCATGGTTTAAACAATGGTTATGGGTTTCACTTTGGTTCTAGCTTGCAACTTAAAAGGTCGCTCACTTAGTGTATGAAATACCACTTTTCTAGCTAAACAGATCAATTCAAGATCTATTTTTAGATAGGTAGTCTATGTCCAAAATAATATTAAAGTCTTGAATACTCAAGCTTATGAAGTCAAGATGTAAAACATGATCTCCAATCTTCAATTCACATTCCTTAAGTATGGCATTCAATTCTTGTGACTCTCTAGATGGAAGTGTCACTTCATAAATAATATCTAATATTTCAAGTGTCATACTTAATAATCTTAATAGTGATCATGCAATAAATGAATGTGTGACACCCGAATCTACTAATGCATATGTAGTAAGATTAGAGATCAAGACATTATAGCATATAACATTAGATGCTCCTTATTTGCCTCCTCTTTTGTCATTATATATACTCATCTAGGGACTCACTACCTTTTGGGTACTTTCTTCTTTTTTAGACAATCCATAGATAAGTGTCCTACATCTTAACAAAACTAACACACTCTCGTACTAATCAAACAATCTCCGACATGTAGACGACATCATTTAGCATAATTTGATACACCTCACTATCCCACTCTCAGTGGCCTTACCAATTCCTTTCCATTCTTATTATCTCTATGCCAATTCTGAATAAAAGACCTCTTTCTATCAAGTTGTCCTCCAAACTTATTTGAAGTACCTACTCCTTTACCTTTTGGTATCCGAGTCCACTCCTTTTAATCTATCTCGATCCCCAATGCCTTTTTCGCCATGTCATTATAAGTATTGACTAACATTTGAACAAATATTCTAATCTTCATCTTCAATCCATGAAGAAAGTGTTCCATTTTCTTTTCCTTGTTTCGATGATAAAAGTGACATAACGACAACCATGTTTGAATTTATGAATGTATTCCATCACTAACATGTGCCCTCGGACCATTCATAAAAATTCTTGAATTTTTTGGGATCTCATAGTGTCTAAAAAATATTTCACATATTGCTCCTTAAATCAATCACACGTAAGTTGTGCCACATCAAGAGAGGCTTTCATTGACTACCACCAGCTTGGAGTATCTTTGAAGAGTATAAAGGTCATACATGCTATGCAATCTAAATCTCTCATAACCAAATGCTAAAAAATAACCTCTATAGATTCCATCCATTCCTCAACAACAGTGGGGTTTTGACCACCTTTAAACACTTTTGGATAAACCTCCGAAAACGATCCTCCACCTCGACTTGTTATGGTGGCCATGCTTTGGCTAGCATAGGACATCGCTCCTCCATTACCCTTTGTATATTTTTTTTATGCTTCATATGTTACTATTCCATCGGCTTGTACCGCCTTCTATGTAGCTCTATCAACACTCTTTCTTGGTCCGTAGTTACTCAACTTGGACCCATATCATTACTAACGTTATTCTTATTAACTCTTTTTGGTGGCATCCTTTCCCTCTCTCTAATATATCTTTCTCTAATTTATGTGCATAGACAACGTAAATTATGTCATTCAATTCAATCATATCATTGTACTCATCATTACAACACATTCACTAATGACATTCTATGCACATAATATTCGAGCATAAAGATTTCACACAAAAAATTATGATAACATTCATATTTATCATATACATACACTAAGCAATCATAACAATCAATCATTAAACATACTTACCGATTATCGAAGGTCACCTTCCGTGTATCTTACTTGCACCTTCCATTAATTTCTCATTAAAATGTGCCTTGATACCGGGCTTGTAATATCCCCAACCTAGGACCTATTAGCTTGAGAATATTACCATCTTTGACTTACATTCGGAGTGTAATGAATACAAGCCAACAAGACATTATGCCTTTCTTATGGTATACTAGATATGGATTGTGCTATGAAAACTTATTAAATTGTGGGTAGGTTCTAAGTTCAGCCTAAAATGAACCGATTTTTTTATTCTATTTTATTAGTTTAGATCGAACCGACTCAATATGTGACACTCAATTTTGTTAAATTCCTTTTCTATAAATCTATAGAAATTGATTTAGTGATTATCCATTATTTGGTAATTAATTCTTTTCACTTTATTTGGTTGCCATGTATTATATTTATTTCTTTATTAATTTCATGGTCACATTTATCATTAATGCTAGCATGCAAGTAATTAATTAAAAAAAAAACTATATTGCTACTGCAATGCTAATACATTACTACCGATATTTTGAATTAACTTGCAAACTATCTTTAATTTACATAAACCAAGTACATTGCCACATTATTACAAAAATGGCTTATTTATTTACATCCATGTCTTCATTTCTATCTAACTACTTACTCTTTCATAGCTTAAATTATCATATAAAAATAATGATGCCATACCTACATAGACAAGAATACCTAATACTAGTAGCACTATAGTATGAATAAGGTCCATCTTCCAACCACGAGCAAGATACACGTGACAAAAAGATCATTGTTAGATAATTTTCCTTTCCTTTCTCTCTCCAAAATTTTGGCCAAGAAAAAACTTTTTCCACCTTGAAACTCTTAAGCTTTCAACTATGATTTTAAATATAATTAAGTGTTTTGAGAGTGATTTAAGTGTTTAGGTGAATTTGGTGTGTAAGTTTTTAGGAAAATTTTGCAAGAGTTTCCTTTTTTTTTTTTTTTTTTTTGGCAATCTTCCAACATTTTTCTCTCATCTTTTTACCGATATTTATAGGTGAGCTTAGGTATACTTTTTGATTATTTGACTTAATCTTAACCCTTCATTTTGTTTAATCTTCACCTTTAATTTTATTTTAATCCTAGCCCTTCATTTGTTTTAATCTTAACCTTCCATTTTTGTTTAATTTTTATCCCTCCATTTTACTTCATCTTAACCATTCATTAATCCCTAAGTCGAATTTAATTAATGCACCCTATTCATGGAGGCTAAGAGACGGCAAAATGAGGGGAAAATCTCTCCCAAAATAGTTTAATTTTAGTCCATGGAATTTTTCTACTTTTACTCTTCCACAAGCCCTTCAATTATTTAATTGATCACTTTAGTCCTTCCTTTAGGTATATTGTAACAAGTTTTTACTTCCTCAAGTTCATTCTTTATTTAATTTGAAAGTTTAAACTTTTAATTTTTTACAATTAGGTCCTTATATATGCATAATTTATTCCATGATTTCTAAAAATTAATTTCTTTCCATAATAAATTCAAAATACCTCCAATAGTAATTTATTAATTATTCAAATAATTTTTATATGCACATTTAAGTGCTTAAATTAATTATTTCTTGTAAAAATGCTCTTATTCCTACATAAAATATTCAATAAGCATAGAAATATTCATCTAAGTGCATGGAATATTCCTACACCTCCTTAAAAAATTTTCTATGCCATTAGATAATTTTCATGCACGACACTAAAATTAATTAATTTGTATACAAAAAACTATTCATCATCAAAAAGTCCAAATAAAATATTCACTAATCACAAGATAATTCATCCAAATAAACAGGAATATTCTAGCACCCATCTAGCAAATATTCTATGTAGCCAAAATAATTTTCATGCACAAATAACATGCTTGAAGTAATTATTTCACATAACGAGGTACTATTTATGCATCGAAAAACCAATAAAATATTTACTAGGCATAGAAAAATTATCCTAGGTGCATCAAATATTCTTACAACCATTTAGCTATAATCCTATGCCCAAGGAATAGTTTTCATATACTCTTAATATATTTTAACTCATTTAATAACGGGTTCGAGGTATTACATATTATGTTAAAAAATTAGAACTACGCTTCAATTCGGTTCAATAGCACACCCATAAATCAATCGGCAAACCGAAGCTATAAAAAAAAATTTAGAAAACTTATTGAGGAGCTTTATTGGAAAGAACATTTGACATTTGGTATCCTATACTTACTCAATATGAGTTTGCAAATAATAGATCACCAATTTAGACTACAAGCTAGAGTCCATTTGAAGTAGTCTATGGAAGAAATCAAATTACACCAATGGAACTTCAACCAAAGCCTACATTGAATGAACTTAGTTTAAATGTCAATAAGAGAGCTAAAGAGATGAAGAAACTTCATGATAAGTGAAAGATCAAATTAACAAGAAAAATGAAAAGTATTAAAAACAAACACATAAGTTTAGAAGACTCAAACATTTTAAAGAATGAGACTTATTATGGAGTCATTTAAGGAAAGAAAGATTTTATAATGGTTAATACATAAAACTAAAGCCACATATGGATGGTTCTTTTAAAGTGATGAAGAGAGTAGATAGAATACATACAAAATCGTGAAGGATCATGCATTATATGGAGGTGCATAATAAAACCCATCTAAAGGGCTCAAGATCATGACATTGAATCAACTAATCATATATTCAAGAATTAAAACGATGAATAGAGAATTTATCTCTTGTAGTACAGATATAAACCTTTATAGAAAAGAACCATCTAAGCATCTAACATTTATCGATAATCCACACAGGTCAAGCACCCATAAAAGAAGCACACAAAATTGGTAGAGTGCTACACTTGTTTTGACTTGTTTAGTGTTTCTCGTAGAAATCTAATTAGGATAATTTTATGATAACCCAAAGATAGAGAGAGAGAAGAAAGGTGACGTGCTAGGGTTTGGGAGAAAAAAATTTCTTTTAGCTTTTATTTTGAGCCATGTGTCTCTATTATTTTTATATGTGTCAAATGTTTTCTATCTTTTCTATTATTTATTGTCTTACCTCTCCCCCTATTTATAAGGGGAGAGTTTCCTTGTTCTATAAGAATAAAGAGAGGAGTTGGCAACTAGTCCTTATTAGACTCTTGGTTATAGCTTCCGAATCCTCTAAGGATTAGAAGTTATTTAACATATGGGCTTTTAATCTTTTTCTATAAGGTTCATGTTTATCCTCCTACTAAAATATCTTTTACGCTTTTAATTAAACCTATTGGCTCAATTAATTAATTTAGACTATCTAAATAAATTAAGTTGGATAATTTTAGGTGGTCCACATTAGAAAGTAATTTCTCAAAATACCGTTAAACCTAAATTAAGAAACTCATTTTCATTTTATGTTATTTACTTCTAGATTTGGAACTAATTTCCAAATTAGAAAACTGATTTCTAAAATAGAAAACTTTCCATTTTCAAAAACCTTTTTCAAAAGAGGAAACTTTCATAATTGGAAACTTTTCTAACATCTTTGCTTCTCTTTAATCATTTGAATGCTTAAACTTATGTGTATGACTTAATAGGCTCCTAGATATGTTGGCAATGTATCAAGAATAAAATACACCTCTTTTATCTCTTGATACATAAGTCAAAATTGACCTCTAGCAAGGCATCATGACTACCCAATTCTCTATGAGGATTAATTAATTTTCAATTACTTTTCATGAGCATGGTTACCATACAATTCAGTCCTCATGTCAACTTATCACGAGTATGATTTCGAACTTGGCTATTAGTCTTATCCGATTATGACCACACAAGTTTTCTTTAATTCCTAAATGTCTTAACTCATAAAGTAAACCAACTATGCTCTATTGATGTACTCCTACTATGGTCACAGATTTCTTGAGTAGACATTCATCGGAGTGCAATATGATAACTCTTTCGAGCATACAAGGAATGGCATGTCCTATCTTAGTCATCTACTTATCTTTATTAGATTCCTAGTGTACCCAATGAATTACCTTTATGCAACCCTTTACTAGATCCATCGAAACGAATGTCAAAGTACATAAATCCTCTAATAAGATAACTATGATGACTTCAATTCTAAGGACTAGTTGTGCTCATCTTGTATGAGATTCTCGTAGACTAAACTAAATAGGTTCTCATATTGAGTCAAGTTCAATAATATGTTCTCTAACATAAATCACCTAAGTGCTTACTTTGGCATCACCATGTCAATAGGTGTGAGATCTCGCTACTACTATCATATAGCATAAGCATAACACTCATAAGTCTAACCATATCTAGTTAATGTCCATTAGTGACAATGCTACAATTTGGGATATTTAATGATATCATTTATATGTATTAGTATTTGTGTCACTTCTTTCGATTAATCATTATTACAAATGCATATTATAAGGACTTTTATCTAATTCTATTAAACTAATGAACATAAAACATGAGAATTAATTGAAAGACTTTTTTATTATTAAAAGTAAATAATACAATAATACAATAACTTAAACATATCCAAACATGATTGGATCATGGGCACTTACATTAATAATCTCCCACTTGTACTAGAGTCAACCAGCTATGTCCCTTAATCTTGATGATCAAGTAAAGGTCTTATTTTTTAATTGAGAAAAAGGCTTAGTCAAGAGATTAGTTATGTTGTCATCAATGTAGACCTTTTCTATCCTTATGTCGCCATGATCGATAATCTCTCTATTAAGATGGTAGTGTCACAATACATGCTTAAGTTATTCGGGAGACCTTGGTTCATTAGCTTATGTTATAGCTTCGTTGTTGTAACAATATAATACTAATAGATCAATAACACTAGGAATCATTTGTAGTCTAGATAAAAATTTATGAATCTAGACTGACTTCGTTAGTTGCTTCTACAACTATAATATATTCAGCTTTAGTTATTGAGTCAATCATTTTTTTTCTTGCTTAGAACTCTTCCAACTAACAAGTCCATCATTTAATCAAAAAATGAATCCTAACTCTAACTTAAAATCACATGGTCAATTTGAAAACTAGCATCGGTGAACCCTTTTACCACTACTTCATCTCCTCCATAGACAAGAAAAGCATATTTAGTTCTTCTTAAGTACTTACGAATGCTTTTAACGGTAATATAGTGTTTTCCCTCGAATCAACTTGATATTTACTATATGTACTCAAAGCATATGACACATCAAATTGTGTGCATAAAATCACATACATTATAGATCCTATGACTGATGTGTAGGAAATGCAAAGCATCCTTTCCCTTTAGTTTTGAGTGTTAGGACACTCGGACTTAGAAAGTTTTATGCCATGTGGCATTAGAATAAGTCCTCTCTTGGATTCTTTCATACTAAACCTATTTAGTATTTTATCAACGTACGTGCTTTGAGAGAGTCCTAACATTCTTCATGATCTATCTCTATAGATCTTAATTCTTAGAATATAAGCTGGCTCTCCTATGTCTTTCATGGAGAAATTTTTGGATAAAAAATATTTTACAGATTGTAACATGATAGTATTATTGCCAATAAGTAGTATAATGCCTATATATAGCATAACAAAAGTAATTGAGCTCCCAATAACCTTTTTGTATACACAAGGTTTATCCTCATTTTGTGAAAAGTTAAACTCTTTGATCATTTTATCAAAATGTTATTTCTAACTCCTTGATACTTGCTTAAGTCCATAAATGGATCTTTGTAATTTATAAATCTTGTTTACATGTTTTTTGGTAACAAAACCATCAAGTTATGTCATGAACACATCTTCATTTAGTTTTCCTTTAAGAAATATGATTTTGACATCCATCTATTATATCTCATAGTCATGTTATACAGGTAATCACAAGCATAAGCCGAATGGTTTTAACCATTGCTACTAGTGAAAAATTTTCATCATAATTAACTTCTTATTTTTTATGATATCGTTTGCCACCAATCCATGTCAGTCTTTCTCTTAAAGACTCACTTACACCCAATAGGCTTGACACCTTTAAGTGGATCAATCAAAGTCCATACTTGGTTAGTAAACATGGATTCCACTTCGAATTGCATGGCCTCATGCCATTTTTCGAGTCAATGTCTAACATTTCCTATTCATAGGTATTAGGTTAGTCTTCTTATATAATAGATACATCTCTATGTGTAAAGACTAGAAGGCCATATCTTTCTAGCTCTTAACGAATCCTCTTAGACCTAAGAATTTTTTGTATATCAATTTATGGGATAGTTATAACGTTTTATAACTTTTTAACTTTGGGTTTCTCTTATAGAGTGTCAATTTGTGAGTCTTCTCGAATCTCATCGAGTTTAACTTTCCTCTCACTCGATCCTAGCATCTATATATTCCTTCTCAATGAATACAATATGCCTAGCCATAAACACCTTTTGTTCTTGTGGTTGGTAAAAGTAATATCTATTTTTTTATCCCATAAATTTAACTTTATTGATTTGTTCTCTAGCTTTCTTTATCCAAACGTTTAACATATGCTTCACGAGTCCCAAATCCTAAGGAAAGATAAATTTGCTTTTCTTTCCTTTTCATATCTCATATGGAGTTTGATCAATATATTTTTTTAGAATCATGTTCAAAATAAGTGTCACGACGAAGGAATGCATATCCCCAAAATGAAATGTGGATATCAATTTGACTCATCATGGATCGGACCATATCTAACAATGTTCTATTTCTCATTTCGGACGCATTATTCATTTATGGTGTTCCAGGTGGGGTCCATTATAAGAGTATCTCATTCTTTTTTAAATGATCTAAAAATTTATTTCTTAAGTATTCTCCATCTTGATATGATCGAAGTGCTTTGATATTTTTGCTCGTTTTTTCTCGACTTCAAACCTAAATTCTCTAAACTTTTTTAATGCTTTAGATTTATGTCTCATCGAATATACATAACCAAAATATGATCTATCATTGATAAAGGTTATGAAATAATCATATCCTCATCTTGCTTAGGTGGATATGGGTCTACATACATTACTATGTATGAGGCCTAACAAATCAACAACTCTTTCACCTTTTCCACTAAAAGGGCATTTCATCATTTTTCCAAGTAGATAAGATTCACGGACATCAAATGATTCTAGATATCCAATTTTATGTAGCTTGGATATGTGATTCTCATTTATATGGCCAAGTTGACAATGTCATAGATAAGTTTTATATAGATCATTAGTCTTGATTCTTTTCATAGTTATGTTATATATAGGTGTGTTAATGTTTAAAATATATAAACCATTATTTATATCAACATTTCCATATAAAATATCATTTTTACAAAAAGAACAACCTTTATTCTTAAATAAAAATGAAAAACCATCTTTATCCTAACAAGAAATAAAAATGATTTTCCTTGTTATAATAGGAATATAATAATATTTTATAAGTGTAAGTACAAGTCCGAGATAGTAGTGCTAACTCATAGGTGTCTACCGTTTATGGTATAACTATTGAGCCATTACCCACACATAGATCAACCTCACCTAAAGCGAGGTTTTCTTGCTTCTTTTAATCCTTTTAAATTTGTGCAAATGTGTACACCACATCCAAGTATCAAATACCCATGATGTTGAACTATCCAAATAAATTAAGTTAGATAATTTTAGGTGGCCCACATTAGGAAACATTTTTCCAAATTACCCTTAAACCTAAATTAGGAAACTAATTTCCATTTTAGGTTACTCATTTCAAATTTGAAACTTACAAATTAGAAAATGGAATTCTAAAATAAGAAACTTTTCAATTTAGAAAACTTTCGTTTTAGGAAACTTTTCATTTTTGAAAACCTTTTCCAAAATAAGAAACTTTCATAATTGGAAACTTTGTTTAACATCTTTGCTTCTTTTTAATAATGTGAATGCTTAAACCGAAGGATCATACATCCTATGGAGGTATATAATAAATAAAAATTTTTGATCCAAGATCAAGCCGTTGAATCTACTAAGCATACATATATGAATTTAAAACAATGAATAAGAATTACCTCTTGTAACGCAGATCTAAGTTCTTTTAGTAGAAAAACCATCTAAGTACCCATAAATAAGCACTCAAAATCGATAGGGTGCTAACTCCACCTTTTTTGATTTGTGTAGTGTTTCCTATAGAAATATATTTTGAGCTATTTTGTGACAACCTTAAAGGAGAAGGAAAGTGTGGTGTGCTAGGGTTTTAGAGAAAACTATTTTCTCCTTTTTTCTTTTCTTGTCGTGTGCCCTAGTAGTCTTTTTTAATTTTGGTCGAAACTCTCTTTTTCATTTTCTTTCTCTTGTGTGTCGTACCTCTCTCTCTCCCATATATATATAAGAGAGTTATCCTCCAAGCATAAGGAGAGGCATGATAATGAGTCCCTTAAGTATTATAGGTTGTTGCTTCATTATCCTCCAAAGATTATGAGTTATTTTACATGTGGACTTTTTGATCTTCATCTTTAATATATTCATCCTTATCTAATAAGGTTGATGTTTATCCTCCCACTAAAATATCTTAAGGCCTTTAATTAAACCTAATGGACAAAAATCATTCGGCCAATTAATTTATTTAGACTATTGAAATAAATAATCTTAGATTATTTAAAGCCTATCTATATTGAGAAATAATTTTTCAAAATACCCTTTAACCTAAATTAGGAAACGCATTTCCATTTTAGGTTATTTATTTTCAAATTTGGAACTAACTTTCAATTTAGGAAACTGATTTCTAAAATAAGAAACTTTTCATTTTAGGAAACTTCCTAATTAAGGAAACTTTTCATTTTAGAAACTTTCCATTTAAGGAAACTTTCAATTTTGGAAACCCTTTTCAAAATAGGAAACTTTCTAAATTAGAAAGCTTCTCTAATATCTTTGCTTCTCATTCATTATATGAATACTTAAACTTATGCGTGTGACTCAATAGGCTCCTAAATATGTTGACAATATATCAAGAACAAAAGACTCATCTTTTATCTCTTGATACATAAATCAAGATTGACCTCTAATAAAGCATCATGATTACTCAATTCTCTAAGAGGATTAATTAATTCATTATTATCTTTCACAAGCATGGTTACCATACAATTCAATCTTCATATCAACTTATCACAATGTGATCTCGAACTTGGTTATAAGTCTTGTTCGATTATGATCACATAAGTTTTCTTTGATTTTTAAACGTTTTAGCTCTTAGAATAAACCATTTATGCTCTATTAGTATACTCCTCTAAGAACACAAATCTCTCAAGCAGATATTTATCGAAGTGCAATGTGATAACTCCTTAAGTATACAAAGAATGCCATGTCCTATCTTAGTCAAACACCTACCTCCATTAAATTTCTAATGCACCCAACGAATAGCCCATGTGTAACCTTTAATGGTTCACCGAAATGAGTGTCAAAGTGTATAAGTCCTCTAATGAGACAATTATGATGACTTTAAGTCTAAAAACCATTTGTACCCATCTTGTATGAGATTCTCATAGACTAAAACTAAATGGGTTCTCATGATGAGTCAAGTCCAGATCATATATTCTTTAACATAAATCACCTAAATACTTACTTTGGCATCATTATGCCAATAAGTGTGAAACCTTCTACTATTATCATATATCATGAGCATAACACTCACAAATCTATCCGCATATAGTCAATGTCCATTTTTTACAATACTACGAATTGAGACGTTTAATGATATTATTTATATACATTCGTGTTTATCTCACATCTTTCGATCAATCACTATTGTAAATGCATATCATAAGGACTTCTATCCAATTCTACTAAAATTATAAACATAAAAAACAAGAATTAATAGAATGACTTCTTTATTATTATTAAAATAAATGATGTAATAATACATTAACTAAAGCTCATCCACACATGGTTGGATCTTGGGCACCTACATTAATATAAATTTATGTGTGTGACTCAATAGACTCCTGGATATATTGATAATATACCAAGAATAAAAGATACCACTATTATCTCTTGATATATAAGTCAAGATTGGTCTCTAGCAAGGCATCATGACTACCTAATTCTCTAGGAAGATTAATTAATCCATATTTATCTTTCACAAGTATGGTTACCATACAATTCGGTCCTCATGTCAACTTATCACGAGTGTGATTTCGCACTTGGTTATTAGTCTTATTTAATTATGATCACATAAATTTTCTTTGATTTTTAAATATCTTAGCTCTTAGAATAAATCAACTACGCTCTATTGATGTACTTCTACTTTGACCACGAGATTTCTTCGGTAGACATTTATCAAAGTGCAATGTGATGACTCTTTTATTATAAAAAAAATGACATATCCTATCTTAGTCATTCACCTACCTCTATTAGATTCCTAGTATACCCAACAAATTGCTCACATGCAACCCTTTATTGGGTCCATCGAAATGAGTGTCAAAGTACATAAATCATCCAATGAGATAACCATGATGACCTCAAGTCTAAGGACCGGTTATACCGATCTCGTATGATATTCTCATAGACTAAACTAAATAGGTTCTCATGGTGAGTCAAGTCTAGTAATATGTTCTCTAACATAAATCACCTAAGTGTTTGCTTTGGCATCATCATTTCGGATTACATCATTAGGATAAACAAACATGGTATCAACAAATATGGCAAAAACATCATGTTTAAATCAAATCACATCATAAGGATAAAAATCATTCTTAAGTACACACATTGAGACCGATATTCATCCTAGATAACCTATTGAAATTAAAGTCTAAATCCGTCCTCCTAACTCCATCGTGGAGCATTGATCATTAACCTTATTATTCCTTAAAATACTATGGGGTCTTCAACCCTCTTTGGTTCAATACACAATGACATATCTAAATGCATTTGAAATATCACAAACACATTGAAATGTGCTTTTTTAATCTCATTCATATATATATATATATATATATATATATATATATATATATATAAGAATTTGGATATCCATACTTGATTTGAAATAATAATTATCTATAAATTTAGATCGGTTCGATCGATATCTATCATATTTGGATGGTATCCATTGGATTTGAATTAAATTATCGCTCTTAGTTACCATCATCAACTTCAAGCTCGCCTCGATGTGGTAATAACAAAATATTTCCCATCCATACTTGATCTAAAATAATAATTATCTATAAATTTAGATTGGTTCAATTGATATCTATCATATTTGGATGGTATCCATTGGATTCGAATTAAATTAATGATCCTAGTTACCATCATCAACTTCAAGCTCGTCTCTACTGTGGTAGTAACAAAATATTTCCCATCCTTTTCCATTGTTATTTTTTGCAATAACTTGAGAGAGAGAGAGAGAGAGAGAGAGAGAGAGAGAATTGAAAACATTATATTTTCAACAATTACTTGAAACTCTTGTCTTATTTCTTCAAATTGTTGATTGCCCTAACACATTGACATGAAAAGTTAATGCCATTCCGAGATATTTCTTTATAAATGTTATCACTTGGACTTCCCGATTTATTGCAACTCGAAGGTTTTTTTTTCGTCTTATTGATTGGGTGTCTATGGTAGGGGTGAGCAAACTTCGATTAAAACTGAAAAACTAAACTGAAATAGCTATTTTGATTCGATTTTTCATTTAAATTTATTCAAAAAAAAAAACAAACCAAAATTTAATCACTTTTTGGTTTCGTTTTCGGTTTCTAAAAATTTTAAATCGGTTTCCATCGAAAACTAAACATTAAATTAAATTAAAATAAGCTTATAATTTATTAAAATTAAAGTTAGACTCATATTTTTTATTGCGGTTCTAACACTTTGAAGAACAACCCATAATAGGCCATAAAATTTGAAGCCCAAAGCTCGTACTTTACGAACCACAACCCAAAACCACAAGGAGGAGCAAGGAAGTCCGGCTTTATTTATAAGCTATCCTCCACTCTTCAAAAGTTAAACTAAACGATGTGAGATAAAGATATATTCTAAAGGTGACTTCACTAACTCACAATTCCACATCGAAAATGAACATGTTTTGAAGAGTTAGAAAGGTTTATAAATAGCTCATCTCACTAATCCAAAACTAACAAACTATAAAGTCATCCCATATCGAGAAAAGAACTCACGTATGAGTTCAAAAAATTTATAAATATCATAGGATATGGAATGGTGATTTCGTGCTTTATGTTTTATTTTCTCTGGGCTTGCCTTTGGCTCGGTTTCTAGTGCTTTTAATAATTTCGAGTTTATATCGAAAAATCAAAATTTACAATCAAAATATTTTGAAATCGAAATTTAGTAATCGAATTATAATTTGGTTCGGTTCGATTGTTATTTTATTGTGTTTGATGAATAAAAAACCGAATCGAAATTGTTAAAAATCGAACCAAAAAATCGTTTGCTCACCCCTAGTCTATGAAGACAGAAAGGATAATAACATAGCAAGTATATATAGCAACTTCATTGCAAAACTTATTATAAAATTTTGAGAATAGAATATATTTATAAATATGTACGCATTAATAACTACTAATTAGAGATTAATATTTGCCTGTTTGCTAACACGAGTTTTTGACATGCCATGATTAAATCTTGTTTCAATTATTTTTCTTGAAAGTTTAGTATGGTTGTATTACTAATTAAAATTATTTTCTTTCGAGGAGATGGATGCAATATTTAGAACACCTAATGTGAACATAATAAATGAATGCAGGTTCCACAAACATACAATGAAAGTCCGAATTAGATTTTTTTAAAAAAAATCAAATAAAATATGAGGGTTCTAAGAAAAGTGTAAGAAGCCAAAAAGTTAAAATTGAACAAAAGAGTTAAAGTTTTAAGATAAAAAAAAATTCTAATAAAGCTGAAATTAAAATAAATTGAACACAAAGCTGTAAAGAAAAATAAATTACAAGAAAGATAAAGAATAAAATTATAAAGAAAGATAAAGAATAAAATTGCAAGAAAAAAAAAGTGTTGTTGGGTTGGCCAAAAAATTATAATGAAAATCATTATTTATTGATAGATAATATTAAATTTAATGGTAAAATATATTTGGAAGCCAAACTAGACTGAATAGGAAAGAAATTCTTATTACAATAATTTTTTTCTAAATAAACAATAATTCTATTAAAAACAATTCATGAAATATACTTCGTCACTTGCACTCGAATCTCGTTGTTGGGGCCAACTAATTGTTCAACAATTGATAAATTTGCCTTGTCCTTTTCTTGACTAGTTCTTGTTGTTTTTGAATAGTTGGATTTAGTCCTTAAAATTTCACAACTTATCAATTTGACCCAATTGCCAAAGGTCAATTGAAAAATATTTATTTGAGCATTAACAAATTGTTGCCAAAATGAGTGTTCATGGTTTCAGCTTTCAGTAATTTAAAGAATAATGGAGGTAATAATCTCCTAAATATAGTTTGATGGGTAGTTTTAGCTCGTCAAGTGGGAGAGAATTGAAAGAAGGATTAAAAAAATTAAAAAGATTTGCAAGTAAAGATAAGGAAAAGAAAAAATAGATTCAAATGTTTATTAATAGAGTATTTAATTGGTCGGAGGATGGTTGTTATACACAGAGCCTCCTCATTTATTTTGAACAAAACCAAAGCTTGAAAGAAAATATTTGACAAGACTTGATTGGCCTAAACACACGTACAACAAAGAAAAAAAGCACAAGGACACAGTTACGAGCACACACAGAGTAGTAACTTCTAAAAGATATGCTTTTCACGCGAGTATCATTAGTCCCAAAACGCAGAAAGTACAGAGATAGGCTAACTTATTACTAAAATTACTTACATTTAATAATACTCTTTTTTCCAAACTCATAGTTTTTTTTTCACACATTTTAAAAAACTTATTAATTATAATATCATATCAGTAACTTTTAACGATACTTTTCTAAAATATATTTTTTATTTAAAAAAAATTGTCTAATGTAATCCTGCATTACAAAATAAAAGAATTTTTTAAAAATAAAGTATTAATAACATGAATATTGTTTCCTATCGCCTGCTATTTGGCGTTTTCCATTAGCAATGATTTGGTGTCCCAATAACATAATTTTTAAAACCCTGAAAGTATAACAAAAATTAATAGTGAAAATCATAGAAATTGAAAGAGATGTACATATTTAAAAAAGGAGAGTAGTTTCTTTTGTATTCGCAAGGCTGGAAAAACTCTACTTCTTGCAACGACATATGTTACTCAAGTGTTATAACTCAAGAATGTATTATGTTTAGCAAGGAAACAAATCATTTGGAATTTAATGTGGCATTTAGAAGAATGAATTGGCTAAACCCGCTACTTGATTTCTATGTTTTTATAAATCCATCAAATAAGTCTATATGTTTTTAATTTAATTAATTGAATACATGTATTTTTCAATTTTAGTTAATTGAGATTGATTTTTCAAGATCAATAATTTTATACATTAACCTAATTCTTTTTTTTTTTTTAATAATCATATAAAGTAGGATCCACATATATTAGTTATAGGGTTTACCTCATAATTGATCTTTATACAATTCTAATTTTTTTTATTGATACTCTCTATTATTTTTTCAACTTAATTAAACCCTTCTACTCTTATAAATTTGTTGATTGAGATCGTATGTTATAACGTTGTTAACTATTCATCAAATGTGGCAAGTTAAAACTAACGGTAACCAATCACGCAATGACACATGACAATTTTTTTTATTCATATTTTCACATGTCGATTCATCGATTGACTACTATCATTTTTAAACCACCGCGTAGGATAAATGGTTAACAACGTTATGATGAAGTATCTCAATCAATAAATTCATAAGAGTATAAAGTTCCAATTAAGCTGAAAAATAATACAAGATCTTAATAAAAAAAAATTTAAAGTGTACATGGATCAATTATTGAGTAAACCCTTTAGTTATACACATGTGTAATATATTTCTATTCGATCTAACATATAAAAATTATTAATTTTATAAAATTATACTCAAATAACTAAAATTGAGAATGCACATGTTTAATTGACTACATTGAAAATATAATGACGTATTTGATGGTTTTATAAAAATACAAGATGCGGTTTAGCACATTCAAATTGATGGCAATGGTTTAACTTTAGGCAATTTGATATTTATCAGTATTTTAGTAAGTACAAAAGCAATATAACTCTTTTGGAAAAAAAATTTGAAAATATGAACTTATTGGGAAAAGATATGAGACAAAACTAATTTGTCTTTTGCATATTAAAACTCACATGTTGATTCTTTTTCCAATCTTGTTTGAAAGGAGGGAATAACCTTATGTATTTCGAAGTTAGTTTTATTGATTTGTAGTTTATATTTAAAAAAAATAATAATAAGAGACATATGAGGAATGTGAATGATACCTCTTAAAATTTAATTTAATTTTTCATACAATTAAGAGTTTTTTATTCATATGATAATGTAAAAATTCTTTAAGTGTAAAATTTATATTAAAATTTTTTGAGAAATAAATTATATATTTTCACTTAATTAGTTTAAGTTATAAAAATAATTTAAATATAAATACCATGGAATTTCTATAAATATATGTGAATGTAAAAAATACCATTTATTTATCAATGAGTTTGCCAATGAATATGATAAACCTATATGCAAAAATATTTGGGATAAAATAAAAGACAAAGCTTCATGTTTAAAATTAAAATTGCGTGATTATTCTTGGAGTAATATATTTGGGATCAAGAAGCAAGTGTCGTCTTGCAAAACTGGCTTTTTGTTTTTGTCTTTTTGTTCCTTTCTTCCTTTGACTGATTGGCGCCTTGTCTCCCGTAATTATCTACAAGCCGGAGCAGAAGGTGATTGAAACGCTTGCAAAACCTGTGCTACCACCCCAGCTTCAGCTTCTTATAGTTGGTCCACTCTTTTCTTATAACCTCAATCCTCACGCTTTTTACATGAACAATAGAAAAAAGAAATTAAGAAACTTGTGCTTTGCAAAACTTGGTTGTTTTGCTTGATCCGAAGTTGTTTTACATGAAAAACGAAAGTACCCCAGTTGGGAAAAACGCATGTCAATTTTCACTTTGGAAGTATCTTGGTTTCTGTGTCACATTGAAATGCAGTCTCAGTGATTTGGTTTTATGCAGAATTTTGATGTGGGTTGTGGCTATGGAATACTGTGCTGAACAAGGTGGAGGGTTTTAGACTTTCTTTCTTGTTTTCTTTTTTAATTTGCTGGCGGTGTTAAACAAACATGAATGGGAAATTAGTTTCTTCAGTCGTGGCTGGGAAAGTGGTGGTGGTTGCTGTTAAGGCATCAAAAGAGATACCAAGGAGTGCTTTGGTGTGGGCTTTGACTCATGTTGTTCAACCTGGGGACTCTATCAAATTGCTGGTTGTCATCCCTCCTCACTCTTCAAGTAATCCTCTTTCTTCCCCCTTCTAATTTTGGTGGGTTAGCAATAAATGCCCTTTTTCCTTTGTTTGTTGGGCTTCATTTCATGTGATACCTGACCAATATCGTTGTCAATAAATTATTCTTTTTGTATAGGACATGCCACAGAATTATGTGGCTATTAAATTCTGCATTACTAATTTATGGCCTCTGAGCATCTTGCGATAATTTACTCTTTAACCCGAGAAATTAGCAGAACACAGATGATCTTGAGATTTAGTTGGTTCGATGAAAAGTTTGATTGAGCCTTGGAACTTCATCTTATCTTTTGAATCCTTCAATTCCAAAATTTTAGTACAGGGAGCACACGAATAACTGAGGATGCCAAATTATCTTGACTTACTAACTGTAAATGCCATATCCAATATTGGTTCATTTTCCGGTCTCAATGTGTTAACAGAACTCTAGTAAACCTACAAAAGACAGCATAGCAATAGTAGGCCAGCTACATGCCAATGTTGAACTTAAATTCTCTGTAATAAGCTTGAATATACATTGAATCTAATCAAATACGTTGCAATGTTGAGTTGAGGGCCTGTGTTGTTTATTTTCTCCCTTTATTCTATGTCCATTTAAACTGACTTCAAGGAGGTTGACATTGGTGACTAAAGTGGATCAAATATTATTTTCCAGGTAAAAAGTTATGGGGATTCTCAAGATTAACCAGTGACTGCACTACTGGTCACTGGAAGTCCCTATCAGGAACCCAGTTAGATCAAAGAGACGATGTTTCGGATTTGTGTGCTCAAATGATACTTCAACTCCATCCTGTTTATGACTCTGAGAAGGTGCATTAAGTACCTTTGCAGAATTTAGTTCTTACAAGCTCCCTTCTTGTATTGAGTCTTTTCCACCTTTTGATTCTTCTGAACAGATAAAAATCAGGGTAAAAGTTGTTTCTAGCTCATCTTCTGGAGTGGTGGCTGCTGAAGTGAAGAAGGCTCAATCTAACTGGATTATATTGGACAAGTAATAAACATAATGTAAACCTTATTTTCTTGCATGTTAAATCACGGACATTGTTTCTTAGAAAAACTTTTGCATCTTAGAATCATGATTGTTTGCAACTTCATGGTGGTTGATATCACAACAGATATTACGAGCTTAACTCTTTGAACATTCAAAAGCCTTTTAGCCGAGAACTTGGTGTTATTTCCACTTATTCTACATGTTCAATTAACAGCTACTCATGTTTTGAGACAGACATCTGAAGCGTGAGGAGAAAAGCTGTATGGGAGAGCTAAAATGCAATGTTGTGGTTATGAAATGTTCTGGAGCAAAGGTTCTCCGCTTGAATTTGGTTGAATCACCAATGATGGAACCCCGGATCCCTTTGTCATTTCCATTCGATACAGAAGAAACTTCAAAAGACTTTGACAGTAAGCATGAGCAGCTAGATGTACAGAGAGGGCCATTTGTGACTCCTGCAAGTAGTCCAGAGAATGAATCATCATTGACTCCAACAGATGTTGGAACATCATCAGTGTCAAGCTCAGATCCAGGGACTTCACCATTCTTTCTCTCAGGCATTTATGGGAATCAGAAGAAAGGGCATTCAAATATTACTGAAGAAAATTTAAGCCAGTACGAATCTGATTCTGATTCAAATAGTGAAAAGCTGGCTCCTTCATCAACAAGATTATATTTCCAGCCATGGATGGATGACATTCTTAGTTCTAGTGGTGAACTTACTAAAATTGTCGCGGAGGGTTTCAATAGAACAAATGATACATCTCTGGCTTCCACATATAAGAACTTGCTGGAGAATTTATCTAAGCTTGACCGAGAACCTGATATTGGAGTGCTGAATTACAGAACTGATCAGAACTTAAGCAAAAGTGTCAGGGAAGCAATTTCCTTGTTCACAAATGCTCCCCTTGGTGCTCCTCCATTGTGTTCAGTATGTCGACACAAGACTCCCATATTTGGAAGTCCTCCCAAGTGGTTTACTTATGCTGAACTGGAACATGCTACGGATGGATTTTCACAAAAAAATTTCTTAGCCACAGGAGGATTTGGTTCTGTTCATCGAGGAATGCTAATGAATGGTCAGGTGGTTGCTGTAAAGCAACACAAATTGGCTAGTTCTCAAGGAGATATAGAGTTCTGCTCTGAAGTTGAGGTTTTAAGTTGTGCTCAACATCGAAATGTAGTGACATTAATTGGATTCTGTGTGGAGGATGGAAGAAGATTGCTAGTTTATGAATACATTTGCAATGGATCTTTGGATTTACATCTTTTTGGTGAGTTCTTGAACAATGTGTGATAAATATCCCAGACACTTTCACTAGATGTAGAATGATTTACTGACGTCACCTGGCTTATCAAAATTTCCCAACAATCATGGTGTCACTTGATCTTTAGAAAATTCCATTTGATAGACATGACAATTCCTTCAGAAATGAAATATGCTAGCCTTGATTTTATGTACTTGTAAAACTTGATTTATTAATAAATCCTCTCATTTCTGTGGGCAAGATAGTTAACAGTGCTGTGTTAAATTTTTTAAGGATGTGATCAAGATCCATTGAAATGGTCTGCGCGACAAAAAATTGCAATTGGAGCGGCAAGGGGGTTGAGATACCTTCATGAAGAATGTAGAGTCGGCTGTATTGTCCATCGGGATATGAGACCAAACAATATCCTCATCACCCATGATTTTGAACCATTAGTATGTTATGCTCTTTTATGTCTCTATGACCTCATTGCTAGCTACATGTAGTTGATCACCATTCTTCTCATCACACTACATTTCTCTTCTATTTTAATTCATGGTTCATGAAATACTTGTCATTTTGTTGCTTGTTCATGTTGATGTTTGATCTGACTTCCATTTTTCGGATGTCAGGTTGGAGATTTTGGACTGGCAAGGTGGCAACCAAATGGAGACATGGGGGTTGAAACAAGAGTAATTGGAACATTCGGGTATGATCGTAACTGTTTTTTCTTTTTTGTCTTTTTTATTTGCTAACAATTAGAAATTAAGTGAAAACCCCCTGCCTTCATTCAGGTATTTGGCTCCAGAATATGCTCAAAGTGGCCAAATCACAGAAAAAGCAGATGTCTACTCATTCGGGGTAGTATTGGTGGAACTAGTTACTGGACGGAAAGCTGTTGACATAAACCGACCCAAAGGCCAACAGTGCCTAACTGAATGGGTAGCAGTTCAAGAACTCTAGTTTTAAATATGTGAAAATCTAACATAGTGGCTAAATTCCATGGCATTTTTTTATAAAGATGTTTTAACCTGTTTTTTTTTTTTTTCAAAAGACGGAATGAATTTTTCTCTGGTTTGTTTTGTCTCTTGTTCTTTGCTAATGTCATTATATCTGGAGCAGGCACGTCCACTCCTAGAAAAGCATGCTATTCATGAACTGGTGGATCCATTCTTAAGTAACTGCTATTCAGAGCCAGAGGTCCATAACATGTTGCAATGTGCCTCATCGTGCATACAGCGGGACCCTCATTCAAGGCCTTGCATGTCACAGGTAACTACAAATGTTTTTTAGCATAAACTTATTTTCATATTGTAATAGCATAAGGTGCGGAGGCATTTGTTGGTTCTTTCACATATGACAAAAATGCTCTCTCTTCCTGCCAATATGCATTGACTTCCTATGCAATTCTTCCATTGTATCCCATAATTTAATGTGATGAGAAGATTTGTTTCATAATCAATGTCAATGCTTACAAATAGGAAAGAAATTGCCTGCTATTGAGCATACATTGCATTTGCTTGAAGTAGTATCACAGCAACAATTGATGAGAGGATGCACCTGGTTAAATGATAATTGGACCACCAAATTTTAATGGTGAGAATCACTTGCACTGGCCAGCTGCACCTGCTGTTTCTTGGTGATGATTAGATCCAGTTTGTCAAGTTAATCATTTGATTCACAACCCAGGAATTACCAATCATATCATTTCTTGAACCAGCACTTTCTGTTGCCAATTTTTATGGAAGTTGAAATAAATGATTTTCATGCTGTGAATATCAAATTTGACCTTCTCTGTGGAAGGGCTGTTTCTTCTGGGTCTATCAATTAAGTACCAGTGAAGATGTTCAGTTGAGCTGCAGATAATACTTGAAAGAGTAGCAGAAAAAGATGCTAAGAGGAAACTGTTATGTACTGTATTATCCACTTGCAGTCTTGGTCAAAGGAGAGTTTTAGGTTAATTTGGTGCCAAATTGTGAGAAAGTTAGTTTCCAAGATGCTTCTGTAGGAATTTGGAGTGCAGCATTCACAGATGAGAAGTTGCATCAGTCAATGCTCAGTCATCTGCATTTACAACTAAAATAATTCATCATCAGGCCTTGTCAGTATTTGGATAGTACATATTGGAGAGTGAATGATAGAGTTTATCCAACGTAGGCTGCTTCAGTTTATGTTGCTTACTGTTGCTAGTGCATATGATCATGCATCAGTAGATAATTAATAGATAGATGTACTAACTACCAATTATGTATATACATATATATATATATATATATATATATATATATAATTTTCTTTTGCAAAGGTGCTCCGGATGTTGGAAGCTGCTGACATTGTCATGAATTCAAGAAATCTCATAGATATTTCGCAGAAAGCAGCAGTTAAGGGGAAGCAACAGCAAGAACAGAAGGGAAGTTAGTTTTTTGGCGCGTTATCCGAGTGACATTAAAGAAGAATTCTAATTTACTAAATGCTAGTGAAAACTCTCACTCAGCTCCTCATGATTTAAATGAACAAATCGATTGTATTATAGATTTTAATTTTATTTATTTTTTTCTTTTTTGGGTGTATAGCCGTAGGCAAAGGCTGCGAAATTTGTGAAGTTTGTGCTATTTTCTAGTCATTCAATTCAAGAATGAATTACGCAACTCATTAGCTATCTTTTCATTTTCATGTTCAGACTTCTGACAAGTTGGGGGTGAATTCAGGATAGGCATACTGTCTGCGGTTATCTTTTCATTTTTGTGTTCAGACTTCCAACAAGTTTAGGGGGAGGGGCGTTCAGGATATGCATACTGTCTGCGGTTCTTTTGTGACTGACTTTGTAACAAATAAATGAAAGATGATTGGATAGTAATGTGTTAGGCAGTCCAATTTCTAAATTCAACTTCTAAATTCAAAAGTAAATAGATTCAATTAATTATTCTAAGCATGCTACCATTTGTTCCAATGATGTTTTTGATATATATTTTTTTTAATATAAAACTAAATTAAACAAAATGCAATCTTTTCTAGAAGAGATTTGCAATCTATCTAGTCCCTAGATTACAAGTTTGCAAGAACAATTACTTACAATTGATGTGAATTTTATAAATCAATTGTTCGGGAACCCACAAACAAGATGAACAACTGATATGGATCCCGTAAATCAAAAGTTTAAGAACTCACCAACAAGATGAATTATTTTCAAAAAAGCTAAATTAGATTCTAAAGGTGTAAATTTTGACCTAATGCCTAAAATATATATATTTATATGTAAAAAAAGAAGAAGCACAAACAAAAGTTACAAAAAAGATATTGATGTCATACTCTAGAAAAGATAAGAATGAGAGTGATAAGTTATGTTTAGAATACCATAAGAATTTATAAATTCATGATACGTTCGGCGAGTTTTATGAAGAGTCCAAAGAGAGACTCTAAGAATCTCATTTTTCAATATCATATTTTCATTCTCTTAGAGTACATAAAAGCTAAATTTGTTATAGGTTTTGAAACAACTAAATATATAAAAAAAGAAGAAGCACAAACAAAAGTTACAAAAAAGATATTGATGTCATACTCTAGAAAAGATGAGAATGAGAGTGATAAGTTATATTTAGAATACCATAAGAATTTATAAATTCATGATACGTTCGGCGAGTTTTATGAAGAGTCCAAAGAGAGACTCTAAGAATCTCATTTTTCAATATCATATTTTCATTCTCTTAGAGTACATAAAAGCTAAATTTGTTATAGGTTTTGAAACAACTAAAAGATAACAAAATTCAATTTCTAATAAATAGGTAAATTAAACCAACTCTATTAGCTCCTGAATCACGCCAAACACACACCTAAATTATAGGAGTCACACCAATAACTCCTAAATTATAAAAGTCTTTAATTTTATTGGAACAAGACTTAGCCCTAGATATTGGAAAATGAAACACATAAAAATAAGGCCTAAATACATTCGGCCCAAAATACATTAAACTAAATCCATAAATTATAATAATTAAACTAATATAGTCTTTGCTTCCTTTTTTCTCACCATTTCCATTTTCCTTAAGATTCTTCCTCAAATCTTCATCTTAATGCTCATCATACTCCCTCGATTGGAAAACACTCATCTTGGTGTCATAGTATCAAACACATGGATCGCAAATAAGATTTTTTGTTTTTGGATAACCCAATCGATTTAGAGCCTCGGCTTTGTTACCAATTGATATGAACTCTGTAAATCAATTGTTCAAGAACCCACGAACAAAATGAATCTTTCCTAAAAAAGCTAAGATCGGATTATAGATTGTTTACGAACCTCGACACTAAGTTTAAATAAGACTTGAATCGTAGGCTTAAAGAAGGAATAGGCACCACACTCGGACAAGCAAGCAAGGGAGTGATAAGTTTTTAAACACAACAAGTTTTATCAATTGAAACATGATAAGTTCCGTAACTTCTTTAGAGAACCAAGGTGAAAAATACCTCACTTTTATTGAAATCTAAAACACCTAAAATTCATACATATCAATATCTCTTTATAAATTGAAAAAAAAAAAAACCATAACAACCTAAATTATGCCTCAATCTCTAAAATATTATAATCTCCCAAGATATTGGAGAATAGCTAATTCCTAACTCGTCAAAATTAAAAACATGCCTAAACAAGGCTCAAATAACAAATTCCACCCAAACTAAATTAAAGCAAATCCATAAATTATACTAATTACATCAACATAACCTTGACTTCCTTCATTCTCGTCATTCTCACTTTCTTCAAAAAGATTCGTCCTCGAATCTTCGTCTTGATGCTCATTATACTCCCTTAGTTGGAGAATGCTCATCCTCGAGTGTCGTGCTCGTGGCCTAATAGGGAGGTTAAGAGTGCTACTTGAATCGCCTCATGCTCGAGGATGCAAAGCAATGCACTTGTGTCCTCTATCCTAGGTCTTTGTCACAACTCGCGGCAAAAGTTCATTCGGCTTAAAGTTAAAGGCATCCGAAGTTTAATATATTATAACTAACAATTTCAAAAACTTAATACAATTTCTCTAAACGTACATCATTGATTTAAACAATTTAAAATCAACATATTTTATAGAAATAAAACCAATTCATTAACTTTCAAATCCATATATATATGTATCAATATGGCCCATATGGAATATAAACATTTTATAATCCTTTAATCTCATAAATATGCAAGTTGACATGCCAAAGAATAATCCAAAAGTGCATAAGTTTACAAACCAAAAGCTGGCCAAAATCTAGCCATGGTTTAGCCTTTAAACTTTAAACCTACCTACGAGTACACATTTGGCAAACTCGTAACTCTCGACCAACATCCTTAAAATATCACTTTGTTCATGTACGCCATAAGACAAACGGTGAGCTAAAATTCAGTAACAACAACCATGTAGAATGCAACCGAACATATTTTTTTGCATGATAAAAACTTATTTTCCTCTTTTGGACACACCCTATTAAAAGTATATATATTCATTCCTCGTTTAAAACTATCGTGATGAAAATCGTAAAAGCATTAGACACGTTCCATTTGAAAACCTCACAAAAAGTATGCACCATATCATTTTCTTTATGAGTCATCTATAAAATCATACACGTGCCTTCTTAAACATATTTAGTCGTGAGCTTTGCAAAGATTATATACCAGCTCATTCTCTTTGCAAGTCCTTTTGAAATCATGCACATGACTTTTCTTGAATGCTTAAAATCATGACATAAAATATTTTCATAATGTGTATGCAATTAGAACACAAAGATCAAAAAAATACATGAACACAAATGACATCAAGCCTTTCATAAACCTAATCCAAATGGCATCACAAGGCCAAATAACATAAAGACCTAAACTAACAATGAACACAAACCATGTATCATAAAGCACACACATAGGCCAAATCATCCCACATTAACATAACCATCCAATTATTCAACCATCCAAATCAAGTAACCATAACCAAATCGAATTCAACAAAAAACGACACCGTTATTTAATCCATAAGCAAAACCAAATTACAACCAATATACACCTAAATTCCAAACCATTAAGCATCCTTATAATCATTCCATCATCAAGCATACCTATAAATTCAATAATAAGTAAAACAAGCATACACCAAAGTCTGGATTCATCAAGACATACCTCACCATCATTCAATCATCACAAACACAATATTCATTCACTCAATAACCCAAAATTATGAGATCTCAAGTGAACTCTAACCAAATCCATCAAGCTTTCCTATAAATATTCCATCAAAAAGTATACCCATAAACTTAAAATCAAAATAACACCCATCTTCACAAATGGTAAGTTTTCAAGCAAACTCATCCACATAAATTGTACAATCATCAATCAAACACATACCCATTTGTACATTAATCAATTAAACCCATCTTTATTATTCATCAATCAAACACATAACCCATAATCCTAGAACCTTTAGGTCTTACATGAACATAACAACACACATGGTCATTTAATAATTAAACACATAACCATCATCATCATATTGTACAATCAATAATTAAGCACTTAAATTTACCAATTAAACATAAAATCATAACATTACAAACACATCCAGCACAATTCCTCAATTAGCACATAGAAAATCCCAAGTCTTGTGGTTAGTTAGGATTAGAATTACCATTTCTTAATTAAACACAAGAATACAACATCTCACATGTTCAATCAACAAGCAAAGTCACCATCATAAGTTCAATCCAATAATTAAATAGACAATTAAAAATCCTAACCTCTAGGTCTTGCAGTGAGTTGTGATTACACTTACCTCGAGGTTTAATTTTAGTAGAAATCACTTTGAAAGTCCTTAAATTTTCACCCTTCTCTCTTGTTTTTCCTCTTGACCAAACTGTCTTCCTCTCCATAATCTTTCCTTCTCTAGGCCAATCTTCCTTCCCTTAAGAAATTCGATTCCTCTCTTATTGTTTTTAGCTCTCTCTCTCATGTGTTTAAGCTCTCGAATGGATGGAAGGCATAAAAAAGGAAAACCCTAAAAATTTTCCCCTTTTATTTCCCTTTACGGCCAAAATTTTTAGAGGCTAAATACTAGCAAGACACATTTCGTAAGGTGGGTGTTTTACATTTAGACATTTTTAATTTTGGTGGAACACATGTGTGAACACCGAATTAGGAGATTGTTTACTAGATTAATACATGTTTTGAATATTAATTAAATTTTAATCATAGGTTAGCACATGTAGGAAATATTTAATTAAGCTATATAATTAAGTCCTCTATCTTTTAATTACCATATTCAAGTCCTCCGGTCTTCCATACCCACGATACTTGGCAACATGAATTTTGCAAACCAACACTCATCAATATAAATACAAAGCATAGCATTCATATTCTTAGCTAAATAAATATATACACAATGTATAAGGAGGTGTGGGTATTACCTCTTCCCCTTCATATAAAAATTCCATTCTCAAAATTTAACTTACTAAACTCTTCCACGATGTAAGTCTTCCTTGAATTGTTCTTGTATCATCATGTACACTCTTTCGGGTACTTTTGGTATAGCCTTCTTCTTAGGACAATCGGTTGCTAAGTGTCTAACTTCTTTACAAAAGAAGAAAACATTGTTACCAACCAAACAATTCTCGATATACGATCAGCCACACTTGACATAATTTTGCTTGCTTTGTGCTTCGTCTTCTCTAGTCCTTCGACAACTTTAACTTTCTTAGCATTGTTCGACCATGTCCTCTAAAGCTGATTTCCTTTTACAACTACTCACTAATGTTGTTTGTAATATATGATTTTTTTCTTGTTGTAGCCATGCTACCTCCTTATTATCTTTCTCTATTTCTAGTGCTCTAGTAACCATGTCATCACGGTTATCAAGCGACACTTGCACTAGACTTCACACCTCTAGTTTCAAACCCCTTAAAAAGTGGCCTCTCTTCTATACTAAAACTCAACAACCATACTCAAACTTTCAAGCATACTTAACCACCAATATGTCCCCTTGCTCTAGCTTTATAAACTCTTGAATCTTCTTCAATTTTACACTATTAGAGAATAATTTTTTTTTATTGAAAACCTCTTTAAATTATGCCCATATAAGGTTTGACACATTTAAAGAAATCTTTGATGATTCCCACTATATATGCGCCTCACCAACCAATATAAATATGGCACAAGACACCATATCCGCATCCTCCATTGTCATATGGTCGAAGATCATCTCTAAGGACTCTATCCATTTCTCAAAAACCATAGGATCAAACTTGCTCATAAATTCTTTTGGGTTAAACATTTTGAATTATTCAACCATGTCAACCCTCTATGGTGGCCTTATTACGAATGGTTGCTACTACATGACCATCAAAATTCTCATATGTTCATCATGCCTTTGTTGTTACTCTTACATCATTTCTTATTACTACTACAATAATGTAAGAGTAACAACCCAAACTACTTGCTCCGTTGAGATTGCATTGTTTGTAAACCCATCATTTTCCTCTCAATTGGTAGCCTTTGGAGTTGCTCCTGTAGCATCATGATTTCTTATCGCCATCTTGTTCTTATTCCCATACATTCATACGAATGCCATAGTGCATAAATTAAAATCAAACATGTCCACATGATCTAAATATATCAACTATGTACATATAATTCATCAAATAAACCTAACGCATAATTTTCTAACATACTTGCCAATCAATAATTAAAAGTTCATACTTGACAAACTTGAATACTTACATGTTAATGATGTTGCCGGAGCTTGAGTTTGCTCGTATTATTTAGGTCTACTAAGTCAAATTGCTTTGATACCAAGTCCGCAATGCTTCGCTACCCAATAAAGAAGCCAAAAAAGCTATTGTACCACCTTATGCTCGAGGGTGCAAGGCGATACATCGTGTCCTTTACCTCTGCTCTCTATCATAACTCATAGTAGAAGTTCATTCTGCTCAAATTTTAAGGCATCCTAAGTTTAACATATTATAACTAAAAATTTCATAAACTTAATCCAATTTCTATAAATATACATCTTTGATTTAAACATATTAAAATCAACATGGTTTGTGAACATAAAATTAATTCATTAACTTTCAAATCCATATATATAGACTAGTTTATCGGCATGGGCCACGTGAAATATAAATATTTTATAATCCTTTAATCTCATAAATATATAAGTTGACATGCCAAAATAATCCAAAAGTGCATAAGTTTACAAACCAAAAGTGGTTAAAACTTGTCATGGTTTAGCCTTTAAACTTTAAACTTAGACCTACAATACACATTTAGTAACCTCTCGACCACCATCCTCGATGCATCACTTTGTTCACGCATATCAAAAGATAAATAGTGAGTTAAAGCTCAATAAGCTGCAACCATGCATGAATGCAAGTGAACATATTTTATTTCGTACTTCTATAAGATGCATGATCCTTCAATTTGCATTAGAACCTCCATTGATTCTTTAATTGTATGTTATTTTAATTATGATTAACTGTATGAATTATTATTTTATGTTTATAAATCTAAGATTTTGGTATTTTATAACTATTTCAAAATTGATTTTTTTATGATCGAAAAGAGTGGACGCGTCGAGAGGCCAAAGTTTGATGTTATGCTTGCACATGAACCAAGTTAACCAAGTCGGGCATACCTCATGCACCGCCAAGCCTATGGCTAGGCTAGGCATGTGTTGGACGCGTGCCGGGCATACTAATGGGCATGCCAAGTAAGGTACACATTGGGCACGTGCTAGGCGCGCACGGTGCTTAAGTGTGCCCCGCACATACTAGGCCAAAGGCCGGACTAGGCGCTCATCGGGCATGTGCCAAGACGAGGCTTGCCTCGTGCATGTTAGGTGCACACTAGATGCATGCGAGCATGCCGAGGCCGATGCTAGGCACTCACCTATGAGTAAACCAAGCCGGTGTTAAGCATTGGCTAGTGGCTACGCAAGTGCTAGGTGCATACGAACATGCTAGGCTAGTGGCAGCTGCTGGCCGGTGCTAGGCACTAGCCGAGCTTAGGCATGGCGGCCCGTGGGCCTCCTAGACCCAAAAGCTCATAGTGTAACCCTCGTAAAAACCCTTATTCGTAACACGATGTGTATTAGAATATATATATATATATATATATATATATATATATATATATATATATATGTATATGTATATTAAGAGTAAGTATAATTCTCATTTCATCATGAGAAATTAATACTTGAAATATGTGATTTATGTTAAATTAAAGTTATTGTGCTTAAGATTAATGGTTTAATTATTAAAGAAATCAAATATGCAAAATCGGTGTTTTAAGGACTATATTACGCTCGAGTTTTGTGTGAATTATTTGAGGACTTTAGGGTAATGCTTGGGTCAACCTTAAAGAATGCAACTTGTTCATCTATGTGTTTAATAGGGCTATATAAAATATTATAATATTTGGACCTACATTAAGATTTATATCAATTGTAGTGAGGGTTGTTTCGAAATGCATTACTGCTGAAATTTTAGGAGAAGAATCTACCCGAATCTTGTGAGATTTATTTGATGCTTGTTAGATTAATGTTTGAGAAAAAACTTAAAGAATAAAAGTTGTTTTTCTATGTGTGTACTAGCTCTCTATAATATTTCATAATATTTGGATACATATAGAAAGAGTTATGCACATTTTAGTATAGATGGGTTAGGAGGTAACAATGCTTGAAATTTTGGAAAAAAAGAAATTCGAATTTTAAAAATGGAAATTTCTGAATTTTTTTATGAAAGAAATTATGTATAATTACATGAAGCTAGCTTATTAATGTGTTTATTTAGCCTAATTTTTCTTTAGCCACCTAAGCACTTGAATTAAATGCTTGGAAGCCAAATCATCACCTTTGACTTCCAAAACATGCCGACTTTGCCTTCCAAGCTTCCTCCACTTTACATTTGGCCTAGTTAAATTTTAACACTTATGATATAAATAAATGAACGGATAAAAGGTGGGTATATAAGGGAAAGAGAGGGTTAAATGGATGCCATTTTTAGGCCAAAAACCGTAGCCATCCGAATTAAAAGAGAAGCCAAATTTAAGAGAGAGAAAATAGCAAAAAGAGAGAAAGAAAGAAAAGAAAAAGAGAAAGAGGAAAGAAAAAGAGCTAAGGAAATTCTAATCAAACCTAAAAGAGGTAAATAGGTTTCATTTTTCTGGCTAATTAATGTCTTAAATTATTTTCTTAAGTTATTTTGTTAGTGTTTATTTCATGGGTTGTAATAATTTTTAATGGTTATATGCTTGATGCTTGGGATAAATCTATGTATGGATGCCTTGTTGAGATGATTTATGATGTTATGATATTTTGAAAAATGTCCAACTATGTGGTGATGGGTTGGATTGAACTTGGACTAAATTTAAGTGAACTAAAACATGTTTAAAGTTGGCTTGAAATGAACTAATAAATTAGTGTTAATAAGGAGTAAATTCTGTCTGAAATTTGGGGTGTATGTTCAAGGATTTTAGATCGATTTTTAGGTGAAACGTAAAGCATAAAACTTTTTCATCTATGTTTCAACTAACTTCCTTTAAAATTTCTTGGTCATTGGATTCCTGTACAAAGAGTTATACCCGATTTAGTATGAATAGCTCTAAACAAACTACTATTAGGCAGACTAGTCCCTAAGTTTCACAAATTTGTAATTAATTGTGTACTTGGTATTTAGACCTAATTTTTGGATATGTTATAAATAAATATGTCTAGTATCTAAAATAAAATGAGTAAGATTTAATTATGTTTTGAAATTAGAAAATTATTTACTCGATTAGGAGTTGCCCGGTAATAAACCCTAAAACCAAAAAAAATTAGACTTTGACAAAATTAATAGGTTTGGAATAAACTAAATGAGCTTGGACTAAATAAAATGGAAGTAAATAGAGTCAATGGACCTAGGATAAAGTTAATGGACTCGGATTAAAGTAAATGGACTTGGACCTTCTTTTAAATATTAATGAAACTAATGAACAATATTAATGAGCGGAGATTGTGTTTCTACTTGTGGGTATCGGGATTGGTATGTGAGCAATGGATAAATTCTAAGTGTGGGTTGGACCATGAGTATGGCATGAGAATGAAGGGTTGGTACCTGAATTTGGTTGAATGTGATTAAATATGTCATCATGTGCATAGTGGGTGGTTTAAGACAAGTCAATTGATTGAGAAATGATTTATACATCTAGGTTTGATAACCTTACTTGAATAAATGGGTATTAGTAGTCCGGTACTCTAGGTCGTGTGCCTGCACTATTAGATGATGGATTTCTACTAATAGTAGTTATAACGAGGGATAATTCTGTTGTAGCGAGAAGATGATCCGAGGATCATCTGGATGGAATCAAGTCGTGTGCTTGCACTTATTAGACGATGGATTCCGCTAATAATAGTTACAACGAGGGATAATTTCATTGTAGTAGAAGGTGATCTGCGGATCACCCGGATGATAAATAGAATAGGTCGGCTAAGACCTAGGGTACCGAGATTAAAATTTATGAGTATGGTGGGAAGTCAAAACAACATTGCATATCACGTGCATCACCATGCTTACCGAGCTTCACTCACCTTGTTGTTATTTTTTTTTATGCCTTGATAGAAAAAGGACAAGTTGGTATGGATTCGGCTAGCTCCTCCTAATCGGCTCATGTGGGCACCATATATTAGTTTTTATTTTGTACGTAAATTTGGGGTATGGAGTTCGACTCACCTCGTTGTTATTTTTTTTTATGCCTTGATAGAAAAAGGACAAGTTGGTATGGATTCGGCTAGCTCCTCCTAGCTCGGCTCATGTGGGCACCATATATTAGTTTTTATTTTGTCTGTAAATTTGGGGTATGGAGTTCGTGAGAAATTGAATATTGCTCGTAATGTTTTATTAATGTATTTAATTATGTTATGTAAATTTTATATTAAGGAGTTATATACGTAATGTACTTGTTAAAGTTCTAAGAATATCATAAGAAAACTAGTTAGAGTTCGGGGTATGTCGGTGTAACGCGTTTCGTCCGAGTACCTTACTTGAGTAGTAGAAATATGGTAGGGCGGAGGTGTTACGGTATGGTATCGGAGCAATGGTTTAGGGAGTTGGGTAGAACCGTAAGTGCCACGTGAGCACGAGGATCGGTCTGCTCGTGGATGGGTAATTTTAATTTCGATTCTCTTAAACTATGTATGTTTTTTTTTATTATTGTGTAATATGTATAAAATTTCATTTGAAATTATTAATAACAACAAACCCTATCATTGTAGATGTCGGCTTTGTATCGAGTACCAAGCGTGCCTAGAACGCGATGGCGACGGGCAACGCTAGCTGTGCTTAGGGCCGAGCTAAATAACCTCACTATGGTTCTAGAACGGGACCCGGTGGCTCATATTGTGCTATTTATCAACCTACTTTAGCGAATCGCATTCGTCGATGCCTCCTTTAATCGATATTTTAGCTCGGACTTCCTTCGGACAACTCTACATCGGACTCTCCCATCGGGAGACCAACGATTGTTAGATGAAGTTTAGAAAAACATGATAGACTAACACTCTTATCGGACTCTAATTCGAACCTTTCTACCAAACCGAGCCGGATGATCCCTCATTCAACTAATGTACGGATGTGGACTACCTTACCTATTGCCCGTGAAATAGTCCATGCGGCAATGGAAAATTGCATTGACTAGTGGTCATTAGAGGGTTCTTTTCCTCGACGTGTCCAATAAATAAGTTAATAAGGATCTCATTACATGTCGTGGTGTCTTTTGTATGTTCTATAATGTAAATAGGAGTGCTTTTGATTGTAAATATAGCACGAAAACCTAATAAAGGTGTGTATGAGATGCTTACTATGTATAAAAATGTATAATTTATATGAGCATGAATGATTAGCATTAAATGCTAAAATCCATACTAAACTAATGTGAACTTAATGCGTACATAAAGATAAACTATGCCGCCAAGAAAGAACCTCGTATGAGCGGAGGTGAAGGGACCTCCAACGATAATAGCTCGAACCGACAAGAAATGTTGAATCAAATGATGGAAATAATGCAACGAGCGACAACAAACTCTACGGTAACAATAACGAGTTCACGCGAGAATAAATGAGGCGACTTTGAGCTACATAACAACGACCTCCACCCCGAGCACGGGAATGATACAATATAAAGGTTTCACAAGATGAACCCTCAAGAGTTTGTTGGGGGAGTGAACCCAATGATAGGCGAGGAGTGGATTAAGTCTCTGGAGGCAATATTCGAATACCTACGGTTTGCCAATTAGGAGTGAATATCGTGTGCTATTTTCCTGTTAACTAAGGATGCTCGCACACGGTGGGAGAGCGCGCAACTAACCATAGATGTACCGACTTTAACTTGGGAAGGATTTAAGGAGGTCTTCTATAATAAATACTTTACCGCGGACGTGAGGGCCAAGAAGATTCAAGACTTTCCGGAGTTAAAGTAAGATGGGATGTCGGTCCGTGAATATGTACGAAAGTTTGAACAAGGCTGTAGATTCGTCCCATTTATTACTAGGGGCGAAAATCTAAAAAGGAACAGATTCCGATATGATTAAACCCAAGAGTGCGAAGTATGGTGCGGATGTCGGCCGCCAATACCTTCTCGAAATGGTGGATAAGGCGATGATAGGCGACGAAGATCGAAGGAGATTTCGAGGGACTTACGAGCAAAAGAGACAAGGGTTTAGATTTGGAGCTTCTTCATCGGGACCAATGAGACGAGTTTCGCCTAGGAATTTCAATCGAAGTAGTGGTCCAGGAAACTCTCGAGCCACCGAGACCGGCACCATATGTTTCGAGACCACCGTCGAGCGACCAACCAAGATCAATGACGGGCGATCCGCCCTAGTGTAGAAAGTGTGAAAGGTTTCATGCTGGGGAATGCGGATCGGATAGTCGGGTATGCTATGTATGTCAAAAGCCAAGGCACATGTCCTACGATTGCCCGCAAGTACGAAACCGGGATCGGGAAGAGTACCTGCTCGGGTGTATACTATGACCTAGGAAGAGGCATATCGGAGGGATACAATCGTAATTCATGGTAATGTCTTAATCCTTGGCTTAATTGCATATGTTTTGATGGATTTCGGTGCCATGCATTCTTTTATATCAAACACATCGGTGAAAAGCCTAGGAGTCAAACTAGAGACATTAGCCGTAAGATATCTTATAGCGGTTCCTTCGAGTGACACTATAGAATCGTCAAGTATGGTTAAAAAGTGTCCGAGTACATATTGAAGATAGGAGATTAGAAGCCGATCCGATAGTCCCGGACCTCTAGGATTTTGATTTGATCCTAGGGATGGACTCGGCTGACAAAGCATGATGCCAACATAGATCGTCGAGGAAAAAGGGTAACTTTTGATCTACCCGAAAGTCAACGAGTTAGAGTTTAAGGTCGATTTAAAGCTTTGAACATCATCGATCATTTCGGCTATTAAAGTTAAAAAAATGCTAAGAAAAGGATGTATGGGGTACTTAGCGCATGTGGTGGATAGCTAGGTGGAGCAAAAGTTGAAACCGAAAGATATAGAGATTGTACGGGAATATATATATGTGTTTCTAGAGAGTTTTACCATGCTACCATCGGAGAGAAAAATAGAGTTTGAGATTGAACTAAAGCTAGGTATGGCTCTAATTTCGAAAACCCCTATAGAATGGCTCCTGCCGAGCTAAAGGAGTTGAAGGTGCGGTTACGGGACTTACTAGACAAGGACTTTATACATCCTAGTTCCTCACCTTGGGGAGCTCCGGTACTTATTCGTGAAAAGAAGGATGAAAGTCTAAGGCTATGTATCGACTATCGAGAACTAAACCGGGTGATCGTTAAAAATAAGTACCCATTGCTCCGGATCGATGATTTATTTGACCAATTACAAAGGACGATGGTATTTTCTAAAATAGACTTACAATCTGGATATCACCAATTAAGGGTGAGACCGAAAGACGTGAAAAAGATAGTATTCGGAACGAGATACGGTCACTACGAGTTTTTAGTGATGCTATTTGGGTTGATGAACGCCCGACTCGCCTTTATGGACTTGATGAATCGAGTCTTCAAAGGGTTCTTGGATAAGTTTATCATCGTATTCATCGATGATATCTCGATTTACTTTCGAAGTGAGAAAGAGCATAGGGAACATCTAAGGGTCACCTTGGATACGGTAAGGGAGCAACAGTTGTATGCCAAATTCAAGAAATATAAATTCGGCTAGAGTAAGTGGTTTTTCTAGGCCATGTGGTGACGAAAGAAGGCATCGCTGTAGACTCAAAGAAAGTAGAGGCTATTCGGAATTGGCCTACCTCGAAGAGTGTAACGGAGGTACGAAGCTTTTTAGGGTTGGTCGGTTATTATCGGAGATTTGTGGAAGGCTTCTCGAAGATAGCTAGGCCTCTTACTAACTTGATGAAAAAAGCACCGGATTTCGGTGGACGGATGCTTGTGAGGAGAGCTTCAAAAGCTAAAACAACGGCTAGTCACGGCTTCGGTGCTAACTATTCCGTCCGAGGATGGAACTTTCGTAATTTATACGGACGCCTCCAAACATCGATTAGGAGCGATATTGATGCAAAATAGAAGAGTAATAGCCTATGCGTCATGGAAATTAAAGGAGTACGAGCGAAACTACTCTACATATGACCTAGAATTAGTAGTAGTAGTCTTTGCCCTAAAAATGCGGAGACATTATTTGTACGGGGTAAAGTGTGAGATATACACATATCATAAGAGCTTACGATACATCTTCACATAAAAGGAGTTGAAAATGGGACAAAGAAGGTGGTTAGAGCTGGCAAAGGACTATGATCGTATAATCAACTACCACCCGAGTAAAGCTAATGTTGTTACCGATGCCTTGAGCGAGGAAATCAATCGCTACGATGTCGGTGACCCGGATGCCGATAATGAAGGTCCTACAAGCACTTAGAACTAGAAATAGTTCTTATAGGCCACAGGAGTGTGCTATCGGCACTATTAATTCAACCGATCTTGCAAGAAAGAATTCAAATTGAGCAGCGAAAAGGATGAAAAGTCGAAGGAATTGAAGAAAGGTATAAAGGCGGGAGTAGAGTCGATTTTGCAATGGATGATAAAGGAATGATTAGATTCAAAGGAAGACTCGTGGAGGACATAAAATATGAGATACTGAAAGAAGCACACACAACCCCATATTCAATAAACTCGGGGAGTACGAAAATATATCGGGATTTACAACGAGTATTATTGATGGGTTGGAATGAAGAAAAATGTAGTCGACTTCGTGACAAGGTGTCAAACTTGCCAACAAGTGAAAGCGAGCACCAAAGACCCTCGGGAACATTAAAGCCATTAGTAATTCCATAATAGAAGTGGGAGTATGTAACTATGGACTTTGTCATGGGATTGCCAAGATCGGATAGAGGGTCAAATGCCATTTGGGTAGTCGTAGACGGGTTGACCAAATCGAGCACACTTTCTTCCTGTCAAAACCACCTATGATTTAAACCAATATGCCCAATTATATCTGGATAAAATCATTAGACTACATAGGATTCCGATCTCAATTGTGTCAAATCGAGATCCTAGATTCACCTCCGTATTTTGAAAGAGTCCGCATAAGGCCATGGGCACCAAGCTCAATTTCAGCACGGCTTATCATCCATAAACCAACGGACAATCCGAATGTGTAATCCAGATTCTTGAAGATATGCTACGAGTGTGCATTCTAGATTGGTCCGGAAAGTGGGAGAAATACATACGCTTAGTTAAATTTACGTATAACAATAGCTACCAAGCTTCAATTGGGATGGCTCCCTATGAGGCTTTGTATGGATGATGATGTAGATCTCCCGTGCATTGAGATAAAATAGGAGAAAGAAGATTGCTAGGACCAGAATTGGTACGAGCAGACGGTCGAAGTAGTAGACCAAATCCGCCAACGAATGAAAGTAGCCCAAAGTAGATAGAAAAGTTACGCGGACAAACAAATGAAGGATTTAGAGTTCGTAGTCGATGATTACGTATTTTTAAGAGTCTCACCAATGAAAGGTGTACTGCGGTTTGGAAAAAGGGCAAAGTTAAACCCACGGTATATAGGACCGTTTAAGATACTTGGAGTGAGTAGGAGATAAAGCGTATCGCATATTGCTATCACCATCCTTAGCGGGAATACATAATATATTTCATGTGTCTATGCTAAGGAAGTGCATTGGAGAGCCGAGTCAAATTTTAAATATAGAGCCGCTGGATCTTACTTCAAATTTAATGTATGAAGAGAGACTAGTCCAGATTCTCGATCGACGGGTCAAACGAGTTAAAAAATAAGGAGATCGAGCTAGTTAAAGTTTTGTGGGAAACCATAACCTCGAAGAAATGACTTGGGAACATGAGCAAGAAATGAAAGATAAATACCCCAAGTTATTCAAGTGAATCAATTTCGAGGATCAAATTTCTTTTAAGGAGGGGAGAATTGTAACCCCCATAAAAACCTTTATCCATAACGCGACGTGTATTAGAATAATTATATATATATGTATATTAAGAGTAAGTATAATTCTCATTTCATCATGAGAAATTAATGCTTGAAATATGTGATTTATGTTAAATTAAAGTTATTGTGCTTAAGATTAATGGTTTAATTATTAAAGAAATCAAATATGCAAAATCGAGTGTTTTAAGGACTATATTCTTTCCGAGTTTTGTGTGAATTATTTGAGGACTTTAGGGTAATTTTTGGGTCAAACTTAAACAATTAAAGTTGGTCATCTATGTGTTGAATAGGCCTATATAAATGTTATAATATTTGGACCTATACATTAACGAGTTATACCAATTATAGTGAGGGTTGTTTTGAAATGCATTCTACTGGAATTTTGGGAGAATAATCGCCCGAATCTTATGAGATTTATTTGATGCTTGTTAGATTGATTTTTGAGCCAAACTTAAGGAATAAAAGTTATTTTTCTATGTGTTTACTAGTTCTCTATAAAATTTCATAATTTTGGGATACATATAGAAAGTGTTATGCACATTTTAGTATAGATGGGTTAGGAGGTAACAACTGCTGAAATTTTGAGAAAAAAGAAATTTCGAATTTTAAAAATGGAAATTTCTGAATTTTTTTATGAAAGAAATTATATCTAATTACATAAACCCAGCTTATTAATGTGTTTATTTAGCCTAATTTTTCTTTAGCCACCTAAGCACTTGAATTAAATGCTTGGAAGCCAAATCATCGCCTTTGACTTCAAAACATGCCGACTTTACCTTCTAAGCTTCCTCCACTTTACATTTGGCCTAGTTAAATTTTAACACTTATGTTATAAATAAATGAGAGGATAAAAGGTGGGTATATAAGGGAAAGAGAGGGTTAAATGGCTGCCATTTTTAGGCCAAAAACCGTAGCCATCCAGAATTAAAAGAGAAGCCAAATTGAAGAGAGAAAGAAAGAAAAGAGAAAGAGAAAGGGAAAAAGGAAAGAAAAAGAGCTAAGGAAATTCTAATCAAACCTAAAAGAGGTAAGTAGGTTTCATTTTTCAAAATTCTAATCAAACCTAAAAGAGGTAAGTAGGTTTCATTTTTCTGGTTGATTAATGTCTTAAATTATTTTTTTTAAGTTATTTTGTTAGTGTTTATTTCATGGGTTGTAATAATTTTCAATGGTTATATGCTTGATGCTTGGGATAAATCTATGTATGGATGCCTTATTGTGATAATTTATGATGTTATGTTATTTTGAAAAATGTCCAACTATGTGGTGATGGGTTGGATTGAACTTGGACTAAATTTAAGTGAACTAAAACATGTTTAAAGTTAGCTTGGAATGAACTAATAAATTAGTGTTGATAAGGAGTAAATTTTGTCTGAATTTTGGGGTGTATGTTTAAGGATTTTAGATTGATTTCTAGGTGAAACTTAAAGCATAAAACGTTTTCATCTATGTTTCAACTAACTTCCTTTAAAATTTCTTGGTCATTGGATTCCTATACAAAGAGTTATACCCGATTTAGTATGGATAGCTCTAGACAAACTACTATTAGGCAGATTGCTCCCTAAGTTTCAAAAATTTATAATTAATTGTGTACTTGGTATTTAGACCTAATTTTTTGATATGTTATAAATAAATATGTCTAGTATCTAAAATAAAATGAGTAAGATTTAATTATTTTTTTAAATTATAAAATTATTTACTCGATTAGGAGTTGCCCGACAATAAACCCTAAAAGCAAAAAAATTAGACTTGGACAAAATTAATAGGTTTGGAATAAACTAAATGAGCCTGGACTAAATAAAATGAAATTAAATAGAGTCAATGGACCTAGGATAAAGTGAATGAGCTCGGATTAAAGTAAATGGACTTAGAACTTCTTTTAAATATTAGTGAAACTAATGAACAATATTAATGAGCGGAGATTGTGTTCCTGCTTGTGGGTATCGGGATTGATATGTGAGCAATAGATAAATTTCGAGTGTGGGTTGGACCGTGAGTATGGCATGAGAATGAAGGGTTAGTACCCAAATTTGGTTGAATGTGATTAAATATGTCATCACGTGCATCATGTGCATAGTGGGTGGTTTAAGAGAAGTCAATTGATTGAGAAATGATTTATACATATAGGTTTGATAACCTAACTGGAATAAATGGTTATTAGTAGTCCGAGTACTCTAAGTCGTGTGCCTAAATTATTAGATGATGGATTTTCACTAATAGTAGTTACAACGAGGGATAATTCTATTGTAGCAAAAGATGATCCGAGGATCATTTGGATGAAATCAAGTCTGTGTGCTTGCACTTGTTAGACGATGGATTCCCGCTAACAGTAGTTACAATGAGGAGTAATTCCGTTGTAGTAGAAGGTGACCTGCGGACCATTCGGATGATAAATAGAGTAGACTGGCTAATACCCGGGGTACCCGAGATTAAAATTTATGAGTATGGTGGGAAGTCAAAACAACATTGTATATCACGTGCATCACCTCGCTTATCGAGCTTCGACTCACCCTGTTGTTATTTTTTTTTATGTCTTGATAGAAAAAAGACAAATTGGTATGGATGCGGTTGGCTCCTCCTAAGCGGCTCATGTGAGGCATCATATATTAGTTTTTATTTTGTACGTAAATTTGGGGTATGGAGTTCGTGAGAAATTGAATATTGCGTGTAATGTTTTATTAATATATTTAATTATGTTATGTAAATTTTATCTTAAGGAGTTATATACTTAATGTACTATTAAAGTTCTAAGAATATCATAAGAAAACTACTTAGAGTTTAGGGTATGTCGAGCATAACGTGCTTCGTCCAAGTACCTTACTTGAGTAGTAGAAATATGACTGGAGTCAGGCCGTTACACATAGGCCTAAGTGAGGCCTATGGCTTGAAAAGTTTAAAAATTAAAAATTTTTAAAAAATTTAATATTGCTTATAAAATGGCCAAAATTATAGATTTATAATTATGATTAAAATAAAATACGTTTCATTTATTTGTATGCCATGTATCAATATAGTGGTTAATGGTATGGATGAGTTGACCTAGTTTTTGGAAACGTATGCTTGTAATTTTTTTATTAAATAGGATCTACGTGTGCTGCATTTTTTATTATTCGATATATTTCTCTTCTCATCTTACTCCTTTTGAATGTAACTCGAGGTTCCTTATTTAAAAATAGTAAAAGTAAAGATAGCTTATTAGAATAAATGTAAGGAGAAGAAGGGAAAACAATCTCAAAGAAATTGTAATACCTTTTCTTAGGTATTTAACCCATTAGTCTCCTTGTGGTTCAAGAGGATTGGTAGTAGAGATCTATTACCTTACACAATCCTTGAGTCATGTATGAAATGAATGTGATAGGATAATTTTAATGCAATTAAACCCTAGTATGGTACTAGGATCAAATTGATTAGACCACAATATGTTAAATCTTTCAAATTAATATCAAGTTAATTGTCTTTCAACGTTATGAGGAGAGAACTCTTTTGGTTCAAGGAGAAGAAGGGAAAACAATCTCGGAGAAATTGTAATACCTTTTCTTAGGTATTTAACCCATTAATCTCCTTGTGGTTCAAGAGGATTGGTAGTAGAGATCTATTACCTTACACAATCCTTGAGTCATGTATGAAATGAATGTGATAGGATAATGTTAATACAATTAAACCCTAGTATGCATACTAGCATCAAATTGATTAGACCACAACATGTTAAATCTTTCAAATTAATATCAAGTTAATTGCCTTTCAACGTTATGAGGAGAGAAATCTCTTAGTCATTTAACCCACTCAAGGAGAAATTGTAATACCTTTTTTTAGGTATTTAACCCATTAGTCTCCTTGTGGTTCAAGAGGATTAGTAGTAAAGATCTATTACCTTTCACCAATCATTGAGTCATGTATGAAACGTATGTGATAAGATAATGTTAATGCAATTCAACCTTAGTATGCATGCTAGGATCAAATTGATTAGACCATACCATGTTAAATCTTTCAAATTAATATCAAGTTAATTACCTTTCAACGTTATGAGGAGAGAACTCTCTTGGTCATTATTAGTTTGTTGAGATAACTCAAGGTCACCTTTTTCTTGATAGAATCAAATCATGAGTCGTACGATATCTTCAAACATTTAGGTCTAGCTTGAAACAAATTATTGAGTTTATTGAGATAATTCAAGGTCTAATGAATTTATAGGCAAAGACCGGTATTCACATAAAATGTGAGATGACAAGAAGTTGTCATGCCAATAACATAAAATTTTTTCTCAAGTCCGATATTAAAGGTTATAGAAATTAAAAAAAAAATAGTGGGAGCAAACATAGATTTTACTTCTAAATTTATTCTTTGCTCTTATTAATGCAATTCAATTAATCAAACCATATATTTTTCTATCTTATCAAGGTTGTTAAACGTTATGACTAGCAATACATTAATATAATCGATGATTAATGGAAGTAATGCCTTGAATGACATGAAATTTCTTGACTAAAAAATGAATAAAAGGGATATCCTCCAACATGGAAAAAATGCTATTACAATAGAGGATAAGGAGTACCTTAAAGAGATGCAAAAAAAGAGCTCTAGAAGCACCTTAAGTATTTATGTTATTGAAGTGAAATTTTTTACTTATAGTCCCACATCATTTTTATTTTATACTAGATGTGATGCACACATTTGTATAAATGTGCAAGGACTAAAAGTGTCACGAAAGATTGCTTTAAGAGAGGTTGACTCGCGCATGGGCAATGGTTCATAAGTTATACCATTAGCGACAAGTACCTATAAGTTAACACTAACATCCGGACTTATGCATACACCAAAAAAATATTATTAAATTTCAAGTATAACTAGGAAAATCATTTCCATTTCTTATTTAGAACAAAATGGTTTTTCATTTTTATTTAAGAATAAATGTTGTTTTTTTTTATAAAGATGATGTTTTCTATGAATATACTAAAATTAATAATGGTTTATATGTTTTGAACATAAACACACCTATTTATAATATAAATATCAAAAGACTTCAAACAAATAATCTAAAAAAAATATTTGTGGCATCGTCGACTTTGCCATATAAACGAGAATCACATATCAAAAAATAGATATCTAAAATCATTTGATTATAAATCTTACGATGTCTACAAATCTTATATACTTGACAAGATGACAAAATCCTCTTTTGGTGAAAAAGGTGAAAGGGCTATTGATTTGTTAAGTCTCATACATAGTGATGTATATGGGCTCATGTTCATTTAAATAAGAGAAGGATATAATTATTTCTTAACTTTTATCAATGATAGATCATATTTTGGTTATTTATAGTTAATAAGACATAAGTCTAAAGTATTAGAAAAGTTTAAAAAGTTTAGATTTGAAGTTGAAAAACAAACTAGCAAAAATATTAAGCTACTTTGATCGGATCAAGATAGTAAATACTTAAGCGGGTGAATTTTTAGATCACCCGAAAGAGAATATGATTCTCTCTCAATGGACTCCATCTAGAACACCATAAATAAATGGTGTGTTCAAAAGGAGGACCAAGACGTTGTTAGACATGTTCGATCCATGATGAGTGAAACTGATATCTCCATCTCATTTTAGGGATATGCATTCCTTACTACAATAGTTATTTTGAATTGAGTTTCAATAAAATCTGTTGATTAGACTCCATATGAGACATGAAAAGGAAAGAAAGAAAATTTATCTTTTCTTAAGATTTGAGGTCGTGAAGCATACGTCAAATGTTTGGATAGAAACAAGCTACAACCTAAATCAACAAGTGAAAATTTATGGGACATCTAAAAAAATAAATGAATATGACTTTTACCAATCACAAGAACAAAAGGTGTTTGTGGCTAGCCATGTTGTATTCCTTGAAAAGGAATTTATAGAGGCTAAAACCAATATGAGAAAAGTTGAACTCGATGAGATTTGAGGTGACTCATAAATTGATACTCTAATATAGGAACCCTAAGTAGATAGGTTATAAAGTGTTATAACCGTCCCATCAATCGATACATAAAAACTGTATAGGTCTAAAAGCATTCATCAAGAGCCAAAAAGATATGGCCTTATTGTCTCTACATATGGAGATGTGTCTCCTATAAAGGATGACGAATCTAATACCTATAAAGAGGGAATATTAGACATTACCTTTGAAAAATGGCACAAAGCCAAGTAATTCAAAATGGAATCCATGTATACTAACCAAGTATGGGCTTTGGTTGATCCACCTAAGATGTTAGACCTATTGAGTTTAAGCGGGTTTTTAAAAAAGATCGACATAGGTGAAAATGTACATACATACAAAGCTAGAATGGTGGTAAAACGGTATCATAAAAAATATCATGACAAGATTTTTTCACCAATAGCTATAGTAAAATCCATTCAAAGTATGCTTGCAATTGTTGCATATCATGATTATGAGATATGGCAAATGGATGTCAAAATTGCTTTTCTTAATGAAAACTTGAAGAAGGATATATACATGACATGCCCTAATGGTTTTATCATCAAATAACATGTAAATAAGATTTGCAAATTACAACGATTCATTTATGGACTTAAGCAAGCATCTAGGAGTTGGATTCAACATTTTAATAAAACGATCAAAGATTTTGACTTTTCATAAAATAAAGATGAGCCTTGTGTATTCAAGAGCTTAATAGTCTTTGTTGTGCTATACGTAGACGACATACTATTTATTGACAATAACATTATCATATTATAATCTATAAAAGATTAGTTATTTAATAATTTCTTCATGAAATACATGAGAGAGGCAACTTACATTTTAGAAATCAAGATCTATAGAGATAGATCACGTAGAATGTTAGGGCTCTCCCAAACCATTTATATTAACAAAATACTAAAAAGGTTTTGTATAGAAGAATCCAAAAACAGACTTATTCCAATGTCATATGGCATAAAACTCTCTACGAATGAGTGTCCTAACACACAAAATGATATGGAAAGGATGAATCGCATTCCCTATACATCAGTCATAAGATCAATTATGTATGTCATGTTATGTATATGGTTTGATGTCTCATATGCTTTGAGCATATACGAGTAAATATCAAATTGATCTAGGTGAAAAACACTAGATTATTGTAAATAGCATTCTTAAGTACTTAAGAAAAGCTAAGGATATTTTTTGGTTTATGGACGAAATGAACTAATAGTGAAAGGGTTCATAGATGCTATTTTTCAAGCTGACCATGATGATTTTAAGTCATAATTAGGATTCATTTTCTAATTAGGATTTTAAGTTGACTATGATGATAAAGTTTCAAGCAAGAAACGAGTCCTCGAATTAACAATCGGGGATGAATATATTATAATAGTAGAAGTAGCTAAGGAAGTCTGTCTTGATTCATTAATTTTTGTCTAGACTATAAGTTGTTTCTAGTGTTGTTGATCTAATAATAATATTGTACTATGACAACAATGAAGCCTCAGCACAGGATAAAAAATAAAGGTCTCATCAACGATCTAAGCATGTATTGTGGCATTACCACCTAATTAGAGAGATTATCATTCATAGTTATATAAGGATAAAAAAGACCTATATTAATGATAACATTGCTAATCCTTTGACTAAGCCTTTGTCACAAGTAAAGACATGAGACCTAGTTCGATTATTGGGCATAAAGGATATAGTTAGTTAGCTCTATTACAAGTGAGAGATTATTAGTATAGGTGTCTAAGATCCAACATTGTTTGGATGGTTTGATGTATTGTAATATTTTATTTGTATATCAATAAAATAAGTTTTTCTATTAATTCTTGTTGTTTATAATTTGATAGAATTATATAAAAGTCCAAATATTATGCATTGCATTAATGGTTGATCGAAATATGTGAGACAAATATTAATGCACTTGATGATATCATTAAATATCTCAAGTCATAGCATTCTCAAGAATGGACATTGACTATATGTAGTAAGACTTGTGAGTGTTTTGCTTATACTATAAGATAGTAGTAGGGGATCTCACACCTATTGGCATAGTGATGCCAAAGCAAGCACTCGGGGGATTAATGTTAGAGAATATATCATTAGACATGACTATTCATGAGAACCCATTTGGTTTAGGCTATGGGAATCTCATATGAGGATGTGTACAATTGCTCCTTTAACTTAAAGTCATCAAGATTATCTCATTAGATGATTTATATACATTGACATTCATTTTGATGGGCTTAGTAAAGAGCTACATATAGGCGATTCATTGAGTGCACTAGGAATCTAATAGAGATAGATGGATGATTGAAATAGGACATGTCATCCCTTATATGTTAAAAGAGTTATCACATTACACTTTGATGAATGTTTACTCAAGGAATCTATGGCCATAGTGAGAGGATACCAATAGAGCATAATTGTTTTACTCTAGAGTTAAGGCATTTAGGAATAAAAAAAATTATGTGATCATAATCGAATAGATAATAAACCAAGTTTGAGATCTCATTGTGATAAATTAACATTAGGACTGAAGTATATGGTAGCCATACTCTTGAAAGGTAATTATAGATTAATTAATTCTCCTAAAGAATTTAGTAGCCATGATGCTTAGCTAGATGCCAATATTAATTTATGTATCAAGAGATAAAAAATGTGTCTTTTTATTCTTGATACATTGCTAATATATCTAGGAGCCTATTGAGTCCGCGCATAAGTTCAAATATTCACATAATAAAAGAGAACCAAAGATTTTGAAAAAGGTTTTATAAAATGAAAATTTTCCTAATTTAGAAATTTTTCTATTTTCGAAAATATTTCCTAAAATAGAAAGTTTCTTATTTCGAAATCGGTTTCGTAATTTGGAAGTTAGTTACAAATTTGGAATATAGTTACTTAAAAAAAATAGTTTTCTAATTTAGGTTTAAGGGTAATTTGAAAATTATTTTCCTAATATGGGTCTCCTAAAAATATTTGACTCAATTTATTTAGATGATCAAAATTAATTAGTAATTAATTTGGCCGGAAGAGTTTGCATTAATAAGTTTAATTTAAAAGCCTACAAGATATTTTAGTAGAGAGATAAACTTGATTCCTATTGGATAAGGTTTATAGTTTACAAAGATAAGGTTAGACAAAGCCCACATAGGCAACATCTCATTAACCTACAAGAAAAAGTTATTGCCCCGTTATATAAATGAAGGAGAGAGAGGTAACGAAGTAGAGTTGTTTTGGAGAATAATACTCGACAAAATAAGAAAAAGAGAAAAGAGTTTTCTCTCTCTAAAAAATATGTCACCTCTCTTTCTCACTTTAGGGTTGCTACAAAAAATCATAACTGATTTCTTTAAAGAAAATTAACTACACAAAAGGATTAGAACTAGCACTCTAGGATTTTTTATTTCTTTTAGACGATTCTCTTTCTCGCTTGAATTACTTCTATGCTACAAGCGGTAATCATTCTCCTATATTTATATTAATGTTTATGATTAGTTGATTTAATGACATGATCTTGAAAACCTTATATGGAGAAAAAAATTTTATTTTATTTTGCACCTTCATAATATGCATGATCATTTAATTGGTATTAGAGCCTCCGTTGAACCTTTAATTATATGCTTTGTTAATTATGATTAACTACATGAATTATTTATTTTTATTATAAATTTGATATTTTTAGTATTTTATGAATATTTCACACCAACATTGGACATTGATATTGATGCTTATGTGCTCGTTTGCTAGGCCGGTCGTGTGTTGGACGCATAATAGGCTAGGCATGCCTTGTGTATGCTAGGCCTTCTAGCCAAGCAAGGTGTGCATTGGGCACGCAATGTGCTAGGCGTGCCTTGTGCAAGCCGGACCTTTTAACCGGGCCAATTATGCTTTAAGCGCACAAAATGGCGAGCATGCGTTGGGCACACACTAAGTCGATGGCCAAGTAAGGCACATATTAGGCACATGCCAAACTTATGGCAAGGATAGGCACACATGAGTGTGCTAAACACTAGATGATGGCCAAATAAACGTGAGTAGGCTAGGCTAGTGCTTGGCATTACCCCGTGGGTAGCCGAGCCGATGCTTGGGCATTAGCTAAGTAGCCGACCAAGGCCAAGTACTAGCCGGGCACACGTGAGTGTGCTAAATAGATGGCAACTACTAATCGATGTAAGACACTAGCTAGCTATGGTGTGGCGGCCCATGGGCCTTCTAGATATTAGTAGATGCCTAAGATCCAACCTTATTTAGATGTGTTGGCTTACCGTAATATTAGATTTTTTATTTAATTAATAAAAAAGTCTTTTTATTAATTCTTATCATTTATATTTTGATAGAATTAAATAGAAGTCTATATAATATATATTGTATTAATGATTGATTGAAAGATGTGAGACAAAGAATAATGCATTTCAATTATATCATTAAATATCCCAAGTCATAGCATTGTCAAGAATAGACATTGACTATATGCGATAAGACTTATGAATGTTATGCTCATGTTTTAAGATAGCAATAGGAGATCTCTACCTATTACCATGGTGATGCCAAAGCAAATACTTAGGTTATTAATGTTAGAGAACATATCGATAGACGTAACTCACCATGAAAACTCATTTGGTTTAGTGCATGGGAATCTCATATGAGATGGGTACAACTCGGTTCTTTAACTTGAAGTTATGTTGAATATATAATTAAAGAATTTATATACTTTGACACTCATTTCGATGGGCTTAGTCAAGAGCTACACGTGGGTAATTCATTGGGTGTACTAAGGATCCAATGAAAATAGATGGATGACTAAGATAGGACATGTCATTCTTTATCGCTAAAGGAATCATCACATTGCACTTTGAAAAGTGTTTACTTAAGGAATCCATGGCCACAATCGGAGCATATCAATAAAGCATAATTGGTTTACTCTAGAGCTAAGATATTTGAGAGTCAATGAAAAATTGTATGATCATAATCAAACAAACTATAAACAAATTCAAGATCACACTATGATAAATTGACATGAGGATGAAATTGTATGGTAACCATGCTTATGAAAGGTAATTATGAATTAATTAATTCTCTTAGAAAATTGGGTAGTCATGGTGTCTTGCTAGAGGCCAATCTTAATTTATGTATCAAGAGATAAAAGGAGTATCTTTTATTCGTTATATATTGCCAATATATCTAGAAACCTATTGGGTCACACGTATAAGTTTAAATATTCATCTAATAAAAGAGAAGAAAATATTTTGAAAAAGGTTTCTAGTTTTAGAAAGTTTTCTATTTTGGAAAATGTTTTCGAAAATGAAAAGTTTTTTGTTTTGGAAAATTTTCCTAAAGTAAAAAGTTTCCTAAAATGGAAAGTTTTTTATTTTAGAAATCAGTTTTCTAATTTAGAATTTAGTTCCAAATTGGGAAGTCGAGTTACCTAAAAAGAAATTAGTTTTCTAATTTAGGTTTAAATGTAATTTGAAAATTTTCTTCCTAATATGGGCTTCTTAAAAATATATAATCAAATTTATTTCGATAGTCCAAATTAATTAAAATTAATTGGGCCAAAAGAGTTTAGGCCAATAGGCTTAATTTAAAAGTCTATAAAATATTTTGATGGGAGGATAAATTTGAGCCTTATTGGATAAGGCTTAAGGTTTACATAGATAAGATTAGATAAAACCCACATAGGCAACGCGTCTTTGACCTATTAGTAGATGTTGCCACCACCCTCTATATAAATAAAGGAGGGATGTGACATCTAGTGTAATTAAGCAAGATTATACATGGTGAAAACAAGAAAAAAGAGAGAAAAGTGTTTCCTCCCAAAAACCCTAGTTGTTGCACCTCTCCTCATAAAAGCTAATAGTTGGCGTAAAAACCATGATTTGATTTTTAGGGAAATGTTAACTCTATAAAAGGATTGAAGCTAGAACCTTTTCATTTATGTGGCTTAATTTATGTGTGTTTAAGTTGTGTAGATTATCGATAGAGGTAGGACACTTGGATGGTTCTTTTTTCGTAAATGCTAAATCAGCGGTACAAGAGGTAATCTTTTACTCACGTTTTTACTTCATGTATGTATGATCAGTTGATTTAATAGCTTGATCTTGAGAGCTTTAGATGGAGGAATTTTTTTTATTTCGCACCTTTATAGGTTGTATGAAACTTCACTATGCCCAAAAACCCATAGGCTCACGGCCTAAAAAGCCTAAAAATTAAAATTTAGAAAACTTTTAATATTCTATAAAATGAAAAAAAATAAGGATTTATAATTATGATTAAAATGAAATATGTTTTATTTATATGCCATGTATCAATGTGATTGAAGCATTGGTAAATGGTATAGATGAGTTGACCTAGTTTTTGAAAATATATGCTTATAATTTTTTGGTTAAATTAAGCTCGTGTGTCCTACCTTCTCTATTATTCGATATATTTATCTTCTCGTCTTACTCCAATTGAATGTAACTTGGGATTTTTTATTCAAATAAATATAAAAATAAAAGATACAATATTAGAATAGATGTAAGGAGAAGAAGCCAATAAGAGAAGACAAACCCAAAATGTTTGTAATAATTTTTCACTTAGGTACTTGACCCACTAGTCTCCTTATGGCTCGAGGGGACTAGTTGTAAAGATCTATTACCATTCAGCGAGTTTTAAAGTCATACATGGGATGTATACATTTATTGTGCGATTGATAATACGCAAGATAGGATTAATGCGATTGATAACTAGTATACGTACTAGGATAAGACCTACCATAGTAAATCCTTCAAATAATATCAAGTTAAATGCCTTTTAATGTTAAAAGGAGAGAACTCTCTTAGTCATTGTTAACTTGTTGAGATAACTCAATGTCACATCTTCCTTGAAGGAATCAAATCATGGGCCATATGATGTCTCCGAACGTTGGGTCTAACTTGAGATGAATTGTTGGGCTTATTAAGATAACTCAAGGCCCATCAAATTTGTAGGCAAGGATTGGTATTCATCTAAGATATAAGATGACAAAGAGTTATCATGCTAATGAGATTAGAAATTGCATTGGATACAATTGGTAAAGATTTACCTACCTAATTCTTCATATATGACTTGTTGAGATAACTCAAGGTTAATACATGTTAGAAGATGGAATCCTAACCCATTAAGGAAAACAAATTAAACAGTTTTCTTGAGTCCTATATTGTAGGTTATAAAACTTAAAAAAAATAATGGGATTGAACATAGATTTTACTTCTTAATTTATTCTTTGTTTTATTTATGTAATTCAATTAATCAAACCATACACTTTTCTGTCATGTTAGATTACACACTATGACCGACAACACATTGATACGATCGATTATTGATGGAAGTAATGCCTTTAATGGCACAAACTTCCTCGACTAGAAAATGAATCCGAGGATTTTCCTCCAACATGAGAAAATTCTCTATATGACAGTACACACCTCTCCTAGTTGAGCCTCTTCAAGATCAAGCTAAAGTTTATGCAACGATAGGTCAAACATAGAGATGATGCGATCATCTCTCAAAGTATCATACCGATAGCTATGGCATTAGAGTATAGGCTCCAATATAAAGGTACGAAAGCCTTTGATATCATAGCAAAACTTAAAAACTTATTCAAAGAGAATACTAGGTATAAGCACAATGAGATAGCTAGAAAGCTCTTTAGAGCTAGAATGGATGGAGGATCTAATATCAAAAAATATGTCATTGAGATGATAGGCTATATTGATCGGCTAGCTAAGCTTTAAGTTGGAATGGATGTAGAATTATCTATTGACTTAGCATTATAATCGTTGCCCAATAATTTTGGATAGTTCATCATGAACTTTAATATGATACATATGGAAAAGACTCTTAGAGAGTTGCTAGCCATACCGAGGGAAGCTTAGCTCGAGATTAAAAAGAAGAACAAAAGTTTTATACTTCTTGTTAATAAGGGAAAATGCATGGTGAAGGGCAAGAAAAAGCCCAAGCACCAAAGAAGAAATCTTTTATCGCGCCTATTAAAAGGGTGAAAAAGATTGAGGCTAAGAATAACCTAAAGGATATGGTCCGCTTTAATTACAATAAGAAATGGCATTAAAAGTATAACTTCGAGGAATACCTAGAAGAGGTGAAAAAGAAAAGTTCTACAACCACCTCAAGTATTTATGTTATTAAAGCTAATTTTTTTAATCCTCCCTCATGGATATATGATAGTACATGTAGTGCTCATATTTTAGAAATGTGCAAACCTTAAAAAGAGAAGGAAGATAGTTTCAAAAGAGTATGACCTACATGACAACAATGATCAAGAGTTAGATCATTAGTTATTGATAATTATGAGCTATTATGAGCTATAGTTATGAGCTAGCACTATCATGTGGGCTTGTGCTTAGACTCAATAACTATTATTATTATTATTTTATTCCTAGCATAAACTAAAGATATTATTTTCATTTCTTGTTTGAAACAAGTTTTTTATTTTATTTATGAATAATGGTTCTTCTTTTTAAAGATGAATTATTATATGAAAATATTTTTATTGATAATAGTTTGTATATTTTGAATATAGACACACACATTTATAACATAAATAAAAAAAACTCAAAATAAATTATCTAAACAAAATTTATCTATGGCTTTGTCAACTTGGACATATAAACGAGAATCACATATCCAAACTATATAAAAATAGATATTTAGAATCATTTGATTATGAATCTTATGATGTCTATAAATCTTATCAACTTGGTAAAATAACAAAAAATCCCTTTTTAGTGGAAAAGGAGAAAGAGTTACCGATTGAGTTAGGTCTTACACATGAGACATATTTAAACCCATGTTGACCCATGTAAGAGAATGACATGATTATTTCATAAACTTTATTAATGATAGATCATATTTTTATTATGTATGAGACATAAATCTAAAGCATTTGAAAGATTCAAAAAAATTGGATTTAAAGTCAAAAAACAAACTAGCAAAAGTACTAAGGTATTTCATTCAGATCAAGGTGATAAATACCTTAGTAATGAATTTTAGATCATCTAAAAGAGAATGAGATTCTCTATCATGGACACCACTTATTAGACATGGTCTAATCTATTATGAGTTGAGATAATATCCCTTTTTTATTTTATGATATGCAATCCTTACAACAAATTTATCTTTAATAGGGTTTCAATAAAGTCTATTGATCAAACTATATATGAGATATGAAAAAAAAAGTGAATTTATCTTTCCTTAAGATTTGAGGTTATAAAGCTTATGTCAAAAGTATAGATGCAGACAAGTTAGAGATTAAATTAACGAAGCGTAAATTTATGAGATATCCAAAAGAAACAAATAGATACTATTTTTCCTACGACTAACATAAAGTGTTTTTCATGACTAGGCATGTTGTGTTTCTTGAGAAGGAATTTATAGATACTATAAACAATGAAAGAAAATTTAAACTCAATGAGATTTGGATAGACTCACCAATTGACACTCCACTAGTGAAACCCCAACTAGATAGTTAAAAATCCTTGTAATCTGTCTCATAAACCGATACACAAAAAATTCATAGGTCTAAAACAAGTTTATCAAGAATAAAAAAGATATAATCTTTTTGTGTCAACACATTGTGATATGAATCCTATTTAGGATGATGAAGCCAATACCTATGAAAAGAAATTGTTAGGCATTGAATCTTAGATATGGCAAATGGATGACAATAGCATTTTCCTTTATGAAAAATTAAAAAAGGATGTGTAGATGACATATCTTGATGGTTCTATCACCAAAGAACATGCAAATATGAATTGTAAATTGCAAAGGTCCATTTATGGACTTGAGCATGCCTCTAGAAATTAAAATCGATGTTTTGATAAAATGATTAAAGGGTTTGATATTTCATAAAAACAAAGATGACCTTGTGTATATAAAAGATTAGTGGGAGCCTAGTAGTCTTTGTTGTTCTATATGAAGACTACAAACTACTTCTCGCCTACAACATTATCATGTTACAATTTATAAATGATTAGATATTCAAGAATTTTCTCTATTTATGACATGAGAGAGTAGCTTACATTCTAGGAGTGGAGATCTATAAAGATAGATCATATAAAATGTAAGGGCTCTCTCAATACGGATACATTGATATGATACTAAAAGATTTAGTATGAAAGAATTAAAGAAAAGATTTCTTCCAATGTCATATGGCTTCATGGCCAACTACATATGATCCATAGTGCAAGCTAAGAAACCAAGGTCTCATCAACAATCCAAAAATGTATCGCGATGCTACCACTCGATTAGATAGATTATAAGTCGTGGCGATATAAAGATAGAAAACGTCCACACCGATGACAACATAACTAACCCCTTCAGTAAGCCTCTATCACAACTAAAACATTAGACCCTTGTTCGATCATTGAGCATAGGGGACATGGCTAGTTAGCTCTAGTGTAAGTGAGAGGTTGTTAGTGTAGGTGCTCAAGATCTAACCATTTTTGGATGGTTTGATTTATTATATTATTGTATTTTTTATTTTATTAATAAAAGAAGCCTTTTTTATTGATTTTGGTCATTTATATTTTGATAGAATTAGATATAAGTCCATATGATAGCCATTGCATTAATGATTGATCAAAAGATGTGAGACAAATATTAATGCACTTAAATGATATAATTAAATATCCCAAGTCATAAGCACTATCAAGAATAAACATTGACTATATGCGATAAGACTTATGAGTGCTATGTTCATGCTATAAGATAGCAGTAGGAGATCTCATACCTATTAGTATGATAATGTCAAAGCAAGAACTTAGGTGATTAATGTTAGAGAATATATCATTGAATGTGACTCACCATGGGACCCATTTGGTTTAGTTTATGAAAATCTCATATGAGATTGATAGAACCGGTCCTTTGACTTGATGTCATCATAGTTATCTCATTAGAGAATTGTTTTACTTTAACACTTGTTTTGATAAACTCAATCAAGAGCTATATGTGGGCGATTCATTTGGGTCGAAAAGAAATATTTTTTTGACAACATTTTTGCATATAATATTGCAATTGATATTTTGAATGAATATAAGGATCCCGAGCCTAAATTTATTCAAGAATGTCAACATAGAGATGATTGACCTAAATAGAAAGAGTAATCTAGAAAGAATTATATTATCTTACAAACAAGTAGTTTCGAACCTATAGTCAAAATGCCTAAAGATATTAAGTTAGTGGGATATAAATGGATTTTTTGTAAAAAAAAAAAAGAAAGAAAGAAAGATGAGATTATGAGATACAAAGCAAGACTTATAATAGAAGAGTTTTTACAAAGACCTAATATTGACTATAAGGAAATATATTCTCCTATAATAGATACAATTATATTTCGTTATCTCATTAACTTGGCAAAATATATGAAAAATTTCATTTGCATGCATTTAATGAATGTGATCACTACTTATTTATTCACTTAAAATGATATCTATATAAAAGTTTTAGAAGGACTAAGATGGTCAAAGCATGTAATACATTTTTTTTTTTTTGAAAAATAAATTCTATTAAATTATAGAGATTTTTATCAAGATTATTTTTAGCATTTGTTTTATTATTTTAGTTTTTAAGCATTCAATTTGTGCTACACTTTTTATACTTATTTTTTATTTTTTAATATCTACTCTTTATTACTAATTTATGTGCCTATGGTATAATTGCTTCAACAAATATTTATTAAAAAAAGTTACAAAAATAACCCTATTTATTCATGTATTTTTATTCGAAAAATGGTTCGATAATTATTATATATGTTGATGACTTAAATATTATTGGAACTTCGAAGAAATTTTAGGTGCCATAAATTATCTAAAAAGAGAATTTAATGTGAATACCTTAAGAAAATAAAATTTTATCTCGACCTACAGCTTGAGCACTTAGAGAATAAGATTTTTATTCATTATTCAATTTATATAAAACAAAGTTCTATAATAATTCAAAATAAAGCTCATCCGTTGAGTAGCACAATGGTAGTTCGCTCACTTGATATCCAAAAAGATCATTTTTGGCTTCGAGAAGATAATGAAGAACTACTTGATCCTAAAGTACTATATCTTACTATCGGTGACGCATTAATGTATTTTACTAATAATACTTAACCTAATGTAGCATCTTTTGTAAATTTATTAGCAAGATATAGTTATACTCCAACACGAAGATGTTAAATTAAACATGCACTACATTATCTTCAAAAAACAATTGATAAGTGTTTATTTTACTCCAAGCCAAGATTACTTATAATATCCCGAATCTAAGAATAAATAAGTTAATATATATAAAACATATGTAGAAATTATCTTGTGCCTAGAATAATTGCTAGAAGGATGCTAAAATATTCGATGCACTTAAGATAATTTTCCGGTGCTTAATGAATATTTTATAGGCCTTTTTGTATAAGAATAATATTTTTTTTAATGCAAAATAATTTTTTTGATTATTTTAAAGTTGTATGAAAATTATTCTATAAGCATAGAAAAATTGTTAGAGGGGTGTAAGAATATTCCATACACTTAAAAGAATTTTTCTATCTTTGGTGAATATTTTTTGTTTGAACATGTGTATTTTTATGCAAAATAATTATTTTGAGTGCTTAAATGTATTTATAAAAATTATGTGATTGATGAATAAATTACTATAGGAAGTGTTCGAATTTATTATGAAAAGAAATTATTTTTTGAAATTGTAGAGAATAAATTGTGTGCATAGGGACTTAATTGCACAAAATTAGGGATTCAATTCTATAAAATTAAAAGCTTCAAGTCTCAAATAGGTTTTAAAATAAATTTATGGAGGCATAAATATGTTAGAAAAGACCTTATGGAAGGACCCAAATTGATCAATTGAAAATTTGAGGCCTTATGGAAGGATAAAAATTAGGAAGTGCCATAAATTGAGGGATTAAAATAAAAAAATTTGGAGAAGATTTTTCCCCTCTCTTTGCTGCCTTTCACCCTTAATAATTAAGGGTAATTACTGAAATTTAACTTATGGGACTAATGGAAGGCTACGATTGAGTGAGATGGATGGATGGAATTCTAAAAAAAAAAAAAGATAGAAGGCTAAGATTAAAAAAAATAAAAGGCTATGATTAAAAGTAAAATCGACGGTAGAGATTAAACCAAATGAAGGGCCAAGATCAAGTCAAATAATCAAAAAATCTACCAAACTTACCTATAAATCGGCTAGAAAGGAAGGTAAAAAATGTTGAAAAATTGAAAAAAAAAAAAAAACAAAGGAAACTTTTGCAAATTTTCCATAGAAATCACTAAGAAACTTCACCTAAATACTTAAAACTACCTTAAAACACCTTATTAAGCCTATAATTTTGATTGGAAGATCAAAATTTCCAAAGAAGAAAAAAGTGGTTCTTGGCCAAAAGTTAAGGAAGAAAAAAGGGAAGAATAATTCCAAAAAAATTCATATTGATAAAGACTAATTTAGAGCTTTTGAGGGAAATTAATCTCACATACATCACAAGGATTAGTTAATTGGCATGAATTGTTCATTTTGCCCCATTAATTTGAGTTTAATTGTATAAAATTAGTGAATTAGGGTTAGGGTTCTTAGTTAGGTCAAATTGAAAAAAAAATAGATTAGAAAGTGAAATTGATGCAATTAAAGTTAGAAAATATTAATTGTCCATAAAAAAAGTAAGAAAAATAAAAACTTCCTAGGCCCATTTTTGAGGGACCACTCAACCCAAATAGCAAATTTGGGAGTTTTTAGTGCTTTTTGTTTATTTGATGTTTGATTAATTAATTAATGTAAAAAGATGATTTAGTATAAGAAATTAAATTAAAATTGAAAATTTCACCTAACATAGCTTAGGTGAAAATTCAGCCACGATGAAGAAATTAGTGTTTTTGAATGCCTCTAGTGTTTAAATGTGATAGTATGGTGATTGATGATTTCATGGTGGATTAATTACCTTGCATATGTTTAAAATATGCAATTATATGTTTATGACATGATTATATATGTTTATGGAAGTTATGAATTGAATGAATTCTTAGTGCAATGGATTGTGAATTGATTGACGTTGTGAAGTGTGACATTGCACCATGCACCTTGTTAATTATTTTGTGATTGAAGTGCGTACCTTGAATGATTAGTCATGGATTGCAAGGTGACGTATCTTGTTGTGTATTTTATAATGTTGATGTATGCAACGTCATGGCATAAATGCACATTACACATGGTATGCATCACATTGATTCACAAGCATTATGCATTTACATATAAATACATGTACATGTCAAGTCAAGGAAAGATTTAAGGTCCGAAAAGAATTCCTTCATGGTTTTCCAAAGAAAAATGGAAAAATTTTCATGGTTAATGGATTTCATGGTTTTCATAGGTCCAGTGGGTATAGACATGTACTTTTAGATACTCGACAAGTTTGAATTGGTACGGATGTATACTCTTAGATGCTTCGCACCGGGAGTGTGCGGATGTGTACATTCGGATGCTCCATCAAAGGTCGAGTGTGTATAAACATGTATATTCAAATACTCAACATGACGCGACCAAGCATAAAAAAAGATTTTTTCGGAATGATCATGAAAAAAGATTTCATGACATGGAACAAGGATTTCGGAACGAACATGAAAATGATTTTTCATGTGCATTTCACTTACATTCAAACATAACATACATAATTAACTTACTAAGCAATCGCTCATCAATTTTTTATGATATAGGGACTAAAGGTAAAGACTAATGGCTATGTTCTCTATCGAGTTGATTACGAAAGGATCATTTCCATCGATTTCCCGAGTATATCTTACCTTTAGATGAAAGCTAGACCTATTCCACGTTATCGTGATATTAGTGATTTGTATTTTGGTATATGTTTTAGGTATAACCACTTTGTTCTATATGATAGTGAAAGTAATGAATAGGTAGACGGCAAGCTAGAAAAATGAGAAAATAGATGTGTAAATAAATAAACCACTTTTTGTAGTAATTTGGTATCGAACTAATGGTTATGTAAAAAAAAAAAAGGTAGGCTATACGTCAACCAATTTTGGACACGTTAAATATGTAATAACATAGTAATGTATAGTTATAGTTTTATTTAATTCATTCTTGCATACTACGGTTCGATAATAATGATACCAATAATTAAATTATATAATTAAAAGATGATAATTAATAAGTAAAAAGGTTAGATAATCGAATAAAGTTATTCTAGATTATAGAAAAAGAATTTGACAAAATCAAGAGACATGGATTCAATTATTTTGGCCTAAACTATTAAAATAAAATGGAAAAATTTAATAGTGTCTTTTGGGTTAAAATTTGGTAGCGTGGCAAGACCTAGTGATTATTTAATGAGCTTTCGTAGTACAAACCATACATAATAAATCCATAGGAAGGACACGAGTGCCTTGTGTCTTGCGCTCATTGTGAGGCACGAAGGTAATATTCTCAACCTATTTAGGTCCTAGGTCGGGGGTGTTACATTATTTAGTTATGCATATTCAAGTTATTTATCCGATTTATACAAAATTCGATTACAAATGGGCTATGTATTTACACATGGTGATACAAGTATATCATGATGTTCTATGAAGTAAAATATAGTCGCTACATATTCAAACTATGTAGAAATACCAATTCATGAAGTAAATCGACAATATGTTTAGCTAAAGATCAATAACCCATTATACTTGAGAGATATGTGGTTTATCTACTAGCAAAGAAGTTTCAACAATATCATATGAAATGCTACTTGTATAATTCAATTGAAGGAATAATACATTAAAATGATAATCTAGTGGACTTATTCACTAAGGCATTACTTACCAAACCTTTTAAGAAAATAGTTCGCAAAATTGAGATGTGTCGTCTTAAAGATCTTTAATAATATGTTCAATAAGAGAACCCTAATATATATATATATTAATGTGTACAAGGAATATTGCATTTTTTTTTCACTAGAATTTTTTTCACTTGATTTTTTTCTAGTAAGGTTTTAGTGAGGTATGTTTCTTGTACGATGAACATTTAAGGTCAAGTGTTATAAAATAATGAATGTCCATGGCCATTTTATATTTCTCACGACTCATGTGATTCAATTCATAATTCAATATAAGAAATTGAAAAGGTGATATAATTTATTCAATTATTTATATATCTTTTAATGATTTATAGTCCCCTCTAATTCTCTTTCTAACCTTGATATTTATCAATAGGCTTGATTATTTATTAGTTTGTGTAGATGTGTTTTGTAAAAATTGAGAGAATTATTATATTTCTTATCATTTGTATTCATTTTATTTCATAATAAATTTATTTTTATATTGTTTTCTCTTCAATTTTATTAGTGTGAACACTAGATTGATACCCACACTACGTTGCGGGAAATTTTTTTTTCAAGAAAAGTGTTCGGATTTTAAACTATCAAGTGTGGGAAAAAAAAAAAAGAGGCAATCCAACAATTTTTTTAAGGGTAAAAATACAAAAGCTTTACCAAGAACTTCTTAAATCGAGTCATGTCAAGTTGAAAGCCATCTCCAAGCATTTTAAAAAGAAATTCCTTAAATATTAGCTTGCATAGTGCATTGTCTTACTAACATACTTGGTGGGTTTTTCTCACTCCACACCTCGGAGACTAGAAAGTCTTTGGAGTAATTTCTTAAATAAGAAGTTAACTAATATTAAATTTAAAATTTTTCCCTTCATATTTCCTACACTATCTCGTTTAGAGTTGGCCTTGACATAAGCTAATGAAATGTCCTGAATAGGAAAACAGAGTCAAAAACCTCAAACAACAAAACCATAGGATGTCGTGCATGAAATCTCTTCCATTTTCAATTGCTCCAAAAATTCACTAAAAAAATTAGATCAAAATGATGTCGGAATACAAAAAAAAAAAAAAAAAAAAAAGAAGAAGAAGAAGAAGAAGAAGTAGCCAAGTGAGTCAATCAAGCAATGATATACCATCTTGTTATAAAAAAAAAGATTGAGTTGCACACATATACAATTTGGTAAAAAAGTGGCCTAATGTTGTAAAACAGAGGACAAAAGCTCTTATAATAAGAATGTGATTAAAGAAGAAATGAATACAAAGCATCCAAAGGTTAGAAACATTGGTTCTTTACATGGAAAGTGAAGAAGAACAATCATCCATAGAATCTTGGTTCTATTAACCTTGGAGAATTCTTGTTCAAACTAATTGTATTGTGATGTATATTTACTTGTGCAAGCAACATACAACCTTTTTTTTCCTACTAAAATTAAAGGCTATAAAATTATAAGATAAACAATAAAATGTATATCCATATCAGATATTTTATACCATTTACTGAAAAGGAAGAAAGGACAATAATGAGACACATGATCTTTCTTTTTCATTTACCTTTGTATCTTATAGCCTCTTTGTGGCTTTGGCTTGAGCTGGCTTGTCTCACAACACCATCCTTAAATATTCCTTACTAATCTAGCTCATGGAAAAAAAAATGTGCAATTGCTTATCGTTTCTTCTTAGGAATCTCCATAAAAAGTTCCTGGATAATGTTATCCAATTTGCTTTTGCCTAAGCTCTTTTGGTTCCACTTTGGAAAACTTGCAACCATTATCGTTCTTTTTGTCTTTTTTGGGTCCACCATTTCGATCATAGCCTACTTTCTTTAATTCCTTTTCTTTTCTGCCGAGAAGGCTAAAAATTCCAACACATTGCAGTGTCAATCCCATTTAACACACCATAATACCTGCAGAATTGCAAAATACCACATTGGAAGATACAAAGAATTATAAAGCCATGTTGAAACTTTCACATCTACATTCTTAATCTTTAATCAAGCATTAGTTCCAACACCATTATGCTATAGTATAAAACAAAATACAACATACTTATTGCTAATAAGTGATCCGAGGATAGTTCATTTCATTATGCTAGAGGAATAAACACCTAAAAGAAAATAAATGTTAAGTCAGGCATTATTTATAATTAAAAAAGTGGAACCTACTTATCATGATGTGTTATCAAAATGCTCCCCAACCATATGGAGCAAAGATTTTCCTTAAGATATGTTGGGGAGACTGTACTGGAAAATGAAAGGAAACTTAGTTTTTGGAAACAAAACAGATTTAAAGGGTAATGCTAGAGTATTAATGAAATAAGTTCACAACTATGCTTGTAAATGTCACATAGTACGGACAATATGTATTATGGGAATAAACAAACTCACATATAAAATAATTCATGCTAGAGTTAAAATTTAAATAAGGTTCTTCACACCTAGACTTTATTCAAATTTCAACTATTCCAACTTAGATGAATCTCGGGATTCATTTCACGAATTATAACTTTTAAAATGTAGATTTTCCTACTTGATATTCACCTATGTGGTCTGAACATGGATCACAATTTGATTAGTTCTAAGATATCAAGTTGGGTTGTCACACTAGCAACAAACGTACAGCATCAAAAAATTATAATCACCAATTCAGCATTTGGTTAACACCCAAAAGACCAAAATGCAACTGTTTACATACCTTGTTCATGGAATTATTTGAAAAAAAAAATGAAAACCCTGAACCATAAAACCATGTTTTGATCTCATGCAACATACAAAGTGAAGCCATAAACTTGACACAATATTTTTCTTATTCAGAAGAAAAACAAAAAAATAAAGAAAATTATTAAAGGAAATTTTAATTCTAGATCTTTTTGAACAAATAAGAAAGGATTTATTAAAAAATGTAGAGCTAATACCTATGTATATCCTAGAACTATAATTTTGTTGAAGTTCAACACCCATTACCACTATAGCCAAAAAAAATGGCTCATCAATTCAACACAACAGAAGAATGACCAAAAACAAAAAAGCATGAGAAAATTTAGATCAGGAAAAAAATTTCTTACCAAGATCAAACCATACTTTCGAGGTTCACTGACAGTAGAAATGGACCAACATTAAGTTTTAAAGTATCATGTTCATCTGTAAATCAGAGAAAAAATTAAATTAGCCCTTGTAATGAATTCAATAAACCTTAAATGTTTGATAGATTTATAATCAAATAACAGAATTTTTAAACTCCAAAAATATGTCAAACTAACCTAAAATCAAAAATTTAATATGTAATAAGTGGAATCAACATGAATAAACTAAGAAATGGAAGTAAAATTAATTACCATGTTAATTCAATGAACCTTAAATATTAATTTCAAACAAACCAACACACTTCAAAAAAACAATTATGAATCATCATCAATTCAGTATTTGCTTAACACCTAAAGGACAAAATGAAACTGTTTACATAGCTTGTTCATGGAATTATTTAGAAGACAAAAAAATAAAAAATAAAAAAGGAAACCGTAAAACATGAAACCATGTTCTAATGCAACATACAAAGTTAGGCCATAAACTTGACACAATTTTTTTCTTTATTCAGAAGCAAAACAAAAACCTAAAGAAAATTATTGAAGGGCATTTTAATTATATATATTTTCTAATAAATAGAAAAAGATTTATTCAAAAAATGTAGAGCTAATACCAATGTATACCCTGCATAATAATTTATAGAAGTTAAAGAAACAATTACCACTATAGCCAGTAAAAATTGCTCATCAATAACAGAAACTGCATCAATGAGAAGTGAAAGCTCCTCCATCTGTCATTGAAAGCCAAAACCCTCATTCAGGCTTGAAAGCAAGAAAAAAGAGCCAACAAAAAAATAGAATTATCACATGAACGAATCCAAATACCAAATTTTTAAATAAAATATCACCAGAAGAGTAGCTTCCTGGATAACATCAATAGCCTCAACCAATATATCACAAGAAGTTTAGCTTCCTGGATAACATCAGTAACCTCAAACAATATTGATCTCTTTTTTTCTATGAGTTGTTTTCTCTATCCTTCAACTTACCAAAACCTGTCACCATTGTTTTCTCAAGGATATCGTTTTCCATATCCAATTATTTGAATTTACTGAAACTTTCAAGCTCATCCAAAGCATCATCGCTAAACGTAGAACCAGCCTCGTGAAAGAATAAAATGATAATAATGTGTCAAACGCCAATCAGAGGTTCAATAAAACACAAAACAAAATTTCACCTGTAATTCTTAAGTACAAAACATATAGCTGATAGTTGCCAACTTCCCACCTATCTTCTTTCAAGTTATATCCCAAATCTTTCTAGTTCTTCTGGCATAGTGTTCTTCTGTTAATGTACTGCTTGTTAAAAGCATGAAACAAATAGGCAACTTGCAATGCTGTAAGATAACGCTTTTCTCATGTTCCTCCTCTCAAATTGGCAGTCCTAAACTTAAAACCTAACTTGAAATTGTTTAAGGGGTCCCTTGTGCATGGATATAAAGAGGAAACAAATCACTATTCTTCCTTGCCATCATCGTGGTTTACTGTTGTGTTCTCTCGTGCCTTCTTTGCCATCATTTTCACTAATTCAACCTTAAATTTTCTTTCCTTACTAGCCCTCCTCCTCTTTCTCTCGACCAGCGTAAGTTCTGTTTCTTCCTTAATATAACCTTTGCCAAAAAATACTTCCTTAGAAGCCAGCATGGGTGTATCTGGAACTACCATAGTTGCAATCTCTTCTATAGCAAAAAGCAGGGACATTTGCTTGGATAGACATGTCTTCTATGATAGGTTTAGGGGCAAAGTTGAAGTGAGAAAGAGCATCAAACTTCAAGCATAATTTTTTGAACAGAACACTTGCCTCCTTCTTGTGTTCATCTGAGGAAGATAATGGAGCAGCAGCTGGATTTGTCTTTTGAACATATTCTTCCTCTGTTCATCCGATAGTAGAAAGACGAAGATAGAGAAAGATGATTTAGAGAGATTGAGATAAAAGGATGTTGTGGTGGTGATGGGTGCTGACGTCGGCGTCGAGGTGTGGTGGTGACGACTGCAGTTGCAGCAAGAGTTTTGGGTGAAAGGAGAATGGTAGAAAATGGAGGCTTTCTGAGATTAGGATAAAATAAACTTAGATATCATGATTTAATGGATGAGATTGTTAAGGTTTTTAGATTGATGGTTCACATCATGTTCGATCGGACGACTTTAAAGCAGTTAATTTAGATCGAACGTCTGAAACAAAAAATATACCAAAGAATAGATTTTGTACAGGAAACAAGCCAAGAAAAAATAGAAAAGAAAAACACTCTTGCAATAACAATGACTTTAAAAATTTAGAAAAAATTCAATGAATAGAAGGACTGAGTGTGTAACGACAGTAACTGAATAGTTACAAATTCAGTTCTTTTAGTTTTTTTAGTTTTTTTTTTTTTTTAATTTCTTTTATAAAAGATGATAATAAATAATAAAAATATTAATATTAAGTGCAAGTAGTAGTTATAGCCATATGACGCAGCTTGGATGGTGGACCCCACAAAACCGGTAACCCAGTGCCTGGTAGTAGTATAGTACTCCTGGGCTTGGGTCGAGCAACAAAGCGGCTGTGTAGCTAGTCGTGTCGTGTGGATGAGTGCAAAATTAAGAGGGGAGGGAAGACGGAGAGACGGGGAGAGAAGGGTCAAATAGCAAGAAAAGTAGAAATAGAATACTTAAAGCTAATTTCCCTCCAAATTCATCCATTCAGTTCATCATCGTCATCGATGGCAGCAGCTACAAATTCCACCCTCCTCAAACTCAAACTCAAAATCCGCAGTCCACTCTTTGCCTCTGCTCTTAGCAGCAGCAGAAGTAGTGATTCACTCTCTAACCAACACTTGTTCTCCACAACAACATTCAGATGTCTTTCTCTCTTGCTCCTCAACTTAATTAATACTGAATACTCTACTGTACAACAACTTATTTGAATCCTTTTGGTTTGTGATTGTTTGCGCAGATGCAGATGCAGATGCTGATTCTTCAAGCGACAGTAAAGCCACTGCAGACCCAAACCCTTACGTCGTTCACCCCTCCGCCGACGTCCACTCTAACGCCATCATTGGCGACGTAACCATTCTTCTTCTTCTTATTATTATTATTTACTTGTCTGGAGTTATTATTATTATTATTTTAGTTTTACAAATAAATAAATAAAGTATTATTATTATCATTATTATTTGTGTAGGGTGTTTCAATTGGTCCATTTTGCACAATCGGATCATCAGCAAAGCTTGGGAAGGGATGTCGATTATATCCTGGTAGCCATGTTTTCGGAAATACTGAGATTGGGGATCACTGTCTTTTGATGCCGTCAGTTCTCTTCACTTCACCTAACTAATTAAGATATATATATATATATATATATATATATATATATATATATATTCGTTTTATTTAAAAAGAAGCAATAAATTGTGTGTCAGACAGTGGTGCCGTGGTTGGTGACCATCTTCCTGGACGTACAGTTTTGGGACGTAATAATGTTATCGGTCATCATGCTGTCATTGGAGTCAAATGCCAAGATTTGAAATACAAGGTTCATTTCCTGCTACTTTTATATAATTTATGATGTATGTTGAATTTCATTTACCACCGAAATTATGTTTGTGATGCTGTCTTCTCGTTTTTATCTTTGGCTGCCTATTACCAGCAATGTTCATTATTAATGAAGCCTTTTTTAGACATTTAGTTTACTTGAACTTTCTAATATGGGGCTGGCTAATAAACTTTAGGACCGCTGTTTTTTTCAATGTTCATCCATCTCTTTCCGCGTGTTTATGAATATGGGTATGCTTGTATATTATATGTTCAAAGGATGATATTATCTTTTATTTACAAACACTGTTCGCTGGTTAATTACTTTCTTAATTTATTACTTCAACGTTTATGTTATTATGAATGACCTTTATCCTTTAGCTATTCTCTGTCACCTTTGCTTGCTGATCTAAATGCTGTCTTACAACTTTGTCAACCGCATCTTGCTCTGGAAATTTTGTCACAATTGTTATGTCTTGTCTCATAAGTTGTGAGATCCTCAATTGCACTTTTTCTTTTTAGGGGAAAAAAAACTGATTTTTCTTGGATTGATAAAGCAATTTTGTAAAATTGACCTTTTGTACATTGGCCTCTATATATTACATTTCCTATCTTGTTTTCTGGAGTTTAATCTTGATCACCGTTGAGTTAGATTAGACTGGTACAGTGCTGCTGTCTTATTCAGACAAAATCTTCAGAGACATGTGAAGATATTGCCATATTTCTGTTCTATCTTCGTTGACTTTTATTTGTCATAATTGTTTTTGTTCAATGTTGATCACTATGGATATTTTTGCATGTATATAGAAGCCTAAATTCAAATTGTAAATGGGCCATCGGCTGTTTTTTGAACAAGATAGCTAATTCTGTTTTTTTTTTTTTTTTTTAGATAGGGGATGAATGTTTTCTTCACATTGGGGATAATAACGAGATCAGAGAACATACTTCAATTCACCGATCTTCAAAACCAAGTGATAAAACGGTTTGACAATGGTGCTAGTAGTAATTTATTGGCAATTTATTATGCTTATGTGATGTTTAAATTGTTCAAATTCTGTTTATATGTAGGTTATTGGTGATAACAATCTTATCATGGGCTCTTGTCATATTGCTCATGACTGCAATATCGGCAACAATAACATTTTTTCTAACAATACTCTTCTAGCAGGCCATGTTGTTGTGGAAGTAAGTTCTTGTCTTTTCTGATTACATCAGGATGGATAGCTTCACTCTTCATAGTTCTAATTTACAAGTCATGCCTGATTCAAGTGCTGCAAATGCAGGATTACATTCACACTGCTGGAGCCATTGTTGTTCATCAATTTTGTCATATTGGTTCCTTTTCTTTTGTTGGTGGTGGATCTGTGGTATGATCTTTTTCTATTATCTGGGTTTTATTTATCATTCTGTAAAGCCTTCTTGAGTAAAAGGGAACGTAACAGGGAGGTTGGTTGTCCAACATGGACTTGTAGTGAATGTCTGATCAGTGATCTTGATACTTATTAATGTGTCTGATACAGCCAAAAAATGCTAAAATTAGGGTTTCATAGCTCCATGTAGTACTTGACCTGAGCGTGTCTATAATATTGGGAGGAGGATTAAATAATTAGGTGGAAAAAAATGTGTGGTGGACAGAAACAATAAAATAACGACTTTTAATAGGAGGAAATTCTAACATATCAATTTGACAAAAAACACTTGGACTCACTCACTACTCAATCTTACGAATATATTTCACTCAAATATTTTTTTGCACACACTAATCACTCACTACTACAAGTAATAGACCTTCACAGACTCCTACTCACTTTCTTGGAAGCACTTGATTAACTCTCTTTTTTGCACACCCAAACTAATGGCCAAAGGGCCATATTTATACTAGCCTAAGGATAATTCAAGAGACTCAAAAGGATAACCATATCATAAATGCTGGACATACATGCACCTAGAATAACAAAACTGACTCTTTGAAAAACTTCAAGAGAGTTCTTAAATGTTGGAAATGCCAAGATGGCTTGAGAAAATTGAAGAGAATAATTTTTTGGACATGGGTTTTGGACTTGGGCTATGGACTTGGGCCAAGTCAAGTTTAATTTCTAACATATACTCTATATATATCCAGCATGCAATTTTGACGTTATTTACTTATGTCATATGCCTGAAGGTTTCACAAGACGTCCCAAACTACACGATGGTGGCTGGAGAAAGAGCTGAGCTTCGTGGTTTGAATTTGGAAGGTCTTCGGCGTCATGGATTTACAGCCACTGAGGTTGGAATTGTTTGAACTTTCATTCTTATGGCTTTAACCTAGCTTAGAGATAACCTATTTTTACTGTCAAAAAAGATTTTCAAAATTTTTGGTGTGATTTACAAAATTCCAATGCATTCTTGGATGTGGTTTACTTAGCTGCAAATCCACCTCCAAACATAGGAATAGGCACTTGTGTGCGCAGGCACACACTCATGCATATTCGGCGTAGATAGATGCTGTGGCAGAGGTCTGATTTGAATTACAGTAGTTGTATGGTATACTTCTAATGTAACTTGCAAAATTCTCTCGTTTCTGTAATTATTAAAGTGATTGCTGTACTATTCTGTAACGATTTTGGTGATCATCTTATGGCCTCCATCCTTCTCCACTCTTCTGTCTATACGTATTGATGGCAAGACTGAGTCTAAAACCATCATAACCTGCACCTCATCCTGTGTTGGTAACGCATAAAACTTCTCAACAACTTTGTCAGCCATTTTTGGGTGAACAACAAAATTCCTGTTCCAGAAGCTGTTGCATCTATATACTATATGCATCTTTTGTTTCCCATCACCTCACTTCACTCCAATTTTTATACCAATCACCATATTGCATCCAGCTTCCATGCTTTTCTTGTCCAATTTCATTAATGATTGCAGCACTTTTCCACTACCATCTTACCCTGAATGCTTTGGATAGCTGGACTTCTGCGTCTATCTAAACAAGGTGCAATCATGTGATACCAAAATGTAAAACATATTTTTGGTTACTTTTAGTTATTTATTCATTTACTTATTTTCAGGGGTGGGTTCTAGATACCATTGCTTTCTTTTGCAACATTTTTTTGTGTATATAATAATGCTTGACTACATTTTTTTCATTTGTCCCTATAATTCTGTGCACACTTCGTGCTAGAAAATCCCTATGCATCTTTCTAACATTCATGATGCTATCTATAATTTTTATCCATTAATGTTGCAATTTGCTGCTACAAATTTTCATCTATTCATGCAACCTACTCCACTCTACCCGAAATAGAGAAAGTAAGAATATTTACTTGGACACTATAGTGGAAGTGTGTTGAATCAGAAGCGGAGATGGCTTAATGGCATTGATTCCAAAATCATTGAAGCACTGGCTTCTACGTAATTGTTGAATAATTGGGCAGAGTGAAGTATTAATCTTCTTATTTCCTTCTTCATTCTTTCTATTTCATTCACTTTAATAGTAGAGTGGATGCATTGGCAAATGTTGTTTGGTCAGACACTTGAGCGCCCGTGCCATATTTATCCTATTATATGCAAAAGTTGAGCAAGTTGGCATATATGCACTTTGTGGGTGCATTGGCATCCAAGAAGATAAACTCTGGTACTAAGGAGACCTCTCATCTGTGATCAAACTTAATGCATGCCTCTTGTTGTATGAAGATGTGCCAGGATGTCATTTTAAATCTTTTCACATTTATTATTAACTATTTAAGATATGGATTTGGCAAATTTGCTTCTATGAACAACGAACCTTGTATTTCCATTTTCTTTTCCACCGACATCTTTACCTGCTTAATATTTTAAGTTAATCTCTACACTTTTTTTTTTTTTTTTTTTTTCATGTCACGTTAATGAGTGAACTGTATATATTTTTGGTCAAGGATCTAGATTAAGAGTTTGAGAACAGCTTACAGAAAGATATTCATGCCGCTTGATGCTAATTCTACAAGTTTCGAAGAACGCATTACCAAAGTGGTATTACACCTCTCTATCTCTCTCTCTACTGCATGTACATGCACAAGAATGCAAGCACACGTGAGATGTTCCATTTTAATGCTTAATTAAACCAAATGAATTTTACAGGAAGAGGATAAAGAACTGTGTAAGGTACCTTCTGTATGTACCATGATACAGTCTCTTCGTGATTCTTTTGCTCAAAATCGCCGTGGAATATGCAAGTTCAGATATTTTAGTGGCTCTTAAAGTTTTTCTTTTGTGAGTTTCTACCATGTTTCTTCCATTGAAAAAGAATATATATATATATATATTCCTGCAGGAAATATGCTTTCTTTGTCTCCTTTTTCTTATTTTGAAAAAAAAAAAGGGGTATATGATGCTATCCAAATCTTTGCTGACAAAGACCAAAATGAGTTATAGCAAACAGTCTAAATGCTTCAATGCACTCTTGGTATTTAAGTTATTTAAATATTAAGGTCTTTTAATGTATCATCACTCTTTCATTGCTGCAGCATATGAATTGTTTGGACATATTCCCGTCGCCAATTAACTACTGTTGTACTCTCAAGCTGGTATAGACTTGATTTTAGTTGGAAAACAGAGAACCATTCTGAGCTTCTTAAGGTAGAGTTTGTTATATGGACTTAATTTTTAGATGTCTTGAAAGAGGCAGAAGATAGCTATAGATTTTAAATTTACCAAGGAGAAGGTGCAGGTTCGGAAAATTATGCAGAATAAAATGAAGAATTTTGTTTACTTTTTGAAGGAAAAGTTTGTGATTTATTTCACACCACGAGGTATTCTTATCATTTTGAGTGGTTAGACTTTGAAGTTATGCATTATATGAAGAAGGGTACTGATTCTTCCTGATTAATTGAGCATCTTGTTGTTCCATGCTTTCTGTGCATTTTAAAGTTCATATGGTCTGATGGTCCCAATTTAGGAAGTTTTCAAGAGAAATTAGTTTTTTTGCAAGTATGTGGATTTTGTATTTTCAAATCTCCTCGTGGTATAACAGACTTGTACCAACCAAGTTTACAAGAAGCCCATAGATTCCTCCTGTACTATTTGCTTGCTTTACCGATTTTTTTTTTTTTTAATTTTTAATTTTTATATTTTGATTGTCTTACTTTACTAATGATACCATTAGCTTAATGCTGCTTCTTTGGGGTACCCAACTGGATTAAAAGAAAGGGTACTACTTAGATATGGTTAGTTCAGTGGAATAATAATGTGTTCCATTTCTAATGCCTAGTATTTTCCTCCATGTCATGTCTTTCACAATGGCTAGCTGCTTTAGGTAATGGTTATGAAAATTAGTTTCTTTTGTTTTACATGTGAAGTCAATTTTATGCACTTTTAAGGGGAGTCCAAAGTTGTAATAGCATTCCTCTTCTGGAGAGAACAACTTTTATCTTCTCTACTAGTAATTTTTCTTTTCAAATGTTTATTCTCATAAATTTACCCTTTCTTTTTGTAGAAGCGACATGTCGACTGTTATTTTTTTGTGGCAGTCGATACAACATTATTGCTTTGGGTGTCATATATCAGAATTCACTTGACTTAAATTAAATATTATGTTGTCACTTACCTATGCTAGCAGTAGCAAGAATTGTTGGCCTGGCCCCCTCCCTCGCATAATACCTGCACTTTCACATTTAATTTAATACAGGTAGTAATGTGAGCCTTGCCTTTGCCGCACGAAACGTGAATTCTTCGTTTCTTGTTTAAAGAAAAAGATGCAAAGTGCTTGTACGTTGGACATTCCGCAACTTTGTTGTTCCAACACTGAATTATAGTTAATGATGTAGTCCTACTTCTTCAATGTTTGAGGGGTCATAGTGTCGTAAATAATATGGCTAATTAGATTCATATTGAATTTATATGCACAACAAATGGGATAAAATTGCATATATATTATACTTGTGTGAACTTTACCCTTTATCGAGATGCAAATCCAAGTAAGGCGAGTAACTTTATTTCTTGCGTCAGTAGACTATAACTTAATTGGCATTAGTGTCTTTTACCTCTAAAAGATGTCACGAATTTTAAGCTTTTCTTTGTAATTTGAAAAAAAAAAAAAATTTGGATCCACTCTAATTTTCAGCATTTGCAATTACTTTACTAACATGATTTAAAATTTGCTTTTCCTCTATTCTGCGTGGTTGTGCTAAAACTGTAACAATTTCTGCCGAGTGCATCGCCCGTTTAGTCATTACTAGTTAGATACTCGTGTTACGCTACAATTAAACAAACGTTACATACATAGCTTTAACAATTCATATGATCTGATGCAAATAGAAGTCTCCTTTCTTGTGATTAATGCAAATTAAATTTATATATTAAATGAAATTATTTGATTTTAGTATATTTATTAACAAAATAATTAATAGTATTAGCATAAAAATTTGTATTTAAATAATTAAAATATTTTTTCAAAACATTATTTAAATTATTTTATTTAAAAATATAGAATTTACAACATGAAAAAAATAACGAATAATTAGTGTTATACATTAATATAAATAATTAATTTTTAACAAAATTAAATGATACATTAATCATAATTTGTAAATTCAAAATATATAAAATAATATAAAATATTAAAAAACCTACTTAAATGACATGGAATATATCGAAGTAAATAAATTAAAATAAAAACAAAAACTATTGCAAGTTCAAATAAATTTTTATTATATATATATAAAACACAAATAAAACCTATGAATTTTTTTTTTTTTTGACTGATAATTAATTTTTTATGCTGGCAAATTTTATTTTTTTATTGAATAGAAATATTAAGATGTCATGCTGTCAATTGTTTAGATTTCAAACTACTAAACGACAGGATTTAGATTTCAAACTACATGATAGTAGCATAATGATTGATCTAGAAAAAGGATAAGATAATTATCCAACAAAAGTTTCCAAGACATTAAACACAATTCCATGCCCCACATAAGTACTCCACAAAAATTAGTAATTGCAGACATAGCAGCAGTTTTTTACAAATAATCAACTCACCGTTTTTAACCATTAAAAAATTTAAAAGTACTAAGATTCATAATGAAAAGCAATGGTGAGAAATATGGCTTGCGTAGATTGTTTAAGGTTGCAAGAAAATAATTATTTTTGTTTTTTAATTACAGTGGCAATTGAGATAGAGATTGTTAAAGATTCAAAACAAAGCCAACAATTTACTAATTAGATAAAACACATGAATTGTGATGGCACAACATTATACCCCTCTGTTTGCAAATCCAACATAAGCAAATGTGCTACAGTTTTCGTATTATTGCTTGTCAGCTTTTGTGGATCCATGAGAGCAGCTCTGGTTGGGAAAGCACTTGGACTAAGTTGCCTGGCCCAACAAATCTTCAGCCATGAAGCAAAGTCAAAAAGTATATGAGCTTGACACTCAAACTAAACTCAATTGGATGAAAAAGAAAAAAATGAAAATGCATAAAAAATGAATGTCCTTGAATTCCTTATATCTAACTGATATTCCCATCACTCCAAGGCAATAGTTTTTGTGAACTAAGATAATTTGACAATTATTTTCCTCTTAGCAAGAAGGAGAACAATTATGACAAAGATTTTTTCAGGAGTAACTTAATTTGGGTTATTAGAATTTTATATTAACCAACACTAAAAGCATCGTCTTTAAAACGATTAACCAGTCTACCAATCTTCTATTACTAATATATACCCTGCCTTCCAAAGTCAAATCTACCTTTCTATAATTTTTGAACGAATATTTTATCCTTACTATTACGATAAAGAAGGATATTTTGTTTGGTTTCTTCAATCCTAAGATTTATGCAAATATTAGAAAACAAATTCAATCTATGTCAGTGCTTCTCACAAAGCATCAACGCATCCAGAACACTTTTATATACCAACATTCCTAGCATTAGGCAAAGCAAGACTACCTCAAACTCACCCTTAGAGTTACAGTTTCCAATTTTGGATGCCAGCATGCAAGATAAAATGATAACTCGTGCCTTTCCTTGCTCGGAATTTTATGATTGAAGAAAACATACATTGAAGTCCATATATGAGGCATGTACGGTAAGCCATTCATAATACATTAGCTTGAATGTTATGCAATAGAGAAGGTCAAATATTGAGTCATTCTTTGCAAAGGCAGAAGCCAAAAGTTAAGTTAAAAAGTAATTGGCATCAGAGAGTCAAAAATAGGTTATCTACAGTGAAATACAAATATATTGGGAAAAACAAAAGGAAAGAGAAAAATACAAATAAAGCAAAGAATGCTACCATGTAGGCCATTTCTATAAATTTCCATAATAAGCAGTTGCAAGCCTAAAAAAAAAAAAAAGAAAAAGAAAAAAACCTTGCAACCCAGAAGCATAATATTACCTGCTAGAAACTTCAAAGAAGTTGCTCCCACCAGGGTTTTCTCGGCTTGACTATAGAATATAAGCACATAGTTTTACATTTCCAGAAAATCAAGTTCCAATTCAAATAATCTGCTTTCGAGATTAAACTCTGGATGTGCCATGAATATTAAACAATTATACTAAGCTTTATACATTTAATCTAGAAATGAATTCCAATTCGAAATCATAAATATGCTCTATATGCAGCATGTATATAAAAGAATTCTAATGAGATTTGTAGAGCTAAAACAAATGGAAAACATTATGTCCCAACAAATGAAAAAGGAAAAGACCATTCAAAAAAACGTACATGAAGGTAGGGAAAACAAGTTCCAAGAAATTCATGAACCTCATTTGAAAATCCCAAATCCAGAATAAAATAACTTCCCAATGACATGTACCAAAAAAAATTTTCAATTTCAAAACATTGAATAACAAAGTTCTAAATACTTTCTCTAGAAAAGACAAACTAATTCAACCATTCAGCTAATAACAGAGTTCGAAATACTTAAAAAAATCATGATACCACCCGAAAATAACAGAGTTCAAAATACTTAAATAATAATAATGATAATAATAATAAAGAAAATCATGACACTAAAACACCCAAAATAACAGAGTTCGAAATACTTCAAAAATAAAACACCAGATATAGAGAATTCAATACAAAAGATAAGATATAGACACCATGAATCTATACAAAAACCAATCGACTAAAAGACATGAGAATACACAAATGAACATAAAAACAGTGCGCTTGACAAAAATAAAAAATCAAGGATATTAACAAAAAAGCCATGAGCTTCAGTTTAAGGAAGAATAAATGATCTAAAGACAACATTAAAACCTATGCCAAGAAACAAAATTAATGTCCCGAGCAGAGCTAAAAAGATCAATAACAACTTTCAAGAGTAGAATTTATGCTAATCATTGAAAAACTGCCACCTTTAGTGCTTTAGAAGAAGAGGTTTCTAGTAGAATTCAATCAGCACAACCCTTAGTCGCTCTTCAACTTTATTCACTTCCTCTTTCTTGAAGCTTAGCTCCTCTTCTTTTGAATCCTTAAAGAAACCTTTTATGGTTGATAGTGGAGATTTAAGTGAATATTTAATCTTCACGTGCTCAAGTATTTTCATAGGATCTTCTTTGTAGTCAGTGAGGTTGTCCTTCTCTTGGTGTACTTTTAGACCATGAGTAGACTTTCTTGGTCATAATTAATTCTTCTATCCACCTCAATGGTCAATTCCATGTGCTCTCTTCCTACATATTAGCATAAAAGAAATTTTAACTTCTTAAGTGGAGGAAGCTAGTGTAACTTGTAGCTGTGATAAGATTAGGGATGCATCACCAGAAGTAGATTTCTCTCGCTGAAAATCGTTACTCGTCTTAACTTCGCGTCCAACATCCATATCCTTCAATCCTGTAAATAATATAATTGTATATAATATGGAACTATAGTCCTTCATATAAGATGCTTTAGGCTTACTAATTTAACAATTTTGCATTAACATTTTCAAAAGCCTCTTCCAATGCCTTTCTAATAGCATTGAAATCTTTTCCATTCAATAGCAAACCACCTTGTAAAGCTGCGACACACTCCTTGTACAACTCATTCTTAATAATGATGAAGATTAATAAAAACTACACAAAAAGAATTCAATAAAGATGAATATTCTAGGGTTTCTAAAATTTGTCAAACCTGAGGAACTTCACAGAAGAGAAACCAACATGGCCATCAAAAATAGCTACAAAGGAGAACCCTTCAAGGCCATCTGATCAAATTACGATATCATCCTCCATCTCTTCACATAGACCTTGCAAGCTTGTAGATCCCCATCGGATTCTGGGTACATCAGTTAAAGAAGATGGGGCATCTCTTAGTAATTGTTTGCCGAATGAATTGAAGACGCATGAGAGAGAGAAAGGTTTTTTTTTTTTTTTTTTTGAACTGCAGATGCATGGGAGAGAGATAGAGAGAGAGAAGCATTGTATATTTTAATGAATTAAAGATTGATTGGAGATAAGATCATATGACATTGCAATAATTAATTAGCTGTTTAGATTACGTTATCTCTCTTGATCCAATGAAATATGCAAAACAAAAGAATAAAAAAAGAAATGAATTATCTAGGTGGATGGGCTCGAAATCAAACCAACACACAAGGCGCACGGCAAAGGAAAAAGTAAATCAGAGAAAATTCGATGAATAGGAGGGATGAGTCTGCAGTGACAATAACCGAGATTGCTAAAGAAGCGAGATTTGGGTATGTATTTGTAGTCTGAAACTATTGTTTGATTGTTGATACCTACTTTTCCAGTAGAATCATGTTGAGACTAATAGAAGGGGAATATTTTATAATCATTTTATATCATTTCCTGATTTTGATTTTTTGTTTTAAGAAAATAAAAAATTGTTTTATGTTTATTAGTTTTTAAAAACTATACATCTTTTTAACTAAGATATATAAAGAAAAAAATTATGATACAAACTTAATTTAAGAAATATAATAATATATTATTAATAAAAAAATGATGACTTCACATAATTTAATTATGATGATTAAAGAGCGGTGTAATGAAAATAATATTTATGATATTGGTTGTGGTGATTACGACATGATAATAATTGATATGATGTTAAAAGTAACGATAAAGGTAAAAATAATACTAAATTTATGATGACCTTTATTTTTTAATAAATAATAATAGTTGAAGTGGATATAATGATATGATTGGGATGATCTGAATAATATGGTAGCAATAAAGATAGTTATAATATGTATGTGAAGATTATTAAGATAATTGTTGAAGAATGTAATGGTAATGAAGAAGTAAAATAAAAATGATAGTTGTGTTAATAATACTGGTGATCATTGTTATGATAAAAGTAGGGTGTTATTGATGGTCTGTTGGAGTATTATGGTGATAATAATATTAGAAATAGGATATTCTATAAATAAAATAATTAAAAATAAAAAACCACTTCTTGTTATTTTCAAAACATACTTTAATATTTAAAATTATTTACAAATAAATAAATAAACAAACACAACACAACAACCAAACATGTTTTATGAAACAATACTTTAATAGTTACAATTATTTACAAAAAAATAAAATAAAAGTAAATAAATAAACATAACAAAAAAAAAAAAAAACCAAACATATTTTATGAAACAAGTGAAACATATTACATTTTTTTCTACTAGTTGTATACTCGCGCTATCTTCACGGTCGGATAACCATTATATACATAAAGTCAACGATTCATATGATATAGTACGGATAAAAATCTTATTTCTCATAATTAATATAAATCAAATTTATTTGCTAAACAAAATCACACACACACACATATTAACAAAATAATAAATAATATTAGTATAAAAATTATATTTGAATAATTGAAAGGTTCTTCTAAAACATTATTTCAATTATTTTATTTAAAAAATATTTATTTTATAACATAAAAAGGAATAAATAATAAATAAATGATGTTATGTATGTAAATACATAATTAATTTTCAATATATATTATGATTATATCCAGTAGATTCAAAATATGTAGTATAAATAATTTTTTTTAAAAAAAAACCATCTAAGCTATATGGAATATATTAAAATCAATAAATTGAAATAAAAACTATTACAAAATTATTTTTCATAAATTCTTAATTTACGATGAAAGAGATTCTTGAATTGCAAATTAAATTATAAATTAGTTCATCTCATTTTGAGAAATGAATTAATTAATTCTTTTGGTTTCAAAAATCAATTATTTAATTTTTTAATCGGTATTGATCACGAATAATTCATTTTTTATTTTATAAAATATCTTTTTTCATATTTTACTTTTTTTTTGTTTTTTTTTCCTAAGTTCATTTTCTTACTCTTCCAATTTACCATTTTCTTAATTCTACATGGTGGTCCTAAAAAAGTAAAAAGAAATGAGGTATCTAGTTATCACTTTTATGAATTATTAAAATTTATTTGCACCTCTCTCTTTTCAATTTCTTATCTCAAAAACCATCTCTACCTCCCTTTGTTGGATTTATTTTTATTTTCTTCCTTTCCTTTTCACCCACATTAATCTATACAATTACCTAACAACGAATAAAGATCACTAAAACAACCGAACATATGATTTCATGGTCTCTTAATACAATACTAAGATACTTTTGATTGGATGAGATAATTCTTTAAAATAAAAATAAAATGTCTCTTTTTTTCATATTTTACTCTTTTTTTCTATTTCTTAAAATAAAAAATAAAAATAGTCAAATGGTAAAAAGGATTAAAAAAAAATTAGTTTTCAAATCAAAGAGACTAATTGATTTATTTCTCAAAGAAAGAGGGACAACTAAGCAACAAAGAAATGTAGGAATAGAGACATTGGGTGAGGAGCTACGGTAAGTAAATAATCTCACCTTCACTTCTTTTATATATATATATAATTTATGAGAGGTAGTGGCAATAAAATATTTAATGTACTATCCTTGTATAGGGGTGTATCTGCAATATATCTTCTAATGTTTTCTTGTTTGCTAAATTAATTACCACTTATCCCTAAGCTTGTGAGATTTTTTTAATTTATTTTTTATATTTATAGATAATTAGGTATTTTAGAGTTAGTTTTTACATTAATCAAGATTAAATCCAATGTTTTTTGAGTTAAGCCAATGCCAAAATATGTCTAGCTTTTGGTTGATTACTAGACTACTTCTTAAGCCAAACCATCCTAAGTATAGTACTACTAAAAACTAATTATAGCTACTTATTCGTAAATAATGAGAATTAAATTTTAATTTTGATCAAATTAAAACAATTATCTTTCCGTTAGACCACATTCTTTGGTGATAAAATGTTTGCTAATTATTCATCACTTATCTCTAAGGAACTATTATGACTAATTGTTGGATTATTTTGATAAAAGAAATAATAATAACATTTTAATGTAAAAATTAGTTTGCGCATTGGATCTTACTAGTTAATGGGTTTTACTTATTGTATAATAATGTGTCCGTAGATGGAAGAATATGAAAAAATATTTTCTTGACATGGTTACATTAGACTTATTTAGTACACTATATTCATTATATTTTATATTATGGTTTTCCGGATAAAAAAAAGTACTATATAGAGATTTCGGAGCTTCTCTTTTATAAAATTCAGGCTCATAAAGCTACATAAAAGATGATTTGGCTTATGTATCTCTAAATAACACGCAATATATTGTTGAACCACTACCTTATATAAATTATGCATGCTGTCTATAAAAAACAAGAGTTAGTTTGTGCTTTCTTCTAGTCATTTTTAACTTGTTTAATTATGATGCTTTTGATGATTTAATCATCTTTTTACCATGTAAGAATGACAACTTGATTTCAATCTCTAATTTTCTCGACGATTAAAGTAAAAAGTTTTAATTCTTTATCCATCTTAATTTATAATGAATTTATTTATTTATTATGTGAATTTTTATTATTTAAAATTATTTCTTTTTATGTGTTAGGAATAACAATTTAAAACTATTTTATCTACAATTAAAATTGTGAAAAGAATTTCAGCATGAAAAATTAATATTGTGGTTTATATGTTTTCACATGATTAATCTTATGGAATGATTTGAATGAGTTAGTTTGTTACAAGAAACGATTCTAAACCCACATATGATTATAGTTATGTCCGTACTTGTGATGTTTTTGCTTCTCATATGTTGGTACAATCAATATTTTTTTCAAGATGATTAATGAATTATTTCTTGAGACTGTTGCTTGCTAACAAAAATAATAATAAAAGCATGCGATGGTTTTATTTGTAAGTAATTTTAAATTTGTGTATTAATATTTATTGTTTCATGTTTGAGTTTTTTAATCTATAAACTATTATTCTAAATTTAAAAAAATAGTAATTTTGTACGGGTTATTATTATTATTATTATTTGATAGGAAAGATAACTTTTATTAAAAAGATTGAAAATGAAGTATATCAAAGACTAAAGATTCCATTACATCATATGGAATGTCTATTAAATAAAAGATTGATTCATCAAAAGAGAGGTGTCTTAGAACATGAGTAAAAAAGATGTACGCAAGGAAGAATTCCAAGCAAAAATAGCATCAATACGAAGGCCTCCATAGTCGGTAAGAATCTTTCCACTTGAGATATACCTTATTAGAATTTGTGAATCACATTCCGCTTCAAGAACAATAATATCAATATCCGAACCCAATTGTAATCCAAAAAGAAATGCCTACGCTTTTGCATCTAGGACTCCATAGTGACCCTCACTACACCAAAAAAGGGCATTGCAAGCGATTTTTTTGGCTTTTAGAGGCGGTTATAATCGCCTCTACGGATTGTAGAGATGGCTTTGAGGATCGCTCCAAGACCGTCTACAATGTCGCCGTCTCTACGAGTATAGGGGTGGTTTTGGCAACCTTCAGGGATTTCGAGGCGGTTGCTGGGCGGCTCAAAATTTCAAAATTTTTCTTAGGCGGTTTAAACCACCTTTACGATACCAATATTATCACCGCAGTGGTTTTGTGCATAATTTTTGGGGCGGTTTAGAACCGCCTCTACATTTCGAAAATTTGTAAATTCAAAACCGCCCCAAACTATAAAATTCATAATTTGTACGATCGCCTTTACGTTCCAGATTTTATAATTCGTGCAAAATAAATGAATTTTGTTCCAAATTTATACGGATTTTATAATTCATCCTTCGAATTCAATTTTTTTTTATTTTGTCAAAAATAAATAAATAAATAATCTTGTTGAATGCAAATAAAAAAAAATTATATAGCTTACAAAATATTCTTAAATTTGTAATTATCAAATTCCAAATACATAAAAAGTCGTCAAACATTCACAAGTGAAAAAAAATAAAAAACTAAAGGATTAAATGACATGCTATTGCTAATTATGTGAAACACATCTAAAATGGATGGGATTAGCATCGGAATGTCCATGAATTTGATCTTCTAATGAGAGGCTTCATTTGTTTGTCTTCTTCGAGTGCCACCATACCCAAATGCTCGAGGTCTTCCAACAAAATTTATGCCACCAAGTAACCAAGCAATGGACGAGATTTGGAATTTACGAGCCTGTTTCCCAATGTATTGACCAAGCTTCCCATCATAATATTCCAGCCGAGTTGTCTTTCATTAATCTTGTTTCAGCAAGCTCGATAGCACGTCTTGTAATTTAGGGGTGTCCAATCTTGATGCATGCAGCGGTGAGAAGCCACAAAAGCACTTGGATCCATTGCAATAGCCAAAATGTCTCAAAGATAATCTCAATAAGGAAGTACATAAAAATAATGAAGATTTTAAGCGGGTATATAAACGAGTGTGAACATGCTTTAATACCATAGATGCAGAATATACTAACTAATCTTTCAATCGAAGGCCAAAACTCATGAAAAGTTACACAAAAATAGTTAAAGCTCATAAATGACGGATTGTTTATAAGATCCATTATTGTTGTTGAGTGTTCAAGGGTTGCCAAGGATGACGGTTTCAATACAATTACCCAAGCAAAACCAACGAAGTCCATTCTTGCGGGACTAACATTTCCAATAAAGTAACTACCATGGATCGGCATAAAATCAAAAATCCATTCCGGAAGAAAATCGGGTATTACATTAAACTTGTTAACAACGAGCATGAGAGTATTCCTCTGTTTTATAGCGATATATATCATTAAGTCTGTTTCAAGTCAATCCAATAATAACTCCTTATGTGAAAACTTAAGGCATGAAGGCATTAAGCTACTTTTAGTGTTTTGACCATGCTATTGCTAATTATGTGATTTACATACTTCATCTTTGTTGTAAGATGTAAATGACAAATATAAGTTCAATAAATTTAGAACAATTTCCTTAAACTAACCAATTCACACAAGATCATATGGAATGACAACAAGAAAATAATTTAATTAGTAGACATAAAATTATCATATAAACAATCTAACTTCAACGAGTATCGACATTAGCATTCACTTTAAAAACATAATATTTTCATATAGATGTTGTCGACAGTAAAACTCGGTTTTAAGATGCTATTCACTTTGAAAACACCCATTTTTTTCTACTTAATAATGGCCAAGATTAACAAATAATAAAAAGATTCTTATTCTAAACATAATTATAAGAATCTAAATCCGCAATCAACAATGAAAATTACCATAGTTTCGAGCATCGGATGGAACCAAATTGAGCGAATCTATCATTTCGTCCATGCATTATTACTCAATTTACTTTAAGCCCAAAATCTGAAAATGCTCACACAAATGGAAAAGAAAATAAAATCAGCTATCCCAATGAAACTTCATTAAAACTCATAAAAAAACACCACTCTTCCAAATGAGTTGAGAAATTGAAATATAGGTAGTCAATTTTCATGTATCTAAAATCAATCTTAAAAGATTACACATAATTAATAGTAGTATTATTACGATGCGGAAGGTACAAAAGATAGAGTTTTGAGGAGTACTTACACAATAGCTAGTTGTATTCACCGAAACTTATCTCTAAACTAGTTGATGCATTTTCAAGTGACAAATATAAACTCGAAGTAACAATGTTGAGCAAATCCGTTTCTTCTCCGACCAAAGTAGACATAACTCGAAATGAATTGTCGATATTGATAGAAAAAAACCTCAAAAAGATCCCGACATAAATTAAGAAAAACAAGATATGACTCTCATATGAACAAGACCATTTCACTTATGAGATTATTACCTAAATTTTGAAAACCCAACAACATATGACTCTCATATGAACAAGACCATATCACAAGAAAAACTAATTGATGAGCGGTAGGCTAATAGCCAATAAGCCTATTAATATTAGCTCGATGTGGTCTCTGTCCTTACCAAGAATTTGGATGATAAAGACCTCCCCTGAAACAAAACCGTAGCGGGGCTTCTAGTTAGTCATACATTGAAACAAATACTTTGCAATATTATGCTCGAAGCATAAGAACTTTCTTTAAAAAAGCAAAAAGTAGAGAACAACGATCAAAGCAATTTCTCGTCCCCTTTCTTGGGCTCCACAGGTTATGGACATGATGAAATGTAAAGCAATTCAAAGCTTAATAGGAGAATGGTTGTTCAAAAATTATCAACGTTATAATCCTTTTGATTTGGTACACAATTAATTTTATCCAAATTTAATTTTTTATAATTTTTCCAGCTCAAAAAATATGATTCGTTTTTCTTTATACAATGATTTTAAATTAATTGTTTTTTCAAAATTCAAAAAACTTGCCATCAAAATATATTTTTCATAAGATTTATTAGAAAATATTTTTTATTTTATTTAATACTGATGAGAAGTTTATTTTTTAAAAGTATATACAACGACAATGAGTGTGTGCTTATAGTAAAACATACAATAACCTAAGATTTTGTTTTAGTCATTTTTTAAATTATATAACCTCTTTCACAATCCTAACTCATTTTACTAACTCACAAATATGGTCCCTAAACTAAGAAGATATTCAAGCCATTAACCCTCCCCTCAAAACCATATTCTATGACATTATTTAACGTCTAGAAACTTGAAAAAAAAAACTTATGTGCTAGCAATGACTTTGAAGACTTAGTGTTAGTAGTAGAGCAGAAGCAGCAGCGCAGCAGAGACTGATAGAATGGTTGTTCTGATAATGCAACAACCTACTTGTTTCATTCTTGGGATTTTTTTTTTTTTTTTTTGGGCTTGTCTTTCTCTTTGATACTCTTTATTTTTGTTTCCTCTCACTTTTACCACTGTTTTATACGTAAGAAAAGAGACAAAAATTGAAATATTTAAACAACTCATAATTTATAGTACTACTCCTAGTATTTATTATATTACAATACAATATTAGGTGCTAAGAAAGAAAGAATAATAGTTTATTCATCGTGCTTTGTTGCGAGTTTTATATGACATATAGATGATCGGTGATGTTGTTTACAAAAGAGGTTATAAAATAAGACATTATTTATAAATAAATTTAAAATCAATTGATTGGTCAAGCAAAAACCTAATCAACATCTTACTTATTTTGCTGTTCAAATGAATGTTGAGTGATGTAGTTTATGGAAAGATCCTTTTTTTTTTTTTTTAGAAAAAAGATATAAGAAATTTCATGCAGTAAATGAAAAGGATTATAATGATGATAATGGAGGACTTTTCTTTTTGTAATTTATAGATCGATTCATAAGTAATTGCGTCAGTTTTTTTTTATTTTAAAGACAAAAGAAGCTTTGTACAGTGTTGAAAAAGTATTGAAAAGTATCGTAATATTGATAATTTAGGACAAAAAAATTATATTATTAATCATAAAAATATATTATATTAATTTTTTCCTTAGTTTTTGCTTTTCACCATAGTCAATCCTTGCTTTCCATCAATTTGTTGGTAGACTATGCTAGTTTAATTCCTGCACTTCACATACATATTCCATAAATCATTTTTTAGAAACAAAAACACTATAAAGTTTAATGGCAAAGCTTGAAGTCATAAAAGCCTGAAAAGACCAGTGAATCATAAAGAATTAACTGGTGTGTTTTGAGTAATTTAATACTTGGAACAAAGATATTGCAGTTCTTAATGAATGATCAGCAATTCCACTAGTTTTCCTCATGCATTTGCCCATTGTTGTTGCTTGCCCATTTAACAGATAGAATGTCTTAAGGGGATGATACTCGAATTTATAACTCTTATTGTCAAATTCACTTCAACTTAAAACCCATATCCTATTGGGTTTCTCTAAGGAGAAATAGGATGCTGGACTATCTTTCACATATATATCATGTGAATATCTAATTTAAGTGAATAAATTAAGGAGGAAAAGATGTTGCAGCTTTACACTTTCAAATCTCATTAATTGGTACAATACTAATATTTTTTCTTCTTTACATGCGTGTCTTCTACCCTTTTCGGTATGTTGATATGAGATTAATTCTATTCATCCTCATGCAAAGATTGACATAATAGACGTTAAAATCAAAGCTGGGAAATTAGAAATAAGCTGTAATTTTGGACAAAACATGAGAGTGACTATATCTAGTACTTGCCTTGACAATTCACATCATGGATAAAGTATTCAAGATAGATATTCATTAGTTCCAGATTCTACAAGAATCAACAGATGATAGCTACACTTTCCTTATTCAGTTGCTCCATGTCTATCAGCCCATCTTCACCTAGGCATGTTCTTTTATCGTCCATTTTTCTTTCTTGTGTAGATTGTTCAATTAATTAGCTATGCTTATCAACATACTGCTGATGTGCAACAGCATACTGCAGGGTCTTCAATAAATTTTGCTACACATATGACATTTGTAGTAACTCTATCTCTTGAACTTCACCTGAAATTTCATTATTTTCATCAAAAACTAAAGCTTTCTTCTGTTTCGAAATGTTTTGACTATATTCCCTCTGTTTGATTATCATTCAAATGCTTCAAGGTTGCTTGTCAGTAATCACCATCTACTTTTCAACATCTTACAACATGAGCAAAAGAAAGACGACAGAGTTATACGTGATAGATTAAAATGCATAAAACTTTTGCATCCCATTAACACTCACTTCATAAAAAAATAATTTCTCAATTAAGGCCGAAATTTTTTTTTTTGAAATAGGAATCATAGACATTTCCCATATGAAGACCTTGATAAATTATTAATTATAGAACCTAAAAGCATAAAAAAGAAATCAAACCTATAAAAAAACACACAAAAGAAAAATGATCTACATAAACAGTTGGTGTAAAATGCATTTCAAGATTCCATTATCAAGCGATGACTTCATCATGTATTTGAGTAGACTCAAGCTTAGTTGACTTGCCTCTAAATAATCCTCTAAAAACATGACCACAAATCCACCAACAATCATAAACTCCCCTTCTTATTATTTTCCACTTTAACTTTTGAGTCACCAATGACATAACTCACTAAGTCATCATTCATGACTTTCTTTATTAAATTTACCCCTAATTATACTATAATTTTTTTTTCGGCATAATACATATATGTAATTTTTTAAATGAAAATATATGTAGAAATAAAAAATTTACCCATAATTTTTGCTTCTTCATGAAAGCTGTATGTATCTTTGACAATTAATTAACTACTCATAATTTCTACTTCTTTATGCTAGCCACCACTCATTGATAATTAAAGTACTGTTTATTGTTTCTGTATCATGAAAAAAGTAACATTAAATGGACATGAGCTAAATATAAAAAAATAATGGTGGGAGCTTCGCAATTGGCACTGGCTATAGATGCTTCTATAGAAGCCTCTTAGTGTGCATAACATTAGTGCAAAAAAGAGATCTGAAAAATATTATAAACACTCAAGAAATCAGTAAAAAAGTTCAATGTAATAGTTCGACATTTCTCTAAAAATCCATTTGAAGGAATAGTAACTGAACCATATAAAGTCCCAGCAAGAATAAACTGACTATAAAAGAAAAGGGAACAGCTAAAGGATCTTTACAGCATCATCCAAATAAGCAAGGAAGAATAACATGCATCCTCACTGAAAATATGACATGGATTCTAAGCTACAACCTATAGGAATGCTTTACTTTAAGAACGTTTCTTTTCACAATCTAGATATGATGCAAGTTTCAGCAAATTCAAGCTACTATAAATAAGGCATCCAACCATCCCAATAATTATGCTTTCATTGAATTTAAATTTTATCTGGACAATACACAGCCCATCGTTTACACAACTAAATTAAGCTACTTAGTCCCTAGCCTAGACTCTTTTTTGTAAATCAAAGCTAACTTGAGACTACCCATAAAGAGTTGCTTGTTCGATTAAAACTATGAAGTTTCCCTCCTCCACCCATTGATAACCTCAAACTAACGGCATGAAACATGAAAATGATTTATATCAAAATAACCTAAAAATATAGAATTAATATGTAATAATTAGAAGAAAACCCAAAAAAAAAAAAAAATCATTGATATAGTAACAAATTAAAGGAATCAAACATGATTTTGCACCAATATAGCCAAAATAAAGGAGTAAAAAGAGAATTATGATTTTAATGTTTCAGACTATGTCAGAAATATGATTGCAATAATTTTGAGCATTTGTTTGGAGGTTTGGTGCTCGTACATCCCATCAATCAATTGAAATGGATCAACATTGCATAAAAATAAAATTTGAGAAAAAAAATTTAGGTTGGCACAAATAAATCTACCTTGTCCAAGATGATGTTTTCACTTGCTGGAGATTTTTTAGTAGCGCTAATTTGAGCTCTTCCTTCAAATCATGAAAGGAAACATGGATAAGTTCAATATAATGACTTCTATAATGATTATAACTGCCTAAAACACTAACTTTATCTCCATTATTGCTGTAGAAAATTAAATTCTCAGCTAAAATAATACTCGTGTGTATCTAAGGCACACTTTTTAACTCACTGGATATATCTACTAATTAGCTCAAAACTCTTCAAATCTGGATCGCTTAATCATAGTACTAATCAAGACATTAGATTCAAAAAAATTAACTTGATACAAAGAATTCCCATAAAAATGAAAAATCAGAACAAACATATATATACAGAAAAAAGAAAAGATGAAGAAATTTGATTTACTCTGTGTATAAGGCCATCATCAACAATAGAACTGCTAAACTTCTTGAACAACTCAAGCAATGCCTCAATTTTATTGACTGTAACAGTAATATCACCATCACTCACAAAACATAATGCTGAAGATTAAAATAGTTAAATCAAAATCCAAAATCATAACAGTTGCAAGTGGAAAACATACAGTGAGAATTGCTAGCTATCCTACGGAGATCATTAATTGTTTTTTTTTTTTTTGTTTTTTTTATTTTATGGGATGGAGGGTGGTGATCAAAGCAAGCAGTAAAACTCAATACCACAGCTTCTATAATACCAATTATAGGTATAAACACTACACAGATTCTTTCCTTTATTGCCAAATAGCTTGAACTCTTGTCCATTCATATATGTTTCACACAAAAATAGTACTCAACTTTTAAACTTTATTTATTTGCTTCTTCCCTTTTCTTCCTTTGTTTTTTGAGTGACCAAACAGAGTAAAAGAAAAGGAGATGAGATAGGAATAGTTGGCAACAGAGAGTTACTTGAAGAATTCATAATTTTTGGAAAGAAACATTGCATTTGATGATGGGACACAGATGCTTATGGTTTTGTATTAAAAATATTTCTTGAATCCAAACAGGGATGTTTCTGTCAGATTCCTAATTCAAATTGATTTGATGGCGACCCCACTTATGATAAGTTATATTATTATTGGTTTTGGTGGCTTTTACTCAATATTCTAATGTTCTTAAAATAAGATGGCTCATTTAATAATAAATTGTGTTAATTAATGTAAATAATTTCTTGACATATGGTTATGCTTTTTACATCTCTTCCTACATTTGTTTTAGTGCATCATGATAATATTAGAATTATTAAAAGCCTAATTTTTTTTTTTAGGAACAAATTATAGTTCAATTGTAAGCAAACTGGTTTCGAAATAAAGTTTTTTTTTTTTTTTTTTATCAATATATAGGATTTGAATTCTAGAACTCAACAGTTATGACATCAAATTCAAAAAGGTCCAAAAAAAAAAAAAAACAAAGAAGAACCTTATAAAGAGATGACATCCATCCAAATACTCGTTACTCTAGGATATTCGCATAGAAAGACATTATGTTAGCACCAAATGGCAAATTAATTAGTTCCTTCCTGTATGAGAAACTAAAAGCAAGCCACGCTGAATTTGTAATACATGGAGAAATTATATGAAGAGCGACTTCTAAAAGCTTCAAAAAAGCAACCGTATGACAATTTGAGATCACCAATTCATTAAAGATTTGTTGACTTACATTGCTTAGCAGTATTGAAAATGAATAATATCTATCGATGTCCTACAATAAATGAGAATATAAGTTTAAACAAATTGTGAAAAATAATGTAAATGACCATTCGTCGTTATGAATAGCCGATGAGTTAGAAGAAGTCGCACCTTATTCATACCAAACCTATACCAAAACAGTTCATTTCAAACTACATATTTTGAGAATGTGTGCATGCTTGAGCATTGACACCGATTAAGGTTTTACTAATGATGCTTTATACATTATGTGATGTCAAGCAATGAAAAGTTGCACACAAATAATAATAATAATAAAAAGCAATAGTTATGAAACTTTACCTTAGAAGAACCACAACAATGCCAAAAATATACTTCTAAAGGGTCCTATTTTCTCCATGTATTAATATAATTTATCAAAGTTTTTTGATTTTTCTCAAGCATTTGGACTTCTTCTAGAAGCCTATAATCGAAATATCTTAGATCGCTTTATGAATATTTACATCCTTTGTATTTCTATCTTGATTATTTTTCTTTTTTTTTCTTTTTTGAGAATTTTTTTCTTTGGAATCAATATGTCTTCCGCACTTTAAGCACGCTTTAGATTCATTTACCATAACATTAACAAATTGTCCCTTTCGGATATCAATTTTAATAGAAGTATTCTCAATATAGACATGTGTTTTAATTATTCTTTTTGGATTTAAGAATGCATCCGGTAGTAGGCTTATAAAACTTTGTAATCGCTTTAGAAGTATCTTTTTAGCTTATAGTTCATATTATTTTGTATGAAGATCAAGATGATGAAATGATGGAGTACTCCATGTAATCTCCTTTTTAAATTTTTTAACTACTTATTTTGACTTATTCTCTCCCTTTAATATTGAAAAAACTATTCCATCAAAATGATAGTTGATAAATCGAGCTATAAAAATGTCCCTTTTTAATGGTTCAAGATATTTAATTATTAAAAAAAATTCATATCCAACATATATTTTCAATCTCTTTTGATGGCCTATTATAATTCATTCTAAAGGAGCACTAGAGATATATACCGCGCAGACTAAAAATTCTTAGATGAGAAATATTTGGCTTATGACTATAAACCAATTAAAAAAGAGAGAATTTTTAATAACTTATAAGTTTGATATAAATAAGTGTTGCTGCATGTTAGATTTCATATCCCCCAACATAAATAGGAAGTTTTATTTTCATAAATAATGGTTTAGCTATCAATTATAGCTTTTTGATAAATGATTATGCTAAACCTTTCTAAGCATGAATGCGAGCAACATGATGTTCAACCTTTATTTTAATTCAAAGTCCTGTAGAAATTTGTTGAGTTTTAAAAATATTCATCTAAATGGATATCATATCAAGGCAAAAAAATGTGAAAAAATATTGAATACTTATATATTATAATTATTATATCGAGTAGAAAATATGTATTGAAGCTTTCTCTTCTAATCTTTATTACAAACATTTGAATGATTAAAACAAATGATATAGTAAACTAGAAGTTTACTAATTTAAATACTTTTATTATATGGCATAATTGGTTAGGTTATCCTAGGTGTTTCATTTTGTGAAAAATTACTAAAAAATCATATGGACATTTATTAAAGTGCTATAAGATTCTTCAATTTAATGAATTTTCATGTTTTATATGTTTTCAAGGCAAATTGATTATTAAGCCATCACCAAGTAAAATTGAGATTGAATCTCTAGTAGTTCTTATAGCATATTCGGTGTGATATATGTGGATCAATTCATCTACCATATGGAGCTTTTAGATATTTTATGATTTTAATATATGCATTTATAAAATTATCATATATACGTTTATTATCTCGCTTAAAACCTAGTATTTTCAAGATTGCTAGCTTAAATGACTCGATTATGATTATAATTTTTGAATTATGTCATTAAGACAATTCACCTTAATAATACTAGTGAATTTATCTCTCAAGCATTAAATGATCATTGATTGGGAAAAAGTGGGACGAATTAAAAAAAAGACATGAGAAAAATTAAATGAGAAAACAAAGGAAAAAATTCTTGCTAAGATCAAACCAAACTTTCAAGCTTTATGAAGGATAAAAATGTATAAAAATTAGATTTTTCACGTATCATGTTCACTCGGTAAATCGAAAAGAAAATAGAAAGTAGCTCTTGTAAAGGATTCAATTAACCTTAAATTCAAAAACACAATACTCATCAAATATATTAACATTTTATACATCTATGACCAACTAACATCAATAAGGGAGTTCACTATTCGGTGAAAACCGAATAATCGAACCGAACCGCACCGAAATATCAATTTCAATGCGATTTTTTTAGAAACTAAAAAAAAAAACCAAATCGAAATATAATCGAGTTTTTGATTTCAGTTTTGTTTTTTTTTTTTTAATTCGGTTAAACCCAAATAACCAAAATTATTAATTTTTTTTTAAATTCATCGATGAACGACGTCGTTCATTCCGGTCCTCACACCCTTACCTCTCCCTCACGTAAACCTAAGCTAATTGAAGTAAAATTAATTAACCCATAACCAATTCTTATTGCATTGATTACATGAGCCAACCGACCTAACACCAAATGACCATAACCAATTCTTGTTTATAATCGACTCAATGAGGTACATAATTTCTTTCTTGATTCAATTTATAGTTTAAAAGAAAAGATGTGAGATAGTGTTTTTTTTTCTATGTGAAAGAAAACTAGCTAATTTATGGACCACGAAAATAATTAATATGTCTTTTTTTAATAAACACATATGATTTAAAATTGCGCAAAAGAAAGTTGAGTGTTTAAAGTTTTAATGTTCTTCATTGTTCAAAAACAACATTGACATTTAATTAGCAAAGGTTAGCTTATGGTCGTAGTGTTTAACAAGTTATCCAAAATTATTAGTTCTAATTACGTCAAGTTAATTAAAAGTGTCTTTCATAAAGACAAATAAGTCGATTATATTTGAGCTTCAAAGCATGCTCTGTTTCTTTTTAGAAGGAATTGTTAAAATGTCTTAATTGTAACACATATTTAGCGGTATTATCTATCGATACCAATAGACAATAGCATATATTATATATTATTAGACTTTATATGGTAATGATGACATCTCTATTATATATATATATATATATATATATATATATATATATATATATATATATATATATATAGAGATGTCATCATTACCATATAAAGTCTAATAATATATAATATATGCTATTGTCTATTGGTATCGTAGATAATACCGCTAAATATATGTTACAATTATATATATATATATATATATATATATATCAATTGATATTATATTAGTAATAGCTATTGAGGAGTAGTAAAATAATAGTAAATAGATAGAGTTCAATGAGATTGAAAAATGTATACATATAGGAACATAGCCTAAAATCGTAATGTAAATACTAAATTTATTTTTTCGAAAGTGCATGATCCTTTAAAAAATCAAAAGTATAAATAATTACAGGTGAAAACCGAATTACCGAATAAAAAATCGATATATTTCAAAACCGAATTGAAAAATCGAATAATAATTTGATTCGATTTTGGTTATTGTTTTAGACAATTCGATTAACCAAAAACCGATCAAAAAATTTCGAAACCGAACCAAATTACCTGAATGAACACCCCTAAACATCAATACATGGAACTAAAATATAAAACCTTTAAGAAAATATTCCAACATTATAAAGGTCATAACTCGTCTATAGTATAAACAACCAAACAAACACTAACTATACTAGAAAGTTGAGAGAATTGTATCGCCAATTCAACAACCAAGACGAAAGTTGAAAGTATTCAATCGGGATACCTTCTATAAAATTCAAGTGCAAGATCATAAAGTAACTAGAAATGAGACATTGGTCGAAGCTCTTTAAATAACAAGCATCTTTAGCAACCATTAACCATTCGGATGTTGCAATATTGCTTACCTCCTCGTAATTGAATCTTGGATGTCAAAAGTAATGGATGAAGCAAATACTTGCATTAGTCAATAAAATTAACAACATAATCACTATCCCAAAGAAAAATATCAAAGTGAAATATAAAGGCAACTTACCATGACTTGACCTTGAATGATAAGCTCTTGGGAAAGTGACCACAAACTCCTTAGCATTTTGAACTAACCTGTTTGGAGCAACTCGAAATAATTAGAAACATAGAGATAAAATCCATGCCATATGCAAAACATTAATGGCTTAATGCAAGTATTATGGTTTGTGCTTGAGGCAATAAAGAGAGAAGTTGAGGTGAAATTCCAAGTCCTTAAAAGATGACTTTTTAATGAGCAATCCTCTTTCCCGCACTTCAACTCAATTACCAATCACGTTGAACCGATAAACAATCAATCATATTTAATTAAGTTAGGAAATAGCATTATAAAAACATAAAGTTCATATGTAAATGAGTGGCCTATGCAATGAAATTTAACGAAGTTGTTAGAAAGCTAAAGGGGGACACTTAGGAGCGGAACTAGTCTAGGACTAAGAGGAAACCTACAACATGGTATGCATGCACTAATAAATACTTCGGTGCCATTACTATTGTCTTCTCACTATGAAAATCAAGGAACAAAAAAGCCATTTGAATTTTTCAAGACAACAAGAACTTAAAATACCAAAAACCCAATCGAATAGCCCAAATCAAATTTCAAGGTGACTCACTTAATCAATCACCCAAATCGGAGATTAAAAGAAACCCAAACAGAATCACTCAAAAAAATGCAAACATGATAAAGATATGCCTATAAGACTAAAGAAAGAGCGAGGACATAGCATCACTTTTATCAAATACCAAGCTAAATCACTATTGTACAACCGACACTACCAAATATCGATATGAAATTTAGAATTAATAAATGAAATAACTTGTGCTCATTCATTTAAACACACCATTGAAAACAATTAGCACTATCTTTTCTAAATTAACCATATTATCCAAAATTAAAATAGGCAAATTAAATAACCATAATACCTAACCTTATCATTGACATTAACCTTGAGCTACAAGCTCTTTGTCTTACACTTCATGCTGTATAATCTCTCGTCCTAAGATAACAAATCCCATCGGTGTGCATCCAAAGACATAGACTAAATAGGACTAAACCCGAAAACACAATAACTCAACACCTCAAAAGGAACCTTCTACCATACCACTTCCTCCTCTCCTACAGCAACAACACTCAAATTCACCTCTTTCAAAATGTTCTCACCTTCAAATTCACCCAAAATGTCAAACCTACCTTGATCCTTCCTAACATCATCAAACAACAAAACATCACCACCGGAACCTAACAAATTCGTTATTTTTACTTTGAGTTTCCCTAAATGCTTAGAAAACCATTTGAGCCTTCACATTTTCTTTAAAACCCCGTTCACTTTTCCTTTTAAAGTTGCTAACTTCAACATCAAGTTGACTCCAACTTTCTTTCTTTAGCCTTAATTTCTCAATTCCCATCAAAACCCACATCGGTCCTTCCACTTTCCATAAAACCTAATTCATTTTTCAAATTAAAGTCACTTAATTTGTAATCATTATATCGATGACTACCCGAATTAGGCTAAAACTCACTAGAATTCCTCCTCTAGTTTGAGCCAAGATCAACCTAACTCGATTTTCAAACTCAATAAGTAGCATCGAGAGAGAAAGAAGTAATCTAACATGAACATACCATCCTTACCGACCTTAATTTCTTCAAAACTCAAAGAATTATCCTTTGATTGGGAACAAATTGATCTTTTCTAAAGAAGTAGAGGAATAGGGAGAGAGAAAGAAGAGGTGAATTTTGAAAAAAGCTAAAAATAAAATCTTCGACGAGAGATGGGGATGGTTGTGCAAGTGGTGTTGGTGGGTTGTGTCATGATGTCTAGGATGCTAACAATAAGTGGTGGTGCAGTTTATTGTGAAGAGGAGCCTATCTAAGAAGATGGTTGGGTGAGATTGTGAGAGAATGAATTTATATATCATGATTTAATGGTTAAGATTGTAAGGGTTTTTTAGATGGATGGTTGAGATCAAAATAAATAATGTTCAATCGGATGGCGCTAAAACAATGAATTTAGATCGAACAGTTGAACCAAAAAATGTACAAAAAAAAATGTTTTGTACACTCGATTTAGCAAGTCAAATAAAGATGAAAAAAATACTAAAAGGAATAGTAAATTGTGTCTTGTGCTACAATTGTTTGAACAAGAAAGTAGCCTTCTCTTTTAGAGTTCTTATAACTAGAATTGACATACCATATGAGTTTCTAATAACCATTCCCAATCTGATTGTAATCCAAAAAAGAAGTGTATACACAAATGATTATTTAATTAGTCATGAATTCAATGATTGCTTTGTATGTGTTTTATGGCTACGATGAGGTGATTTTATGAGCTATTTTAGTTGATAATATTCTCTTTAACAAAATGAATTTTACAACCTTAAAAGCAAAAGGTTTTCAATTACTAGATGATGATGATATGTCCTTATAATTTAAATTATAAAATAATGATTGTGTGGTGATGGTGAGTTTTGGTGTTATGATCTTGATGGAAGTATCTATAAAATAAAACTCTTCTCTTATGTATAAGAGGACCATCCGATTGCCAAGTTAGCATACGTAAAAGGGATGAATATGGCCTTCGGAGGCTTAATAATATAAATCGTGCATGATGCCTTAAGAGGTTTATGAAGAGTGGTGTATATAATGTATAATGGCTTAGTAGGCTTATAGAGTGGTGTATATCATTTATGATGCCTTTAATATACTTAATGAGAGTGGTGTATATGAAATAAAGAGTGTCCAGCGATGAAGTCGTCGTTTGGTGGTCTTCTCGATTTCTCTATGTAGTAAGCTCTCTCCTATTTTTGTCCCTAGCGCTTCCAGCTCTTTTATCCTTGTGCTTGAGGTCCTTCTTTTATAATTGTTAGATTTGGCTTGTGTGAAGATCTAAGAGCTATGTTTTTTCCTCGTAAGGATCATTAGTGTTACCTTTTTGGTGTCATGATAACTATTGTGGGAAGCGAGCGACGTCGGATAGGGTTTTGGGCTCGACAAGTGTTTTTGGGAAAGTTAAGAAATTAAGAAAAAGAGTCACCACTTAGTATGAAGGAACTAAAAAGCCCAAAATGACTAGCTTGCTTAAAAACTAGATAATAGGTTAGTTATGCGTAGGACATATCGAAATCATCCTATCCTATAACACCTGCGACTCGAGAGTACTCGTCGCACTATCTTACACCTAAGGTTGCAAGGTAATACATTATGTCCTTTACCCCGGATCTCTATGATAATGCATGGAGGAATTCTCATTCAGTTTAAAGTTCAAGGTTACCTAAAATTAGATGTTTAAGGTTAACAAATTTTTTCCAAATGCACAATTGCATAACCTAAACCATTTCATTCAACCTAAACCATTCATAAACATCAATTCATTCATACTTTAATTGACATAGTAAAATATCCAACAATTAATATAATCTTTCGTACTTCTTTAATTTCATTAATATATATGTTAACATAACCAAAATGACCAAAAGTTTATCATTTATAACCCAAAATGGCCGAATCTAGGCAATACTAAAACATGGCTAAAACCTAACAATGGTTTAGCCTTTAAACTTTAAACGTAAACCTATAGTATATGATTTGACAAACTCCGTAGCTCATGGCTAGCATCCTCAATGCATCTAACTAATCCTTAAGCATTGATTTGGTCACCTACATCATAAGATAAACAAAATGAGTTAAAGCTCAATATGTGTAACTATATATGCATGAATGCAATTAAAACCATCTTTATCATGCTTAAAATTCTTTTTTGTCTTTCGTGCATACCTAGCTAAAAGTATATAAATTCAGCTCTATTTTAAAACCATCATCATGAAATCCATAAAAGCTCTAGAGATATTCAATTTAATGAACCTTACAAAAGATTAATCATTTCCCATATCCCTCTTGAACATGTCAAGCCATAATTAATATCCTTATGAAACCATGTACGTGTCTTTTCTTGAATGCTTGAAATCATGATATAAAACCTTTCATGGTGAGAATAGAGTTAGAATGCAATATCAAACATATACATGAGCATAAACCATAAGGCCATTCATGAACACAATTAATATGACATGACAAGGCTAAATATCATCAAGGCTAAACCAATTGTGAACACAATCTCGGCGATCTCAATTAATCACCTAATCCAAATATCATTAAGCCTAAACCAATTGTGAACACAATCTAAGTTATCTTAATTAATAACCTAATCCAAATTTTGTCAAACCATAACTATATCAAGTAATTCCATGGATATAAGTCGAATCCTTCCCGTGACACCAACGTACAATCTAAGTAACCTCAATTAATCACCTAATCCAAATTTTATTAAGCCATAACCACATCAAGTAATTCCATAGACATACGATGAATCCTTCCCGTGACACAAACATATAATTCTATTAAACCTACCTAGATTGAATCATCTCTCATCAGCACAACCCTTCAAATATTCAACCAATCAAGCCAAGCAAGCATAAGCAAATCAAATCCATAAAATAAGCTGAATCTACTAAGCAACAACTACGCAATCATTCATCACCAATATAATCCATAATCTCAATAACAAGTGCAACAAGCATAAGTTGAAGTCAAGACTATCAAGCTTCCTCAAACCATTCAATCCATAAATCTAAAGCACAAATCACAAAAAACATTACTTATGTGTTCAATTTATCTAAAACCATAAAACCACTCCATTAATTAAGCATCGCCGAATTCATCATGCTTCCCCATAAGCGATTCAATCATCAAAACTAAGTAACAACAACATTCATCAATCAATAACACAAATACTAAATAAATAAGCCTAGCCAAATTCAATCAACAAATCAAATCATCCTAAATAAAGTAACATCAAGCAAACCATCACCTAGCTAAATCATCTATCATCACCATCATCATTCAATTGTCCAAGCCAAATCAAGTAACCACAAGCAAACCCGAACCATTCATTCACAAGCCAAGGTTGAATTATAGCAATAATACCATTACTAAGCCAATAAGATAAAGTCGAATCCATCCACAAATCGTCTTACATCAATTAAACACATGCTCAAATGTACAATCATCAATTCATACATACCAATCACCATAACCATGTATATTCATCAATTAAGGCTAATTAATAATTAGTCACATAGTCCAAACATAAGAATTTCAAAGTCTCATGTGATCAAGATATTACCCATGCTAAATCAACAATTAAACACATACCCATCATTAATTCAATGGCTAATCTTTAATTAATTGCTCACCCAACAACATCATAATGTAAAGTCATCATTTAACAACTAACCCAAACCCTAAAATCTTTAGGTTTATATGAACATAACATTAAACACATTCAATCAATAATTAATTATATGCCATAACATCACATTGGTCAATCATTCATCAATTTAGTAACCTAAGCATTAATTGAACATAAGTCACTTAATTACATAAATGGAAACCCTAGGTTTCACATTAACACATATTACCAAATCAACACATATAAATCATAAGTTTTGTAGTGAGTTAAAGTTATACTTATCTTAGGTTTGATTAAAGTTAGGATCACTTTAAAAGCCCTTAATTTCACACCACTCTTCGTTTCTCAAACTCTCGACCAATCCGCATAGATTTAGCTCTTGGCCAAACTCTCTTCCTCTCAACCAAATTATCTTCTCTTGGATAATTTTAGTTTCTTCCCTTGCTTCCTCTCTTGTTAATCTAGGCTTCTCCTAGGTGTTTATGTCTCTCTTGCTCTCTTTCTCTCTTAAGTTTTCAAGTCTATTTCGAAAAGGATGAAAGCAAATGAAAACTCAAATGAAAGACCCTAAGAAATTTTTCTCCTTGGCCAAAACTTTTGGACCAAAATAGTCTTAATGAGGCATATGTCCTATAGTGATTATTTTATACTTAGACATTTTTAATTTAGGTGGAACACCTAATTAGGATATTATTTCCTAGATTAATTCATGTTTTAAAAAATAATTAAAATTTAATTTCTAAGTTATACATGTATGGAAATATTTAATTAAACTATATTTTAAGTCCTTCACTTATTAATTAATTTAGTATTAACACAACACTTAGTAATGTTAATTTAAAAATATAAGCACCAAACATAACATGCATATACTTAACCAAATAGCATGTATATACTTAACAAACAATCATCAATTACAACATAAGCATGACATGCACATACTTATTAAAATAAATATGCATACAAAGCATAAAAAATAAATTTGAGTAGTACATTCTCCCCTCTTTATAAAAATTTCATCCTTAGAATTTGACTTAAACAACCCACATAATTTAATAAACGTTAAACATAGTCATATAATTCATCAAATAAATTTAACACACAATCATCAAACACATTTACCAAACAATAAACAAAAGTTCATATTCAAAAAAGTCAAACACTTACATGTTGATGATGTTACCTGGAGGTTGAGTTTTCTTATACTATTTAGGTCTACTAAGTCAAATTGCTTTGCTACCACCTGTTTAATGCCCACTCCTAAGCCGAGAGTGCTATTACACTATCTCACACTCAAGGGTGTAAGATAATGCATTATGTCCTGTAACTTTGATCTCTATGACAATCACAATGGAATCCTCATTTGGTTTAAAGTTCAAGACTTCCTAAAATTAGATGTTTAAGGCAAACAATTTTTGGCCAAATACATAATTGCATAACCTAAATCATTTCATTCAACTTAAACCATTCATAAACATTAATACATTCATACTTTAATTAATGTATCAACATATCCAATAATTGACATAATACTTCTTACTTCTTTAATTTTATCAATATATATGTTAGCATATCAAAAGCGATCAAAAGTTTATCATTTACAACAAAAAATGACCAAATCTAGGCAATACCCAAAAGTGGCCCAAACTTGGCAATGATTTAGCCCATAAATTTTAAATCTAGATCTATAATATATGATTCGGCAAACTCCATAGCTCATGACTAGTATCCTTAATACATCTAATTGATCCTCAAGTATTGCTTTGGTCACCTACACCACAAGACAAACAAACCAAGCTAAACCTTAATAAGTGTAATTGTACATGAATGCAATTAAAACTATCTTTATCATGCTTAAAATTCTTTTTTATTTTTCGAGCATGCTTGCTGAATGTATATAAATTTAGCTCTATTTTAATTGCATTCAACATGGTATGCTAAAAAAATAGAATCATCATGAAATCCATAAAAGCTCTAGACATGTTGATTTAATGAATCTCACAAAAGGTTGATCATTCCCCTTATCCCTCTAGAACATGTCTAGCCATAATCAATGTCCTTATAAAACCAAGTACATGCCCTTTATTGAATGCTTGAAATCATGACATAAAACATTCATAGTATGAATACAATTAGAATACACTATCAAACATATAAATAAACATAAATCATATGGCATTAACCCATTTAAGAACTTAATTAATGTAAAATGACAAGGTTGAATATCATCAAGTCTAAACCAACCATGAATATAATCCAAGCAGACCTCAATTAATAACCTAATTCGAATTTTATCAAGCCATAATCATATCAAGCAATTTCATAGACATAAGCCGAATCATTCCCCCGGCACAAATGTACAATATTTTACTAAACCCACTTAGGCTAAATCATCTCTCATAAAACCACCCTTTAAATATTCAACCAATCAAGCCAAGCAACAATAAACAAACCAAATCCATCAAACAAGCCGAATCCACTAAGCAATAACATAATCATCATTCAACACCAATAAAATCCATAATCTCAATAACAAGTTTAATAAGCATAAGCCAAAGCCAAGACTATAAAGCTTCCTCAAACCAATCAATCCACAAGCTAAAACCGAATCACAATAAACTTTTCTCAAGTGTTCAATTTATTTAAAAACACAAAATCACTTCATTAATCAAGCATAACCAAATTCATCATGCTTTTCCACAAGCAATTCAATCATCAAAACCGAATAACAATAACCTTCATCAATCAATAAGCACAAAATACTAAATATATAAGCTTAGCCAAATTCAATAAAAAAAGTCAAATCATCCCAAATCAAGTAACCTTAAACAAAACATCACTAGTTGAATCATCCATCATCACCATCATCTTTCAATTGTCAAAGCCAAATCAAGTAACCACAAGCAAACCTCAAGCACTCATTCACAAGCTAAGGTCGAATTATATTATGTAATAATGCCATCACTAAATCAATAAACCAAAGCTGAATCCATCCAAAAGTTATCCATCATAATTAAACAAACATCAATTAAACACATGCTCAAATGTAAAATCATCAATTCATATGTATCGATCACTATAATTATGTATATTCATCAATTAAGGATAATCAATAATTACCAAGCCTAAGAATTTTCAAGTCTCATATGATCACTATATTACCCATGCTAAATCAATAATTAAACAATTAAACACATACCTATCATTAATTCCATGGTCAATCTTTTATTAATTACTTATCTAATAACATCATAATGTAAAATCATCATTTAACAACTACCCGGACCCTAAAATATCTAAGTTTATATGAACACATCATTAAACACATTCAATCAATAATTAAATACATGCCATAACATCATATTATTCAATCATTCATTAATTTCATAACCCAAGCATCAATTGAACACAATTCACTCAATTGCATAAATGGAAACCCTATGTTTCACATAAACACATATTACCAAATCAACACATACAAACTCTAAGTCTTATGGTAAGTTGAAGTTAAACTTACCTTTGGTTTGATTGAAGTTGGAATCACCTTAAAAGTCCTCAATTTCACACCTCTCTTACTTGCTCAAAATCTCGGATTTGGCTTTCGACCAATTCTCTCTTTTTTTTTACCATCCTCTCTTCCTTTCGACCAAGTTGTCTTCTCTTGGACAATTTTAGCTTCTTTCCTTATTTCCTCTCTTGTTAATCTAGGCTTCTATTAAATGTTTGAGTTTGTCTTGCTCTCTTTATCTTTAAAGTATTTAAGTCTCTCTCTCAAAAGGATGGAGGCAAATGAAAACGCAAATGAAAAACCCTATAAACTTTTTCCCATTTTATTTCCCTCTCGTTGACCAAAACTTTTGGACCAAAATAGCTTTAATGAGGCATATGTCCTAAGGTGATTATATATATATATATATATATATTTAGATATTTTTAATTTAGGTGGAACACCTAATTAGGAGATTATTTCTTAGTTTAATTCGAGTTTAGGAAACTAATTAAATTTTAATTCCTAAGTTATACATATATGAGAATATTTAATTAAATTATATTCTTTAAGTCCTCCACTTATCCATTAATTCACTATTTATACAACACTTAGCAATATTAATTTGAAAATATAAGCACCAAACATGACATACATATACTTAACTAAATAGCATGCATATACTTAACAAACAATCATTGATAATAACATAAGCATGACATGAACATACTTAGCAAAATAAATATTTAAAAAAAAATAGAGAAAATAAATTTGAGTATTACAATCCCATTCTATCTAAGACAAACTACAATGAATGCATGTTGAAAGTAAAATTTTGCTCTTACTATATTATAAGTATATGCCTATTCGAGTATGTTTATCTTTAGGTTTAGATAGATTAATCTAGTGATTTGAGAGTTAGATGGTAGAAGGCCTATTTCCACACTCTATAATAAAAGAAAGAAAATATTGAAGAAATGGTGAGCCTTTAGCGGTTGCGGCTTATGGAAACAAATAAAAATGGTAAGTCCATAATAATTATAGTTTGTAACTAAATGCAATGGCAAGTCCCCAATAACTATAGCCCGTAACGAATCAAAATTGATGAGTCTTCAACAACTATAGTCCATAACTAACCAAAATTGGCACGTCCATAATGACTACAATCCTTAAGACAAGATTGGTAAGCTCTAAATGGTTACAGCCCATAACACAAGGTTGGCAAGCCCCTAATGGCTACAACCTATAATAAAATATTGGCAAGCCCTTAACGGTTGTAGTGCATAGCATAAGATTTGTGAGCCTTTAATAGTTGTAGCCCATAAAAAAAAAAAAAAAAATAGAACCCCTAATGGATGCGACCTATAAAATGAGGTTTGCAAGCCCTTGATTACTATAGTTTATAAAATAAGATTGGCAAACTCCTAATGAGTGTAAACCATACATAAGATTGGTGAGCTCTCGACGGTTGCATGATGCTTGGATCGAGAGGTGATAAGCCTCGTGCAAGCTTAAACACACAAGCAACAAACAAATAGCCATAAGTCAAAACATCCAAGCTATAAACTAGCCTTAAATTGAATCCAAACAGACCTCAAACAACTCACAATCAAAGGTTAACATACAATCAATAAACTCCTCAACACAAGTACAAACGAAATCACATAAACTCCAAACAAACAATCACTAGATCGGAATATAAAGAAAGGGAGATTTCAGACCAAATCAATTCAAAATTAAATGAAACTTTTATAAAATCTAGATACTACTTAGAAGTATGTGTATTTCAAATTTTAGATTAATTTAAGCCATGTAACACCCTTTTTTAACAAGTTAAAATTTTGGACAAAATAGGTTTCAGAATTTATGTTAAATTCCTCGGCCAAAAAACACACAAAAATATTTTTTAATTTTCTAATTTCATTTTACAAGAGCTAAATCATCCCCTTAACCAACTACTATAAAATTTTAAATCAAAACAAAATCCCTACCCTTGGTTATCATCTTTGATACCAAATCTATTTAGTTTTGGAACCCTAATATACTCGTTATTTATCAACCAAACATAAAGATGAAAGCAAGCCTCAATGTCACCATTAAAAAGAAAAATCTACTCAAGTTTATTTATAGATTACTTATGGGATATGCTTGCCTAGAGTTCACCAAATACAATTGTTAATCGAAGATCACCTTAGTAGATCACTCTAAGGATATGTTCATGATGTTCTAGCCAGTCCAAACAAAGTAGATATGTAAAAGTAACAAAGAGAAACTCTCAATTTATACTCAAATATTCATCAAAATCTACTAAAAAAGAGGCACAAAGCGTGCTTAAATACTCATCCCTAAAGACCATAAAAGAGTCGAGTAGGTTGAGTTTTCTCCTTGGTCGATTCAAACTCGTTTCCTAACTAGGATTCTTTTCCTAATTTGACTTGGATTTATACCATCCATCTTGAATTAAGACTTTATTAATTTAACCTAATTATATTTAGATCCACATATTATATGGACTTAAAATAAATAAGATCTCCCTAACAAATAAGGATCCATAACATACAAAATCAAAATATTCACCTATGCCACATTCGGCCAAGTCCTAAACTAAATAGGAAATGTGAAATTCATGAGGATTAATTAATTATCCTAAATTCATATAATTTAAAATAACTCAAATAAATAAAATACAACCTAAATTAATAAAAGATAGCAAAATAAATAGGATAGGGACTGAAAGTTTCAGCCATTGTGGAGTGCCAATCTTTTGGCCCAAATGAAAGGTGGATGCTCTAGCATCATACTCTTCATGTTGAAAAAGAGTCGACCTTGACATCACGGTCATTGTCTTCTTCTCTAAGGTATGGTGAAAGGTCATTATTCTTGAGATTAGGTAATCTCTAGGGAGGTCTATCTTATATGTGTGTTCACCTATCCTCTTGACAACTTGAAATGAATTTTCTATGTCTTTAAGTTTAACAAACCTTCATTTTAATACTTGCTCCTTCTTGATAATCACTCATACCGAGTCTTTCTCGTTGTAAGTTGCTTTGGCTGGAAATCTAGAAACTTCAATCCATAATAATTTCTCTTTACTTGCATCTTAATCATTGTTTGCATCGGTCTTCAATATGACAAAGTCAACAACCTCGGATTGATTCTCTAGCTTTATTCCTCTTTTTTCAGCAGCAACTCTTCCTACTTTTCCCATGTTAACAACCCCAAAACAACTTTAAATGATCTCGACAGTAGCAACATCTTCTTGCCCCTCGAGTTTATCAATATTGACAAACAAATTTTCATAGTCCTCGATGGCAACAACCTCTTTGTTTGTCCCTCCATCTCGAACAACCTTTAAGTAACTCTTATCGCCCTCAACAACATTCATGTCAACCCTATGAATCACGACAACATCATCAACACTACTAATGGTAGCAGCGTGGTCAATACAATCGGCAATAACTCTATCAACACCAACCATACCATCCACTACATTGGTGTTTTATGCAAAAGAATTAAAAAGAAGTATTTTGGTCTTTTAAATATTATAAGATTGATTGTAATTTATAAACTTTTTAAAAATATGAAACATGAGTAATCTTTTTATTACTAATTTTTTGTTTCAATGTTTGAGATAATTAAAAATGCTTGACGTGAACATTTTATTGATAAGTGTTTAAAAAAATATATTAAAAGGAGTATTGCTGGTGCAAAGTATTGCACTTGCTGTACGCTCCCCACCAAAAATATACTCTATATATAAGATAAGCTTCCCAGAGGCAGGGATGTGTGCAATTCTTTTGTTTAGAACCCAAATTGGAAAAATATCCAACAATAAACTATGTCCATCCAATCATCTTCGCTTGGTGTGAATCCATTTTCATAAACCCCACCTTACCTCATCATCGTATATACCACCAAACTATTCGTTACTTTTACTCTCTCTCTCACTCTCTCTGTTTGTTATTTGTAGTTGTTGGTTGTTTGTCTAAGAAGTTGTGCTTTGTCTGCGTAAAAATGGGCAGGAAGTGCTCTCATTGTGGGAACTTAGGCCATAATTCAAGGACCTGCGCCCGTTACAGAGCAACCGTTGTTGGTGGTCTTAGGCTTTTTGGCGTGCAACTTGGCACATCTTCATCTTCTGCTGCCATGAAGAAGAGCTTCAGCATGGATTGCTTACCCTCATCCTCATCCTCATCCCCATCGTCTTCTTTGTGTTCATCTAGAGTTTCCATTGATGATAACTCTGACAAAACATCTATCGGCTATCTGTCTGATGGTCTCATAGGTCCGGTCAAAGAGCGAAAGAAGGGTGTGTTTTGAATATATATAATTTCTTTCATTCACATATCTAACATCCTCACTACTATATGCTCCTCTTTTTTACTGTTCCATAAGCTCAGTTGTTGCAACCCTTTAATTAATTTCTTCTTTTAATTTCTTTATGAGTTCAATAAGAAATCGATATCACAAGATTCTTGTGTGTGCCTGCCTAATTAATTTCTTCTTCGTCACTACGCTCTCTCTAATTTCGAATCTGTACGTACAGTTTGGTACATTTCTATATCAACAGCTTTATTCTTTCATCTTTCATTTTGTTTAGGTATAGATTATATGAATGAATATTTTTGAGTTTTGGGTGTTAGGAGTTCCATGGACAGAAGAGGAGCACAGAACATTTCTAATCGGACTAGAGAAGCTAGGAAAGGGAGATTGGAGAGGCATCTCCCGTAACTTTGTTACTACTAGAACTCCCACTCAAGTTGCTAGCCATGCTCAAAAGCATTTTCTTCGCCAGGCAAGCCTGAACAAGAAGAAGCGACGTTCAAGCCTTTTCGACTTGGTACACATTTGATTCTCCACTTTATAGTCTCAATTATGCATTTTGTTATGGATATTGATTTTCTTTTACTTGTATAGGTTGTAAGCAGCAGCAACATAACTACTAGTCATCAAGTTGGTGGTTCCTGCAATAACCAGCCAAGTGATTATCCAGTTCCTACATATTTCAAGGCATCTAGCTCTCGATATGCAATAACGCACCATGAAACCAGTACTCTGCCTCTGCCAGGCCTTAACATTTCTGATCATGAACAAGGAGTCAAATCAGATGTCCAAGAAACTAACTATTCGGATGAATTAGCACCACAAGACCATTCAATGCCATTTTTTCTGCACGTAGTGAATGAATATCCCTTGCCAAAGCCTTCAAATCCATCAAAAGCAATGCCTCTAAATGTAGCAGTACCTGATCTAGAGCTCAGTCTTGCTGCTTCAACATCTTCGGAAAGCAATAATCCATCCCCAAGTCCCCTTCGCATCAGACCTATTAGAGTTACCTAACACAAACACAAGCAAAACCAGAGAAGCAAGATTAATTTAGATATCAAGCATCCAAGCATACTGCATTATTGCTAGTGGTCAGCAGCATGTGTTAATAGAGAAATTCATTACTGATTTCTCTTTAACTTTTCAAAATTAATTCCCTTTTTCAAATTGGAATGAACAGACGTTTTAATGATACCGTAGTTGTAAAAGTATTGGTAAATAATTTATTTGTGGATGGCAATTTAATGGCTCTGTACAATTCTGATCAGTAATACTAGGCTTAAACATGGGGGGCAAAGACAACTTGATTACTACTGACTTTTTTTTTTTTTCCCCTCTTTTTTTTTATACCTAATATATCTTGCAATTTTTCTGGCATGTTTAGATACTCTAAAGGCTGTTTTTTAGATTATTCCTATATGTTCTACTATTATTGCTAAATACTCAACTTTTGCTGTACAATTTGCCTCAATCTATGATATATATATATATATATATATATATATATATACAGCAAAAGTTGAGTATTTAGATAGAAATTATATACTCTCTCTCTATATATATATATAGAGAGAGAGAGAGAATTTCTATCTAAATATAATAAACTACTGTGTATCAAAACAAGGATTAAAATTTTACCAAGAAAGGGTCACCATGCCTTTCGCAATAATAAAGAATAATAAACATCGTACCTTAACAGATATTTTGAGCAGAATATCACCAGCTGTCACTTCTAGCACGAACAGTTTTTTTCTCTTTTGACCTTTCATGCCTTCAATGCCTCTTCGACGTTCCGATAATCAATTGTGCTTTAATGGTACCTGCCTCAATTCTTATTCGTTTTGTAATAAGGAGCGTATATCTATGTTTGGTATAATATAGATATTTCTTTTCAAAATTAAAAATAAAAATAAAAAAATCATTCTTTATGAGGTTAATATTACAAGGTTTGACACGCACTGAGGATCTGTCAGTAATCATTAAGATAGGCTACTTCCTCTATACTGGAGGGTTTTAGGCTTTCATACAAGTTTTATTCTTAAGATAAATATATCTGATATTTATAGTTCATATGGAATCTTATTTGCTTACATTTCTTGAAATGCTTCTATGCTGGACAGGATAATATTCTTGTTCTTGGTTTAATGTTTGTGCACCCAAATTTTATCTTTAGATATAGTGTAATATTTCATGAAGGTAATTAGTTATACATATCTTTCTATCCCTTAGCTCTTCTTTGTGGAATATCTTTGATATTTTCTTCTGTAAAATACATTATCAAATAATCTCGAGAATCTAAATGTTTGGAGATAATTTTCATGCGCACGTTTCTCATTCTAGCTAGAATAACTAAGTACGTAGAAGTAAAATATACAGGTGTTTGTACGCCCTATAGATTTGATGAATTCCATTACTGCTCTTCTACTTTTTAAGATCAAAATTAGGATATAAACAAAGAATTAATCCTTGTTCATAAAGACCAGAGACTATGTCATCAGGATCAGCTCCAAAATATATGTTACATTAGTTGTAGCTTCCATAATTTAGATGCTTGAGCCAATTATCAATGGTTAACTTGTTATTATTCTAAAAATGTTTGTCTGTATTTTCAGGGGTTGTTATCTTTATTTATTTACTTGCATTTTTTTATGTAATTCCTATATATATATAATTTTTTTCTTCTTCCCAAGAAGGAACTACTTTTGATGGTGGATCAATCTTTATTTTTATTTTGAGCTTGTATCTATATCTTAAAAAAAAAAAAAAAAAAAAAAAAAAAAAACACCTAGAATTTTCTCCCAAGGTATCTATAGTTGGATCTCCATCCCCATGGCTGGTATTACCGCATCTTGGGCTGATTTCTAGGCTTATTTGATAATGTTTTGAAGAATTATCTTTGTTATTATCTAGTTAATTTATAGATTTACTTTGACTTAAGATCTTCAAGATCATTAATTATTTTGGGAACTTTTATCTTTATATTAAGTAGTAATTCAAGCTCATATAACATCGTAAAGCTAGATCTGAATAACTAGATTCACTAGCTAGCATCCTCTCTCGATAAAGTATCTACTAAATATTTACCTTTCCCTGCTATATATATATATATATTTCAAATTGAAAAACTAACAAACTATACTCGTTATCTAATAAATATATTTTAAACTTTTCAATATCTCTTTTTATGGCTAAGAGTTCGATTTCATTAGAGTGATAATTAATTTCACTTGCTATAAAAGTTTCGTTGATTATATATCTAGATAAATTTCTTTTCCTTATTTTCTCTTTATTCTTAGGTGTCTGTTTGATAATCACGAATAAAGTGATAAGAATGAGAATGTGAATGAAACTTTTATTCCTATGTTATAGCTTGTTTGGTTAAAAGGAATGAGGTCGGAATGAGAATAGAAATTTTCACACAATTTCATTCCCATATAAGATGTAGGAATAAAAATAAGGAATGAGAATGATTTTTTTTTTCAAAATAATAATATATTTTATTTATTTATTGTCTATTAATTACTTCTACTATTACCATAACCATCACTACTACCATCAAAACCACCATCACTACAACCACCACATGCACCACTACCACTACCGCAACCACTATTATAACCACTATCACCACTAGAACCACCACTACCATAACTACCACCACCACATCACCTTTATTATTTTTACAACAATTATAGTTTGATAAAATTATTTTTTTAATTATTATTTTTATTCGTATAAAAAATCGGATATTAAAAAATTTAAATTACATTTTGATTCCTTATTAATATTTCAAACACGGTATGGGAATACAAATATCATTTCGATTTCTTAATTTTTATTCTAATTCTCGCATTCCCATTTCGGACATTTCATTCCTAATAACAAAATGATACCTTAATACTATTGACCAATGTCTATCGAAGCATTAGTTTCAAGTATTAAACTATCCGATTCTAAAGGAATTCTAAAATTGATAATCTAAATTAATATCTTTTAATAACTTTGCACCACTACATTTTTTGGTGGTTAAAGCCACTCATGTCCTTTTTCAACTTTCACATGAAGGTTTTTCCTTTGTCGCTATATATATATATTTTTTAATAAAAGGATCAACATAATTCAAAGATTCTAAAATTTTTATAATTGTTTTTTTTATCTTTAATGTTGTGAGGAAATTGACATATCTTAGTAATCACATGAATTTAAAGTTCTATCTTGCCTTGATCAATAATTAGACCAAGAATTATATCTTTGTTCAAGTTATCTCATCTTTCTTTTCAAATAAAACTATGGCATATTTTTCACCAAACATTTGTAGATATTCCTTATATTTCTACATATTATCTGAAAATATTAATATATCATTAACTTGATGTCATATCCCCGATCCAAAATCTTTCTTAAAGGTAAATACGTTGTAAAGATGTTTTGCTTAAATAATAAAGGGATATTTAAATAAAGTAAGAAATAAAAGTTTATACTTACATTAAGTATAAATTAGATACAAGTATGATTATAATGGAAGGACTATGAAATGAATAAAGGGTGAATTAGAGATTTGTACTAGTAATTGATATAGTTATGTTTTGATATAGGGATGTAATTGCAAAATGTAGGGGTGTAATTGAAACAATTAAAAGATTGAGTACTTAATCAAAATATTAAAAAAATTTAGGGGCTTTAATTGCTCTTGGAAAAGGCCTGGTATAAGGGTTAGATTGAGGGAAATTATGAAGTTACGAATTGAAATCGAAGGGGCGATTGTAAAAATTAAAAGTTTAGGAACGAAAGTATAACATGTTAATGTTTTGGGGGATTTATTAATTGATTTTGGGAGACTAATTTCAGCAAGAAAATTTGGAGAAAAAGGAGAGAAAAATGGGGAGCTAAGTGGGCAAAGAGAGGAGAAGAAAGGGAGAGAAAAATCTACCAAAAAAATCAAGGAAAAAGATGAAGAAAAGAAGAAAAATAAAGAAAAATCTAGAACCACCATTAATGCAAGAAATTGGGATTAATCCAAGTGTAACACACTTGAATTAATCCAAAAGAATCTCCTCCCTCTAAATTCAACCAAGGATGAATGAAGAAGAGATTGGAAATTGTTAGAGTTCAAGTGACACCAAAGGAAGAACAAGTACAACCAAGAGGAAAACCATCAAGCCACCACTCCAAACCACCTTAGTTAATCTAGAAACACCCTAAGACTACCTTAGAATTGGTTTAGAAGAACAAGAAAAGGAGGAGGAAGAAATTCACTTGTGGTTGAGTTTGGAGGAGAAAAGAGGAGGAAGAAGTCCAAGGAGGAAAGGAGGAGGATTGGCCAAACTTCAAGCAAGGGAAGTGTAATGCTCACTAAAACATAAGAAAATAGTGTTTTTTTTCTTATGTATATTAGATGTTAAATTAAAGTTTTATTGTTTATGGTTTTATGGTTTTAATTATGGAGTTAAGATGTTATTGTGAAAATTGAATGATGTTGATGATATAATTGTATTAGTGATGTTATAATTGTTATGTTGGTTGGTTGATTGGAAATGGAAAGGTGAATTTTGGAGGTGTTCTTATTTTAGAAAGATGTTTTGGATCCTTATAGTAGGAGGAAATTTATGGTTTAAGTGTTTAATGCATTTAAAGTGTTTGATGAAATGATTTAGGAGTGTTTATGGTGTTGAATTGGAAAAAAATTGAAGTATGGCCACTTTGAGTAGTAATTCGGCCTAAGTGATAAGTTTAGGTTAATTGTTCTAATTAACTTAATTGATGTATAATTGATAAATCAATGTTTGATTAGAGAATTATATATGAAATTTTGAGGAAAAATGACCAAATGAAAGTTATCCTCCATTAGGTAACCATCCAAAATAGAAAGAAAAAAGGAAATGATTAATCTAAAATTAATTGATGTTTTTATGGTTTAGAGGAAATGACATAAAAAATGGTAAATTAATTAATGAAAATGATAAGGTTGAATTGCTTGTTATATTTGGCCTAGGTGCCAAATTCTAGTACTTTGTATGTTTAATATTTAAACATGTTTTTATTCATACTTGTTTGATGTGGAACATGTACTTGTTTGATTAATTGTGTTACATGTTCTTGAGGTTTATTAGTATGCATGATGAGGTTATATTGGTGCATTGCATTTTTAATTAAATGCATTTGCATATCATCGTCATGAAAGAGGATTTATATTCATGATTTGATATAAGAAAAGGTAATGGAAAGGTAAAGGAATGCATTTGCATATCATGACCATGAAAAGGATTTTACAACATGGTTTTGAGGAAAAAGAAAAGGAAAAGGACATGTTTTTAAGAGGAAATGGCTAGACACCTTCTAGAGGAAAAGAAAATGGAAATGACATTATTGTGTAGGAGAAATTGATCAACCTTTCGTGAGGAAAAGGAAAAGCGTTCTTTTCGAAAGGGAAGAACGAGAAATCCCACTTATATTGTTCTTTTTGAAAGAAAATGATGAGGAAAAAGGAAGGTGTCTAGTGCTTTTTGTGATTTTTCACAAATTGCAAATTTTAAAAAAGGCCGATTATATACATAATCGTCGAGTTATGCCTAAGGAGAAAAATGAATTTCAAAAGGCATGAAAATGACTTTTTAAAATGCATCACTTGTATTGCATGCATAATGAGAAAAATATGCATCACATGGATTACACTTATTAAGTATTTCTTATATTTGTTTCTTATGTCATAGGTGAAAAGAAAGATAAATGAGGATCATTGCTTGAGAAGATATATCGACTTGCCATGATGTGTGCTTCGTTTGTTAAATGAGTGAGGAAAACTTACCTTTGCCTAACTTGATTTTGGTTATGTAAATTAATGTTAGGCTAGGAAAATTTTGGTTTGTAATAATGAATAATGTGTTTGGATAGTTAATGGTACTTTTATGTTATGCATTACCTAATTAAGTAACTTAAGTAATAGATTAGTTACTTAGTTAATTGGATTGGGTTAAAAATTAGTAAACCAAGTAAAAAGGATTAATTAAAGGTTATATGGAGTCATTAACTAAAGGGTTAAGTGGTTTAGAAGCTAAAGTTTTAGGATGTTGTTTGGTAATTAGAAATGGAGTGGTGTGAATATGATTGTAAGTTTATTCCCACCTTATAGTTGTTTAGCTGAAAAGAATGAAGTGAGAATGAGAATGAAGAGTGAGAATAAGAATGAAAGTTACACATAAATTTATTCCTATTTAAAATGTGGGAATAAAAACAAGAAATGAGAATAAATCTTTTTTTTAGAATAATAATATATTTTATTTTTTTATTGTCTATTAACTACTTCTACCACTACCACCACCACCACCACCACAAGCACTATTACTACTTCTACCACCACCGTAACTACAACCATCATCACCACAACTAACACCATAACCACCACCACCATTACCTTTATTATTTTTACAACTATTATAGTTTGATAAAATTATTTTTTTAATCATTATTTTTATTTGTATAAAAAATCAAATATTAAAAATTTAAATTTCTTTTCAATTCCTTATTAATATTCAAGCATAGTATGAGAATACAAATACCATTTCGATTCCTTAATTTTTATTTCGATTTCCGCATTCTCATTCCGGACCTTTATTCTTAGTAACCAAATAATACTTAATGATAAAAAGTATGAAATTAAAATGATAAGGAAAAAATGGTTACAAAGGTTAAGGCATTAGATGGAATTTAAAGGTTAATGAATAAATGGATTTAATGGGTTAGTTTAGTAGCTAAGTTTAAATTAATTTGAAATCAAAGTTCCATCGGGCCAAAAAATGTTTTAAATGGTTAAAACTCTAATTAAGGATCTAAATGAATTTATTAAGAGCTTAATTGAATTAATTAAATGGATTTCTAATCTATGGAACTTTTATAAAAATAATAGCATTAAATCAAGATCTAATGGCTTAATATATATTGATTATTTTCTAATTACATTGAATATATTATAATTAAATTTTTTTTGATGTAAATAATGTAGAATAATCCTACTATGTTTGATAGATTATTTGAAAATTAAATATTTCTATTTTAAATTAAATATGAATTTCTAAAAGAAATTTGAGAAACCTAATAGACATGGTATTGTTCTTTAAAATATAAGGTATTTTATTTAAATGGGTAAATTGGATTTCAAGAAAATGAGTTTTTGACCAAATTATGATATTAATATTTCTACACATTATGTAGGAATATTAATTGGTGCTAGTAGAATTCTTGAAAAAAATTGATACCTAAGCTTTTAATTAATTTGGTCCTATTATTTCTTATTTGGCGTAAACCTTGTACGAAGACCCATATTTTTCTAGTAATTCAAAAATATTAAAAGAGGCTTGTTCGCTTGTATTAATTGCACTCCGAATGTAAGTTAACGCCGGTTATACTCTTGGCCTATCTAGGTCTTAGGTTGGTGGTATTACATTTAAGCTATGCAAAATTATCATATTGATTTAAATACATTATTCATTCTCTTTCGAATATTTCTTGTTAATCGCATTTAATCCATAAATGCAAAGCCAAATATCATAATTTTAATCACATTCCACACACATCGGTCATTTTTAACCTTTTAACATATTTTCAAAAGTGTCATGGTTTCGGGATTTTTACCCAAGAATCCTAAAATGTCGATATTCGATTTGGAATAAGTCTTACTATGTTCGTTCATGATGATAGCGATTATTCGATTAGTCGAGAAAGGAGAGTAACTACTGGTTAGTAGAGTGTAGTGTGAGTGTCGCTAGAGTGGTCGAAAACTCCTCCGTTATTCGGGTGAATGTTCCAAAGTTACTACAAAAGTTACAAAGTTTCTACCGTAGAGTTACGAGTTCCCGAAAGATCAAGGTGACTTTTGTTGCTTATTTTCCGTCAAAAATCAAGCAAATGCAATATACAACTCATGTTGTTTACGCCAACATAAGTAAAAAAATTTTTAGTCACCTTGAACTTTAGTGGTCATCTCTCCGTGTTTATATCCACTAGGAAAGTCGGATATGTTTGCAGCCTTGACTAAAATAATTTGGTCACAATGTTTTAAGATGGGTGACAAAAGAGTTCAAACTCGGTTTAAGCAAGCGTCGACCAAAATGTTAAAAGGTTACCGATGTGAATAATCATTTCATGTTTAATAGTTTTATAGAAATATTTAATTGAAACATAATAATAATTTCTAAAATAATGTATAATAATCCTACTATGTGTTTCTAAATAACAATACTCATTATCATTTCATGTTTATCATGTACTCTCGTTATTTTTACTTTTTATGTTTTACGAGTTTACCACTTAAATTATTAGATTTTATTTTGAGAGGTTTCATTTGTTATAAGTGATGGAAAAGTATGGTTCATTCCAATTTGGGGCATTAATTGGGCTGAATTTTCTAACTTAATAAGCTAGGTCGAAATTTTATGCTATGTATTTATTTGTTTATTATGTAATTTTGGTTACCCACTTTCTTTATGTGATTTAGGTTACCTATTTTTTTATTCGATTTTGATTTTTATATTTATAAGTGTTGTTATTTAGAAGTCCATATTTGTTTAGTATTAGAATAGAATTAATTAGTCATTGAATGTGAATTGGACTTAGGTTTCCTAGTAGGATTAGCCTAAAGTTTTTTTAGTCCAAATTAGATAAGTTTTCTTTAGGTTAGTGAAAAATTATGAGCTAGTATTTAAGGCATCTTATGCCATGTAGAGAAGCACATTTTTTGAGAAATAAAATTCTTGAGAAGTTCTCTCAAATTATCTTATGTATCCTTATGCTTTTGCTTAGAGCTCATATGTGTTATTCTTGTGCTAGCTTAGGATTTTGTATTTTATTGCATCCTTGAAATTAATCACTCAAAATGTTAATTTCTTTTATTGATCAACTATTTAGCTTAGATTATAGTGAGCTTCGAATCTCATTAAAATCAATTAAAAGTAGGGTTTTTCATTGGTTGGGAAATTTTAGCCTTGTCAAACTTTTGTTGGAATTTTTAGATTTCATCAAAATTGCATAATGAAGTTGTTTCTTTCTTGTTTATTTGAAGTGGAAATTTCATCTAGCAATAAGAAAGAGAGTTGGTGTATTCGGTTTGGTCTAAATCATCATAAAATTGGTGTCAATTTGGTATCAAAGCTTTGGTATGCTTTCGTATGTGTTTTGACCAAGTTTTGTAATGATGTATCTAATAAAAAACAAAAACCGAACCACCATGGCTGACATGTAAAGTGTGTTGTAATGTTTTTGATAGAGGAATAAATAGTTTGAAAGAAAGGTATGAAAGAAAAATACCTTAGAGTCGAAGGGTGATGATGGAGAGTTGTTAATGAACCATAGGGATCATAATGTGGTGGCAGTTCAAGAGTAAAATTAGCTAAGGCATGATATCTTTTGCACCCGATGCACATGTCATGGCAAGGTGTAACTTAAATATCGATGGAAAAAGTTATGAGAACGTGGTGTTAATGAAAATATTAGAGACACTCAACTTACCAATTATTGATCATCTTAATCCTTACAAGGTAACTTAGTTGAATAGAGGTTATGAAATGCGGGTGACCAAGAGGTGCCTTATGCAATTTTTAATAGGCAAGATGTACCAAGATGAATTGTGGTATGATGTAATTCGTATGGATGCATGCCATATTTTGTTGGGAGGACTATCAAAATATGATAGGTGAGTTGTACATGACAAATTCAACAACACATACTCATTATTCAATTTAAAAGGAGATGATTGTGCTTATTCCTATGAAGAAAGAGCTTTCATTCAATAGCATAAATAATTGATAGGAGTTAGTTTGCATATCAATGTTCATTAGGGTATTGGAGGAGTATGATGGTGCTGAATGAGAGATTAATAATGTTGACTTTGTTGGTGTCAAAAACACTAAAACTTCAAGCCAGAAGCGGACTTGGATCCCGATGTTAATGGTGCTAAAAGTGGTAATGCTTGGAAATAATTCTCATATCCATATTGATGAGAATGGAGGCATCTTAACCATCGAAGGGTGTTCATTATCAATTTGTGAAGAATAATGAGGATGGAACAATGGATACTAATTTAAATGAAGTCTGTAATGAGAGATCCAAGAGGGAAGATTGTATATCCAACTAAATGTTAAGAGGTGGAACTTGACAAGTCAGTATCCATTATGTTGATGTCGTAGTTGTTCCATCAAAGTGAGTATGTGTCTAGACTGGACAAGCAATGCGAATTCATTTTTATCATTACAAAAAGCACCAATCTAGCTCTTATTATAGAGAATGATGCCGGATCTGTGGACGGATGGATAGAATTCTTTATAGACAACACAATAAATTAGTGGTGAATGGATGTTAATGCCTATAGGAGTAGATCCTATTATTGATGTATTGGTGGCTGATAATCTACATACGAGAGGTAGCTATGGGATTGACCTATGATATGTATCTATGGAAACTGAAATCTACAATGATGGCAGACTTACTTCGTAAAAAGAAAATAGAAATGAGTTTAAACTAAAACTAATTTGCTTGATGAGGTATGGAAAAGTCATCCGTAAGTCAAACTAGTTATGGTTTATCCATTGGAGTTTATTTGAATTTTGATCGCACAAAAGTTGAAGGGTTTAAAAGAAAAGCTTAAAAATGAAAGAGCTTATGGCATAGTTATCATAACAATTGATAAGGTTATTTGGTTGTACAATTGTTCATGAATTCATGAATTTACTATAATAAAATCAAATTCAGTTTCCTATATTTTGATAAGAAGAAGAAAATGATTTGATATTTTTTATTGGACATCTAGGAGATGAAGGAAAGAATGGATCAAAACTCAAGGATGAAATTTTATCAACTTAGGATGCTTAACACGAAAGAGTGGCCCATTCTAACTTTGGCCATTAATTGGTCAAATTTTCTAACCTAATTAGCTACAACCAAAGCTTTATGTTATATATTTACTTTTCTTATTGAATTTAGGTACCTATTTTTATAATGTGATTTATGTTATCCAATCTTTATTTGATTTAGGACTTTTATATTCATAAGGATTGTTATTTAGTAGTTGACACCGAATATGCAAAGATAATGCAACGTCAAACACATAAGTCATAATTCAACAAACAAGCCAAATTCAATGACTAATAACAAAAAAGCGAAAATCAAACACCCACAAAAATTAGTAGTTGTTGAAATTTTGGGTATGTTGAAATCAACCCAAACCATAAGAAATAATCACTAAACAACCACAAACCCTTAATACAATCAATAATCAATCCAACACACAAGAATTCAAGTTGTCAAAAATTAGATTAGCCCAAATATAGTATTGGCCAAAACTTATGAATAACAACCTCAAACCACTCGAAACTCTAGCTTCACAAACAACTCTAGCCAAAACTTACAATAGATAATTTAATGTAGAAGCAAGTCAAAAATCATAAGTAAAATAATGGAATGTCAAACCTCACTATAGAAGTCAAAACTTATAAGGAATACATACATAAACCTAAACAAGCACAAGGTCCATGCGATGATCAAAAACACCACATTGATTGATCACTTCTAGGATAAAAAATGTTAAATCCTAAATAAGCATAAGTATTAAACAACATCCTAAGAAAATCATTAGGAATGCAAGTTTAGAAAAAAATTGTCAATCAAATTTTGTTGTCAAAATATCAACGTCCATCCGAAAAATTAAAAAAAAAAAGTTTAAATACCTATACTAGGATATGTAGCTAGGCTTAAGAAAATATTTTTCAATTGGATTACAAAAATTCAAGCCCATGAAGAATTATTAAGAAAGAAAAATAAACTCATAATCCTATTTAGGCTTAATAATTTTAATTCGATCCATATTAAACAAGAACTAATTAATTCAAGTCTTTATCAAATATAGATCCATATTAAATACGGACTTCTTAATCAATTATGAATCCACAACACATATGGATTCTAAAATAAATCCAAACCAAAATAGGAATCCAAATCCAACAAGAATGATATAAAAATAATTAAAACAACAAATAAGGATAAGTAACTTTGAATATTTTGGCCTCAAAGGACTAGAAATATTTGACCCAATTAATGTCCTCCAAGATTGATTATTCGACCAAAAAGAGAACATGTACTTACGACTAAATTATGAAGAAAATCTAAAGTCAAACTCAATGGGTTCCTAAATATCTTAGTCTCTGTCTTCTTTATCGGTAAAGTAGGGTAAAAGATCAATTGCATAGGATAGGGAATATACAATGTAGTATGTAAAAAGTCTCTCTAACTCACTTCTCAATAGGGAAAGGATATTTTACTTTTTGGACCTTGATATATCTTTTCTTAGAAAAATTCTTTTTCTTTTTCTTTTTTCTTTTTTGCATGTACATCTAAGCTAAGTCACCTTCTTTATACATCGTAGGTTCTCAAAATTTTGAAAGTGGTTGCCATAGTATCTCATCAATAATCTCAAAAAGATGGTTTGAAGTTATGCTCACTATGAAAGGACCAACTTTAATTGTTGCTTTTTCCACACATGGTTGAATATCATCCAACAAGAATTCATCACCTCAAACAATCTTACCCTTTTTGGCTTTACCTAAAACATCAACCTTACGTTTGACTTCATCAAGCTTTATTTTCTCAACACTCGTTTACTCAATGAATACATCTTTATGGATAGTAATGCTACCATCCATGCCTATATTAATGATGCAAGACCTAACACAACCATTATTATGATAGACATTATAAATAGATGGTGAAGGATTAAGCTACCGGCTCTTCTTAACTAAATTCTAGCTTGTTTAAAAGTTCTACATTCATCGACATTAGTGCAATCTTTTCCATTCAACTTAAGTATGTTTATATTTCTAAATCCATCATGTAAATCCTTCTATAATACTATCATAGCCTCGCATAAAAGAATATAGCAAAAGATCATGTATCCTATGGAGGTGCGGAATAAAATAAAATTTTTTTCTCCATCTAAGGCTCCCAAGATCAAATCGTTGAAGTAGCCAATCATATATACATGAATTAAATCATGAGTAAAGGATTACCTCTTATGGTGAAGACTTTAACCTTTATAAAAAAGGAGTCATCCAAGTATCTAGTCTCTATCGATAATTCACACAGTCCAAGCACCCATATAAGAAGTACTCTAAAGTTGTAGAGTGCTAGCTCTAATTTTTTTTTTCGACTTGTTTAAGTTTTTTTTTCTTTAGCAAATCTATTCAAAGATGTTTTACAAAAACCCTAAGAGTGAGGGAGAGAGGTGGTGTGTGTAAAGGAAGAGAAAATTATTTTCTCTTTATTTTTACTATAAGTCATGTATGTTTTAGCCCTTGATTGCCCTCTTTGTTGCACCTCGTTTTTCATTTATAAGGGAGTGTGTTCCTTCTCCTTGGATAAGGAAGTGGTGATATTAAGTCCCAAAACGGAATCTAGGTTGTTGCTTTTTAATCCTTTAAGGATTAAGAGTTGTAATGGATGTGAAATTTTTGATCTTATCTTTTTAAACCCTATTTTTTATCCAATAAGGTTTATGTTCATCTTCCTACCAAAATATTTTGTAGACTTTTAAATTAAACCTATTGAATCAAACTCTTTTGGCTCGCTTAATTATTAATTAATTTAGACTATCTAAATAAATTGTGTTAGATATTTTTAAGAGGCCCACATTAGGAAATAAATTTTTAAATCACCCTTAAACCTAAATTAGAAAACTAATTTTCTTTTTAGGTAAATAACTTCCAAATTTAGAATTGACTTCCAAATTAGAAAATTGATTTCTAAAATAAGAAACTTTCCATTTTAGTACACTTGTCATTTTAGGAAACGTTTTTCAAAATAGAAAACTTTTAAAACTTAAAAACCTTTTCCAAAATCTTTACTTTTCTTTTATTATGTGAATGCTTAAACTTATATGAATGACTTAATCGGCTCCTAGATATGTTAGTAATGTATTAAGAACAAAAAACGCCTCTTTTATCTCTTGATACATAATTCACTATTGGCCTCTAACAAGCCATTATGACTACCTAATTCTCTATGAGGATTAATTAATCTATAATTACATTTCATGAGTATTGTTATCATATAATTCAGTCCTCACGTCAATTTATCACGAGTGTGATCTCAAACTCGATTATTAGTCTATTCGATTGTGAGCACATAATTTTTTTAATTCTTAAATGTCTTAATTTTTAGAGTAAACCAACTATGCTCTATTGGTGTACTCTTACTACGATCATAGATTCTTTGAGTAGACATTTATCGAAGTGCAATGTACTCCTTTAGCATACAAGGAATGATATGTCCTATCTTAGTCATCCACCTATCTATGTTAGATTCCTAGTCAACCGGACAATTGGCCACTTGCAACCCTTTACTGGGTCCATCGAAAAGAGTGCTAGTGTACAAAATCCTTTAATGAGATAACCGTGATGATTTCAAGTCAAAAGACCAGTTATACCCATCTTGTATGAGATTTTCATAAACTAAACCAAATGGATTCTAATGGCGAGTCAAGTTCGAGTGATATGTTCTCTAATATTAATCATCTAAGTGCTTGCTTTGGTATCACCATGTCAATATGTATAAGATCTCGCATCGCTTATCTTATATTATGAGTATAATACTCACAAGTCTTATCATATATACTCAATGTGCATTATTGACAATTCTATGACTTGGGAAATTTATTGATATCATTTAAGTACATTAATGTTTGTCTCACATCTTTTGATCAATCATTAATGTAACGCATATCATATGAAATTCTATTTAATTCTACTCAATAAATATAAATAATAAGAATTAATAGAAGGAATTCTTTAATTAATAAAAAAATAATACAATATTATAATGAGTCAAGCCCATTTAAACAAAGTTGGATCTAGGACACCTACGCTAGCATATAGCATGCATTCATGGGTATGACATTGCACGAACCTCATATCAAAAAAATGTCTAAATGGAAAACTACAAAAGACACATGTTGGTTATCTTTACTACATTACTCTTTTGTAGCTAAGTCATCATGTATGACTCGGGATGGTTATCCTTCTTTTTCATGGACATTATATTCTCACATCTACTACTATCGATGACCAAGTCACAAATCTTTCCATGTAAAGTGACACGCATACGAAATAAGACTATGTCACTTCTACTCTTCCTTCACATCAATCATATCCATCTTTCAAGTCCTTGTAATCATCAACAACTCTCTTATTAATATGAACCACCTCATCACTCTTGGCTAAATCAACCTTCTCCTTTATTTACTCCTCAAAACTTCGGCCTCCTCCACTAAAAAGATAATTCTTCTATTGGAATAGTTTGGAGTAATATATCCAAATCCTAGACATTTAAAGCACTTCGGTGAGTTGTTATTGGGTATTATAGTATTTAGTTTATTGATCCCTCTTAATCACCCTTCTTCTTTAGGATGAACCATCCTAGAACTAGGTGTTCGACCTTTAGTCGAAACTCTTTGGTTAGGAACGGACTCCCTACCGAAAGCTCTACTCACACTCTCTCTTATAGCCTTATGATGTCATTCTACCTTTAGTGCTAACTTGATGAAATCCTATAAAGAATAATATTGTTATAATTACAAAACGTTGATAATCTCAATCTTTATCCTCCTAAGAATCTAGCAACTATAGTTTCCTCGGACTTAGTAATGTCACACCTTATCATCGGTTGTTCAAACTCAACAACATACTCTTTAATATTTAGATTATTTAACTTAAGATTATGAAGCCTATCAAAAGTATCTTTTCTAAAGTAGTTAGAAGATACTTACACTTGAGAACTTTCCTCATCTTCTCCCGTTAAGTAATATTACCCTTTTCCTTTCGACTCGCTATCTCTTAATGTTCTCCCACCATATGGAAGCATTATTATTTAGTTTACTAGACATATTCTTGACCTTCTTATCATCTAATACATATTGAAAATCAAATACTCACTCCACAATATGTAACCATTCAATAAAATCACAAGAATTGAGTCGACCCTTAAATTAAACAATCTCTTGATGTTGAGATTGTCTTAGTTGTAGCTAACCTTCATGTGATGCCACCTTTTTTTCTTTAAAAGATTCATCTCGAGATTGATGGAAAGGGTTATCATCTTGTGACTTTTTTCTTGCACAAACTCTTATCACTTTGAAGCCTCATTATTTTGGTTGTTTATTTTAAGCTTGCCATCTCCTATTGTAAACTCTCTATCATTCATTGCATTTCAATCTTGGTGGTTATCTTCAAGGAATCTTCACAACTTATCAAAAACACATACACAAAAACAACTTAAGCTCGATACCAAATTGACACTAGATACATGAAGATAATGAAACCTTAAACACACAAGTCACAATTCCCCAAACAAGCTGAAATCAATGCATTAAATAACCATAAGGTTGGAACCAAGCACCCACAAAACTCAATAGTTACCAAAATTTAAGGTATACCAAAATCAACCCAAACCATAAGAAATAATCACCAAACAATAAAAAATCCTCTATACAACCAATAATCAATCCAACAAATAAGAATTCAAGTTGCCAAAATTGGGTTAAACATAATTTAGTGTTGGCCAAAACTTATGAACAACAAAAACAAACTAGTTGAAACCCTAGCTTTATAAACAACTCTAGCTAAAACTTGCAATAGATAATTTATTGTAGAAGCAAGTTAAAATTACAATTAAAATAGCGATAAGTCAAGACCTAGCGATGTAGAATACAAACTTATGTATGATACATAGGTAAACCTAATCCAAACATAAATTACACAAAATGATTGAAGACACCGTATTGATTTTTCACTTCAAGGATATAAAGTGCAAAATTCTAAGCAAGTACAATGATAAAGAAACATCCTAAGCAAAGCATAAAGAACACAAGTTTAGAAGAAATTCTCGTGCAAATTTTATCATCAAAATATCAAAGTCCCTCTCATAAATTAGAAAAAAGAACTTTAAATACCTACATTAGGATATGTGGCTAAGGTTAAGAAAAATTTGTCCAATTGGATTATAAAAACTTAAGTTCATGCCAAATTATCAAGTAAAATAAACTCCTAATCCTATTTAGACTTGATAATTTTAATGCAATCCATAGTAAACAAGGACTAATTAACCAAATCAAATATAGATCCACATTAAATATGGACTCGCTTAATCAATTATGAATTCATAACATATATGAATTTAAAAATAAATTAAAACTAAAATCGGAATCCATGTCCAATAAGGATGAAATAAAAACAAATAAATACATAAGGATAAATAAGCTTATTTATTTTGACTCAAAAGGACTAGAAATATTTGTGCCAATTACATGTCTTCTAAGCTTGATTATTCGACCAAAAAGAGAACATGGACTTTCGTGAATATGGATTGGACTCCGGTGTCAAAAGTATATATTTTTTTAGGATTAGACTATAATTAATTAGCACTTCTTAAATATAGATTGGACTCCCAGGTCAGAAATCTATATTTGTTTAGGATTGGACTAGAATTAATTAGTACTTCTTAAATATGGATTGGATTTGAGATTCCAAGTGGAATTAGAAAAAAGTTTTTTTTTTTTCCAAACTAGATATGTTTTCTTTAGTTTAGCCAAAACTATGAACTAGTATTTAAGGCATCTTATGCCATGTGGACAAACACATATTGTGAGTAACAAAAGAGAAGTTTTTCTCAAATTATCTTGCATATCCTTATATTTTCTCTTAGGAATCATGTGTGTTATCCTTGATTTTGCTTCAAATTTTGTGTTTTGCTATATTTTTGAAATCAATCAATCATTAGTGATATTTTTATTGATAAATAATTTAATTTGAATTATAGTGGAATTTTGAAACTTGTCAAAATCAATCAAAACAAAGGTTTTCCATTGCTTTAGAAATTTTGTCTTGTCAAACTTAGTTTGGAATTTTTGGATTTCATCAAACATATGTCAAAAGGTTGGGCTTCTTTGATTATTTAAAAAGCAAGTTTCGACCAACATTAATAAAGAGGATTGGAGTATTCGATTTGGTCTAAATTGTCAACAAACTAGTTTCAATAAAAAAATCATTTCTTAAAAGAAACATTATATTCATACTCGTTCTTACATCTATAAATACATATTTTTTTATTTCTATTTCATATTGCCTACAATTTTTATTAGTTAACACCAATGGTGGTAATATATACCTTTCTATCCTATGAACATTTTTATGATAATAATAAAATTCATAAGGTTTATCTAACTTTAATTTTGATAATCTTTGAATAAGTTATCTTTGTATATGACACATAGCTGCTTTGGTATCCATCAATATTCTTATCTAATATATTCCACTATATAGTTTGTATTAATTTAATATAAAAAATAATTAGAATTGATTTTATTTGTTAAATTTATTTTTATTGCTATTTATCTAGTAAAATTAAATATACTTCTAGATATGCAAAATAGCGACAAAAATTTACTCACTAAACTAACAAATTCTATTATTATATTGGTTTAGCGATGGAATACGCGACAAAAACAAACTATCGTTCAAGTGCTTATCACTAATTTTTTTAGCAACAAAATATAACTTCCATCACCAATCAGCAATGGACATATTATTACTATTGTCACATATTTCCATTACTATTTCATTGTAAACAATCGTATATTTGGTGTAAATTTTTTCGCTAAAGTTTGTCACTAGTTTCAATTGTGGTCTATCATTGGTATCTATTGCTATTCTTTGCAAATTTTTTTTCATTGCGAATTTATGTTATTGAACATTTAATTTACTTTTTTCTATCATTAGGCGACCACAGATCATCACTAAAATAAATAAATTTTTAATTTCATTAATAGGGGTTTAAATGTTTTGTCATTGTAATCAACAATTAAAATTATAATTATAACATGAAATATTATTAAATAAAATTAAATGGATATAAAATAATATATATATACACAAAAACACACACACACACACACACCATCCAGTACATAAATACATTAAAAAGAATAATTTAACAAAAAACTAGTCCTCATCAAGATCATTTTCTCGGTTCATCATCCATATGCTGGATGTCAAACGAAACCACAAACTCTTGGATAAGGGAAGGAGGAGAGTTAAAAGGTGTGACACAACTCCTTAGCGATTCCTCTAACAACTACTCTACCCTCTACATTTGCTTAGTGCATGATCTAGTTTTCTACCTTGTATTTTTTTCTCTACATCTTAAAGCTATTAACTATAGTCATGTCGTATGTTATCTAGCTTTTGTTGGAACTACTCATGATCATGCTAAATGTGATCAGCAAAATGAGATGTGGTAAGGATGAGTTGGCACCAAAATGTCGGTAATATTAGGATGCATGTTATCCCAAGACATACACTCTACATTTTTTCTCTCCTCTTACAATCTCAAGATACATCCGTGATGTGTCGACGGATGGAGATGATGAATCACCATTTGGCTACTAGCTAATAGCTAATGCATACAATCAATCCACATGCTCCTACATAATTGAAAAATTAAAAAATTAAATCATAAATATAATTTTTTATTGAATTTTTAGATGTATAGTTAAAATAATAAGAAACTTACACTAACTGTCTATGATCATGGATTCAAAGATGACCCATTCTAGTTCTTGTGAGTCCTCATGAACAACTCTTAAGGATATAGGTCATAACGCAACTCCTAAGACTAAAAAAAGTGGAAATAAACAATATGAGATGCAATAAATTCAAATATTAGTTTATAAAGCAATAAGTAATAAGCCTTACCATCTGTTTAACATGCTTAATATATGAGAAGGAACCCTCTCGTATATCTATATAGCCCAACATCTACACCATCCGTCTTGCTCATATAATTTTCTGCCACTTGATCAAAATAGACTCAAAACTCAAGTGTGTCCTAGTTCCGCTACTATCCATCCCACAACTACAATGGGAAAAAAAGGGTTTGTTGGTTTTTTTTTTTTTTTTTTTTAAGTTGTTTAGCATATCGACATACCTCTTACATGCCAAACAATCCTTTCATATCTTAACCATCAAAGTGATGACTTTCTCCCACAAAAATACTTCAAAAAAATAATATTAGCATGTTTCATGTTAGTAATTTAAATATAATATAAATAAATCTTTAAAATGTTACTTTAAACATATTCGAATAGAATTCTTTTATCTTTTGCAAGATTGACTTCCACATGGAATCGACGATTCCAATCACTTCTTGAAAATTCTAGTGATTCAATGAGTGCAAGTACTAGATGGATACAAACTATGGAACATAATAAATTTAAAAAGATAACTGAATTAATAAAAAATAATATAACAAAATCTAAAACTAATTACCACTTATTAATGTCAAAAATGGTCTAGTTAGCATAAGTCATAGAAGTCCCTCCATGAGTAGAACAAACCATCAAGTGGACCTCTACAACCTTTGTCGCTCGGCTATTTACAAGCCGATGGTCGCACTTTGGGGGAGTAAGGGAGGCAAGGCTATTCATGATGGGGATGCGGATATGCTAGCCATGTATGCTAGAGTGAAAGCGGGACTATGGCTATGACCATGACAATTTCCACCCTCACAACCATGATCATCGGATCTAGTCAAATGGAATGTTTCTTTGGAACAACTTGAACCAAGAGTCATAGCCTATATAAAGAGACATCATATGCAATTTCAATGTATTTGTTAAATCTATTATCAAAGTCCAACATAAGATACAAAATTGATATTTCACAATGTTCACCATCATCATTCCTATTCAAATGTTTTATTTTAATAATTTAATTTAAAAATTGCTCCATTTAATTTTATATTACAATGCTCATTAAAAATTTATGAAGCAATCAAAATGATATGCATAAGGAAAATATAATGCTTCATGCATAATATTTTTTTCATACACGCAAATTTAAAATAGACCTGAAACATAACATATAGTTGAAACAACTATATACAAATAGTTTATAACACTATATTCGAACAAAATCAATCATCAACATTATTATTATTCGAACTATCACTATGAGTATCGAATTACTCTCATCATTGTTGTGATATTTATATGCCTAAGGATAGATTTTTTGAATTTTTCTCTATTGATTATGTTAGAAAGCATTTTTACAAGCCACAACTTGTCCGGCATTGGTCTTCCGGAAGTACATGTATTAAGGGTTAGATTAGTTGGTAAATTGATTGATTTTGTTTGAATTTTCCAAGACCATTTCAATGAACTCATACACAAAGTTAGCATAACTTTTTAATTTTAGGTTGAAATACATATGCATCTACATTTGCTTCCCATAAGTCACCATGCTGCATCTTAAGACTATGAGGAAAAGTCTCCTACAAAGTTGTTATCTTCTTTTCCTTAGTCATTACTCGATCATTGTAAACTATATCTTGGATCTTCTTATTGATCTTTTTGCAAAACTATATATTAGTGTGGCTCAAGTTCATAGTATACTTGGCAAGCTTTCTCTTATATTTATTAAGCTTTTCTCTTTTCCTTTGTGTTCTCACGGCTATACGACAAGTGTAGGTGTCAGCCTTGTATGGATTTGGTCTTTTTCTTCTCAAATCTCGAGTAGAGTCTATCCATGCATGACCTAACCTTATTCTTTCCTTCGTATATCTAAACCAACACACAATTACTTAATTACTATATTTCTTAAAAATCTAAAAATAAATTGATAGAGTCTCCCTTGTATATTAGATTTTTTTCAATTATCAAAGACTCTACTTACACAAAAAAAAAAAAAGAAAAGAAAAGAAAAGAAAAGAAAAACAACAACAACATATGCTCCAAATAGGTATCATTGGCTATATTCACTCAATCACAATCAAGAAACCAAATCAATCAATTTTCACATACCAAGACTGGAACTTGCCTCATATAATCTATTTAAATTAAAACTCAATCCCCGTCCTTCTAGGTCCATCGTAAAGCATTGATTACACCTTATTTCTCCTCAATTCCCGGATGTCTCCAACTCTTCGGGTTCGATATACTATGACATATCTTGACACACTTCAATAATGATCAATTAAATAAATTTAATTTAAAATGTCATAATTAACTTTAAATTAAACCTAAACAAAACCTAATTTAACCCTAAACAAAGCCTATTAATTCAAACAATTAAAAATTAATTTAACCCTAAATAAAACCTAATTAATTAAAAAAAAAGCCCTAATTTAAACCTAAACAAAACCTAATTAATTCAAACAATTAAACCTCAATTTAACCATAAAAAAAATCCATTTAATTCAAAATATTAAAAATTAATTTAACCCTAAGAAAAACCTAATTAATTCAAATAATTTAAAATTAATTTAACCAATAATAAAGAATAAACATCTTGAAGAACATTTCATGCCTTTATAAGCCAACTAGCACAAACTAACCAAGAATTAAAAAAAGAAAAAAAGCCACCCAAAACCCTTTCTAACAACAAACTTAAAAAAAAAAAAAAACAAAAAAGAAAGAAAGAAAAGAAAAGAAAAACCCACCTACTCACATTAAAAGAAACCAAATCAAAATTTAAATAAAACATAACATAATTAATTTACCTCTAATTTATTTTAAACCTAATTAAATTTAGAAATTGACTTACTCTTTTTGCAAATGGTGACAAGAGTGGCGACGATTGCTTCAGTGGATTGCGATGAAGGAGGGTATTTTGAGAAAGGAGACGACGATAGAGGAGGTGATTTGTAGTCGATGATGTTATTGGAAGAGGCATTGGATTCTATTCTAATGGGAGAATGAAGAAGAAAATGGGGAAGAAGAAAAGAAAATTGGAAAAGAAGGGGTTTTGCTCGATTTAAGGATTTTTTTAGCAATAGAGTCTATCCTATAGTTATTTTGTTACTCGTTGCTTCAAACAATGACAGATTTAGGTGTTTGTCACTATTTGAATTTCTTAATTTCTACCAGTTTCCACCTACCGGTAATGGAATATTTTATTACGGTTTTAGTTTTTAAGAGATAGAATTAAGTTTTCGTCATTGTTTGAATTTCCAAATTTCAACCATTTTTGGCACCTACTAGGGACAAAAAATTCCATCGCTAATAGTTTTTCGTTGGTATAAGGCAATAAAATATAAGATTTTAGCAATGGAAAATTTAGTTGCTAGTAAGAGGGAAAAAAACTCTAAGAACAATGACGAAAAACACAATTCGTTGCTAAAAATCATTGCAAATTGGTTGGTGTTCGTCATAAAAATAGGTTCTAAAATTTACCACATTTATTAGCGATGAAAGTTTTTCTATCGTTGAATTTCCATTATTGACTAGTCGTAGTCCGTTGCTATATACCCCATTTAATAATATTTGTTAATCACTCATAAATCCATCATTGCATACCGACTACTCTATGTTTGTCGCTATTTAGTAGTTTTTTTTTTTTTTTTTCTTTGTAGTGAATGCTTGTATTTTTTGTTACTAAAATCCTAGGAGGTTCGATATTGATAATCTAGAAGATTCTCATATGATTCTCCTTATTTTACCAATGTTATATATCAATTGAGTTCTTGGTTCAATCTTGTTTCTTTGTCTCGTGTATTATAAGATTAATTCTTCCGGTAGTTTAATTTCTTTTCTACTTATCTATCTAGGAGGTATAGCTTCGTTATACTTTCATAAGCTTCATCTATTGCTTTTTGCATTACTCTTTTTTGTAATTTTTTATCGTATGTGGTAAAGAATTGATATGTTATTTTGTGGATACTAAAAGTATCATGCTTGTAGGTGCAATTTCTACCTCTCGTAACTTGATATAAGTTCAATGTTTTATATAAGATAAAATACATTCCGCGCTCAAGTATTATACAAAAATATCGTTGCAACCTCTCTATCTAAATATAGTTCGTAAAAAATCTTGTACTATGGGATATTGATGCAAAACAACCTCCGTTAACTTTTTTCATCAAATTGGTCAAATTTTATTAGTTTACTAACGTTTGACCAATTTAATAGTGACACATGTCAACTTCAAGGTATAAATATAATTTTATTTTAAAATGAGTTTTATTTTTTTATTTTTTTAAAGGTAAAATAATTAATTATTATTATAAAAGAATTAAAATTTTTATATATATATATATATATATATATATATATATATATATATATATATATATATATAATAAATCTAAAGAAATTTTTTTTTCAATTTTTAAATATTTTTAATAATTATAAATAACTAAAACTTAAACAAAACTAAATAAATTTTAATGATTTTATAATAATTATTAATAAAGACTTTAAAAAACAATAAAGAAAAGGTTTAAAAAAATGAAGAAAAAAATTATAATCAATTTTTTTGTTCAAAAATTTAATATTAAAATAATTAATAATCATTATAAAATCATTATTTTTTATATATTTTTTAAAATTTATTTATTAATAATTATTATAAAATTAAAGATATTGAAAAAAAACTTCTTTATTTTTTAAAATTATTTATTAATAGTTATAATTAAATAATTAAAGATTGAAAAAAACTTCTTTATATATATATATATATATATAATTTTCTCAATTAATAATTATTATAAAATCATACAAAATTAAGAAAAAAGATCTGATTATTTTTTAAAAATTCTTTAGATTATTTTTTTTTGTAATTTTTAATAATTATTAATTATTTTAACTAAACAAAATAATTTTAGAATAAAACTATATTTTTTATCTTTAATTTGACATGTTTCACAACTTGATTGATCCGACGATAGTTAACTAATCAAAATTAGTTAGTCTAACATAAAAATTTAACTAAATGATTGTTTTACACCATCATTTAATAGTATAAGGTTTATACCATAGAGTTTTTGTCTAGTGATAATGATAGTGATATTTTACAACAAAATATCATAGGTTCAAATCCTAAAAGAGTAGTTCTGCTAGAAGTATTGGGTATGTGAGTTTAACAAAAATAATATAAGGTTTATTATGATTTATTATGAATTATATCTAGATATTTTTAGACAACAAAGTCCTTTCTTAATATTCTTATAGGTGATTCTATAAAAAATTCTTCCTAACACCAAGTATCGATATAAGTTTTAACATGTGTTATTTTTGTTCCTAATGTATCATCTTTTATTGTCTAAATATTTATAATATGACTTCCATTTTTAGTCCCTACTGTTGGGGTAATTTCATAAGGTATTACTTTTTACAATGTTTTATACCTTCATTATATACCAAATCATAATAACATTCTCTAAATTCACATATATATTGTGATTAAAAAGCATAGATTACATATTGACAAATGGTCTAACTTCTTTGATTTTTATTTTTATTTTGAATCTTTTCTTATTTTGATCCCTATCTTTTCCTTAAAAATCATATCTAGTAGCTCTCTCTAATCTTGTTAGTAAATCTCTAAGACTAACGTCACTATGATTAGCTTGTGCAGAAGTTCCTTCAATTGTTAGTGGTCCGAATTTCACTAGATGTTTGGTACTACGCATCAATGATTTACATCATTGAATCATTGTGCAAATGATATACTCGGCCATTCCTAACGTGGCATGTGTAAAAACTCGTACCTACACCTAACCCAAGAAGTTCAATGATCGCTAGACGATCATTGTGCGGATGACTAGGGCCGCCCTCAAGCTTTCAACCAACAGTCGAGGGTTTTGGATCCATTCCCACCTACTAAGGAGACATGTATAGTAATTAAAAAAAGCATGCTACCAAGGCTATTTTTATCCGATCGACAGCCGTTCCTTCTATACAACTATATGAGATCATTTATCTCAAAGCCCTTATTTAGCCAGCAGAACGTCTTTTTATCCACCTAGGTCATGTTTATTTGATGAAAAATAATTTTTCAGAATTTATTTTTTTTATTTTTTAGTGTTTTTTTTTGTTTAAGAAAAAAGTTAATAAAAATTAATTTTCAGTCAACGAAAAATAATAAAATATTTTTATGAAAATGTTTTTCGAGTTAGAAAAGAGAAAAATATTTTTCTTTTCACAAGCTATCTTGCTCTTACGTACTTATCTCTTTCTCAATATATTTTAATAATTTTTTCTCTATTTTTTTATTTAAAATATATCAAATTAATTTTTAATTATTTCTCATTAATTATTATTAATTATTTAATTATTTTTTTCTATTTCTAATAACATTTGAGTTTTTGAATTATAAATACATTAAATATTCTTAAAAGCTATTTTTACTCCTTAAAATTATTTTTATAATATATATTTTAATAATTTATCTCTATTTTTTTATGATTATTTCAAACACCATCTAAACTATATTTTAATAATTGAAAATGATTATTAGAAAACTACAATCATTTGTAAAAAATTTAAAATTAATTAATTCATTAATAAATACATTATTTTTTCAACACTATTCATTTATAGCTAAATCAATAATTTATAATTTTAATCGAGTTGTAAAATTTTGTTAATAATTGTAATGAATAATTAGTAACAAATTATTTCAACATTAATCTTTTGAAATCAAATGACTAATTATCTACAAGTGATAACTAATAATTTGTAAAACTATTTTTTAGACTAAATTATCAGTTCAATTTTTTTAAAAAAAAAAAAGAATTTTTAATTGAGTTACCAAAATAACAATACTAGGATTACTTAGAATATTTTATTTTCTTTTTTTTTACTAAATGTGAATATTGACTTGATTTTGTCCCAAATAATTTTGATGAATTAGTTTGATAGCTAAAAAAGCACAATTTATTTTTTGAATTTAAATTTTATAGTCAATATTTATGAAAATTTGTTAAATTTTTCTAAATGTATCTTATATTGTGAAATTATGAATATGCCTTTTTGAAATTTTCATAAAACTTGTAGATGTAACAATCACACACTTGTTTTCATATTTTAATTTTCCGTATCAAACAAACATTAAAATATATTTTTCAGTAGTTTTTTCATATAGTTGCCAAATGATAGAAAATGTTTTTTTAAAAAAATAATTTTCTGAAAAATATCTTCTTCATGAATTGATTTTTCTATGGAAGTCGTTTTCGTCAAACAAACGGAGCCTAAAGTGACTTAGTTTATAGATATAACATGTAGCTGACTTATGATCCACTGTCAAATTTATCAACTATTACGAAGAAGATATTAAAAGATGTGGCATTTTTCCTATTCAAAAACTATTCATCAACTCTCATTTTACTATGTTTTTTTTTCCTTTTGCGTTATAAACGACTTTCTTTTTTTTCCTTAATTACTCTTATTGATATTCGATGGATTTGTAAAAATCTACATTTAGCATTGACTGATTCTTTTTTTAATTTTCTTCCTTAGCCTTTTTTTCATCATTTCCTTTCTTCTTTTTTTCTTTGCATTATAAATGCCCTTCTCTTTTGCTTTTAAGTACTCTTATTATCATTGGATGGATTTGTGAAAATCTACATTTGCCATTGACTAATTTTTTTTTATTTCCCTTTTGACCTTTTTTTTTTTTTGGTCATTTTCCAGTATTTAATGCTCATCTGATTGCAAATTTTTTCACCTTGTTTTCGTGAGATGAGAGGAGCTTCAAAAGTAAATTATAAATTAGTCCCTCATTCTTAGGGAAACAAATTAGTTAGTACATCTGGTTTCAAAAATAATTTTTATCTTTTTCCTATTTTTCAATTTTTTTTGACTTGTTGTTTTAAGGAATAGAAAAGAAATAAAAAATATATAAATATATGAAAAAGATTGATGAGAAAAAAGAAGAAGATATTTTAGAAATTAAAAAAATAAATTAACCATGATCAACACTCGGTTAGAAATATTAAATAATTATTTTTTGAAATCAAAATGACTAATTAATTAATTTCTCAAAACAAGAGGGACTACTTTATAATTTATCTATCACTATATTCACATAGACTACATGAAAATAGTACAAGTAGTATATAGTTTGCAATAGCAATAAGATTTTTCACGACCAATAAATATATCTATAGTTGTTAATAATTTAATATTTTGTTGGATTGCAAACAAAATGTACATGTATAATAGTGAGAACTCAAGACCAATTTAATTTATATTGCTATTGCATGGGTGAGGAATTCTTGAATAAGTGTGCCCTTAATCGAGTTGTATGAATGAACATCTAGCTTGTGTTGTAATTAATTATTGATCATGTTCAACTTAGAATTAATCTTTCATTTTTCTTATAGTGATTGTAAATTCAATACGTCTTAATAATATGACTTTTTTATTTTGTTATGTTAACCATTAACTATTAATTATTAAAATTAATACTTGATTTCTAGATAAATAATTGCAGATTATAGAGTTTTATTAACTAAAACACTAAAAAGAGACGATAATTCACAAAGCCCAATTGCACTATTCACTATCACTAAATTTGGCTCTTTATTTTTAATGTTTATTAGTATTTTTGCACTTTAGTCTCTCATATGTTTTTAGTAAAATAATTTGGTTACAAGCTTTATTTGTATTGTCATATAGTCCTTAAATGCTTATAGGAGAGAAAAGAGAGGAGAGAGAAAGAAAGAGAAGCAAGGGCATTCCTGCAACATTGATCATTGATAATACCACTAATTTTTTCATCTTAAAGAATTGAATCTGTTGGTGATGGTAACAAGCCATGAAATGGTTTGAGGAGGTAAATTGTGATCCGAAAATATTTTAAGTTTTTTTAGTTTGATTTGAATTTTTTATGTATTTTGTGTACAATAAAATGAATTTTGAGACTTTAAAATAGTTTTTTTAATATTATTTTTATGATATTAAGTTGTTTTAAAAAAATAGGATAAAGTCCGGGTTTGGGGAAGCTCGAAACCAAAAACACAATTTTTCGGTAATGTTTCTAACGAACACTAACTCAATAGAAATTGCAGTGCTTTTTTTTTTTTAAAAAAAATATATATTCTCGATAGGGTTTGCTCCTCAACTTCTCGGCACGTAGGCTTGGTTCTTAGCTGGGTTTTTTCTTTTTCCAATTTTTTTCTAAAGATTTTAGGTAAATATTCTAGAATATCAAACCCTTTTTTTTTCTCGTCTAGTATGATGAAAAACAAATATATGATATGCTTTTATATTTTAAAATAAATATATATTTTAGATTATATTACTTTTATTATTTAAAATTTATTTTTTCAATTTCTCATTTCTTATAGAGATTGTCATCAAGTTAATTTTTATTTTGTTTAAATATTATGTATTGATAAACATAATTTATTGTTCTCTATGTATTGATTTTTAAATAAAATTTTAGAATGTGATTATTTTTTTTAAAAAAAAAATTTATATAATTTATATGATAGAATCTTAGAATTTTTAAATGATTGTAGCATATATATACACATTAGAAAATTTGTATTAGGTTTTTTGGAAACAAATAATTTACAAAATCAATTTTTTGTTAAAAATCCATGAAGTTTTAGATTTTATTTTTAGATTATAACTATTTTTTAGTTAAGAATCAAATAAATAAGAATAAATTTTTTTTTGTTTTGTAAAAAACTTATGAAAAATTTAATGAATAATTAGTTAAATGTAAAATTTTAATAAAAAATAATAAAACTGAATGGATTTTTATAAATCTATATTTCAATATATATTGGTGGATTTACATTGTAGTGAAAATCTTTAAATTGATATATATATATATTTGACCTATAGTGTAATGTGGATAAAAAACTAATACTAGTTAAAATAAAAACCACTTTAGACATTATCAATTGAGGTTTACCAACTCATCGCTTTGAATAAGCGACCATGGTAGTTTTACAGGTTTAGATTTTGATGTCATTTCCTTGACTTTAATTCTAATTACTTGGATATATGTTAATTCGTAAGTACTACTCCCTAGAAGTTGAAGCATTTTCTTAATTTTGATCCTTTAATGGGGTATAATAAGATGTTTGTTATTTTGTTTTCTTATAAATGGGCAAAAACCAACAAACGTACAGTGTATCACAAGAAAAGTCAGATCCTCGAGCATGTATTGTAAAATATTGTGTGAATAATAAACAGGCACATCTCCAACTCCAAGCACTACTCGAGCATTTAGTTTTCAAGATAAGGAAGGAACGAAATAAAAGCTTATGGTCCATACTCTTATGGGGAGTATATAACAATAGTACATTCGCAGGGGCATCTGACGTTCACCTTCTTTGTCCTATGTTGCCATTAAATTCTGCCTTTTGTTTGTTGCTTACTTAGGGAACCATTGAAATGGTTGAGACCGGGGACCCCTTGGACTAGTGGGCATGGCATTTTTGTAGTATTTATTAATGCAGTAATATATACTAGGAAAAAAAAAGCAAAAAAATGTAATTAATTTACCTGTACAATTTTGAATGAATTAGGTTCCTATGGGGGTGGGTTTTAAAATTTTTTTGTTCTAAAGCAAAAACAATTTTGGACAATTTTAAAAATATTTTTATTATAATTATTTAGAGAAAAAAATTAATTTTGATTGACAAATAAATTATTTTAAAAATAACCCATATCATTGAATTGAATAGGAAAAAGAAAAACAGTAAAATTCAATCTTTTATTTTATCTCTCACTAGCTCATCTGCTCGTATATGTTGCGTTGTTGGTTTGTCTACTTGAAATTTACATGATGTTGTTGTATCAATTATAATCACTTTTAAGCTACAGTGACATTCCAACTAACTAGTATGTCATATATATTGCAACGTGTTGCTATCAGTGAGGGTGTCAAATATAATGTGATTCTTTTAATCCTTTTAAACATCCATGTTGATGTTCACATAGGTATCTTGTGGAGGATATAATTTTGTCTTCTAGCAGACCTATAATCTAATCAAATATCGTACTTTGCCTTTTTTTTTTTTTTTTTAAGACTTCCTGCTTATTTCATTTTCTTTTTTTTTTTTTTTTTTTTTTGGTTAGTTACCGCTTACCACTTGATGATGCGGTAAAAGAAAAAGAAAAAGAAAAAGAAAAAAAAAAGGTAGGTAAGGCAGCAATGAAGAAAACCTGACCAGCACAACACCCGAACCAGGTAAAGAGCCTATATCATCCAATATAGACCTAAAAACTATCTTCCAAAAGAACTATCTAAATGGAAACGAACGAGAGATGGAGTCAAAGGGGATATGAGAGATCGACTCGTATAATCTCCCTAAGATAAGTCCTATGTATTCATCTTAAGATGAGTACTAGCTTAACCATCAAAGTGCATATTCTAAGAAACACTTGGGGTAGTTTATTTATTTATTTATTATTATTATTTTTGACAGGTTCAGAGAGAAGCATCGAACAATACTTAGTGACTAACTTGGAAGTGTGATCCAATTTTTCCAACATGGGCTGAATGTCTAATATTATTCTGGGCCGAATTTTTTAGCTTGTTATTTAATTTTCTTATTTGTTTTAATAGATATTTCATTAGCAGGAGAAGTCCTACGTACATTGGGAGTTTATTTTAGAGTCTATATTTATATGGAATTGGACTACATTAATTAGTCATTGTTTAGCTTGAATTGGATTTAAATTTATTGAGCTCAAATAGTTTAGGTTAATATTTTTCTTAGAGGCAAAATTTTAGGAGTAATATTTAAGTATTCTTATCCTATGTAAATAAACAATATTGAATATTGATTAACAAAGTTTTTAAAATATTTCTCTCAATTATCCTTGCGTATCCTTATTCTTTGCTAAGGGTTCATGTTTTTCATATTCTTGAAATTGATCACTCAATGTGATGCTATTGATGATTATTGTAGTAGGGTTGTAAATCTCCTAAAATCTAAAGTTAAACAATTTAACTAAGGTTGTAGTAGGGTTCCAAACCTCATCAAAATCAATAAAAACTAGAGTTACTTGTACTCACAAGTTTCAGCCTTAATGAAACTTAGGCTTATAATTTTTGGACTTCGTTAAACATGTGTGAGGAGGTTTCGAATTTCTTGAATTTGAGGGTGTAAGTTTCAGCCATCATCAAACATAGGGGTTGGTCAATTCGGCTTTGGTCTAAATCTTCACAAAACTAGTTTTAACTTGGCATCATAGTTTTGGTTTGTTTTCGAGTTTGTCTTTTACAAATTTTGCGACAATGCTGTGAAAGCAACCCAACTGAATGAATGTGGGTGATATGTAAATGGAGTTGGAGCGTTTTGCAACAAAAGAATGAAGAGTTTGAGACGCAAATGGCCAAGAGTTAGAGGGTGATGATGAGGAGGTCTAAGGGAAAAATCCTTTCCAACCATTGCAAACCGAATCCTCTGCCAAGGAAGAATAATGCTTGCAATTAGGATGCATGATGAGGAGACAATCACAACACTACGATTTCGATATGAAGGAGGAGATCCATGACTTTGAAGAAAAGCATAATTTGGATGAGTTCATTCAGTAGATGCATACGGTAAAGAGGTGCTTTATTACCAAGCTGTGCTAAATGACATGACGATCAAAATTATAGCCATCAAGTTATATATGAATGCTTCTATATGTTGAGAGAAATTGAAGAGGCAAAGAATTCGAGAGGAAAAAGGCAAAATCACTACATGCAACTAGATGAAGAAGACTATGAATCATAAGTATCTTTTCAACTATTATCGATAAGATACCTACCTTAAATTTCACAATTTTTAGCAAGAGAGTTTACATGTTGAGGCATATACAGCTGAATTTGAGCAACAACTACTAAAGTGTGAGATTAGTCTTGTGGAAAAGGCAACGGAGGTTGAGGAAGAAGTAAAGGTAAAAGATGGTTTAGCTAATGCAAGAGAGGAGGTTTATGCAGATGATGAAGAGCTGCTAGTAATTCAAGAGGATGATTACCTTATGCATAACGTCTTTCGCACTCGATGGGCATCTCACAAAAAAGAGTATGAGTTGATCATTGATGAGAGAAGTTATGAGAACGTGATTTTGACGAAGATAGTGGAGAAGCTCAACTTATCAAATGTTGATCATTCTAATCCTTATAAGATAACTTGGTTGAGGAAATGTAATGACATTAGGGTTACTATGAGGTGTCTAGTGCAATTTTTTATAGGCAAGAACCACTACAAAAAATGTAGGATTTAGCGACGAAAAATTCTATCTCTAAACCTATATTTTTTGTTGCTATTTAGTTTTATTGAAAGATTTTTGATGAAATAAAACCGTTAGTAAAATGCTTGTCGCTATTTTTTTAACGATAAAAAAGAAATTGTTTCTAATTAGCAATGAAAATTTTCATAGCTATATTCAAGTATTTTCGTTAGTAATGACATTAGGATGATTAAGAGGTGTCTAGTGCAATTTTTGATAGGCAAGAAGCACTACAAACCATATAGGGTTTAGCAATAGAAAATTCTATCGCTAAACCTATATTTTTTGTCCCTATTTAGTTTTAGTGACAGATTTATGATGAAAAAAAAAAACCATTGGTAAAATGCTTGTCGCTAATTTTTTTAACGATGAAAATTAAATTGTTGCTAATTAGTGACGAAAATTTTCATCACTATATTGAAATGTTTTTATTGATAACGATATTACGATGAGTAAGAGTTATCTAGTGCAATTTTTGATACATAAGAAGCATTACAAAAAATATAAGGTTCAACAACGGAAAATTTTGTCGCTAAATCTATATTTTTTGTTGCTATTTAGTTTTAGTGATGGATTTGCGACATAATAAAACCATTGGTAAAATGCTTGTTGCTAATTTTTTTTAATGACGAATAATTAGTTATATCGCTAATTAGCATGAAAATTTTTCATCACTATATTGAAGTATTTTCATCTCTAATTCAATGAAAATAATTCTCCGGCGGATTTGGAGAATGGCTATGCTCGGGGAATCCAATAAGTGGAAGAGAAACATAACATGAAATACTAGCTTCTTTAATAGCGAGTAACTAGAGGTAGAGCGACGGATGCGAGATGATGCGACGAGTTGTTAAAGGACTTGCATGCTCATTTTCAACCACCCTCCCCTTGTACTAACCCTCCCAATACCTAACATTAGGAAGATGATGCAGAGATATATATATATATATATTTGTGCAATAATATTTCATGTTATAAATTTTATTTTATTTTTAGTTTTTTGTTACTATAATTAAATATTAAACTACTAATAACGAATTAAAAAAATTTCTTTCATTTGTAATGGATGAACGACCGACTAACGATAGATTTTAGCAATAAAACATAACGGTTAAGCAATAGATTTTTTTTAATTGAAAATGCTAACGATATTGCTCACCATCTCACTCGCATAACACCATGAAATCACGATGTGGCAAATGATGAGCTAGCATTAGAATGAGAGTAATACTAGGATGCTTATGATCCGAGGCTATACGCTTTATGCTTCTTCTCCCTTTTTACAACCTTGAGATAAGTCGAGGTCATAACAACATTTTTCGAGTGATGAAAAACCCTCTTGCATTTAGTTGGCATTTGTTGCCTCCGATAATGAGTCAATGAGCTCTTATGTAATTATAAAAATTATACTATTAAATCATAAATTAAATTTTTAGATTAAATAGGCACATTCATAATGAAAAAATAAAATAAAACACTTATCCTAATTGTCTAAGACTACTTATCAATGAATGACACTTTCCTCTTTTCGTGAGTCCTCATGAATAACTCGTAAGGATTTAGATAACGACCCTAATCCTTAGGCTATAAAATGTTTACATAAATAATATAAAAAGCAATAAACACAAATAATAATTTATAACATAATAGATAATATGATTTACCAATCGTTCAAAGTGATCAAGATGTGAGATGGAACCTCTCCTATGTCTAGATGGGCCAACATCGACACCACCCATCTTGCTCATTTGGTTCTAGGTCGCTTGCTCATAACGAACTTAAAACTTAAATGTGGTCCATTCTCGATTCCATTCCTCTCATACCTACTCTACGATATAGAAGGTTTGGTCTCCTTCTTCTTATAGTTGGTCGGCATGTTGGTATATCGTCCGTATGCTAGAAGCTCCCATGCGATCCTAACCTTTGAGTCGACAACTTCCTCCTAAAAAAGAACTTTTATAAGGATGAAAAAGATTAATATTAGTACATTTCATGTTAGATTTATTAAAATAATTTAAATGTAATATAAAAAAATATTTAATATTTTAATTTAAACTCATTCTAGTAGAACTCTTTTCTTTTATGATATTAACTTCGTGTCGAGTTGGCTTGATCCAATCACTTCTTAAAAATTATGATGGTCCGTTGAGAACACTTACTTAATGGATATAAACTATCAAACCAAAACAACAAATGTTAAAGTAATTACTAATTAATTTTAAAGCAAATGCAATATTATTTGTATTAGTAGCGTACCTCTAATTAAACGAGATAAATGGTCCGAGTTAGAATTAGTTGTCGAAGTGTTGTCTAGAGCGAGAATAAACTACCAAGGTGACTTTTGTTGCCTAGCTATATGAAGGCTCACGAGTTGGCCCATAAGGGAGTATGTGGGAATGAGGGCATTATTGCTAGTGATGCAAACGTGCTTGGCACGTGTCTTGGATTGGAAGCACAACTACAACTACACCACTTTCAATGTCACCGTCATGTTGTGACCATTATCATTGTTATGGCCACGACCATTTGATCCGGCTAAAAGGGACGTTGAGCAAGTACAACCTAAACCATGAGTTATCGCCTTTGTAGTATCACATGATATATTTTAATCAATAAAAAAACCAAACAAAATAAATATGGCAAAAACATCAAAACGATATGCATTAGGAAAATATAATGCTTCATAAACAACATATATTTATACATATAAATTCAAAAGGAACACAAAACATAAACATATAATTCAAATAACTATATATAAATAGTTCATGAGATTATATTTGAACAAAATCAATCTTCAACTAGCCTAATTATTATGACTATCACTATCATTGATAGAATTACTATCATCATTTTTGTGATATTTTATACATCTAGGGATAGATTTTTTGAATTTTTCTGTATCGAGTATGTTAAGAAGCATTTTTGCAAGCCACAACATGTCTCACACTAGTCTTTTGGAAGCGTGCATACCGAGGGTTGGATTAGTGGATAAACGGATTGATTTTGCTTGACTTTTCCAAGTGACCATTTCAATGAATTCATACACAAAGTTAGCATAATTTTTAATTTTAGATTGAAATGCATTTACATATACATTTGTTTCTCATAAGTCACTAAGCTATAACTTAAGACTAGGAGGAGGAGTCTTTCATAAATCATTATCTTTTCTCCTTAATAGTTACTTGACCATTGTAAAATATCTTTTGGATCTTGTTATTGATGCATTTATAATGCTTTATAATAGTATGGCTTAGGTTCATAGTATACTCGATATGCTTTCTCTTGTGTTTATTAAATTTTTATATTTGTCTTTGTGTTCTCATAGCTCTAGGACATGTGTGGGTGATAATGTTATATGGATTTGATCTCGTTTCTTCTCAAATCTCAATAAAAGTCTATCCATGAAAGAATTTGATCTTATTTTTTCCTTTTGCATATACAAGCAAACAAAAAATTACTTAATTATTAACTTTTTCTAAAAATCAAACAAAATTTTAATAGAGTCACCCGTATAAATTAGACATTTTCCAACTATCGAAGACTCTCCCTACTCAAATAAATATACCAAGAGTAGCATTTGCCTCGGATAATCTATTTAAATTAAAACACAATCCTTATCCTCTCGGCTTCATCGTAGAGCATGGACACCACTTTTCTTTTCTCATCAATTCCTAAAGGTCTCCAATCCCTCATGTTCGATACGTTACGGTGTCTCTTGATATACTTTAACAATTATCAATAAAATAAATTCAATTTCAAATGACCCAAATTTTATCCTAAACATACTCAATCAAATTTTAAATAACATAAATTCTAGTTTCCTAACATCTATACTAACAATAAAATATTTATCTATTTTAAAAAAATTGACTAAAATATAATTTATTAATTTTAAAATACTAAGTTCAAGTAATCATATACTACATAAAATTTTAAAATAAGACTAAATTAATTTTGATATTTAACATCCTATTTTATTCAAATAACTTAATTATCATTCAAAACCTTTATTTTTTTTCTTATGATTATAATTAACACTAATCAATTATAAGAACCAAGCCAAATTTATCAATAAGCAAACCTTATTAATAAAATAAAATTCACATTTCATACCTAAAAGTTATAATATCAAGAATATAAATAAAATTATAAGAAATTTAATATCTATATTTCATACCTACTAGAGAGATGATAAGAGAGAGAAAGAGAGAGATGGCGGAGGAAACGATAACTTTTTTTAGAGAGGAGATGGTCGGAGTGGTTAGGAAGTGGAGGAGTATGATTTTAAGGTGGTTTTGGGGGTGTTGCGATCAACGACGATGTTGATTGGAAAGGGCGGCGGTGAGAGGTGGGGTGGGAGAAAGGAGAAGGAAATGGGGAAGAAAGGGAGATTATGCCAATTTAGAGATTCAAACTTAGTGACGAACATGACTCTCTCGCTAATCCATTACTAATCGATCGATCTATTACAATTTTAAATCCCTAAATTGGTGCTTCATTTTCACCTATTATTCATTGCAAATATTGAATTTTTAGTAATGGTCAAGGGCTGACTAGCAAGAACAATCAAGTTGTTAGTGACAAAATATTTCATCACTAATAAGAGGAAAAGAAGCCTCATCTTTAGCAACAAAAATCATAATCCATCACTAAATTCCATTACTATATAGTTACTAATCCATCACTAAAATAGCCACCATAAAGTTTCCATGATATTTAATGACAAAATAGTGATGTTATTGATTTTCCTTTTCTAAATAGTTGGTATTTAATTGCTATTAACCCCAAATCAATAACGATCATCACTCACTCATAAATCCATTGCTATATAGTGATAACATATTATTCATCATTGTTTTCTATCATTATATAACAATTTTTGTGTAGTGAAGTACCAAAATGAAGTGTGGTGTGATTTGATTCTTATGGATGCATGCCATTTTTTTTTTTTTTGAAAGACCACGACAATATGGTAGGCGAGTTGTGCATGATGGGTTCATTAAGATTAGCCTAATGCCTATAAAGAAGATGCTTTTGGCCAATAACAAAAATAGTTGAGAGGAGTTAATTTGTGAGTCTATTTTTATTTGGTCATTGGAGTAGAATGATGGTGTCAAAAGTGAAATTGATGATGAGGGAGCATTCTCCTATTATTGCCTAAAAGTTTCCCCCTCTAAAGTGACCAAAACTTTAAGTCCTTTATCCTATCTATTTTTTTTTAATTTAGGTTATTTTTAATTGTATGGACTTGGTTAAATTCATTATTCCTTATGGTATTTCGGGTTTCCTTCTTTAATTAAGACATGGCTGAATGCAACCTAAATGGATGTTTGATACTTATGTGTTGTGGATCCATATTTGTTTTGAAATCCTTATTTATTTAGGAGTCCATTTAATATGTGGATCCATATTTAATTGGCCTAAATTAATTAATCTTAATTAAATATGGATGGCATGAGTCTAAGTCTAGTTAGGAAAAGAATTCTATCTAGGAAAATAATTCTAAATAATTCTATTTAGGAAAAGAATTTTATTTAAGAAGAGAGTCATAATTGGTTAAGGATGAAAAGACTTAAACCTAGCCTATTCTTTAGGTCTTTGTATGAGTATTTAAGCACAATTGTACTTAATTTTTAGTAGATTTTGATAAAAATTTGTATGAAAAATTAAAAAGTTTTTCGTATTATTTGTTTGCATGTCTCTTTTTCTTGGATTGATTAAGATGTCATGAAACACATCCTTAGAGTGATTGAATAAGGTGGGCTTTGATCAACTATTACGTTAGATGGAATCTTGGAAAAAGTATCTTATAAGTAATCTTGAAATCAACTTTGGTGGATGACTCGTCTTAGGGGCAAGGCAATAGGGCTTGCTTTTATTTTTGTGTTTGCTTGATAAATTACGAGTTGATTTGGATTCCAAGACTGAATAGATTCTATCTCAAAGTTGATAACTAAAGTTATAGATTTTTCTTTATCCGAATTTTTGAAAGTAGTTAGTTAAGGATTTTATTGAGCTCCTGTAAAAAATTATAAAATTACAAAATATTTATGTGGGTTTTGGGGTTGTCAAAATCATTGTAAATTCTAGAACCTATTATGTCTAGAATTTTTATTATTCAAATAAAGATCTATAAAGCTTAGATTGACCTGAATTTTGTACACACATCCTCTATACATCATATACTTTGTGTTAAAATTTTAACTAATCTTAAGTTGATATCTTAGGTCAACTCACCTCTCTTACTTTTAGATTTTAGAGATTGTGGATTTTATGTGTGTTTCTGTTTGAGGATCTAGTTGATTATGATTTGGCTTATTATTATATGTTGTTTAAGGTTTTTTGAAGTTTAATTGAGGCTAGTTTATAGCATGAGTGTTTTTGCTTATGGTTACTTGTTTATTGCTTATGTGTTTGAGCTTCCACGGAGTTTGACATCTCTTCATCCGGCATTAGTTTCGTATTTGAGCTAAGATTTGCTTTCTTTGCATATTTGGTTGATTATAGATATGGTTGTTATAAGATTTTTGAGTGTGCACATGGCTAATGAAGAAGATTAGGTGAGGCATAATATTTTTCACACTTGTTGCACATCACATAGCAAATTGTGTGAATTAATCATTGATGAAGGTAGGCTGTGAGAATGCGGACTCTTTAATAATGGTTGAGAAATTAGGCTTGACAATGATTAATAATCCTAATCGTTATTCATTTACTTTATTGCCAAATAGGAATGTGATCCTTGTATTGAAGAGGTGTTTGGTGTCATTCTCCATTGGTAAGACATATGTTGATAAGGTTTGGTAAGATGTTGTGCTTGGTGGATGCTTGCCATTTATTGTTAAGAAGACCTTGGTAATATGATCGTAGTGTCATACATGATGGCTTATGGAATAATTATGATTTTTCCTTTAATGGAGTTAAAATTTTGTTGTTGCTAATGAGGAGAGAGATTTTGGCTAGTTGTGTTAGTGAGCAAGAGGATGTTATAACTAAATCTATGCTCATGAAGGCTGGAGTAGATGAAATTAAAGAACAAAATTATCAATAAAAAGATAAGGGTTTTGAAGCTGAAATTTCCAAAGGAGATGGTGTCGAAGAAGAGGCTAGAGAAGCTAACCTTGGTGATGAAAGCATCTAAAGTTCTAGTGAAAGACTTAAAGATGTTGCTAACTTTAACGATGCCATAAATGCTAAAATTTTTGACAATGATGTCAAAAATATTACTGCCACTAAAGATTTAACTAAGAATGATGTTAATATCAGCCATGAAGTCAATTTAGAGGAGCATAGGGTTGCTAAAAAATTGTTTGAAACTTTCCTACACGATGTTAATGTTTTATAGTAAGAGAGTATTATTATATTTCATAAAAGAAAGTTAAATATGCTTGGATGATGCTTCATTATCCCAAAACATAAAGATCGAAGCAACATTGACTTATGGAGGATTACATAGTAGAACATATCAAAGCTACAAAAGGAAGATTTATTCGGTGGCTAGGAATTACATTGGAACTAAACTTGCAATGGTTTTAGATTTTGATTTCAAATTTAGATGTAAGACATAACGAGTATTGAATAAATTATTAGGCAAGTTATATACTACTAGAAAGATGTTTGGATCTTGTTTTCAATGCATTCAATGGTGCATGATTTGGAGCATCCTTCTAGAAGTTATAATGCTTTGACTTATAGGTGTGCAAGATCATCCTTCTCAAGTGATGAAGTTTGCTAATCTAAGACTTGAGAAAGTTGATCTTTGGGATTTTATGGTGAAGGAAAGCAAGCAAAGGAAATAGAAAGTCTTGAATGGACATCTATAAGATCGAGGTAAGAATTCCATCAACCATGGTGATTTATTTGAACAAAAGGTGATCAATGGAGGAGCTAACTTGGTCAAGGCCGAGAGCACATCTAGTTCACCAAACTTATATCTTGATAATTCACTTCCAACTAATCATGCATGATTATGATCTAATGAACTTACATAAGATTGATCATGATAGTATGCTAAGATTAGTAAGATAGAGAATTCTATTGAGTTGAATACTAGTCCGATATATGATATGTATGATGATCATGAGTTAGATATTCCCTATGTTATTGATATTGAATTCAAAGAAAAAATATTTATCACATATCATCATCCGGGAAAGCATGGTGAGATGCTTGAGGTTGGAAATGAGTATGCTATGGTAAGGATGATGATATGCTTAAGGATGGTGATTTGAATACCATGGATGGTACGGTTGGTGTTATTGCTAATTATGTTGAACAAATTGTTATCATTGGTAGTGTTAATGATGCTATTATGATTTGTAGGGTTACAATGAATGCTATTAAGGAAAATTAGGGTTACTCGAGGGTCATGTTTGAGATGGAGGAATGAATGAAGAGGTTATTACTATCAAGGACCATGTAAACTTGTTTGTCAATATTGATAAATTCAAAAGGAAAAAAGATGGTGTTGTTTTCAAGACCATTTAGAGTAGTTTTAGGGCTATTATCATTGAAAAAATGGGAGTCGTTGCTAGAAAAAGAGGAAAAAAGCTAGAGAATCAAGTCGAGGTTATTGACTTTTTCAAATTGAAGAACGATGTAAATAAAGATGGAGATGAAAGAAAAGAGAAGCCATGGATTGAAGTTTTTAGATTTCAAACCAATGCAATTGACAACGAGGGAGACTTAGTATGAGTGATTATTAAGAAGAAATAAGTATCAAAGTGCGGGTTTGTTAAACTTAAAGACATAGAAGAATCATTCCGAGTTGTCAAGAGAATGGATGAACATACATACAAGATAGACCTACCTAAAGATTGCCTTGTCTCGAAGAGAAAAACCTTTCACCATACATTAGAGAGAAAGATAAGGACCATGATGTTGAGGTCGACTCTTCTTCAACCTAAAAAGTTAGACACGGGAACATGCCCTTCTTATTAGCGGAAAGTTTCCACCTTTAAAGTTGTCAAACTTTTAGACCATTATCCTATCTAATTTATTGTTCTTTTATTTAGTTATTTTTTTAAAAAAAATTTATGGAGTTGGTTTAATTAATTAGTCATCATGGGATTTCAAGTTTCCTACTTGAATTTGGAAATGGCCAAATGTGGCCTAGATGGATGTTTAATTCTTATGTGTTGTTGATCCTTATTTTTCTATGAATCCTTGTTTATTTGTGAGTCCATGTAATATGTCAATCCTTATTTAATTGAAATGAATTATTTATACCTTAATTGAATATGTATAGTATAAGTCCAAGTTTAGTGAGGAAAAGAATTCTATCTAGGAAAAGAATTCTATTTTGGAAGAGAGTCATAATTGACAAGGAAGAAAAGACTCAACCCTAACCGATTCTTTAGCTTTTTATGTGAGTATTTAAGCACACTTTGTGCTTATTTTTTAGTAGAATTTAAGAAAAATTTTAATGAAAAATTAGAGAGTTTTCTCTTAAACTTGTTTGCATGTCTCCTTTTTTTGGATTGGTTAGGACGTCATCAAACACAACCTTAAAGTGATCAACTAAGGTGGGCTTAGATCAATAATTGCTTTAGATGGAATCTTGTAGAATAAATCTTGTAAGTACTCTCTAAATCAACTTAGGTGGAGGATTCTTCTTAGGGATAAGGCATTGGAGCTTGCTTTTACATTTGTGTTTCTTAATAAATTGCGAGTTAATCTAGATTTCAAGACCAAATAGATTTGGTCTCAAAGATGATAACCAAGGCAAGCAATATTTAGTTGATCTGAAATTTTAAAAGTAGTTAGTTAAGTGTTTGATTTAGCTTCTATAAAAAAATTAGAAAATAAAAAAAAATTTAGTGGGTTTTGGGGGTGTCGAAATCATTGTAAATTTTGAAACCTATTATGTCAAGAATTTTGATTTATTGAAATAAAGGGCTATAGAGCTTAGATTGACCTAAAGTTTGATACACACATACCTCTATCTATACATTATCTACATTGTGTCAATATTGTAGCTAATTTTATGTTTATTTGCTAGGTCAATCACCTCCCTTAGTTTTGGCTTTTAATAATTATGGATTTTTTGTGTTTGTGTTTGAGGATTTAGTTGATTGCGATTTGGCTTGTGATAGTGTGTTGTTTAAATTTTTTTTGGAATGTAATTAAGGCTGGTTTATAGCTTCGGTGTTTCGACCTAAAACTACTTGTTTGTTGCTTGTGTATTTAAGCTTTTGTAGGGTTTGACATTTCTCGATCTTACATCAATTGATAATGCTAACTTTGATGGTCTAAAAATTACCAAAACTTTCCATAAAAAAAAAAAATTGATGCTTATGAATATAAAGCTCCTGGAAAGATGTCCAAATCATCTCCGTGAGATGTTGCTATTCAAAGCCAAATGAGCGATTGTTGAAGGTGTCGATGATGAAGAAAAGAAGCAAAGCAATAAAGCCGCCTTGAAACCTTATGACGGGATGAAGAGTAGCTACTACATATCCATAGGACAATTAAAGTTTTACAATGGGACGAGCAATGCGGGACCAAACACGGACTCTAACGGATTCTCTCATAATTGATTTACATCATATGTTGATTTTGGTACAAGAAAGCATCATGTGGTTAAACAAGTATGCAACAATACAAACACTTGACTCTAAACATAGGCTATAGAATTAATTGCATCTTCATAAGCTAGATGTCAAAGATCACTTGGATGGATAAAAACTAATGAAATTCAAATTCAAATTCATGTCCTTAATAAAAGCATTATTATGTATGAATCTAAAAACAAAAAAAAATTACTATAAATTGTTCCAACAACGGATGTCTTTGGAGGCTTAGGGAACTCACATTTTAATGTAAAATTAGGTAGAAACGCGAGTAGGGGTGCCTAAAAGCTGGATGGCGTTAATAGTTTATATTTTACCATTAGGTTTTAGCAAAAACTGGATGGTGTTCATAGTTTATATTCCACCCTTTGGTTTCAGCACTTATTCCATCTCAAATGTTAAAAAGGCAGATCATATCAAACATTCTAATCATGTTGACAACTAAACATTAGATCGAGAGAGTGAACAAGCAACTTCAATAGCTGATGCACAAGTTAGGAGGGACAATCTTTTATGCTTAGCAAGAGCTCAATCCCTTGAAGAAGAGGTGATAGTTCGAAAGGAACATTAGTAGAACCGGAAAGACTGCGGGAGGAAGAATTCTTACAACAACCAACATAATGGAAGTGAATATGGTTACAAAATTGCCGATGATAGTCATCCTAAGATTAGGGCTTGCTTGTATCTTGGATATTCTCCCAAAAGCAACATGACTAATACAATTGGTTAATATGGAAATTGGTTCAAAACAAGCACAACAAGGTTGGGTTAAGATGTGACTATGTTTTTTTGTCGCCATGGGAAGGATGGAAAGAATTTACCGTGATGTATTTTTTTGTTGTCCTACATGTTTTTCATTAAAGCTAGAAAGGAAGATATAGTGGTTCCGATATGTGAGTTTGAGAAACGAGGACTTGGATTGGGATAAGAAAATTTATTCTTTTTGAATGAATGGGATAATGAGATTGAGTTTTTGTTTTGGAAAATAACATGCCAACTTTTGGATCGGTAGAGAGCTTGACCTTACAACTCCAACTAAGAAGGTTTTACCATATGGTCATTAGATTGTAATGTTTGCTATATGAAAGTGTAAAAAATGAAGATTTTTTTAACATATGTTGTGCTTGTCATCTTGAATGAGGGCTGAAAGTTTTAATTAGATATCCAAGAGATAGAGGATAGAATGGTTCAAAGTTGAGGATGATTTTTTTTCCTTTCTCTTTTTTACCCTAACCTAGAGTGCTTGACATGAGACTATGGTCAAATTTTCCTAACATGGTCCGAATGTTTAAAAGCATTATAGGCTGAATTTTTCAGGTCGTTATTTACTTTCTTTATTTGTTTTATCTAGTATTTTATTAACATAAAGAGTTTAATAAATATTGAGAGTTTATTTTAGAGTTCATAATTTTTTGGGATTGGACTAGATTAATTAGTGTGTGTATAGTTTGGATTGGATATAAAGTTATTGACTCCAAATAGGTTAGGTTAATATCTTTCTTTAGTGGCCAAATTTTAGGAGTAATATTTAAGTATTCTTATACGATGTAGAGAAACAACATTGAATATTAATTAATAAAATCATTGAGACATTTATCTAAATTATCTTTGTGTATTATTGTGTCTTACTTATGATTCATATTTTCCGTATCCTTGAAATTGATAATTCAATGTAGTGCTATTGATCATGAATAACTAAGGTTGTAATATGATTCTAAATCTTGCCAAAATCTTCTAAAATTAAAGAATTTTGCTATGGTTGTAGTGAGGTTTCAAATCTTAGCAAAATCAATCAAAACTAAGGTTACATGCCTACATAATAATTTAGGCCAAAAATATACTTAGATTAGACAAGAATAGCATGATTGAATAAGTATAGAGTACATAAACAATTTAAAAGCCTTGCAATTAATAGTTCAAAATAAGTCCAAAACTTTTATAATATTCATGTATCGATAAACTACAAATGCGCAATAACCTAATAAATTGCAAACTAATAAAAGAATTGTAAAAAATATTGTATAAGGCAATAGTCCAAGTAATCTTGAAGTTTGAAAACAATAACAAATAATGTAGCTACTATATATACCCAAGTTTATTATAGGTCTTGACTTAATAAATTGGATAATAAAGATGGGTATAGCCCATCAAGTTTGTCAATATGTTTCTTTTAAATCTCCTTGATTGACTTTACTTAGAAGCCCATTCGATACTTCTTATTTAGAAAAACCCATTCTTAACTCGCCAAAATCAAAAGACACATTTGGCCTAACTAGCTAGTTCAAATGAGACTATTGGAAAACTATTCAATGAAGCTAAGGAGAAAAGGATAGAAAAATGATTTCCAACAAGGCAAAACTTGAGGAAACCTTGAGAAAAACGTGTTATTTTAAGAACAATAGTAATTATACAATAGTAATGTAGAAATAGTTAAGAAAAGTAACTAAATTTTAGTAGCAATAAGAGAACGATCTAGATAGTCAAAGGAAACATGAGAAATTGGAACACAAAAATAGCAAAGCGGAACTAGAAACTTGATGCCTTGTAATGAAAGAAAAGAAGAGCATGGATGCATTGCAACATAAGAAAAGAACAATATAGACCACTATAACATGTGTGAAAGAAAGTGATCCATCATAAGAAATCATGAAGGAGCAAAACATCTATAAATACGAGTCTGTAGTGGAAAATCAAGACACATAGCAATATAACACACAAGCAAAATTTTTCAAATTACAATCAACTTAACAAACATTTTCACAAGTTTCACACTTGAACATGTATTAGGAAGTAGCTAGTAGATAGTAGTTTGTATGCAATAACTTATAGACAATAATCTCTAAGAAATAATTTATATGTTGTAATCAAGTAGATGATAATTTGTAAGTCGATAACTTATTTTTAGTTCTTAATTCATGCTTGCAATGATCACCATCCCCATTTCTTTCAAATATTTTTCATGACTAGAGTACTAATTTATGACTACTCATTTTTTTCCTTGAACATAAGTTCGATATTTTCAATTTTAAAGCATCATAAAGACTATAACATTACGTTATAAAACCTTCAAGTTTATAGTTTCTAGATTTTCATTCATATTACAGACCTATAGTTCTTACTTGTTTTAATCATTTAAATTCCAACTTTTAAGTTTGACTATATATTTTTTTATTGCACATTAGAATAGAAAGCTCGGTTATTAGTTTGAATTGTCTTTTATTTTGACTTATCGTTCCTCCAATCCTACAATCCAACCAACTTAAAGGGTCGTGATTCTGTACTAAGGGTTTCTAAGTCTATTGTAATTTATTTAATCTAATTTAGTTTCTTCATAACATAAAACACAAAAATATCATTAGGATTAGTAGTAGTTTATCTTTCAAAGTTAATTTAGCTCATCTACCTACATGATTGAGAGATTGACTATCCTGCAGAACACTTTTCAATCATTGTTTACATTCATTTATGATAAATTTTTCTCATTTGAGAAAGACACAAAAGAACCTGGAATAGTTTTTCTAGCGACCATAATAAAAGTGATATTCTAGATAGTGCCAAAAAGATGAACATTGATAGTCTTGTCTATTTCGGATGAAGATGGAAAAAGGCATCCATTGCAATAGACACGTCTATGTAGATGAAGGGGAATCAATAAGACCTCGAGGGTAGTTTATGTACCTATATTTATATCATTAAAGGACGAGACAAAACCATTTTGATACTATGTCACTTCAAAAAATCTATAATTTAGCGATAAAAATTAACGATGGATAACAAGTTATCGCTATGTAGCGATAGATTTGTAAATGAATAATGACCATCATTAATTTGGGAGTTAAGGATAGAATGATCCCTCTTTGATGGAAAATCAATGAAAAAAATCTTTCATTGCTGAATAATGTTACAAATTTTTGGTGGCTCTTTTAGCGACAGATTACCAACTTAATGAACATTTAGTGACGGATCATGAGTTTAGTTGCTAATGTTGGAGTTTTTTTTGACTTATTAGCGATGGAATATTTTATCACCATATCCTTTAATTTTTCATAAATCTACTATGGATCATGTCCATCACTACAAAATCCAATATAAGCGATGAAACATGTTAGTCATTGATATGTAGAAACAAAGGCACTCGCTTTTAAATTTAAAATCAACGACGGATACTTATTTTCATCGTTGATTTATGAGAAAAAAATTAGCATCAAAATATGACGGACACTAATTAAGCCAATTTTTGAATGTCAAATCAGCCACGTACACTTATTTCCATCTCTATTAGCAATGGAATAAAGATAGAGTTGTGTTCGTTATTATTAGCAATGGAATAATGATGGAGATGCATCTATCACTATTAGTAATGGAGTAGGGATGAAGTTGGGTTTGTTGCTAAAGTTAAATCTTTAAAATGTAGAATCCTTTCTTCTTCCCTATTTTCTTCTTCCTTCTCCCTCTCCACCTCTCGTTATAACTCGCTCCAAGTGACGTTATCGCCTACAATACCCCCCTAAAACCCTCACAAATCCTTCTCCTCCACTCTCCAACATTCCCCATCCACTCCAATAGTCTCTTCTCATAAAACGACCACGGTCTCCTCACTCAAACGTGTCTCCTCTACCTTTATCTCTCTCTTTTTCTTTCTCTACAGCAAGATGAGCCTCCAGTCAATTCAATTAGGTATATGTATTTCTCCTAATCCATATTTTACATTTAATTTGTGTGGGTTTTCTCATATCACTCTTGATTTTGCTATTTTTGGTATGTATGGAATTAATTGTTAGTAAATATGTTAGGAAACTCGAATTTATCTTATTTAAAATTTAATTGAATATATATTTTTATTTATCTAAATTGTTTTTAATTAATTAGATTTGGTTGTTGATAAACTAGGATTAAATTTTAAGTTTGTAATTTGTTATACAATTATTAAAAATAAAAATGAAGTCATTTGATAATTAAGTTATTAGATTTAAAGAAACAAATTAATTTTAAAATTAATGTATTATTTAAAATTGACATAATATAAGATTATTTGAACTTGGCATTTAAAAATTGATAAATTAAATTTTATCAAATTTATTTGATATAGATAAATAATTAGTTATTGTAGAAATTGTGATATTAATTATTCATAGATAATATTTTTTTGAATATGACGGTAGTAATTAAATGTAACACCCCCAACCTAGGACTTAAATAGATTGAGAATATTACCGTCATTGATCTAGATTCGAAGTGCAATGAATGTAAGCCAACAATGTACTATGTCTTTCCTATGGTGTACTAGATAAAGGTTATGTTATGAGAGCCTATTAAATGACGAGATAAGTCTTAAGTTTCACCCCAAAATGCATTGTTAATTTTTTTTTTAATAGTTTGGACTAAATCGTTTGAATTCGTGATGCTCGGCTTTATCAAATCCTTTTTCTATAAACCTATAGAAATTTATTTAGTTATTATCCATTTTTTCAATAATTAATTGCTTTTAGGTCCATTAATTGCCATTTATTATGGTTATTGTCTTATAAATTTTGTGTCTAAATTCTATTATTAATGATAGGATACAAATCATGAATTAGAGGAAAACTACGCTACTTACTATTATGCTATTACATCATAATTATCGATATGTCCAAAATTTTGGTTAACTTACAAACTATCCTTATCTTACATAAACCCATTCGAGTGCCACTTGACTATAAAAATGACTTATTTATTTATATCCATGTCCTCATTTCTAACTAACTATTTATCTCTTCATAGCTTTAACTATCATATAAAATATAGATATCATACCTAGTACATAAACTAAAATATCGAGCACTAACAAAACAATAGTGTGCATTAGGTCCAACTTACATCCAAAAGTAAGATACATGCAATGCACCTGTCGGGAGTCATCCTTTGGTAATCGACTCATAGGAAAACATTGCCATTTTTCTTACCTTTGGTTCCTACATCACAAGAGCTTAGTGAGCGATTGCTTGAATAAGTTAATCATGCATGACGTGTATGTAAGTGAAATGCACATAAAAAATTGTTTGTATGTCTTTTGGGAAATCCTTTTTCATGTCATGAAATCTTTACCAAGACCATTTTGAAAAATCTTTTGCACACTTGGACGCATTCGGTTGAGTATCTAAAAGTACATATCTATACGCATTTGGCTACTATCGAGCATTCGAAGGTACACATTTGTACTCGCTCAATATCGAGTGATAAGTGCCCATTTATGCATATTTTTAGTCTCAAATTTCTTATATTTTAATTGTCTTTGATGATAAATGGTATAATTTTGGCGTTTATCTTGCTTAAATTATGTTTCTCAAGTCGTGTTACGTTATTTTGGTGAAAAGGAATGGAAACCAAGCAAGAATTGAGCAAAATTGGTGAATTTCAAGTGACCCATGAATTACACGGACGAAAACACACCCGTGTAATAGGTCGTGTAACCGAAAAAAAAAAACTAAATTTTGAGACTTGGGTGTACACGGGCAAAGACACACCCGTGTAGTAGGTCATGTAACTCTCGATTCGGAGAATTTTTTTTTTTTGCATTACACGAGTAGAGACACGTCCGTGTATTAGGGTCGTGTCTTACGAAACATGCATTTTTTCTCATATTTAAGCTAAAACACGACCTAGGGGAAGGCCGACTTGGAGAGATGAGGAAAACGACCTAGGGGCACGAAAAGAGTGGGTTTTGAGCAAGATAACACCGTTGGAGTGGATTCCCATCGATTCTCGAGTAGATTGAATCAAGATTAAAGGGGTTTCAATGTTTTCCTAGAATCTTTATTGTTCTCTATTTAAGATTTATGTGTTCTTCACTTTGATTATGAATTAGATTATTTTGGTACCTAGATATGATGAACCCTAAGATTGACTATGTGATTTGATATCTTTATTCAATTCAATCTTTATTTTAGTTATGTTGCATTTCTTGTCTAATTGAATTAGCATATGCTAGCATGTTGATTCATACTTATTTCATACTTGTGAGAGTGAAAAAAATCCTAAGTGTGATTAGATTAACCATAAATGAAAAGAGTTGCATGCAATCCTAGAGATAGGATGATATAAATCTTCCGGATTAGAGTCAAATCTAATAAGGGAATTCATAGAATGAATTAATGCGATCCTAGGGGTGTTAATTAGAAAGAGATTTTGATTAATCAACTTAGGATTAGGTGTTAGTTAACTTGAGAGAGTAGTTAGCATAATTAAGGAATTCCTATGGTCCGATGAACATAAAGAATGATTGAATGAATGATATTATGATTACATAGAAGGTCTTCGGGGGATTTGATATCTAGGTATTGTCTTTACCATTGATTGCTCGGTTAGCTATTTTCGTTGTTCTTGTTGCATTTTTGTGATCTCACTTTATTTATTATTTCTTTTAATTGTTCACTATCACTATACTTTATCGGTTAGATAATACAAAGAGGGTGATTACTAGTACTCATAGTCTTTGTGGGATCAACACTCAATACTCTATCAACTGTACTATAGAATGATAGGTGCACTTGCCTAAAGTCTATAGGTTTGAAGACAGCAATATCAAGTTTTTTGGCACCGTTGTCGAGGACTAAGATATTAGGAAAATTTTATTTTTATTAATCTAGTCATTTTATTTTTTCTATTATATTTATTTAGTTTCATTTTTGTTTATCTTGTTTTCTTTGAATTATGCTCTTCTTTGTTCATGCTCGCTTTTTAGGAGTCCAGTTAGTGCATAAATTGCAATAACCTAAATGAATTAGTTAGGCTAGATCCCGAAATAGAAAGAACAACTCTTCTTAACCTCAGAAACCAACTTAGACAACAAGAAGAAGAGCTGGAGAGGGAAAGAGAAGAAAGACATCGGGGGAAGACGAATTGCGGATGGTCATGGCTAAGGAAGACAAAACCATGTTTGACTATACTAGACCAAACTTGACAGGAATAGAGTCTAACATTGTCAAACTAGCTATTGTAGCCAATAATTTTGAGATCAAGTCGAACATCATTCAAATGGTGCAATAGTTTATAAAGTTTAATGGGTTACGGGATGAAGACCCGAATGCTCACTTGGCTAACTTTTTAGAAATCCGTGACACATTCAAGATCAATGGGACTATAGATGATGCTATCAGATTGAGACTCGTTTCCATTCTCACCGAGGAGTAGAGCTAAGTAGTGGTTGAACTCTCTACCTAGGGGATCTATCACCACCCGGAACCAAATGGTCGAGAAGTTTCTAGCAAAATGCTTTCCACCTATAAAGACTACGAAGCTTAGGAATGATATTTCCTCATTTGCATAGATTGAGTCAAAGACACTTTATGACACTCAAGAGTGATTTAAGGATTTATTGAGGAGATGGCCACACCATGGCCTTCCTACATGGATGCAGATTCAAACTTTCTTAGTGGACCGAATCTAGCTTCTAGGTAAATGATAGATGTAGTAGTCGGAGGCACTCTAAAGAACAAAAAACCCGAAGCGACTTAGAAATTGATAGAGCGAGTTGGCTATGAACAATTACTAATAGAGTGTAACTAGAACAAAACTAAATAAACCAACGGGTGTTTATGATGTAGATACGATCACGGCTTTGGCAACTCGGGTGGAGGTTCCGAGTAAGAAGATTGATGGTCTATCGAGTAGTGTAGCGATCGATTCGAGGTTATGCAGTGTGAGTTATATGAGGGAAGACATATGAGCCGAGATTGCATGGAGGTAGTTAATTACATGGGTAATGCTCTTTGTTCTCGAACAACCCATACAACAATGTTTACAATCCTCGGTGGAGAAATCACCCTAATTTCTCTTAGGGAGGTCAAGGACGAGCATAAACGGAATCATCCACTAGGATTTCGGTAGCAAAACTTATCTCGGAAAAGAAACCCAATCTAGAAGAGCTTATGACTAAGTTCATTTAAACATTTGAATCTCATTTTCGGGTAATCGAAACAACATTGAGAAACCAAGGGGCTTCTATTCACAATACGGAGAAACAAATTGGGCAATTTGCCAAGTCCTTTTTCGAGAGACAATAAGGTAGTCTACCCGGTAATATCGAGACTAATCCTAGAGAACATGTAAAGGCGAGTCTCTCTTAGAAATGGAAAGGAATTGAGGGTGGAGGAGAAGAAATATGAGGAAGAGAAAACAATTTAAAAGGGTAAAGAGTAAGAAAAAGGTTAACAAGCAACCTCGACTAGTGAAAGAGTCCAAGCTTACCATTCCATATCCTGCAAAGTCTGCAGAATGACCGCATAGATGAACAGTTTGGTAAATTTCTTAAACTTGTTAAACAACTGCGTATAAATATACATTTTGTTAAGGCTCTTTCACGGATGCCAAAGTATGCTAGATTTTTAAAAGAACTTCTTTCAAACAAGAGGAAGTTAGAATAGGTCATCAATAGTGGCATTAAGTGACGAGTGCTCTGTTATCCCGCAAAATAAGCTACCTCAAAAATTACAAGACTTATGGAGTTTTACTATCCCTTACTCATTTGGTAGTTTGTTAGTTAAAAAGGCATTAGCTGATCTTGGGGCTAGTATAAATTTAATGCCTTATAAAATATCCAAGAAACTACGGTTGGGAGAACCTAAACCAACAAGAATGAGCTTACGACTAGCAGACAGATTTGTTAAATACCCTAGAGGTAAAATTAAAGATGTGTTGGTTAAGGTAGATAAATTTATTTTCTTAGTTGACTTTGTTATTCTTGACATGGATGAGGATGTAGAAGTACCTTTAGCCTAGGATGACTATTTTTGGCTACTACTAAAGCCATTATTGATGTTAGTGATGGTAAACCTATTCTTAGGGTCGGGGATGAAAAGGTAGCTTTTCTTATATCTAAATTTATGAGACACTTCCTTGAACATGATGATAAATGTTATTTTATTGATGTTGTTAATACTGCAGTTTCAAAATCTGTGCAGGAAATTATGTATGATGACTCGTTGGGGTTGTGTATTATTCAAGGTAAGGAAGATGATGGAGATGATCCCATTAAAGTTGAGCAAGTAACCCGTCTAGAGGCTACCGAATTCATGGTTTAGAACAAGGCATTTGAGGAGATTGACGAGAGATAGAGAAAAGAGACTAAAAGCCTCCATTGAGGATCCATCTAACCTGGAATTGAAAACTTTATCGAAACACTTAGAGTATGTATTTCTTGAAAAAGATTCAAAGTTATCGATCACAATTTCTTCCAAGCTAAAGTTGGATAAAAAAGAAAAGCTATTAAATGTTCTTAGAGAGCATAAAAGGGTTATTGCTTGAAAAATTTTAGACATTAAAGGAATTAGCCCCTCTTTTTGCACTTATAAAATTTTGATGGAGGATGATTTTTAGCTAGTGGTTTAACCTCAAAGGAGGCTTAATCCAAATATGAAGAAAGTTGTAAAAGATGATGTAATTAAACTTCTTGATGCGGGAGTGATTTACCCTATTTCGACAATTCTTGGGTGAGCCCTATGCGAGTTGTTCCAAAGCAAGGAGGGATGACGAGTGGTCTTGAATGAAAAGAATGAACCGATTCCAACAAGAACAGATCACTAGGTGAAGAGAGTTCATCAACTATAGAAAGCTGAATGATGCCACTCGAAAGGACCACTTTTCCCTTCCATTTATTGATCGGATGCTAAAGCGACTAACGAGACACATGTATTATCGCTTCTTAGATGGTCTTTTGGGCTACTTTCGGATTCTTATAGCCTTGGAAGACAAAGAAAACACTACGTTCATATGTCCCTATGGTACATTCGTATATAAGAGAATGTCATTTTAGTTACGCAACACACATGTTATGTTCTAGAGGTGCATGATGGCCATTTTTTATGATCTAGTGGAGGACATGATATAGGTATTTATGGATGATTTTTCTATTTTTGATAATTTTTTTGATTTATGCCTTAATAATTTGAAAAGAGTGCTTGAACGTTATGAAGAAACTAATCTGGTTTTAAAGCTGGGAAAAATTTCATTTCATGGTACAAGAGGGCATACTCTTAGGGTCGTAAAATCTCTTATACAAGGATTGAGGTAAATAGAGGAAAAATTGAAACTATTGAAAAACTACTTCCCCGACTTCGGTTAAGGCTATTAGAAGTTTTTTGGGTCATGCGAGGCTTTTATTAAAGATTCATAAAATACTTTTCTAAAATTGTTAAGCCTTTAACCAAGTTGCTTGAGAAAGATGTGCCTTTTGTTTTCACCGAGGAGTGTTTAGATGTTTTGAACACTCTAACGGAAAAATTAATTGATGCCCCAATAATGGTTGCCCCATATTAGAATCTTCCTTTTGAACTAATATATGATGCTAGTGACTTTGTAGTTGGTGCGGTTCTAGGACGGTGCGAGAGATAAGCATTTTTAACCCATTTACAATGCTAGAAAACTTTGACTGATGCACTCGGAGAATTATACTACTACATAAAAAGAATTGCTAATTGTAGTTTTTGCATTTGATAAATTTACATCTTATTTAATTTTATCCAAGGTTGTTGTTTACACTAACCATTTTGCATTAAGATATTTATTGAATAAGCCGAATGCTAAACCCAAGTTGATTAGCTGGATCTTATTATTGCAAGAATTTGATTTAAAAATCAAGGATAAAAAGGAAGCCGAGAACTTGGCGGTAGACCACTTGTCTCGATTAGAGAACCCTCATTTGGAAATACTTGATGAAGAGGAAATCAATGATGCATTCCTAGAGGAGTGCCTCTACAACATCAAATAGGTAAGTAATCTTGAAACCTTTTGGTTTGCTGATATCATTAATTATTTGGTCGCTAAGATTTTTCCTAAGGGACTCACTCATCAACAAAAGAAGAAATTCTTTTCTAAGTTGAAGAACTCTCAGGAGTTTATAGAAAGCCCAAAGTACAATGAGTTAAAGGTGAAATTACCACATGACATCGGTTATTGAGATTACTAGAAACGCATTAGTCATGAGTCATGCTACAACCCTAGTAGATCAAAGAGCACCACACCGAGATCTCCACATTGAGATATATCCATAGGTTGTTATCCCGGACACTTAATGCTAGGAAGGACGAGTCTAGGAGTAGTGGGTACGCAGGATTTACTATGCCTTTATAGTATGACAAAGTGTTACCCTATCCATATTGGGTTCTTTCCGGCTAATTCTATCGAGGGACAAGCAAAGAATAGGAAACCCGAGGCACTCGTACATAGGGCATTACATCACACGAGTTGGTTAAAGGTATGGGTCGTCTTCCATCGGTGTCGGACATGTAGAAGATGCATCGGATGGAGGCCCTTGACATGAGAGCACTTAAGAGCATGGGTATGGTAGAGAAGCTTCGGGGACTACATGAGACATATTATACACTAGTAGGCGCCCCAAAACCAGCCGCAGTTGATGTAGTAGAGAGAGATGACCTTGATCAACAGGAGCCACAAGCACCATTTCAAGACCCACCTACACTACCGACTACATCTCGGCAGAGGCAAGCAGATATAGCTTAGATAGCTACAATGCAAAGGGAGCACAACACTCGTTTGATGAGGATGGAGAGGTGTATGGAGCTTCTACTTGACTTTTTGAAGATTTCGTTACCTGACAAGAGTCCTACACTTCACGCTCTTCATGTTACCATAGTTGATGCAACACCTATGATGATCCTGCGACCAGCTTTAGCACCACAACGGTCTTCGGATGATACAGAAACTACAGAGCCATGATCATTATTTTGACTTGTCTACTTTTGTCATATCTTTCGATTACATAGTGGCGAGGGACTAACCTCGCTAAATCGATATTATTTTTTGTTTTGCTATGATGTTAGTTTGAACCATAGTATTCGTAGGCTTAGTTATTTCTTTTTCATGTTTTATTGTTTGCTTCTTTTTCTTTTTCTTTTTATTTTATATTTTTTTCTTTTCTTTTCATTTTCTTTTGCAAGGCTATGTGCAAAGCTCGGATGAAATTTACACCAACTTTCGAAAAATGTGCTCTTTCGTTCGGGGAAGTTCTAGTACCTAATTTTCTCACCCTTTGTTCCTTTTATCAATAATCTATTTTGTGCTTTATTTTGTACATTGGGGACAATGTACATCTTTTAGTGTGGAGAAGGGGTAAACTTTTACGGATGCTTTATTTTATCAAAGCAGATGACGTGTGTTTCTTATTATGTCTAGTAGTGCCAATATTTGGCATATGAGGGGAATGCATAGTTGTTTGCATGTATGAAGTGATGATTAATGTGCTTTGATTTGAACTTAACTTTTGATTCCAAAAAAAAAAAAAAAAGAAGAAGTTTTTTAGCATGATTGTGTGTTGAGCGATAAACTATATTTTGAGCACTTATCATTGTGTCTTATTGAAATTATGAATGAAAACTTATGCCTACTTCATAATCTATTTGGTGAGATTGAAACTTTACTTATAAGGCAGTTTTGTTTGATTACATGTAAGAAGTCTAAATATTTAAGTCGATTAAATGAATAAATGTGACTCCTTATTTATTGAACTTAAACTAGGATAGTTGAATGTGGCCTTCAAATAAAACTACTTCAATTTCTTATATAAAGTTATGAGTATGCAAAGCACCCCCAAAAAGAGATTCTCCGATTAACCGAGGGCAATCACCAAAAGTGAGGGGCCTTCATGTCTATAAAGAGGATTTACCTTGAAGGTGGAAACTAAATAAGTGTAAATTTACACATTAAGGAAGGCCCTTAATTCACTAATTGAGTTTGTAGCAATTAAGTGGGTGAAAAAGTTGAGATGGAGCGTAAAACACAATCAATGTCACTAATTAATAAATAAATGCTTAAAGTGATAAATCTGTTGTAATCTTTACATGTATGATAAACATAACTACCCTATAGTTATGGTTTCAAATTTTTATCCGAATTGGTGATGGTAACATAGTTGATTTCATACTATCAACATGTACATATTGATGCACACACACATGATCTTAGCTTGACCCATGATTATGCTTTAACTTTCTTTTGAATAATGATTTGGAAATCAAAGTACATTTAATTGTTATGATGTGCACATTTATCCGATATCTCTGAGGCCAATTCTTAATTGTTACAAGTTTAGGCAAAATGAGCACACCTCCATTTGGTTTTTGACTAGTTATAAAATTATATGCCGAGGACAAGCAAAACCTTTAATGTGGGAAAGTTTGATAAGTGCCCATTTATGCATATTTTTAGTGTCAAATTTCTTATATTTTAATTTTCTTTGGTGATAAATGGTATAATTTTGACACTTATCTTGCTTAAATTATGTTTCTCGGGTCGTGTTACGTTATTTTGGTGAAAAGGAATGAAAACCAAGCAAGAATGGAGCAAAATTAGTGAATTTTAAGTGACTCGTGAATTACACAAACGAAGACACACTAATGTAATTGGCTATGTAACCGAAAAAAAAAACTAAATTTTAAGACTTAGGAGTACACGAGCAAAGACACACCCATGTAGTAGGCCATGTAACTATTTGATTCGAGAAAAAAAAAGAAATTTTGCATTACACGAGCAAAGACACGGTCGTGTCTTACGAAACGTGCATTTTTGCTCATATTTAAGCTAAAACGTGACCTAGGGGGAAAGCTGACTTGGAGAGATGAGGAACACATCCTAGAGGCATGAAAAGAGTGGGTTTTGAGCAAGATAACGCCGTTGGAGTGGATTTCCATTGATTCTTCGGTAGATTGCATCAAAATTAAATGGGTTTCAATGTTTTCCTTGAATCTTTATTGTTCTCAATTTAAGATTTATGTGTTTTTCACTTTGACTATGAACTAGATTATTTTGGTACCTAGATACAATGAACACTAAGATTGACTATGTCATTTGATATCTTTATTCAATTCAATCTTTATTTTCGTTATGATTCAGTTATATTGCATTTATTGTCTAATTGAATTAGCATATGTTAGCGTGTTGGTTGATACTCGATTTCATACCGTGAGACCGAAAAAATCCTAAGTGTGATTAGATCAACCATAACTGAAAAGAGTTACATGCAATCCTAGAGATAGGATGACATAAATCTTTTGGACTAGAGTCAAATCTAATAAGGGAATTCATAGAACGAACTAATGTGATCCTAGGGGTGTTAATTAGAAAGAGATTTCGATTAATCAACTTGGGATTAGGTGTTAGTTAACTTGAGCAAGCAGTTAGCATAATTCAAGAATTCCTATGATCCGATGAACATAAAGAATGATTGAATGAATGATATTGTGATTACATAGAAGGTCTTCGGGGGATTCGCTATCTAGGTACTGTCTTTTCTATCGATTGCCCGATTAGCTATTTTCGTTGTTCTTGTTGCATTTCTATGATCTCACTTTAGTTATTATTTCTTTTAATTGTTCACTAGCACTAGACTTTATTGGTTAGATAATAAAAAGAGGGTGATTACTAGTACTAGTAGTCTCTATGGGATCAACACTCGATACTCGTCAATTGTACTATAGAACGATAGGTGCACTTGTCTAAAGTCTATAGGTCGGAAGATAGTAATATCATCGAGCATTTGAAAGTACATGTTTATACCTTATCAAACTTGTTTAGTATATGAAAGCGCACGTCTACACCTACTTAACCCATGAAAACTATGAAATCCATAAACCATGAAAATTCATGAAAAAAAATGTAAACCATAAAATATTTTCCAATTGCCTTGGAAAAACCTTAAAGGAAATCCTTTTTTCATGAATTGGTATACACCTACATTTAATGTAAATGTATAATGTTCATGAACTATGTATGCATGCCATACGTAACATATATTTATACGATGAGGTGGTTGAAATCAAATGAGCTTCGGATAGCCTAACCTTGTATGAATGCTCCTCCATCCTCTCGATGATTCTAAATGGGCATTCGATCTCCTTGGTCTTGACAAACCTATTCTTGGATACTTTCTTCCTCTTCATGTTTACCTACACCAAGTCTCCCTTATGATAAGTTACTTTGGACCAAAACTTAGAGACTTCAACCGATGGGTTTTCAATGGTAGCTTTGATAGTAAACTTTGTATGTTTCATAAGTTGTTTCTCTTCCTTATCACCTATAAACCTATCGACAAGTAGCAACCCTCATTTCTTATTAGTTTTTGTTGCAAATCTAATGCCAAACTATCCACCCATGTCAATAGCATGTTCTAAATCATCCCTCTCATTAGTCTCACATCTCTCAACTCTAACTAGTTCTCATGTGGCGAGTCACTTCCATTCCACCTCTTTCTAGTATTTCATAATGATTTTCCTCCTCATGATGTATTATAAACATCTTTCCATCCAAACTTACGTTAATTGTATAACAAAGATTCAAATCATCATCATCATCATCATACACATCATATTTAGGATCATCCGCTAAAACATTAATCAACGCACTAGAAGAACTATATTCTTTTATTATCTACAACACGAGTGAAAAATTACTATAACAAGGTATGACCTTCGAGCATAGGTTTCCTCAATTGTTCTTTAGTCATTGGTTTGAGAAGAAAGTTATTTCCATAATATAAAACTAAATAAGTGCTTCCATACCTATCATGGATGATGTGTCTATTGAACCACCAAAGCCTCCCTAAAAGAATGCCATAAATGGTCATAGAAAGCTCCTTACACATAACCCAATCATCATAATCAAAATTTAGACTAATCTTTGCCTCACGTCAATGAGTCACCATTGGCTATTGGCCTTTATTGATCCATCTAACATGAAAATGACCATGATACTTTATCAATGTCTTACTTATGCCTTTAACTAGAGATTGATTGATTATGTTCTTATTTGAGCCACTATCCGTAATAATCAAGCCGGATCTACCATCTACTTGATATTATGTATGAAAGATGGAAGTTCTTCTCCATTATAAATCCTCATCAATCATGTGAATGATGGTATGGCTACGATCTAATCATCCTCCTCGATAAAGGTCTTCCCCTCATCGATAAAGATCTAAACCTTATCTTGGTTGTGAACATAGTCCTCCTCATAGTCAACATGTTGAGTTATAGTGATCTCTCTTCGATTTGGACATTTGAAAGCTATTTGGTCATAACCTATACACTTGAAGCACTACCTAGAATTAGCACCCCCAATCATGAAACCCCGACTAGCTTACAACCTTCAGTTGAATTTCCCCTATAACCTAAATCTGTTTGGGTGTAGAATTAGACCTTTAATTGCTTCCTTAGGACTTCAATTTCCCTCTCTTCCAACTATGACCCTACTTCCTTATCGAGACATTTTATCGCTTTTTAACCTTTTATGGCTAACTTGATAAAAATTTAGATGGTATGGTATCATTATATCTAAAAGACATTGATAATTTCTTATATTAGTCCTCCTAAGAACCTTGCAATCGTGTTGTCCTTAAGCTCTTTAAACTAACACATCAGCTCCACTTATTCAAACTCATATTCATATTCTTTCACACTAAGAGAACCTCGTTTTAGATTATGCAATCATAAGAAAGTATCTTGTTCATGGAACTCTACAAGTATTTCTCCTTCTATGCCTTTTTCATCTCGATCCATTTTACAATCCGTAACTTGCCTTTTTATTCTCGCTTACTCTTCAAATTCTCTTACAATCGAGCTACATTCTTAATGAGTTGAATAGCAACTACTTTGACCTTTTTTTATGTTTGGGTACTACTTGAAAGTCAAGCACTTTCTTCATGATTCATAACTAATTAGTGAATTCATTTGAATTAAGTTGTCCTTTAAACTCAAAAATCTTCGACTTGGCCCCATAGTCATGATATTGATCCCTTCGAGGCCTCTTAACTCAAGATGCCACCTCTTCCTTAAAAGATTTATCCTTTAACATATGAAAGAGATTATCATCCTCGGGTTCTTTCTCTTGATTCCTCTTATGACTACTATCTTTATCTATGACCCTTTGGCCTCCTCCACTCTCGTTGAAGTTCTTCCAATTCATGGATCCTTCATCGAAGCTCTTGGTTATCTTATTATAGTTATTCAATAGCTTACTATAAGTCTTTCTTGGTCACCATATTAGATTGAAATTTCCTTAGAGGCATATTGATTTTGGCTAATCACACACATGAAAGCCAATCCAAAGCTCGATGCTAGAATAACTCGATGTCTCAAATCTTACCAAAGCTCAACCATATAACATAAGATTGAATCCCCCTTAAGGATAACCTATCTCCAAATAATGCAATAATTTTATTACAAATCAACAATAATTAAATCCTCAACCAAATCCTAAATAAAAAAACAAATTTATCAAGCACTCAATTATCCCGAATAGAAAAGGTGTGGACCCTATGTTGTATCTATCTAAAAGAGCTAAAAAATTTACCAATATCTACCTAAAATCTATTTGCAATATCATGCAAAATTTTAGGTAAAAAAAAATCCCTTGTAGTCTTATTTAGATTAGTTTAAATTCTAACCTTGAATATGTCTCTACACTATCAAAATTCGAGCAAGGTGTTTGATGTCGTTCACCCCTTAATCAAACTCCAAATATCTCTAAATTTTAATACAAAACCACTTCAAGTCCATTAAAAAGTCCTTGAAAATTTTTATCCCAAAAAATAAACCTAGCCTCCCTAAACGGACACATTTTTTAGAGCAACTTCTAGGTTTAAAGTTGGATATGTCATTTAAGTCAATCTACCATTCTTAAAATTATGCAAGCCCAATTATCCAACCGTAGAACCAGTTCAATTTTCCAAATAAAGGTAGATTAAATGGTACTTATAGGGATAAACATGCCAAAAGGTCTTAAAACTCGTAACTCTAAGCTTTTACATGCAACGATTTGAAACCCACCTTAGACGATCACTCTAAGAATGTGCCCCAAGTATCCTAGTCTAGTCCAAGCAAAAGGAATACTTGAAAGAATAAATCTATGAACTTTATTTATCTTAAAATTAGCTAGGTCTACTAAATATTTCAATCAAAAGTCATTATATCAAGATGCGTGAAATGTGTTTAAATACTACTCCTAAAAAGACCTATAAGAATTCGGATTGAGAAGAAATTCTTCCATAGGATGAACACTTTTCATAAACAAAAATAAACTTATGCGGTCCGCATTTAATTATGACTTTATTTTTTGTTTAGCCTAATTAATTATGGAACCATATATTACAAGGACTCATTAAAAAACCTCGTATAAAGATAGGAATTCATAAATAGAAAGGATTCTCATTCCCTACCATATTCGGACACTTCCTAAATTTTAGGAAGTAAGTAATCAATGACTTAATAATTTATCCTAAGTCCAAAGATAAAATAAATTCAAAATAATAATAATCCAATCCAAATAAATAGACAAAACATAACAATAAAGATAAGTAACTAAAAAAGTTTAGCCAACATTAGCCTAGAATATTCAGCCATGATTAGAAGGAGACACTCCCATGTCATATACGGAACCAATTGGTTTTCAATAAGAGAAAATTATGGTGAGGAAAAAGGCAACAAAAGAGATGGAAAAAGAATCTAAAAATAGTGATAAAAAGGTAATATTTAACTATTTAATTCATTTTCATGCCAATCTTTCACCTTTCGAAGTAGATTAACAAAGGCAAAGAAGGATGAAAAAGATGATGAGAATTTAGAAGTCATTCATAAGGCGAGAGGTTAATATACCCTTGTTTCGTGCTATCAATTGAACTCTAAGGTATGCAAGATTCATCGAGGATTTATGCGCTAACAAGTGTAAATTGAGAGGAGACCTAAAGTCATGCTAGATTTAGCTGCACTAATAAATGTCATGTCACTTTCAATTTATGTATCTTTAAATTTGGGATCTCTAAAAGAGACTCGGTATTATTATACAATTGGTGAATCGTTCTAATTTATACCTTAAAGGTTTAGTTGAGGATATTCCGGTGTGGTTGGATAAATTAGTCTCTTCGAGTTGATTTCTAAATTTTGAATATGGTAGATGACAACTCATAAAATCTAGATTCAATCCTCCTATAATGACATTTTCTAAGAACGACTCTAAGCCAATATTAATGTTGGTAAGAGATACCTCATAATGGAGTATGATGGTGAAGTCACTTGCTTTAGCATTTTTAAAACCACCGTGGTAATGGCATTGAAGTTCAAGTAAAAGGCCCGTTAGGTGATCAAACATCACAATATGAGAATGGATAATGATAATCATCTATGTCGAGCTAATGATGTTAAAAAAACATGCCGATTGCGAGGCAACTCAAAAGTGGCTAAAAAGCCACATTTAAATTTGTTCTATTACCTTATCTCTTTCAAATTTATGATCCCATGAATATTTCTAATTATGTACTTTACATTGGGGACAATGTAAAATTTAAGTGTTGAGGGGAGGATTTTGGATTTTAGGACTTATATATATAATTTTGATTTTTTAAAGATTTTTTATTTCTATTTGGTTAATTTTTTATTTAAAATTTTTTTAAAAATTTTTGTGACTTTTACGTGCTCTTAATGATATCAAAATTTGTAATAGTAATGGGAAAAAATTAATTGAATTTGAAAGTTTCATAACATGATTGAATTGATTGAGTTGCGACTTGAGATTCATTAGTATAGTAATTGATTTTGGAATGGTAGTGAATTGAATTTGATAGATATTTGCCGAGTGAGATTTTGAGTTTATATATCAAACATTAATGTTAATCTCTATTTCTTTTGTGTGTGATATTCTTTCATGGACTTGTTACTCTAGAACTTGATTTGATTCTTTTTGAGATTATATTGAGACATGCATTTATAAATATCATAAAAGTCATCTTCCGAATAAATCATTTTAGTATAAATAGCCTACCTCATAACTTACCATTGATGAGCCTTGTTGACCTAATTTATCATTCATTTTGTAACCCATTACAAGCCTTTTTAATTAAAAAAAATGTCTTTACTAAACTTTAGAAATTAGTAACGTAACCGACACCTTACCCGGATATCCATGTAGACCAATATTATAACACTCTCAATCTAGGACCTAATAAGTTAAGAATATTATTGTCGTTAACCCATATTCGAAGTTCAATAAATGCAAGCTAACAAGACACTATGACCTTTCTATAGTTGATTTAAGTGACCTTATGCTACGGAAGTTCTTTAATAACGACTAGGTCCTATATCTAATTAAAAAGTCATTATAAAGTTTTTACGTCTATTCGCTTTATTCATATTTATGCATTGCATTCGTTGTACTCATGGCTATTTATTATGGTGATTCTTTCCTTAATTAATTACTATGATTTATTTAGAAGTAAGTACATTTTTATCAATATTATTTTATTGTTTAGTTTTCCTTCCTATTTCATTGTTCCCTTTATCTAATACGTGCTTAAGAAAATTGTTGAATTTCTAACGATGCTACCATGCGATGGATAATTTAAAGTAACTACGCTACTACTATTACATTACTATTTTATTATTAGCGGTTCAATTACATACATTTACTATTTACAAATAAGACCATTTTTATGCCAATTACTATAAAATTAGCTTCTTTACAACTATGCCTTTGATACTTCTACTTTTTGCTACTTCTATCGATTCATGGCTTTAACTTCTAAATAGAAAAAAACACAACCATTACTATAAAATAAACTAGAATACCTAGTACCATAACAGCCACTATAGGTATTAAGTCCATATGTCAACCACATCCAACATATATGCGATGAAAGCCATCTTTGGTAGTCGAGTTCAAACGTTAGGAACACAATCTTTACCTAGGTTTGCTACATCACAAGCACTTTAATGAGTAATAGCTCAATAAGTTAACCAATGCATGTAATTTATGTGCATGTATATATAAGAATAAAACATTGACATATGCATAATAAATTCTTTTTTCCTCATGTCATAAAATGTTTCATAAAACGAGTCTGAAAATCTTTTTTTCTTTGCACATATCCTATTTAGGTACTCTAGTGGTTTCCATAATATACGTCCGGTGACTTGAACTTGTCTACGGACGAGCACTATCGAGCCTCTAAAAGTGCACATCCGCACTTGCCTAGTCCTGAACTATTACCATTACTATATGGAGAGCCCATGAAGACCATCCCCAAAGAACTCCTCACAAGTCATGAAAAGCCTTTTCCTTTAAAATAATTCTAATTGCTATCAAAAAATCATGAAATGAAATATATTTTCATTCTTAAAACACCTTTCATAACTTTGGCATGCTTATGTATTTTAAATGAAATGCATAACTAACATTATTTATAAATCCATGTCCTAAATGGTCATGTAGTCATGTTATGAAAAAATATATAAAATTGGACAACATAACGGCATAGATAATAACATCCCATATAAATCACTTTAATCATCGCATATCACATCAATCCCAATATGCAATCTCATCACCAACCAAAAATTCAAGCATAATTCAAGCATACCAATTATTTCCAATTCAATGCATCATACATTATTTAAAAGAAAAAAAATTTATAAATATAGAGGTAAGGTAAATAATTAAAATTTCATTTTTATTTCATTAAACTACATTGTACTTTAACATTCCTTAAATTATTTTCTTTAGGTTTCTAACTTCCATTACACATTGAACTTTACCAAATCATGTCACATTCCAAGTTCTAACTTAATTAGGTGTTATTTAACTAGTTATATGCTTCATTTTTGGTTTGGGCCTTAATGGGCCTAAAGTCCGTAATTTCATTAAACCAACTTCTCTTTAGATTCTTATGAAACCTTTCATTCTCAATCATCCATTTACATTGATTCAAACTTGAATCATCCATTTACATTGATTCAAACTTGAATTAGCAAATTTAGGGTTTAATATTCAATTGAAACCTAAATTACTAAAATCTTCCACTTAGGCCAAATTACTCGTTAATTAAATGCTTATTATTTCTTCTCATTTCACCTTAAAATCTTAACACCAATTATCTCAAATACACATCAATCATAGGAAACAATTTAATTGACATTTAAGCTACAAAATTCTACTCAAACCTGAATTGGGCCAAAGTCCATATAACCAATTTTCTTTAATTTTCATCAAATTTTCCATTCCTACACATTAAGACATGCTTACTCCGAGTATAACTCAACCATCAAATCAAAAATTAAATGCATGGAACTCAAACCCTAAAGTTTCCAAAATAGGTCGAATATAATCTCCCTAAATTAATGCATTTTTCATCACTAATCACAAATTCATGCCTAACTAAGTCGAATCGAGTGTCAAAACATCAATTATATGAAAGCGCTATAAACCCCCCAAATTAAAGGTTTAGGCTGAATAGGGTACCTTGATTAACCCTAGGAATTTTTTTAGTTTTAAACTTAAACTTCAAGCCTAATCAACCTATTTCCATCTTAATTTCATGAATCATCAACTTAAAATCATTTCCTCCAAATTTGGTTCATCAAGCACCCAACCCTAATTTTTCTTCAATTTAGCAATTAAATATAAAATTGACTTAAAATTGAGCATGTTTGTGATGTAGGTCGGGTTAACTTACTTGTTTAAGCTTCAATTAAACTTTAAAAATATAGGTTGTTGGAGAATTTTTCTTCCCCCTCTTTTCCTCCTAATTTCATATTTGATCTTCAACTTTTTGCCTTGAAAATTTTCAGCTTCCCACTTGAAATTGAGGTTCTCTCTACTTATTAGAAGTGCATAAAATTTATTAGAAATATTTGGTTAATCGTTAAGTAGAAAATTTTGCAAGAGTTTAATTTGTATTTTTAGCTTTTTCAGCAGCACTATTTATATGGAAATTTTGTGGGCCTATTGATCTGATCTTCACCCTTAATTTGGATGAATCTCAGCCTTGATTCATCTTCTAATTTGCTTATTTTCATTTAGCCCAATTTCCGGCCATTTCTTCATCTTTTTAGGTAATAACCTCCACTTTACTTGTTTTTGGCCAAAATTTTTACTATAGGTCAACCTTAATTAGTTCCCTAAGTTAGAAACATTTGGTAGAAAAATAACTAATTTTGGTCCCTCAAATTGCTAAATTTTTCCATGGAATATTCTTTCCCAAGTCCTTCTTTAATTGAAATAATCACTTTTAATCTTCTATTTTTAGTCTTTATGACCAATTTTGTGCCCTTAAAATTTTTATATAATTTAATTTAAGAACTTATACTTTCAATTTTGTGCAATTAAATCCTTAATTATATGCAATTTAGTCCCTATAAGCAAAATCCCATCCTAAACATTTTAAAATTCCAATTTCTTTCCATAATAAATTCAAGATTGTATTAAGAGGATTTAATCTAAATTTTCATAATTTTTGGATCTGATTTAGGTCTCTAAATTAATTATTTAGTGTAAAAATTAGACTTTTGTTCTAGAAAATATTCCTTATACTTAATAAAATTAATTTAAATTTATTAGGTACTCTTACACATTCCTGATTTTTCTATGCCCTTAAAAAAAAATTTCATTCTTTTAAAGTATCTAATTTAATTCTTCTATCTCTAAAACACTATTCCTATATATAGAATTTCAAATAATATTCAAATCACATGAAAATATGTACATAAGCACATAAAATAATTCAACACCCCTCTAAAAAATATTCTAAGCACATAAAATATATATTTTTTTTTTGCACAAACAACATGCTTTAATTAATTATATTATTTAAAAACTACTATTCATGCACTCGTAAAATTAATAAAAATATTTCTTAAGCATGGAAAAAACTATTTTAACTATTCTAAATATTATTTTAAGTCCTTAATGATTATTTTTTAATCTAAAATATTTATCACATGTCTTTAATATTAAATTTTTATTTAATTTCAATTTTTAATAAGTATCGACTATTACATCCTTCCCTCCTTACATAAATTTCATCCTTGATATTTCTATAAGAATAATTCCGGATACCAAGCTTGCATTTTTACCTCTCTTTCCCACACAGACTTCCTTGACCTTGTGATTTCACCATAACACCTTAACTAGAGAAACTTCCTTGTTTCGTAATTTCTTGACTCGCTTGGTCCAAGATTTGCACCGATCCCTCTTCGTAGCTTAGATCACATTAGAGATCGGGTACTTCATTACTTAATATGTGGTTTAGGTCTTCTACATATTTTTAAAGCATACATACATGAAATATGTTATGGATTGATGAGACCCATAGTGGTAACACCAACTTATATGCTCGATCACTAATCCTCTCCGAGTATTTCATAAGGTCCTATATACCTTAGACTTAGTTTCCCTTTTTCTTCCAAATATAATTATGCCCTTCATAGGTGCTATTTTCAAAAACATCTTGTCCTAGATGTGAAATTCTAATTCTCTTCTTCTTCCATCAAGCATAACTCTTCCGTCAACTTTGTGTAATCCTTATTCTCGTTCTAACTTATTGAATGACCTCCATCCTTTGTTGAATCAATTTCAATCCTAACAACTTTTGTTCGCCTATTTCATCCTAATTTATCGATGACTCGACACTCGTCTTTCATATAATGCTTCATAAGGTGCCATATCGATACTCATTTAGTAACTATTATTATAAGAGAACTCAACCAATGACGGATATCTTTCCTAACTCGTGACCGATTCAAGCATGTATGCTCGTAATATATCATCTAGTATTTGATTCACCCGCTTCTGTTTGTTCATTCGATTGAGGATGAAAAGTGATGTTGAACTTTAATTGCGTCCCCATCATCTCATGTAGCTTCTCTAAAATCATAATGTGAATTGAGGATCTCTATCCGATACAATTAAGATAGGAATTTCATGCGGTCGAATGATTTCTTTTAAATACATCTCCGCATACTACCGTATGGAATACGTCATCTTGATCATAAAAAAAATGAACTCGACTTGGTCAATCGATCTACGATAAGTCATATACTATTCGCTCCTCGTTCGATCTAGGTAGACCAATATGAAGTCCATCGATATATGTTTTCATTTTCATTCTAGGATATCTAGTTTCCTTAACAATCCAAATGACCTTTAGTGTTTAACTTTAATCTATTGACATGTTGAACACCTTGCCATAAAGTTTGCAATATCCTATTTAATTCCTCTCCACCAATAAGTCCCTTTGAGATCTCGGTACTTCTTTATACCTCCGAGATGTATAGTATATGGTGTAGCATGGGTTTTTTTTTAAATTTAATCTCGTAGCTCCATTTTATCGTGGACGTATAACCTATTGTGATAGCACTAATACCTTCATCATTTAGGGCAAAATCCGTTGTCTTTCCTTTTGTTACCTTTTTCTAAATCTTAAGGAACTTTGAATCTTATTGTTGCCCTTCTTTAATTTTCTCGCTTCATATTTGGTTGTATGGTCGGTGCACCTACGAAGTTGCTTTGATTTTTCTTCCGGATGACTTCTAATCGAAGCTTTTTTATGTACTCGCATAATTTGCACTTGCAAGGTTGTAACGTACTTCTCGCTCAATGCATCGGCCACCACATTAGCTTTTCTAGGGTGATAATGAAAAACGATGTCGTGGTCATTGAGCACTTCAAGCCACCTTCTTTGCCTCATGTTTAACTCCTTTTGAGTAAAAATATACTTGAGACTCTTATGATTGGTGTAAATATTATATCGAACATCATATAAATAGTACCTCTAAATCTTTAAGGAAAAGATTACCGCGACCTAACTCTGGGTCGCGAGTGGGGTAATTCCTTTTGTAGTCTTTCAATTATCGAGATACATAGGTAATTACTCTTTCATCTTGCATTAAGACAACTCTTAGACCAATCCGAGAGGCATCGGTATGAACTACGAAGTCTTCATTATCTTTAGGAAGAGCTAATATCGGAGCTATATTGTGCCTAAATTTTAGCTCCTCAAATCATTGCTCACATTGATCATTCCACTCGAACTTAGCATTCTTCTTTGTTAATCGGGTAAGTGGTGTAGCTATTTGACAATCCCCCTATGAATTTTTGATAATAGCCTATCATCCTAAGGAAACTTCATACCTAAGAAACATTGTTTGACTCGCTTCCATTCTTGCACTCGCTTGCACTTTACTAGGATCTACCATAATCCCATCCTTAGTCATAACGTGACCAAGAAATGCTACTTGCTCAAGCCAAAATACACACTTTTTGCGCTTAGCGTACAATTTGTGTTTTCGTAGTGTCTACATTGCGTTCCTTAAATGCTCCTCATGACTTTTAGAATATAATAGGATATCATCGATAAACACAATGATAAACTTGTCCAAATATTTATGGAATACTCAATTTATTAAAACCATGAATACAATGAGAGCATTGGTTAACCCAAATGGTATCACCAAATATTTGTAATGCCTACATCTAAATTCCATCTTCTTTATATCTTCCTCCTTAATCCTCAATTTGTGATATCCGATCGAGTTCAATGTAGAACATCAAAATTCCTTACGATCAAACAAATCATAAATTCCTAAAAATAACTACTTATTCTTAATAGTCACTCGATTTAAGTCTCGGTATCAATACATAACCATAGTGACCCATCTTTCTTCTTCACAAATAACATCGAGCCCCCCACGATGAATAGCTAGGTCGAATATAGCCTTTATCCAATAGCTCTTATATTCGAGTTTTGAGCTCTTGTAACTCTACCGGAGCCATTCGGTAGGGTGCCTTAGATATCAATGCGGTTCTTGATTCCTCGTTTAATTTCAAAATCGATCTCCCTTTTTGGTGGCAATCTCGACATACTCTTAAGAAAAACATCTAAGAACTTTTTGACGACCTCAATATCTTCTAGTTTTGGAATTTTTTTTTTAGTATCAATCATATTCACCAAATAGCCCTTACATCCTCCTTTTATTAACTTCCAAGTCATCATGGTTGATACTATAGTTACGAGTCTCACCCGAATTCCCATATGCAACTTAACCAGTTGTTCATCCAATAGGTGGAACATCATCTTTTTACCCGTACAATCAATAAATGCTCTATTCTTGGTTAGGAAGTCTATGCCAAAAATAATATCAAAGTTTTAAATGCTCAAGACTATGAGGTTGACACATAGGGTAAAATCTCTAATTTTCATTTCATATTTTCTAATCATAATATTAGATTCGAGTGACTCTCCCGATGGAAATACCACCTCATAGGTCATATCTAACATTTTTGGGACTATGCCTAATTGTCTTATCAATGAATGTACAATAAATGAATACATGGCACCTAAATCTGTCAATACAAATGCCATGAAGTTAAGGATCAAGACATTATCGCATATCACATTAGCATCCTCTTTGTTTGCCTCTTCTTAGGTCGAGTGTACACGTGTTTCGATATACATCATCCCTTAGTCAACTTCCTCTTAGGATAGTTATCCGTTAAATGTCCGGACTCTTGGCAAAAATAATAGACATTTAAGCCCATTAAACAATCTCCCTTATGCGGGCGTCTGCACTTTAGACATTTTAGGTTGCCACGATCCTCCGTATTTTGAGGTCTAATAAGTGTCTTGTCTTTCTTATTGTCCTTTCTCCAATTTGGATTGAAAGGCCTCTTCCTAATAGGATCGTCCCCCAAATCTATTCAAAGTGATTACTCCCATTTTCAAGCTTGGCGATGGCACCTGAGTGGTCTCTTTTTGGTCTACTTCGACTCTAAGTGCCTTTCATACCATATCCTTATAAGTCTCGGCTAACATCCTAAAAAAAATTTGTATTTCACCCCTAAGACCATGAAGGAAGTGTTCTTTCTTCCTTTCCTTGCTTTCAGCAAAAAAAATAATAATAACATAGTGATTACCATGCTTGAATATACAAACATATTCAAGCAATCGGCATGTCCCCTTGTCTAAGTTAGAGGAACTCCCGAATTTTATGGGACCTTACCATGTTGAAAAAGTATTTCTCATTAAATAGGTCCTTGAACTGACTCCATATGAGTCCCTCATCTCTTAGTGATTGTTTTATAGTTTCCCACCAATTACGTGCATCACAATCAACATAAAGGTGGCGTACAATACTCTGTCCCACCAATTATCCTTTGTGGTTGTCGTATCTTGGTTGGACCTCATTGAGTTGCTTCTAATATCATTTGCATCTGTTCCTCATGCCTTTCCTATTGCCATTCCATCATCTTTTAGTACCTCCTAAGTAGCTCGATTAATTCTCCTTCCCGGTTGCTCGACACTCGGCTCGACCTCGTATTATTACTAGTATTATTATTACCTCGCTCTAGTGATATGGTATTCCTTCTTTTAATTACAAATATACACAATGTCCAATAAGTCATTCATGTCATATTATAACTTTACTTTCTAAAATAAATTCATATCATTTTCATTCATAACATGCACAACATACAAGTATAACCATCTTTCATCAAACATACTTACCGATTATGAATGGTCACCGTTCGCATATCTTGGATGTGATTGAAAAAAACCTTAGTGATACCATGATCGTAACACCCCCAACCTAAGACCTAATAAATTGAGAATATTAACGCTATTAACCCATATTTGAATTGCACTCGAATGTAAGCTAACATGACACTATGACCTTTCTATAGTTGATTTAAGTGACCTTGCATTATAGAAGTTCTTTAATAACAACTAGGTCCTATTTTTAATTAAAAAGTCATTATAAATTTTTTTACATCTATTCACTTTATTCATATTCATGCATTGCATTGATGTACTCGTGGCTATTTATTATGGTGATTCTTTCTTTAATTAATTATTGTGATTTATTTAGGCATAAGTCCATTTTTATTAATATTATTTTATTGTTTAGTTTTCCTCCCTATTTCATCGTTTTCTTTATCTAATACGTGCTTAAGAAAATTGCTAAATTTCAAACGAGTGCTACCATATAGTGGATAATTTAAAGTAACTACGCTACTACTACTATATTACTATGTTATTATCGGCGATTCCATTACATATATTCACTATTTACATACAAGAATGATTTTATGTCAACTACTATAAAATTGGCTTATTTACTACTATTTCATGACTACTTCTCCTCTTTTATTTGGTGGTTCATAGTTTTAACTACTACATAAAAAATATAGCCATTGCTATGAAATAAACTAGAATACCTTGTACCTAATAGCCACCATATGTATCAAGTCTATACACCAACCACATTCGACAAATATATGACGAAGGCCATCTTCGATAAGCGAGTTCAAATATTAGGAACACCATCTTTACACGGGTCTGCTATATCACAAGCATATTAATGAGTGATAACTCGGTAAGTTAACCAATGCATGTAATGTATGTGCATATATATATAGGTATAAAATACTGTCATATGCATAATAAATTCCTTTTTCCTCATGTCATAAAATATTTCATAAAACGAGCTTGAAAATCTTTTTCTCTTTTTCGTCTTTGGACATATCCCATTTAGGTACTCTTGGGTTTCCATAACATACGCTCGATGACCTAAACCCTCTACGGATGTGTCCTATCGAGCCTCTAAAAGTGCAGGTTTACACTTATCCGACCCCGAACCATTACCATTACTATATGGAGAACCCATGAAGACTATCCTCAAAGAAATCCTCACAAGTCGGGAAAAGTCTTTTCCTTTAAAATAATTTCGATTATTATTGGAAAATCATCACATAAAATACATTTTCATGACTTAAAACACCTTTCATAACTTTGGCATGCTTATGCATTTTAAATGAAATGCATAACTAGGATTATTTATAAATGCATGCCTTAAATGGTTGTGTAGCCATGTTATGAAAATATACATAAAATTGGACAGACATAACGGCATAGATAACAACATCCCATATAAATCACTTCAACCATAGCATATCACATCAATCCCAACATACAATCTCATCACCAACCAAATATTCAAGCACAATTCAAGCATACCAATTATTCCTAATTCAATGCATCATACATTATTTAAAAGAAAACACATTTATAAATACAAAGCTAAGGTAAATAATTAAAATTCCATTTCTATTTCATTAAACTATATTGTATTTTAACATTCCTTAAATTATTTTATTTAGGTTTCTAACTTTCATTACACATTGAAATTTACCCAATTGTCTCATTCCAGGTTCTAACTTAATTAGTTGTTGTTTAACTAGTTATATACTTCATTTTTAGTTTGGGCCCTAATGGGCCTAAAGTCCCTAATTTCATTAAACCAATTTTCTTTAGATTCTTGTGAATGCTTTCATTCTAAATCATCCATTTACATTGACTCAAACTTGAAGTAGCCAATTTAGGGTTTAATATTCAATTGAAACCTAAATCACTAAAGTCTTTTATTTAGGTCGAGTTACCCTTTAATTAAATCATCATTATTTCTTCTCATTTCACCTTAAAATATTAAAACCAACTAACTCAAATACACATCAATAATAGGAAACAATTTAATTAACATTAAGTCTATAAGATTATAGTCAAACCCGAATTGAGCTCGAATGGGCCAAAATTGAGCCCAAGTCCATATAACCAATTTTCATCAAATTTTTCATTCCTATGCATTAAAAGATGCTTGTTCCAGTATGACTCAATCATCAAATGATAAATTAAATGCTTGAAACTCAAACCCTAAATTGCCCAAAATAGGTCGAATATAATCTCCCTAAATTAATGCATTTTTCTTCAATTAAAGTGTATTTTTTCATCACTAATCACTAATTGATGCCTAGCTAAGCCGAATTGAGTTCCAAAACATTAACTATATGAAAGCACTAAAAACCTCCAAATTACGAGTTTAGGCCAAATAGGGTACCTTAAGTAACCCTAGGAATTTTTGTGTTTTAAACTTAAATTTCAAGCCTAATCAACCTATTTCCATCTCAATTTCATGAATTATAAGCTTAAAATCATTTTCCCCAAATTTGGTTCATCAAGAACCCTAAACCTAATTTTTCTTCAATTAAGCGATTAAATCAAAATTAAGCAATTAAACATAAAATTGACTCAAAATTAAGCATGCTTGTGATGTAGGTAAGGTTAACTTACTTTTTCGAGCTCCAATTATACTTTAAAAAGGTAGGTTATTGGAGAATTTCTTTTCCCCCTCTTTTCCTCCTAATTTTAGATTTGATCTTCAAATTTTTGCCTTGAAATTTTTCAGCTTCCCACTTGAAATTTAGGTTCTCTCTATCGATTAGAAGTGACTAGAATTTATTAGAAATAATTGGTTGATTTTTAAGTAGAAATTTTGCAAGAGTTTAGTATGTGTTTTTTTATTTTCTTAGTATTTTTAGCTTTTCTAGAAACATTATTTATGAGAGGATTTAGTAGACCTATTGGTTCAATCTCCACCCTTAATTTTGGTAAATCTCGACTTGTTTATTCATCTTCCAATTGTTTATTTTCATTTAGCCTAATTTTTGGCCATTTATTCATCTTTTTAGGTAACACCTCCACTTTATTTTTTATTTATTTATTTATTTTTTTTTTTGCCATAATTTTTACTATAGGTCAACCTTAATTAATTCCTAAGTTGGCGGAAAAATAACCGATTTTGGGCCCTCAAATTGCTAAATGTTTTCATGGCCTATTCTTTCCCAAGTCCTTTAATTGAAATAATCATCTTTAATCCTCCGTTTTTAGTCTCTAGGACCAATTTTTGGCCCTTAAAATTTCTATACAATTTAATTTAAGAACATAGACTTTTAATTTTGTACAATTAAATCTTGAATTTTATGCAATTTAGTCCCTAGAACCAAAATAATATTCTAAACCTTTTAAAATTCCAATTTCTTTCCATAATAAATTCAAAAATTCATTAAGAGGTTTTAATATAAATTTTTATAATTTTTGGGTTTCATTTAGCTCTCTAAATTAATTATTTAGTGAAAAAATAGACTATTTCTTCTTGAAAATATTCCTTGTACCTAATAAAATTAATTTAAATCTATTAGGTTTTCCTACACATTCCATATGATTTTTATATGCCCTTAAAAAAATTCCTTATTCTTTTAAAGTATCTAATTTAATTCTTTTATCTCTAAAACATTATTCCTATATATAGAATTTCAAAGAAAATATTCACATCACAAAAAAACATTTACATAAGCACATAACATAATTCAACATCCCTCTAAAAAATATTCTCAGCTTACAAAATACTTTTCATGAACGAGAAAACTTACTTTAATTAATTATGTCATGCAAAAACTATTATTAATGTACTCGTAAAATTAATAAAAATATTTCTTAAGCGTGGAAAAAAATATTTTAACTATTCCAAATATTATTTTAAGTCCTTATTGATTATTTTTCATTCTCAAAATATTTTCCACATTTCTTTAATATTAATTTTTTATTGAATTTTAGTTTTTAACGGGTATTGGCTATTACAAGTATGTTTAGGGTTATCTAATTTTTCTCAATTAGCTAGGTGGCGACTCCTTATCCGGCCTTCCTTGCAAGGCCGACATCAATAGAATTGGAAACTTCACTAGGAATAATTTCATGCTAAGGCCAAGCTTTGAATGTCTACATTTTAAATCTTTGTTCGGTTGTTATGCCTCTTTGCTTATGTTTTTAAGTGAGTAATTGCCATTTATTTGTTAGTACGTTTATGGTGAAAATACATATGTATATATGTCTATTGTTTGTTTTGTTCTTTATTATAGCTTTAGTTATTTAATTTTAGCCCTTTATTTTGTATTTTGAGATTGGATATAGAGTTATGTCTCACACATTACACTATATAATTTTAAATGTCATCTGCATTTGCCTTAAGATGTAAGGAGGAATTACTCGGTGCCTCAATGGGCTTTGCCCTTGTTAACATTCATAAAACCTCAAATCTTTTAGAAAGCTTCCACAATCACTATAGGTAATTAATGGTCCCTATGATTACCACCTTCACACTTGGTTAGCCTCAATTCTCCCGAGCTAAAAAAGACCTTGTTGGGACTTAAATAGATCTTATCCCAATCATGTAATGACTTAAACCAAACCTTAGGATCATCGTTTTTACATAAATTCACTAGGTAAGTAAGATATATCGAAACCTTGATCAAACAATTGGTCATGAATGTCTTTGGATGGGTGATAAGAGGGTTCGAGTCTAAATTTATGCAATGTTCAAATATCAAAGAAATTTTATGACTCGATCAAAATATGCCAAAGGTTACCGAAGGAATACAACTCCATCTTTAAACCAATTAACAACTCGGGTAATCCATCATGCTAGATTTTTCAAAGGTTACCAATGAAATTTAAGTTCATCTTTAAACCAACTCCGAGTCAATGCAAAAAGATCGAAGAGTCAACAACTGAATCCTCTTATCACCTCTACATGAAGGTTGCTCCATATCTAATCTTGAGTGTCTATTTATGTTAGAATATTATTTACGTTATTATTTTTCTATTTGTCTTGATTATTTAGAGAAGCACAAGTCACCTTGTTAAATTTGCATCCCCCCCCCCAAAAAAGAGTGATAATTCAAGAAATGGCAAAGAAAGAATTCAACTTGAGAAAAGATATTAGAAGGAGTTAAGCATTTTGGAAGTAAAAGTATCTAGGCTAGCTGTTTTACTTGAGAAAAGCCTAAAAACTCACACATTTATCGAAGTGCCTCCTAGTCGGGAAATGGGTCATTCATCTGCTACCCAAAATTTAGTTAGCAAATGAAGACTAAGAATTCCACTATAATGTCTTAAAGAATAGAAAATTTATATCAAAAAGGTATATGGATATTTAAGCTTTAGAGATAGTAGCTTGGTTGAGGGAAGTGAGGGGGATGATAGACATCACGGGGTGGGTGAACTTCTTAAGGATGGTTGTTGGTCCTTCCTATAAGGAGCCGACCTTGGAGTTCTTAATTTTTTTTTAATTGAAAACGATAAGGGAGGATTGGTAGTCGACTAGTGATTATTTCACATTCCATATAGCAAATAGAAAATGTAGTATTGATGTGAATATCATGGTAGAGGTGTTTGGTTGGTCTCATGATGGCATAAAGCAACCACCTAGAGGATTTGAGAAACCATTTTGGAGGAAAATCACGAGTTCAAAATAAGAGGTATATAATCCATTGTGATCAAAGGCATCGACGATCATAAACTTAGCTTTTGATACATATATGGGGCACTAGCATGGATGTTATGTAGTAGAGAAAATAGCAATGGGGTGGTGAGTAAATTAGAGTTGGTAATCTTATACTTCATCACGCACAAGGTAAAGGTCAATTTTACCTATATTTTGGTTGATCGCTTCTTGATGGTCAAGAAGTCAACTAATAATGAAATCATAATGGGTAGGTCTATCATCCATATTGTTGAAAAAATGAAGATGTTAAGTACAAATACCATCTCCTTAAAACTAGTAAAGGGGTTAGAGCGATTGATCATTAAAAAATTGATAAAATCAGGTTGTTGAGAAAGAAAAGGAAAAGTACTTCATCCGACAAATCAAGAGACAAATGCGAGAGGTAAAAGATGATAGTGGTGGTGATGATGATGAACAACCCACAGTAGAAGAGGTTCCACAAGCAAGTATCTTAACTGGCTATGCAGGAAGGGTAGATTAACTAGCATTGTGGTTGAATGACTTCCAAATCATTGTCAATAGTCATTTTGACATGTTGAACAAATAAATGCAGACCATAAACAATAATGCCAATAGTCTATTTAATTAGTTGAGTGAGCAAATTCAAGCTATAAACAACAATGACATAGCTAAATTTCAAATGGTCAATGCCTAGCTTGGTCACCTCTACATCGCTTTCACGGTGTATTTTTCACCATTGTTACTACTTCCGTTCTAAAGGCCTCTATTCAAATTTGCTTTCTTATCCCTTTATTTATCTTCTTATGCTATTTAAAAAAAAAATTTATAACCTATTTTGAACATTGAGGATAATGTCTAATTCGAGTGTGGGGTTGGATTTAACATTTAGGCCTTTATTGTTTTTGTATTGATTTATGTAATTTGTATGTTTACACCTCTGTAAAAAAATGAAACAAATGAAACAAATGCCATGCTTAGTATGATGTTCTTCTTAATTGATGTTTGATGTTGAAGCCAATAAAATTTGATTAGATAAATGAAAATGTTTGGAATATTGTTGTCATACATATGCACGCATAATAGAAAGCTTTATGTGTCTTCATGAAGGAATATAATTTAGATAGAAATGCTAACTTTGAAACAAAAGCAACCCTTTGTAAATTAGACCTAAATATAATTTAAACAATCAAGATTTTCTAATTTTTATTTGAGAAAGAAATGCGAAAAGCATTCCCTTAGAAATTTAGCTTAAGTAATTAAAAATTATACTCCAATGATTTGAGTTGCTTAGTAACTAGGAGTATTAATTACAAATGTTTACTTTTACATTAAATGATAATTCAAATTATGAGTATACAAAGCACTCTAGGTTGATGACTTACTAAGTAATCGGATACCTTCTTCACAAATGTCGATAGTCACGTAAAAAGGCAAGTGACCACTTAAGGAAAAGCTACTTAAGGCCTTGAAATGAAAAACAAACCGGGATGCTTAAAACAAAAAAAATAATTATAGAAAATCTCTATTTAATACCTTGCTTGTAGGTGGTAAAAGTAAAGTTAGTATTGCATGTCCGAATTATATTTGGTTATAAATATACATAAATCAATTTAGAGACATATATTGATATGATAATAATATTTTGAACATGATGAGTTGATTCGTTGAATTTTATTGAATTATGAATTGAGTATCAATGTTTAAAGAATAATCATACTGAAATGACATTTGTTTGAATGATTTTGTGAGTTTATCATTTGAAAATCCTCACGAGACACAACTCATCCACTAAGGGTTTAAAGGCTTGTTGTATGTGCTAAAAGCAATCATGATTCCTAAAAATGTGAGTTAGGTTTTTATTTTGTCCGTTTTGTTCGAGGACTAGCAAAGTTTAAGTGTACGGGTATTTAATGAGTGCATGATTATCTTGATTTTTAAGCTCTGTTACATTAAACTTTCTAATGTTTATTGTAACATATTACGCTATTTAAGAATAAGATGATGGTTTTAGGTTTTGTAGGAAAAATGATGAATCAAAGCAAGAAAATCCAAAACCCAAGCAAGGAAAAGAGAAAACTTCAAATATGTTTAGAAGAGTCACACAATCATGTGAAATAATAAAGGAAGAAGCTACTAGCTGCGTGACTTCAAAGGAGAAACCATATGGATTGTTTAGCAATACAAGCCACATTGGCAAAAGCATTCCATATGGCTAGAGAAAGGAATCCTACATGGCCATATGAGTGTTCCGATCTAGCACAACCCTTGGAAAAAGAAGACCACATGGATATAAGGCATTACACATGGTTCACGGTGTAAAGTCATAAGCACATGTTTGTAAGGCAAAGCAGGTCTACATGGATAGACGAGATTCAACATGGCTTGAAGAAGAAGTCCGCATAGGTAGAAGCTTGGAAACATGGAATGAAGAACAAAGCCACATGCCCGTGTGTCCTAGTTAGTAAACCATTTTACACTTATTTCCCAAGGCTCCAAACCATGTAATATCAAGCAACAAATCATATAACTTTATGTATTAAACCATGTGGTCAAGTGGGGGTTGACACCTATGTGATCTAACCTTAGTTTTAGATATAAATAGTAAAGCTAATGTATTATTTTATGACCCTCATCTTTTAACAATCACCATTCATAGAAAACTCTTTCTTTGTAACCCATTGTGAGTAACAAAACTCTATTCTTGGTTGAATGAAGTTGATGCTTTTGGTTGAATCGTTACAAGATTATAAGTTTTATTTCTAAAATTATCTTTATGGGTATTTTACATTTTTCTACATGATTGTTTCATAGTTTGTATAATTAATTTGATTATAGAGTGAACATTAGTTTTTTAGTCATATCAACTTATTGCTAGCTAAGTATTTAAGTCCGTGTAATTACTTGTCTAAACTTACTTGTGGTAGTAACTAGGAGTTGATTATTTTTTATGTTTTTGTTCAATTCCATGAAAACATAGAACTAAGTTACATGTTTTCTAGTGCTTAGGAAGGTGGTCGAGCTTCACTTGTCTCTCTCGATTAATGTTGTTATTGGATTAAATATATGTAGTGCTTAGTAGGTTATTCAATAGCTAAGAAATTAACTAGGCATCGTATATTTAGTTAATGACTAAGGAAGAGACCGGAGTTAACATACATGTTGTCTTACGGTGAATATTCATTATTAGGATAAGTTAATTATTTAATCAATGATCAATAACCAAACTAAAAGTGAATACTAAATTTCAACCCAAGCTTTTTTAATATTATTAATTCTTATTACTTTCAATTGATTTCAAGCACCTTACACAAAAGAAACCCCCATTTACACTACAACAACACTCAAACAACCAAAATGATGGATTGAGCCTCTTTCCCTATGGGTTCAACCCTTACTTGCCTTGATTACATAAACATGATTGAAAGCTCTGTAAGAAAAATATAAACTATTAATTTCTTAGTAGTACAATATGCCAACATTGATTCAATGGCATGATCTTAGAAACTTTGGTTAAAGAAAAATAAGTTTTGTTTATTCCATACCTTTATAGGATGAATAATCTTTCATCCCCTTAATGGCTTCAACCCATAACACATGATTAACAAGTTACTAATAGCTTCGACCCATAACAAATAATTGATAGCCGCTAATGATTTTAGCCACAACACATATTGGAAAGTCACTAACGACTTCGACCCACAACATATAATTAAAAAACCACTAATGGTTTCAACCTATAACACATAATTGAGAAGCTACTAATTACCTCAACCCATAACACATGATTAAAAAGGCATTGAGGACTTCGACTAACAACACATAATTAAGAAGCCATCGATGGCTTTGACCCATAACACATAATTAGGAAACCACTAATGGTTTCAACCCACAACACACGATTGTAAAGCCATTGATGGCTTCAACCCATAATATATAATTGAGAAGCTACTAATAGAGTCAACCCTAAACACATAATTGGGAAGCCACTAATGGCTTCCACCTATAACATATGATTAGGAAGCCACTAATGGCTTCGATGCATAATACATAATTAATGAATCATTAATGGCGTAGTCCCATAACACATAATTGAGAAACCACTAAAGGTTTCAACCCACAACATATGATTGGGAAGCCATTAATGACTTCGACCCATAACACATAATTCATCATATACACATATATCACACTTGGTCATATAAAATATAATGTTAACCTTTGAGGCTAATACCGATAACCCTATCACACACATAAACACACCACATTCATTCATGAGAAATATAATGTTAACCTTCATGATTGACATCGATTACTTAATCACACACACACACACACACACACACACACACACACACACACACACACACACTAATCATTTCATCATATACACACATCATATTTACAGATCATATTTAATAAGCTATACCATATAAGTAACATAACACAAAACGTCATATCTAACTTATCATATCACACAAGTAACACAATATATTCAATAATGCACACTAGAATCGATAGTTTTCTTAGATAAACTATTGCAATAAAAACTCATGCCTAGTCTTCATAGCCTTGTCGTAGAGCATTGAACACCAACCTTATTTCTCCTTAAGAATACCCAAGGTCTCAAACCATTTTAGGTTTGACATGCAATGATGTATCTCGGTAGGATCTTAGGCACCTACACTAACTCAAATCCATTAAACCATGGTTGGATCTTAAGCAGCTACACTAACATTAACTCATAGGAACCTACTACTAATGGTACAACTCTTAAACCATTGCCCACATATAGATCAATCTCACTCGAAATAATTTTTCTTGCTTCTTTTATTCCTTTTAAATTTATGCAAATGTGTGCATCAAATCTAGTATCAAATATCGATGATGTTAGACTAGAAGTAGAAAAGTTCACTTCAATAACATAAATACTTGAGATGCTTTCAAAACTCTTCTTTTGTACCCTTTCATGGTACTTCTTATCGTCTATCGCATAGAGTATTTTCTCATATTAGAGGACATTCCTCTTATTCATTTTTCAATCAAGAAACTTTATACCATTTGAGGTATTACTCCCAATAATAAGAGATCTCATCAATGTTATCTTGATAGGATAGAAAAATGTATGGTTTGGTTAATTAAATTACATAAATAAAACGAAGCATAAATTAAAAAGCAAAAATCTATGTTCCCTTTCATTATTTTTTTCAATTTCTATAACTTCAGCTATAGGACTCGAGAAGATTTTTTGATTCGGCTTCCTTAGTGGGTTAGAATCTCATCTACTAACATGCATTAACCTTGAATTTTCTTAATAAGTCATACATAAAGGATTAGGTAGGTAATCGCTTACCAATTACATCTAATGTAATTCCTAATCCCATTGGCATGACAACTCTTTATCATATCACATCTTATGTGAATACAAATCTTTTTCTACAAGTTTATTGAACCTTAAGTTATCTCAATAAACCAAACAAATCATTTTAAGTTAAACCTAACATTCAAGGAAATCGCATGGATTATGATTTATTTTCCTTAAAGATGAAGTGATCATGAGTTATCTCATCAAGACAACAATGACCAAGAGAGTTCCCTCCTCATAATGTTGGAAGGCATTTAACTTAATATTTAATTTAAAGGATTTCAATTTTATAGGTCTCATCTTAGCATGTATACTAGTCAATCACATTAGTTCTAACATGTATACTAATATTAATTATATAAAATAAAATTCATGCATCTCATGCATGACATAAGGATCAATGAATGGTGATGGATCTCTAATACTAGCTCCCTCGAGCCACAAAAAGACTAATAAGTCAAATACCTAGGTGAAAAATTATTACAAATTCTATGAAATTTATCTTCACTTTTTGGTTTCTTCTCCTTTCATCTACTCTAATTCCTATCTTCTACTTTTATAATTATTTAAATAAGAAACCTAGAGTTACATTCGAGAGGACTAAGATGAGAAGAGAAATACAATAAAGTAATAAAAAAAGGCAAGACACGAAAGCCCTATTTATCTAAAAAATTACAAATGTTCATTACCATAAACTAGGTTGACTCATCCATACCATTCACCCATGCTTCAATCACATTGATACACGGTATACTAATGAAACACATTTCATTCAAATCGTAATTATAAATCTATATTTTGGCCATTTTATAAATGTATCAAAATTTTTCTAAATTTTAATTTTAAAACTTTTCGAACCTTGGCTCCACTTTGGGCCCATGGGATTTTTAGACCTCGAGGGCCCATGGGCTTCGATGCCCAAGCCCTCGCTTGGCATGCTCGTACGTGCTCGACCATGGCCGTAGCCTGGCTCATGCCCTCGTGCATGCTTGGATTATGGCCTACCATGCAAGTGTCTAGCCTACATGCGGACCTACCCCGCAATTCCTAGCACACGAGCCCTTAGCTTATGCCTTTAGTGTTGGAAGTGCTAGGTGCACCGGCCTATGCCTTATGTGTGCACTTTGCATCGGGCTTACCCTATCATGCACCCGAGTGTGTGACTACCTAGCTTACCACACACCCAATACACAAGCGACCGGGGGCTATCATACATACGAGTGCTTAGCCTACCACGCACCTAATGCGTAAGTAGCCGTGGGCTATCACGCACGCAAGTGTGTGACCAACTAAAGGGTCTTCGGGCATGCAAATGCCAATGTCAAACGTTAGCCTCGCGCAACCTCATTTGTTTTCAACCTAAATTTTAGTTTTAGATTCATATATAATACCAATAACATAAGATTTATAATCAAACATAATTAATTCATGTAGTTAATCATAATTAACAAAATATACAATCAAAGATTTAATGGAGGCTTCAATAATAATTGAAGGATCATGCATCCTATAGGGGTGTGGAATAGAATAAAAATTACCCTCCATCTACGAGGCCCAAGATCATTTCGTTGAATCAACTAACCATATCTTCATGAATTAAAATGATGAATAAAGAATTACCTCTTTTAGTGTAGATTTAAACCTTTACGTAAAAGAGTCGTCTATTTGTCCAGCCTCTATTAATAATCTAAGCAGTCTAAGCACTCACAAAAGAAGCACTCAAAATTGGTACAATGCTAGCTCTATTTTTTTTTTTTAACTTTTTAGTGTTTCCTATAGAAATCTAATCTAGGTAATTTTGTGGCAAGCCAAAAAGACAGAGAAGAAAGGTGGTATGCTAGGGTTAGGGCGAAAATAGTTTTCTCTAAACGTTTTTTTTAGTCGCGTGTCCCTATTATTTTATGTGTGATAAATTTTCTCTTCCTTTTTCTCCATATCATTATTGCCATACCTCTCCTCCTATTTATAAGGAGAGAGTTTCCTTGTCCTCCAATGACAATGAGAGGGGTTGTAACTAGTCTTTATTGGACTCTTGATTGTTGCTTCCTAATCCTTTAGAGGATTAGGAGTCATTTAACATGTGGACTATTGATCTTTATCTATATAACATTCATCCTTATCTACTAAGGTTCATATTTATCATGCCACCAAAATATCTTCTAGGCTTTTAATTAGACCTATTGGCCTAAAACCATTTTGACCCAACTAATTAATTTGGATTATCGAAATAAGTTAAGTTAGATAATTATAGAAGACTCACATTAGGAAACAATTTTCCAAAATACCCTTAAACCTAAATTAGGAAACTCATTTTCATTTTAGGCTATTTACTTTCAAATTTGGAACTAACTTTCAAATCCAAATTAGGAAACCGATTTCTAAGATAAGAAACTTTTCATTTTTGAAAACTTTCATTTCGAAAAATTTTCATTTTAGGAAACTTACCATTTTAGGAGACTTTTCATTTTTCGAAACCTTTTCCAAAATAGAAAACTTTCATAGTTGGAAACCTTTTCCAATATTTTTGTTTTTCTTTAATCATGTGAATGCTTAAACTTATGTTTGTGACTCAATAGGCTTCTAAATATGTTGGCAATGTATTAAGAATAAAAGATACCTTTTTTATCTCTTGATGCATAAGTCAAAATTGGCCTCTAATAAGGCATCATGACTGCTTAATTATTTAGGAAGATTAATTAATCCATAATTACCTTTCACGAGTATGGTTTTTACTTCTCTTTAATCATATGAATACTTAAACTTATGCGTATGACTCAATAGGCTCTTAGATATGTTGGCAACGTATCAAGAATAAAAGATAATTTTTTTATCTCTTGATACATAAATCAAAATTAGCCTCTAACAAGGCATCATGACTACCTAATTCTTTAAAAGGATTAATTAATCTATAATTACCTTTCACAAGTATGGTTACCATACAATTCAGTCCACATGTCAACTTATCACAAGTGTGATCTCGATTTTGGTTATTAGTCTTATTCAATTATGATTACACAAGTTTTCTTTGATTCCTAGATATCTTAGCTCTTAGAGTAAACCAATTATACTTTATTGGTGTACTCCTACTATGGTCATAGATTTTTTGAGCGGACATTCATTAAACCGCAATGTGATAACTCCTTTAACATACAATGAATAACATGTCCTATCTTAGTCATCCACCCACCTCTATTAAATTCTTAGTTCACCCAACGAATCATCCACATGCAACCCCTTACTAGGTCTATCAAAACGAGTGTTAAAGTATATAAATCCTCAAGTGAGATAACCATGATAACTTCAAGTCTAAAGACTAGTTGTAACCATCTCGTATGAGATTCCTATAGACTAAACCAAATGAGTTCTTATGGTAAGTCAAGTCCAAGTGATATATTCTCTAACATAAATCACTTAAGTGTTTACTTTGGCATCACCATGCCAATAGGTGTGAGATCTCTTACTACTATCATATAACATGAGTATAACACTTAAAAGTCTAACCGTATCTAGTCAATGTCAATTCTTGATAATACTACGATTTGGGACATTTAATGATATAATTTATATGTATTAGTGTTTGTTTCACATATTTCAATCAATCACTATTGTAAATGCATATCATAAGGACTTCTATCTAATTCTTCTAAATTAATAAACATAAAATATAAGAATTAATAGAAGGACTTTTTTATTATTAATAAAATAAATGATGTAATAATATAATAACTCAAACCTATCCAAACATGGTTGGATTTCGGACACCTACACTAACACTCGAATACTAGCGCCTTCAAGTCACAAGGAGACTAGTAGGTTAAATACATAGGTAAAAAATTATTACAAATTTGTTGAGATTGTCTTCACTTTTTAGCTTCTTCTCCTTATATCTATTCTGATTTCGATCTTGTACTTTTACATTTATTTGAATAAAAAATGTCAATTTACATTCAAGAGGAGTAAAATGAGAAGAAAAATATAATAGAATAATAAAAAAGATAGGACACATCAATTTATTTTTTATACAAAAAATTATAAACATTTATTCTTATAAACTAGGTCGACTCATCCATACCATTCACCCATGCTTCAATCATATTGATAAATGACATACTAATGAAACACATTTCATTTAAATCATAATTATAAATCTATATTTTGGTCATTTTATAAAATTATCAAAATTTATTTAAATTTCAATTTTAAGACTTTTTGGGTTATGGACCTACTTCAAGCCCATGAGCTTTTAGGCATCGAGGGCCCACGAGCTTCAACACCCAAGCCTCTAGCTCGATGTGCTTACACATGCTTGGCTTTACATTGGCCTTAGGTCTAGCGTGCTAGTGCGTTCCTAGCTAACCTATGGCCAATGGCCTAAAGCTCATGCATGCCTAACCTCATCGCCCGGCACATGCGAATGCTTGGCCTACTACCCGACTCCGCATGTGGATCTAGCATTACTGCTTGGTGTACGTGCATGTCTAGCATGCCGCAAGCATCAACCATACAAGTGCCCAACCAACACCTAACCCGTACTATGTGCATCGTCACCTAGCCGCATACCCACCGTATGTGTATCATGTTATATGTAACTTAACCTACCTAGCAAGCTTGGAACATCGCGCACCTCATGCATGACCGGCTCGATTAGAGGTTTTGCATACGTGAGGCAAGCTAGGCCTATCGCATGCCCAATGTGAGACTACCTAGTGGGGCTTTGACCTATCACGCATTCGAGTGTGTTACCGGCTTTCTAGAAAGGGTGACGTGTGCTAGGCACGTTTGGCCTATCACACACCCAACACCCGACCAACCAGCCTTCTTTCTCTCATGCACGATTGCCAATATCCAACATCGGCCTTGTGCACTCGTACGCCTTTACTCATTTTAGGCCCAAATTTTAGTTTAAAGCACATATGAAATATCAAAAATACAAGATTTATAATCTAAAATTGTTAATTCAAGTAGTTAATTATAATTAAAAATAATATAATCAAATATTTAATGAACGCTTTGATACCAATTAAAGGATCATATAGCCTATAGAGATGCGAAATAAAACAAAAAAAAATTCCATTTAAAATTCCCAAGATCATGCCATTGAATCAACTAACCATATATGCATGAATTAAAATATAAATAAAGAGTTCCCTCTTGTAGTGTAGATTTAAACATTTGCGTAAAAGGGATTGTTCAAACGTTCGACCTCTATCAATAATCCATACAGATCCAAGCATCTACATAAGAAGCACTCAAAATTAGTAGAGTTCTAGCTCCATCCTTTCTAACTTGTTTAGTGTTTTTACTTTATAAATCTATTCATGGATATTTTACAACCCTAAGAGAGAGGGAGAGGTGGCATGTGCAAGGGTAGGGAGAAAACTATTTTCTCTTTAATGTTGCCTTTTTTTTTCATATAGCTCTAATCCATTAATTCACTCTTTGCCACACCTCTCCTTCGCTTATAAGGGAGAGGCTTCCTTCTCCTCCAAGGACAAAGAAGGGGCGACAACTTGTCCCATGTAGACTTTAGGTGTTGCTTCCTAATCCTTTGAGGATTAGGAGTTATTATCCATGTTAGCTTTTTGATCTTATCCTTTAAAACATTTATCCTTATCTAATAAAGTTCATGTTGACTCTACCATAAAAATATCTTTCAAGCTTTGAATTAAACCTCGTTAGCCCAAACTATTTTAACCCAATTAATTAATTTAAACTATCCAAATAAATTAGATATTTTTTTAAGTGGCCCACATTATAAAGCAATTTTTCAAGTTACCCTTAAGCCTAAATTAGAAAAATAATTTCTCTTTTAGGTAATTTACTTCGAAATTGGGAACTAACTTACAAATTAGGAAACTTTCATTTAAAGAAACTTTCCATTTTGGGAAACTTTCTATTTTTAAAAACCTTTTCCAAAATAGGAAAATTTTAAAATTAGAAACTTTTTCCAACATCCTTCCTTCTTTTTATTATGTGAATGCTTAAACTTATACATATAACTCAATAGGCTCTTAAATATGTTAACAATATATAAAAAATAAAAGACACCTCTTTTATCTCTTGATACATAAATTAAGATTGGCCTCTAACAAGGCATCATGACTAACCATTGCTATGGAAAGATTAATTAATCCATAATTACCTTTCACAAGCATGGTTATCATATAATTCATTTCTCATGTCAACTTGTTATATTGTGATCTCGAACTTGGTTATTAGTTTATTCGATTATAATCACACAAGTTTTCTTTGATTCCCTAATGTCTTAGCTCTTAGAGTAAACTAACTATACTCTATTGGTGTACTCCTACCGTGGCCATAGATTTCTTGTGCAAACATTCATTAAAATATAATGTGATAACTCTTTTAGCATACAAGGAATAACATGTCTAATCTTAGTCATCTACCTACCTCTATTAGATTTCTAGTGCACCTAACGAATCGCCCATAAGTAACCTTTTACTAGGTCTATCGAAGCACATGTTAAAGTACATAAATCCTCTAATCGGATAACCATGATGACTTCAAGTCAAAGGACCTATTGTACCCATATCGTATGAGATTCTCATAGACTATACTAAATGGGTTCTCATGATGAGTTAAGTTCAATGATATATTCACTAATATAAATCACCTAAGTGTTTGCTTTGGCATCATCATACCAATAGTTTTGAGATCTCTTACTACTATCATATAGTAGGAGCATATAGCATGAGCATAGCACTCACAATCTAACCGTATATAATCAATATCGATTCTTAATAATGCTATGACTTGGGATATTTAGGGACATTTAATGATATCATTTATATGCATTAATATTTATCTCACATATTTTGATCAATCACTAATGCAAATACATATCATATGAACTTCTATCTAATTCTATTTAATAAATAAATAAAAATTAATATAAAGAATATGTTTATTAATAAAATAAATAATGTGATGAAACAATAACTCAAACATATCCAAACATGGTTGGATCTTGAGCACTTATACTAACATCCACTATAGACTACCAAAGAACCCACCTTTTCACCATGCATAAAACAACTAAAATACCCCTACACTTTTCACCCAAAGCCATCCAAGAGACAACAATGTCTACTTCAAGACATAAAGAGAAGCAAGTAGCAACATCACAAGAAAAAAACACGTAGGAAGATGCCAACTCAAAAAAAATGTTACCCTTTCAGATCCTACCCCATATTGAGTTTGCAAATGAAGAGCAATAATTTCACTATAATGGTTTAAAGAATAGAAAAGTTATAGCAACTAGGTATGTCAATGTTCAAGCTTTAGATATAGTGGGTTTGTTAAGAGAAATGAGGGAGATGCTGCATAACCGTGGGATGGGTGAACTTATTGATTATGGATGCTCCTTCTTACGAGGAGTTAACCTTCGAGTTCTTGATTATGTTTCGATTGAAAATGACATGGGAGGATAACCGACTCATGATTGTTTCATCTTCTAGATAACAAATAGAAAATATACCGTTGATATGAATATCGTGGTAGGTATGTTTAGTTGGTTGCATGATGATGAGAAACAACCACTTGGTAAGTTTGAGAAGCCCTTTTGAGGGGAAATCATAGGTTCACCATAGGAGGTATATAATTCATCACAATCGAAAGCATCATCAATCATAAACTCTGCCTTTTAATACATACATTAGGTACTAACATGAATATTATGTGGTAGGGAAAAAAATAATGGGATGGTGAGAAAATTAGAATTGGCAATCCTGTACTTCATCTCTCATAAGGTAAAGATTGATTTTACCTATATTTTGGTTGATAGCTTCTTAACGAGTCAAGAAGTCGACCGATGGTGGAATCATTATGGGTGGGTTCATCACCCACATTACTGAAAAAGTGATGATGTTCAATAGGAACACCAGCACCTTAACACCAATAAAAGGGTTGGAGTGATTGACCTTTAAAAAATTGATAAAAATTAGGTTGCTTGAGAAGGATAAGATACGTGATTGGTCGACTAAGTGACAAAGGTAAGTGGCCGAAGGTGATAGTGATGGTGATGATGAGGAACAACCCACAGTCAAAGAAGGTCCATAAGCAGGTGCCTCAAGTGGCTATACAAAAAAGGTAGAGTAATTAGCGTCGCGACTGGATAACTTCCAAATCAATATCAATAGTCGTTTCAACATGTTGAACGAATAAGTGCAAACTATAAACAACAATGCCAACAACCAATTTGAAGCATTGAATGAGCAAATTCAAGCTACAATATCGATGCCATCATCAAATGTCAAATGGTCAAGGCTTAGCTTGGCCACCTCTACATTGTCTTTATAGTGGATTTTCCACCACCGCCACCACCTCCATTCTGAAGGCCTCCATTCAGATTTGCCTTATTATCCCTATCTTTATCTTTTTATACTTTTTGTTTCAATTGGATGATCTATGCGTACATTAATGCCAATGTCTAGTATAAGTGTGAGGGTGCATTTAGCATTTAGGTTTTTATTATGTTTGTTTTGTTTTATGTAATTTGCATTTTTATTTTATACCATTATAAAAAATTGAAAAAAAATGAAACAAATTTCATATTTAGTATGTTGTTCTTCTTGATTGTGTGTAATGCTAAATTCAATGAACTTTGATGAATGAAATTGTTTGGGATATTATTGTTATAGAAATGCATGCATGCTAGAGAGCTTTATATGTCTTCATCATGGAACATAATTTAGGAAGAAATACTAACTTTGAAAGAAAAACAAACTCTTTGAAAACTAGACCTAAGCATGGTTTAAATAAATGAGATTTTCTAATTTTTATTTAAGAAAAAACTATGAAAAGCATTCCTTTAGGAATTTGGCCTAAGTAATTAAAAATTCTACTTAATTGCTTAGTAACTAGGAGTATTCATCACAAATATTTACTTTTACATCAAATGATGATTTAAATTATGAGTATGCAAAGTACTCTAAGTTGATGACTTACTAAGTAATCGATTACCTTCATCACAAATGTCAATAGTTGCTTAAAAAAGGTAAGTGATCACTTAGGAAAAAAGTTATAAAAGCCTTAAAACAATAATTTAGGATACTTAAAAATGGAAAAGTGTTTCTTAAAGAAAATCTTAATTTGTTACTTTTCTTGTAGTAATGGAAAAGAGGTAAAAATAAAGTTGTTGTTGCATGCCTTAATTATGTTTGGTCATGGATATACATAAATCAATTTAGAAACATGCATTGATATGATAATAATATCTTGAATATGATAGAGACTATTGAATTTTGTTGAAATCTGAATTGAGCCTCAATTTTTAAAAAACAATCATATTGGCATGACATTTGTTTGAATGGTTTTATGGGTTTATCATCTAAAACGCTCACGAGACACAACTCATCTACTAGGGGTAACCTAGGGGTTTAAACACTTGCCGCATATGCTAAATGCAATAGTGATTCCTACCAAAGTGAGTTAGATTTTTATTTTTTTTATTTTTTTATTTTTTTGAAGATGAGAAAAGTTTAAGTGTGAAGGTATTTGATAAGTGCATAATTAGCATGATTTTTATGCTATATTATATTGAACTTTTCATTACTTATTGTCTCATATTATGTTACTTAAGAATAAGATGATGGTTTTGGGTTTTATATGAAAAATGACGAATCAGAGTAAGAAAACCCAAAACCTAAACAAGGAGAGAGAAACTTCAAAGAGGCTTAGAAAAGTCACACAAGTCGTGTGAAATAACAAAGGAAATAGCTATTGGTCGTGTGACTTAAAGACAAAAATCATATGGATTCTCTAGTAACACAAGACCACACGAGTAAAAGGTATTACACATGATTTGGAATACAAAGTCACACACCTATGTCTCTAAGGAAAAGTAAGTCTACATGGGTAAAAGAGATTCAACACGACTTGAAAAAGAAATATACATGAGCGAAGCTTGGTAACACAAAATGAAGAACAAAAGCACATAGCCGTGTGCCCTAGTTAGCAAATCATGTAACACTATTTTCCAAGGCTCCAAGCTATATGATATCAAGTCACAAACTTTGTAACTTTATGTATTAAGCCGTGTGGCCATGTGGGGTTGACACACATGTGATGTAACCCTAGTTTTAGGTATAAATATTAAAGCTAGGGTATTATTTATCTCTCTCTTCTAACCTTTTAGCATCCACCACTCATGGAAACTCTCCGTAAACCATTATGAGCAACTAAACTCTATTTGTAGTTGAATCAAGTTGAAGTTTTTGGTTAATCACTATGAGATTATAGGTTTTATTTCTAAACTTATCTTATTTTGGTACTTTATATTTTTTGCATGATTGATTTATAGTTGTGTGATTAATTTATTAGAGTGCATGCTAGTTATTTAGTCATATTAATTTATTCCTAGCTAAGTATTCAAGTTTGTGTAATTGCTTGTTTAAACTTTCCTATGGTAGTAACTAGGGGTTGATGGTTATTTTTCACGTTTTCGTTTAATTCTTTGAAAAACATAGAACTAGGTTACATCTTCTCTAGCATTTAAGAAGGTGGCTTAGCTTCACTTGTCTCTCTCTACCTAATGCTTTTATTGGATTAAATCTATCTAATGTCGGTAGTTGTGTAAAAATAGGTAAGTGATCACTTAGAAAAAAAAAGCTATAGAGGCCTTAAAATAATAATTGGGGATGCTTAAAAATGGAAAAGTGTTGCTTAAAGAAAATCTTGATTTATTGCTTTGCTTGTAGTGGTGAAAAAGAGGTAAAAGTAAAGTTGATGTTGCATGCCCGAATTATGTTTGATTATGGAGATGCATAAATCAACTTAGAAACATGCATTAATATGATAATAATATCTTGAACATGATAGAGTGACTATTGAATTTTGTTCAAATCTAAATTGAGCATCAATGTATAAAGAACAATTATGTTGGAATGACATTTGTTCGAATGATTTTATGGGTTTATCATATGAAAACGTTCACGACACACAACTCGTCTATTGAGGGTAACCTAGGAGTTTAAAGACTTATTGCATATGCTAAATGCAACCATGATTCCCACAAAAATGAGTTAGTTTTTTATTTTATTTGTTTTGCTCAAGGACTAGCAAAGTTTAAGTGTGAGGGTATCTGATGAGTGCATAATTATCATGATTTTTATGCTTTATTAAATTGAACCTTCTATTACTTATTGTATTTAGGGGTGTTCGTTCGGTATTTTGGTTCGATTTTGAACTTTTTTTATCGGTTTTTGGTTAATCGAATTGCTTAAAAAAATAACCAAAATCAAACCGAATTATTATTTAGTTTTTTGGTTTGGTTTTAAAATATATCAGTTTTTTCTATTCGGTAATTCGGTTTTCACTTGTAATTATCTATATTTTTTATTTTTGAAAGGATCATGCATTTTCAAAAAAATAAATTTAGTATTTGCATTGCGATTTTTAGGCTATGTTCCAATATGTATACGTTTTTCAAGCTCATTGAACTCGTCTATTTATTATTATTTTACTACTCCTCAATAGGCATTACTAATATAATATCAATTGATATATATATAAAACGAGATGTCATCATTACCATATAAAGTCTAATAATATATAATATATGTTATTGTCTATCGATATCGTAGATAATACCGCCAAATATGTGTTACAATTAAGACATTTTAACAATTCCTTCTAAAAACAAACAGAGCATGCTTTGAAGCTCAAATATAACTGATTTATTTGTCTTTATGAAAGATACTTTTAATTAACTTGACGTAATTAGAACTAATAATTTTGAGTAACTTGTTAAACACTACGACCATAAGCTAACCTTTGCTAATTAAATGGCAATGTTGTTTTTTAACAATGAAGAACATTAAAACTTTAAACACTCAACTTTCTTTAGCACAATTTTAAATTATATGTGTTTACTAAAAAGAGACATACTAATTATTATTAGGGTCCATAAAGTAACTAGTTTTCTTTCACATAGAAAAAAACACTATCTCACATCTTTTTTTTAACTATAAATTGAATCAAGAAATAAATTGTGTACTTCCTTGGGCAATTATAAACAAGAATTGGTTATGGTCATTTGGCATTGGGCCGGTTGGCTCATGTAATCAATGCAACAAGAATTGGTTATGGGCTAATTGATTTAACTCCAATTAGCTTAGGTTTGCATGAGGGTGAGGTGAAGGTGTGAGGATTGGAATGAACGATGTCGTTCACTAATGAATTTAAAAAAAAAATTAATAGTTTTGGTTATTCGGTTTTAACTAAATTAAAAAAAAACCAAAATCAAAACCGAAAATCGACTATATTTCGATTCGATTTTTTTTTAGTTTTTAAAAAAACGACATCGAAATTGATATTTCGATGCAATTTGGTTCGGTTATTTGGTTTTCACCGAATAGTGAACACCCCTAATTGTATTATATTATGTTGCTTAAGAATAAGATGATGGTTTTGGGTTTTATAGGAAAAATGACGAATCGAGGTAAGAAAACCCAAAACCTAAGCAAACAGAGAAAAACTTCAAAGAGACTTAGAAAAGTCACACAATCGTGTGAAATAACATAGGAAATAGCTATTGGTCGTGTGACTTAAAGAAAGAAACCGTATGGATTCTCAAGCAACACAAGACCACATGAGCGGAAGGTATTACACATGGTTTGCAATGCAAAGTCACACACCCGTGTCTCTAAGAAAAAGTAAGTCTACACGGGTAGAAGAGATTCAACACAACTTAAAGAAGAAATGTACACAAGTAGAAGCTTGGTAACATAGAATCAAGAACAAAAGCACACGACCGTGTGCCCTAGTTAGCAAATCATGTAACACTTATTTTCCAAGGCTCCAAGCTATATGATATCAAGCAATAAACTATGTAACTTTATGTATTAAGCCATGTGGCCATATGGGGTTGACACACATGTGATGGAACCATAGTTTTAGGTATAAATAGTAAAGCTAAGGAATTATTTGTCTCTCTCTCTTCTAACCTTTTAGTAGCCACCATTCATAGAAACTCTCTATAAACTATTATGGGCAACTAAGCTCTATTTTTAGTTGAATTAAGTTAAAGCTTTTGGTTAATCGCTATGAGATTATAGGTTTTATTTCTAAACTTATCTTATTTGGGTACTTTATATTTTTTTGCATGATTGGTTTATAGTTGTATGATTAAATTAATTAGAGTACATGCTAGTTATTTAGTCATATTAACTTATTGCTAGCTAAGTATTCAAGTTCATGTAATTGCTTGTCTAAACGTGCATGTGATAGTAACTAGGGGTTGTCGTTATTTTTCATGTTTTTGTTCAATTCCTTGAAAAATATAGAACTAAGTTAAATCTTCTCTAGCGTTTAGGAAGGTAACTTAGCTTCACTTGTCTTTCTTTGTCTAATGCTGTTATTGGATTAAATCTAGTGTTTAGTAGGTTGTTTAATAGCTATGGAATTAATCGGGTATCATATATTCGATTAACAACTAAAGAATGAAAGACTGGAGTCAACATATATGTTATTTTCTTACGGTGAATATTCATGTTTAAGATAAATTAATTATTTAATCAATGATCATCGACCAAACTAAAAATGGATACTAAAGTTCAATTAAGATTTTCTTAATATAGTTAATTCTTATTATTTTAAATTGCTTCCAAACACTTACACACAACCAACCCCCTTAGAACTACAAGGAACCTCAAACATCCAAAACAATCAATTGATGCCATTTTCCTATGGGTTCGACCCTTACTTGCCTTGACAACAATATCCTTTTATTTTTTTTGTCTTAAGTTGTTCTCTCTACATTTAGTTTCTGTCTTAATTGTGTCTACTTGTTAATTCTTTGAACTAATGATATTAAATCACACCATTAGCACCATAGGATTGTGACACATGTCAATTTTTTTAACTTAATCTCATCCCTCTACTCCCTTTCTTACTGAATTTAAACAAATAAAATTTACAAAAAAAAATGAAGACATAAATATTTTTTTATCCAAAATATCATTTATAGGTTTAAATTCATCTCCATGATAATAAAAAAAAATTGATTATAAAAATAAAATATTTATAGTGTTTTATTTTAATTCCAAGAGAGTTTTTGTTATATTTTTAAACTTTTGAATGGTATTTATAGTTGTTACATGCATAAGAGTCTATTTTAAACCCTTTTTAATTTATTTTTTAAAATATTATCTAGTCATTCTCTTTAAAAACTAAAATATAAAAATAAACACTAAAAAAAGTAAAGATGAAACTATCTTTTATCTAACATATCCTTTATTAGTTTAAAGTTATCTTTATGATAGTACAAAAATTTTATGTGTAAAATTAAATATTTATAGTATTTCTTTTAAAATGTCAAGAGTTTTAGTAAATTTTTAGAAATTTTGAATGGTATTTAAAATTTTATAATGTTTCAAAAGAGTCTATCATAATTTACTTATTTTCATTTTTCAAATTTTTGAATTTTACTTAAAAATAATAATATAAATTTTGTTAGGATTTTAAAAATATTCACTCAAAAGTGGTTAAAAGACCAATATATATATTGTTTTAATTTTTTTCAAAATTTATTTATTTAAATTTTGTTTAAAAAAAAAGAGTAAAAGGACGAGATTAAGAAAAAAAAAAGTGAACACATGTTACAATCCTATGACGCTAATGGTATGATTTAACATCTTTAACTGAAAAACTTAATAAAAAGACACAATTAAAATAAAAACCAAACATTAAAAAACTGAATTTAATGCCAAAAAAAAAGAAAATATTATAAAAACATAAAAAAGTCAACTTTGTTATAAAATAAATAAAAATGATAAGAGAATTGAAGAAAAGGATGACAAGAAAATGAAATCACTATAATATGAATATAAGTGATAAGAACTTCAAAGTTTCTCTTATTCTCTCTAGGAAACTTATAAACCAACTAATAAACAATCAAGTCTATTTATAGGCTTCAAAATTGAGAGAATTGGGAGGGACTATGAATAATCAATTGCAGCACCCTTTCAATTTCTCATATTAAATGATGAATTGAATCATATTAAGAATCATGAGTAGTGGGGATATGAAAAGTGGATAAATATTATGATGGACATTCATTATTTCTTAACACTCCCCTCGAATGTCCATTGTACAAGGAACATGCCTCGTTAAAACCTTACTAGGAAAAAACCCAATGGGAAAAAAATCCTAGTGAAGGAAAAAGAGTACAATATTCCTTGCACACATTAATCCTCATTTTGGTCTCCCCTTGTTGAAGGCATTATTTAAGATCTTTAAGACAACACATTCCAATCTTGTGAATCATCTTCTCAAAAGTTATGGTAGGTAATGCTTTAACAAAAAAATCGTTAGATCGTCACTTTGATGTATTCTCGCCTTCAATGGAATTATGCAAATAACATTATCCTCATATGATATTGTTGGAACTTCTTTTGTTGGTAGATAAATTGCATGTCTCTCGGATAGGATGGATCGTTGATCTTAGCTAAACACATTTTTGACTTGCCTCATGAATTGATATTTCTACATAATTTGAAGATGTAACGAGCTATAGTTTGCTTCATAGAACACCGGGATATAACCGTATCTCCATATGTAAATATATAACCGAGTTAGGATCGAGCTTTGTGTAGATCGGATAAATAACCTACATCCGCATAACCAATTAATCTTGTCTTTGATTTATTGAACTAATATAAGCTCATATCAATTATTCCTCGAGGATAACATAGTATATATTTAACTTTATTTCAATGTCTCTATATTGAAACGTAACTATGACTTGCTAACAAATATATAGAAAAGACTATATCGAGTCGAGTATTATTAGCAAGATACATCAATGCACCAATAGCACTAAAATATGATACTTCGGAACCAAGTAGTTCTTCGTTATCTTCTCGAGATCAAAAATGATCTTTTTGGATATCAAGTGAATGAACTACTATTGTGCTAGTCAATGAATGATCTTTATATAGAATCATTGTAGAACCTTTTTCTATATAAATTGACTAATGAATGAAAATCTCATTTTCTAAGTGCTCGAACTGCGAGTCGAGATAATATTTTGTTTTCCCAAGATATTCACATTAAATTCTCTTTTTAGGTAACTTATGACACTTAGAATCTCTTCGAGAGTTCCAATAATATTTAAGTTATCGACATATATAACAAACCCCTTTTCAAATAAAAACATATGAACAAATAGGGTCATTTTTTATAACTTTCTTTAAATAAATAATCATTGAAGTGATTATATCACATGCACACGGGTTAGTAATAAAAAGTAGATATCAAAATAAAATATAAAAAGTATAATATAAATTAAATTTTTAAATACTAAAATAATCCTAATAGAGATCTCTATAATTTAATTGAATTCTTTTCTCGAGAATATGTATTACATGCTTCGACATGTTAAGTCCTTCTAAGACTTTCATACCGATATCATTTCAAATGAACAAATAAACCGTGATCACAATCATTAAATGCGTGCATATGAATGTTTTTCATATATTTTTCCAAGCTAATGTGATAACAAAAGACAATTGCATCCACTATAAGAGAATATGTCTCCTCATAGTCAATGTCAATTCTTTACGAAATCTTTTGTATTAAAAGTTTTGCTTTATATCTTATAATCTCATCTTTCTTATTTCATTTTCACATAAATACATATTTGTATCCCACTAGCTTAACATCTTCGGGTGTTTTAGCTATGGGTTCAAAAAACTATTCTTTTATAAAAAAACATAATTCTGCCTAGATTGCTCTTTTCATTTAGGCCAATCATCTTTATGTCGATATTCTTTAATAATTTAGGCTTAGGATCCTTATTCTCATCCATAATATCAATTGCAATATTATATGCAAAAATCTTATCAATCGATGTTTCTTTTCGATCCTATTATCTCCCTATATTGACATAATTTATCAAGATCTCTTGATTTTTCTTAAGTATTTGGACTTCTTCGGAAGCTCGTTATCGAAATATATTGGACCATTTTGTGAATATTTCCATCTTGCCCTTTTCTTTTAGGGATTTTTATCTTTAGAACCGATCGATCTTCCACGCTTCGGGCATACTTTAGATTCATTGGTTATAACATTAATAGATTGCCCTTCAGGACATCAATTCTAATAAGAGCATTCTTAGCAGGGACATGCATTTTAGTTACTCATTAAGATCCGAGAATGCATCTAGCAGTTGGTTTCAATACCCGAAAAATGAATTATCTTTTGAACTTCTAGTTCACATTATCTTCGATAAGAATTAAGGTGATATAAGATAGAATACTCGCATGTAATCTTTTTTTTCAACATTTCCAACTGCTTATTTTGCTTATTCTCTCCCCCTAATGTTGAAAAAACTATTTCATCAAAATGACAATCGATAAATCGAGCTGTAAAAATTTCCTCTTGTTCATGAATCAAGAGATTGAATTATCGAAGAGGATTCATATATTCGCATTCTCTTTTAAGTGCTCATTTTATTTCATTATAGAGGAGAACTAAGGATATACACTACAATGCCAAAAAATCTTAAATAAGAAATAATTAGCTTATGACCATAAATCAATTATAGAGGAGAGAATTTCTAATAACTTATGGGTCATATGCGAATAAGTGTTGCTGCATGTAAAATTGCATGTCCCCAAACATAAACGAGGAGTTTTATTTTTAAATAATGGTTTAGCTATCAATTGGAGCCTTTTGATAAATGATTTTGCTAAACCTTTTTTAGTATGAACATGAGCAACATGATGTTCAATAGCCAATCAATAATAATTTAATGCTTGAGAAATAAATTCATCGAGCATTATCAAGGTGACTTGTTTTAATGGCATAATTTGAAAATTATGCTCGAAATTAAATTATTTGCTAGCAATCTCGAAAACGTCGAGTTTTGAGTAAAGAATAAGTATATATGTGACCATCTTGTGGATGTATTTATCAACATCGTAAAATATTTAAATTATCCACATGGTGGATGAATTGATCCACATATATCACCTTGAATATATTCTAAAATACTAGAGATTCAATCTCAATTTTACTTGATGATGGCTTAATCATCAATTTGTCTTGGCAACATGTAGAACATAAAAGTTCATTAAATTGAAGAATCTTCCGGCTCTTTAATAGATATTCATATAATTTTTTTAATAATTTTTTCACATCATGAAAGACCCAAGATAACACAACTAGTCATGTCACATAGTAAAAGTATTTGAATTAGTAAACTTCGGTTTACTATAATATTTGTTTTAATCATTTCAATGTTTGTAATAAAGACTAGAAGAGAAAACGGATAAATTTTTTTATAGATATTTTCTACCCGAGATAATAATTATAACATATAAGTATTCACATTTGCTATCTTGATATGATATCAATTCGGACGAATATCTTTGAAACTCAACAAATTTCTATAAGACTTTGAAGAGAATAGTACATCATTCATAATACATTTATCCTTTCATATAATAACATATTTGCTCTTTTAGAGCTTTTAAATTGTGTTACTTCAAGTAATAATATCGACTCTTCTAAAGCCTTTAAACATTTTCTCTTCAAGTAATAATTTATTCACTCTTCTAGAGCTTCAAAAATTTGACTCTTCAAGTCATGATATAATCGCTTTTCTAAAGCCTTCAAAATCTATCTCTTTAGATAATAATATAGTCGCTCTTTTAGATCTTTCTATTAGATTGATATTATCATATATAATATTAACATAAAATAAATAATTAAATAAATCAATACAAAATAAGTAAATCAATATATGCCTCATAAACATAAACAAATAAATAAATAATAAAATAAATTTGTAACCATCAATATATGACATAAATTATAAGAAATATAAAATATTTTATTTATAAATAGAAAAACTAACAAGTAATTAATTTCAATTACTATTACTTTGATATATAAAAGTGGCCTTCATATTTGACTCTTTACTTTTCAATAAGGCTTTACAAGCCTCCATGAGATGCTTTGGTATATGACAGGCACACGATCAATATTCATTCATTCCATATCTATAATATTTATTTTCGAATATCGACTTTATCTATTTTTATTTTTTTTCATAGTTATCCACTTTTGGTGGTGAGATGTAATATTATGGTCATTACGATTATAATCATAATTATTTTGACCATATCCATGGCTATGACCACATCTTCATCCATGTCTAAAATTATTATAAATTGTCACATTCACTTCGTGGAATGGAGTAGATCCAATTGGATGAGCTTTATTCTTTTTTATTTTATTTAGCCACTAACAAGTATAAAACCGATCCAAAATATTTCTTAAACTCTTTTTCTCAATATGCTATCGCAGGAGCATATCCAAGACATAAAAAGTAGAGAATATTTTTTCAAAATCAAGCACTCATAATCAATAATTCTTATTCAAAATATCAAGAGTCAGCAAATCAAGTTTATGAGGTTTGATGTGATAAAAATTCTGTAATACAATATATAATAATAATATTAGAAAATAAGAAAAAATATAATAATAAAATTAAAGCTTTTCAAATAACATATATTAGATCATTTAAGTTTTTCAAATATATATTTCATGTATCAATAGATTTAAAGTATATGAATAAATTAGATACATACCTCTTAATGATCTAAATAATTTAGATCTTTTGGTAGAGCACTTGTGTAGAAGAAATCTAATTGTTGAAACAATTGATTAAATCTTTTGGTAGATACATACCTCATGGTCTATTGTTTCGATTGGTTAGAGCTTCGTGTCGATAACGTGTTATAAAATAAATAGAAATGATAGAAGAATTGAAAAAAATGATGACAAGAAAATGAAATCACTATAATGTGAATATAAGTGATAAGAACTTCAAAATTTCTCTTATTCTCCGTAGGAAACTTATACACCAACTAATAAACAATCAAGCCTATTTATAGGCTTCAAAATCGAGGAGAGAATCGGAAGAGACTATGAATAATCAATTGCATCACCCTTTCAATTTCTCATATTGAATGATGAATTGAATCATATTAAGAATCATGAGTAGTGGGGATATGAAAAATGGATGAATATGATGATGGACATTCATTATTTCTTAATAGACTTATGTAAATGTAACTATTAATCCCATAAAAATTCTTTGTAGCAGTAACAGAGGCTTTTAAAAAATTGCACTTTAATCGCTGTAATTTTTTTAAAACCATTAGTTCTTGTATGTTATCTTCATTTACAAATTATTCATTATTTAAATTTTTTATTCCTTGTAATTTTTTAAATATTATAGTTTAATTCTTTTGATAAAAACTTTTTACAATTAAGTGCATGCATGATTGATCTTAACCATCTAATGGTTTATTATACATTTAATGCTTGTGATATAATGGTTCATCACAATTGTAATGATCAATTACATTATAATTTTGAAAATTACATTACAAATTATTACAATGAATCCATATATTATATGATCTATTGCATCCAATTATATATGACGTACAAATAATTAATATGGTTAAAAAAAGTCAAAATAAATTAACATCCTCCATACCATCTTGCCGGATGATAACGTAGAAGTCAAAAAGCAACAAGATGACGGTGACATGACACCTTTTTCGACATTCCTTAAGCCACATGACTTTCCCTTTGCCTTATGCCTTCTCCGATTAATGTTTAAAGAGAGAAAAAACCCTATTAAATGGAATTACCTTAGCCCTAGTTATGGTGTTGAGTTCTAGCTATAACTAGTTGGATACCCATATTATGTTATGGTCGGATAATTATTACATACATAAGATTAATTATTTGTACGGTATAGTACGATTAGAAATGTTGTTTTATGATTAATATAAATCGAATCTATTTTTTAATCGCGAAGAAATGTTATTTGCCTTATGCCTTATCCGGTCAATGTTAAAAAAAAAAAAAAAACCCATTAAACACAATTACCTTAGCCTTAGTTATCTCTGTTGTGTTCTAGCTATAACTAGTTGAATACCCGCATTACGCTCCGATTAGACAACTGTTACATATATAAGATTAATGATTTGTATGGTATAGTACGATTAGAAGTGTTGTTTTTTATGATTAATGTAAATCGAATCTATTTTTTAAGTGAAGAGAAACGTTATTTTCTTGTAAAAAGCTCGATTAATGAAATTTATATCCGAATCTTATATAATATTTTTGTTTGTAATGTTTAGTTGTGGTCATGAGCAATAACCAAACAATGAGAAAATAAAATGTCTATAATATTATAAAACAATGCATAAATAGAATTACAATGCCTTTTGTATTCTACCATTATTGGTTTTCATGGTGTGTCATGATTTAAGCTTGTGGTTGAGGATGATAGGGTTTTTCGACACTACATTACTCACATTAGAGACATGAGTTGCAATGAAGTGGTAGTCGTATTCAAAAAATCTTGTGGTTATCAACGGTATTTAGTAATTGTTGTGGAACCAAGTTTTTTTTTTTCTTTTTGTAAGATTGTGTCATTAAAATAAAATAATAGTTGAAGTAAAAAAAATTGCATAATTATAAACAAATGAAAATAAAAATTCTTATTTAATATTAATGAGAAGATTAGTTTTCTAAAATCCGTATATTTGATTTTGATATATCTATTCATAAAATTATCAACAATTTTAGAATAAAAAACTATATTTAAATGAAAAACTGAACATTTGATTTTGAAATTGCTCATAGGGCCGCATTTTTTGTACGAGTATGGTTTAATATACATATTATTCAATTTGTCCTTAAAATTAGTTTATATAAGTTAGTACCTAATATGGTAAATATATATTAATTTTGATGTGAAGACATAAAAGGCCCATCACATCTCAACCCTTTGCCAGTCTTACTCATATAGTAGACAAAATTAAACTTAATGAGGTTAGAAACATAACATATTTACTATTTTAATACAAAAACTAAAAATAAAAATAAAAAAATAAATTGAGATTTTAATGTAAGCATGACATGTCAAAATTTGGATCTCTATAATTCTTAAGCTTGTAAATTTTGCATGCTTATCGTATATGTGAAAGAAAAAAAAGTAAAAGCAATACTTATAAATATTAGCAATATTAAAACATTTGAAACATAAGTAGCAAAACATATAAGAATATATGAAAAAAAAAAAAGTTGAAATTTAATCTTAAATTTTGATTAAAAATATCCTTACGAAATCTATATCCAAAACAATGTTTTCTTAAATGAAAAATTGGGTCCCCAACCCATAAAACAATATTATTATAGAGAGTCTCCCTTACAAAAGCCAACTATTTCCCCAAACTATAAAACAATATTATTATGGAGAGTCTCCTTTATAAAAGCCAACTATTTCCTCCATTGTTCAAGCCTAAAATTATGTGGCGAGGACTATAGTATAGTTTTTATCCACCTTGATTTCTAGTGTAGTCCTCAAACTTGATGCTTTTCATGTAAAAATTAACCCCTCTCTAAATAGTAAACTTGTCCTCATACAAATCGAACTCCGGACGAGGCATAAATAAGCTTAAATGATAGTGAGAAATTCAAAAGAAAAATAAGAATTAGCAACATTTAAATTAATACACAAAGATCAAAGTGAAATCCAATTGAAAGAAGAATTTCCGTAAACATATATGCATATATTTTCTAAGCAAGGACTACATAGACTTTTAAGCAAAAAAAAAATTGTGAAAATGTCTATTTTTTTATCATATGATATAGTATTCTTTAGTAATTATATTGTACATACATCCCTTCAAGTGAAGGATCATCCTTATGTTGTAGCAACGAGTGGTTATAGCATACAATCATATTTGATTCACAAAAGAAAAAGAAATTTTACCGATATTTTGACTTGACATTTTAGATGATTTTTTTTTTTTGCTCGTGTATATATATATATATATATATATATATATATATATATATATATATATATATATATATATAAAGAAAAATCAATCGTTAAGTAAGGCTTCATTAGTAATTGGCTAATTGCAACGTTTGTTATTTCGAAACAATCTAACATTCAAAGTCAAGCACTTGCAGATTAAATTAGAAGGCAACAACAAGAATACAAATTCTTGGTTTAGATGGAAGGCTCCTATAATTAACGGAATTGTGTCAATTATCATCTAGTTTGTTGAATTTAAAATCTCATGAACCTAGATCAAATTTTGTTCATATACCTAACGAGTTAAGATAAAAGCAACGAAGCAAAAGACCAAGCAAAACAAAACTTAGTTATGGATTTAAGACACATCTAACATATCACTTGGATGCATCTAAGCATAATCAAGTTATAGGTAGGCAAGAGCTTTAAAAAGAAAATATTGATCGACGAGTTACATGGAAAATAGCACAAAAAAGGCAAAAAAAAAAAAATGCCACAAGGCTATCAATGAAAGCAACAAACCAAAAGCGATCTAATCAAAATGAATGAATAGTAAAAGAGACACACACAATAAAAAACACAAACTACAATTGAAAAAGACATATAGTTCAATAGAAAATATAGGTGCGAAATGTGGCTATGCATCTCAAGTGGAAAAAATTGCTTAGCAAAAAGGAACAACATGGAAAAAAGTGAATGGGGGGAGGGAGGGATAGCCAACAACAACACATAAAATAAGATAGGCAATGAGAAATCGACCTATTAATTTCGATGAAGAAATCAAGCACTTTAGCAACTTGTAGTTGTATAATTCAAAATCGAAGGGAACAACCATATCCAATTAAAAGAACAAACTTCAATAAAAACGAGACAACCAAATTTTGAAACAATAGGGAAGTCATCTAAATTTTCATAGCACAGAACAAAAAATATGAAATCAAACTTCAAAAAACATGGTGACATAAGAAAAAAAGAAAAAAGTAAAAATAATAAAACCCACCAACAATTCCAAGAGCAAAGGCTCAAAACAATATGAATAAAAGACACAAAAAAACTACAAACAAACAACGAGAGAAGAAATAAAAATGCAATAAGAACAATACACCAATTAGTCACGAAGGAATCAAACAAAGGCTAATCAAGTAGGAAACGAAGGAAAATCCAATGCTAAAAAGAGAGAAAGAAAGGTAACAACCTCTAAGTAGCAAGTGAGAAACACCAATAACACTCGACTAAGCAAGAAAAAGGAATACACGATGAAACCGATTATAAGAAGAAGTAAGTGCAAATAAAAATTAAAAAAAAAGGAGCTAAACCAAAGCATTTATAAGAATGAAACCATAGATTGGAAATTAACAAGTGTCACTTCCAAACCCGCAAGGTGCAATCGGACCAGATACAACGGACAAAAAAAAAAAAAAAAGGAAAAATATAGGAGCACATAAAACAATAACAATAAGCAATTAGGGAAAAATAAGAAAATAAGTCTTATCTAGTTGTAAATAAACCAAATAGGGATGAAATCAATTGATGTAGAACACCACATATCAAAAATGACATCGAATAAAGCCAATCTCCCTAAAAGGAAAATGAAAACTTGAAAAGAATTTATAACTCTCTAGGTTGCTTAAAGTAGTTCTCCTCCTCAATGATGCACTACATTAACCAAGAAAGGTCGATAAATTATGTGTTATGAAACATATATTGATTCATGATAATAGACCATTCATTTAACTAATAGTCGTAGAATCATACAATAGCTTTTCAATCTCTAGAAAATGTAACTAGAACTCTAAACACTCACATACATAAACACCAAACTCAAGCAGTTTCATTTTCATAACAACGTACTTGAAAAGAACAAAGAAAGAAATTGACTTTCCTACGCCTTCAACTACGTACAATCGGATGATACCTTGATGGGAAATAGTTGACTCGAAAAACATACGATGATCGTACCTACATAACTAATCGGACCTACATAATCGATCGAACACAAACTTAAAACCAAAAAACAAAAAAAAACAAAAAGGGGTAATGATCCAATTTGGAAAAGGTTTGATTTCATCTAATCTATTTGCATGCAAGCGGAACCATAGCTAGATCTACAAAAGATAAAAGCTTCTCTTCTCCATTTCGATTGTAGTGATAGCCTCCCCCCATCTCACAAAAACCTCTCCGGACCGAAAAAAAAAAAAAAAAAACTCTAGCCATACCTATTCTTCCCACACCAAACTGCGACCATCCAAACTCATTAGAAAAAACACCCTTTATTCTCCTCCACACCAAAACATTACCATAAAAACCCACCATCAATAGCCTCGCTACCCTCCTCAATACCAAACCCTAACCACCAAAATTCATTACCAACATTCTTTGTTGTCATCAATCACACAACGATTGGCATGAGTAATTTTTGTTGGGCTAGAGACATAAGAGAAAAAGAGGTATTTTTTGTTGAGTCTGCAGACATGTGAGAAAGAGAGAAAGGTTTTAAGATTTGCAAATACGAGAGCGAGAGAGAGAAGCATTTTCAATTTTGATAAATTAAAGATTATCATAGATGAGATTTAATAATGTGACAATAATCTATTGGTTACTGAGATTATATAATCTCTCTTTAACTAATCAGATTTACAAAACAAAAGAATAGGAAAGGAAAAAAGAATAAAATCTAATAACTGTAACAGGAGAAGGTGGAGGATCAAACGGCTGGGAAAGACATGAATAGGGTGGGATTGAAAGCTAAGAGACACACGCCAAACGAAATGAAAAAGAAAATTCCAAGAGAAGGCATGAATAGGAAAAATGAGTCTGAAGGTACAGGAACTAAAAAGTTACACCTTCAGTTGTTTTATCTATTTTAACAAGCCCAATTGTAAAGATCTACAGTACCATAGGTTCCCAACACAAACAGCAAAGGCAAAACCACCCAATATGATATAAATTTATCTTTAACTCCAAGCACCAACACCAGTTTTTCTCCCTCTCTCACAAGTCAAAAACAAGTTCCAAAACCCATCCATTGAGATGGGAGTAGCCAACAACATCACAGCCATCCTAAACTTCATAGCTTTTCTCTGCTCAATCCCTATAATAGCCTCTGGCATTTGGCTAGCCTCCAAACCAGATAACGAATGCATTCACCTTTTCCGGTGGCCTGTAGTTATTCTTGGATTCCTTATCCTCTTGGTCTCACTTGCTGGTTTTGTGGGTGCCTACTGGTATAAGGAAACACTTTTAGCATTCTATCTCTGTTGCATGGCCATTCTCATAGGACTTCTGTTGATCCTTCTGATCTTCGCTTTTGTGGTCACGCGCGCTGATGGTGGCTATGATGTGCCTGGTAGGGGTTATAGAGAGTACAGGCTTCAAGGATTCTCTTCTTGGTTGAGGGATCATATTGTTAATTCCAAGAACTGGAACAAGATTAGGCCTTGTCTTGCTGGGACTGATGTTTGTTCTAAGTTGACTCAAACTTATATCACTGCTGACCAATTCTTCATGGCTCACATCTCTCCCCTCCAGGTAATTCAACTAACTTTCTAATTCCTTCTAAAATCAATTTAGATTTTTCAAAAAATCATTTTTTATACAAGTTCATGCATTAATTAATATATAAACTGGTTTAGAGTTTAGATCATGACTGGGAAATTAATTTAGATTTTTTAGGCAGTTATTTCTCTGTGCTAAGCAATTAAAACTTGTAAGGTTTGAGTAGTAATTTACTGAGGGATTTCTTTCCCTTTCTAAAGTTTCTATTCCTTGATTAAAGCCTCAAAACTGTCTCATTTTGTCGAGTTCGAAGACTTCTCTACTGCATAATCTGGCGTCACATGACTGGCAGCCGCTAAAAGTTGGGATAATCTTGACACAAAATGATCCACCGATTTCCTAGTTCACTGGTCATGCATTGCCTGGAAACTGCTGGAATAAGACAAGACTGTCTGGATTAATTGGAAGCTGTTTCCCACCAGATTCCACTTTTACCTTAAAAAAATGTAGTACATATACTTTCTACGATACATACATATATATATGGTAGGAAGGAGGAACCGTTTAGTGTGTATATATATATTATCATTTGAAACGGATCAATGTGGCTATTAAAACTTTTTTAGTTTCTCACATGTCAATCATAATCAGCTTGATTCGACAACGCATTATTGTTGGGAGAAATTAAATAGAGACATGTCATGGTGTGTGGGGGCATTTTTTATGCTTTCATACGAGAAAATAATGGTTGCTACAGTGAGCCCCGTAGGGAGTTTGCGCCAATAGATCACTACCAACTAACTCAATTATTAAGAGGGATCACGGAATTTTGACTAAGTTAAAGTAATCCCAGCATACATTATTGAATCCACATAGCTTTTTTTAGTCTTTGGATCGATCGAGAAGATAAAAATGCAGGTTATTGTTGCCAGCTTTGTCACGTAATATATAGTGCGTGACATTAATTGTTTGGTGTGGTGATATGCTGTGCTATGTTTATTTATTTATTTATTTTAATAATAACAAGTGTTTTATTATTTTTGAAACTACTACATATTACAGTCAGGATGTTGTAAACCTCCAACAGTTTGTGGCTACAATTATGTGAACCCTACACTGTGGTTAAACCCATCGAACCCAACAGCAGACCCAGACTGCTACTTGTGGAACAATGACCAGAACCAACTATGCTACAATTGCAACGCTTGCAGAGCTGGTTTGTTGGGGAACCTAAGGAGAGAATGGAGGAAAGCCAATATAATCCTCATTGTAGCAGTGGTTGTGCTCATCTGGGTCTATCTCATTGCCTGCAGTGCTTTCAAAAATGCCCAAACTGAAGACCTCTTCAGCCGATACAAACAGGGTTGGGTTTGAATTTTGATCTTGTAACCAAAAACATCCCCACTTTTCACATCGCTGGTTCTGATTTTTTTTTTTTTTTTCCTCTCGTTTATCCATCCACTATCCAGTAATGAATATTTACGCCTTTGTCTGTTCTGTAAATATTCCCTTGTGCTTTCCTTATCTACAATGTATGGACTGACTGTGTCATCGAAGGCTAGTTTGGGGAAACAGTTTTTGCCAATGACAAAAGCATCTCAATTATCAACTTTCATTTGATCCAAACATAAAAGATTACTATCAGCTTTCAAGCGAATCAGATTCTTCCACATTCAATGATTGAGCATTCTCTCTAGTGTCTTTGGTTTCTTATCCACGCCACTGGCGGGAGATTAAACTCGTGGCATGGACCTTAATGGAAAAGTCACCGATTGTGATTTAACCGGATGTTGCAATATCTGGTCCAATCCTTTTCGACAAATTTGCAATATTTTATAAATGTACAACAAGTGTTATGCAAAATCATCTCACACCCATTCGCAACAATTTCCTATCCAATGAATTTTTAGGCTTTATTTATTTATTTTTGGAAACTCAATGATTATATAGCACGTATCATGTTTCGAACATATAGTTATCATGTGATGTGTAAAATCTCTTTTCCCCACTAAAGTAAAATTTTCATGAATGTTTTAATCCCATTAGGAGTAGCTTGTTTTTGACGGGAAGGAAGTAATGAATCTAATCCAGATATATATATATACTGGTCTGAGAATGCTTCCGTTCTAATAATAATATTGACAATATACTGTGATATTATATTTGACTATTTGTTGCAAACACATCCTCTTTACCAGATGCATAGTGTTCCACAATCCAGTAAAAAGACATCACTGTCTGAGGCACAGGCACAGGCACAGGCACAGGCACAGGCATCTCTTGATGTCATAAATTTTGCACATTTAGTTGTAGTTTGTACGCATAAGACTATAGTACAAGAAACAAGGCGCACTAGAAATGTGTAGCGTGGCGTGATCCCCGATGAGGTTGGGATCCGTCGTCTTTTTAATGTTTCGAGTATATAGCATAATACAAAACGGAAAGATGGCGTGTTGAATATCTCAAGTGCACGTTAGAAAATCTCACCCATGAAAACAAATGTTAGAAAACCTAAGCATATATATATATGTGTGTGTGTGTGTGTTTGCACGTACGCGAGCGCGACCGACTATAACATTAGAAAAACACCATAAGCCTTCCTCCCAATTTTTTTGCCTTCATATTAGAGACAATAAAATCTGATCGTCAACCTCTCTAACGTGCCTCACGCTGTAGAGGCCTTTCTAGAGTACACAACATACATGGGATCTGAGCGTCCAGGATTGGGAGATATATCCACAGCCTGCAAAAACATTTCTTGTCATTCAAAATCTGTCACTGGATAACCCTCAATCACAAGGTTCTGCGTGCACCCGTGTGTGTGGGCGTGATTTGCAGCTCATGATTGATGGAATTTAGACATCAAGATTGTGGACCATTGGATTGCAAGCAATATCCTCTAGAGCTCAAGGATTATAATACATAAATCAGCAGGCTAAAATGTAGCATGTACACTGATTGGCACTCAAATCACATTCAACAGGAGATGAAGCAAGAATCAACAGCAAAGGAACTGAATATTTGGCCATTAGACACTCATCAATTCTCATTACCAAAGACAGGATGCAAGGAATTGAATTACCTGAGGTGGTTCAAAGCCTCCAGAATAATGGAAATAAGACCCAACAATCATAACATGATCAGCATCACCAGTTGATGTCCATATAGAGATTGCTTTTGTCCAGAAGCAACGATTAGAGAAGCTGATACAAATGTATTCAATAAAAAGTTAGATTTTTCATTTTATTTTGTTCTTTTTTTTTTTTTTTTTTAGTTGGTCTAATATCGTAAAGTTTAGAAATGCTTGAATAAATATAAAACAAGGATGACTCATGAAACCAAAATATTGATCTCTAGCAACTAAAATGCAAAGGGATGCTACAAATGGGGTGAATTAGTTCCATATGGTATCCGTCTACTTTTTTCTTGTCATTTTTCGTTTCTACTGTCTTAGGGTTATTTAGCTGAATCACAGGCTCTTTATACTCGCATGTGTGATGTGTCCACATCTCCTCATTAGTCCAATCTTGAAGTTGCAAGTTAACTCAAAATGAGTTGCTTTGTACCTTGACTATCAATTACAGTGAAATGGGAACCATAGGGGAGGATTAGGTACTGAGACAAACCCCAAAAATGTAAGGGATATCATCAATTGACATTTAGCTGGAATTCTGTTACAAAATATGACTAAGTTTAGATGACCAAAACAAAAATATTTCTGCTGATCTCTTTTAAAAGGTTAAGGAACTGCTACACGGAAATGGCATGCATTTTACTAAATTAAAAAACAGGAAGTCAATATCACTGAACTTTCATCTTACTCAGGACTGTAAAAACAAAAAATATATAAATAATATCACCTCATTATAGCCAGTCCACCTGGCTTAAGTATTCGGCACATCTCCTTGAAAACAGCAATAGGTTTAGCTAGGTAATCAACACTGACCTGAGAAATGTTTCAGAAAAGGGAAAAGGGAGATCGTTCTATGAGAGTACAATTTAAAAGAATAATCCAAACAACAACTCATAAGAAATTTGACATCTTCATATACTAATATTTTCACTGGGACAGAAATATCTGAGGTAATAGTGGCAGCTGAGGTTTGCCTTCAGAAACACAGATTCAAGACACCAAACCATTAAGCCCACAAAAGGAAAAGGAAAAATTTTCCTTACTTAAAATGATTTTGATTTATGTATTGCCATCCAATAGTTAGGCTTAAGTTCTTTCTTGAAATGGAGAAGAGAAAAAATCTATTGCTAAACACAGCTGCAACAATCTGCTTCAGAGACAATATATTAAACACAAAAGGTATCAAATCTTATGTTGATCCAACAAATTCATGATATTAATAGGGAGACCACATGCCAATAAGAAAGTGACAACACACCAAAAACAGTACTTCAAAAATCTTTGTTAATTCCAGGCATTTAAATGCACAAATGGCAATTTGTAAGATTATATTATGAGAAAACACAAACCAGTCATATAGAGCACAGCCAAAATGGTCAAAAGATAGGGACAATACACATACCGCGTTAGTTATGACATCAAAGGAATTATCTTCAAATGGGAGTTTAGGGTTCAAATTTAAATCTTGCACAGCATATTCAGTCAGAACCTATAGAGAAAACACCTTGATCAATGTATTGTCTCCAGTAATAGAAAGATCATAACAGTGTATGCAACACAATTAGCTTAGAACTGATGAAGTCACAAAAGTAAATATGATACATGCAACTTGAAACTTAACATATCTAGCACGAAATAAGGATACACATGTTGAAACAGATTTCGCTATACATTTAGTTGCATACCCTTATCTTCTTTTGAGGTTCAGTTAAGCCTTCGATTTCTCTTATTTTTACAAGCTATGTAACATGACATCTCATCAAGGTGATATTTGGCTTTTGGTGATATCATCAAAATGCTTCCAATAAAGCACTAAGATTCTCATGCTAAAATAACAATGTAAACTTCTCAAGGGAAGATAGAATAATATGTACGTCATTTTTAAAATTCTAGCTGACCAGTTGCAATTGTGTAAGATGATTACTAATCCAGCAGCAAACATAGCAACAAATGACAGTAGCTTGGAAAGAACATATGAATGACCAAATTAAAAAATGCCTGACATAAATAACTACACAATGATATCGAGAATAAAAAGTAGGATCTGACTGGATTCTGTTTGAGCTCTTCTTCATTCATGCCTAATCCAACTATACGATCTTGCTTGTATCCTTTTGGAAAATGGCTGACCTACAGATAAAATCAGGAATAGTTTGTTAACGTAAATAACGAATACCTAATGAGGCTGTACATAAATGCTATAAGCATCTTACCCAACTGCTACACATGTCCAGGATGCTTACTCCTGGAGTGTTGCTGGGAGGGAAAACCTTTGAATAGTACTTAGTCAGTGCAGCAATGGCTGGATCATCAATGTGTGTCACAAATCTTGGAGCATCATAGAACAATGAATCGGGAGACCTGCAAATATCAATTTTGAGTTTTGAAGGTATATAATAGTGAACTCGGTCTAATGCAGATTGTAGGGTGTTTGAAATTCAAATTGATTAAGTTGCTAGTTCAAAATAAAGATGCTAAACTCAAAAACTAAAGTGAAGGTAGTGCTGAATTCAATGTTATGAGTGATATATATATATATATATATATATATAGATGATTTTGTATACAAAGCCAAGCAAAGATGGACTTTGTGTTAAGGAAGAACGAATTTTGTTACAATATAATGCGTTCAAGCTATATTCCACCTCAGGATTAGTTCTAGGCTCCAGTATAAAAGGCCAAAAAGATATCATGTGATAATTCTTTTAAGTTTTCTGTCTACAATATAATGTTTAGGTGCATCAACTTTCAGCATGTAATCATGGACATGAAGCAGTTCCAAGGAAAAAACAGCTGAAGAAGTGGATGAAAACAAGAACTGAAAAAGTATTTCATGCAGGCAATTAAATACAAGAGGTTTTACTCATCAAAGCGCTGGAAATCCTCCTCCTTGAATGGAAACTGCTGTGGCCAATCCACATTCTTCAATACCTATGAAACGGGAATAGAAAACATTGGAAGGTACAGTATTAAAATAAGCACACTGTCAAGCAAGAAGTGACACTAATCACATAGATGATGCATCTGTGGCTTTGGCAGCGCCTCAAGATCTCTTTGAAGATAACAGAAGTATGAGATCAATCACAAGCCAAATAAAGCAGGCTACTTGGACTCGATCAAACAAGTTGAGTTTTTTTGCCAGATAGGAATTGTTTTTGGATCTTCCATCTGGTTTATAAAACATCAATTAGCTTCTACAAAATATGTGCCAAAGCAGCTTCACATTCCAAATTGCAACTCCATCATATTTTCCAGAGAACCAAAACTAGATTTTGCAGCTAAAGAAGAACTCAGACGGAACAAGGACTACATCATTCCTGTGTGAACCACAAGAATGCCCAAGAGGCAAACAGTCGATTTCTTTATATCCAAACTACAATGGAAGTGACTGCTAATATTAAGGTAATTATATGCTATTCAATAATTACATGGTGAGTCTGTTTACTTGGGCATATCCATCCATTTCAAAAAAAAAAAAAAAAAAAAAAAAAAAAAACACAAACAAACAAACAAAGTAAAGCAATCACTCGAAATGCTTAAACCCCAAGTAGAATTGCATTATAAGAAATTGAAGTTCTCTCACGAAAAGAACGCCAAGACACTACTAGAATCCAAAATTCAAGAAACCCCAGCAACCAAATTCAGCAATCGACTCGTAAATGAGTACGAAAGAGCAGCAAACAAAAGACTGAAAATTCACCTCTTCAATGACACCCTTTTGCCTTGCAGAGGCGATGAGATAGTTGCTTCTGGCTGTACCAGCCATACTCATAAACTGCGACCAAAATGAGACCCCAAGTCCCAATACCAACCGACGAGGTCCTTTAAATCCAATGTTCCACTTCTTCTGTGATTCTGAAACAGAATTAGCAGCAACCGTGTGAATTGTAGAGAGACAAGGATAAAGACCAGCTAAAACTGGCAGCCTTTGTTGTTGCAGTGGAAATCCAAGAATATTAGCCATCTTTGACATTTTCTTAGACACATTTTATATGTCTTGTGATTTATTATAGGTTTTGATTTGCTTTAGGATAGCATCAAAACGTGTATTCCTTGCTACCCTACGATGGCTTCAGGCTACGGCTATGGCTCCGGGGCAATAATTTTTTTCTTTCTTTTTTAGAAATTACAGGAAAATTTGTGTTTGATGAATAGCTAAAACGAGCTGCGACGTATTTTGCAGGGGGTTGTGATGCTGTAAAAAGTTGTTGTCATGGCTGGTGAAATAATATACGTAATGTGGAAAAGTAAATTGGGTGGTACACGTTTTTTTCTTTTCGGTCTTAAAATAAACATAAAAGGATTAATAAATAATAGATTCGATGGCTGAATGTCTGCATTGTATTTGTATTTTTTTTTTTTTAATAGTTTGATGGTTTTTTATTTCTGTGAAGCAATGATAGGACAAAAATTTGCGCATGTTAAATAAAATCCATTTGTTTTTGTTTTTTTTAAAAAAAAATGTAGTTGACGTGGTCAATCAAGTGAGGTCATGAGTAGTCTAAGCTTCAGCCGTTTTGATCATGGTGTATATGAAATTGGCATAAGAGACGTTTAGCAAAAAACTATGTTTGCATATTATCACGGAATTGGCTTTTCCTAGGCTCTCGGGTGACATCTGACTCACTTTTTTTGTACATCAAATCAAATTAGCCTTCTTTCACGCCTAGTTATCAAGCAAGAAGCAATCACAAAAAATATAAAAACTCTTTATATTACTCTCTTTAAATCTTATAACTTTAAGATCACACTTCTTTAGATTTTTAGATATCTTGAACAAATGAAAGTCTCACATATTTATAATCCTCCACCTCATCAATAAATGATTAAGATCTATTTGATCTAATGACTATAATTGATTCTCTAGAATTGTCCTAACTAAATATGTATAAAGAACTATTTAGATATGTAAAAGCTAGAATAATGAGAGACTTTCTAAAATTCTCTAGGAGATGTCTAGATTTCTCTTGAACATCCTACGAGCTTCTTCATTGCTTCGTAGTCTTCTAAAGGCTTTCGGACTTATCTAACGATCTCCAATAGCCTCTAAAAAAATCCTTCTTTTGAGCAAGGCGCAACATTCTCCCCCACCTAATTTGGCACATACTCGAAACGTCTTCATTATACTATTCAACCTTTCGTATGAATTGCCCCAAGGCTTCGACGGAGTTTCTTGCTAGTCTCGCTTTCTAGTAATCCCTTCCATTTCACATAATACTCCTTTTTTGGGGCATTTCATGACATTTGATTGTGTAGTCATCAAGTATGACATCAACTTGTTTGTTATACGACTCAACCACTATTGTTGGTGTCCTATGAGAAACTCCTCGACTTGGATTCTCCTCATCAACAAGGTATGGCTTTAATATACTAACATAGAATACATGATGGATTTTCAGCTTCAATGGCAACTCTAAGCAATAGGCCACCTCTCCCACTTTGTGCACTACTTCGAATGGTCCTTCATATCGACATATGAGTCCTTTATATACCTTTTAAAATGCCTTATATTGTTATGGTAGTAACTTTACCATCACTTTGTCACCTGTTTGGAAGGTGACATCTCTTTGTTTCTTATCCGTCCACTTTTTCAACTTCTTAACGACTTTATTCAAATACATTCATGTCAAATCTGTCTACTTTTGATATCCTTTAGCTAATGAATACACTATAGAGTCGCTTTTTGGTACTTATTATTAGTGTAGGTGCTCAAGATCCAACTATGTTTGGATGAGTTTGAGTTAATATATTATTGCATCATTTATTTTAATGATAATAAAGAAGGCATTCTATTAATTATTATGATTTATGTCTATAAGTATAGTAGAATTAGATAGAAGTTCTTATGATATGCATTTGCAATAGTGATTGATCGAAAAATGTGAGACAAACACTAATGAATATAAATGATATCATTAAACATCCCAAGTCGTAACATTATCAAAAATGAACATTGACTATATGCAGATAGATATCACACCTATTGGCATGGTGATGCCAAAATAATCACTTAGGTTATTTATGTTAAAAAATATATCACTAGACTTAACTCGCCATGAGAAGCCATATGATTTTAGTTTGGGAATCTCATATGAGATCGATACAAATGGTTTTTAGACTTGAAGTCATCACGATTATCTCATTAGAGGACTTATGCACTTTGATGCTCATTTCAATGGACCCATTAAAGGATTGTACATGAGCGATTCGTTAGGTGCATTAGGAATCTAATAGAGGTAGGTGTATGACTAAGATAGGACATGTCATTCTTTATATGCTAAAGGAGTTATTACATTGTACTTTAATAAATGTCTACTTGAAAAATCTATGACCATAGTAGGAGTACACCAATAGAGCATATTTGGTTTATTTTAAGAGATAAGATATTTGGAAATTGAAAAAAAACTTATGTTATCATAATCGAATAAGACTTATAACTAGGTTTGAGATCACACGGTGATAAGTTGACATGAAAACTAAATTGTATGGTGTGATAAGTTGACATGAGGACTAAATTATATGGTAACCATACTCGTGAAAGGTCATAATAGGTTAATTAATTCTTCGAAGAATTGAGTATTTATGATACCTTGATAGAGATCAATCTTGAATCTTGATTTATTTATCAGAAAATAAAATAGGAGTTTTTTGTTCTTGATACATCGCTAATATATGCGGGAGTCAATTAAGTGACATGCATAAGTTTAAGTATTCACATGATAAATGAGAAGTAAAGATATTGAAAAAGGTTTTTAATTTTGAAAGTTTTCTATTTTGGAAAGGATTTCCAAAATGAAAAGTTTCCTTAAATGAGAAGTTTCCTTAAATGAAAAGTTTCTTTAATGAGAAAGTTTCCTAAAATGAAAAATTTTCTATTTTAGGAATCGGTTTCCTAATTTAGAAGTTGATTCTAAATTTGAAAATAAATAACCTAAAATGAAAATGAGTTTCCTAATTAAGGTTCAATGGTATTTTGAAAAATTATTTCCTAATGTGGACTAGCCTAAAATAATCTAAGATATTTATTTGGATAGTCCAAATAAATTAATTAAGCCAAATGGTTTTGGCCCATTAGGTTTAATTAAAAGCCTTAAGATATTTTGGTGGAAGGATAAACATCAACCTTATTGGATAAGGATGAATGTTTTAAAGATAAAGATCAAAAAGTCCACATGTAAAATAACTCTTAATCCTTAGAGGATAAGGAAGCAACAACCTAGAGTCCTTAAGGGACTCATTCGTCGCCTCTCTTTGTCCATGAAGGACAAGAAAACTCTCTCTCTCTCTCTCTCTCTCTCTCTCTCTCTCTCTATATATATATATATATATATATATAGATTGGAGAGAGCGGTATGGCATACAAAAGATAGAAAAAAAAAAAGAGTTTTAGCCGGAATTAAAAAGGGCCATTAAGGCACACGACAAGAAAAGGAAAAACGAAAAAAAATAGTTTTCTTCAAAACCCTAAGCATACCACACTCTTTTCTTTTCCTTTAAGGTTGTCACAAAATGGCTCATAATAGATTTTTATAGGAAACACTACATAAATCGGAGAAGGTAAATCTAACACCCAAATGATTTTGAGTGCTTCTTCGTGGGTACTTAGACTATGTAGATCATCAATAAAGGCCGGACACTTAAACAGCTTTTATGTTAAAAAAATTTAGATTTGCACTATAAGAGGTAATTCTTTATTCATTACTTTAAATTCATGCATGTATGATTAGTAGATTCAACGGCTTGATCTTGGGTCATTAGATAAATAAATTTTATTTATTTATCCCGCACCTCCATAGGATGCGGATACTTCATTTGTCACCAACCACCATCATATATGGAGTGAGAGACTCGTTGGACCATCACGATCTCGAATGGACTCTTGCTAGTAGACTTATTCTTTTATAAGTTATAGGAGAATTGGGCAATATCCAAGTAACTTAGCCCAATCTTGCTGGTTGGTACTCATAAAATGCCTCAAATTTATCTTTAACAAAGCATTAACCCTCTCGATCTGCTCTTTTATTTGAAGGTAAAAACTCATAGAGTAATGCAGCTTCTAGCCTAATAAGTTGAATAGCTTAGTCCATCACTTCTTAGTAAATCAAGAATCTCGATCCACACCCCAATACTTCATCACATACTTAAAGAATAGCTTAGTGGAGTTCTCAATCATCACATCCATTAGGGTTGGTATGAAAGTGGCATACTTAGAGAACTTGTCCACAACTACGATGATGCTCTTAAAGTTCTCTAATTTTAGCAAAGCCTCTATGTAATCCATGATGATTGTCTCTCATGGTCTCTTCGTGATAAGCAAAGGCTATAATAGACCCTCGGGCATTCGATTTTCAACCTTGTCTTGGTGGTATACTAGATATGTTCTCATATAGGACTCCACATCATCATACAACTATGGTAAAAAATATGCTTCCTTCAACGAAGGCTCTAGTATAATGTTGTTCTAGATTTTTAGCCCACATCGATTCGTGGCATTCTTTTATTAAATCTCATCGGAGGCTTTCCTATTTAAGCACATAAATTCTCTTCCCTTTCATGTAGAGAATGCCATCCTCCTCCTAAAATATTTTAGTCTTTCGTCCCTTGTAAAGGCCAATAAACTCTTGACGATGGGATCATGCTCCATTTCTTTCTTAATTTTGGCCATGATCTCCCATCCACCTTTTGTCATGTGATATAACTCAGCCTTTCTACTAAGTGCATCAACCACCATGTTAGTATTGCTTGGTTTGTACTCAAATACAATTAAATTCGATAAGAAAGTCTTACCATTGGGCTTGCTTTAGTATCAACTTCTTTTAATTTTAGAAGTAACTTGTGACTACATTATCGAGTCTTCACCACAAATCGAGACCTTGGCAAGTAGTGCCTCTAAGTACACAAGTAGTGTATGACTTAAAGGATTATGCATCCTATGGAGGTGTGAAATAAAACAAAAAAATTTCTTCATCTAAGGTTTCCAAAATCATGTTGTTAAATCAACTATTCATATATTAATAAGAATATAAATATAAGTGAAAGATCACCTCGTGTAGCATAGAAGACAATTAAGTGTAAAGGAAACCATCCAAGTGTCAAACATTTATTGATAATCCCATATCCTCGTCTTTATATTGTATGGAGGGCTCGATGGAAGGATCGGCTAGAAGCTCGATAGGAGGCTAAGTGGAAAGAATGATGGATCGCTGACCGACCGATAGATTTATAGGTACCCTAGTTGTTTGTGTCAACCTCATCATTAAGGATGCTATCGAGTCATACCGAGACTTTAGACTATAAATAATCCGATGCTCGCTCCGAGATCCGGCTTCATGACTCGCCACTCGGCTTTTGAGCTCATCTTGTATCAACTACATCCCTTTCATTGCACCTTTTGTATCCTTGTAGTCCTTTCAAAGCTCTTCGTTAGCCGGTCGGTGGTGTGATGCAACGTCGTAGAGGAACAGACTACTACCACCTAATTAGGACATATAATGCACCAATCGCGTGCCTAAACCATAGAACCTCTTCTTCTTCTCCCCAACAGACCTCGAGGTATATGGCATTCTAGTCTACTTCTAGCTTCATAATTCTTATTGTCGTCCGAGCCGCAAACACCTCATTGATAAGTTCGCTCCATAAGATCCCGCATAATCAAAATAATAATATAATCATTACAAGATTAAAATAAATTTTAGATTACATTTTTATATTTAATATTTAAAATTGAAAAAATCGACCATTGTCGACCGAGAGCACGGATCGACGAATGAACCATCTCGTCACTTGTGAGTCATCTAGAACAACTCAAAACTCATTGCTCGATGTCCCAATTTTACCGCTCGAAAAAAATTCATTACGAAAAATATGAGAAGGAAATTAAAATGTTCTAAAATAAGTAAATAATAATAAAGAATGTGTAATTTATCAAGCGACGATTTGTTATTCTAAAGATATTCAAACTTTCGTATGCCCGGAACAACTTTTTTTTGGATTTGTTAGACCCGGAACAATCATCGTTAGGAACATATATTCCTTCTTCATACACATCCATAATGGCAAACTATATGGAGTTACAATGACTAGCCACGAGGAATATTGCTCACTCGGATTAACCAAATGGTTGAAACCCATCAACGCACACGCTTAATTTGACGTTCCTTTTTTAGTTGCAAAAGGAAGATTAATCTGATTGAAACTTTGCCAAGTAATAGAATCAAAGGGATGAAGCTTACTCCCGCATCATCTCCCCCATATTCAGCATGCCATGTCATATTTTTAATTGTCACATTCAATGCATACAATCGTTATAAACGTAGGGTTAGAGGGAAGTAGCACACTTCCTTAATTGGAATAAGTTTTTCTCTTCCTCATCCTCGACGGGAACTTCAATATCGAGGATATTGATAAAACTCTGCATTTATCTAATTCATTGTCTTCCTTTCAATAAATCATGCACTCGTTCTAATAACAATGAATTTTTTCAACTCGGTAAACCCATTCCCTTAACCAACTTTTTTATTTCATAAAAATTACATGTCATACATCTATTAACCAACATCAACTCCTTCATCGACTTCGTATAACGAGTCAAAACACTTCTTTGAAAAATGATATTCAGCTTTTAGATTCGAATTCGAGCAACTACCGACAATTATGAGTGTTTATCACAACCAGGCCAAATCTCTCTATGTGATGCATTCAACATATCATAAAAGTATTATGCTCTAGGATTAGAAATCTCTTCCGCGTTAGATAGATCAAAGGATGAACCTAGCTACATCCATTATCATAGTTTGATATGAGTTTTGAGATTCATTAAAACTACCTTCGCCTACATAATAATTTTCGAAACATATTGACTCCAAGAATTTTTAGATGCCATATAAGTTTGAACTTCACCATGATGTTCCCAATCATAATATCCCAACACAAAACCCTTACGGCATAAATGATATTTTACTCGTTTCAACCTCTTCAAAATTTGGATTTTCACACTTATTGAAATTACAAAGACACCTAATTTTGATTCCGTTTATACATTCGGGATGCTCAATAGCAAAAGCTAAAAATTGTTCTACACCTTTGATAAAGTCATCATTTAACAATTCGTTAACGAACCTAACATTCATCCATTGTCGATCATATCTCATTTTTGTAATTACTACAAAAATGACATAACCAATGCAAACAATTTCTTATCTTCATTTCTATGAATTTTAAATAAATATTAAGCATGTATATTAGTTGTGTAATTGTATCTAATTAGTTATGATTTTTTCTTAAGAATTTAACTTTATATTTAAATAATTATTTACACAATGATTACAATTTTTTATTTTTTTATTCTTAAATACTTAATTTTATAAGATTCAATGATTTATTGTATAGTTTTATTTTTTTATATTTTCTACCTTAGGTCGAATGATAACCTCAAGCTAAACCAAACATTTACTTTTAATTTCAACACCAATTTTTCACATAATTTCATTCAATTATACCTAAATTAACTCAATTAGGTATTAATTAATCAATTACAAGCATAAACTCAAAATTGGGCCTAAACCTTAATTTAGATAATTGAAGCTAATTTTTCAATTTAAATATGATTTCTAATTCTATCTCATTTAATTACATTATTCTAAGTCTAAATTAATTAATTAAAGTTAAAATTTAGGAATTAAGTTTAAAATGTTTGGGCCGAATGGATTCCTAATTAAGGGATTAAGTTAAAATTTTTCATTTTTACTTAAATTACATGAAATTTTAAATATTTTGAAGCTAAAAAAGTTTATTTTTATTAAAATTTCCTAACTAATTTAATAATAAATTCAACTAAATTTAATTTAATTAATCCTAAATAAAATGTTTATTAAATTTTAACATTTATGTTTATTTTTCAATTACATTTTCATTCCATTTTTTTTAATTTCCAAACTAAATTACATAAATTAATTGTTTTTTAATTTAACTATAAATGAACCTAAACTAAATTACTTAAAAAATTACATTAATACTATTAAACCTAAAAAATTAACATAGTTAAACTTTTTTAGTTTTACATTAACATAAGATTAACCAAAAAATTAACATAACTAAAAAAAATAACACTTAACAAAATTAATCTAATAGTTAAGAAAATAAATAAAAAATTAAAAAATTTATATAAACTATTAAGAAATTTACACTAATAATTAATAAATAACTTAACATAATTAAAAATTAATATAACAACAAAATTAACAATATTCAAATAATTAATCAACTAACAAATAACAAAATTAATCTAAAAAATTTATAATATTTATTTAATTTTTAAAAAAACATAAGAGTTAGAGAAATAAAGTTTTACCCAAGAGATCAATGAGAGAGAGAATAGATCTGGTTTGATTTTGAGGGAGAAAGATGCCCCTCACTTTGTTGAAAAATTTGAAGAGTCATTTGGTGGCGTTGGGCGGCTCGAGTGGTGGTTTTTGGCGGCGTGGTTATTTGGTGGAGGAGAGGGAGAGGAGTGGGGAAGATGATAGGGAAGGGGGTATTTATAGGGCAATTGGCGGATTTGGGAGGGAATCCCAATTCCATTGCTAATTTTGGCTTTTGGGAGGGAATTAGGATTCCGTCACTAATCAACAGATTTGGGAGGGAAAAATCCCCCTAAAATAGCAACGGAATTTTATTTCATCGTTATTCTCTCCCAAAATTAGCAACGGATTCCCCCATCCGTCGTTAATTTTGTCCATTTTCTCCTTCGAAGCTTAAAAATAGCGACGGATTCTACTCCGTCACTATGTTGGTGGCCAAAGTAGAGACTAAATCGTGACGGATATATTTCTATAGCTAATTACAAACGAAAATCTATCGCTAAGCCATCTATAAAAGTGACACTTTTTTTTACCTCGTAAATTTGCAACGGAATTTTTTTCGTTGCTAAAATTTCTTTTCTAATCCGTTGCTAAAAAGTCACAAACATCAACTTTTTCTAGTCGATCACTAACTCCGTCGTTAATTTATCGCTAATTAGAGACGGAATGAAAGTCGTCGTTAATTGATAAATTCCATATAGTGAAAAGTATCTTGTCCAAAATAGTTAGAAAGATGCTTACATATGAGAACCTTATTCATTTTCTCTTATGAAGTAATATTTCCCTTTTCTTTATGTGTTCTTGAACTCTTTAGCTTCTCTCACCATATGAAAGCATTTTTCTTAAGTTTGATGGCCACAATCTTGACCTTCTTATCATCATGCACATCTCTAAACTCAAAGATTCGCTTCACTATATGCAACCACTTAATAAAATCATTTGAGTTGAGCTCACCCTCAAAGTTAGGAATCTCCACCCCAACACCAAAGTCTTGATGTCGAGATTGTCTCACTTGTATTTAACCTCTTTATGATGCCACCTCCTCCTCTTTAAATGATTTGGTTGGTGAGTGATAGAAAAAGATTTTCATTTTAGGCCTCATCTTCACCCAAAAACTCTTTTAGACTCTTAATCACTAACCTTTCTATGAGTAATTCTCCTAATCTCCTTATTCCTTCACATCAACTTGTTTTAACTTCCTTTGCATCTTTAACATGTTCATTCCGTTTCGTTGGTTGTTTTTTTTAAGGCATCTTCATAAAAACCTTATTGATCACTCACATAAAACTCAATCTCGAACTTTGATACCAATTTGACATGGATTTGTAAAAACAAAGGAATTGCTAAATGCACCAAGCATAAAATACTTTAAATTCAAAATCAAGCAAACAATAATTTAGCAATATTCAAACTCGAATTAACCATAAATTAGAGTATTCATGTATAATTCAATCCATAAATAATCCTCAAACCACAAACACCAAAAAACAAACAAAAACCATCAACAATCAAGTTAGCTAAAACCCCAACTACCAAAACCAAAGCTGTATCAAATCCAACTGGAGTGGATAGCTAAGATAAATTTAATAAATAGACTCTACGATCACATAAAACTTCAATTCAAACAAGAATCATCCAACACATAATTATTTATAAACCGTCAAAATTATATAACCTAAATTTGATTAGGGCAAGCCTCAACAATAGGAAAAACAATTCAAAATCAAAATCAAATTAATCAAAGCTAAAAAGTAAAGGCCTAGCTATGTAGATGCATAAACCTCGTTAGGTTTTACCTTTATCGATAGTGATGGTAGTTGATAAATGCATTATTTATATATTTTTTTATCTTTACATTTAGTATATTGAGTATTTTTTTTTATTTCTTATTATGAAAATTAATGTTCATAGAATGTATATGGAATAAATTAGAAACTCGGATGTAATTGTACTTAAAGTTAGAAAATTCTAGCATTTTGTGACTTATACCTTCTAGGCTTCTTATAGGTTTCCAATGGATTTAGCATTTGATTTGGAAGAAGTGTTCTTCAAAACCTTTTTACAGGACATCTCAAGATTTCCAAAATGGTATTATGAATCAAAATATGAGTTCATTTGGGTCTCCAAACATTATTTCATTGTTTGATATGGAAAGTCGATCTAAATCCTAATTAAAGTTTCAAATCAATTATGATTTTTATTTAATATTTGGAGTTTCAAACCTTCAATAAATACGAGAGATAAGTTTATTGAAGAGTTTAGAACCATATATAAAACTTTATAAAAGGTTAAAGTTCAAAATAGGTCTTTTCAAAATAGTAAATTAGATATAATGTTGAACTTATGACTCCGGACAGTACTAGTTGCGAATTGGTTGAGATAGTCTCGGCTTTTAGCTCATAAATCTAGTCGTGGACCTTTATTTTATACAAGGCCCGGTGTATATGAAAGCTAAGGAGCAAGGTTATAACTCTGCTCTTTTTGATTAATTTTTTTGAGTTTTTAATTTCATTACGTATGGCTAGATTTTTGTTTTGTTTTGTTTTTTTTTGGTTAAGGGATATTTGAACTTATAGTTATAAGATTTTAAGACCTAAGTAGTATTTTTAATTTATTCTTATTTTGGAAATTTGTGCTTATTTATGTTAATTTCATATAATTGCATTGATAATTTTCTAACTTACTTAATTAGTTCATTGTCTTTGTGATTGAATGCTACATTAATTGCATAATTCATAATTATTATGATGATCAGTGAATGTAGAAATTAGGTAAAATGATTATGATTGTAATTTTTATTGTTTGCCAAAGAGAAACATAGAATGACCTAAATGATTCATGATTGATAAATTGTTGTCGGTTTTAACTTCTTCTTGAAATTAAATGTTGTCATTGGGATGAATTGGATTGCTTAATACCTAAACCGATTAGTGACAAGAATTTAACTTCGGTGTTGGGTCGAATTAATGAACTAAGGTAAATAAAGATTCTCTAGCTTATAGGTGATCTTGGGTTAAACATTCGGAGAAGAATAAAGCTTTAGGTTTCGATGATCAATCTTAATTGTAAGTGCAATTTTTTCTTATCTCGAAGTTGTTTTTAATTAAAGTCAATTATTTGTATTTTTCTATTATTGATTAGTTACATGATCATAGTTTTAGTTTCATCTCCCCCCTCCAATAATTTTTATTGAATAAATCGATTAGGCTAGAAGTTAAAATTGATCATTATAATCAATTTTTGAAGATTCAATCCTTACTCAACCTATATATAGATTATAAATTTAGGGTAAGGTGTTTTAATTTGTTTGCACTAGGCAAACATCGATAGCGAAGAACTACTATAAATCCGATAGAAAAGACACATTGTCATCACAAGCAAGTAGAGGGTTACATAATTATTGATCCGATCATCACCTATTGATAACTTGAAGGATACAAAACGCAAAATCCTAAGCGAGCACAAAGATAAGCCACACCCTAAGCGAATCACAAACAACACAAGTTTTGGGAGGAAAAACTTTCACATGAAGTTTTTATTAATCAAAACATCGAACTATGTTCCTTAGGTATGGCATCTCCCTAAAATTTATGAGAGAATTTGGCAAAATCTAGTCCAAACAAATGACGACGTTTTCCAACCCTAGTCCACATCAAATATTGATTCCTATTTAAATTTGAACTCTCCGGTAATTATGGACTCTTAAATAAATATGGATTGAAAATAAATATGAATACCATAGTAGACCTAGGCCTATTCGACAATACACAAAATAAATACCAATCCAAATCCAATGAGAACTCGATTATTTTTGTCCAAATCTAAAATATAAAATAAACTCAAATAATTAAACAATTTGGATAAAAATAAAACTATAACTCAAGGCATAAAAATAAGGATAGATATGGCTAAAACTTTCAGCCTCCATGATCTTAAATGTTTTGGCCTCGTGAAACATCCAAACTCTCACCATCTTCAAATCCAATTGGTCTTGGAATTTCGACTTCATATTTTAGGACATTCACTTACGTATCAGTATTATTCCATGTTATGTTTCAGTTTTTTATTCTTGTATTGCAATAACATATAGCTGGTTTGCTCTTCTTTAGTTGCAATATCCCACATTTCTTATAATTGTTAAGACCGTGTCTTTATCGATGCTAAATTCTTGCTACTCTTTCCTTAGTTGCTTGATGATAACTTTTTCTATTGATTAGGACTGTGTTTCCATGCATCTACTCATGATTTAATCTTGTTAAGATTCCATATTCCTTCGCGTCTCTCAAAAAAATCTGTTTGTTTCGCAAGCTCTCCCAATCTCTTTCCTTTGGATCGAGCTTTTTAGGCTGTAGACTGATTTGGTATTGGGTCTCAAAAAGATATGGATTTTGTAGGGACAGCCAGAGAATGGGCTTTAGTGAAACCAATCAAAGAAGTTACGAGGACATTTTCAAAGAAGAATGAGCTCTTTTTTCTAATATATTGGACTATCGTGTCCACATTAAAATTTGGTACAAGAGTAACATCAAAGGGTAATAAACAAACAAATGCTTGCAAGCTTGCAGCAACTATATATAAAATTCTAACCATTCCCAATCCAATGTCAGCATCTTTAATAGACAAAAAGCATATGTTATCTTGTATGGCTGCATGTGGAGACCTTTTATAATCCCATCATGAATCATGCAAAAGCAATGCCAAACTTGCATCAGACAAAAGATCTACTAACCCGTTTAGAATGGCATTGTATAGGTTGCAATCACTTCTCTCCTCTAATTTGGAGGGGTGTCTTGATCCGGTGCAATATGTACAGATTAACAACTTCCAGGAAATTAGAGATATCATTCATTCTTTCTTTCTTTCTTTCTTTAAGCATGCAAATTTGGTCTAAGCATCATTTCTCTACATTCTGATTCATAATTTAAAATCATTGGAAGGCCTTGTCATAAATAATTTTAGCAACAACAAAAATACGAACGATCTGTACATGGATCAGAGTAATGTTATCTGTAAAACTTTATTTATAATACTCTCAAGGATAAAGCACTGAATTAATTGATTGACTTAATTTCGTTCGCATTAGTTGTACAATCGTACAATAATTTTTCAATCGGAAATGATTGGAAATATGATATACAGTTTATCATTATCATCACCTGTGTTATTATAGGGATAAACTTGAAGTATCAAAATTAAATTCAGTTTTTAATTTGTTATGGGTGATTTGATTAATTTTTTATTGGACAATAACATTATTTTTACAATAATTTATATATTAATAAAAACTAAATTTCTTTTCAAATGGCCTTAAAATCGTACATTTTCATATTAACTTGGTGTATTAAATAAAAATAATAATAATTTTTTTTCTAAATAGTAACTTTAAAAATTAAATCTAAAAAAAATAAAAAATAGAAATTTTTTTAATTATGAGTCTAATCTTTAAAGTTGGTATGGGTGATGATATGGCTAAACATTAGAGATTAGATGTGACCACCAATATCCAAGAAAAAGCCACTCCCTTGAAAAAGAGAGGGCGCCATGGGCCAAACTCGGTTCGGTGGGTGGATGAAGACGCTTAAGATACTCTTGTTTGGTTGCATTTCACATGCTGCTCGCAGGCTAGACCATTATTTTATACTATCCCGTTGTATCATTGCAAATTGAAAAAGGCCAAAAAGTCAAGGTCCCTTTCATCTATTTTAATTAAATTGTAGTTGCCGTTTTCAGACGAGCTGATCTGATGCTATTTCTCGATCAGAAAGCTCATGATATTTTTCTCATTGAACCAACAAATCCCTTTGTCTACACGTAGACAGGACAAATCAGTATTCATCACAAATAAATTATATGCTCCTGGCTATAGAAAAATGCAATTAATTAACCTAAAAAAACTCTTCCAAGTAATTTGTAAAGATGATGCAATGAATCAATGCTTGGCCTTGATTGTAATTTACTTATCTTCTAACTACCCACCAATTTACAGACACTCTCTACCAAACAAGGTAAGCTTCAGCTTTCTCCTTGTTACAGTATATCTCGTACGCATCATCTTTCTTTGTTTTCCAAGTCTATAATGTATTACATGTACAGTTCTAAAGAGTCAAATCTTTAATGATTCTATCATACATCATTGGATTGCAAAAACTTCCGGATACGTATTTTATACTTGAACAGAATTATTTCAACTTAAAAAATCTATTTCTTGTTTTTCTGGAACAATTAGGAGTTTATTAGAAGAAATACGAGAGATTCTGATTCTAAAGGCAACATGTTATAGAGTGATAGTTCTGCTTATGCGTTCAAATCAACACGTTTTAAGAAAAAATATTTCAATACAATATCATCGTTCTCATAAATATCATACCAAATCCTATCAATCGAATCATGTTTTTGAGAAATATAAGATATCTAAGTTATATAAGTAAAGATATTTATTCATTGATAAGAAAAAAAAACATTAATGGTGATTGGATTAATAATAAAATCGAATCCTTAATCACGCACATTTCTTCAATTGATGATAGGAATGAGAATTCTTGATTTAGTTCTCTGCCGTAACGAACAACAAAAAAAAAAAAGAAAAAAGAAAGAGGATTTATCAAATTTAATTGGGTTATTTGGTATTATGGTCATGAATTAGAAATTCTTGTAAACTCCCATTTTTATAATTATGTAAAATCTATAATTGATTACTGGTTCACAAGGTCCCCTTACTCTTTTTTTCTCTTTTAAATGTATCCAATTACTAAATTTTGTATTAATATCATTTCTCAATATTTACTTTGCATCTTAATTCCATTTCTTTATCTAATTTTTCAAGTGATTGCTTTAAATCACGATCAGAAATATATAAGATGTTGACATTTGGTAATTGTTTTTCTATTTGATTTTCAAAATTAAGTAAATAAATTTGTTAAACGAGAAACCCAAAATTTGTCCATATAGAAACCCCAAAATCTAAAATTAAGTTTTAATATTTTAATAAGAATAGAAAGTTCAAGATCTTGCAGTAATTGATAGTTAAAAGAAGTTGGATCTGTAAATCAAAAGGATAAATTGAAACTTCAAAGATTTTGAATTCCATTCAAATATGAAAGGTAAATTTTATTAACCAAAATCCAAACCAATCACAAATTCATAAAATTTCACTTTCTCCATGCTCACCCATAGCTGCTCCACATCGTAACTAATTTCTCTTAACAAAATCCTAAAGTTTTCCATTCTCGCAAGATTTTCCTCCAAATCCCTCTCTCATATAATTTTTCTCAACATTACTCTTTTGCTTAGGTTTTTCTCAAAGAAAATTATAGAATTGATGTAAAAAAAAAAAAAAATCATGGTCCATATTCTTTTCAACAACTTCTACCACCCTCCTACATAATCAAGCCTCTCACGATCATTGTTTTCTTGCTCAAGCCACTAAAAAGAAGTTAGATCATATCCATCAAATTGATGTGGGTTGAAGATTTTGGAAAAGTAAGACAAGAATAAAATTGATGTTGATTGTTGTCATATCTTGGAATTTTTTAGAGTTTAAATTCAAGAATAAAAATGATGTGGGTTGTTGATTTTGAAGAAGTGAGACAAGATGGTGAAATTGAATTACAAGATGATGAAATTCAATGGGAATATTGTTGGTGGCTATATTGTATTTGAATATGGGTATGGTGGCTGGTTGAGAGGAAGATGACATGGAAGGAGTGGCCATTGGGATTTGGAAGGAGAGAGACTTATGGGCGGGTAGGTTGCTCGTAGTATAAGGGACGATGACGATAGTCGCAATGGGTGAAGAGGCAAGCCTAGCAATAGAGAATTGAAACTCAAATGAAGATTTTAGGGTTTTTATATGGGGAGGAATTTGAGATTTTCATCTTAGAAATTTATTCACTTAATTTTGAAAAACAAAATTGTCATTGTCGATATCATGTGCATCTCTCATCAAAATTTGATGTCGTTAACTAAAAATTTAGATGGAGGGATGAAATTAAAATACAAAGTTAATGTTAATTTAGTCAAAGAATATGATTAAGAAAAAAGAGTAAGGGGACTCCTAAACCATCAACCAAATCTATAATAATAAGGCTAAATAACTCAATATGTTCTTATATATTAACTTGAGTTTTTAATCTATCCTTATATTTCTAATTATATCTATTATATCTTTGGATACTATTTAATTCTTTAATCTATCCTTCCAATCAATTTTTCCGACCATGAATTTTTTTTACTAAAATGCCCCTAACAAAAAAAAAAAACCACTTAAAGTTTGACTTGCATATTTCATTTTTAAACTTTTTGGAATTTTTTAATTTTATTTTAGTCATGGGCCTTTCATTCAAAAAATTTGATCATGGTAAATAAATAATAATAATAAAAAATAAAATTAATCGAAAGACAGGTTTGAGATTTAAACATTATTTAGAAACATAATAAATATAATTAGAAACGTAAAGATAGGTTGAAGACTCAAATTATTATATAAGGATAGATTGAAATATTTACTCTAATAATAAATGGCATTTTATTGGGTTAGATTTTGCTTCACTTTATGTTTACTACAAATTGTGGTGGTAGTTGAAGAATTGTAATTTAAAATTAAATAAAAAATTTTATCTTTAAATGAAAGCATAAGTTTTTTTTATTATGGTTTAGTGAGAATTACACTTATCTCACTTGAAGTTTGGCCAATCCTCCTTTCTTCCTCCTTGGTTTCTTCCTCCTTTCTTCCAAAAGTTTCGACCATGATGATGATTTCTCCACCTCCTTTTGCTTGTTTTCCCAAACTAATTTTATGGTGATTTTAGGGTGTTTCAAGGTCGCCTAAGATGGTTTGGTGTGTTTGTTTGGTGGTTTATCTCTTGGTTGAACTCCTCTCTCTTTTGTGTGGCTTGCCTTCTCTAGTTTTCCAACTTTCTTCCATCTACTTCTTTCATATTTATAGCTAAATTTTTTCCTTAGGATTAAGCCAAGAGTGTCATACTCATATTAATATTAAGGTTGATTTTTAATTGTTTCTCTAGATTTTTCTCTTTTCTTCTAGTCCCCCAAAACATTAGCATTTTACACTTTAGTCCCTAAAATTTTTATTCTTTGCAATTGGGCCCTTCAATTTCAAGTCATAAACTTCACATTTTTCATAAATTTGGCCCTCATCATAGGCCTATACCAAGGATAATTCAAGTCCCTAAATTTTCTTAATCATCTCAATCAAAGACCTAAACTTTTAATTATTACGATTCTACCCCATAAGGTTTGCGATTTCATTCCTATGTCAAAACATAACCATAACAATTAATATTGCCAATCTCTCGACTCATGCTTTGATTAATTCCTTTACCTTCTAATTAATTCATTTATCTTCCATAATAATTAGATTTGCATTAATTTTATTCTTATCCATGTATAATTTTTCAATATTTAATTTAAATAAATATTCATACATTAATTAAAAGAATAATTCTTACAAATATAATAATTTTAATCCTTTAATTCACATTTTAATTAATTCATTCTCCTTCCATTTAATTTATTTACCCTCCATAATAATTATGATTACATTAATTTATTCTTTATTCAAACATAATTTATCAATACATATTTCAAATAAATATTCATCTATTAATTAAGTAAATTATTCTTATAAACATAATTACTCTTAAGGAAGTTTTTAGGTCGAGGATATTACACGCTTTAATTGTCGAGGCTCATTTATTTGATGCACAAACCTACAATGATGGCAAGATGGATATTTTTATAATGCAAAATTTCTCTATTTATAGAAATGTAGGTTACATTTTAGAAGCTAGACGTTCTTCTATTCGATTATTCATGATAGCATTGAACCAACGAGTACCTTAGAAAATCGGTTTTCGGTTTGCTTGAGATATGCCAATTGCCTCTCTTGTTAGACTCGTTTTACGCTTATTTCACTTAAGGCTCTAGAAAGTTTTGATAAGTTTTTGAACTCGGTTTGAGTAGTAGGTTATAAATTTTGCCCCCAAATGTTTTGAATTTTGTAGATCACCACTCAAATTTGCATGAATTCAAATTGGATCTTGGTATGCCTCTAAGAATTCATTGACATCATATATTTCTCATCCACATCCAACTATCACTGCACTGCTTGTGCTCGGCTTTTATCTTTTCATGTTTCTATCTCAATTTGCAATATGGTCTTGGAACTTTCATCGTATGTTGAGAAAAAAATATTGAATAAATATTATGATTTTCATAAACTAAGCCTCATACTTAAATAATTCTCTTCAAAATAAGTCAAATTATTTATAAAAAAACACAAATGTCATGTTTTTATTGATTCTATTTCTTTTCTACTTCTTTTCATTCAATAAAAATATGTGATTTAATTCTAATAAACAAATGATAAATAACCCATCAATAGGTCTTTTTTTTAAAAAAAACATTTTTCTTCTCTTTCGACTTTAAAATTTATCAATATAAACAAGCTAGTTTTGAAAAAAAAAATGACTTACAAAAGCACGTCATATAGACTAGGGTTTGGATTCAAAAAGAAATAAAAGCATGATGGCTCAAAAGGTGTTAAAAGGTATAAAGATGTAGGATCACTTTGACATCCATAGAGATCCTTTTAGGCATGTCCCATGAACTTTTTCATTCTAGTCGTTGGTCTAAACTTCCATTTCATTTTGACATTTATGGGTATATTCTTAGGCATGCTTCCTTGGATTTTGTCATTTTAATCGTTTGTCTAATCTTTCATGTCATTTCAATATTTATGAAGATTGGTTTTTTGGCATGCCATCTTGACTTTATCATTCTAACTCGTTGATCTTATTTCTCTATTCTCAATTCTCCTTGCATATTCATTTTTTATGGCTTTTTAGATTTTTGAATCCTATTTTGATTCTAAATTTTCTTTAGGAATACTCTTAGTTTTTTGGTCATATTTCCCCTTGTTTTTAGAACCATCTTCAAGTTTTCTTTGACGAATTTCACTAGGAACCAATTCTTTAAGAGAGAGCTTCACCAACTATCTATGAACTTCACATTTTTCCTTAGTGTGAGGGGGTGGTCCTAGCTTAGGATCATATAAAATAAATGATTAATGTTCAAAGTGGGACAACAAAGGGTATAATTATTTAAAAGATATGTCAAAGATGGTTTTTCTTAATCTCAAAATTTGTTTTTGCCTATATTGATAGATGCTAATCTCTTTTGAAAATAATGATTGATTTGAAAAGCTCTAAATTTAAATGAAGAGAAGAAATAGGTGAGTTCGGTTTGGGATCACAATCCAAAAATATAATGCTCATCATTATTTAAGAAACCAAACCATTTGCTTTTTAATTTTTGGTCTTTATGACATTATCTTAGCCAAGCCTTTGTCCTCAATGGTTTATTTGAGAAAAGAAAAGAGTTTTTTTAAAGCAAAATGAGGGATTGTCTCCTAGTTGGCCCTCAAAAAGGTTTAATGGAAAAAGAAAAAAATTTCAGACTTTAATAGAATGAGACATTGCCCTCAAACATTTACATGACATGCTTTAAAATTTGATCAAGTTTTAAATGGATTTGTCATTATATTTCTTGGTGAATGAAGACATATGCCAAATAACAAGTTCTAGCAAACACCTCTTGTTTTCAAATATAATAATAAAAAATTGTAAAAAAAGAGTAGAAACTACTTCTTCTTTCAAAAATACCACTCAATCCATTAAAAAAAAAACTTTCAAAAAATAGAGTTTAAAATCCAACAAGAGATTAAAAGACATTATTTGCAAATCTCTAGCACATCGTCATGTTGCAAATTCATAAGACTCTATAGTTACATCTCTAATCCTATATATATATTACCTTTTTAAAACAAGTTATCAATTGATGAGAGATAACCTATCAAACACTCATCTTGGATGTAGGTAACATCTAGCTTCATTAAGCAATAACAAAAGTTCTTTCTTGATGTAGGTAAAAATTGACTCGTAGAGGGATTGAAGTTATAAGAAGAAGAAATAGAGTTGGCATTTTTAAGGTAGACTTTTCAAAATGATCCTTTATAATTGATGCTTCATTTCCTAATAATTTTAACTAAATGAATTAAAAAAAAAAACCCAAGTGTGATGCGTCATTTCTTAGAGAACCTACTTCTTGTTGAAGGCTCTACTCATCTTGGATTCTATTCTAATTGTCTATTTTTGATCGAGTTTTGATGTAGAAGATTCTTTGAAAGAATTCAGATTTCATTAAGTGTAATCTATGTTTTTTTTTAATTCCTATCAAGACTTAAATGTATATATAATAAAAATTAAATATATATATATATATATATATTCAAGCTAGATTGGATACACATGCTTATTATCGACGAGCTCAAAATCATGTAAGGACTTATGATTTAGATGAGAATGGGTCGAGTTGGATTTTAAGTTCTCATTGAGGGGGTCCAATCCTACAAATACTACAAACGAGTTGGGAGATTTGCCTACCCATGATCTTGTAAAACTTTTGATAAGATGCCGGAGGAGAAATAACTATCACTAAGGATATTTCCTACATCAACTATGGAATTAGATGTAAGAAGATCGTCATTGCATCCGAAGACATCAAGTACATTTTAAAAATGTGACAAATAGTCTTTTCATTTATGATAAGAGATAAAATATCATAAAATTGCTAATTTATACTACAATAAGCTTTAAAACTTTGCATTACAATAAATTACTTTTTAAATTTTTTTCTCTCCTTGACCATACATCACTAAAGTTAAGCTTTAGGAGAGAACTTGATCTATTAGTTATAGTACTTAAAGATAACTTAGAAGACTTGTCTAGCATACAAGTTAGACACTCAAAATTAAAAGTAAAAGTTGAAAATGAAACTTATTTTTGTCAAATAAGTTGGCTTAAAAAATGATAGATAGGATGCCCAAGCCAATGGTGTCATGTTTTAGTAAGAGCACTGAGTTCTTAGAAAAATTGAGAAACAACAATGGTAATAATTCAGAAAAGATATAGAGACCGTCCTTACTTCATTTGGAGAAAAAAAAATTCTTGGAAAAGAGATCATTAAGACAAAAATAAAACAAGTGATACAAACAAAACATTATTTTCACATGCAAATTGTTGAACATAAAGTAAAGGTTTCGTAATGTGTGGTACATGTAGAATGTTTGACATTTTATGCAGGCAGTTTGGTGTGTGAAAAGTTATAGAAACAATATTATATGTACCAAAGTCCTTACTATCTCCTACTTGCAACTAAGTAGTCCTACCATATGACTTAGATTGAGTCATACCCGTAAGATCAAGAGTGACATGATGAGTGGCACAAGTATCTGAGAACTATTGAGCAGGAGGAACTGAGTTGCTATGTTAGGCCACATGAGCTACCTACTGGACATGTTTATTTGATAGCTTTAGGTGCATGATTAAGTAGTGTGATTCCATCCATTATATAGTTGGCAATGAGTGTTTTGGATAGGTGAAGTATTAGACGACTAAGACTGATTTGATGACATTATTCTGTGCAAATTGGACGGCTATCAAGAGGAGGAACTACCTTTATTGTTCTAGCGCTTTCAGTTTCTACTCCGATTATCAAATAAAGAGGAGGACAGCTACTGCTGGTTGGAGTACTATTCTTGGGTTTACCATTGTCATGGGAAAAAACGGAGAAATTTGCAAAGATAAGGACCGGAGTGCCCTGATCGACAATAAAGTCTACAAGTAAAAAAATCTTGATTGAGGAACTCATGAATTAGTAAGAGGCTATGCAATTCAATTCTATGAAGGAAACTAAATCAGCTCTAGATAACAAAGTCAGTACAATGTTTTTGAATTCTTCAGTACAATGTTTTTGAATTCTTCACGCAATCTCTTGAAAACATAGTGATTGAAATCTGAAACAGACCATGGTTTAGCTGTTGTAGCTAATTCATCATTAATTTGGTTTGCTTTTTGCATATAAAAAAATATAAAATCATCATTGTATTTGAGTTTTTGAAATGATATATGAAGTTGCATAATTCGAGTATTGGATGAAGATGCTAATACGGATTCTAAAGTAAATCAAACGCAACGAAAAAAAAGATGCAATTAATAATTAAATAAAATACCTCAAGTGACAAAGAGAGGCAATCAAGATACTCATTGGTAGTTGATCTTGCTAAATCCGAACAACGAAGGCTGGATTTTATTGCTAAAGAGAAGCGTGCTCATTAATTTGATGAGATGGTGGATGTCACCTAGATCCATCCATAAAGCCGAATAACCTTTAACCATGCAAATAAAGGGATTCGTGTGAAGTTCTCAATACAAATAATTTATTGTAGTCAATTTAAGTGAAATATAATGATGGACATTAGTTAAAAGGAATAGTGTTAGCAAACAAGAGAAGAGGCTGCTACTGCAAGACTATCAAAGGAGAGGTTTCCCTACTAGTTTTTTTTATTGAAGGTTGCTACTGTAAGATTCTATCTATTTTTGGTGCTAAAGTTGCAGTATGATTCAGTATATGGGATTGATCGGCTTCCATGAGGCAGTCATGGAATTGCTTTGATATCAAGTTAAGAGAAAAAGGCAAAGAAGAGATACACAAATACGCTTATGATTGCCGAAAAAAAAAAAAAAGAGCCTTCGAAATAGTGGTATCGTATTGTATCTATGTGCAAGGTTCTATACAATATAGAAAATATTACAATTGCTATAATACAGACAACATTATAGAAATTGACAATATATATAAGAAAACTAACTCTTATGATTTAATAGAACTTTTCTTCATTATTATCATCATTAGAAAATCATCAATAAAAAATAATTTATTTTACAAGAAAAATATTTTTTAAATGCATCCCAACAATGAAAAATAATTTATTTTTTAAAAAATATTTTCTACAAAAGAACGTACAATTTATGTACTTTATGATAAATTCAATTTAAATAGCACAATAATAAAATTACTCAAAACACGATGCCATAGTTTACTGTCAAACATTTTAATTGTTTTGCCTCACAACATAACACATCACAATAAGCGCAACAACACAAGAAGAATCAAATTAGTTCACTATCGTCCCAACTTGAGTCAAGGGTGGAATCATAATATTCCACCTTTTCGTTTTGGTATGTCTCGAAACTATTGTCCATTATTAAAAAAAAAAAAAAAAAGTCAAACTGTTAATTATTTTTTCTTATTATACCTCCAAGTGCTACTCTCTTAAATTTTTTAATTCCACCAATTTCTCCTTTATTTATATTCATACCATTAGATACTTCAAAATTTATTTCAAATAAAAAACAAAAATTGTATTTTCTTTTACTTTTGATGAACAAGAAAAAAGTAAAGTATCTTAACTTAATAGAGTGACTGTTTATTTAATTTTGTGATTGACAAAATAATTGATGAAATTTTTATTGATTTGTTACTGATTATTGCATTGGAGAATTAGGAATCTATTTCACCTAAAAAAATGATTTGTTTGAAGTAATGAAGGAAATATTTCTAAGGTTTTATTTTGATATTTTACGAAAATAAAATTAATTATCTCGTATAAATTCAGATATTATTTACTAGCTAAATTATGTAAAATAATAATAATAAATTGATGCATGATTGATGATTTGAGCCTATGTTAATTAGTTAGTAGAAAATAAATCCTTTAATACTAAACTAATTATATCGATTTAATAAATAATCTATCAATTTAATAAATATTTCATTTTAAAAAACAAAATCAGAGTAACAGTGAAATGTAATTTTAAAACAAAAAGATATGATTTGTTATTATTATTATTATTATTATTATTAATCTGTATGAAAAGTGTGAAAAGTGGATGGAGATTTTATGCCAAAGTGGAAGTATTAGTTTCATTTTGATACTTCTTTCCTAAAGCAATAATGAACAAGTGTTCTCCCTATAAATTATCCCCTCTACACTGCTCAGTCGCCTCCCCTCACTCCTCCTCCTCCTTCGCAGGAAGTACTTACGCACTTTCTCTCTCATCCTCAATTTCTCTAATCTCTGATCACAAACTCCACCCCCCACCAAGAAAACGAGACAAAACAAAGATGGATGGACCCGTTTTCGTAATTGAAGCATCCGAAGCTGAATCCATGGCAAAACAATCAGGCCTCACTGTCCTCCAGCTCCTCCCTACCCTAGTCAGATCAGCCCAGACCTTGGCTCGCTCGCCGATCTCCAACTACCACGTGGGCGCCGTCGGTCTCGGATCCTCCGGCCGCATCTTCTTGGGTGGCAACCTCGAATTCCCTGGCCTCCCTCTCCACCAGTCTGTCCACGCCGAGCAATTCCTCATCACCAATCTCACTCTCAATGCGGAACCCTCCCTCAAATACATTGCTGTCTCCGCCGCCCCTTGTGGCCACTGCCGTCAATTCTTGCAGGAAATCCGCCACGCCCCTGATATACAAATCCTCATCACGGGTGACAGTAATAACAACCCGAGTTACAAGAATGATTTAGCAAATAAACAACAATTTGAGCCCTTGTCGTGTCTTCTACCGCACAGGTTCGGACCTGATGATCTTTTGGACAAGGATGTTCCCTTGCTTTTGGAAACCCATCATAATAACCTGTCCTTTCTAGGTGATGCTAACTTACCAAATGGTATTAGTGCTTCCTTTGATGATCTGAAAAATGAGGCTTTAGAGGCGGCCAATAAGTCTCATGCTCCCTATACTAATTGTCCATCAGGGGTGGCCTTGATGGATTGTGAAGGGAAGGTGTATAGAGGGTCGTATATGGAGTCTGCCGCCCATAATCCGAGCATAGGCCCGGTGCAGGCGGCTTTGGTGGCATATGTGATGGCAGGTAGGGGTTTTGGGTATGAAAGGATTGCTGCTGCTGTGTTGGTGGAGAAACAAGGGGCCAAGGCGAGACAGGAGCAGTCGGCGAGATTGCTTTTGAAGGAGATTTCACCCAAGTGTGAGTTTAAGGTGCTTCATTGTGCTTCCAGTTCCACTTTCAATGGTTGTAATCAGAATTCTTGTTGAACGTTGCTATATATTTTTGTTGGTAAGTCCTCTCTTATTGTATGTGTTACAGACTCATCTGTGTTGTTGTTAAGCTGCAGTGCCAATTTATTGGTCAATGAAAGATGCAAATAATTGGATTGAATTTAATAGATCAATCAATGAATAATGGTTCTTTTTTTTCCCCCTGGGAACAGAAGCTTTAGATCTTTCCATTACCAATTCTGAAGTTTGATGCTTTCATCGGTTGAATGCCAAAACTTTGCAGCAAACAGGTCCGACTAGTGACTGCCAAAGCAAATTCTTTTCCTTTTTCCAAGCCTCTTGTTGTTCTTTTTCTATTTATTGAAGATGAAATTTCGAAGCACCGAAAGATAAAAGTAGAAAAATTTACACTCGCCCAACAGAACCTCTGACTAATTGTCTCTTCAGGTGCTTGTGGAAGAAATCCTGAGGGTGCTGGTTAAGGGAATGTGCTTCTCTCCCTCCTTAGCCATTATGATTCAAACTTCAGGCTAATCTGTAAGAAGCAAAACTCCCATGGATCTCCGATCTTGACATTAGTTTGTTTTATTGAACCGGAGATGTGGACTTGGTTGATGCTTGAAGGAAATCGAGAATACCTTTGATAGAAAAGGGGAAAAAGGGAGAAGCGTTTGTGGAAGAAAAATGGGTTAAAAATTATTTTTAGTGTCTTTACCAACGTGAGGATCGACTGTATCCATCCTGTACATTATTTCTTTATGCACCAGCCCTCTGTCAGTTGTTATTTATTAACTCCTTCAAGAATGAATACCATCAAGAATTAACTATAGACACATTGATGTAAGACACCTGTCTCGTTGACTTCTTTGAAGATCAAATGACCTATTTGATTTTTATCTTTCTTATTTTCAAAAAGCAAAAAGGTAATAAAATAATTAAAAAATTAATTTAACAAATTAACTTAAACAATGTGAAAAAATAATAATATAAAAAATACATTTAACATTTTCTCAATTTACAATATGCAACTATAACGAATTATACATTCTTTAATGATTTTAACTTGTCTTTTAAAAATTATATAAAAAGCTCACCAACTAAGCACTCGATAATAATATTAACACCGATCCGGTTTTTCGATCAAAATTTTCATCAACGTAAACATGACGAGTTCACGTAAGCATGATACGTGGACTTTAGCAACCATATAGAATCCACGTAAATAATGAGATGGAAAATCAATTACGTGGATCGTACATGACTTACTAAAGTCCACGTGTCATACTTCATCATCTCGCCACATCAATGTTGGCGAGAATTTTCAATCAAAATTTCGTTAACACCGGCATGGTAGTTCATGTAAGCATTACACGTGGACTTTAGCAAGCCACATAGGATCCACGTAAGCGAGTGACATGGGGAATCAATTTTATGGATCCTACATGGCTTGCTAAATTCCACATGTCATGCTTTGTCACTCGCCATATCGACTTTAATCAAAATTTTGATTAAAAAATTTAATCGATGCTAATATTGTTATTGGATGCTTAGTTGATGACATTTCTATACATTTTTTTAAAATGAGCTAAAATCATTACAACATGTATAGTTTGTGATTTTCCGAAATATTAAGCCTTAATTTTATAGCAAAAAGTAACTTCGTTACTTAAAAAAATGTTAACTATCCAAGACAAGATCCAAATTTTTTTTATTCAACCTTATAATCAATGAGAGCGTGAGAATCAAGGCAATAAGATTGCTTTTGGTATCTTTGAGGCTAGTGTTTCTTAAAGCTAAAGGGACTAATTTATGATTATTATTTTTTTTTTTTAGGAATAGGGATGGTACCCGAATACCATAGATGAAATATGGAAGAACACAAGGGGAGACAAATCGACCAATCCCAACATACTAGGGGGCAAGGAAGCCTAAACATTTGAAAAATTATAGGAAAGTTTCCGAAAAATACTAGGTTAAGTTACGTAATAAAATAAACACATGATAGTGACTAAGTCTAGCTTACAAGAAAGGAAAACAAAACTAAGATATAATAGTAACTATCTCCTAAACCTAGTTAGGCCCATGCAATCCTCTTGAAGTGCCATATGAGTTGACACAAAAAGAGAAACTATTGAATGATAAATTTCCCGATCTCCATATACAAAGGCATGATCCGCTAAATGATTAGCTATGAAGTTTCCTTCCTTATAAACATGCAACAAATTACATGAGCCAAGTAGGAGTTTGCATTTGCGAAGAGAGTAAATCGGAGGCCATGGGAGTACATGTAATCCAAAAATAGAATCAACCACCATTTTTTAATCAAGCTCAACATAGTGTACTCGGTATATTGTTACTCCCGCAAAGTTCCAAACCATCCATAACATCATAGATTTCTCCCCGGTTATTATGACTCGCACCATAGGAGGAAAAACCAAAGAAAAAATTACCAAGCCAATCCCTCACCACGCCACCACCAATACATAAACCATCCCTAGTAGATCTATCATAGTTTAATTTGAACATATATGTAGGTGGTGGAGACCAAGAAATCCACCGTCCTCTAGGCAATGAAGGGTGAACTAAAGGGATATTTAGAACTTGGATGTTAAGCTTATCATGAAAGCTAAGACTAGATCGTGAAATGAATATAAATTAGAGATCATAAAGCCATTTCTTCACCTTGAATATGATCACATCCGCATTCATTGTTGCATCATCAAAAAATGCTTTGTTTTGTGCTTTTCATATTTCCAAGAGAATGCAATGAAAAGCCACTATAACACCCATCAATTGAGACACCTCACCCGAAAAGTCACAATCGAACGGGTTGATATTAAAAATATATCCTTTTTATTTTCTTAAAATTAAGTTCCTAATTTAGTCTTATTTATCTTTAAATATGTCAATTTAAAATATGTCATCAATAATATATAACCATAATATTTTCTTGTTAACATAACGAAAGTGTTACTTCAAAATTTTCTCATTTATAAAACATCTCTTACCATAATTAATCATTCCTAAATAATCTTGTCTCAATATTCATACTCAAATTCTAAGAAAAAAATTTTGAATTTCATAAGTTTAACATCATTGCACTTATTATTTTAAAAATAAATATTCATTTAAAGCATAACCTAATTGTTAGGAACACGCAAAGGCGAGCACATGAGTCACTAGTCATCGAAATTAGCATCAACATCCTCAACATTTGCATCATTACCCGCACCACAAAACGAACGTGAGATACAAATATCCCAATAAGTGTAACATGCATGATTTACATTAAAACTTTTTGTAGATGAATATCTTTAAAATTATTTTCCTCATTTGAGCCATCTAGAAGATACTAACACAAGTTAGTAAGGTGCCTCAATAAAAACATGCATAAAACATTAACCTCATCATTTAACAGATCAAACCCGAACCTTTAAACCTCAACATTTATGCCTCGATAGACAACCTCAACATTTAAACCTCAATGTGCATTAAAAAAATAACCTCATTTATTTACTTAAAACATTTTCTTTCAATCAACATGTAAAATATATGTATGCATGTGAATGCACCTCAAGACCATCACATCATATCAATCACATAAAAATACGTAGCATTTACGTCTATAATATAGGTAAGTTACACTTACTTGATTCGCTTAAGATCATTGTTTATCGTTACCTTTCTCTAAAAATTAATGCCTTGAGTTTATTCAATACCTTGAACATACACACCATATAACATACAAAATTGAACATTATTATTTTATCTCTAATCATTTAATTTTTATTAATTTCTATTCTTTCATTCTAATTTATTTTAAATTAAAAATCCTAATTAAATCATCAACTTTGTTCTAGTTTATTCCATTCTCCTCTAATTATATTCATGTAATCTAATATTATTAAATTTTAACTTAACCTTTTCAATTCTTATTTAAATACACTTCATCATCGAATATTCTAATAAAAAAATAAGATTTTAATGCTAAAATATAATTTTTACATAATCAATCCTAAGAGATGAAATTTCAAACTCAATTCTACCTAAAATCATATAGAAACTAGTAATTAAATTTAAATATTTTTCTTATCTTAAATATTTAATTACCAAGACTTGAATCTTCTTTGAAATACCTTTGACTTCATTTCTTACTCAATTATATTATCTTTCTCTCTCTCTCCCTCTCTCTTGAAATATAAGTTTATGAAATGGCTTTTCTAAATGAGGAGAATGACACTTTATATATAGTTATGGAAAGTTGAAACATTTGAGAATTTTAAGTGCATGAATTAAAAATAATAAAAGACCATTAACTTTCTTTTTTTATAGCCACGAAGTGGCTTTCTTTCATGACCACTAACCTTTTTTTTTATAGCCACTTTCATTTCTTTCATAGCCAATAACCTTTTTCTTTTATGGCCACTTTCTTTTCTTTCATGGCCATTCATGTCTCCTCTTTAATTTTAATATATGTTTCAAAACTTTTGCTCTTCTTTCATAGCCACTAATATTCCATTTAAAATGTATTAAAACCTATTATTATTTTATTAATTATTATTACTATTTTAATTTTTTAATTTCTAATAGCTTAGGCTAAGATTGTAGGACTAGTTTATATCCATAAAAATACTATCTACAATATCCAAAAATATATATTATATCCTAAAACTATATACCTAATCATTACATCATCTAACACACATAAAAAAAATATTAAATTACATACACAAATAAAGCACATTTGTACACACATACACACAATATATGATCATGTAAATTTTTTGAGTATTACAGCCATCATCCTTAAAAAGGATTTTTTATGGTGAGAACCAGATTGCGTATCCACTTACTAACTAAGCCTTGTAGGTTATGGCATACAATGCAAATGTTTATGATAAGGCCAAAGTAGTTCTAAATTTTTGTAGCAATATCACCATACATAAACAAATATACAATAAACTTCATTGAAGGTTTTTTAAGGCGAGTGGTAGTGAGAAGGCATAGCCATGCCACATTGTTGAACGTTTCGTCCACCACCACCCTATTGTTGATTATTTTGCAAGATAAGAATGTTATTTTAACTAGAATCCATCTATTCTAGAAGTACTTCCACCATTCAAACCTAGAGCCTAGAGTCCTTAAATGTTGCCAAAAGATAGAATTTTGAAAATATCTAGTTGTTAAAGGTGTGAAAATCAATCTATCTAGTTTAGTGGGTAATATACATATAAAGCGTACAAATTGTTGAAGTATGGAAGGAAGTGAAGACCAAACGAAGGATTCCTCAATACTTCCTTCACAAGAATATCCGTTAAGGAGCCTAGATCATTAGAACACCAACATCTCAAAGAAATACTCCCCTCACCAACTAGCCATTTAGAGTTGTCCTAAAGAAAGGAAATGTGAGGCAGGAGGTGTCCCTAAATAGGTGAACCCCTAATTAAACTCGAAGCTAAGGAACTAGGTAAACCATATTTTGAGGTCACAAAATGAGCCCATAATGTAAAACCTTGAAGGTAAACCCACACTAGCTTACCTTTCATGGACAACATTGCCTCATGCAAGTTCTTCACCCCAAGACTCCCTTCTGTATAGTGTTTCAATATTTTTGTACAACTAAGCCAATGGTATCTCCCTTCACCCCTTTACTCTAAAAAAAGTTAGTAATGCAACTTTGGATTCACAACACTATCTTTTTTTAGAACCGGCATGATAGCCATTGTATAAACTCGGAAGAGAAGAAAGCATAGATCGAATCAACATAAACTTACCTCCAGTAGAGAGAAGTTTTCCTTTCCACTCGTTAATTTGCTATTAATCTTATCATTAAGCAAGTAAAAGTAAGACAGTTTAGCATGCCCCTTAAAGAGAGGAATCCCCAAGTAAGGAATGAGAGGCTTTGAATGCTCAAAGTTAATCCACCTTTATAAAAGCCAAATTTGATTCAAGAAGAGTTTGCTACTGTAGAGAAATTCACTTTTACTAATGTTAATCAACCGACCACTTGCACGCATAGTATTTATTTAGAAGGCATATAATATTATCCACTAAGGGCTTCGAACTATTACCGAATAGAAGCATATCATCCATAAAAAAAAAATAGAAGATTCATAATTATAGTTGTTTAACTAGAACAATAAGGTAGTAGCCAACCTAAAGAAATTTTACCGAATAGAAACATATCATCCATAAAAAAACAAAAGATTCATAATTATAGTTGTCTCACATTATAGATGGAACTCGATTTTAGAGAGTTTATGACATGGTGTATCTATTATGACATGGGAGATATATCTCAAGCAATAAATTAAAACATTTAAAATTATGAAGGATTTAAGGCTTACTATAGAGATGACATTAGATAATGTACTCTAATGATATTGCGTGGGCTAATAAGATTGCAAAGTCTCTTAAGCGTGTAATGGAAGAAGATAATGAAATAAGAAATAAGGTCAAAGAAATAAGTCAAATTAGCAAGAAAGGAGTATGAAAAACTTAATTAGAGATGACAAAATAGAGCTTGAAATTTAGGAGTTAGGGATTAGTTGATAAAAAAACCATGTCACATGAAGCTTTTGGTGAGTTAATAGAATAAAAAAAAGATTCTTTTCATAAAACTCGTACTTAGATCTTAAAGAAAAAAGTAAATGTACAAACATCAATGTCTCCTCTAGCATTGTGGCATTAGGCTTTAAGAGAGATTCTTGTCTTCTTTTTAACTTAGCTTTAAGTTTGATATTTTTACAATATTATATATATTATTCAAATATCCCTTTATAGCTAACCATTTAGAGGGTGGTATAAGTTAATGTTTCTCACAAGAAAGGGAATTAAAATACACCTCAATAATGATAGTTTTAATTAAAGATCAATTTTATTTATTAAATTATATCTATTTACCTATTATGTGTTTTTTAGACTTTTGTTGTTCATTTCAAATATGTTGAATTTTATGTAGGTAACATCTCTATTAATAAGGAAATATCCAATTTATCAAAAGACTTTATCAAAATTTTGTTTATTTTTCATGAAAACAATTTTTAATATATTTTTAGTTGAATTGTTATCGTTTGTTGTATTTTTTAACTATTTCAAGTGTCATTCTAGAGTTATGCCTTATGAATTAGACAGATTTAGTGGCAATAGTAGTGGTCATGGCTTTGATAATGATAGTGTCCATGGATTTGGTACTAATACTGGCAAGTATCTATGATCATGCCACTAATAGTGGCATTATACGTGGCCATGGCACTACTAGTGCTAGTATTTGAGGCAGTGGACTTGATAGTGGCATCGACACGTCTACATCCTCGCTTGTAATACCCCTCATATAGTGCCCTCACTAGTAGTGTCCTTGCCGGTAGTGTCCTAGCCTACGGATGTTTCTTTGATGGTTTTCTCAACTCTAGAGAGCTCTACTGGATCCGATGCTAGACAAATTATTTGAATCATCAATAACCGATAAGTAATATGCTTTACATATAATTGATCCGATACTAGACAAATTATTTGAATCATCAATAACCGATAAGTAATATGCTTTATATATAATAATTAGTTTTATATTTTTTATATATTATATTAAAATAATTAATTTAGTTATTTTATTATTTATTTTTTTATTCAACAGACTTGGTTCTATCGAGTAAGTGCTCTAGAAAAATCATCTCAATTTTAAAAGAACGAATGGACCTTGTTGGCTCTACATAGAAGTTTATCTTCATGGAGATGAAAGACTTCTATTTTAATGAGATAGAATAATATATTAATTATTTATTTATAGTCCATTTAAAGTATTAATTTAACATGAAATCTATAAATATTATTTTTTTTGATATAGAAGTACTTTTTATGCAATGTGATCGTTGACACTTTGTTTAAAGATACATGAGAGAGTCTAGCATGAAGACGATATGTCGACATGTTAAACAAGTTGAAGTAAAAGACTAACAAACCCATGTTTATTATATAGTAAGAGTGGGATGCTTGACACCGGGATTGGTCAACGCTCGAGTTTCGGGCTCGACCTCGACATGCATCTCGAAACTATATGTCGAAGATGGATGGTGTCGATGCCGACCCATCCAAGCATCCGAAGAGATTCATCTCTTTGATTGAGCATGCTAAAAATTTGATAAATCCTACTATCCATTGTGTTATAAATTAATTTTTAAACTTATTACATCTCATATTATTTTGTTTATTTTTTCAATATAATAAATTAAGTCATAACCTAAATCCTTATAAGGTATTTTTGAACACTCACAAACGGAAAGATAGGTCATTCCTCGATAGGTGGTCCTAAATAATAATTATAAATTTTTTATTTTTTAAAAATATATATATCTATCAATATAATCTAAAATATATATTTATAATTTCATATTATAATTATTTCAATGACGTAAAAGCGTATGTAATCATTATAAGAAGTAATAGCTAAGGAGTAGCATGAGGGTGATTTATCATTTCTAAATATCGTTAAGACCAAGATATATTTTTGATGCTGCATGAGGGGAGAAAAAGCATAGAGTGTATAGTCTTGTATCACAAGCGTTCCAATATTACTCTCATTTTGGCATCGACTCCTTTTTTACCACTTCATAGTATCTTTATGGTAATATTCAAGAGGTTACTACCTAGTATGAAGATAAAATCAAGAGGATTGAGGTTACCATCCAAGAACAAAGGGTAAGTTCACACTCTACAAGAGTCAAATTCGAGATAGTGATGGGGTTGTTATGGGACTCGTAGGAGACTTACGTCCCTCTTACTAGCCCTCGCACAATCCGAGTCAACTAATCCCGTCAATACCTAACAATCGAAAGATCATACATGAGATCATGATGGTGATGATGAGGAGGAGGACTATATTATTTTTTTTAGGTTTTTAATGTTTTTATACAGACTTAATGCATTTATATATTTATTTGATTTCACTTTATATTATTTTAATTTTATTAAATAATATATGGTGTTTTAATAAGGTGTTATTTTTAGTTGTTTGCTATTATAATTAATATTAAATGGCTATTAATTTTTTTTAAAAAATCCTTTGTTTGGTAATGGATTACTGATTGAAGTAGTGATAAATATTAAACCTATTTATGATTGACATTTATACAATCGCTAAATAGCAATGAATATAACGATAGATTTACTAGGAATTTTAAATAAGGGGAGTAACGAAGGTTTTACGACGGATACCAAACCTAGAAGATGACTCGTTTACTTCTATTTAGTAATAAAAATTCTACAAATTAGCGATGAATAGATCGTTGCTGATCAACGACGAAAGTAAATTTTTGTCAATAAAAAAATAACGATAATCGTTTTAGCTACTAAAAGTATATTGTCACTAATTTGTCATTAAGGGTAAATAACGATGGATATTGATGATTTAGTGATAGAAAAGTATGTTGCTATTTTATGATTTTCTTGTAGTGTACAATTAAATTAGGTAAAGCAAACCAACTATCAAGGTTGATGATACATGAAAAAAGAAGCGTAAGAAGTTATTGTAGCCATTCTTTTAAAAAATGACCGTTACGTAGCGTAACGATCGTTATATAACGGTAACGGGATACCCCGTTATTGTTATTCGACATTACGAGTGCCCCGATGTCGTTTCACACATATAATGACAAATAATGATATTACCGTTATATAATGACGTTATTTACCGTTATATAACGACATTATGAAAAAGAAATCGAATTTCAGCTAAAAGTTTCAACCATTTTAGCTATTGAAATTCAAGCAATGATGAGAGATAGAGAAGCAAAGAGGATGAGAGGTAGAGAGGGAGAGAGACAGAGACGAGAAGCAAGTAAAGATGAGAAGTAGAGAGGCTGAAATGAGAGGCAAAGAGATAGAGAAAAGCTTTGGGCGGTGATAACTGGTAGAGAAAGAGAAAAACTTGGAAAAAAAAAAGTAATTTTATTTTGAAAGGGAACGGACCCACATGCACTTTAATATCAAAAACCTATTTTTGCAAGTTTTGATTGAACAAATTATAAATTAGTCCTCTTATTTTGAAAAAATAATTTAGTTAATCCTTTTATTTCAAAAATAAATAATTTATTTATTTTGGTCATTTTATATTTTAAATTTATTTTTATTCAAAAAATGAAAAAAATAAATTTATACCATGAAAAAGATTGATGAAAAAATGTTTTATAGAATAAAATATTAAACTTCAAACATGATTAATACTAATTAAAAAATTAAATAATTAGTTTTTAAAATATTAAAAGCTAATTTATTCAGTTATCAAAGCTAGAAGGATTAATGTATGATTTAATCTCTTATTATTCTACTTTGGTTGTCTTGCATGTACAAATTCAAAGGTCTGCAAAGCAAATGCGCTTTAGTTAAATAAATTATAAATTAATCTTTTTAGTTTGAGAAAATAAATAAGGTGGTCTTTATCATGTTAAAAACTCATTATTATTATTTTTATTTTATATTATTATCTAATTTGCTTTTCAAAATTAGTTATTGATGTAACTTTGATAGACAAGAATCACAACATCAATAAAAAAATAATAACTATTATTATGATTATTTTAAAGATAAATATTTTATAATGTGTTTATTAATTGTAATGTATTTATTTTTTGAATATTTATCTATTAAAAGTGTTATTAACTATTTTTTGTAATAAATTTAACTATTATTGTATAATATTAGACTATTAGAGATGTTATTACTTTTTAGTATACTTAATTAATGAAACTATTAAAAATATATGAATTAAAATAAACTTATTAACATTTGCTAATATATTCACGACATTGGTAGCTACAATCGTTATTTTACTATCGCGATGAGCCGCAATCCACGATCGTGATTACGATCGTTTTTTCAACCATGATCACTATTTAAAACTATGATTAGAGCTATCAAACAATTAATGAACATTAGTGTATTTCACCATGTATCTAAAAAGACAAATGCCTAAGAATTATAAAAAAAATAAAGAGCATGTGTGGAAGGAAGACTATATGAAATAAAACTTTAATTAGAAAGCTTGTGAATTTGAAATACATAGAAGGAAGGTCTATTGATGAACATTTGAATGACTTTTAAGATTTTATTAATTAGTTGATAACTATAAAAATAGTATTAAAGGATGAGTTACAAATGTTATTTCTTTTAAAAAATTGGCAAGACAATTGAGAGATTTTAGTTGTGACATTTGATAATTTTATTTTGGAAGATGTTTTTTCTTTTTTATAGTTAAAAATAACTTGTTTAATGAAGAAACAAGACTGAACAAAATGGTAACAAATGAAGCTCAAGTTCTTGTCATATAAAACTAGGGAGCGAGTAGGAATAAAGAATTCGAGTAGGCACGATAAACTCGAAGCATATTATAGTTTAGTGGCGAGTTTTAAATGCTATCACTATAAAAGCAAAGATCTCTTTAAGAGAATTTAAAAGGGATGAATGAAAGAACAAGAATATTTAAAGAATCGGATTGAAGATAATGAGAACACCACTACAAGTATCTACTTCAAATTGGAATGTTATGGTGTACACCACTACACTATTAACTTCGATTAGGATATTATGATGTTCTCATGTAAAAGGATAAGTGTAATTTTGTAAATTTTTATACTCGAATAAGGTGCTAACTCAATGGCTATATATCATGCTACTTATAAGAAAGAATTCTTTACCGTATATAAAGTAGGAGACTTTGGCAAAGAAAGATGGGCAATAATAATTATACCATTGTTCTAGTAGTTGGTGATGTGTGTATAAAGATATGTATAAGTTGTACATTGATTTTAAAGGATGTACTAAATATATCGAGTTTACACTTGAAATTGATTTCTACTTATGCCTTAGGCATTGTTAGATACTATAATCATTTTAGTGGTGGAAGATGAAAATTCATTAATCGTGTCGCTACACGACGTCGGACGGGACTCCCATAAAAACAAATCGATGATATCACTAGTTTCGGATCTTTATTTTATTTATAAGACTATTTGCGAGTTTGGAGTCGCCACCTAGTATTGAAGGAACTAGGAACCTAAAATTGGCACTCGGTTCGGAGATTTTATGGTAAGGAGTCGGTTACGCTTATGGGAAGATAATTAATCACCCAAAAGTGCCCTTTCCTAAGAAAGGTACCACATGTAGCTTAGTCCTAAATTATCTCCTAAAGTATTTTATTTTTGCCAAATTATTTTTCAATTTTTGAGACTCCAATTTTTCAAGTCAAATTAAGTTTTTTATTTTTGAGCGTGGCATCGTATTGAAACGATCGTCGAACCCCTTTCATCGGGAGACACGTCGGTTCAAACATCGGATCCACCTTTTTTGAGTCTCGACACAACCGGTGTGCCGGAGAACACTTGTTTATTATTAGAAAAAAAAAACAACTTTTTTGGCCAACAACGAGTCTCTATCATATAGGAGACTTTGTTAAAAAAAATTTATATATATATATATTTTTTGTTATTTTTCTTTATATATATTTTTTATTTTTTTATTAATTTTTCTTGCATAAATACTATTTTTTATTTTTTTATTTTTCATTTTTATTTTTATCGTTATTATTTTATTTATTATTATTTTATTTTATTTATTATTTTATTTATTTATTAGTGAAAGATTGTCATCGATCCCTAAGAATTTAGGAGACTTGACGATCTTCTACTTATTACTTACCGAGCCTAATTCTAAACGAATAAATTAAAGCTACACGAGTTAAATATAAAAAAATCAAATACCGACATTTAAATTAATAATAGGTATGCATAAAATAAACTCAAAGGTAAATTCAAACAATTACGAAATATTGAAATGACAAATTCTAACTAACATACATAAATACTATTTTTTTATTTTTTTTCATTTATTTTTTTGAAAGATTGTCATCGATCCCTAAAACTTTAGGAGACTCGACGATCTTCTACTTATTACTTACTCGAACCTAACTACTAAACAAATAAATTAAAGCTACATGAATTAAATAAAAGAAATCAAATACCGAAATCTAAATTAGTAACGAGCATGCATAAAATAAATTTCAGATTGAAAATTACATTAATTAAAATAATAAAAAATGATTCAATAGCCAATTTTAATACGAAATAACAAAATCCCTATAAAAAAATTCACTCTTTTTTTTTTTTGGCTTTGGGCCGAGTCGTCCAGCCCAAAAAAAAAAATCAATCGAGCTCGAGCTGGAATCAATCCAACCCAAAAGAAAAGTAAAAAAAACGAGTCGGATCTGGAAAAATGGGTTGAGCCCAGCCCAACCCACAAACACTCCCCCTTTTTTTCTTCTTTCATTTCAGATCAAACTAAAACAAACCCTCCTTTTTGTTTTATCTCTATCCCGTCTCTCCCTCCTTCCTTTTTCTTTCTTTTTCTTCTCTTCTCCCTCTCTTCTTCTTCGCCGGCTCCAACCTCCATGGACGAACCAGTGGAGGTTCGTCCCTTCTCTTCCCTTCTCCTTTCCTTTCTTTCCCTTCTCCCTTTCTTCTTTTCTTCCCTTTCTCCTTTCTCTCCCTTTCCCGTCTTTTTTTTATTTTTTATTTTTTATTTTTTAACTTGCTGTCGCTGCCATGGACGAACTCCGTGGAGGTTCGTCCATGGCAGCTTGATTTTCCCTTTTCTTTCTTTCTTCTCCCTTTCTTTCCTTCTTTCCTTTGCTCAAACAAAAACCCCCAAATCAATTTTTAAAAATTCTCCACAATTCGACCGAACCCTAATTTTTCAATTCTTCAAATTTTCATGCGAGATTGCCTTGATTAGATTGAAATCAAGTTAATTCACACCCTTTAGGACTCAATTTTATCAAAACCCCCAAATCTATTCTTCAAAATTTTTTTACAATTTCGAAAAAAATCTCAAATTTTAAATCGGACTTAAATTGAAACAAAAAAAATGAAATTAAAGAGGAATTAGAGGGATTACCTAAGGAATTGGTTGGAATGGATGTGGGTCGCCTTCAATTCAGGTAAATTTAACTTCTTTTCTTTTTTCTTTTTTTTTGTTTCGGATTTTCTCTCTTTTTTTTTCTACTCGCCGATTTCCCTCTTCTTTTTTTTTTTATCGCTAACTCTCTCCTAATTTTGTAGGCTTCACTCTTAATTAATTTTCTTGGATATCGGACTAAAGAAAAAACTCCCCCCGCCCTTCTCTTTTTTTTTCTTTTTTTCTCTCCCTTTTTCTCGTCGTGTGTATATATATATATATATATATATATATATATATATATATATATGTGTGTGTGTGTGTGTGTGTGTGCGTGTGTGTGTGTGTGTGTGTGTGTGTGTGTGTGTGTGTGAATACGGCTTGGTTCTCCACCATGATGGTGTGAGATTTTTTGCGGGATTTGGAGTGGACGTGTGTGTCCATTTGGGTTGTAGGGGATGGTTGTGGTAGGGACTAGTAATAGGAGGAAGGGTCGTGCGGTTAGTTGCAGATTGCAGCATGGTGAGGTCGCATGAATTGGGGGAAATGGTCCGGAGGGACTCGTGGGAGTTGCGGCGAAACGATGAGGTTGGTAGGTAGGAGTGCTCGCTATTGTTGACTAGGTGATGAGGGAGAAATGGCAACTTGTAGTTGAGGGAATTAATTTTTCTAGGATTGGAATTCAAGGCCAAAATTGAGCACATAAATTAGTTCCCGCAACCGAAACTAAGAATGATTCCGTGAAGCAAGAGAAAAAATAATCCTGTAAATTAGTTCTGAGCGGGAAGGGGTGTAAACTTTGTATTTTTTTGATTTTTTTGTAATTTTTATTTTTTGTAATTTAATTTTTTTTGTTTTGTTTTTGCATTTTGGTCCCCGTAAATCGTTATTAGGTCAATTTGGTCCTTGTCTAATGTAATCCGGCTCTTGAATTTTAAAATGATTCGATTGTATCCTCAATTATCATAATACTTTTGAATTTGTTACAATTGCATCCCCGAATATTAAATTCACCTTGTTTTTTGTATTTTTGTATTTTTTTGTATTTTTTTTATTTTGCACATTATTAAGAAAAAATGGAATAAATAAAAATAATAATATTGATTAAGATAAGAAAAATAAATAATTAAAAAAAAACTTAAAATAAAAGAAAACAAATAATCAATTAAAAATAAAGAATTCGAAATTTTGGGTTATGACAAATCGATCAATAGTTGTTACTATAAAGGTGATATTTATGATAAACAATATAAGAAAAAAATACGAGTTGATAAGAATTTAGAAGAGTTTAGTTAGAGATAGAGTTTTTCTAATATTATGGTCTAGACGAGAAGGTCAAATGATTGAAAAAGAATTAGTAAAAATGTTTTCTCGTTATTTTTTCTAAAGAGATTTCCATATACAAGATAGTATTTAATGAAAAATATAAAATTGATATTGAGCCAATAACTAGTAATGATGATAATATGGACACGAGAAGTGCTCAACAAAGGGAGTAGGATCCTCCATTTCGAATATAAAGCTTTGAGTGAGAAGGTCTACTCGATCAATATTATTCTTTTATCAAGATTTCCACTTATAATAATGTCTTTTTGATGGATGATAGAGAACTCATTAACTTTCGCAAAATTCGATTTTTGATAGAAGTCAAAAATAAAAGTTTAATGATTAGCAATATCTTTATGGGGTAATTGAGAAATAGTTGATGTTATTGAGAAAATTTTAAACATCCTATTGATATGTTAACATAATTGATAGTGCATGAGAAAAATAAACAATGGTTTTTCTTATTCTTTTGATGAATTCTACAGGAAGAAAGTAATTATTTTTTATGCACAAAATATTAAGGTTTTTTTCTAGCATTAATTTTTAGCTATTAAAATCATAGAAAATTACAATGTTCAAAATGGTGATCTTTCACCATATTGAGTCTTGTAGAAATACAAAAATTTTACAAATTTCAAGCTTTTATGGTAAAATGAATTTACTAGAGAACTAACTTGTATTTCTATCAATATTTTTCTTCTCCAGTTCATAAAGAAACTTGAGTAACTCGTATTGCTTTCTTGATTATAATAGATTATTTTGAAATTCGTTTTATTACTTTTTTAATCTGAAATAATGAGAGCTTTTTCATGTAAATTTAATGTTTTTTTTATAATTGTGCTTCAAATAAGTTTATAAAAAATAATTAAATTTTTTATAGTTTAATTTTTCAAAAAACATACAAAAGTTAGTTCAAAAATATAAAATTAAAATTACTATTATTTTTTTCTTTTAGGTTTTTCTTAGGAATTCTCATATCATATTTGAGATAGGACTAATCTTGTTCGTAGCGAAAACGATAAGTTTTAACTCTTTTTAACAAGTATGATTTTAGGATTTGAATCTTTCATATTAGTAAAAAAATTCACATAAAAGTCAGTTCGCTTACTGCTAAACTAATAACTTGTTGGTGAAATTACTATTGTTTGGTAGTTAAAGTGGTTAATGAGACACATGTAATGCTTTTATTGTGCCAGTCGTTTGTTCCAGATGACGTCAACAAACGATAATGGACAGAGGGCTGAGCGTACAGGGATTTAATCAACCCTTTTTAGGTAGATGACTTAACAAGGGACGATGAGGGTCATATATGAACCCAAAGAAAAATTAAGCATTCAGAGAGCAGACCACTAAATCAGTTGTGTTTGTGTGTATGCTTTGGAAAATTATTGACTTGTGCTTGCACCCAGTACCATAGTCTCGTTTCCATTCATTTCAGTGAGCAATTTTTTAAGCAAGAACAATAAGGAAGTTGCCAAGCCTTGTTTTATATGGACATCCAAAAAAAAAAAACACATGAATTATGATTGATTTGCCTTACTGGTAGTTCGGTATGCAAAAAGAAAGAATGCTGAGATTATGGCTGGCAGCGGCAGGCTGGCAGAGGAGTATTTTCCGTTGGATTTCCAATATTTCGAGTTTTTTTATTCAGTCACTTTGTGTGATTATAATACGAGGACAAGTAGCTAATCATCTCGTCCTGTAACTCTAGTAGGTGACAAAACAGATCTATCCAACAATTGGCCTTGCCTTTTTTTTGACGTGTAGACGGCTCTGGTTGGTCCTAGGCCTAGCACATCAATGATGCAAAAGGCACTAATTAATAATTGAAGTGCGAATGCACAAGTTACTTACGCAGCAAATATCTGTTATCAATATAAATATATTTCTTTTATCGAATGGAATACTTTTTTTTTTTTGAAGTACTTAGAATTCAATATGTAAGGAGACGCTAATTACATTACAATCAAGTAAGATCGTTGATTTTTCTTGAAAAACATAGAGATAATAAGTTTAAAAAAGCATGGATCAATTATTCAATTATATAAAAATAAAAATTGTCCAAATAAAAAGTCACACAAACTTGCTAATTTTTGTCATAAAAGTTAAATTGAGATACAAGCTGCAAAGCTTATATCCATCATAAAAGCTAAGAAAGTCTAAATTAATTTTAAATAGTTAAGTTTGTATGGAGCACTAAATAAGTGAGTTTACATTGAATAATTAGCTAGCAAACCTAGAGCTTTACACCAAATAAACTATAAATTCTACATCAAGTGATAAATCATAGAGATTTATTTAAATATACTATAAAGAGCTTGCATGGAGAAAGGTACTTGCAAGACTAAAAGAAAACTTTAAATTGCGTGAGAGAGAAAGAATTAAATAAACTAAAAGCAATTAAAGAAAACAACATTTAAATAATGCAATAAATAAAGTCTAGAAATAAAACATAAAGTTAAAAATAAACTTACAGAAAGTAAATTACGAAGGATTAATTATAAAAATTAAATTATAGAAAAACTTTAAAAAATTTGTATTGAAACTACATATTAAGGGGGAAAAAAATACAATAAGCTACATTTATTTAAATACTGTTCTAAGACATAAACTTACTTATGATACAAGCAAGAAAATAAAACTGACCTAAAAGTCAGTCACTAACCAAATAATAATAATAATAATAATTAGGACAAATATTGATTTCGAAACAAATAACCTAAAAAAAATTTAGATATTGAATTATTTACGAAGGCTAAACAAGAAAATCTTGAACTTGAACTACGTAGAATCTTCTAGGACAATTTCAATCACCAAACCCTCTTAGTTTAAAATAGTAGAATTAATATCAAACATGCCCAATAAAAGTAGTATTTTGAAATATTGGCAGTCCATTGTTAGTTTTTTATTGGACAATCTTTGCACACGCGTCAACAATACCCCATATTTCTTTAAAATATCTATATATACATATATATATAAAAAAAAAAAAAAAAAGAACACTTACTATTTTTCTTAAAATTAGGCAAAATTTTCAAACATACTATCAAATTGTCAAGTTAATAATTAAAAGTCTGAATTATCATGCCTTCATAATTTTTTGATTTGAAAAAGGTGAGAAACTGTCACTTCTCACAAACCATTTAAATTTATTTTTTAAAAATATTAATTATTGCTTTATTTTCTAGATTCAATCTTATAAAATAAATAATTAAATTTACACATATATTTTTTAGGATTTTCGATAAACTGAAATTTGCGTTTATGCTTTCCCTAAAAAAAATAATAAATAAAATAAAATAAAATCTTATTTGACTCGTTAGATTTGTTTTTGAAGTTTTTTTTTACATCGAATAGTAGCTCAAATCTGTATGCGTACGTATTGATTTTTTGTGTGTGTGTTTTTATTTGTGCTATGTGCAATTCACTTGACCAAATGTTTGAGCTCTAAAAATATGATGAAATTGCTATTATATTATTTATAATATAATTAAATATCAAAATTAATTTTATAAGTTTTTTAGTTACAAATTGATTGTGCATATATACCAAAAAAAAACTTAATATTTACTTTTTAAAAAAATGAATATTTTGAAATCAATTATTCTCAAATAAAATAATAAAATATATATATATTAAAAACAACACCTAACATTACCAGGCTTTTTAAATAGAGTTTTTTATGCAATTTTTTAAAATTAATTATTCTTATTATTTTAAAAATATATGTATATAAAGCTAATATACATACTTTTAAAAATTCATCTTTATATCAATATTATAAAAAATTATTTTAAATCATAAAAATTTTATGCACTTGTTTTTAAATTAATTGTTTATTTATTTTCTCAATACAATCTCATAAAATATATATATATATATATATATATATATATATTGAATTTTTGATAAATTAAAAATTACATTTTAGATCACTATAAATTTTTATTTAAGAATCCATGTAAAACAAAAAACTAAAGGAAATCTGTAAAAAAAACACAAGAAATAATTAATTACATACAGAATTTTGACTAAAGACCATAAAGTTAGGAGAATATTTTTTTACTTTTTGATGTCAATAGATTTATTAAATATATAATGTTGCAAAAATTATTAAATCATAATTTTTTTTTTTTTTCAAGTGATTTCATCCATTGTGCTCGACCTACAACTTAGCACGGGCAACCATCTAGCTATCGCTAAGAGCGGTGTAATCCGTCTAAAATATAATAAATATTGGAAGCTTGAGCTTACAAAAAGTCTTCGTGTCGATCACGCCATAGGATTAAAGCATCATCAATTATACTTGCACATGAGTTTGCCTACGCTGACAAGTTAGTAACGTCAAAAGGTTATGCAACATTTACTAATATTTTACAAACCAAATATAACTGGCCGTTTTTATTATTTTAAGCCATTAATTAATATGATTCTAAACATTGATAGGAGGTTAGCCTTCCGCATTTTGGGGTTTTCTCTGAAATATAAGTATAATAATCTTACACCATAAACGTTCCCTGATATGGAGACATGACCAATACAACAACAAAACAAAATTTACAAACCCCTTTGATGAAGTATTCTGGAATTGGTAATGCAAACGCCAATAGATAAAACATTTGATACAATCATATTTAGAATTTGAAATTTCATTTCCGATTAAGTTACAAATATCATTTTGCCAGAACAAGAATGCCAATTTGTGCAAGCACGATGGCAGCTTCTGCCTACTATTCTCTTACAAAGAACAATCTGAATATACATATAAAGGTGGATAGCTCACCATGAAGGCACCTTTGCACATATACAGAATTCTTAAATTAGGAGTTGTATGTTTATGCTGCTGGTTTGTCCTGTGGAGGAGCTGATAAGGATTCAAGAGTTACCTCTCCAACTCCCTTAGGTGGAACAATGCTGCAACGGGCTGTGTTGTGCATTTCAATAGAATCTTTTATTTTTTGAAACTGCAGATGGTTTTAAGAAGAACAACATGTAACTAACAGTCAATATCAGCGGCACAAGAAAATCAATCATTTACACTAACTGCATTTTCGCTCATGTTAATAAGTATGGGATGTTATCCATTAAATGATCAACCAATGTAAGGAATGAACTAAATCTCATGCGATGAGCTTTCAATGTGCAAAGTTGTTCAATAAGATTAATATATCAGATTTTAATATTGCACCACTTCTTCAAATGCACTCTCTGATCGGACAGGATACAAGGAGGAGACTTCTTAGTTTCTCTATGATGGTAGTGGTTTTCTTTTTTCACCTCCCACAAGTCAACTAGTTGGGGAATTGTTGCTTCTAGGGTTGAGTATAAGTGTTGACAAATAAAGACATTCGTAAAATGTTAAAAAAATAAATATATAAAGAAGAAGGAGGAGCTAAAGTACTTACCTTAGCCAGTGAACATGAGAAGGACTCAAGCCGTCCATGGGCTCCTCGATAGAAGTGGAAATAAGGAAGCACCTTAACATTCAAACTTTTGCACATAGGCTTGTTTTCATCGAAATTGACTTTCAGGAATAAAATTTCAGGATGTTCTTCGGCTGTTCTGCAGAACTGTAGATCCATCATGAGAGAAAATCATTAGGCTACCCCAAAAACAATTTCTAGAAGCAGTTCAGAAATCAAATTCCTTGATCTTTCTTGAGGGGTAGGATTTGTGAAACAGTGTCTCATGCATCCATTTTCATAAAGAAAAAAAATGATATTTCCATATAAATTATTAATTTACATACAGACTCCCATGGTTAGCAATGAATATATTACAAAGAAGAGTCAATGAGATCCATAGCCACTCTGATTATGTTAAAATTAATATACAAACGATCAAACTCTACGACAAAATTTTGAAGCTTCTTAATTTGCATTGTTGTTTCTATAAAAGTATTGTTTAATGTCAAGATTTACCTTTCAGATCCCATCATATACTTGCACAAAGTTAAATCCACATTTCTAACAAACGACATAATGCCTTAGGAAATTGTTTCCAGTTAAAGATTGCCAAATGATAGAATGATACAAAAGGAAAAAACGAGAACTGGGTACTACTGTCTTTTTTTAAATGTTCAACAATACTTTAACTGCTTCTATGATGTTTCACATCAGGACCATCTATTCCAGTCTACTTTATCAAGGTATCATGCTGAGAGCAAATGCGTTTGCACCATCAGATTTACTGCTTTTTGCATCATATTCAATAAAATTCATAATCTTTATCATACATCCATCCCCAACTAGTTTGTGATGAAAGCTTGGTTATGTTTTCCATCCCTCAAAGAGATGGATCTAGGATTGAAGGCAGAGGGGGAGGGGGTTGAGAAAAACTTTATAACAAAAAAAGAGAGCAAAATTTTTTATTTTAAGTAATGAGATTGATAATTTTTAAGAAAGTAACATAATCTGAAGATATCAGTCATAGATATCATCACAAAATTTACACTTTGAAATTTGCTCAAGAGTACAGTACTGAATCCTCAAAACTTTAAGATGGTACCTAGGCTACTGTAAGCAATAAGCAAGTTTTGGAAAACAGGAATCGAATGTCAAGTAAAAAGAAGACTTACCTTGGGGAATAACGCTCGACAAGAAGCGCACCAGGTTCCATAAAATTCAACAATCACTAATCTATCTCCAGCTTGACTTAAGGCACTCAAAAATTCTTCTGTAGAATGAATGTCAATCATATTTGGTCCAGCATTCTTCTCCCACCATTTTGGTTGGTCAGTTTGAGCAATAGTTGCATGTACCTGAAACAAATCATTGAAACAAAACCAATATTTGAAGTGCTCCACAGGAAATCAACTAGATTCAAATGAAACAGAAAACACAAGCTTTTTAAGTCTCACACAGTTCCTGCATAACTTCTTTTTGAAGATAAACCCCACACCATAATAAAATTGATGTTTCTGAACACTGAGACGGTTAGTAGGTGGTTCTTTATGGGTAATTAACAAGTGACATTAATCTACATAAGAGGCAAGATGTCATTTATGTAAGAATTCTCGATATCCAACTAAGCATGATAATTGATTTAATATTCGAATAATGAACTACAGCTCTGAGGATGCAGAAATCTAATAAACAAAATTTAAATCTGCAATGTGCAATCTTTGATTGTGAGTATCATCCTAACAAAACCTATCTAAGTAAAGGATTAAGAAAAAGAAACTCCAATTCACACAAGTCTGAACAGTTTATAATCATGAACTACATAATGCGTGCTAAGTGATGGAAAAATTCACATGTTAAATTAATCTACCGTGACAACAACATTTAGAGAATATGGTATGATACAATAGATACACAGAGCTAGAAAGAAGATTTGCATCATAAAAAATCCACTCCAGGCAAGGAGAGAGATAAGGAGACCGAATATATATCCAATGAATAACACTAGCATTTGTGAGCAGTAAATGATTAGAATATTGTATGGTTTACACCCCTGCCAAGGGCCAGGGTGACAAAATCGTTATGAACAGAAGGCTGATCATAGAAGTCACAAAGTTTTGCAAGAGAATGGAGGCTAAAAACTACCAACGTGAGCCTTCAGAGAAGTATAAATTGAGCTTCATATCATAACCTACAGCATGGACTTATATAATGGCAATGTCAAAGCTTAAACATAAGAAGATTATACTTATGAAAAAGAATTATGGAGAAGCAACATTCAAGGCAAGTAATTCACCAAACTGGGGATAGAGTTTATCACAAAAACTAAATCGATTAACACAAATTCCCAACAAACCACCATTAAGAACTAGAAATAGAAACTCTTAGATGATGCTAGAAATACAGTTATTAGCAAAAACTAGCAAACTACGTATAAACAGGCAATGAAAGAGACGGAAAATCAGCGAAAGAGTCATAAATTAAAAAAAAAAATGCAGCTTTACTTAATATTCATGCAACTGTCAGCTAAAAAAGCGAATGGGATGAGTCATAAATTCAATAGTAGGATTTAGAAAACTGGTCTGTCCATAAATTGAAGAAAAGAAAAGAAATATCGGGAGAAAGGAAAGAACAAATAAAACCGTAATTGTAGCGCTATATATAGATTAAACAGAAAGAGTCGTTAAAATTATAATGAAAACACAAGAAGAAAAAGAAGATTAGTGAATTGTGAAAGTTTGTACCTTAAAAGAGAGGAATTGGTTCCTGGGAGAGAAAGAAAAGCGAGAAACAATGGCAGAGGAACATAAAAGCTTATCTGAAAAACTGATCTGATTATGAGAGAGGAGGGGATGGAGACAGATAGAATTGTTGGAGGTTAGCATAGAAAAAGGGAAACGAAGTGACCGAAACGATGGTAATCCAACCACATCTGCCATTTACAAGATACAGAGAAGATTGATTAACAGATTATGATGATAATGATGATGGTGATGATTAAACTGCTACTACATGAGGGAAAGAAAGAGTGAGCTTTCTTTTCTGTTCTCTGCTCTCGGTCTCTTGGGTGCCAACTCTAGTTAGTATCTATATCTCTTTCGGGCTTCCTGCCTACCACCAGGCCTGGGTGTTTGTGTGAACCAGATCGTACCAACATGATACTTCTACACGCGCTTAACGGCATGAGTTACCTCTATACTATTGTGGTTGTAAAAAAATAAGACTTGTACCATCAATACAAACTATCCAAACCCTAAATTATCATTTTCTTTGGACGGATTTTATTATTCTTCATTAGATATGATGGTCAAAAGTATTATTACTAAAAAAAACATAGTTAAAACGATATCACTTTAAATATTATAAATTTTTTAAATGAAAATTAATTTTAAAAATATTTATATATTTAATAATTCATTTTTTAATTAAACGAATTCATTACATATCATTAATTACCTAACAACAAAAATCAGATTCATGAACAATAAAATATCTATACTTGGTTAAAGCTATCAATTTTTTATTTTTCAAAATTAATTGAAAAAACTAAAACGCATAAAATCACGTCGTTTTATACATTTTAATTAACGATCAATATTTTAACGAGTTAGATATAACGAGAGAGAGATGAAATTTACTTAAAAATTAATAATTGGGTGTCCTATTTTTATAAATTAGTTCCTCTAGTTTTAAAAAATAAATTAAATAGTCTCCTATTTTTCAAAACTAATTGGTTAGCCTCTTTCATCCATTTCATGCTCTTATTCAATTTATTCTCTTTTTAAAAATATATATATATATATATATATATAATAAGTAAATAATATGAAAATATGTACTAGAAAAAAAAACACTTTTAGAACAAAATAATATTAAAAATTAAATATGATCAATACTAAATAAGAAACTAATTAATAATTTTTGAAATGAGAGAGACTATTTAGTTCATTTTGTAAGACTAGAAAAACTGATTTATAACTTTCACTAACTATTAGAGGTAAAATGGTTTTTTGCAAAAATTAATCCAGCAATTATAGCTATATAGACTCTAACTATATAGGTCACTAATTTTTTTTTTTTTTTTTGGGTGGAGACTACTAATTAAAAGAGCATCTCCAGATTATATTACAATTTGTTGAACTAAGTTTTTACTAACAAAAATTCTTTAGACATCAAATCACTTTTTTTATGTCCGATGATATAAATTAGCAGTGAATTAAAGTTTTTATGATTTTCAATCCTACATAATTTTTAGTATCATATCAAGGGGTGTTGGGACTAGAAAGTAATATTTTTCCTAACTGTATATAAAATCTTAAAATCTTTGATTAACTATTATATTTTTAATTGACTGAGTACTCATGCGTTGTATGATTTATTATTAAGAAAATAATATGGGTTTAGACACCAAATGGAACCTGGGATAAACTTGAATCACTTGGAAACTGGATTGAAAGCTTAGAAATTCCTTCCTCGAGACTGAAAAAGAAAAACTCTCGTTTGGTCGAAATGGATGGGTGATTTTATTAGGATGATTGATGAAAATGTGGCCTTGAGGAGGCTCATTGTGAACCCAAACACTTGTTGTGATTATGGGATACCTGAACCAAAACTAGAAACCCCAAAAGAAGCTCAAACCCAGACTGTTCTTCCTAAAACCAGAGAAAATCACATTCCCAAAATCTTCCCTTTGAACCAGACACGTTGAGGCTCAATTTATAGCCATATTCCGAATGATTCCATACCGTAGTATCACGTGTGCCAATTTTCCCATATTTCTTCTAAAAATTCATATTTAATTTAAAATATTCTATAAAATATAGTAGGATTATTCTACATTATTTTCATTCCAAAAAATATTTTCGATTTAATTAGAAAATAATCAATATATATTGAACCATTAAATCTTGATTTAATGCCATTATTTTTATAAAAATTCCATGGACTAGAAATCCATTCAATTAAGTACTTAATAAATTCATTTAGACCTTTAACTAGAATTTTGAGCATTCAAAATATTTTTTGGACTTTATGGAACTTTGTTTCTAAATTTATTTAAACTAGCCTACTAGCCTATTAAATGTGTTTAATCATTAATCTTTTAATTCCATTTAATGGCTCAAACCTTTGTTGCCATTTTTACCTTACCATTTTAATTCCATACTTTTTACCATTAAATCCTTAGTTACTAAACCAAACAACCATTTAATTAATTCCTCCTTTTAACCTCTAACTAATCCTTGTCCTTGATCTATTGACTCATTTGCACCCATCCAATGAATTTAGTAACCAAGCCATTATTCAAGTTACTTAACTAGATAATGCCAACCATAAAGATTCCATCACTATTATAACATAATATTCATAATTACAAACCAAAATTTGCTTAACCTAACATCTATTTACATGTCCAAAAATTAAGTTAAATAAAGATAAAATTTTCTCACTTATTTATACAATACTAAGCACAATTCAAGGCAAGTCAACACATTTTCTCGGTGACGGTATTTATTTATCTTTCTTTTTTACCTACACTATAAGAAATTAGGTAAGCGTTGCTGAGTAAGTGTAATCCATGCAATACATGTAATGCACATGATGTATTTTAAAATTATTTTTGTGTCTTTTAAAATTTATTTTCCTTCTCGAGTATACCCCGTTAATTGTGTATATAATTACCTTTTTTAAAAAACATGTAATTTGTGAAAAATCACAAGAAGCACTAGATACATTTTCTCTTACTCATTGCTCCCTTTCCAAAAGAATAATATAAATGGCATTCCTCGTTCTTTCGCAAAAGTTTCAGGTGCGCATGTTTCTTTTTCTTCTTCAAACCTTCTGCCGCAGAAGTTCTTCGAATCTTCTCTAAAGCAGTATTATAGATTGAAGTTCGAGAATTAGGCTGCTCCTTCATCATAATGGAAAGAAGGGTTGAACTTGCATGCTACACAGTTTATATATATATAAGGAGATTCGAATATATGATTTTCCAAGAGAATGAAGAGGACATGGATGACTATTGAGGTACCAGCTTCAGTGGAAATGCTAGGTCTAAACTTACTTTAGCCTTGATTGGCAACTATGACTCACCTAAGACTTTTAAAAAGGCCTCGAACACTATTAGCTAATTTGATTGTAGACTGCAGTTTGATATCAACTCACCTTGATATTGTGCAAAAACAACCCTGTAGCTACCCATTTGATCGTCTTATTACTATCTCTTTTAGGCTTTCGCCCATTAGTCTTATAATTTAAGCAATGTTTTCCCTGTCGCCCTTGTAGCTGTTTCACAAAAATACAGCCGTATGGTACACAGACCACATCATGTATTTTCGTTTGTTTCTCTTTCTTTTTTTTTTTTTTTTAATAAAATTATAAGAAGCAATAATTTCAACAAGTACTAAGAAATTAAGCAAAATGTTACAGAAAAGAAAACCGAGATAAATTTCTTAATATTGCTTCAAAACCAAGTGAACAAACCGTGCACAAAAATTGTATTGCAAGACATGCAACTTAGCACCGCAACATATGGTTGCACCACAAACTGCCATGCAACCTCTGATTTCCAACCGAATTCTGTTGGACAAGGCTTTCTTGTCCCCACCCACAGGAGAAGATGAAGGAAGCATATGAACAAGTTAAACTCATCAAAAAAAAACTTTGCCTGTGGATCCTAAGAAGCTTCCAATAGTGATTTGCTACATACAGAAATGCCTTCACTCTTTTCTAATTTCTAAGAGTACAAACACTCGGTAAGGTCAACTAGAAAGGAGTCCTGACTTTGAGCTGCAATGTTCTATGACAAAGAAATGGGTTGCTTAAAGTTGCTGTAAGAAAATTAACGACAACGCAATCACAGTTCCTTCACAATCTATAGCCACAAACAAAATCCAACACCATATTTCAAGATGTCAATTTCAACAACTTAATGTTCTAGTCAAGAAAATGAACAATTTTACCATTAGATTTACGGAAAAGCATATTTACTTAACAAGAGTGTGCTAAGATCTTAAACTTGAACTCAAGCTTGCACATGCAATCTACTGATATGAAAATAAGAACAAAATGACACAGAAATAGAATAGAACTCATAGAAACAAACTACTTATCCTGGGTTGATTATCTTTCAACCAGAAAGAAACAATTTTTCCAATTCGCCACCAGCTATCATATTAACACGCAATCCAAGTTGTAGCCATCAAAGCACTTGCTGTAATTCGAGACTATTGAATGTAAAATATAGACCTGGTGCTCGTCATGATACAAACAACTAATTAATAATCACAAGGTCAATTAGAATGGAATCATGATTTTGAGTCAGCAGTTAGGCACTCAACTGGTGTCGTTATAATCCATGACCACAACCAATATCTGCCAACACATTTTAGGACTTTAAATCCACAAACTAATTATTCAATGACGCCAATTTCACAAGTTTACTATTCAATTTTCAATTGAGAAGTTCCAAAAGAATAAAAGTTTGCCATCTTCTCTGAATATCTTTTAACGTTTGATATGTTGTAAGTCAATTATGCCAATGAAAAGCACATTTACCAATAAACTTCCATATCTTAAACCTGGCCTAAAGCCTGAATATGTAATCTTCTGAGATGACAACAAGCACATGTTGCAGAAATGGCATAGAAGTTGTAAAAGCGAACAGCTAACCTTAGGTTGATTTGGGTTTTTCACACACACACAAACACACACACACATATATATATAAGCAGTCAGGCAGAGGCCACAATTAGACGTCATGGGAAGTAAAACATAAACTTGGTCCCTATTGTTCATCAAATATGCAAGTCATGGAATAAGAAAGGCAGACAGCCATGCTACAAATATACAGATTCAATAACTTTTTATGCTAAAATTCCTCTCTTAAATTTGCAGCACATAATAATTAAAAAAGCAGGAGCCAAGTGATCATGTAACCGAACATGAATCAACAATCACAAGGATCAACACTAATACAGTTACCTTCCGTGCTACCACATCACATAATAACTCACAACCAGGCATCCATAAACAATTGTTGATATGGTCTTGCAATAGATACAACCCAGCCCACGTCAACTTCATCGCTGAATAGCTGAGGCCACTCATGAGATGACATTCTTAGAAGTCATCAAGGATTGGGCAAAAGAACAGCTGATGGAAAAGATACAGACCCATTATTGGGAGCACCCTGGATATTGAGAATTGAAGTAACCAAGTTGTATATCTGAACATTCTCGAAAGATGGCACTTTTCGCCCCCTTGCAAACTGAGGGCCATGGCCGATGAAAATTGTCCTCATGGAGAAAAGTGCATTGTCATAGCCATGTGCTCCTCCACATTCTTGGCTCTTAGTTCTCTTGTGCTCCACCTTAAAACCCTCATCAAGCATCCCTATTATTGGTGGAATCCTGTCACTTGCTGCATAATGAAGCCTACTAGGCAGCTCCTCCTTAAGATACATTTTCAATTTTTTTCCATTCTCAACCTTCCCTGATTGCAGCCCTTCATTCATCTTTGCAACAACATCTGACGGTGCAAAACCAGGAGGTGGACGGATTGCAACCAAAGGAGTATAGGACTGAACCCATTCAGCTGGAATATCAATCCAAGGAGCCAAATCATCCAAAAATATTAGCTTTTTATCACATGTGCCAACCATTCCATGGTCACCAACCATAATTACAGTAACATCATCAAAAAACCCTCTTTTCTCTAATCCACCAATCAACTTCCCAATCAGCCCATCAATTCGAGCAACAGCTTCAGTAATCTCCGGATCATCAGGTCCCACCTTATGACCCTGATGATCAGGATCCTCAAAATACAAGGTCATAAACACAGGAATCTCACTACTTGGCAAATCGAAATAACTCAAAACAGTATCAACACGTTCCTCAAAAGGAACAGAACCATTATAAAACATACAAAAACTTTGAGGGCAAGTCCATGAACCTTTATGCACCTCAGAACCAGGCCAAAAATAAGTAGCAGCCTTTAACCCATGATTAGCCACTGTTTCCCAAAGTGGCTCACCAAGCCACCACTTGGGCTCATGACTTGCCATTGTAAAAACCTCTCCCGTTTTTGGATCAACAAAACGATTGTTGATAATACCATGATAAGCAGGGTAAAGGCCAGTAACAATAGAGTAATGATTAGGGAAAGTAAGAGAAGGGAAAACAGGAATCAAACCAGTTTCAGCTTCAGTCCCATTAGCAATCAAACGATGAATATTTGGTGTATGGGTCTTGAACTGGTAGCCAAACCTGAACCCATCAGAAGAAATCAAGAGAACGACAGGGTGGTTGAGCTTGGTCAACGGACGAGACGTCGTTTGTAGAGAAGGTGACGAGATTTCTGCAGGACTAACAGAAGAAGAAGATGAAAAGGAGGAAAAGAAGAGAAAGGCAAAAGCAGAAGCAGCAGAGAGAGCGATGCAAGTGACAAGGATGAGAGAGATGAAGATGATGGAGTTGGTAGTGTTTTTGTGGTCAGGATTAGTAGTGGAGTCCGTGTTGAAAGAAAGAAGAGAAGCAGATGGGCTTGGTGGGTCACCTTCTTGAGTTGGTATTTGTGTTGGCTTCGTTGATGTTAAAACTGAATCAGAACCCATGTTTAATTTTCATGCAAATGTTCCAATTTCTGTTTCTGGGTTCTTTCTATTGTTGAAAAGGAAGAAGGGGATATTGGGTGAGATGCAAGCAATATGAGGGTAGATTGGAACTTGGAAGGTGGGCAGGTAGCTGTCAAGATGGAGAACTTGTCTCGTCAATGGGTCGAAGGGGGTGGCAGTGGTTTTTTGGTGGTGGTGATGGATCTGGGAATCTAGCAGCCGCATTTTAAAGAGAAAATTGTAATTTTGGTATCCAATGTTTAATATATTTTTTCCCGTTTCAGTATCGATACCATAAATTCTTCTGTTTTACAGCCCAAGTTTTGATTTTTTGGATGAATGGCCACGTGATGGTTAAAAATACCATATGTCAGTTCATTTTAGAAACATGAGCATTTCACACTTATAAATTACTGTGGACACTCCAATAACAAAAAATAACAATCAAAATTTAAATAATGAAAATAGATCGGGCAATATAACAGAAATAAAAAAAAATGTATTCATTCAAATTTTTAGGTTTGGTTTCATTAATTAATCAAATTTTTTTTAAAAAAAACCAGTTTTTTATTTAAAAACCCAAAATTTCATCAATAACACAAGAAAAAAAACTTTTTAAGGTAAATTAATTGCAAATAAAAAATTATAGATTGGGCTTGAGCTCATAAAATCGTATTTGCTCGCATCTTTCTCATTTTTCCAAAAACAATCTACAAGAAACGAATTTATTTGAGGATAAGGATGGACACAACAATTTGATAGCTTAAGAATTCATCAATAACACAAGGAAAAAAAAACTTTTTAAGGTAAATTAATTGCAAATAAAAAATTATAATTGTTTAGAGAATCTAGCCAGCCTCTAATAACAGTTTAGAAACATCTATCCATAAATAAGAGACCCTGATGCATGAACCGAGAAGAAAAGACATTATTACATATACCAAAAAAACTACTTAAATTTCTACATCAATCATCAGAATTACAGAAAAAAGAAAAAGCAAAGAAGAACCCACAAATTTTCGATGCAATCTCTAGACTTTCTACCTCAACATCACACTTAATTAGCAAATAAATCTACCGACAAACACATCAACATCAATTTATTAGATGGGGTTTTGAATCCTAAAATCAATTTTGAGTAAAGAAACATAAATCAATAAATTTCGAATTCATGCATTGACCTTCGGCTCCCATCCAGCAGTAACAGTTCCTTGGTAGCCAATAAAATATGGAAAAATATGTTCTGTTATCATTGACACATGTTGTACAATATATATACAATAAGGTTCCTATGTAAATAAACAAATCTCCTAAAATCATGCTACTGCAACTACACTGATTGCTGAGATTGATTTGACCAAATCTTATGCATATTCCATAATATTTCAATATTAACTAACATAATCATCATATAAAATTATCACATGATTAGCGGGATATCATATATCTCATTAACCCCCTTAGTTGGTGGATGAAGATTGTAAATCCCTAACTTGCACAACGGACAATAAACCGAGATCTGCGAAGAGATTTGATAAGCATATTAGCTAGTTGCATGGAAGTAGGGACATAAGCTCGGTCCGATATGGCCGGTAAGAATCTCATTCTTGACAAAATGACGATCCACTTCTATATGTTTAGTGCATTCATGAAAAACGAGATTCTTGACAATGTGAAGAGCGAATCGACTATCACGAGTAAAGCCTCATAGGTCGAGAATATGAAACACCAAGACAACGCAAGTATGCTTTTCAACCATTTTAGCTCACAAGTTGTAGTGGCCATAGACCGGTATTCGGCTTCGGTAGAGGAGCGAGATACAATTTATTATTTCTTCGTTTTTTAAGAAACGAATGAATCTCCTAGAAACACAAACCAACCTATGAGAGATTTGCGAGTCAATAGGTAGCTAGCCCAATTCGAATCACACCATCCATAAAAGGACAAATTATTGTTCGTGCGTAGCAAAATTCCACGACCCAAACTTCCTTTAAGACACCGTACCACCCTTAAAGTAGCATCACAATGTTTTTTTCTTAGTTGCTGCAAGAATTAAGACAAGATGTAAACACGATAAGAGAGTTCAAGTCTATTGAAACACAAGTAGATTAATCGACCAATAAGACGATGGTACTCGTGCAAGATTAGAAAGAAGATGTCCATCAATAAGAGTTAAATGATGATTCGATTCTATGGGAGTGAGCATCGATTTAGCTCCAAGCAGATCCGATTTATGTAATAGTGTCTAACGCATATTTTCTTTGGGAAAGAAAAAAACCTATAAGTGAGTGGGCAACCTCAACGCCCAAAAAATATTTCAACACTCCCGGATCTTTCATATGAAAACATGCATTCATATATGCCATGAACTGCTAGATAGTCGCGTGGTTGTTTTCGGTTATAATAAGATCATCCACATAAACTAAAACGACAATATCGACCTTTTCCTTCGTAAAATGAATAGAGAATAATCGAAAGAGATTGTTAAAATCCATAAGTCTTGAGAGCATGAGACAACTTGGCAAACCAAGCATCTAAGTGCTCGTCGAGGCCGTAAAGGGATTTACGAAGTTTACGGACCATGTCGATTGAGATACATGAAAACCATGTGGAAGCTTCATGAAAACTTCTTCTTGCAAATCTCCATGTAAATAAGCATTATAGACGTCCATTTGATGTCACGTCTAGTTTCTTACGATTACCACTACCAATATTACTCGTATCATTACCATCTTTGCAACCGAAGCAAAGGTCTCGGTATAGTCAATTCCTTCGACTCGATGGTTTCCTATGATGACTAAACGAGCCTTGAATCTCTCCATAGTGCCATCAATTTTTCTTTTAATTTTGTAGACCCATTTGCACCGAGGACCTTCTTTCTAGGATGCGGCGGTACCACGATCCATGTGTGGTTGTTTTCTAAAGCGAGTAATTTCATTTTGCATGGCTTCCCTCCACCTAGAATCTTGAACATCTTCTTTATATGTCATGGGCTCCTTTTCCTATTCAAAAGAGGCAAGAAAAACACGATGTGCTAAAGAAAAAGTATGACGAGTTCACATAATTAGCAATAAGATAGGAAGCACCTAAGGGTGGAGATGATGAAGGTAACCGAGCGAGATGGGCTCAAAGCATGTACGAGCTTTGGTGACATAATCACATAATCAAGATGAAGGCATTTTCATTCTACACCCATGTCCCAATTGTTCGAGTTCACGTTGCTCTCGGCCTCGGCACTAAGGTCATCCGAAGCGGGTTATGTGGGTAACATATGTCTTGACGGTGCTTCTTCTATGCTACTCACACCTCCTTGTGAATTATACCTTCTAATGTGCCGCTAGTGCCCTCTCCGTCGACAACACCATTTGGGCTTTAGTCAAAACATACATTCGGCCTATCATCATCCTTCACATAGTCCGAAATATTTTGTGTTCCCTTATCACTCGTATGAAGTCTTAATAGGCACATGGTAAGGAGTTTTAGTTTCATCAAAGACCACTTCGCGAGAAATAAAAAATTCTTGAGACTCCAAATCATACAATTTTCAACCCTTTTTACTATGTGGATACCCAATAAAGATACACTTTTTACTTCTATTGGCAAATTTATCCCTTTTTCTCCCTTGGTTATGTGCATAACTAAGACAACCAAACACTCATAAATGATCAAGTGTAGGAGGTTTCCCATACAACATTTCATATGGCTTTTTTCCCATGTAATGTCTCAAATGGTGTTCTATTAATCGGATACCCAACTCGTTAAAACAAATTCTCCTCGGAAAGTGATAGGGAGATTACCTTGAAATCGAAGAGCTCTATCTACATTTAAAATATGTTTATGCTTTCTTTTTACTCTCCCATTCTATTGTAGTGTCCCAACACAAGAGGTTTGAAAAATTATACCATGTTCGGAAAAATAATTTTTCATATAAAGAAACTCTCTGCCATTGTCACTATGAAAGATTTTAACATGTTTACAAAATTATGTTTTGACCGGAGCAAAAAAATTCAAAATCATTCGAGACGCTTCCCTTTTATTAGCCAACAAATAAATCCATACTCCACGAGAATAATCATCTACTATTGTCATGAAATAAAATGCACCACATGAAGAAGCGATCTTGTATGGATCTCATAAATCATAATGAATTAATTCAAAAATATCATTGGCATTATGTTCACCGATAGAAAATTTATCTCCATAATGTTTTGCTCTAAGATAAACGTCACAAATTTTATTAGACAATCCTTCACATTTATTCTTACTTAGATTAGGAATCAACCGTGTGATCTTGAAAGACGAATGCCCAAATGTTTGTGCCAAAGATCCAATTGATTTACACTAGTTTTCTTGCAAGCTTTACCCTTCGTTCTCTATAAAAATAATAGAGCCATTGCGTCATCTACCCGCATCAATCACCATCCTCGAAGTACGATCCTACATAACACGGAGCTTATTAGTGAGCTGCACAATATAATTTGACTAATTTGATAATTGAGACATAGATAGTAGACTACAATTCGGTTTTAGGATATAAAGAACATTTGTAAGCTTTAATCCCCCTTCTAAGAAAATTGCTCCTTCTTTTGTAGCAATTGTTCGATCTCCATTTGGCAACCTAACTAGGCATGCTACAATATCATGCACGTCATGTAATTCTTTCAAATTGCCTATCATATGATTCGATACGTTAGTGTTGATAATCCATGATGTTTTACTTGTCATCTTCTTATTGAAATCGCCTTATTCAACATGTCTACAAGCCTCTAACATCTGGTCACCGTTAGGCCAGCAAGTCCTATTTTGTCCACTTCTTTGATAGATGAGGATGGGTCTTCGAAGTGCCTGTTTGGTTGCATTGGCTCAAACACCCCTTTTATCTCTCGCATGTAGCCACTCATTGCTATTATTACTTGCCTCGATTAGTTACTTTGCCTTTATTTTTGGGCTCGTTACCCCATCGATCGGGATAACCAACCAATTGGAAACGATGATCCACATCATATCCCGATCTATTGTAGTGAATGCGGACTTGGTTCTTATCTCTCGCATTCCTCACGTCCTCTCGCGATTGGCTTGTGTTGCTAGTCCCACAATTTCACCTCTTTCCTACTTAGCTCTAGTGATGGTCCGCACTCTTTTTTCCCGCATCATGGCTAAATACACTCAATTTAGAGAAGGCGGTGGATAACCTACAAGCGATTAGATCGCACGAGTTTTATAAATCGCATCATCCAAGCCCATTAGAAATTGATGTACCTTTTCCTCTTCTCTCTTCTTTTTGAGTTTATAAGCCACATCACATATGCAACCTTTATACCCACATATCGAATCTACTCATAGTTAGCTAACTCATCCTATAATGTTTTAAGCTTACCATAATAAGTCACAATTGTCAATCCATTCCGCTTGCAATCTACCAGTTTAGATTTCAATTGGTGAATCCTTAATACATTCATGATAGAAAACCTCTCATTAATGTCTTTCCATAAATCTTTCGCATTCTCCATATAGGAGATCGTAGAGCACAAGTTAAGTTATATAGTGTTCAAAATTCATGACATAAGCATGGATTGGATCGTCGACCAATCCTCTATCTCGGATGTTCCCTCATTCGGTTATCCAACAAGCACGGCTACAAAACCCCACTTGCGTTATGCACATAGGGAGGTACGCATGGCTCGTGCTCACCCTTCATAATTTTCTCCTCCGAGCCGCACTTAGGTGATCACGTCCCCCGGGTTGTCACTTGCATTTAGGTCATAAGGGGAAACAACTCCCTTCCCACGGTCACTAATTTGCTCTTGTTTCTCCGTCATCGTAGTCTTTCCATGCTCACTCGGTTTCTACCATCATAACGTCGTTATACACCAAGCAAAAACGTAATAGTTCTAGCTTTAGAAGGGCTCGATACCATAATAAAATATGGGAAAATATGTTCGTTATTATTGACGAAGTGGTACAATATATATATACAACAGTGGTTCTTATGTACATAAACAAATCTCCTAAAATCATGCTAATGTAATTACATTAATTAGCCGAGATTGATTTGACCAAATCTCATGCATATCCATAATATCCGAATATTAACTAACATAATCAACATATAGAATTATCACATGATTAGCGGGATATCATATATCTCATTACTAGCCTTCAAAGCAAGATAATAGATTTGTGGGGGATCAAGCATCATCAAAAGAATAATAGGTAGATAATAGATTTTTTAATTATTTTCCAACTTCAACAATTAAAGAGGATTTGGGTTCTATACTTCTATTTATCTAAATCATAATAGCTCAACACAATAAAAATTCAACTATCAAATATCTCCATTCAAATCACATCACCTTCGATCAACCAATAAGCATCGCTTACGACTTCTCCATTCTCACTTTTCAAAAGTTCATAAAAAAATCACCACCACACACATAATAAATTTTAGAGGGGAGAGTTTAGGTAATGTGTGGGTGATATGATCAAGAATGGAATAGAATTAAACTCGAAGGAAAAGGGAAAAGTTTTAGAAGATAACTAGAGAGAGAGGAAGGGACCAATAAGGCAGCAGTTTAAAGTTCGGTTATAGAAAAATGTTAAGGTGTTGTTTGGTAATTGAAAATAGAGTGGTGGGAATAAAAATATAAGTTTTATTCTCAAGTTATTTTTTTTAATTCACACATTGAAGGTTCTTAGCAGAACTAATTTGCTAGGATTTGAACTTGTGACCTCTTATTGTAAGAGACTAATACTATCGGCTTACAAGTTCTTTGGTTTTACTCTCACGTTGTGGTCGTTTGATTAAAAAGGAATGAAATAAGAATAAGAATAAAGGGTGAGAATGAGAATAAAAATTACACGCAACTTCATTCTCATTTAAAAAGTGGAAATAAAAAGAAGGAATGAAAATGATTTTTTTTTTCAAAATAATAATATATTTTAGTTATTTATTATCTATCAACTATTTTTACCACAACCACCGTAACCATCGCCACCACCACCACAACCACAAATGCAATCTCACCATCACCTTTATTATTTTTACAACCATTATAGTTTGATAAAATTAATTTTTAATCAATATTTTTATTTGTATAAAAAATTAGATATTAACAAATTTAAATTGCATTCCGATTTCTACATTCTCATTTCGAATCTTTCATTTCGATAACCAAACAACACCTAAAGGTTATATATATATATATATATATATACACAATTGAAATTAATTTAGTACATGATAAAAATAAATAAAAAACAAAAAAAATTACGAACTACCTTCCATCACTTCTCAAAGTTTTCGATCTTTCTCTTCAAAATTTCTAATCCATACTTAATTTTAATTTTATGTAACAAAGAGTTGAGGTAACCAATGACCCGAAATCACTATAATAGCAATGTTCATGAATGAAAGTCTTTGTCTCCCAACCACTTCACCAACGAATCCAAGTGGACCAGGGTATGTAGAAGATCATATTTTCTAAAAATGGAGAAACTTTCTCCAAATTAAAACCTCAAAGTTCTCTACACTCTCTCATAGCATCTCGCTTTATCATAATCTCTAACGACATGCATATTTTCTTTGAGAGAAAACCCAAGAAGAAATTAAGAGTTGTTTATTTCCATTATAACAAAAAGATGTATGAGAGATGTTTTTCTAGTCTTCGATGGACATGTGGTTTAAGCAGACTCGTTCTTATCATTTTTGCCTTTTAAACTCGATGTTGATTCTTCGAAGTACACTATATAAGAACACCTTAATTTATTCTTCCTTTGAAGCGCGATATTGATTTCCTAGATATAGTCAACGGAGAAAGATGAGGCGGCGTTGCATCTTTCCTTTGCTTGTTTCCTTCGCACTCTTAGATGATACCTTTGGTTGCTTCAAAAGATTACCAAGCATAGCTAATGAATTGCTGTAGTCGTTGCCTAATTTTAGAGTCTAAGTGACTTTTTCTAAACTCTTTATAGAAAAAATAGTATCGATACTAAAGGTAACATCACCGACTCTTATAGTTTCTTTTGGAAACTTCGATTATTTTAAGAGTTGAGGTGAAACTATTAGCACTAATTGTTGCTTTAGAAATCTTTGGCAAAATTCCAAGTTGAAGTCTGCTCACACCTTCCTTCATTCCTATACACTCATTCACTACTTGTTTTAGACCTTCTTAAGCTTTTACCTATTATCTCAAAACTATGTACTAATTCCTCACCTTTCTTCTTTTCTAGTTTGATACTAGACACGGGGAAAATTATCGAAGAAAAGATTTGAAAAATTAAAAAAGAAGGATTAGAAAATTTTAGAGGTGATCTAAAATAATTTTGTAATTTTTTTTTATGTGAAAAATTAATTTGATGTGTCATGCTACCTGAAATTTTTTATGCTAGCCATCGGTTTTCATAAAAAAAACAAATTGGCTAGAAAATAATCGAAATTGCCACATGTAGCTTTTTACTAAGCCCATCCTAACAAATGTCAAATCACATCAATCCTCTAATGAGATAACCATGATAACTTCAAGTCTTATCACATATTGTCAAAGTTCAATTTTGACAATGCTATGACTTGAAACATTTAATGATTTCCTTTCGATCCTTTTTGTGTTTGTCTTACATTTATTGATCAATCATCAAAGCAATGAACATCATATGGACTTCTATCTAATTTAATCAAGTTATAAATAATATGAATTTATAAAAAACTTTTTTTATTAATAAATATGCAATAATACAATATTCAAACTATTCAAATAGCTTGGATCAATATAAAAAACTTTTCGTTTTAGGAAACTTTTTTTAAAAATCTTTGCTTCTCTTTTATTGTATAAATGTTTAAACTTATGTGTGTAACTCAATAGGCTCCTAGATATATTGATAATGTATTAAGAATAAAAGACACCTATTTTATCTATCGATACATAAATCAAGATTGACTCCTAGCAAGACATCATAACTACCCAATTCCGTAAGAGGATTAATTAATTTATAATTATCTTTCATAAATATGATTTTCATACAATTCAGATCCTCATGTCAATTTATTACAATGTGATCTTAAACTTGGTTTATTTTCTATTTAATTATGATCACATAAATTTTCTTTGATTCTCAAATATCTTAGCTCTCAAGTAAACCAACTATGCTCTATTGGTTTACATCCACTATGACCATAGATTTTTTGAGCGATACACTTATCGAAATGTAATGTGATAACCCTTTTAGTATATAAGAAATGACATGTCGTATTTTAGGCATTCACCTATTTTCATTAGATTCCTAGTGCACCTAACGAATTGTCCACATGTAGCTCTTTATTGAGCATATCGAGAAGAATATCAAAGTACATAAATTCTCTAATTAAATAGCCTTGATGGCTTTAAGTTAAAGAACTATTTGTATCCATCTCGTATGAAATTCTCATAGATTAAACCAAATGGATTCTCATGACGAGTTATGTCTAGTGATATATTCTCTAGCATTATTCACCTAAGTGCTTGCTTTGACATCACCATACCGAGTAAGTGTGAGATCGCCTACTACTATTATAAGTTTTGTCATATATAGTAAATGCCCATTCTTGATAATGCTATGATTTAGAATATTTAATGATATCATTTAAATTGATTGATGTTTATCTCATACTTTTTGATCAATCATTAATACAATGCGTATTATATGAACTTCTATCTAATTCTATTAAATTATAAATAATAAAAATTAATAGAAAGATTTCTTTATTAATCATTAAAATGCAATGTTATAATACGTGAAAACCATGCAAATAAGATTCGATCTTGGAATCCTATACTAACAATACCATCAGGAGAAAATGTAGATTAAGGTCCCAAACATCAACATGTAACAATTCCAAACAAGGATTGGAAGAAATTTAATTTATTGAAAAAGGTGAACATTATTGTTTAGCCAAAGGACAAAAGTGCAACAACAATTCCTTAAAAAAAAAAAAAAAAAGAGTTACAGGATTCGAGAAGGTCAATTTAAAAGAAAGAGTGGATGTTGGATGTCTTAAGTGCCCATGTCATAAGTCAACTATATCAAGTTGTATGACTAAGGATGCAAAATGTCAAGGAGTTAGCTTATTTCGCTCTATACCTAGTCCAATCTGCTTCTTCTTTGTCATTAGGTCTTGAAAAATACAATAGCCAATGTAGAAAGTAACAGAAAAATTGAGAGTTTTAGTGATTGTGCTGACTAAAAATAAATCGAATATGTAAAAAAAAAAAAAAAGCATCGTGTAACGAACAGATGAGGCAATACTTAAGTAGAGCCTGAACATGTAATAAAAATAGTATTACAACTCGTTTGTTAAATAGGACCGTTGAACATGTTTTAGGATCTTGCAAAATATTAGTATCATTTAGAATTAATAATCATCTCATTCTACAACACCTTGAAAAGAGGCTTGTGCAATCACTTGCAAAAGTAGCTGAAGGATTTGAGTTTAGGCGTGATAGAAGAGATAACCTGTATAATTTTAGTGTGTTTCTCAAAATGTTGGCACATGTGCTTTCCAAAACTAACATATTTTTTAGTTAGGTTTTACACACTCGATTATGTAAAGTTATAGAATTAGATTGGATTTTTTTGAGTATTATTTTATCGCGAAGTTCTCGGCCATAAATTGAAATATCGACTTACTCTGTTTCGAGATTGAATTCTATGAGCAGGAACAACAGTTATGGTATAGTGTTTTTTAGGGATATCGTCCAAACTCCAAATAACTCCAACCCAAAACAACACAATCTAAAACCCATCCAAACCCGACTCTAGTCCTTCTGGGCCGAGCTTTGTGGTAGAGTAGTCTGCGATCAGTCCGTTGTACTAATGTTTGGTTTGCTTGCTGAAGTTGGATTCCATTTGCTGAAATTCAATTCAAAAACATTAAAGTCAGGTCAGTGTTTGTATATTTTGGTCCTGAGAGCAGCAAGCAAGCAGCAGCTATAATATAATAATGGCGTACTTAAGCATGGGAGAAGCTCACAGAAGAATAACGGAATACCTAAGCCGGTTCGCCGACGCCGTTTCATTCCAAGACGGAACTTCTCTGAAACAACTCCTCTCGGTCTCCTCCAACTCCTCTTCTCTCCTATCCCTCGCCGACGCTCTGAATGTTTTCCAGGTCCAATTTATTTATTTATTAATTAATTAATTACTTTCAGCTGTTTTGTTTTGTTTTAATTATTTTATTGTATTTATCAAACAGGATGCAAATAGATTAATTAAGCAATCGGAGAAGTACTCGCAGTTTGGGGAAATAATAGCACCTCTTTTCCGTTGTCTACAAAGTTATAGAATTGGCAACTTGCTCGATGCTTATCATTCCTTCGAAAAAGCAGCCAAGTAAATAGTTATTATTTATTAATTAATCATTTGAATTGCTCTCTAGAATTTTATTTAACTCGAATTTTGAAAAAAAAAAAAATGCAGCGCTTTTCTTCCTGAGTTTCGGAATTGGGAATCAGCCTGGGCTTTGGAGGCATTGTATGTTATTGCCTATGAAATTAGGATTCTTGCTGAGAGGGTATATTTGTTTGTATCATTTATTTAGATCTAAATGTCGCAGTTACTTTTTATTTTTATTTTTATAAGTTTTATGAGTATTATTACTAAATGTAGGCGGATAGAGAGTTGGCTTCAAATGGAAAATCGCCGGAAAAATTGAAGGGAGCTGGTTCTTTCCTCATGAAAGTCTTTGGTGTTCTTGCTGTATGTTTTATCTTTATCAATTCTATTTTCGTGCCATGTTTATGCCTTTTCATATCAAAAGTTTTATGTATTTCCGTTGCTAACAGCTTAATAGGACATGTAAATACTTATAGGGAAAAGGACCAAAACGTGTGGGAGCATTATATGTGACTTGCCAGTTGTTCAAAATTTATTTCAAGGTAATGCTAGTTATGCTTCTCTTTTCTGGCTACGTAGGAGATTGTTTTTTTTTTCTGTCTTCCATAAATAATGTTTTTTTTTAAAATTTTTTTTTTAATGGGTTGGAAAATGGAATATCTGTGATATCTAAAAACCTTAACCATTGAGTAGAGGGGGCAAGGGATGCGACAGAGTCAGTTACCTGCTTTAGCAATAAAACGTCTAACATTTAGTTTTTTGCAGCTTGGTACAGTTCACCTTTGCAGAAGTGTGATACGCAGTATTGAAACTGCTCGAATTTTTGATTTTGAAGAATTTCCTAAACGGGATAAGGTGAGACTAAACTTAATAATGGCCAGTGTTTCCTTTGCCTTTAATTGGAAATTGCTCCTTAATAATGGAATTTTTTCTTGTATAGGATCTGATGATCCCTCTTGCTATTGCAGGTCACCTACATGTATTACACTGGGCGTTTAGAAGTATTTAATGAAAATTTTCCTGCTGTAAGCACCTTAATTCCTCTTAAACCATGTCATGCAAATTCTCTCCTGTTCATGCTTAATATTGAAGTTTATCGATAATGTTCATTTGAAATTTGCTGGAATTCTGTGATTTTTTATGCATGTAAAAGCTCAAGAATTTGTTTCGACTCATTCAGTTTTATAACATGGCAGGCTGATCATAAATTATCGTATGCCTTAATGCACTGCAACCCCCGTAATGAAGCAAATATCAGGTTTGATTCAGGTGTGCTTGCTGCATGTATTTTACATCTGCATGATAGCAAATCTGGTCTTTGTAGATAGCCTCTTTGCGACATATTTGATGGTTGTCAAACTGTAATCTGTGGTAATTGTTCACATTTTAAAGTTACCATGGGATAAACTATACTTGCATGATGATTGTTTCTCTAGTCTCTGCATTTGTTAACTTTAAATTTGATAAAGTCATTGTCGAGGTATGCTTCTACAGAAGCTCTTTGATAGTAGTTTCAGATTCCCTTCAGCATTTTGGCTTGGAGTGACTTCACAAGAATACAAAGTTGTGCCCTTGGGATTGCAAACTTCCACGAAGCCAGAAACTTCTTTCTGGAGGTTTTATTGGTCTTGCCATAGTGTGCAAATTGCAACTGCTTCAAGTTGTTCCTTATGAAGCATTGGATTGTTCATTTTGCTCAATATATTAGTATTAAACTTCTAACCATCATGAAGTAATGTCTGACATGACCTGACATGTTAGATATGTGCTGACATGTGAAGTAATGTTGAAAAGTGAAATTAGTGAAGATGCTTCTCATATGTGGGGATCTATTGTGAATAGAGGAGAAAACGTGGATAGCATCTGGGTTGAATTTGGAAATTTGGATTTAAGTCCTAGATGTGATTTTAAAAATTTTGTGAGTTTTAACTTAGAATTTAACAAGATAGACCTTTCCTCCTTTCGTTAATTTTTTCCTTGGATTCTTTTATTTTTTATTTTGCACATATGCAATTCATGTTAATGGATGTGTATTAGACGAATTATAAGCTATCATTGATTTGTTTTAGTTTTTTGGTTATAGTAATTTCTTTGACATTATAATTTCTTTCAGAAACTCAAAATTTTTCTTGCATTATAAAATTGCAAAGTTAATGTAGAGATCAATAACCATAGTCTAGTTTGTATGCTCTTTTACAAATATATATATATTTACATTACCATTGGTCATTTTAATTGACACAAAGTTATATAACTTGATTTCATAATCTGTAGACATGATGAATATAGTTTCTGGATATGGAGAACAGCTGGTATTTTGGGTTATATAAAATTACAAATAGATGACGTCATATTCATTTTCCTAACATATTTCAGACAGATACATTTCATTGATAATATGTTATTATTTCTTAGGATGTCCTATTTATTTGTTATTTACATATGTTCATATGAAATGTTGCTTCATAGGTGGTTTCATAATCTCTGATTTAAGTTGATATGCTCCCTCATTTGCACCTTCTTCCTTTTCATTAATAGTCTATTTCGGATAATGTAAACATGTTTCAGCTCATTTTTTCTCATCTTTGTTTGATCAGGATGATTTTAAAATATTTAATACCCGTGAAGCTTTCAATAGGTATTCTACCCAATGATCAGCTTTTAGAGAAGTATGGCCTAGTTGAGGTATGCTTGTCATTTCAGTTATTTCTTTTCTTGCAGCTTGTAATGACGAGTTTTATGTTCCTAATGTGCTCACAGATGACAAATTTTATGTTCCTAAGGAGCTTGCTAAATTTGTTCAAGCTGGGTTCAAGCTGGGTGCATTGTTCATGTTGTATAGAGAAAAAGGACCAAATAACCTAAATACATGTTGTTTCTTTGCTTGTAACAATTTGATTATTATGACCAAGAACCCGAGTATTAGAACAGAAAAATCTATTAATAATGAACTCTTGGTTCTAAGCCATCTTTGGTGATGAACCAACTGTTACCAATGTCTATTGCCTAAATGTTAGTTGCATTAGTACATATCTAACAATCAATGGTTTTTTCATTTGACAGTACAGTAATGTAGTCCAAGCTCTGAAAAGGGGGATCTCCGGCTACTTCGGCAGGCTCTCCAGGAGCATGAAGATCGGTATTTCTTTCTTTCTTTTCTTTTCTTTTCTTTTATTTATTTATTATTATTATTTATTTATTTATTTATTATTTTTTTGCATGCATGAGATCTAATGGTAATAGGAATAATTGGAGACAAATTTAACTTATCGAGCCATTTGTTTTGGTTCCTTCTAGGTTTCTAAGGTCAGGTGTATTTCTTGTCCTTGAGAAGCTAGAACTTCAAGTTTACCAAAGATTGCTAAAGAAAATGTAAGGGCCTTGCTGCTTGACATATTTGTTTGTGCACGTATTTGGATGTGTGTATGCTTAGATTGTTAGTTGGAATGCTTTTCATGGTTATCACAATTGCAGTTACATCATCCAAAAGCAGAGGGATCCAAACAAAGCTCACCAGATGAAATTGGAAGTAATTGTTAAAGCATTAAAATGGCTTGAGATAGACATGGATTTGGACGAGGTAGTTTTTGATGCTCTTGTCTGTGTTTATTACATCATGTATGGAATTTTACTGGATTCTCTGTCTAGCACTTTTTACCTGTTGGATGAACGTCACTGATTGAAATCTTTGTTCCAATTTTTAGGTGGAATGTATAGTGGCCATATTAATATACAAGAATCTTGTGAAAGGTTACTTTGCTCACAAGAGCAAAGTTGTAGTATTGAGCAAGCAGGATCCTTTCCCGAAGTTGAATGCAAAGCCGGTTAATTCATAGGATGGGGGAGACTATTTATTTGAATTTGTCTAGCACGCATGGCTTCTGTTCTGATACATATATGATCAGCTATGATTATGTGGTGTAGGTTGTGTTGTACTAATTAAAAAAAAAAAAAATCAAGTTTGATGTAATTTTGTGCTTATTGTGGATGTTATTAGCCTCATTCCATTTTACTTACCCCTGCTACAAAGCAGGATCTGCCGGATCGAGCCTGGTGGTTTCCCTGTTTTTTTATTTCAGTGAAGACTTGAACCCGTTAAAAATGGATAGCGAAAGGTGGCAGGTTACAGAAGTCAGATATTTGGCCGGACTTCATATTTCTTTGAAGTTTTAGTTTATCGCTAATGTCTGGACAGTGACAAAAAGTCGCTGTATCTCATAAATGATTTGTAGCACAGCGCTAGTGCTAAGCCTTTACAGGTTGGGCAATGGGTTTGTGTGCGTCTCAAAGGACCTTTGCTTGGGGGACAACTGGACAATCCTCTTGAGGTCAAAAGTGCAAACAAGGATCTTGTAGTAGTTCTGGTTGGTCACACCTCCAGGGCTTATGTTTTTAGCTTATTCACATGTTAGGGTTCTTATTATTAAGATTTTGAAGTGAATGTTACGTGGTTTAGTGGAGCCTTAACATGGCTGGTGATGATAGCATGAAGATTTGTAAACCTCGATTTGAACCCTTCCCTTTTTTTCTCGTTTGTCATGTCATTGCCAAACTAGTGGAAGAATGGATCATGCTAACAGTTAATACAGTACACCGGTAGTGATTTATTGATTATGTTGCTGGGGTGTGATTGTTTTATTTATATTTTGATATTGATTCTTCAACTGGACTATAAAATTGAACCAGCTGTGCTTAATCTTCATTTTATTGAGCGTAGGATTTTTCTTTTTTTCACCTATGAATTGTTTGGCTGACGAGAAAGTGAAGCAAAAAGTAAATAAAGCTGAATGAAGTTATTAATTGGAGCAACTTAACTTCAATTTTTCAGTGTTTCAAGTTACGTTAGATTTTTACCTGGAATCGAATCCTAACTGTGCAGTCATCTTCTATAACTGTGCTGACTGTCATCATGCACCACAGTAATTCAAATATGCTCATAGAAATTAATGTTTGAAAATTTGCCCATGGGGATTCAAAATCACAAAACAACTGGGAAAAGGGAGCCCACACCCCAGATGCCTCATGGAAACATTGCGGCAACCATACTGATTGCAAGAAGCACAGCATTATTGTGCACAATAACACTTACAGCACCGGAAACATCCTTAGCAGCACTTGGACTCTCTACGTCAGGTGGTGCCTTCCTAGAACTTTCCACTGCTGGTGCGGGAGCAGGAGCAGGAGGCTTAGGAGTAAAAATGTCCAGAGGAAATAGAACCTTGTCGACCTGATAAATAGCAAGCTGGCTGTCAGTGTATACAGTGCCGGATATGCTTGTATTTGTCAGTCCTGAACTTATATTCACGAAATTCCCTGTGGTGGTGACATTAAGTGTTACCCGGGGACCTGTTCCTGCCTGCGTCCTTACAGGGTTACTCACAGTCTGGAATTGGGAAGATGCTATAGATGCAGGTAGAACATGAAACTTCACCAACTCAGTCTTGTCTTCATTGCTTAGAGAGTTGAGAAATCCTGCTTTAAGGCTCGAAAATGCATTATCACTTGGGGCAAGGATTGTTATTCCATTGTTTGTGGTGTTCAGCTCCTTGTTTAACTCAACGTCTTCTGTTGTAGATTGCATTAGGCGGACGAAGACTGTGAAGTGGCCAGCCTTTTGCAGGATTTTAGTGACATCAACAGGGCCAGGAGATGCTGCTACCTGCCCAGCAGGTGCCTGTGCAGGGGCTGCAGGTGGTGCCTTCACTGGGGTTGTAGGTGGTGCCATTGCTGGGGCGGCCGCTGGTGACTGACCTAACGTTTCCGTACAATAGAGGAAGGAAAGGAACAGGAAAAGAGAGAATGAGATGAAAGATTGTCGCATCATCTTTGTGCAGTAGCAGTGTGGCCCTATCTTGGAAAGAATGCTAAAATATTTGAAGTGGAGCTAGAGGTACTTGCTTAAGTGTTTGATGTGCAATGAGGAGGAGAGAGAGGGTTTTTATACCGGTGGAGAGAGAATCAAGTTGGGTGTGATGTACCATATTAGTTGCACAAACACAGTAACTAGGAGATTACTTCCTTGTCTTTCTGGAAAAGGTGGAGGGTATCGATAGAGGGAGATATAGTACTGGCAGCTTATAATTGCTTGAAAAATCAGGATAGCTAGGAAGATATTTCAAGTAGGTGTGGGGAAATTATGCATACATACATGAAACTGATGCTGTCAAGTTCTCTTACTAATTGATCTGCAAACTGTTGGTTTCTATGTCTCAAAGTTTAGGCTTCAACCATATATCAAAAGAATTGGTAGCCAATGGTGGCAGGTTACAGAAGTTAGATATTTGACATGCAGAATTGATATTTCTTTCAAGTCTAGTTTTTCCCTTTATGTTTTGAACACTTTGACAAAAACCGTAGAATGTCATATGGATGATTTGTAGCACATCGTTAGAATTAAAATGCACAATGGATACAGTAAAGTCATACTCGTCAAAAGACTATACAGAAGGCACAACGATTCCCAAAATCAAGTTACTGAGACGGTAAGAAGCCTTTGTGATTAGCCCCCGGGGGTGGGGGAGGAAAGAACAGACGCAGTAGATGAAATGCATGATCTGAGCTACCAAGTTAACGAGCTTGAATAATGGATTGCGCAAATTAAAGAAAATAAATTAATCTTATATGTATAAGTTGAAGCAGATTTGACAACACAATACTAAAACAACAACTACTAATAATAATAATACCAAAATTAAAAAGTCTCATTAATGGATGAGTAATAAGCAAATATATGTGGTAGTGTTCTAATTTTGTACAGGGCAATTAAGAATGAGAATAGACTGAATATAAAGTAGATATCTGCTCTTTTTTCCTTAATAAATACTATTAAAAATGTTTAAAAGTTTGAGATAGATAAAGATAAAAAATATAGATACCCATTAATGTAATTTTTAGATGTGCCCTAATAATATTCATTAATTAAAAAAAAATAAAGAGACTTGCTTGCACAAATATATAAAATAGGGACTGAATTTTTTGATGAAAAATTTTGAAGACCAAAAACTTTATGAATAAACTTTATAAAGTATGAGACCAAATTTATGGGTTTATTCAATTTATGAATAAATTTAGAAGATCGACTAATGAACGAATTTTCTCTCTTAAGTCTGTGTTTGTTTCGAGAAAAAAAAGTTTCGAAACTTGTTTTCTCCTTTTTTCCTATTTTTAGATGTTTTTTTCGTGTTTAAGAAAGAAGCCAATGGAATTTAATTTTCAATCAATGAAATTTCTTTTCCCGGTTAAAAAAGGAAAACATTATCTCTCTTTCTCTCTCTCACGAGCTATCTCGCTTTCGCGTTACTCACTTTTCTCTCAATATATTTTAATAATTTTTTCTCTCGTTTACTGCTAATATTTGATTTAATTATTTTTCTTTGTTTCTATTGACAATTTTAACAATTTATTTAAAATATATTAAATTAATTTTTAATTATTTCTTATCAATTATTTAATTATTTTTTTCTCTATTTCTACTAACATTTGATTTTTCTATTTATAAATACATTAAATATTCTTAAAAACCTTTTTTACATCTTAAAATTATTTTTATAATAAATATTTCAATAATTTATGTCTTTTTTTTTTAACTATTATTCCAAACACTACCTAAGCTATACCTAAATGATTGAAAATGATTATTAAAAGATTGCAATCATTTGTGAAAAATTTGAAACTAATTAATTCATTAATGAATACATTATTGCTCAACACCATTCATTTGCAATTAAATCAATAATTTGTAACAAATTTTAATCAATTGTAAAATTTTATTGGTAATTATAGTCAATAATTAGTTACAAATTATTCTAATATTAATCTTTTGAAACTAAATGAATAATTATCTACAAATGATAACTAATAATTTGTAAATATATTTTTTAGACTAAATTATCGAGTTCAATTTCAAACAAAAAATAAAATTCTAATTGAGTTATCAAAATAACAATGCTATGATTACTTAGAAATTTTTTTACTAAATGTAAATATTGACTTGATTTTGTCCCAAGTAGTTTTGATTAATTGGTTTCATAGTTAAAAATATATATATATATTTTTTATTTTTTGAAATTAAATCTTAGAGTCAGTATTTATAAAAATTTATTAATTTTTTCTAAATGCATCTTATATTGTGAGATTGTGAATATGCCTTATTAAAGTTTTCTTAAAACTCGTTGATGTAACAATCATAACCTATTTTTGCATTTTAGTTTTCTATATTGAAAAAACACTATAATATATTTTTCAGCAGCTTTTTCATATAATTAGTAAATGTTAGAAAATATTTTTTTGGAAAACAACTTAAAAAATAGCTTCTTCGGAATTATTTTTCTTATTGAAAGTTGTTTTTCGCTAAACAAATAGAGCTTTATATTCCTAAAGGAGTGAGTGAATGGTTTGACTCGGGTCTTTTAGTCATAATAGAAGTTTGAAGGACGTGTCTTGTTCTTTCCTTTGAAATGCATTTTCATTCCTTTTAGGAGCGAGGTTTGTGATATTGAAGTGCATTTCGTGGATCAAGGTCGAATGAAATCCACTGGACTAATCCTCCCATAACCATAGTCCCTCATCTACTCGCTTTGAATTTGATCGAGCAAGCCTCAAATAATTTTTTTTTTTTTTTTTTTTGGTTTGGCTTGTCGATTGTTCATATTTGCAACCTCATCACTTGAATTCAAGCGCAAACCAATTTTTCCTGTTAAGTGGGGAGCTTGTGGGTGATTATATCAATAGATAATCCACTTTTTACGATTATTGATATAGGAGGAGAGATTTTGGTTATGTTTGGCTATAGTAGATGCATGTTGGTTCCTTCAAACTATCAAAGATGCCTTATCATCACATCCACTACTTTGCTGGTGGTTATTATTATGCCTAGCAAAAATAAGTCGGGCGAGGATTTGAAAGAATTTAAGACCTAAAATAAAAACTTCAATAGTCAAGAACGATCCACATCGGTATGGCCCCAATCTAATTTAGACAAAGGATTTTAGCCAACCTTACCGGAGTTTATTTGTAAAAGTCAATTCGACGAGGATCCGGTCCTACTTTATAAAGTTCATTCATAAATTGAGTATTTTTTTTAAGGTATAGAGTAAAAAATTGAATTAATAGTCCGGATACTAACTTATTTTTATTCTTAGACGCAATATGAAATTTTAAGGAAGTAAAAAAATTTCAAGTAAAAATTCAAGAAATCAAAATTTGGCATGTGATTCAAGCCTTTAAAAGCTCGTAATATAATAAAAAAAATAAAAATTTAAAAAAGGTCTAGGATCGAAATAACGTTTATCTATAAGTAGTTTCACTAGATCAAGTTAAGTAATTTCACTAGATCAAGATAGTAATATTAAATTATTATCCGAATTCTACAATTCAAGTGTCAAGACAACTTTTTTGTTTGTTTGTTTGTTTTTTTTTTTTTTATAGAGAGTTCTTTTATGTTATTTTTATTCTATTGTTTTTCTTTTTCTTATATATGTATATATGGGAGTTGAATGGAATAATGTTTCTATATAACGAGTTGCTTGTCCTTTTTCTCTTTTTTTTATAATAATTTTATTGTCGGGTCGGCATGTCATGGGCAACTCGACCTAGATCTTTTTTTCTAATATCTTCCACTCGCACATGACAAGCTAGAACCAACGTGAGACTCTCTATAATATCAATAGTAAAACAAAAGGTTATAACTTCATACTAATAAATGGATCATGCGATCTAGCATTTTTGCATCTTGGGAGCTTATTACTATGCATCCGTTAGGAATAACATAATAGCTACTACGTAAGATTAATAAACGATATTAAATATATAATATATCATAAATCTCATAATACCCCGGATAGTTCTTGGTATTTAATATATGTTAGTATAGTTGCCCAAGATCCAACCATGTATGGATGGGCTTGAGTTGATTTATCATTGCATTATTTATTTTGATAATAATAAAGAAGTCATTCTATTAATTATTTTGTTTACATGTTCGGTAGAATTAGATAGAAGTCCTTATGATATGCATTTGTAATAGTGATTGATCGAAAGATGTAAGATAAACACTAATGCACATAAATGATATCATTAAATGTCTCAAGTTATAGCATTGTCAAGAATGAAAATTGACACATACGGATAGACTTGTAAGTGCTATGCTCATGCTATATGATAACAATAGGAGATCTCACACCTATTGGCATGGTGATGCTAAAGCAAACGCTTAGGTGATTTATGTTAGAGAACATGTCACTAGACTTGACTCGTCATGAGAACCCATTTAGTTTTAGTCTATGAGAATCTCATACAAGATGGGTATATATAGTCCTTAGACTTGAAGTCGTTACAATTATCTCATTGGAGGACTTATACACTTTGACACTCATTTTGATAAATCTATCAATGAGTTGCAAATGGAAGATTCGTTGGGTGCATTATGAATTTAATGGAGTAGGTGTATGACTAAGATAGGACATGTCATTCCTTGTATGCTAAAGGAGTTATCACATTGCACTTCGATAAATGTCTCGCTCAAGAAATCTATAGTCATAGTAGGAGTACATCAATAGAGCGTAGTTGGTTTACTCTAGGAGCTAAGACATTTGGGAATCGAAGAAAACTTATGTGATCATAATTGAATAAGACTAATAACCAAGTTCGAGATCACACTCGTGATAAGTTGACATGAGGACTCGAATTATATGATAACCATGCTCATGAAAGATAATGATGGATTAATTAATCCTCCTAGAGAATTGGATAGTCATGATGCCTTGCTAGAAGCCAATCTTGATTTATGTATCAAGAGATTAAAGAGGAGTATTTATTCTTGATACATTGTCAACATATCTAGGAGCCTATTGAGTCACACGCATAAGTTTAAGTATCCACATTACAAATGAGAAGCAAATATATTGAAAAAAGTTTTCAATTATAAAAGTTTCCTATTTTAGAAATCGGTTTTCTAATTTGAAAGTTATTTTCAAATTTGTAAATAAAGAACCTAAAAGGAAAGGAGTTTCCTAATTTAGGTTAAAAGGTATTTTAGAAAATTGTTTCATAATGTGGATCCCGTCAAAATAATTTAAGAATATTTATTTGGATAGTCTAAATAAATTAATTGGGCTAAAATAGTTTTGACATATTAGATTTAATTAAAAAGCTTAAAGATAATTTTGGTGGAAGGATAAACATCATCCTTATTAGATAAGGTTGAATATTTTAAAGATAAACATCAATCTTATTGGATAAGGTTGAACATTTTAAAGATAATAATCAAATAGTCTACATATAAAATAACTCCTCATCCTTGGAGGATAAGGAAGCAACAACTTAGAGTCCTTTATGGACTCATAGCTGTCACTCTCTTTGTCCTTGGAGGATAAGGAAGCAACAACCTAGAGTCCTTTATGGACTCATAGCCGCCACTCTCCTTATCCTTGAAGGATAAGGAAACTCTCATATAAATATATATGAGAGAGAGAAAAATCGACCAACACACAAAAAAGGAAAAAAAGAGAGAAAATTCGGCTAACCCTAAAATCACCTAGGGCATACGGCCAGAGAGAGAACAAAAAAAGAAAATAGTTTTCTCCTAAACCCTAGCAAGAAATATTCTTTCTTTCTCTTTTAAGGTTATCACAAAAGTTACTCGAGATTGATTTCTAGAGGAAATACAAAATTAAAAAAAGGTTGAGCTAGTGCTCCATTAATTATGAGTGCTTGTTTGTGGATACTTAGACTGCATGGATCATCAATAGAGGCCGGACACTTGGATGGCTTTGTTGGAAAAGAGTTTAGATCTGCATTACAAGAGGTAATCCTTTACTTATAGCTTATAATTCATGTATGTATGGTTAGTAGATTCAACGACTTGATCTTGGGGCCTTCGATGGAGGAAAATTTTTTATTTATTCCGCACCTCTATAGGATGCATGATCTTTCAATATCTCATTATGTCAAATCTTTCAATCAATATATAGTTCGATTTTATTTTGTATACCTATAATCACATCTATACTACTTTCAAGCAACATGATTGGCCAACCAATGAATATATCGAACATGTCTTTCTTTCTTACTCAAAATTCTTAATTCAAAACTTAGTCGCTTTTTTAGACTAGTTCTATAGATCAAATCATACATTATTGTAAGTAACTAGCTAAGATAACAAAAACCAAGCCTAAATCTTGAATAACAATAAAAAGTGATAAGGGTATTAGTCAAAGGATATTATTATTCCCCTAAAGATCTCACATAGTGGAGAAGCATGTATTCATTCTCTTACTATCTTTTGTAGTTGTATTAGCACACATGGTATAAATCACTTACTATAGTGTTTTTAGTAGTCACATCTTATACACACTACACGGTTATTAGTTTAGTTATTAGACACAAGCGACTTATTAGACACAAGCGGTCGACATAAGCGACTAACTTGAGTTCTCAAGGTTTTTTCTCTTAGTAGGTATTATCACCGAGATCTCAAATGTGGCTTTCACATGTTATTTGGATTAGGCTTTTCAAATTGATTGTAAAATATATATTGGTTTATAACCTCATCTTAATATTATATTAAGGTGACACTTTCTTAATCTTATCTCCACTCTACTTGCTCTCAACAATACTAGAGGAGTTTTATCTCATCCTTACTCCCAATAGTTCTAGAGGCGATTGCTCATGTGAGAAAGCTAATCTAAATCCATACGACTTTCAAAGTTGAGCTTTATCATAGCGACATGCATATAATGGTGGAACGATGCTAGATATGGAATAAGACTTGAAAACTCGACAAAGCATCGTCATTAAGGATGAGTGCCGAAAACCACTCTACCGTCGAGTCCAAGTAGAATTAAACTCAAAGTGCACTAATTTTACCAACTTGCAATTGTGGTATGGGCAAGCTAAAATTGAGTTAGAGAGTTTGAAGATGAAAGTAAGAAGGCTTAAAGAGGATAGTGTTAGGTGACAAAAATCTTTAGGTATTGAATGCAATAATAATCGAGAATCAACAAAGCAAATTATGGAGATGCAAACCCAAATCATTGTATTAAAGAAAGAAAACCAACATTTAGAAGAAGAGCTACTCAAGTTATCCTCATAATGGGCCACCACACACAATAATTTAGCTTAAGTTAGTAACGAACGAGACCAACATTTAGTTGTACTAGATAACCAAGTGAAAGAGTCTCCGAGAAAGCCATGGCTCCGTGAGAACTAAGCTCGGCGATTAGCCGAGGTAGAATGAAAGACGACTGCGAGGCCATGAACGACTTCTGAGGAGATGTGATTACCTGCTATTTGAAATAACTAGGTGTAGGAAGATCTTTGAAGTCTAATTGAGTCGTTAGATAGTTCATTTATTTTGCTTGTATTTCATATTTCATTGTATGGATTTTTTCCTTTTATCATGTAAAATAAAGATGTACTCCGAACTAATTTAGGCCTTCATGCTCATCATTTTGGATATTCGGATAATAAAATTTTTGACTTCTTTCTATAAATGGTATTGTTTATTGTGCTTATGAAATGCTATCCAAAAAGTTAGGCAAGTTACCTTTATTTAACAATCCTATTAGTGAATGACATCAACTTTTACTTTTCAATAAAGTGACCCTATCTACTTGAGAATTTGTGAGGTTGGATGGTTACTCTAAAGTTGAGTTGGCATGAATAACCGGGTAGTTAAATCAATCACAAGCAATTTCACTAGATAAAAGAATAAAAAAAGATGAGCTCTTTTTTCACCTCCTATAGATGACTACTTCATATCTAGTCTCAAGTATTATTTATGTCAATATGTTATTTATGTGTTGTATTTTATTTATTTTATCTATGTCTTAGCTCTAGAGTAAACCAACTATACTCTATTGGTATACTCCTATTGTGGTCACATATTGCTTGAGCATTCATTCATCGAAGTGTAATGTGATAACTCATTTACTATATAAGAAATGACATGTTCTATATTAGTCATCCACCTATCTATATTAGATTCTTAGTACACTTAACGAATCGCTCACATACAACTCTTGATCGAGTCCATCGAAATGAGTGTCAAAGTACATAAACCCTTTAATGAGATAATCGTGATGACTTTAAGTCAAAGGACTAATTGTACCCATCTCGTATGAGATTCTCATAGACTAAACTAAATGGGTTCTCATGGCGAGTCATGTTTAGTAATATGTTTTCTAACATTAATCACCTAAGTGCTTGCTTTGGCATTACCATACCAATAGATGTAAGATCTCCTACTGCTATCTTATAGCATAAACGTATCACTTATAAGTTTTACTGCATATTGTCAATTTCAATTCTTGACAATGCTACGACGTGGTACATTTAATGATATCATTTCGGTGTATTAATGTTTATCTCACGTCTTTTGATCAATCATTAATCCAATGCATATCATATGAGTTTTTATCTAGTTTTATCAAAATATCAATGATAAGAATTAATAGAAAGACTTCTTTTATTAATAAAATAAAGAATATTATAATAAGTCAAACCATCCAAACAAGATTGGATCTTGGACAACTACACTAACAATTAAGAAAGTAGTTGCTATTAGGAAGCATCTAAAGAGGATCATTAAGGAAAAAAATTTCAAATTTAGGTTGATTTTGGTTGAGAGAAGGATCCATCCCCTAGCTCCATATCACAAGAAGACTAAGAAATTTTCACCAATCTAGAAATATGAATCCACCATTGTCGGCACTCTTGTGGCTTAGGCAATATATATTTGGTTTTAGTTGTTAGCACTTCCTGGAACTTAATCTTGGATGAGTTGATATTAGCTTTTTCATAATTGTCATTCTCATTTTGTTAGAACTTTATTTATGAATTTTTTAGATGCTTTGACAATCGAACGTTATCCTTTGTGTTTCTCAATTTTAGCTTTTTGGTTGATGTAAATTTATTTTTTCCTATTTGATTTTTTTTCTAATTACATGTATTTGTCTTGGTGTTGGTGTTGGCACTGAGAAAGGAGAAAGGGATTTTTGTAGGTTTTGAATTGGGAATGTAGGGTTTTAGCAAGGAAAGATAAAAGATAGGTTTTTTTTGGTTTACATAGCCATGGTTGGAGAGAAATTTTATTTATTTATTTATTTTCTTTGATTTTTTTTAACTTAATATCAATGTCTATCTTTCTATATATATATATATATATATATATATATATATATATATATATATATATATATATATATATATATATATATATATATATATATATATATATATATATATATATATAACCTTGATTAATGATGTTAACGCACGAGAGGTTTTTGAAAATCATTCATGCTAAACTATCCGTTAAAAATATGTTATGTATAATTATAATTTTTGCTAATTTTTTTGTGGCAAATTAAAATCGATAGGACATGCCATCCGGATTTTTTTTTATTTTTTATGTTAGGTGGGAGTTTTAATTGGCCGAGAAAACAATTGAAGATTTCATATTAAAAAAAAAAAATTCAAAAATAGAAGAAGGTAGTGAATAAAAAAAAATTACATGAGCTACATTAAAATAATAATAAAATAAAATAAAAGAACATCTAATGCGATTAAGCCATAGTTGGCACTCGAATAATCGAGTAAGGAATTTGTACACACGATGAAATGTATCTTTTAAGGTGCTTATTTGGTAATCGGGAATAAAGTGATGAGAATGAGAATGCGGGAATCGGAATGAAAATTAAGGAATCGGAATGGTATTTGTATTCCAATATTGTATTTGGAATACTAATAAGGAATCGAAATGCAATTTAAATTTTTTAATATCCGATTTTATATATAAATATAAATAATGATTAAAAAATAATTTTATTAAACTATAATAGTTATAAAAATAATAAAGTTGATGGCGAGTGATTGTGGTGGTTCTAGTAGTGGTGATGATGGTGGCGGTGGCGGTAATAATTGCGGTAATGATGATGGTTATGATTGTGATAATGATGGTTGTGATGGTGGTGGTGGTTGTGATGATGTTAGTAATAGTAGTGGTGATGGTGGTGGTGGTTGTGATGATGTTAGTAGTGGTGGTGGTGATGGTGGCGGTGACGGTAATAATTGCGGTAATGATGATGGTTGTGATTGTGATAATGATGGTTGTGATGGTGGTGGTGGTTGTGATGATGTTAGTAATAGTAGTGGTGATGGTGGTGGTGGTTGTGATGATGTTAGTAGTGGTGGTGGTTATGATGGTGGTTACGGTGGTAGTGGTGATGAAGGTAGTGGTGGTGGTGGTTGTGGTTGTGATAGTGGTGGTGGTGATGAAGATAGTGGTAGTGGTGGTGGTGGTTGTGGTTGTGATAGTGGTAGTGGTGGTGGTTGTGATGGCGGTGGTGATGAAGATAGTGATGGTGGTGTTTATGGTTGTGATAGTGGTGGTGGTGGTGGAAAAAGTAGTTAATAGATAATAAATAAATAAAATGTATTATTATTTTGAAAAAAAAATTCATTCTCATTCCTTGTTTTTTATTCCCACATTTTATGTGGGAATAAAGTTGTGTGTAAATTTTCATTCCCACTCCCACTTCATTCCTTTTAACCAAACAACTACTGATATGGGAATAAAACTTTCATTCTCATTCCCATCACTCTATTCCCGATTACCAAACAACACCTTAGTAGTTGAGATGTACATTAGATTTTTATTTGACATAGCTGAACTATGTAAAATTTATGTATTGTGGTATTATTTCTTCTCGATTTATTGTGATATTTTCTATACATGTGTGTCATTTTTATACTGATCTTGGAAGTTGGCCGACCAATCAAAAAAATAATGGTCAATTTTTTTGTTCATCTTTTTTCATGTTGGATCATCTTCTCAATATGGTGGTGCATCTCTCGCGACTCTTTTTTTTTTTTTTTAATTATTATTAATACATTTAATGTAATCTTGAGAGATATTTTATAAGATTTTGAGAATGAAATTAGAATTTAGACATCTTTTCCGTTACTATTACAATACAAATGGACGGAAATTGAAGGGAGTGGGGAAATCGGAACAATAATAAAAGGTTTTCGAGTTGATTGTAACAAACAAAAAAAAAAAAACAAATTAGGTGTAATTAAGACAATACATAAACTTGAAGGGACAAATTGAAATTTACCTTATAAAATACCTTACTACTTTTCTCGCTCTCTTGATTTTTTGAAGTGCGGAACATATAAGAAAAATCCAGAAAGAGAAAGAGTCTGCACGAAGAAAAGAAAGTTGTGAGAAAGCAAAGGGAAGAATTCTTGTTTTATTATTATTGTTGTTATTAGTGTATTATAAGAATTAAAGCTGCTAGCAAAAGCATTGATGAAAATGGAAGGTTCTAAGTCAGAACATGCTGCAGACTTGACCTCAAAAGAAACGCTAATTAAGCGATACAAGCTGAAGCCCATTTGGCGTTTATTCATGATTGTTAATCTTGGCCTTGGAGGTAAAATCGTTACCCTTGTTTTTTTGGGTTGTTGGTTTTTGATTTTTTTGCTTACAATATGTTTGCTTTATTGACTGTTTTCGGGTTTTTCTTTTGTTGGGAGTTGATTGATTCCTTGACAATCTTCTTTTGCTTGTCCATTTACTAGAGTCCTCAGTGCAATATTTATTCTGAACATTAATGCTGTAATTTTTTGATCCTCATGAATAGTCATAACAATATTCATGCAAGTAACTATATTTACATGCTGCTTGAAGATACATGGTATCTCCTTCGATGAGTGGCAAGATATATTTCAGCTGCTGCATTTCTGAAAAATCATTAAGATCCAGCTTCCATCTGAGCTTGATGAAGTTTGTGTTCAATGTTGCATATTCTATTTTTAGTAGATTGAAGCATGGTTTGAAGATTGTGCAAAATCTGTTGATGAAATGCATTAGGCTTCCTGGAACCAAGGATGCCAATGTGCATCTAATTTTGAGTTCCAGTCCAGGTTTATTTATTTATTTATATATTTATTTATTGACATCAAGTTGTTAGTTATTCTCAAATAGTGAAAGCTTCTCTTGGCAAATACATTTTTTTTCTTATTTTACGCGTTTTCCTGATTTACTTAGAGCAATATGCTGATAGAAATTCAAGAATATTTTGTGGAATTTGATTCATTCAATTGGATATTGAGACAATGACTGTGATAATAATAATAATAATAATTAAAAAAAAAACTGATCATGCAAGTTGATTACCATTTAACAATCCCCTATGACCTATGAATTCTCCAATTAATCTCAGTACTAGCATATAAAGGCATGAGCAATTTGTTTTGCTGTCTAATAGAAAGAATTGCCAACGACGGCGTTATTCTTCTTGCCACTCTTCCAACTGATTTATAATGGCCCAGCCAGTAAGATTTAAGTAGGAGCTCAAAGTTCTTTATTCCCGAACTGTTAAGTGGAAGATCATATCAAACTCGTTTTTCATTGTCATCATTTCTAGGAGTCAGATTAAAGTCACCTGGAAATAGGAATGCAGTACGTTCAGGATGATGATATTATGGGTGTAGGGGACAGATTTCTGGGGAATTAGCTTTTGCGGTACATGGTGGTAGACATGATTGATTCACTGTTTGTAACTGTGGGCGCTAATCAGGGTCAGGGCCAGTTATTTAAAATTTTGCTAGCAAAACATTAATATGCAATAGGAAAGTGAGTAAAATCCTGATGATGCATGCATGTTTTCCTTTTCAATTAAGAGAGGTATATAATTATTTATTTTTGTGAAAGCATTCTTCGTCCTTCCTTACTCCCTCCCATGCCTTCTTTTACCATGCACTTTGAGCACCTTAAGCTATAGATTGGTTGGTGAACTTTTGCAGTCCGCTTTTGCACTGTTGTGGTGCCGGGAGCAAAATGATCTAATTCAGGATGCTCGTTTACAGTGTTCTGAGTAGCTATGAGTTAAATATGCTTGTTCAACTATGCAATTGAAATTGCTTCATCACATGTTGTGGATTTTTATATGTAAATTTTCAGTTTCTAAATTTGTTGCTTATTTTGTATTGATGCTTCGGAGCAAAGCAATGATTCAACTCAATAATTAGTTCTCTCTTGACTCAGGTACTTGCAAATAAAATGCTTAGTGACACAAGTTTGTAACTGAATTTTCTGGATTTCTTTCACCCACTTGCAGCTTATATGTTTGTCAAGCCAAAAAAGAAAACCTCAGGCAAAGAAGCAAACATAGGTGTGGAGAACGACAAAGCTCCTGTAGAAACTTTATTCGAACCTGCAACCACTTCAATTCCTGAGAGACCTCTCTATCCAGTTGTTCGGGAAAAAAAGGAGCCCATACCTGAAGATAAGCAGCGTGAGCTTTTTAAGTGGATTTTGGAAGAGAAGAGAAAAATCAAACCCAAGGATCTTGAAGAGAAGAAACGAATAGATGAAGAGAAAGCCATTCTTAAACAGTTTATACGTGCAAAATCCATTCCAACTTTTTAATTGATACTTCCAATACTTTGGTGTTTGTTGAAAAAAAGATATAGGATGAGCTTTGGCTTTTTTGGGGTGCTCATGAGTTATGAATCAGAGATTCTGAAAATGGATTTGCATGATTATTCAATGTCTGGTCTAGTCAGATAGATATTGCAAATATAATCTCCAAAATTAGGACATTATTTGTATAACTTGTGGCTATTAATTTCCAGCCTCGCCAGTTAGTTAAACGAGTGATTGAATCGACCGTTGGTTTGCAGGGCATTACAAGGACTTCCTTCCTGTGCTCAGAACAGTTCTGAAGAGTCACGAGACCATTGTCCCAACTCCAATATTTGCCCTTTTTGTTTTCATGTGAATGTCTGTATTTAGTTGAAAATTCAACGGTAGGGAGGTCACGAGGGCAAAGGGCACATTCATTTTCAGGTGGTGGCAAAAGACAAAATTAGAGATCTGGCTTTGCACTAAGAAGTGGTTAAAAATACTTGCAAAGCTTGTGGAGACCCCACCGTTTTAAATTCTTTGTTGTCCAACCACATGCACTCTTTTCTATCCAATAGCAACTCATGCAGATGCACCTAAACACCACTCTCGCCTGAAGCGATCATTTTAGATTTTCAAATATGAGATCATAGCTCTTCTACTTTCGAGTCACTGGTTGATCTCTTGACTCTTATATGCTTACGCCGACTTGACCTCCAATGCCAGGAACCATTGAAGTTTCAGGTACTAGAGAACTGTATTTTCTTAACTGAAATTCAAACTCGGCAGTTCCTTTGTTACTACTGAATATCTTCCAATTTATTTCTTTCCAGTTCTTGATTTCATGGGTCTTCAGTCACCACCACCACCACCACCTTCACAAATGTCCATAAAGGGTACAAAATGACCAATTGTTTGTTTGTTTGTTTTTTTTTCTTTCCTTTTTTTTTCCTTGGAAGATCAAAATCTCACGGGGCTTGTATTTTAATCAAACTGTAGTTTCCATGGGAAAAAGGGAGTATGAAACCTGGGACAAGGGAGATTTCACTTTGTAATATCGTTTTCCCTCTTGTTTGGTTTCTATTACTTTTCAGTTTTCATTTTTTATGTATAGAACTTCCAAGTTTTACTTATGTTTCCAAGTTGTGTGTTGGAGCAGTCCATTAACAACCCTCCGCGAAAAATTGATTGTCACACTGCAGGATGCTAAGGGAAATGAAATATCACATACAGGTTTAGCACATTCATTTCGCACTAAATTCCATTCATCTGTGCAGTTGCAATGGGTTGATTATGATTGATTGCAGGTGTGGAGACAAGGTTAGTAATAGAGAAAGGTGTTTGGGATGACACATTTCTCTTGGAAGGAGGTGGAATTGTGCGCATGAAGCTGCAGTTTGTCCTCAGTGAAGAAGACCGCCACCGTATCCGTCTCACGGTGCAGTTACTCCATTCTCTCGCTTTAATGTCTTAACTTAGCTGTTCCCTTCTAGTCCAATTGGATTGTTATTGTTATTAACTATAAAGTGATCAATAACTAATATATTGATAGCATGACAAACGACCAATTCAAGTGTTTCTGTACCCACAAAATAGAGCAATCCTTGGGAACGTTCCTCACTAGCTTTATGACACAATTAGTGTTGTATTTCCAAATAGATCATTGTGTTGAATCAGGGTTTAGTTGACATGGTAGTAAAGCTTGTCAATGAAATTCTTGCGCACAAAATGTACTTTATTGGAGTAGTTAGATAGCCTTATTTCTAGAAAAACATAAATTATCATCTCTTCTTTATCTTCTTGTCATATGTTTAAATCTTGTTTGCAGAGAGAATTGGCATTGAAAAAGAAACATGATGAGCTTCTCAACAGTGAACCTAGATCTCCAGAATATGCTACTGCTGTTGATAATAGTGTTGCATCATCTTCACAACCGAAACATGAGGTCTCAGGTTTGATCTTGCTTAGAATGAAAGAAATTAGAAAATGTTTATGCAGAAACACGAAAACAAAATGAACAAATTGAGGTCTCAAACTCTCCTATCTAAAAGACTTTTTCTTGGTTTTCTGACTGCTCCACCTTCTCAAGATTCAAGAAAAAGAGTTTTTCAAAGTGATTTGGTGGCTACTCAATTTAGTCTGATGTCAGCTCCATCCACTTTTTCCAAGAGTGGAAAATCTTGTCCAGATGATAGAGAAGGAACAAATTCTGTTCTGAAGCACACAAGTCCAGTTAAGGATCACTGAACATTGCTTGTGAATGTTGTTTCATCCATAGAGAAAAAAAAACATTTGAGATGTACCTCATGATTTTCTCACAACATTTGACCTGTCTTAGAATGATCCAGATAAACATCAAGACTCTTCATCCATCACTCCTGTTTCACAAGGATTTGTGGCCAATCTAAAGGAAGAAAGCCACAGGAGTTTAGGAGAGAAGAGAGGAACTGAGTCTCCTCCCATTGATGTTCCCCTGAAAACCATTCGCTCAAAAGAAGCCTTATACTTTGGAAGCTCAGAACCAAAAGTGGCTGCAAATGATAAAGTTCCTGTGAAGCTGAAGGGAATTGGGGATAGTGTCCCAGAGAAGCAGAATCTGCTGGATAAAACTCCTAGCAATGTAAGGAACATGATTACTGCATTTGAAAGTAGTCTAAATCAGGTGTGTTTGGTTTATTGCTTTAAAATTCTAAATGTTAGAACCAGCAAATTCTTGCTTTTCAAAATTTTTGGTCAACAAAACTTGTGGTGATGCAGGATATGAAACACAAAATAAGACCACCACCAATAATATCCGAAACATCAAGCAGGTTGGAAACGGAATTTCCTCGAAAAAGTTTGTTATTAGATGAAGTTATGAGAGAGAAGAATAGACCAGAACAATCACTTCCAGGAAGGGCTAGAAGTCCTTATCTTACAGGAGATATGCAAGGTGCCTCAAAAAATATCAGAGAAGGAGAAGAGCATGTTGGTTTTGTTAGGCCACCTAGTGTGGCTACTTCATCTGAGGGTACAGGGCAGCTGGAGGAAGAATTAAGAGATGCACATTTTCGAACTAAAGAAACAAATGCATATTTGAAGAATAAACTGCAAGTTATGGGTAATGCTGAGATAGAGAAAGAGCATACATCTGAGGCTTTGTGGAGATCATTGACAGGTGAAAAAGCTTCTATTTCAGGAAGAATGTTTAATGAACAGTTAGGTAAACAATCATATAGTAAATTGTTAGCCAGGAAAAAACATTCAGGTGGAAATTTACTGATAAGTAAAAGTGGAAAAGAAACTGACTCGAAAGATCCTAAAAGAATAAGCATTCAAGGAGCTTCAGGAGATGCCCATTTTTCTTCAGAATGCTACGGTGCTTGGATATTCCCTGATGAAATGCGACAGTTGTGTATCACAACTGCTGGAACCCAAATATTGAATCTAATGGGAGGTTTCTGGACTGACACGAAAGGCCAACCAGGAAAGATGAGTTCTTCTGTAGCAGAAAACTTGGAAGAGGTATTTGTTTCTTGAATGGATAGTGTTTACAACAGCTAAATATTATTCAGTAACTATCTCATTTTCTTTGCGAACATCTGTTAAAGTATGTTGCTCAAAACTCAGAGCCATAGTATGAGGCTGTGAGCAATAGGAGTGTTACTAACAAACCATTGGATGTTGCATTATTATATTGCTATCTGGTTTGATTTGAACGCCCTACAGAGGTGATATTCACCATTCACAATAATATTATTATATTTTATACAATAACTATTGCAGCTCCAGTTGCATATAAATGCTATGCATCACTGAAGGTGAGTGCTAACTTTATTATTTATTCCTGCCATATAGAATGAGCAATGCGTTTATTTGTTAAATATGAGGTGTTATCAAACTCCAAACAACGCAACCTAATTCAGCTGCATTGGAATAATGTACATATTTATTGTTGTCTGGCTAAATATGACTGGATGACTTTCCTGGCAGTTTTCATAAATCCAGTCCAATAATCTAATGTTTTGTTTGCCTGTTTGTATTCAGCATAGCGTTCATGGCGACACTGGTATCAAGTCCAAAGAATGCAAGAAGACTAGTCAGAGACATGAAACGTCAGAACTTCAGGGTTCAATTGATGCTGAAACTTCTAGAGGACCAGTTGAGCAGGTTGCTTCCTTTTCCCTTTTTCCATACCAAACTTTTATTTTGATAATAACCCGGAGTTCCCTTTAAAAGGGTTTGTTAATGGTCAAAATTTTTCTGGACTGACCGACCAATCATTTTATTTATCTTCTTAAGCCGTCAAGAGTATATAATGAGAAAAATAAACTGGAAGGAAACAGATCTTCTAACTATGTTCCCCAAGACGACTCTTTTTAAGACAATAATCATGGCATTCACACACAGTTCTAAATGTAACTTGCCTTCTTGAATATCTCCTTAGAAACAGTGTCAAGCAGCTTCCTTTGTCAATAAGCTTGTAAGATATACTGTTGAGGGTGTGCTGCCTCAGCATCAAAAGATCCAAAGATATAACATGAAATTGTGCTATGACGAAGGAGTGCTATTGACTCTGCATTAAAAGTATCTGTCAACTGAGACAGGTTAATTTGGATTGTGGCACCATATAATCATTAGGATAATGTACTCTCCATGCTAATTTCTCTATGCAATCCTCTCCACACACACCAACACTCACTAGAATGAGAAGAACGAACATGAGAACTCAGTTGTTCCTCCCCTTGTTTTTATTCAGGTGATGAGAGTTGTAATCATGATTGGGTTTGCTACACTTGTTCTCCTTACTAGACAGAAAACCAGGTAGCAGGTACTTATATCATCTCCCCCTTGATAAAGCAGAATGTCACTTACCGTTCACTATTATTAAAGTCTTCACATGAAACTACATTTTCTCTCAACTTGTTAGGTTGCACCCTTGTGGTTTTTCAGATAGATATGCCAGCTGATTGATGCTGTCCATGCGGTTAACTTATGAATGCACAGGAACTATTTGTATCCACAAATTGCTTTCAAATTATCTGGATTTTTTTTGTAAGTATATGTGAATGAGTAGGCTCTAGATAATTTTACTCATTCGTTGTTTTTTAAGGCTCGTTTAGTGCCTAAGACCTTGTTGCCCAAGAAATTGAGCTCGTTGGATTTAACATTTCAGCCGATTTAAAACTTCATTTTGTCAAAATGAAGTTCTCATTTCTTGGTTTCATCTTTGTCTAGGGTTTCTTGTTTTATGCAACCCTTTTGACTTTGTTCTTTTCATCTTGGCGGCTTTGTATTGCTCCATTGGTGCTGCTTTATGGTTTATGATGAAAAACAAACTTGGTTTTATAGCTGTAAGCAATCAGAGGATCAAAATTGGGCCATTTTGCATTGATATAACCGCAATGGATTGGTCAACTGGTTAAAGTGATTCCCTCCTTTTAATTTTTTGAATTTAAATTTGGGATGAGCATATATGATAATTTATTAAATTTTTCTGAATAATTTAAGTTGATTTAAAATCTTATTGGAAGATTGACATAAAAATTAGTTTGAAAATACTTTTAACATTTGAAAAAAAAAACATTGATATTAATAAATTCCACCGGATGAACAAATTGTCAGTACGTAGCTTATGAGCTTTGTTTGGTGGCCTCCTATTTTTTCTAGCTTTTAACAAAGCAATTAAAAGCACCAAGTGTTTGATTATAATTTTAATACTTCATTGTTTAACTTTTAAAAATGTAAAACGTCATTCAAAGATATATTAGTTTCTACTTAAAAAAGACATGCAAAAAGATGTGTTTTGAAATGAAAGCCGAAAGATTGTTTATTTCGTTTGAAAAAACAAAAATAACCTAAAAAAATTATTAACAACTAAATTTATAGTGCTTATATGGATCTTAGTTAAATTATATAGTATTTTTATTTGAATAAAAAAACCTATTTAATGTACTAATTCTGAATTCTTATTCTTATTTTTTATTTGTATTAATTATTTAATAGATTTCATACGCTGATGAAAGTAGTCATTAAATTATATAATATTCCTATTTACTTAAAAAAAAATCCGTAATATTTTAAATCTTGTTTCTTTTTTGCTTCTATTATTTTATATTTTCATTTTATAATCAAGTAATTTATTTATTTTCTTAAAAAAAATTAGTTTAATTAGGTCTTAAATAATAATTTTAATTCAAATAACACAAAAAGGAGAGAAAATTATAAAGAAAATTTAAGATGAAAATGTTTTTATTACTTTTGATGAGTTTGAATGTAATTGTCTTTTCAAAATTTCTATCTTATTTTAGTTCCAGACAACACACTTGAGTTCATAACTATGCTAGATAAATGTCAACCTTGACATTTTGTCAAGTTGTTGAACCTAATCTAATAAGATTAAGTTTGAAGAGTCAACTTAATTTAGGACTCTTATCTGATAGAGTTTAATACATTAATTTGTGAAGAGGATTCTCTATACATTTTTCTGAAGTAAAAAAAAGAAAAAAAGTGGGTGACTCTAGCAGCCACTCGATAAATGATATTGGTTTGTTTTAATGGTTCGTACAGACGCACCAAACTTGTTATTCAAGTGGAATGAACTTGATTGTTTTCTACGTGCTCAAATTTGGTATGGTTATTTAACCATGTTATTTTTCCTACAATAACCAAATAAGATAATATGTTCAACCTTATCATTACCTAATTTTGATTCTTGAATTTTACATAAACATATAAATAAAAAAATAAAAGAATATAAAAATCCAATGAAACCGGCATTTTGCACAATTTCTCTATTTTTTTTTATTTTACCTATTTATGAGTTTTTCATTATTTTAAAGCATTTTATCTTTCTTTTTTTTCCTTTAGTTTAAGCAAGAAATGAGCATAAAAAAAAAAAAAAGCAAAAACAAACAAAAAACAAAAGAGATAGAGAAAAGTAAAAAAACAAAAAAAAAGTGAAGAGTGAAATCGGGAGAGAATGGCAAGAAAAAGGATTGAGTTGATAAGAAAATGAAAGAAAGAGAGCTAAGGACTAAAGTGAGAAAAGCGGATGAATTGAGGAATCAAACTTGGTAAAAAATCACTAAGTGAAATGGCATCGTTTCAAATAAGAGGCGAGGATGAAACGTTGCCGTTCAACCTTGTCTACTTTTCGCTTCTCTCATTTGTTATTATTATTATTATTATTATTAAAAAGGAGGGAAAAGCCTTAGAAGTTATAAAGGGATTATACTTGGAAAAACAGTCTCATTACTAAGACTCTAAAAGACACATATTACTGACTATTTAGAATCCTGTTCATCTTATATATATATATATAATACTCTAAAGGGCTTCACTAAGGTTTGTTGGTTTTTTTTCCCTTTTTTAACCCTTATACTATGCTATTCACTTTTAGGGGTTTTTTTTTTTTTTTTTTTTTTTTTTTTTTTTTAAATTTTCATTCTTAGTTTTTTTCTTCAGTTTTTTTTTTTGTAATTTTTTAAATTATTTTATTTTGATCTCTAAAATTTTAAAATAAAAATCTTGATCTCTACCCGATACACTACATGTCTTTTTTTTTTCCTTCGGTTTTTTTCTATGCTTTTTTTCATCAATTAATGTTCCCTTTTTATTTAATCGGGTGTTAAAATTGTTAAAAATTGATCATTATTTTTTCGTACAAACTGAATACTATATAATATACATAAATCAAATTTATATACTTTAAAGATCACCCTATCACAATGTACTATTCACTCTTACGTTTTTTATTTTTATTTTTCACTCTTATTTTTTTCCTTTTTTTCTTAGGTTTTTTTTTTCAAATTATTTTGTTTTGATTTTTTTTTTTAATTTTCACTCTTAGTTTTTTTTTTCCTGATTTTCAAATTATTTCGTTTTGATCCCTAAAATTTTAACATAAAAATTTTAATCCCTATCCGATGCACTCGCATGCCTTTTCCTCTCTTTTTTTTTCTTTGGTTTTTTCTTTACTTTTTTCTATCAATTTATGTTTTTTTCATTTAATTAAGTGTTAAAATTTTTTAAAATCAATCGTTACTTTTTTTCATATAAACTGACGATTATATAATATATATAGATTATATGTATATACTTTAAAAAAAAATCGTTTGATCAACATTAAATAAGAGTAAAACATTATTTTTTTCATTGGTTAATTTTTATGCAAATCTATACATTAATTATAATTTTATTTTTTCGATATATTCTTATAAAAAAATATATTTTTAAAGTATTTCTTTTTATGACAACAATGTTCTCCCTCTCATAAAGTACTATTCACTCTCTATTTTTTGTTTTTTTACCCCGAAAATATACTATTCACTCATTTGTTCCCCTCATAATGTACTATTCATTATTGGGTTTTTTTCTTTTTGTAATTTTCACTCTTACTTTTTTTCTTACTTTTTTTTTTTGTAATTTTGAAATTATTTCATTTTGATCCTTGAAATTTTAAAATAAAAATTTTAATCCCTTGCAAATGCACTACATGCCTTTTCATTTTTTTTAGATTACAAAGTGTTATAAAATTTTGAACCGATTTTGATCTATCTACCCATAACGTTGCCTAGATAATTTCAAAAATTAATCTTTTTATCAGCATTAAATAAGAATTTTTTTTTCCATTTGTAGTTTTTATAAAATTATATCTATTAATTATAAATTTATTTTTTGAAATATAATATTATGAAAATATATATTTTTAATGTTTTTTACTCTTGATTAATATTTTAGTTAAAATCAATCTATAAAGAAGAATGATTTATGTTTTTTTAAGCAAAAAAATTTATAAAAAAATTATAAAAAATTAATTAAATAAAAAATTATAATTTAAAATTTTAAAAATTATTTTGTTATATTAGACCGGTAATGTAGATGTAATAACCGATACCCACTAAAATAAAACTTTAATATTAAATATATGTGAGAAATATTTTGAGAGTATGAAATAATCATTAGGGATTTAAAATAATATTTAGAATATTCAAAATAGTTTTTCCATGCTTGATGAATATTTTATTGATTTTACGATACATGAATAGTAGTTTTTACATGAAATAATTAATTAAAGCATTTTTTTGCGCAAGAAAAATGTTTTATTTACTTACAATATTTTTTAGAGGGGTGTTGAATTATTTTACGTGATTGTATGAATTTTCTTGTATATTATGAATATTTTATTTGAATTGTTATGTATAGAAATAGTGTTTTTAGAGGTAAAGAATTTATTTAGGCACCTTAAGAGTATGAGGCTTTTTTTAAGAGCATAAAGTAATCATATAGGAGGTTTGAGAGTGCTTAGAAAATTTAAATTAGTTTTATTAAGTATAGGGAATATTTTTAATAGGAAATAGTGTGATTTTCACACTAAATAATTAATTTAAAGGCTCAAATGAGGTCCAAAAATTATTAAAATTTAAAATAAAATCCCTTAATAAATATTTGAATTTATGATAGAAATAAATTGTATTTTTGAAGAGTATAGGATAGAATTTTAAAACTAGGGACTAAATTGTATAAAATAAGGGACTCGATTGCATAAAATTAAAAATATAATAATCAAATTAAATTATTTATGAATGTCAAGGGTCAAACTTTAGTCCTAAAAACTGAAAATAAAGGGTCAGAAATGATTATTTAAATAAAAGGAGGATTTAGGAAAGAATGAGCCCTAGAAAACTCTAGAAACTTGGAAGACCAAAATTTGTCATTTTCCTCCCAAATTTTGTAGACCTAAAGCATTTATTAAGTCTGAATTCCAAGAAATTTAATGGCTGAAACTAAGCTAAATGGAAGGTTTAGAAAAAAAGAAGAACAAATGGCTAAAAATTTACCTAAATAAAACAAATTGATTAAAGATTGACTTAAGGAGTGAGATTTACCCAAATTAAGGATGGAGATGAGGTCAATAAGTCCACAAAAGTTTCCTATAAATAAAGGTGCTAGAAAAATTAAAAGGGAAAGAAAATTAAAAAACACAAAGGAAACTCTTACAAAATTTTCACTCAAAAACTATTCAAAATAATCTTAACCAATTTTGGACCCTCCAAATCAGTGTATTAAGCTTCAATTTCAAATTGGAGGTAAAATACCTTCAAGTAAAAAATTAAAAGAGCTAATTCAAATTTAGGGAGAGAGAGGGGAGGAAGAGAATTTTCAAGCAACCTAAATTTTCAAGGTTAATTTAGAGCTTAATCGGGTAAGTTAACCTCACCTACACCATAAAAATGCTTAATTTCATGTTTAATTGCTTAATTTATATTTAATTATTTAATTAAGAAAAATTAGGATTAGGGTTCTTGATGAAACAAATTTGGGGAAAATAATTTTAAGCTTATAATTCATGTAATTGAGATAGAAATAGGTTGATTTGCCATAAAATTTAAGTTTGAAACTCAAAAATTTCTAGAATTATTCAAGGTATTCTATTTGACCTAAACCTTCAATTTGAGGGTTTTTAATTCTTTCATTTAATTAGTGTTTTGGCACTTGATTCTGATATATTTGAGCATCAATTAGTGTTTACGAATGAAAAATTACACTTTAATTGAAGAAAATCCACTAATTTTTAGGAATTATATTCGACCTAAACTAAGCAAATTAGGGTTTGAGTTCAAAGTAATTTGATTCTGATTTGACAGGCCATTCACACTTCAATAAGCATGTTTTGATGAGTAGAGATGGAAAATTTGCTAAAAATTGAAGAAAATGAGTTATATGGGATTGGGCCCAATTTCGGTCCATTAAGGCCCAATACGGGTTTGGGCAAGAATTAGGGTTCTAAATTTTAATTAAATTGATTCTTATAGTGAGTAAATATTTAGGCTACTTAGTATTAAAATGGTAGGGTAAAATGAGAAGAAAATCTTAGGAATTTAAATGGTGAAATATTTGGCCTAAATGAGGAATTTTGGGAATTAAGTTTAAATTAAGTTCCAAACCCTAAATTAGTTTATTCAAGCTCAAAATAATGTAAAGGGATGGTTTAGAATAAAAGTGTTCATAAAAATCTAAAGAAAAATTGATTTAGAAAAAATTGGACCTTAGGCCCATTAAGACCCCAACCAAAATTGGACTACATAATCAATGAAATAATACCTAATTAAGCTAAAACATGGATTAGTACCTAATTTGGTAAAGGTTAGATGTGAAAGGGTAGTTAGAAACCTAAGGGAAATAACTTAGAAATGTTAAAATATAGGGTAGTTAGAAACCTAAGGGAAATAACTTAGAAATGAAACTAAAATGAAATGTAATTATTTACTTACTCTTATGTTATAATTGTATTTTCTTTCTAATAATGTATGTGATGTAATGAATAATAAATAATGGTTATGCTTGAATTGTGATTGGTGATAAGAATTATGGTTATGGTAACCGATGCGCCAATGATGGTTGCACTCGCTTGATATAGATTGATGTTATTTATGACGTTATGCTCGTCCAAGTTTATATGTGTCTTCATGACATGGTTACATGACCATTTAGGAAATGCACATAGGTATCACTCGTTAGCATGCATTGTCATTCAAAATGCATATGCATGCCAAAGCCCATGAATAATGTTTTAAGTCATGAAAACGTGTTTTATGCTATGAGTTTTCGATAGTGATCGGAATTATTTTAAATAAAAGGATTTTCATGACTTTGAGGGGTTTTACGAGGATGGGCTTCATGGGTTTTTCATATGGTAATGATAATGGTTCAAGGTCGGCAAGTGCGGACGTGCATTTTTAGAGACTCGGTAGGGCACGTCGTGGACGAGTCCAGTTCACCATATATATGTTATGAAAACCCCGAAGTACCTAAATGTAACATGTCCAAAGATAGAAAAAGGATTTTCAAATTATTTATGAAATTTTTTATGACACAAGAAAAAGGATTTATTATGTATATATTAGTATTTTATACATGCATGTACATTACATGCATACGTTAGCTTACGGGGCTATAGCTCGTATAGTTTCTTGTGGTCTAGATAACTAAGATACTATGGTTTACTTCTCTATGGAGCTGATTATTTAGGAATGCACCGGACGATTATACCCGAGATAGGGCTTTGAGATCAAGGTGGAAATACTACATATGATTTTATTTACGGTACTAGCTATTGTCTTGCATGTCCTGAAACTAGCCGGACCGTGTAATGTTATATTAGAAGCAATGAATAAGTAAGTGTAGTACTTTAAAATAATGTAGTTAGTAAATAAACCAATTTTTTTATAGTTGGTATATAAGTAGTTTTGTATGTAAATTAGTAATCTGTATGAACCGAAGTACTAATAGTAAAATAATAGTGTACTCGATAGTAGTATAGTTACTTGAAATTGTCCACTACATGCTAGCATCCTTGAATATTTAAAAGAATTTCTTAATTAACCATTAAATAAAAAGAATTGTAAATAGGAAAAAGAAGAAGTAATATAATAATAATCGATAATAAGGAATTACATCTAAATGAATTGCAATAGTTAATAAAGAAAGGATATGAACTAGCAAATAACCACTATTCTAGTAATTTAGTTTCAAGTATACGGGCAAATAGATCAAATGCGAAAAATTTATAACGTCTTTTAAGTTAAATTATAGGACTTACTTGACCAATATTAGATTTCTAAGACATAGATTTCACTTTAGACATTAAGATTAAGTCACGGTGTTTTATTAGCTTACATTCATTGCACTTCGAATGTAGATTAACAACGATAATATTCTCAACCTTTAAGATCTTAGGTTGGGGGTGTTACGATAACGCGAGCAACCGGCTAGTAAAACCTCATTTAAAATTAGTCTCGGTAGCCAATACGAGGCCCACACCCGCCCACCCCTCTCTCTCTCTCTCTCTCTCTCTCCCTCTCTCCCTCCCTTGCTCTCTTTGTTGTCACAACAAAAATAAATAAATAAAATAAAACAATAGTAATCACTACTCTTTCTCTCACCCTTCTCTCTCTCATAACAAAAAAAACTTCATTTAGAGACGGTTTAAACTGTCACTAAATGAAGAAAAATTGCCACTAGTTAATTTTAGCGACGAGTTTATCAATGGTTTAGAACCATCGTTAAAAAGCTCATCACTAATTAATTAGCGACGGTTCAAATAATTTATTGCTAATTTAACGACGGTTTATCTATAGCTAAAAAATTAAAATTTCATCGTAAAATAGGAGGAAAAAACCCCCTAAAATAGTTGAATTTAGCGACGATTTTACGATCGAAAAAATCGAATAAAATAATAAACTTATCGAATAAAATAATAAAATTACTTGTATTCTTTTATAAATTACCAAAAATGTTTATTAAATAAAATTATTTTCAATCAAACGTAAATATTATATTTTTAATAATCACATTTCAAGTAAAATATCCGAAAATACGAATACTAAACTATGCCAAATAAAAAGTATTTTCACTATGTGCTTCTCATTGGTTTTGATACGGAAGACCTAATTCTAGAAGTCTAAATTATCTAAGCTGAGCCGGACACCAAAAAAGAAACGAGAGGATAAACAATTAATTACAACTAGATAGCCTAGTAGAGCGGTAATAACACTCCACCATTACGAATTATAGCAACGAGTAATAAGGGTTAGGTTCGTACAATGTTATCTTCATTAAGAATCAAGTGAAAAATGAAAAAAATAGTAAAACACTTACAAAATAGTTTAATGGCAAAAAATGCCCTCGAGCTATTAAATTGTAACAATTTAAAACCTAGATTATCAATTTAAGCTATTTGAAATATTTTAACACCTAATTAACTTATTTAACACCTAATAAAATTATTTTACCCCTAAATAAATTAACGTAACTCCTAATTAATTTTTTTAACAATTAATTAATTTAATTAGCACCTAATTATATTAACTTAACACCTAATGAAATATTTTAACATCTAATTAACTTATTTAACACCTAATAAAATTATTTTACTCCTAAATAAATTAAATTAACCCCTAATTAAATTTTTAAAAAATTAATTAATTTAATTAACACATAAATAATATAATTAACACCTAAATAACCTAATTAACATCTAATAAAATTATTTTTTACCTAAGTAAATTACCTTAACACCAAATATAATTATTTAATAACATAACAAGAAAATAAATTAAACTAACTAACAATTAACAAAAAAAAATAATTAAGTACATATATATAAACAACAATATATATACAATTAATTGAAGGATCATGCATGTTGTGAAAGTGCAAAGTAAACAAAAAATTTATTTCCTCCATCTAAAGTTCTTAAAACCAACTCGTTGAATCAACTAACTATATTAGTAACAAGATAATTAGGGGCTACCTCTTGTAGCAAGAAATCAATTTGCAAAAAAAATCGTCCAAGCATTCGGTCTTCATCAATGATCCACTCGGCTTAAACACTCACGCAAGAAGTAACGAAATCATAGAGTACTAACTCCACCCTTTTCTATAAAGTAATTTTTCACTAAAAAATCTCACAAGGGATGCACAAGTTTTAGAGAGAGAGTTGGGGCAACTTTTGCCCTCTTTTGTTTTTTCTTTGAGAGAGACGCATAAAAGCTTTTTTTTCTTATTTTTGTGTGTTATCTCTCTCTCTCTCTCTCTCTCTCTCTCTCTCTCTCTCTCTCTCTCTCTCTCTCTCTCTCTCTCTCTCTCTTTCACTCATGCGATTACAATGTATTCATCCTTGGTTGTTGAGTCGACTACTATTTCTTTCTTGTAACTCTTTTAGCTCATAGCAATACCATTCTATAGAAAAATAAATCATCACCGTGACTTAAAATTATCATGATCAGTTTGAAAACTAGTATCTCGTGAATCCTTTCATAACTAGTTTATCTCTTTTATATACTAAGAAAACATCTTTATTTCTTCTCAAGTATTTAAAAGTGCTCTCTATAGCAATCTATTGTTTCTCACATGGATCAACTTGATATTTATTACATATGCTCAAAAAATATGAGACATCAAACTACATATGTAGCATGACATACGTAATAGATCTTATGGTTGATGCATAAGGAATGTGATTCATCCTTTCCCTTTCATTTTGTGTTTTACAACACTCAACTTTAGAGATTTTTATGCCATGTGACATTTGAAGAAATCCTCTATTTGACTCTTCTATACTAAACCTTTTTAGCATTTTGTCAATGAACGTGCTTTGAGAGAGTTCTAATATTCTTCGTGATCTATAGATCTTGATTCCTAGAATGTAAGTTGCCTCTCCCATGTCTTTTATGAAAAAATTCTTGGATAACCAATCTTTTACAAATTGCAACATAATAATGTTATTGCTAATAAGTAATATGTAATTTATATATAGCATAACAAATACTACTAAGTTCCTACTAACCTTTTTATATACTCAAGGTTCATCTTCGTTTCGTGAAAAGTTAAACTTTTTTATCGTTTTATTAAAACATGGATTCCAATTCCTTGATACTTGCTTAAACCCATAAATGGATCTTTATAATTTACAAATCTTATTTGTATGTGCTTTGATGATAAAACCATCGGATCGTGTCATGTATACATCCTCATTCAAATTTCCATTAAGTAGAATAGTTTTGATATCCATTTTACATATCTCATACTCATGATATATAATAATTGCAAGTATAATACTACTGAATTTAACCATAGCTACTGGTGAAAAAGTTTCATCATAATCAACCTTTTGTTTTTGACAATACCCTTCGCCATCAATCCGGCTTTGTACGTATATATATTGTCATCCATATCGGTATTTCTCTTAAAGACCTTAAAGACCCACTTGCACCCAATAGGTCCGACACTTGCAGGTGGATTAACCAAAATTCATACTTGGTTAGTGTACATTGATTCCATTTCGAACTATATGGCTTTATACCATTTCTTAGAGTCAATGTCTAACATTGCTTCTTTATAGGCATTAGGTTTGTCATCCTCTATAGGAGACACATCACCACGTATAGAAATGAGAAGACCATATCTTTCTAGCTTTTAATGAATTCTCCTAGACATACGAAGTTCTAGTGTATTAGTTCATGGAGTAGTTACAACATTTTGTAATCTATCTACTTGGGGTTCCATGACTAAAGTGTTAATTTATGAGTCTCCTCGAATCACATCGAGTTCAACTTTCCTTTCATTAGTTTTAGCATCTATAAATTCCTTCTCAAGGAATATAACATGCTTAGCAATGAACATCTTTTGTTCTTGTCATTGGTAAAATTAATATCCATTTGTTTTTTTTAGATATTCCATAAATTTGTACTTCATTGATTTGGGCTCTAGTTTGTCTCCATCTAAACGTTTGACATATGCTTCATAACTCCAAATCTTAAGAAAAGAAATTTTTATTTTTTCCTTTCCATATCTCATATAGAGTCCGATTAACATACTTTTTAAAACTCGTTCAAAATAAAGGTTGTAGTACGGAGTGCATATCTCTAAAATAAAATAGGGATATAATTATGACTCATCAAAGATTGAACTATGTCTAACGGCATCCTATTCCTCCTTTTGGAAACACCATTCATTTATGGTGTTCTAGATGGGATCTACCGAGAGAGAATCCCATTCTCTTTCAAGTGATCTAAAAATTCACTACTTAAGTATCCGTCACCTTGATCGGATCGAGTGCTTTTATACTTTTTTTCAGTTTATTTCTTAACTTCTAATCTAATTTCTTCAAACTTTTCAAATACTTCAAATTTATGTCTCATTAGACATAAATAACTAAAGCATGATCTATCATCAATAAAAATTATAAAGTAATCATGCCTTCCTCTTGCTTAGGTGGACATGGACCCATATACATTACTATGTATAAGGCCTAACAAATCAATAGCCATCTCTTTTTTCCAATAAAAAAGGATTTTATCATTTTGCCAAGTAGACAAGATTCGTAAATATTATAAGATTCATAATCAAATGATTCTAGATATCTATTTTTATATAGTTTGGATATTTGATTTTCGTTTATATGGCCAAGTGGATAATGCCAAAGATACGTTTTGTTTAGATCATCTATTTTGAGTCTTTTTATATTTATGTTATAAATAGATGTGCATATGTTCAAAACGTAGAAATAATTATTAATTTCATTATTTTCATATAAAATATCATCTTTATAAAAAGAACAAATTTTTTTCTTAAATAAAAATGAAAAATCATCTAGGTCCAAATAAGGAATGAAAATAATATTTCTAGTTATACTAGGAATGTAATAATAGTTTTTGAGTGTAAACACAAGCCCATATGGCAACTCTTAAACCATTTCCAATATGTAGGTCAACCTTGCCTAAAGCAATCTTCCTTGACTCTTTTAACCTTACACATTTATATAAATGTGAGCACTACATCCGGTTTCAAATACCCATGATGTGGGATTAGAAGTAGAAAAATTAACTTCAATAACATAAATACTCGAGGTGCTATTAGAACTCTTCTTTTGCACCTCTTTTAGGTGCTCTTTTTTCTTTATTGTATAGAGCATTTTCCGATGTTGGAGAATATTCCTTATATTCATTTTCTAGTTAAGAAAGTTTGTGTCATTTAAAGCATTACTTTTGTTAATTATTGATCGTATTAATGTATTGTCGAGTCATACTATGCAACAACCTTGACGAAGTTAAAAAAACGTATAATTTGATTAATTAATTTGCATTTTATAAAAAAAAGCATAAATTAAGAAGTAAAATGTATGTTCGCTCTCATTATTTTCTTCAAGTTCTATAAGCTTCAATATAAGACTCGAGAAAATTTTTGATTTATTTTCCTTAATGGATTAGGATCTCATTCACAAAAGGATTAGGAAGGTAACTCCTTACCAATTGGATCAAATACAATTCTCAATCTCATTGGTATAAAAACTCATTATCATCTCACATCTTATGTGAATACAAAACTTTACCAACAAATTTGTTGGATCTTGAATTATTTCAACAAACTCAATAATTCATTTCAAGTTGGATCCAAATGTTCGGGAACTTCGTATGACCCATGATTTGATTAACTATAGAAAGAAATGATCTTGAGTTATCTCAACAAGTCAAAAAAGACTAAGATAATTCTCTTCTCGTAACATTGGAAGGCCATTAATTGATATTTGTTTGAAAGATTTCATATGGTGTGGTCTCATCATTTTAATCCTAACATGCATACTAGAGTTCAATCGCATTAATCTTATACTATCATATATGCTATATTTCAATTGCATCGGAATCATGGATGTTAGAGTTCAATCGCATCAATCTCATATATTACTCAAGGACTAATGAATGATAATAGATTTCTAATACTAGCCTACTTGAGCCTCAAGGATACTAGTAGGTACCTAGGTGAAAAATTATTATATTTTCTTTTGAGTTGTCTTTTTTCTTAGCTCCTTCTCTTTGTATCTTCTACTAACCTATCTTCTTCTTTTATAATTTTTGAATAAGAAACCCCAAGTCATATTCGATGAGAGTAAGATAAGAAGAAAAATATATTGGAATAAAATAAAAAGCAGAACACGCAAATCCTATTTAACTAAAAAATTACAAACATATATTCTCAAAAACTAGGTTGACTCATTTATACCATTCACCCATGCTATAATCATATTGATACATGGCATAATAAACTAATGAAACATATCTCATTTTTAATATAATTATAACTATGTGATTTTCGTTATTTTATAAAAACATTAAAATTTTTATAAATTTTAATTTTTTTGAATTTTGGACCTTGAAGGCCCATAGGCTAGAGTCGCCACTTTCTAGGCATTGGCCTATGCCAACTGTTGGCCCTTGCAAGCTGCTTGGGCTGCCCTTACTAGGCACTAGCCTATGCCAACTGTTGGCCCTTGCAAGTCGTTGGCTAATGCCCAACACTAGCCTAGCATAGTGTATCGCGTTCGCGAGAAAAGGTTGAGACCTTGGGAAATATCGAAGTAGAATGAGGAACAATATCCTATGATTTTTTTTTTTGGTCGTTGCCTATAATCAAATTATGTTGGTCCAAACCTCGTTTTTAGATTATTTTTGCTAATGGTAACATTAAATTGCTTGTGTGCTAATTTTATTTAAAAATGCAATTTCAAGTCGTGCTACTCCAAAACTTTATTGTTTAGGCCATTTTTTTTTCCAATAATGATTAATTTTGATACTTTTGTCAAATAGTCTAAAAATGTGATTCTTGAATCATGTTGATTCGAATTCTTTTTTCGAATCATTTTCATCAATATCAATGATTTTTGCCGATTTTGTCATTTTTTCCAAATTTATTGATTTTGCCATTTTTTCCTTTTTTATTGCCTTTGTCATATTTGTCATTGTTTTGCTAATTTTGTTGTTATTAATGATTTTGTCATCTTTGTCATTATTTTTGCCAATTTCGTAAATTTTCCCATCGGTTTTGCCAACTTCAATGATTTTTTCATTTTTGTCAAATAATGATTAATTTTGATATTGTTGTCAAATCGCCTAAAAAATATGATTCTTGAATCATGTTGATCCGAGTTCTTTTTTCAAATTGTTTTCATCAATTTCAATGATTTTTGTCAATTTTTCTATGTTTACCTTTTTTATCAAATTTATCGATTTTGCTAGTTTTTCCCTTTTTATTGCCTTTATCGTCTTTGTTATTGTTTTGCTAATTTTGTTGTTATTATTGCTTTTTTTGTCTTTATCATTGTTTTTGCCAATTTTGCAAATTTTGCCATTGCTTTTGCCAACTTCAATGATTTTTTGCTAATTTTGCCATTTTTGCTATTTTTTGTCAATTTTGCCACTTTCTCGCCGTTTCAGCTATTTAAACTATTTTGCATATCCACTTATTTACCTATTTTGCCTATTTGTCTATTTTATCTATTTGCTTATTTCACCTATTTGTCGATTTTGCCTATTTGACTTATTTTGCCTATTTACCTATTTGTCGATCATGTCTTTTCATTTTCTTAGCTATTCATTATAGAGTGTCTAACCGACCAAATCCCAAATCAATCGCCTAGTGAGCAAATATTTAGAAAATGGATATAGACTTTCATCATTAAAAAATCATAAATCAAGTCAACTTTGTATGCAATGCGACTTACCTTAGACATGATGGGGTAGGGTGATTTTTAATATATCCTATACATAATAAACCCCTTACTTAGAACTCTAATAGACCATTTATAGGGTTTCATAGTAACTATAATATTAGTTGACGACTCCAGTACCCATTTTCCTATTTTTTAAAACTCGTCACCCTCGCCTCGACATTGCCTTAAGACACGGCTATTGATTTTTCTTAAAAAATAAAAATAAAACCAGCGACGAATTTTGTAATAGAATAACGAGGGTAACTAGCAATGGAGACATGTAGATCGCTAAATAGAGATGGATTTAACGACATAATTGTGATGATATTAGCGACTATAATTTAGCAATAAATTTTCTATCACTAATTAGTGACGAGATGTTAGTGAAAATAATGATGGTATGACAATAAATATAAAACATTAGAGATAACTATTTTAGATTAATTTAGCAATGGAATATCCTTCGCTAATTAGCAATGGAAAAAAAAATTGATCGTTAAGAAAATAGCAACGGAATATTTAGTCTCTAATACGTCATCAATTGCATATAGCCACGGATTTTTGACAAATAGTAAAAAAAAAATCCATCACTATTTAGAAAAATTCTGGTAGTGAGACGTTGAATGGAATGATCGGTTTGTCCAAATTTAGAATAGTACATATTTTGTTTTGTATCATATCTGAACAAATGAGTTAATATGAATAATTTTAGATTGTACAAGGGCACGATGTGTACTTCATCCATAAAAAATTTTCTTATTATTATTATTTTGCAATCTTCTTATTGTTTGTTTCCATATATAGTTGTTCACACCAAGATTTTTTCGGATATTGTTTCCTTATATAAGACTTATTGGATTAAATCATTAATTACCTTTTTTATGGTTTGCTTAACCATCTAACTCTATATATAAGTTCTTCCACCATACTCTACAGCCATATTGTTTTCGTAAGCATAGATCTCTTATTCTAAAATGATGGCCAGGTCCTCTGTCAAGATGATGCTTGCTACAGTGCTCATGGCATTATGTTACGCACATTTAAGTTGGGCTACACAATATTTTGTGGGTGACTCCGAAGGTTGGGTCCCGAACAAGGATTATACAGCTTGGGTTAATGGGAGAACCTTTTCTATTGGAGATGTTATAAGTATGTTTTCTAATAAATAATAATGTTTTGTTGTAGTTATATTATTATCAAGTTAAACTAATCTGTTGAGAAGGTCGATTTTACATCATCTAGTGTTTTCCATTTTCTTTTTATTTTTGTAGTTTTTCGCTATGAGAAGGGCCATGATGTAGCCGAGGTGTATCAAGATGGATGGTTCGAATGCAGGGCGGACAATCCAATTTTTTACTCCAAAAATTTGGACACCTATGTTCCGCTCGAGAAGACAGGAGAACATTACTTCATTTCTACTGGGCCTGGAGATTGTCATGCTGGAATGAATCTTAAAATTAATGTGGCATAAATTAACCATTGCAGGGAAGACCATTAAAATTTTCTCAGTCCTTTCTGAACATGTTCCCTTGTTAGAAATAATATACCAATAATATTTATTTTTGGGTTTTTTCTATCTATAGATCTTATTTTCTTGGATTTTTTAATTAAAATTCTCTATTTTTGTTTTTCTTAATTGAAATTGTTTATTTTTCAAAAATTTACTTGCGATCTTTCATTATAGTATCATTTATTTTTAAACTGAAATGATACAATATCATCAGAGTCCATCAATCAATAATTGACATTTGGCATGATAGGTTCTAAAATAAATCAATCTCAATTAAGGGAAAAATTTTATTTTAATAACAAAACAATAAAAAATAATTGTCAAATTACCAAACCCCTCCGCCATTATTATCGACCATCACCAGATGAGAAGGACTCAGTAAACCCAGCTGGTCTTGCTGGAATACTACCCTTTCTGTCATTAAGACTAGCATAAGTTAGCCTAGTGCCTTCTTTGTCCTGCCAAACTTTTAACATCTCGAGCAGTGTCAGGCTATATTTAATGCCAGAAATGTCCTTGGTTTCGTTATTGATTGTTTTCTATTTCTCAACAAGTAGTGTCAATAGTAAATCACTGCCCCACCCATATCAAGTTGATGGTTTGGTTAAATTGTTATTTCGATTTAGGGTTAATTAATTAATTAGATTAAATTTTCTTAATTGGTTGATTTGATTTAGGTTAAATTAATTAATTATATAAATTTTGATTAATTTGTTTTTTTCGTTAATTGTTAGGTTAAATTTGTTAATTAATTGTTAGTTTAATTTAGGTTTAATTAATTAATTAGGTTAATTTTTTGTAATTGGTTAATTTGATTTAGGTTAAATCAATTAATTAGGTTGATTTTTTTATTAATTTGTTAAATTGTTGTTTTTTGTTAATTGTTAGGTTAATTTTTTAATTAATTGTAAGTTTGATTTAGATTTGATTAATTAATTAGGTTAATTTTTCTTAATTGATTGATTTGATTTACGTTAAATTAATTAATTTGATTAATTGGTTAATTTGATTTAGGTTTAATTAATTAACTAATTAGGTTAATTTTGATTAATTGGTTGATTTTATTTAGGTTTAATTAAGTAATTAGGTTAAATTTAATTACTTTGTTGATTTGATTTAGGTTTAGCAAATTAATTAGGTTAATTTTGATTAATTTTTAATTTATTAATTAATTTGTTAAATTGTTATTTTTTTTATTAATTGTTAGGCTAATTTGTTAACTAATTATTAGTTTGATTTAGGCTTAATTAATTTGGTTAAATTTGATTAATTGGTTGATTTGATTTAGATTTAATTAATTAATTTAGTTAAATTTGATTAATTATTAATTTGTTGATTCATTTGTTAAATTTTTTTATTAATTGTTAGGTTAATTTGTTAATTAATTTTTAGTTATTTTGGTTTAATTATTTAATTGGATTAATTTTGATTAATTGGTTGATTTTTTAATTTAATTTATATTGGAAATGTAATTGGTTTGAATTAGGATTAATTTGATTTAGAATTAAATTTTATTAGGTTTGAATTAGAATTGATATTTAAGTTAATTTGATTTAGGTTTAATTAATTAATTAGGTTAAATTTGATTAATTAATTGATTTATTTAGGTTTATTGAATTAATTTGATTAATTTTGATTAATTGGTTGATTTGATCAGGTTTAATTAATTAAATAGATTATATTTGATTAATTTTTAATCTATTGATTAATGTGTTAAATTGTTGTTTTTTGTGGTTTAATCTTATTATTTTGAGTGCATATCAGATTAGGAAGTTTGACATATACCTTAATTCATCATTTATTGTAAGTTATTTGACTTGCAATCTACAACTCAATCAATTTGGGAGGTTGCGGTCTCTCCACGTGAGGTTTTCAAGTCTATTGTAGTCCGTTTGATTTATTTCAATTCAATGTCTTTACAACTTAAAACCCAAAAAAAAATATATCATTCGGAATAGTTCTAGTTTATATTTGCAATTTAATATGATTCATTTACCTATAAGATTGCAAGATTGACTAGCCTAAACTAACATCATATCGGATAAATACGACAAATGCAAAACATAATAAAATTGTCATACAAAGACTATAGATCATGCAAAGATCATTATGTAGAAAATAAAATAATCAATTAGCCTCCATAAGGTCCTTAATCTATTAATTTATACGAAGCTATTTTATTTTTCTTATCATAAGAAAAAAATGCTAACAAATTGCTAGCTTCATCATCAACCAAAAGTTTCTCAAAGACTTTCTTTTATGTAAAATATGATTAGATAATATATAATTTGTCAATCAACCTTAACCTTGATTTTTAAAAAATAAAATAAATAAAATGACATTAAGATAAGTCCTAAAAATATCACATACTTTCTACACCAGCAAAATCAGATTTTAAACACACAAATATCAAAAAAAAAAAAAAAAAATCAAATTCAAAGCCTTTTAAACTTTTTAATGAAATTAAGGACTCCAAATTGAACCATTTCTAAGCCTAAAATTAAGTAATTTGAATTTAATAAATCATCCAAATCTTATATTAATTACATAATTGATATTATAAGAACACTAATCAACAAGATAATTATACAACATATAAAATTCAAACAAAAATCAGATCAAGAATCAAAAGCTAAGGAATTTAAATAGCTAACTTAGAAGTTCGGGGAGCAAACTAAAGAAAAGCACAGCAAAGACAGCTGATAAAGAAGTGGTGCGTGAGTGTGCTGTGGTGGTCAGAATTGGTTCGTTCTACTGACGTTGTGATCTTTCCCTCTACAAGATTTTAATGGTTCGGCGTGTTTTGCAGAAAGGTTGGACGGATGATGGGTGGCAACATCATCTTCTCATTTCTCTATTTTCCTTTGCTTCTTAGCTGTTAGGGTTTTTGGTCTAGGGGTCAACGTGTATGTGAATGAGGCTTAGGATAGAATGTGTTTACAGGTGTTTATCTAGATTTGTTTAGAGTTTTTTTTTTGAATTTTTTTTTTTTTTTAGATTCTGTTGGAAGCCGGCAACCAAACCCGAAGCCTGGTGCGCCTAGGCCAGGCGCGTGCACCTTGCTAGTCTAGGCTCGCTTCATTTTTTTCTTTTTAACAAAAATTGAGGTGATGATAAAAAAAATATTTCTAGACCCTTGATTTTTTAAAAAATATTATTTATAAGAGCCTAATGCATTTAACAAAATTTAATAAATTTTTCTAAATATCAAAATTCAAATCTTTGATTTTAAAAAGATATTTCTTATAAAAGTTTGATGCATTCAAATTAAAGATTAAGATCTGAACTTAATAAGTTAAAAAAAAAAAGCACTCTCAACCGATTCACCGCTTAGAGTCATGTTGAACTAATTTTATCTTTTCTTTTATTATTAAAAGTTGATTCGATATTTTAATTGATCGATGATAGGATAACTAATGTATGAGAATGATTGCATAATCCTTGTAACTAACACGGAACAACATATGCATGCTTCGACGAGTTGTCCCATTAGTGGTATTATAACTTCGTGACTTATGAACCCCTAGGGTCAAACAAGAAGTAATTAACAGCTAAAATAATAATAATAATAATAATGCTTACAATTATAAAGACTAAAGACAAAATTATTTGTCTACATTAATTTATATATCAGTCACTTTTTTTTTTTTTAACGATTCAACGGGAGATATCTGTTATCTGTTACTACAAAACATCATGAAACACGAAAGTAAACTTTACTGTTGTGACTGACTGATGAGACAAGATTTTTGGTGGAGCCAGACAGCCAATATGCCTAAAGCAAGAAGTTAAAGAGATATATAAATATGATGGGCTTGTTTGTCCTATATGGCCGCGCTGGTTACAATGAATCAAACGAATCCCACTATTAAACATAGATAAGAACCTTCTGAGGATTGCATGACGTGGTTTGATATTTCTTCTTATCCCTTCTATAAATCATCACCGATTAATTAATATTTCGTTACAGCGAAAGCCTGTTCATATTCATTCAACCCTTCAGTCAATTAACGGCAACACTTGTTGCCTGAGAGTGGCTGTTCCTGATTTGGTCGCTTAATATCGTCATCTTGTGGGCCCCTTAGTAGCTTAAGTGTGTGACTTACTTCATTGGAGCATAGGACAGTCTGACCGTTGCTAGTTATATATTAATTCTGCATGTTAATTACAAGTTTCTTTGAACCTAATTTTAATTATGGGAGTAGTCAGAATTGCTGAAATATTGTCGTAGAAATTTGGTTCTTCGTCAAAATGTCTAGTGAATGATTGAAGATGAATGAGACATGTATGTGTTTATTTCCATTGGAATTCTGCTTTGCATACCAAGTTTGAAAGGTTGAAAACGGAAACTTATTACTCGACTTTATACATACAACTACCTCCCCTAAGTATGGATGTGTCATTATGTCGAATCTTATAGGGTTATTTTTTTATTTATCATCTTATATTAGGTTCGACAAGAATCCAATTTCTTTTGTTGAAGTTTTGATTTTATTGATGTCTCCCCTCCTTCTTCCAAAGTTTCAATTACTAACCAACTAGTGGAAATTTTTATTTCAATCCTAAACTTTTAAATTTTAATCAAATAAAAACCTTTAAAAATAATGCTGAGATCAAATCTTCTATTTTCAATTAAAAAGTTCAAATTAATGATTCCACTTACGTTATATATATATATATATATATATATATATATATAAGAAATTCTTTAAAAAATAATAAATTACATCAAATAAAAATTATATGCAAAGAGAAAGTATAAAATATGAAGCTCGTTAAAATAAAGGAAAAATATAAATTATTTTAAAATTTTTAATCATAAACTACACTATTATGTTTGATACATTGAATTTAAAAGTGCATTTTTTATCTCATAAAAACCGAACATGTAGTTCATTTAAAAAAAAATTAAGAAGATAAATAATTACAAGAGTATGTATTTATATGACTCGTTAAGTAATATGAGATTTACTTGTTTTTTCTTTCAAAATATGACTAGTGAAGTGGGGTAAGTGTGAATAGTCTATAATTCATATTTTAGATTTATAATTTTTTTTAATTATTATGCTCTTTTAATTTGATCAATTAAGCACTATATCATATTCCCGATGTCAACATTAATGGATTTTAATTATGGAATATAATATTGGCTGATTATACCTTTGTAATAGTTCATAAGTTTTTTTAAAAAATTCTTTTGGACATTAGACTTCTTATTTTTAGATTTTAATTTTTTATAGTTTTCTCAATTTTCAAACTATTTTATGTCATTTCTTTGTTTTCAATGTAAACCATAGTTTAAAAAATGACAAAATTTTAATTTGTGCCTTATATGTTCAAATATAAATGATATGCATGGTGCGACTTTGAATATTTAGTAAAAGATTTGATCTAATCACAATATTTTAAGATAATTCTATTTGATCAAATTCTAAGAGTTTAGAGACTGAAAAAACTTATTTTCCATCATTAAAATTGTCATCGTCATTCTTGTATAGTATTATTATTTAGGAGAAAAGAAAAGAAAAGATAGAATGGAGTTCGGTAGGCATTTAAAGCCACAATTAGTGAAGATGATGGATTAAGTATAAAACAAAGATCCATTGAAAATGTCTAATAGGTATTGGATGGATAAAAATAAAAAAATTAATAAGTATTAATATAGTTTTAGGATCTAAATACCCATGTTATTCCCTTCCAATACCCACTATTTTTGTATTATTATTGAAAAAAAAATTAACATGCAGAGATTTAATTACACAAAATTTATAAATTAGGAACCAAAATGTTTTTTTATGAAAACTTTGAAGACAAAAAACTTACAAAAAGGACTAAATTGTGAAATTTTAATTGTTAAAGATCAAAATAAATTTTTTAAAATTAGAGGAACTAAAATAAAATAATTTGAAAAATTATCTTTTAAGGAGTATTAAATAAATATTAAATAGACTAATAAATTAGATATGAATCAAGTTATGAGTTTATAGAGTGATTTCTTAACAAGTAAGAATATGAAGTTTTTTAAATGAGTATGATAATTAAGAAACTGAATTAATGGCCTGATACCTCATTGCCATCCGTAGCTAGAATGGCCTCTTATTATGTTTATTATAAGGTGTTATAACTCAGTTCGTCTTATCTTCAAAGAATAATGGAGTCCTTGTTGCAGCTTGATACTGTAGGAAATTATTATGTTTATGCATTTGAACAATGAAAATAAAAACTTTCAATCGAATTGAAAATATTTTAGCTAGAATGGACTTAATTAGTTATCACCTGTCATTACCTTCATAATGTAACCAAACAAAATAGTGTGTGTGTGTGTATATACATTCATTCACCTTCCTACGCAATAGAACGTTATCCAAATGGGAAGAAATGGTGATTTTGGTAAATCTATAATAGCAGGGGGTTGAACCCATTATCACAGGTAGTTGTGACAGGATCCAGTTAGCCAGATGTAGGACTATTAACGTGGGTCTGGTCCCCCCTCAACCAACGTATGTTGGGTTTGATGAGAGGGTTTTAGCCAACTTCTTCCACAAGGAAAAAATAATACTACATTTTAGTTGAGGAAGTAGTGGGTGGGAGAGAACGACCAGAAAAATACAGCATATATATATATATTTGTCAAATTTAAGCCTCCGGATTCTATCAGTGGGCTTTTTCAAGAAATGAACTGGGTGGTGGTAGTTGAACAAATCATCAAAATTCAAAATGCAATTGTTTCTTTGTCAAGCAAAGCTGTGCCGATTCATCATTGACACAATTAGAGTTAGCATTAATATCCCGGATATATATATTAAATTTTCCAGCAGACTAACGACAATAGCAACAAGACATGATTTTTAGCAAAGAAAGAAAACGTTTGTTAAAATTGACTTCAATTACAAGACCTAATCTAATTACAAAAGTAGTTGTCAAGTCAAATGATCATGTCATTTGTCAAGGATGATCTTCTTCTACAATATCAGATAAGGTGCATGCATGCTAAGTACCAATTAAGTTTGCCTTACACTACCGTCTATGGTCCCATTGCCTATTGACGCCCAGAAATCGTTATCAGTTAAGTTTCGATCATTAAAGGCATGCCCGAAGGCGGGGATGTGTGTAGCCGTCCAGCCCTAGCTAGTCGGTGCCGTCACTCTGACATGGACTAATCACCCTGGCTAGTTTCTATTTAAGTGTCTCTTGTTTTCATATTCAAATCTTTTTTTATTATTAAAACCGCTTTAGCATTATCCGGTTCGATAAGTGTATAACATCCAATTAAAACTTGGATTACATATGTGTAACATTCTGTTCAAAATGAATTGGTTATTATCAAATCGATTTAAACATGGAGTTAGTGTTTTGAATTTTATTAAATGCACGGAGAACTTTACCTCTATTTTGTGGATGCACAAGTTGCTCTATGGAGTTTAGCCATCGTGATCGTCATAATTATTGATTCTAAAAAAATTTTATTGCTGAATTATAAAAACAAAGTAAAAATATCAATCAAATCATTACATGTTGCTGTAACGATTTCTCTAAACTAATTAGAATTTCTATTTTCTCGTTTCTTCTTAATTAAAACTGGACGACAACATCAATTTCCTCACGGTTCTTTATCAAGCAAGATTCTGCCTTGGAGTTGGAATGATTTGGGGTTCTGGTCACCAACCTTACTTGAGGGGAACAAACACCTTGGCATCCTTCTCATGGATGAGGCACTTGATTTAGGATGTGGCCCATATGCTAACTGGAATCAGAGTCTAAATTAGGACCCACAGGACCAGGAAATTTGGATATGGATTAATTCATGCCTAAGGTTTATAACGTGGCAAACTCATCCATATAATATAATAATAATAATAACGCCCTGTATGGATGGACGCTTATCATTATAACCTTATCATAGGACGATTGTCACTTGAAAGCTTTTCAACCAAGTTGTAGGGATGCTCGATCTTGAAGTTTGTGGTTTGTTTTAATGTCGAAAGAAAAAGCGTCCCTACCAAAGTCAAATTGAAAAGAATGATATCGTGGCAATTGCCGCATAAAATACTTTTCAACTTTCGCAACCAAATCATCAATAGTTGTTGGTGCGTCAAGTAGAAATGCTCTCTTATTGTTGGTTAGCTTTTTGCACGGCAAAAATCCCAAACAATTTTATTGATTTGGATTGTTGTCCAATCCAGAAAGAGAGATTGAGCATAAATATTTGGATGGCTCCTATATATTTCCTAGTGGGTCCCTACAGTATAAAATCAGGAGAAAATTATAAATTACTCATTCTAGTTTTGAGAAATGAATTAATTAATCTCCATATTTAAAAAACTAATTATTTAGTCATTTTATCTATTTTATTTTCTTTTATAACTTGTTTAATATATATATATAGAAAAAGAAAAAAATAGATGTTATGAAAAAGATTAAGAGAAAAGAAATTTGAATAAAATAGCATTAAATTAAATGTATTCAATATTGATTAAGAAATTAAAGAATTAATTTTTTAAAATAAATAGAATTAATTAATTCATTTCTCATAGCTGGAGAAACTGATTTATACTTTACTCATAAAATCAGCCAAAATTTTTTTCTTTTTGATATTTTGTTATTAGCTCTATAGCGGAAAAAAATAAAAGAGGAAAATCTTAATCTTGATTAGCATGGAGTCAAATTTCAAATTTAAGTCTGTATTAATTTTTTTTAGGACTTCAAGAAATTGTAATGAAATAAAATAATATTTTTTTAGTGAACAACAAAATAAGCTCAATAAAAAAATATGAGAGAAATAGTTTCTTTCTTTCTATACAATCAAATTCCAAAAATAGTTGTCAATAATGTATCCAAACACTAGAAAATAATACATTTTTGCAAAAGTATTTACTTATAAAGTTTATAGGGATTTATCTTGATTTTGGTACTGTCACATAAAGATATGTGAATGGTTCTTTTATATTTTGAAGTAAATTTTACTTAATAAAAATCTTTTAAAAAAAAAGTTATATAAATAAATTTCCATAGGTAACCAATTAGTAGAATTATTTTCCTAACGTAGATTCCAAATAGGTATCAATTCAAAACAAACAAAAAATTTAGTAATTAACTCAAATTGGATAATGTAATAACAAATCGACTTAATTGAAATGCAAGGATAAATTTGACGGTTGAAAATAAATACATGAGCAAATTATAGGATTAAGTCGTTTTCTTCCTATAAGATACGAAGTTCGAACTCTTGTAAAACAATTATACTTACGTGATAATCTCTTTGTCCCAAAAAAAAATAAAAAATGATTTTTTTATATATTTATTTCAAATTATTTGTTCGGATAAAATTTTAAATGATATATTTTCTTAAAGTACTTCTGATTAAAATCCATTCGTAAATGATTGTTTAAATGCAATTCTAAAACCAAAAAATTATTTACAAAAGTATTAAAAAAATATAACAATTAATAATTTTTTAAAATTATTTAAAAAATCAAAAGATAGAGTTTTTTTTTTTTAGACAAAGATAGTAATTGATATAGCAAGTGTACAATTAGCAATGAATTTATAATTATGGATGTTTTTTTTTATCTGATTTTGTAGGAGGTTAACAGACTTTTGAGCTACATAATAATTATTAATTCTCTTCCATTACATTATAGCTATTTGTTATTCAAACACTAATTTTTGTTCAAAAAATTATATTAAAAATCTGAAAGTTGTTTGAATTATCAAAGAAACCTTGTTTTATCGGAGTTCAAACCCATGATCCTCCAAGAGAACCAAAAATATCCCAACCACGAGACCAATGAATTTCTTTTATCATTGCATATCACATACACTATTTAACCATTAGTTTTGCATTGAATTTTCCAACAATACTATTTTTAGCTCAGTTTCATTTTGTTTTTCCTTTTAAAGAAGTCACCTGGTGACTTCATATAAATAGAAGTAAATAATTAATAATAAAACTTCTATCATTATTTAAAAAATACATGGTTTTTCAAAAGATAACATTATAAAAATAATAATTTCTCTAATTATTTGTATTTTGTATAGTTTTCACCAGATAACATAATTAATGATTTGTATCAATAAACTGCAAACACTAAAATTTAATTCTTATTTCAATAAAGAGGAAGCCACCTATGCCTTCTAGTTTTAAAGTGAAAACGAGATGATGAACTGATGATGATTATATTTTCTCCACAAATGATGAAGATAATGATGGTGGTAGTGATAAGACTGATTGGTTTCGCAACTATTCAATTTGGGTAAAAGGGGGCTTTCTGGACCTCCCATGAGTTATTTCTGTTACGCAATCAGACTCGATGACAAGTGCCTTTCTTTTCTTTTCTTTTCTTTTCTTTTCCTTTCCTTTGTTTGTTTGTCTGTAATTGGACCGAAAGTGAAGTAGAGGAGAAGTTCACAACATCCTCTCCTGAGTCGACAACGTTTAAACCATGTAACCATAATTATTTGTTAATCTCGTTCATGTTTCAGTCCAAGGACGAGGTACTTAGAAAATGTTGGAAAGAAGGATGAGACTTTTTCAAAAAGATATTGCATGCTTAAAACACGCAACGATAAATGTTCATTTTCTCTACCGTTTATCACATCACGTTTTATCATAAGCCGCTATGTTTAGTGGCAACGACACATCGTTAGGGAGGAGGGGTGATTGTCCCGACTAATTAATTTTTGGGAGGAAAATACCATTGCTTACCCTTTCTTTTATTTTTACGGATCACCAAGCGGATTTATGGATTTTTTTTTCAACTTACGGTACAAAATTAGACAGTACATTATATGATCTGCATTTGACATGTGCGGATCCGAACTCCCAACGATAAACATATTTTCAATGTGGACTCACAATGGTAAAGACTTAGTAGCTTCTTATAAATTATAAATAAATAAAACTAAAGTAAAATTATTGATTTTATTATTCATTCACTATTTAAAATACTATTCACCTATACTTATTTCACTATTCACATACACTTAAAAACACTATTCATTTCACTATATAATGATATTTTTGTAGTTTCTAAATATTTTTCTATGTATTTATAATGAAAGTTTTCTTAACATTGTATTTTGGTCTCTCTTTTTTAAAGATGATTTTTTTAAATTCACAAAATATTTTTTGTTTGGTTTTGGTATCTTTTTTTGTTTTATTTTTGTCACTTTGGTCATTTTTCTCTGATTTTTTTAATAACAAATTTAAAGGCAAAAAAATATTTAAAAAACATTACAAAATAAATTTTTAGCTAAGAATCCATTGGTTTTAACATTCTTTATATTATTAAATAATTTTTTTTATAAAAAAATTTATGAAAAATATAAAGAATAATCATTTAAATACAAAATTTGATATATTTTGGTAAACGCACAATATAGCACGAGATATCAAAATGAAATAATTTTTAAAAGTAATTTTATGTATTTTGTCTCATCTACAACGTAACGCGTGTAAAAAATCTAGTTGTATCTATACAATAATAGCAAAACAAATATAGTGATAAAATAATACATCTAATATCCGATTTAGGCCATGCTGGCACGATTTGTTTCCCTAGTTATATTTTAATAATTTAAAATTTATTGTGAAATTTTATTAAATTATTGAAGAATTCTAAAATTTTGAGTTTCATCAATTTAATGTGATACAATTAAAGTTATATAGTATGAATTTCATATCAAGAATAGTATGGCAAGTCAAGACATACTCCATGCAAAAGATACTAACGACAAACAGGATCCTACGACCGAAAATAAAAATATTAATATTATATGTGAATCTAAAAATAATTATGAAATCTCATTAGGCCTGTAGCTACTTGATATTTATGAAACTTCCTAAATTTTAGCTAAGGAATAAAGGATTGAGAATGTTCGGAGTTGTCATGTAGCATCGAAGAAAACTTAAAAACCTAATAAAGATATTAGATTCATAGATTTAGATAACAAATGAGTTATATTTTTTGAAAGATAATAATCACTTAAAAATACCTTTTTTTAAAAAAAGATAACGAATTTAGTCTAATTCTAAAAATATCTCTTAAAGTTATGTTTGCCAAATTATATCTTAAGTTTATTTCCAAGCTTGTTTATCATTTAAGTAAAATTGATTTTTTTATTATGAAATCATATTAAATTGATATTGGATTTTAAGATGGGAGCCTCGTCAATTTAGCATCGGATTCATTTATGTTTTGAAATGACCAGCTTATTGAAAAATGATTTAATTACCTAAAAGTGTTAAACTGACTTCTACCTATTCTAGATAATTATCTTCTTCTTTTTTTTTTTTTAATTATTAAGGTGTTGAGACTAACGTCCGTTCTCATTAAATAGTAAACTCGTTTGCTTGATTTAATTATTCTTATTAATCTAAAATGAGAAATCTTTTATTAATTATAATCAAGATCGTATATAAAATCTTAGCCGCTTCCTAAAATCTGAGAAACTCCATAATTTCATATCCTACACATTAAACAAGATAATAATCAAAATAAATTTAAATAAAATACCAATGAATATCTTAAAATTCTGAAATTTTAAACATAACTTAAGGACAAGTACCATATCATCATATGAAAAAAAAAATGTAAAAACATCCAAGAATTACTGAAGTCAGATTTTATTTTAAGTCCTTAATGGAAAACAAGAAAATGGCCATCCAGAGCATGAGAAACAGAATTTTTTTCATCTAGTAAAATCTTAGTTATCTTACGGATTTCAAGATGGAAACACGTGCATATAAGGAAATGATAAAAAATAAAAAAATAAAAATAAAATAAATAAATAATTAATTAATTAAAAAGAAACCAACAAGCATACATTTGCAGATGCATTAAGTAAATGAAATACGGACAAAAGCAAAATTTTCATTTGAAAATAACTGGAGCATACAAAAATGACCTAAAGTTTAACCATTTCTTGCTTGTATAGGATAATAGGACTAAATTTATCAAAATGTTTCAAAATTTCGAATTTCGCTTATATTACCATGCATTACACAGAAAGATTCTGAAAAATGCAACCAACAAAAAAACCTTTGACACAGCACCCACTTCACAGCAAGTAAACTATTTCACCTTTAAGGATAAAACTCCCTGACAAACTGTTCAGGGATTTTAATATCTTCCACTTTCCTTTTGAGGATAAAAATATAATTTTATTTTAAAATCAGTTTTTTTATCTTTTTAAAGTTAAAATAATTAATGATTATTATAAAGTCATTAAAATTGAAAAAAAAATTCTAAAGAAAATTTTGAAACTAATGAAATTTTGTCTTTTAATGATTCTAAAATAATCATTAATAAAGAAAATTCTAAAAATAATATATATATATATATATATTCAATTTTTAATTATTTTATAATTATTATTAATAAATAAAAAATAAAGAAAAGCTATATTTTTCAATTTTATAATAATTATTAAGAAAGAAAATTTTAAAAATTTAAATAATTTTTTAATGATTTATATAATAAATAATTTTTTTAAAAAAAATCTAATGAAATTTTTAATGATTTTATGATGATTATTAATATTTTAATAAAAACATTTTGATCATTAATTTTTTCTGTTTTTATTGAAATTTTTTTTAAATTGTCTTTATTAATAATTATTATAAAACCATAATTGGTTTAGATTTTTTAAACTTATTTATCAATAATTATTATAAAAATAATTAAAATTTTCTTTAGATTTGATTTATTAATAATTATTATAAAATATTTGAAAATTTAATTTCTTTAGGTTTCTTTTAAAAAAAATTCTTTAATAATAATAATTATAAAATAATTAATAAAAATATTTTAAAAATATTTATTTTAAAATTTTAAAATTTTTAAAATTTTAATAATTTTATAATAATTATTGATTACTTTAAATTTTAAAAAATTGAATAATATAGATTTAAAAAATTTATATTTTTACTTTTAAGTTGACATATGTCGCCACTTGATTGGTTAGACGCTAGTCAACTAAGAAAAATTGATCAATCGGATAGAAAAAATTAACAAAAAAATTGTTTTACACCAACATTTAATAATATAAGATTTATTATGAACTATATCTACGTAGAAGGGTTGTAACAATATCTTATGTATAACATAAGGATATGGGGTGTATTTAACTCATTTTTTGACAGATAAATAATATGAAATTTGTTTTTTGAAAATAAAAAAATATATGTTATGACATTATCTTCAAGGGAAAACAAATTTGTGATTACGAGATTGTAAACAAAATACCCTTGTGACCATTGATAGAGAAGGACATCACCTTGGAAATGGACATCAAATTTGGGTATTTTTTTTCCCTTGCAATAGTACTAGAAAATTTTCAAAATAGTAAAAAATATGTCTTGTAAAGAAGATTTTACTTTTAGTTAAAGTGGTAAATAAAAAATTATTAAGTTAATTAACAATTTTAAAACAATTATGAAAAAAGAACACATTAATAGAAACATTTACTTCTAAAATTTTAACATGGAGTGAAGTCCTTAAAAGAATAAATATTTTTCATGTAATAAAAAAAATTTCATTTCAATTTTTTTTTGTTATTTATATGTATAAGGAGAAAATATAAAGACTGTTTATGTTTTGTTAGTGAAGAACTAAAAATGAAAGAAAGAATTTATTTTCTTTATCAATTAAGAGTGTTTTAAAAAATTTTATCATCTAAAATTTTGGCCATACAAGCATTTTCGATGGATATAAATAGAAAAGAAGATGATCTTTTTGGGACAGAAGTATTAATATTTTGATATTAAGTACATTTAATTGCCTGTCTTAATAGCTCAATGTGCTTTTAATTGAAACCGTTGGCATGATTTTCTTTTTAAATATCACTTATTTTATGAGCATTCGCAAATAATATTACTTATTCATGGAATTAATTAATTATCTTAATTATATTTTGATATTAAATAATCTTAATTGCCTTTAGAATTTGATAAGATATTAATGACCGTTAAAATCTATGAGTAATTTTTGTTTGTCCTTTTTTTTTTTAGGATTTATACAGATAACGTGATCAAGCTTTGCAAACGTGGTTTCTCATTGCAAAAAAAAAAAAAAAAAAAGTTAGTATTTATTTAATTTTAACATAACTGTTTATTCATTAATAATGTAAATATTTATGTTTAATTCATGCTTTGATATATATATATATATATATATATATACGTGTGTGCACGTGCACACACTTATGAGTGTTTGATTAATGTTTTTTTTTTAAATTACTTAGTTTTCTTATACATTATTTAGTGATATGTTTAATTGATGCCTGCAATAATGTTACAAGATTAATCTCTCCTTTTATAAGATTTGAGTTTTAAAATTATACAATTGAAAGAGTAGGTTAGAATAGCCTTTCAATTTTGCACCGGTGGCTCATTCTCATTCGATTAGTTTCTGTGACAGTAATATGATTCACCTACCCAGCTAACTGCCAATTACTATCCTAACCCCCTCGATGCTTGTTATTGACTAGAAGCTACATGTTTCTATCTAAAAAAAAAATGTCATGACTATATTTTATAAGCCAAAATTCATTAATAAATAACATCGAAGGGTAGGTCTGAATTTCTTAGTTTTAATCTTGGGACCGGCGTCCAGGAAAATGCATTTCCTTGAATCAACCAAGCCAATGTAATGTTGTGCGCTTCAAACTAAACTTTTGAGGAGGTAGCTTAATTTTGATTTACGAATAAACTAATTGTCTATGGATATCCTAAGCCATTTGCCAAAAAAAAAAAAAAAAAAAAATGATTAAAACACCCTAAAAGATGAACATATATAAGTTAAATTCCAAATATAAGAAAGAAATAAATTTGATTAAGTAAAAGAAAATCACCTAATAAAATCTTATTCTTGCTTTTAATTTAAAAGGCTAAGATTAAACTAACATTACAGAGCATATTGGTGAAGCTAGCAAATATAACACAATAATATTCCATCCTGTTCGGGTAAGCAAGAATTATTTTGGAGAATCACTTTTTGAAAGTTTGGATCAGGCAAAGTACTGATGCATATTAAGCTACTTTCTACTTGAATTAAATATTGAAATATTTTAAGTATTGGATTAAATTGTAAATAGATTTGTTATTTGTATTTTCTTTAATGATTTTTTCAATTTTACTTTCTTTCATTCTTACTTTCTGAATTACCTTGACATATTTCTGAAATTTTAGAGAAGAAATTAAAATTATATATATATATATAGAATGGAACAAAAAAAGGAGTCTAATTGAAACAAATCAAAAGTTTAATTATCAGAGAAGCAAATTGAAATTTATCCTAAATATTTGTTAACCAAATTGATTTCATATAATTCAACTAATTGGGGTTGTAGCATCTAATTAACATAAACATAGATTATGAAAAGAGATTTTTTGTTTTAAGAGATAATTAATATTTACAATTTCGTGTTGTTTTGAGTGGACAATTTGCATGCGTAACTTGCAATTTGAAAACAAGGACAGGAATAATGCTTTTGAATTTTACTTTGTTGTTGCTGAGAGGAAAAGGGAAAAAGAACGGGTAACTGAGACAACAGGGCTTCGCATTACTGTATTTTGAAGTGGCTTTCTAATGTAGGTTTAATGGCATTGTTTTCTCTTGAACTATTAGAATTGTCCCACATTGAAGATTTTAGTATCAATTTTTCCTTAAACTATCATATTTTGGATAAATGTTGTCCCTTTATTTGATTTTTCATTATCATTGACCAAAACTCCTTTTAAAAAATTAAAATTTTGATATTCTAAACTGAAAATTTTTCACACATACTAATAAAAATTCAGTTTACCTTAAAAATAAATTCAAAAATTTTTTAAGATCAATAACCATTTTTGATTTTTTTTCTTAAACATTAAATATTAACAAAATTACAATATATATATATGCAAAAACTTTTAAAATCACGTTCAAATTATCCATGTAACTTCATATGACTTCCGTAGGACAACAAAAAAATAAAAATTTTAAAATAATTATATCCTATTTTTTATTTGTTCATAATTTATTAAATTTTTATTTTTTACAAAAATAAAAAAAATTATATATATATATATATATATATATACTTAAAAAGCTTTTAAAATTATCTGCGACAGTGCATTGAATTTTCATTAGTATCTATAAAAAAATTTCATTGCATATGCCAAAATATAAATTCTTATTTTAAAAAAGAAGTTTTTGATAATGCTAATGTCAAATCAAATAAAAGTACAATATTTATTCAGAATATAATAATTCAAAAATAAAATTAATCAAATTGACAATACAGACTTGAAGATACAACAAATCAATAGCTTAAACAGGCTACTATTGGTTCACAGAATGCAAGAAACGAAAACATATGCTTGAATTCAAAGGGGTTACGTCAAACTACATACTCCAATCAATGGATGCGGCAACTTGACTCTCTTCAACAAGTTAGTGCAATCTTCTAATAAAAGAATTCTTTCCATAATTATAAGATGTTAACCACGAGTATCAGACCAAAAAAACAAAATGTTGTTTACATCCAAAATAAGCATCATAGTATTAATATAAATTCCTTTATTTAAGTAAAAGAAAGGTTTTACTTATATAATACTTAATCTGTGAGAAGTGATAATTATCTTGTAATCAAGAAGAGTGTAAATTCTACAATAATCGGAACCAAAAATATTCAAACAAATGAATATGGTAGTAAAAAATCTTAAATAAACCAAGAGATTTATATTGAATGAGACCTAACGAACACTGGAAAAAAGAATAGTTGTGGTTAACGTCTAAAGTAAAAGCAAAGAAAACTTATAAAGAAAAGCAATAAATATAGTTTATGAAGAAAACATAAATAAAGCTTAAAGATAAGAGCTAAAGCATCAAGTTGTCGTTGTACTATATCGATTTGATTTAGTTTCTCCCTATATTATTGTTTTGAATTATTATATACACCAACTATATTTTTTGGGCTCAATATGTTTCTCGGTTAAGCAAACAATAAACCATAGTTAGTTCATAAAACATAACATGTTTGTAAACTCACATGTGTCCAAAATTTAATTTAGAAGTAGAGGTTTTTTTTTTTAGTAAAAGAACAAATTATATATAAAAAAAGAAGATATTTTTTACAAAATAATAATAATAATAATAAAATACATTTTACTAGAGCTAATGAAAAAGACATTCTACTTCTAAATTAAATTTTAGATGTGTCAGCATACAAACATGTGATGTATCCTAAATTAAGCTTGCTTAACCGAGAGACACATTGTGCTAATAAAATATAGCTGAAGGACGTAATAAATCACAATAATAGTATAGGGAAAGACTAAACAAAATCAGTATAGTACAAGGTTATAAAACCAAATTGCAGAAAACTAAACTCAGAGCTAATGAAAAGACAATTGCAAAGCATAGAGCTTGAGAAAGTTGTATTGAAAGTTGCTTGATATGGGACATGTGACATGTCAAAGATATGATGAGCATAACTCTCCTTAAATTCTATTCTAAGGTCTAAAAGCTACTTGTCCATCAAGAAAAATAATTATCACCGACTTAAGAAGTCAGCTTCTTATATATATATATTAGGACAATTTATAACATATAATTTTAATAAAGAAACAAAAAACCTCTGCTAAATAGTACATCGAACCCTTTACAACTATTAATAAGAAAAACTTGCATACATTAGCAAATAAAAGAATCTTTTAGAAAGCTCCAATACAAAACCTTCAAAAAGAAACCGATCTGCTAAAATCTCGATTGCGTTTGATATTAAAAAAAAAAAAAAAACAATCTTTCAATCTAGATAGTCATGTATGTGGAATGAGACTAATTTATAATTTACTCATTTTCTATGTTAGCACTCAATAGAAGAGGAGAGAGTATGTGATGAATATTTAATGCACAATAATTTTATCGTTTCACAATTAAAGAAAAAAAAATGTGAAAGGAATTAAAGAGTGTTGCTATCATATGGAGAGTGTTGTGTGGGTTAATATTACCTTATAAATTTAATTATTCGTAATAGTTCTAATAGTTTGGTCCATGATATTAGATGGAACCGGGTTCATGTAATAATTTCATATTAAATTGCTTTGTTCTTTTCCTATTGTCGCAAGATGACGCCGGGGCGAAGGCGACGAATTTAGGCAAAAATGGGAAAATGAACAAGAATGATTGAAGTCACCACCTAGTATTATGGTTACTAGGAAGCCCTAAGACCGGTCCGTTCAAAGTTGTGAATAAGGGTGTATTACGTGTAGAGAAGATTAAAATCACTCAACCTCGTTTTGCCTAAGGCAAGCCGCATTGCATATAAACTTTGATTTGATTTTTGATTTTTAATGATGAACGTCTATGCCTATCTCTCAAGTATTTACCCGTTGGTCGAGTGATTTGGGACTTGGTCGGTTAGAGACATTGTCCTCATTCCGTAATGAACGACTAAAAATGATGAACGCGAGAATTTGCCGTTAATGCGACTCAAATGACATGCTTGAAAAGCAAAACTTAAAAAATAGACAAATAGGCAAATAGACAAGACAAACAAATTGAATAAATATGCAAACAAGCGGAAATAGGCAAATAATGGCAAAATGGGCAAATCGAGTAAAATTAACAAATAAACAAATAGGCAAATAGACAATTTGGCAAAATAAGCAAAATCGATAAATCGACAACTTGACAAAATCGATAAATAGACAATTAGATAAAATAGGCAAAATAGGCAAATCGACAAATAAGCAACTAGGTAAAAATAGACAAATTGACAAAATAGGCAATTAGGCAAAATAGGCAAAATTGCAAGATATTCAAATTGGCAACATCGTCAAATTGACAAACGTACAAAAGGAAAAAATCGACAACTAGGCTAAAATTGACAAAAGGCAAAAATCGACAATTTAGCCTAAATCGACAAAAGGCAAAAATCAGCAATTAGGCTAAAATCGGTAAAAGGCAAAAATCGACAACTAGGCTAAAATTGACGAAAAATGGTAATTGGCCTAAAATCGACTAAAGAAAAAAATCAACAAAGTTAATTGTCACAACGTGCATGATTGATTATGTTTGATGAAAACAGATTTACACGATAAAATCCAAATTTGCTTGATTCGACATTGTGTCTTTTTGTAAAAACTTTCACGTAATTAATTTAATGTTATTATCGATAAAATAGCCCTAAAAACATGATTTGGACCAATGCATTTTAAAAACTACACAAGTGACAACAAACCACCCAACCTTACCAATAATCGTAAACATCGATCAAACCAATATCGATACAACAACGAGTTTAATTGAATCACATGCACAACAATCATTTAATCAATTCATGCACAAGCAGGAGTTTTAATCAAATTACACAACACAAAAATTTAAATAATTATAGACACATTGACACAAATTAAATTTAACACATATAAAAAGTAAAATGAAATAAAATAAAAGGTAAAAATAAAATACTATAAAAAATGCAAAATGAATTTGTCCGATGAATTTGGGGTCGGCTTTAACCTTTTTCAACCTTGATTGAGACCGATATTTAGTCAAATCGAGGAGGAAAGGTGATTGCTCATTGTCGAATCCGGATCGTATATGAAGCGATGGCCGCAGGAGGAGTATGCGAGAGTGATGGCTATTAGAGGTGTGCACGCGCGAGTGGTGGGCAAGCTCTACGCGTTACTCGTTAGCGCCGACGTGCCGTGCGTGTGGAGGATCGTTGGTTACGCGCGAGAGAGGCGTGAAGTCGTGCGGCGTGTTGAGTGCCGTAGGCATGGGTGCTTGGCGAGTGAGGAGAGCCCGTTATACATACAAGCATACCTACAACCTATCACTAAGTGCACGAACATGCCTACTCGCGTGCCGACGTAAGGTCGCTCGACGTGCTTCGGGACGCACGGGCCGGCTCGCTAGGATTGCGGGTACGCGATCTAGCACTGGGAAGAAGCTCGTGGCCGTGCGTGTAAAAAAGAGAGGACTCGACGGAGGGGTGGCCGGTGTGCGTACAAGAGGCAAGGCTGTAGTTGTGCATACGAGAGAGAGGGCCGGTGTTCGAGCGGGAGGTTTAGTTGTGGTTGTGCTCGTGAGATAGAGGGCCGATGTGCAAACGAGGCTACGCGCACGTGAGAGAGGGCCTAGTCGAGGGGGCGAGCACACTTGCGAGCGTGCGAGTGAGGCCGGAGTGTTGGCCGGTGATGGGGAAGCTTGGGCGAAACGAGGAGCCGACGAGGCAGGGGCTTGGGCATGTGTGGACTAATGTAGGGGTGCGATCCGGCTGAGGGAGAAGGCTCGTGGTGCTAGGGAGGCTAGGGTGTGTGGGTAATGGAGGTTGTGGCATGGAGGTTGGCGAGAGATGATGAATAGTAGTTGTCATTTTTTGAGAAAAAGAGAGCTTTTATACTTGATTTTTTAGGGTTTTTTGGGACTAAGTTTGGTTTGGTCACTCATCTCACAAACCCATTTTATTTTGATTCTTTTCTCCTCCCATTTTTAATTACATCTCCCAATTGTATTTTTTTAGTCCCTTTTCTTTTTCTTTTTTTATATTTTTATATTTTTGAAAAAAATTAGGTGCTAACACCTACTTTTATATTAATCTTTTGTACCATTATTGCTTTGGTCTCAATTTTAGCTCCAATACATTATCATAATCATTCTTACCATCTTCATTATCTTTTGAACCATAATCTCCAGTTTCTCTCCTTTTATTTCCCAATCCTTAATTGTTTTCCTCTACATTATCTCCATTTTCTTTATGATCTCGTTTGATATAAATCTTACCTCAATGCTTTTAAAAGCATGTCTCACACTTTGTTGAGTGTTAGCTCGCCCATGTTCCTCACTACAACCATGTAAAGATTTGAGAGAAAATAATATTTATTTCTGTTTTGTGTTGAGTATAATTATATATATATATATACAGTATAAACAATGCTAAATAGGAAGCAATAGTTAAGTGTATATTTTATCATATCCTCGCAAGATGGACTATCGAGAGGAAAGACCAATTTTATCTCGAAGCAAAGTAAATCGAGTACACAAAAGATGTTTAATAAGGGTATCTACAAGTTGAATAGTGAAAGAGACATGTGTGACATGAAGTGTGCCATTGTAGACTTGTTTATAAATGAAGTGATAGTCCAATGCCATATGTTTCATACAAGAATGAAAGATTGGATTAGAACAAATATTCATAGTACTAATATTATTATAGTATATCACGGGTGTCATTAGTAAGGAAACCCTAAGTTCATTGAGAAGAGAGCATATCTATCATATTTTTATTGCTATGAAGGCTACTAATCCTTGTTCAACCGCTATAGAAGAGCATGCTATTATGTGTTACTTTTTGGAGCTCTAGAAAATAAGAGTGCAACCCAAATAAATAAGATAAACACCGATGAAAGTGAACTCATCCTTATTGTTGGCTCAATCACCATCAAAGAATGTATGTAATGATAAGGGTGAATGGCGGTAGAGTACAATGCCATGATCAAGAGTGCCACGAGAGATAACATAATAGTCTTTTTATCGTAGACTAGTGTTCAATAGAAGGTCGATGCATGAATTGTGATAGTTTATGTACTATATAAGCTATGTCAAATTGTATAAGAGACAAATATTGAAGTCCGCCAATAATAAAGAAAAATTCAATAGGGTTAAAGAGCATCATACCCTATTGAAATGTAAGCGAGAGGAGTAGGGACAAGAGGCATCGACATCAATTTGGCATCAACCATATGAGTGCGAAAGAGCGAGATCTTTCAAATATGGGCATTGAGAGAGAAACAATACCCGAGAGTGTAGAATAACTTCCACATCGAGAAAATAAGCCAATGAGCCAAGCTTCTTGATAGAATAGCGATGACCAAAAAGCTAGATGAAGTCTATGACTTGAGAGTATGATTGTTTCCTATAAAATTGACGTCGTCAACATAAACCAATAAATAGATGATTGTTTTATATTGATGAAAAATAAACAACGATATGTCAACGAGTAGAGTTGATGAAACTAGATTGAAGGAGAAAGGTGCATAGCTCAAAGTAAATTACCTGAAGGGTCTATTTGAGACCATAAATGGCTTTATAGAGTTTGCATAAATGATTAGGATGATCGGGATCAATAAAGTCTAATGATTGAGACATGTAGAAATTCTTAAAGAGTATGCTTTGTAAAAAGGCATCGTTGACATCAAATTGTTATAGTGACTAGTCTCTATTGCAAAGAAAGATTAAGAATGAGATGAACCATTTTCGGTTTGAAAACTAGGCTGAAAGTGTCATGGTAGTCAATTCCTAGACGTTGGTGAAATCCTTTGGCAATTAGACGTTCCTTATACATCGTCAACGAGCCATCATATAAATATTTTGCATAAAAGATCCATTTGTATCCCATAATATTTTATTATAGAGGCTGGTGGAACAAGTTGCCAAGTACTATTTTGGATAAGGGTGACATATTCTTCGGATATGGCCCGACACAACTTACGATCCTTTAGTGTTTGAGTAGTGGTTGTGGGTGACAAATTAGTCAAGTGTTGCAATTGGGCATTAAGGTTTAGTTTTATAATGGATTTATGTATGTTATGCATAGAGCGAGTGATGATAACTCTGTGGAGTAGAGGCGGTAGAATCAACAAGTTATACCATCGGGTTTTTTACTACGGGGCCTGGTTTGTTGTAAGTGGTTTTAATGTATGAGGTTTAGTTATGGGAGGCAAGGTTGGAGTTTAGATTGTAGTTGGTTTGGTTATAGGAATTTTCATAAGGGGGTTGAGGTCGGTGATGATGCTATAGTGATCGAAATAAAGAAGATAGATGGACACTAAGTAGAGGTAGTGATAATTGATGGACGATCCAAATGGGATTAAAGGGAGAAAAAAGGAAAGACGGACTCTACAAACTTGACGTGATGGGATGAGTAGAGACAAAAAGTGGTCGGATCAAGACATAAATAAGCACTCTAGGTAGGAGAATAACCTACAAAGACTTATGAAGAAGATCGAAGGGATAATTTGTAAGGTGAATACAGATCGAAGCCAAGGATAACGAGAGATATCTAAATCTATGAAGTTTTGAGTAGTTTGGAGATGTGCTAAACATTTTAATGTACGAAAAGACTCCAGTTAACATTAGTATTGGTAAATAGTTGATGAGATAAACTGCGATTGTGAATGCTTCGAGGCCAATACAACAGAGGTATGGATGCATGGAAGAGAAAGGAGAGACATGTTTCAATAATAAGATAATGATGAGGTTTAGAGTATCCATTATGTTCTATTATGTAGGGATGAGAAGTAGAATGAAAAAATACCATTAGTTGCAAGTAAAGAGGTTAAAGCTATATATTCCCCCTATTATTAGAATAAAGAGTTTTGATTTTCTTGTTGAAATAGTTTTTAAATAGGAATCAAAAGTTGACAAATATGTCATGAACATGAGACTTTTGTTTTAGAGGGTAAAACCATGTTTATTTGATGAAGTGGTACACAAAAATTACATAATATTTAAAACCATCAGTTGAGTGAATGGATGAGGTCTTTACATAAGAAAAAATAGTTTCAAGAAAGACAATGTGACAAGCATAGAAACGAGAGAATGGTAAGTTATGACTTTTATTGAATTGACATGAATTACAACTTGAATGAGAATTATAGTGACTTGATATTTCTAGCTAAAAATTTTAAAAAAGTATTATTGTAAACTAAAGATGACGGATGCCTTAATCAATGATTCCATATGAACGATGTGGTCTAGACACTTAAAAAGGCTAGTAAAGGCGGATACTTGATAAAGGATTCTTACTATTCATACACTCCATCCTTAGTTCGACCTTGCCGAAAAGTTACCCTCATACGAAAATCCTTCACAAGAAAAGAATTTGATAAGAATTTAATGGATGTATCATTAGTTTTGTAAAATTAAGAGATGGAAATTAATTTTTTTTTTATGGTAGACACACATAGAACATTATTTAATGTGAAGGTGTGAGAGGTAGTGTGAAGGGTTTTGGAACTAGTTTGGATGATGGCTAGTCCTATTCCATTACCAATCATGATATCATCGGGGCCCTCGTATAGATTATATAGAGATAAGTTATCAAGTTCGTGATCATATGGTGAGAGGCACCATTGTTTTAAAGGCATTTTGAGTTGTTAGGGTGGTTGTGGTAAGATGAGCTCGTTGTTGCCTTGATATTGATGGAGTGGACTGCCATTATGTAGTCGATCGTGTGGTAGTCGATGGTTGAGTTTTGGGACATCGCTGGTGAAACATAAGGCATTGTGTCATACCGTGGCCCGCAGTGCAACACCATTGATAGTAATCGAGATAGGACTAAGAAGAGGGAAACTATTGGATTGGAGAATGCTAGACCTAGAACTAGTCGTGTGGTATTGACTTTTGATTGCTAGAACCGAACTAAAGCCGAGTGTAATTGGTAGTGGCAAGAAAGGGTGATGCGTTAAAGAGTTGAGTGCACATCAAGAGTTCTTTGTTAATTAATTTTTCATAAAGCTAATCAAATGAGATTGACATTTCTTGCCCATGAATGACATTGACAATTAGGTTATAGTCATCATCAAGATCGTCAAGGATGATTTTAAGAATATCCTTATGATCGAGAGGTTTGCCAAGAATAACAAGTTTATCGGACTAAATTTTAATGTATAGCATAAACTCAAAAACTATCTTGGCTCTTTTAGTAGTAGTTTTAACTTAGTTTTTGATTTGTTTGATATGTCCATAAGATGGTCGGGCATATGTGTTGGCAAGAATGCTCCGGGCCTCAAATGAGGTCTAAGATTGTGAGATAAGAGAAATGAGAGAAGGCAAAATAGAGCCAACAATAGCATTAAAGATGAGTTTATCTTGCTTGAACCAAGTTTAGTGTTTGGGATTGGGATTTTTAATGGCATCGGTGGTGATTGTTTTTGATGGAGCAGGAAGAGAACCATAAAAAAATTGGTAAATATCATATCCAATTCAAAGAGCCTTCATCTATAGTTTCTGGAAAGGTAATTGGTGGTAATGAGTTTGACAACATTGGTCGTGTTGATGACAACAAACGGTGTTTTAGGTTCTCGAGTATTGGTGATGGTAACTTGATTATTGGCCATGATGGATAGTAATAGGAATGACAAAAGAAGAAGAAAAAAAGGTTTTAGGTTTTGTTGTCCCAAGAATGTATTGCTTTGATACAATAAAGATTTGAGAGAATATATATATATATATATATATGAAACAATGGTAAACTGGAAGTAACAATAATGTAGGAAACAAACAATTCTAAATAGAAAGAAGTAGTAAAGTAGGAAACAATGCTAAATAAAAAAGTAGTAGTTAAATGTATCCTTTATCACCATGTACATTATTAAATTACCTTTCCCCATAAGTTACATAAATACCTTTATTTTCACAAGAAATTACAACATCATTAAGTCTAGTACCACTACTACCCTCACCAATCCTATCATCAATATCTATATTTGTCCGCACATTTTGTTCCCGGACTATATTCTCAACACCATTCTCAAGGTCAATCAATCCATTCACATCGGTAACTAACTTTTCACATCCTTAATAAAAAAAACTCTATATTCCCTTGCTCAATGAAATCATCGAAATATGAAAACAAAATATTTCATCATACATATAAATCAACTAAGTTTCTAATGTACCCACATTCTTTAAAACCCTACAATGTATCTTTTCGGGATAAATCCACCGATAACTTTTAAAAACTTGTTTCAAGGCTAGAAAAGAAAAATAATCACTCGTCAATCAATTTAATCTCACAAACCTCATTAAAGTATTTTAAATTGAGATTTTTATCAAACTCTCATCCAATACGTAATATCAAAGTTGAATTCGGCATTTCACCTCGTGAATTTGATATTACATAGACAACAAAGTATACAACACCATTACTTTATCACCTATACTTTTACATTTAATGATTTTGAAGTAGTAGTAGTATTAGAAGAAGAAGAATAAGAAGCCATGAAATCTCATAATCACATACCAAATTTGAGGAAGATTTAAAAAATTAAAAATGCCTTAAATCATTCTTTCCACCCCCAAATTTAATCTGATTGAAAAAACCCACCAAACCCTAACATTATCTCTCTCCTCTCCTTACAAGTTCATCTTTCTAAGAGTGACCAACGCTCTCTCTCTTTCTCTTTTGTTAGTGTAGGTGCCCAAGATCTAATCATGTTTGAATGAGCTTGAATTAATATATTATTGCATTCTTTATTTTAATAATAATAAAGAAGTCATTTTATTAATTCTTATGTTTTATGTTTGTAAATTTAGTAGAATTAGATAGAAGTCCTTATGATATGCATGTGCAATAATGATTGATCAAAAGATGTGAGACAAACACTAATGCATATAAATGATATCATTAAACGTCCCAAGTCATAGCATTGTCAAGAATGGACATTGACTATATATAGATAGAATTGTGAGTGCTACGTTTATGCTATATGATAACAAGTATGAGATCTTACACTTATTGGCATGGTGGTGCCAAAGCAAGCACTTAGATGATTTATGTTAGAGAACATATCACCGGACTTGACTTGCCATGAGAACCCATTTGATTTTAGTTTATGGGAATCTCATACGAGATGGGTATAAATGGTCTTTAGACTTGAAGTCATTATGGTTGTCTTATTAGAGGATTTATGCACTTTGACACTCTTTTCGATGGACTCGTTAAAGGATTGTATATGGGCGATTTGTTGGGTGCACTAAGAGTCTAATAGAGGTAGGTGTATGATTAAGATAAGACATGTCATTCCTTGTATGCTAAAGGAGTTATCACATTGCAATTCGATAAATATCTACTCAAGAAATCTATGGCCATAGTAGGAGTACACCAATAGAGCATAGTTAGTTTACTCTAAGAGCTAAGACATTTGGGAATCAAAGAAAACTTATGTGATTATAATCGAATAAGACTTATAACCAAGTTTGAGATCACACCGTAATAAGTTGATATGAGGACTCGAATTGTATAGTAACCATGCTCGTGAAAGATAATAATAGATTAATTAATCCTCTTAAAGAATTGGATAATCATGACGCCTTGCTAGATGCCAATCTTGATGTATGTATCAAGAGATAAAAGAGGAGTCTTTTATTCTTGATACATTGCTAACATATCCATGAGCTTATTGAGTCACATGCATAAGTTTAAGTACTCACATTATAAATGAGAAGCAAAAATATTGGAAAAAGTTTTCAATTATGGAAGTTTCCTATTTAGGAAAGGGTTTCCAAAATGGAAAGTTTCCTTAAATGGGAAGTTTCCTAAAATAGAAATTTTTCTTAATTAGGAAGTTTTCTAAAATGAAAATTTTCCTATTTTAAAAATCAGTTTTCTAATTTGGAAGTTAGTTCCAAATTTAAAAGTAAATAACCTAAAATGAAAACGAGTTTTCTAATTTAGATTAAATGGTGTTTTGAAAAATTGTTTCCTAATGTGGACGTGCCTAAAATAATCTAAGATTATTTATTTGGATAGTCTAAATAAATTAATTGGGCTAAAACGGTTATGACACATTAGATTTAATTAAAAACCTTAAGTTATTTTGGTAAGAGGATAACCATCAACCTTATTGGATAAGGATGAATATTTTAAAGATAATGACTAAAAGTCTACATGTAAAATAACTCTTCATCCTTGGAGGATAAGAAAGCAACAACCTAGAATCCTAAAAGGGACTTAATGCCGCCCTTTTCCTTGTCCTTAGAGGACATTGTCCTATAAATAGATGGGGGAGAGAGAGGTGCGGATATAACATAAAAAAAAAGGGGAAAAAAGAGAAATTTTGGCCAGCTTAAAAATAATCACTAGGGTACACGGCCAAGAGAGAAAAAAATAAGATAAAATAGTTTTTTCCAAAGCCCTAGCAAGCCACACTCTTTTTTCTCTTTTAAGGTTGTCATAAAATTACCCGGGATTGATTATCTATAGGAAACACTACACAAATCAAAAAGATGGAGCTAACACTCTTTCAATTTTGAATGCTTCTTTATGGATACTTAGATCTGCGTGGATTATCAATGGAGGCTGGACACTTGGCGCATTTTCCGATAAAAAAATTTAAATCTATGTTACAAGAGGTAATCATTTATTTATTGCTTTAAATTCATGCATGTATAGTTAGTAGATTCAACGGTTTGATTTTGAGCTTTTAGATGGAGGAAAAATTTTTGTTTATTCCGCACCTCCATAGGATGCATGATCCTTCATCTCTCTCTTCCCCTTCAATTACGTAATAAACATTTACAATAAAAAACCTTACTCTCTCCCCCAACAATTTTTGCAAATGTTAGGTTATATTTGATAGATAAGGCAAGCAACTAGTTGGTCGCCTTATCTCTCTAATCTAACACCAATTAATTTTAAAACCCTCTTGTAAATGTTTTTTTTTTTAAAAAAAAAATTAAACAACAATTAGTTGAATGTTACATTTAATGATAATTAGAAAAATTGAATCAGCTTTACCTTAAACCCGATACTTTGGAATTCAAATTACGTGATTTGATTCTAAGAGTCTGAAATTATCATATTATAATAAGATAAGGAAAAAAATTGTAATTAAACCCTTTATATATTGTCCAAATATGTATTTTTGGATTGTGACGAGGCAAAGTCGTACAATTGTTAAATTACTCTTTAGTGAATTAAAATTAAAGTTAAATATCTTATTCAAAATGTCAAATGGCTAATATTTTCCATCCTAAATCAATTTTTATAAACAATTGAGGTTAGTTAGATTGCATTGTCTATATAAAGTCAAATTTATAAAATTTTCAATGTAAAATTCAATTTGCCAATTTGATACAAATAAAAGGTTCCATATTGAGGCTGTCCTATTATTTTTGGCTAAATGGTACTAACCTCCTCAACTAAAAATTACTTATCATTAGTCCGTGAAATATATATTTGGTTTGATTTGATTTAGTAGAATTTATTACGCAAAACTGGTTCATTATCTAATATTATATAGACTAAACCAATAGAACTATTACAAATAATCTATTAATAAATCAAATTTAGAATGTAAATCTTTTTAGAAAATATATCCATAATTATAGAATAAAATAATTAATACTGAATCAGTAATAAATTTAATGATATGTAAAAAATCTAATAATTTGTCGCAACTCTATTAGTAGGTTACGTAATAAGGAGCAAACGCAAACTAAGTTCCGTGTCTGAGAGGAGAGAAAAGTGTGGGTCCCACGTAAGGAGCCCACTTTTAACAGTGTTCAATATTCATAGAAACTTGAAAAAAAAAAAAAAAAAAGGCTATAAAAAAGCAGTTGCTCAACCATAACTCCAATTCGCTCCAATTCGCTCTCGCTCTTGTAACAATAGCAACACTTCCTTTCCCGTTTTTTCACATTGAACTCTGCCTCTGCCACCTCTTTCTTTTTCTTCTTCCCTTCTTCTTTTATTTCAAAACAAGAAAAAAAATAAAAATAAAAAGAAAAAGAAAAACAATCTTTTCCTTGTCCTCCTATACTCCTTCTCCCTCTCCAATTTTTTCGAAATGTACGTAGAAAGCAATTAAAGGCTCTCGCACACGAACACACTTACCATTAAAGAGGAAAAAGTAGACATACAAAGAGCAGAAGTTTATTGCTTTGAGTGATATAGCTAGCTAGAAACAGAATTATGCGGAACGTGTTCATGTTGCTGCAACTCTTATTCTTCTCTTCATGCCTTTCTTCTGTTACAGCTTCTGTGTCCTATGATCATAAAGCTGTTATAATCAATGGACAGAGAAGGATTCTTATTTCTGGCTCGGTACACTACCCAAGAAGCACTCCAGAGGTACCGTTGATTCCAATGTGGTTCATGACTTCTTCTTTATTTCCTTCTTTTTTATCCTTCTTTCTTCCTGCTGATTTTACTTTCCATGTTTTTGAATAATCGGGTTTCTTTTTTGTTTGCTTTTTTATCTTTTTGCTTTCTTTCAATTCCTATGTGGAGTTTTGATTTTGTGGTGGCTCCAGATGTGGCCTGATCTTATTCAAAAGGCTAAAGATGGAGGTGTGGATGTGATCCAAACTTATGTCTTTTGGAATGGACATGAGCCTACTCCTGGAAACGTAATGCAAATTCCATTCTGTTCTATCTTCTGCAGTTGCTCTGCCTTTCTTTGTTCTTCTTCTTGTTTTTTTTTCCCCAAATTACTAACATGCTTTTCATTCTTTGAAAAAAAAAAAAATCAGTATTATTTTGAGGACAGGTATGATCTGGTTAAGTTCATCAAGTTGGTTCAACAAGCAGGCCTTTACCTTCATCTGCGGATTGGCCCCTATGTTTGTGCTGAATGGAACTTTGGGTAATTACTCACAATCTATTTATTTTACTTAGCTTTGACTAACATGGAAATCTGTGTCATTGATTTTTATTATTTTTTTTCAACGAAAGAAAAAAGAAAAAGAAATCACATGCTCTGCTTCTGGTTCAGGGGATTTCCTGTGTGGCTAAAATATGTTCCTGGTATTGAATTTAGAACCGACAATGGGCCTTTCAAGGTTATTACTTGGAATCTTTCATTGCGATTTTGAGTATCCTTTTCTTTAATCTCTTCGGATTTATCAGTCAAATTGATCCAATGTGGCTTAACATCAGTTTTTTTAACTTTTTGATAACTCCAATGAAGGCGGCAATGCAAAAGTTTACAGAGAAGATTGTTGGCATTATGAAGTCAGAAAAGTTGTTTGAAACTCAGGGAGGTCCAATAATTCTTTCTCAGGTTGGAAATTTCCATTCCGAACCTTGTTTCTAGGAATGGATTATATTTATTATATTACTTTTTTATTCTATTTTGTCTTCAATTGGTCCATTACTCAACAAAAGTTTTTAAATAAATTGTCACGTCGCCGTTTTTTCACTCTTTTAATGGATAAAGAAGGAATAATGAGCCTATTCATGTCCTTATCATCGTTCTGGAAGCGTGCTTTAATTATTTTGTTGATTTTGGTTTTGTTTAAACACTTCATTTGTGAAGAAAAGTTGCTAAGATTTATTATTATTACTATTATTATTTTTTTTAAATCTGCAACAGATAGAAAACGAATATGGACCAGTGGAATGGCAAATTGGTGCTCCTGGTAAAGCCTACACAAAATGGGCAGCGGACATGGCAGTGAAACTTGGCACGGGAGTCCCATGGATTATGTGCAAGCAAGAAGATGCACCAGATCCTATGGTCAGCAATTCTGGCAATTTAGCTTATTTTCATGTTCATCGATTACGTTGTCTATTTAGGCGGACCTATATATATATATATATATATATATATATATTACTCTCGTATGCACTTTAGCCTTGCTTTTGCTATTCAATTAAATTTTATGGGGTCATACAACTCTCTCTCTTTATTTTTCTGTCTTTTAATCGACAAACGGAAGAAGTTTTTGTTTTTGGTGTTATAAATAATATACACGATGAGCGTGTTCTCCTTGTTGCTTGATGATGGACCTTATTTTAATTTCCATGGTGAAGATTCTGCTAAAGATTAAAAAATGAATAAATAGGTCAAGATGTCATTCATTCGGATTGTATAGCTTTCAAACAGGTAGGTTGTTATCATTTATTTTTCTTTTATATGGTTTGCAGATTGACACCTGTAATGGATACTACTGTGAAAACTTCAAACCAAACAAGGACTATAAACCCAAAATATGGACAGAGGCTTGGACTGGCTGGTAAGTCACACGGATGATGATGGTGAGCCAAGCAGCAGGAAGGGGGAAAAAAATTGTTTTTTATTTTCTGTCTTTCACGTTTTCTATTTTTTATATTTGGTGCTGAAACATGTGTTTTTGAATTTTTCCACACGACTAATTATCCTTAAAATAATTTTTTTTCTTCGCTTCATTTTGCCCTCAGGTATACTGAATTTGGTGGTGCAGTTCCTCATAGGCCAGCAGAAGATATGGCATTCTCAGTCGCAAGGTTCATACAAAATGGTGGCTCATACGTAAACTATTATATGGTTAGAAACCTTCCAAATTTAATTTTCCCAACAGATGGATCCGACTCCCGATCACTCATTTCTTGGGCGCTTTCCTTTTTCCTGTTTTCAGTACCATGGAGGAACTAACTTCGGTAGAACCGCTGGTGGTCCCTTCATTGCCACTAGCTACGATTATGACGCCCCTGTTGATGAATTCGGTATGTGCCCTTAAGTGGGTTGCGATAAAGTTTTTTACCCATATATCTATCCTCGTTATTTCTTGTAACACATTGCAGTATATGTATTTATAAATTACTGTGTTGAGACGTACTTAAACATGCAAAAAGATACACATCCAAATCCACTGTGATCTAAGGAGGATGCCTGTCTTCTGAACCAGGGCTACCAAGGGAACCAAAGTGGGGACATTTGAGAGATTTGCATAAAGCCATAAAGCTATGTGAACCTGCTTTAGTTTCTGTAGATCCCACTGTAACTTCACTTGGGAGTAATCAAGAGGTAAGGCTCAAGTTTTGAACTTTTGTAGCTTCATTCACACACACACACACACATATATATAGCCTGGCTTACTCATCATCACTGTTATTGTTTATAGGCTCATGTATTCAGGTCAAAGTCAGTATGTGCAGCATTTCTTTCAAACTATGATACAAAATACTCTGTGAAGGTGACCTTTGGTAATGGAGAATATGACTTGCCTCCTTGGTCCGTCAGCATTCTCCCTGATTGCAAGACTGAGGTTTATAACACAGCAAGGGTAAGGAATAGTCTCTTGCTTACAACAGAAATTTCAATTTCTTCACCTCTTTGTGGTTCTCCATGTCAGTTTCACCTAATCTTTCAGTAATCGATTATCAAGGTTTGCCATTATAATTCTTTAAGGATCTCTCATAGGAGTTCTAGTAGATGATACACAAGCAGGTTTAGTACACTAAATACAGGACAACTCTGCAACAATGAGTTTGATGTCTGATGGTAATTTTTGTACAGCTCGGTGCCCAAAGCTCACAAATGAAAATGATTCCTATGGGTGGTTTATTTTCATGGCAATCATACAAGGAAGAAACTGCATCAGCTGATGATGATGATACAACTACAATGAATGGGTTGTTGGAGCAAATCAATGTGACCAGGGATGCTACGGACTACTTGTGGTACATGACAGAGTGAGTATCAGTCCAGTCCTACAGTATTTGAGACAAGCTGATTCTAAGGGCTAAGTTGTGGGTGTTTTTTGTTGCATTTCTTCTTGCTTACACTATTCTTGAACGTTTCTTGATTATTCAGTGTCAAAATAGATGCCGATGAAGGATTTCTGAAGAGTGGGCAGAATCCTCTTCTCACAATTTTCTCCGCTGGTCATGCTTTGCATGTATTTATCAATGGTCAACTGACAGGTGGGTGGGATAGGGTATCATTATTCTTATTAACCTGTTATTCTTAACGGACTTCAGTTTCCACATCCATCTTGTATTAAACTTTCAGTTTAATCTCGTCGCAGGAACCGCATATGGGGGTTATCAAATCCTAAGTTAACGTTTAGCCAGAACGTCAAATTGACAGCCGGCATTAACAAGATTTCTTTGCTAAGTGCTGCTGTTGGTCTCCCGGTTAGTTCTCTCGTTTTCCCTTCTGTCTATGTTCTAAGTGACATCAATTTGGCGGAAAATTAGCTATTTGAACTTAATCTACTATCATTTTGATTGATCTCAGAATGTTGGCCTACATTTTGAGACATGGAATGCCGGGGTTCTAGGCCCAGTCACTCTGAAGGGTCTGAATGAGGGGACAAGAGACCTGTCAGGGCAGAAATGGTCATACAAGGTTTTTTTTTTCCTCTGCTAAAACATTTCTGACGTCCACTATCTTTCTCCACATTGAAAAATTATGGAGTTGTTAGATAGCCGAATTGCAAAATAAATTAAATAAAATTAAGTGCCAATAAAGAAGCTGAAGCATTTCTTTTCAACCAAGGATTTGCTGCACTGGTCAGGATTTGGATTTACGGCTTCCACATATGTGGCCATAGATTATGACCTCTTAATTTTATGTCAATGATGAGTCAGAAAAAGCAAGAGAATCAATAAAATTATTTGCTATGTTCCTGAGCAGATCGGTCTGAAAGGTGAATCCCTGAGCCTTCATACTGTTAGTGGGAGTACATCTGTGGAATGGGAGGAAGGATCGCTATTGGCTAAAAAACAACCACTAACCTGGTACAAGGTAAGTGATATTTTCGTGACTACTTGTCATTTTATTTTGGCCAAAGGTATAGATGTTTTATTAAGAGATCAACCATGGCTTGGTATTTCCAGACTACTTTGAATGCACCGCAAGGCAATGATCCACTGGCTTTAGATATGAGTAGCATGGGAAAAGGACAGATATGGATAAATGGACAAAATATCGGACGGCATTGGCCAGGATACATAGCTCATGGTGGTTGCGGCGATTGCGATTATGCTGGAACATTTGATGATAAAAAATGTCGAACTAATTGCGGGGAGCCCTCTCAAAGATGGTAAGAAAGCTTTAGGAATGAGTAGCTTGTTGTGTTATCATTTGCTTGCCCAATTTAAATAGCCTTAATCTCAGGTACCATGTTCCTCGCTCATGGCTTAAGCCGAGCGGGAATCTCTTAGTTGTGTTTGAAGAATGGGGTGGTGATCCAAATGGAATTTCTTTTGTCAAAAGAACTACTGGAAGTGTCTGTGCGGATGTTTTTGAAGGGCAGCCAACACTGAAGAACTGGCATGTGATAGCCTCAGGCAAAGTAAACAGCCTGCAACCCAAAGCCCACTTGTGGTGTCCTCCAGGACAGAATATATCCCAAATAAAGTTCGCTAGCTACGGAATGCCTCAGGGGACATGTGGAAGCTTTCGAGAGGGGAGCTGTCATGCCCACCAGTCATACGATGCCTTACAAAGGGTATATTAATCTCTGAGACCTACTATGTTCTTTGAGGTTTTGCCCTATATATATATATATATATATATATATATATATGTTACATGAGAACTTTTACAGTAGTAAAACAATTGATGTTAAGGCCACTCAGCATAGAACACAAATTCATCAAAGCCTATTTTAGTTCAGTCTGACTTGAAAATGTTGCGTATGCACGTTAACAGCTTCTTTTTAGTGTGAGACTACATATCATGGTGGTTTACAATTTTATGCAGTTCCCCGTCTCTGATTCTCTGGGTCTTTGAAAACCTAGTAGGGAATTTTGACTTACATCATCATTTTGAGCTAATGTGCCTATGCTGATTATTTTGGTTCAATCATTTTTCCTTTTCAGTTCATCTTTTGCTTGAAAAATCATGCTATGCCTTGGATGTGAACTGGTTCGTCCATGATGCTGATTTATCACCAATATGAAATTAAGCTTACCAATTTGCTCAAATTCTAGCTGTGTTTTTTTTCCTCCTTGATTCCTTAGCTTTCGCAAACTTTATGTGACTGACACAAAGAACCTTTCGCAGAATTGCGTTGGAAAGCAGTCCTGTTCAGTGACAGTAGCTCCTGCGGTTTTTGGAGGAGATCCATGTCCAGATAGCACAAAGAAGTTATCAGTTGAGGCTGTCTGCAGCTGAAGTCCTGAAATTCCTAAAGCTCTAAGCAAATAATTGAAATACCAGGCCATTTCATCTCAGTACAGACACTACATTACATCCTCTTGAGACTTTCAGGCATGTAGATTGCAGATTACCAAGGTCGATGGATTTAATTCCCATAGGAGGGAAAAAAATATATATACAGAATTTGGCAAAGCCAGATGAAGATGGTGAAATGGTTGAAAGATGCTTTATGTACATTCTGCAGAGGCAAAGCTATTATTTGTCAACTACAGCTGCATATATCATAAACAGGCTAAATATAGTCTGCAAGCTTTTAGTCTTACATATTCATACAGGCAAGTCCTTAGCTTGTTGGGGTTGAATCTCTGTAAGTTTGTCCCTTGCAAAATAAAATACAAAGGAATAGCTAATAGATTTCAAATGGAATTTGTATCGTTAATTTCTAAATAAAAACTTCATGCTCTCTTTCTTGTCGTTCTTTGAAAGGCAAACCTCAATACCCGCATATATTGGATTAGTATTAATTTTACCTCCAAACAAATTTTTGTATGAATTTTGTACTTCAAACAATGTTGATTTCTCGATTACAACATTCCCATAGAATACCTTAATTCCTACAAAATGGCAGCGTTCACATCACTGTATTAATCTCATAATACATAAGCAACCGGGACATCAAAATGTGTTTTCTTCTACTATCCTGCAATACGACTCCTATCAAATATTCCAGTACTATGATTTTTTTGTAATCGTGAATCAATTTCATCTACAAACTGTTAACAATGAAAATGAAGCTACTACTGCACCTAACAACCAGAAAAACAAAAGCTTCACAACGAAGGTAAAAGACTAAAGAAAAAAATTAAAAAAATAAAAAAGTAATGAAGGGGATTGATAGCTTAGCTGACAGCAGAAATCTTCATCTTGACATCTAAGCAAATTGAGTGGAAAATACTGCTGAAATTCATACGGCTTGCTGGTGCAGTCCTTGTTGCTTTCACCCAACATACGAGGGCTAACTACCAAGCTATTCTTAAAAGGACAGACAAGAAAAGCCCTGTTTTACAAAGGAGCAAATATCACAACTCTTGATGTGATCCATCAACTGGTTTTTGAATATTATAAAGAGTTCTCAGCCCAGATTACCCGAGTTCTCCTGCATGTAAAAAATTGACAATTCTGGTTTCCGTATCTCGACAACAAAAGAAAGAGTGAGGATTAATAACTATTCCACTGTTTCTGCAGTTCCTTGGAAACCCATTAAGAATGATTGATAACTCTACCTGGAAATCAGAAGGACTCACACCAATTTAAACCAGTCCATTCTTGTCTTTGAAGATCTAATATAACCCATACACTATTAATACACAAGGTTCCATTATTAGTAAGCTTCCAATAGACTCAATCTCCTATGCTGATTGGTAAAACTTCTCAACGAGGCAGAGCATAAGGAAGGGGCTCCATAGCTTTAAGAATCTCATAATGATAATTCATGGCTTAAGCCTTTAAGGGCCTCATCTAGATCTTTCTGAAGCTCTGATACTTCTTTCCCTTGATGCCTCCACCTCTCCAATCTACCTTGGAGATCCAAAAGCATAGGCACTCCATCTTCATCAACATTAAACTGGATTAAACTTTTGATACACTTTATCAAGTACCTGCCAGCCCTTAATTTCACCATGCATATAAAGCCCACTCTACTTTCTTCAGTTTCAAATAGTGAGACAGACATCTTCTCAACAACATCAATTAAACTGAAGACAAGACAGGCTCCTGATACAGCCTCCTTTTTGTTAATCCCTCCAATCAATTGTTCTGGCCTGGAAGAATTTTGGTTCACATGGTTTAAGCTAGTATTCTCAGTTCCGTGTGAGGAGAGTATCCTACTTGTGGCAGCATAATGAAGCAGTAGCTCATATCCATCTTCGTTCATATAACCGGAGGACCCAATCAAGATGCCTAATGGTATTCTTCTGAACAGCCTATCATGCTGCTGGTGAACAGCATAAGATTTTGCCTCACAGCATGCCGACTTGTCAATGGATTCATTATGCTTCATGATATTCTGGAATTGATTGAGCCAGAGGATAATGACTTGAGAATCATACTTGTTTCCAAGAGTAGAATTCTCCTTGCTGTCACAAAATTTGGGTTTCTTAACTTTCTTCTTGTAGCCAATCATCCCATTCTGACTATTATCCGAGCAGCTTTCTTTCAGAATCCAACGCTCTGACAGTTTGGTCAGATTATCAAACAGTGCATCCTGATTATGTTTGTTAACAGGGCTCAGAATCCAAGCAATAAAAGTTGCAGCTGCAGCGGCAGCAGGTAGTTGTCCAAATTTGGGTACCCATAATGGGCATTTTACTTGAAAATTTTCTTGGAAATTTTTGTTGTCAGAGAAGAGTAAAACTGAAGCAAAATAGAACCAATCTGGAAAGCTTATTGCCAAGGCCCTGCTATGAAACATTTCAAATAAGTTATAGATAGTGGTTGTTATGTAGTAATTGCCTCTTTGCTATTTTCTTTGACATGGAGTAAGAATTTACCAGATAGATTTGTGATCTATTGATGCAACCCTCACTGCTGAAGGCTTGATAGTTGGATCACATAGTTCTCTATAAAGAGAAGCTGATTTTCTTATTCTGTGAACTAATTGTAGGAAACTTTCATACGAGAGGGGTCCAGTTAAAGTCCTAAAAAAATCACTTTTGTACGGAAAATATGCATTAGAAAACGGAAGCTTCGATCCCAGCTCTATTGATAGGCCCCACCATGTCGGTCTAGAAATTACATCTAGTAACACTGAAACTAATTCCATCAAAAGCTCTAGTATGGAACTAAGACCCCTGTTGCATAAGGGAAAAAAAAAAAAAACAAAAAGATGTGATATACCTATTGGTGTGATAAGACAAGGTTTTAGCAGCAAATATTATCAGAAGTTTCGAGCAGATAACAGAAGTGAATTTCCAGGAAGAATTTCAATTCAAATAAAATTTTAACAATGATTCTTTATGAGAAGTTAAGAAATGTGAAAAAAAAAAAAAATAGGCAGGAGCATCCATAAAATCAAGAAATAGGAACTCACGTCTGCAGAAACCAGCCATGTAATAGAGCTCGGGTATCAATGAACATAACTGGAGAAAATACCAGGCATATAAGAATAGAGCGCCAATCCATCCTCTCATAAAATTCCACGCTCAAACAAAGGAAAGGTCTTTTTATGGTTTCTTGCAATATTTTTGAAATATCATGCTTTAGAGATAATGGGTCAAGGTACCAGAATAACAACCTGCAAAGCAACACAAAGTATAAGTGGAAAAGTTATTACATAGGATGAATAAAGCATCCTAGTCAATTTCTTAAACTTTTCTGTTTGATTGTTATCATATTCTAGTCAAAGGGATTGACTAATAAACCTCAAAGATAAGTTTACTGGGCACCAATATCAATTGCCATGCCACAAAAACAAAATGAAATAATACAATTTATACACTGAATAGTAAGAGATGTAGTTGCAGCAAACCTTGTTGGTATATCATGGTCGTTAAAGGAGAAAAACATGGATAAGTGACCCAGCAGCTTTGAGATAGCAGTGATACTTCCATCAATGGGTTTACCATTAAGAACACACATTGATGGAGATATATATTTATAGCAAGAAGCGGAAGCTGCAACTCTAATCACAGCAGATAATAGCAAATCAATACGCATCCCTACAACAATTTTTTTTTTTTTTAAAGAAAAGAGGATCAGACACTCATATGTGGAAAAGAACACATCCAATAAAATCAATCCTCATACCTCGTTGCAAATGAGAAATTAACAAATTATAATCTATAAACTTTTTATTTTGTACATTAGGGTTTATTACTTTATCCAAATCAAACTAAAACAATTAAAGTAGAAATAAACCACAACAAATGGTCCTTGAACATTACCACTACAATTCAATAGACATCAAAACACAAAGGGAGATTAAATAAATCAAGAAGCAGAAGAAGAAGAAGAAAACTCACCATGCTCCTCAATTTCAAAATAACATCAAAAACAAATACAATTAATTCCACGCAATGGCTGCGAGAAATGAAGCTACCAATCTGCAAAACCTCTTCATTATGAAACCGGAACACCTCACAACTTATTGAAGAAGACAAAACACTAACAATTGTCTTTACTGAATACTCAATCACCGAATCAAGAACCTAAAATAAAAACCCATTACTAAAAATCAAGCAATGTAGGCAACCATAAACCCTAAATATATAAAGAGAGAAGAGAAATGACAGACCTGTGGTGCTTTAAAGCACATGAGAGATAAAGCAGTGTCCAAAACCCTAACCCTAGAATTGTGAGTGAGAGACAGAGTTAGCTTTGAAATTGAGGGATCGGTAGAAGAATCATTAACCTCTTGTTCTTGTGATTGATTGAATGGCGAATTGTGAGTTTGGGTTTGTAGGTCTAATGCTAGTTTAGAGAAGAGTTCGATTATTTCTGGTAACGTAGAGGTCGTCGTCATGATTTTTTTTTCTTTTTGGTCTAACAAATGGACTGGTGGTCGTTTCTATCAACTGGCGACTTTCCCGCCCAAATAAATGAAACCTCTAAAACGGGCCTTAATATTGCACCACATAAGGGTACTGGTATAATGGCTAAGCACTACCAATATAACGCTCCACATTATAATTTATAATAATTTATATAAAAAACTACTTATATGTACTAACTACTTATATGGAAAATTATGGAAAGTTGTTATGTTGCAGTCTCTTTGCACAAATTTGTAATTGTGCAAGTGAGAGAGGAATACATTGAAATTATGTACTAACTACTTATATGTTCTAGTGTCGCAAACCTACTTATCAAATGCAAGTTGATTTGTTAGAGTAATTTTGAAATTTGAAGACTTAAGATTTAATCTTATCAAATTTATAATGAAAATTTTTACTATGTTGTACATATTGATCCAATCAATATCTTGTTAAGTCAAAACTTAAATAAATAAAACAAAAACAAACTATTTTGACTTAAAAAGGAAAAAAAAAAAAGAACAAAATTACAAATGGAGATCAAATTCACGACAATTAATAATTAAAAAAACATATTGCCATTGTGCTATATGCATTTTTAGAAAGGAAATTTCAACAATATAACATATACTAAATAAATTTGACGTGGGTTGACTCACTAATCCATTACACTCGAATCTTTTACCATGTCAAATCCTAAATTGAGCACGATAATTATGGTTGCTAGGGTGATACAATTATGATTGTTCTAATTTTTCTTGATTTGACCATATTATTGTAATATCATTTATGTGTTATCGTAGTCATTATAATTATGTTTATTTATACTCACTACAAAACTTTCGAAAAATAATGATGGATTATTCCGTTATAATTTTTCGTAAATCTATCGCTAAATGGCTTTAGCAATGGATTAGAAACCAAATCCAACTCCGTAGCTAAAGTGGTAGTTGCTATTTTTTTAGTGATGAGTTTTTTTCATTGCTATTTAATGATGGGTTTTTTTGTCACTATTCTCGTTAATATTTTGTCGCTAAATGGGTCTAAACTAGTCATTTCTAATGTCTCGTATCTATCACTAATCGTCACTATTTTTACCTATTTTTTTCATTAAATAGAGACAGATTGTGTTGTTGCTAATTTTTGTTTGTTAATATTCTCGGAATTTTGTCACTATTTATGTTGCTATTTAGTAACCGAGTATTCATCTATCACTAATTATCATATCTATTTCATCATTAAATTCATCATCATTTTTTTTTAATGAAATATCATTTATTGGTAATTATAACAACAAACAAAACAACATCTTATTAAAACATGCTATATTATTAAATAAAATTAAAATTATATTAATTAAAATAAAATAAATATATAAATATGTTATCATATATACAAATATTAAAAAGTATATATTTTTTTAAATTTGGTTTTCATTATCATCATCTCTTGCATCATCTTTTGGCTACTGGCTATTGAGAGAAATGATCGACTATTGGATTGTGAGAGGGTCGATAGAAGGGACGGGAGGCAACCGGAGGTTTTCTAACAACCCCAAAACTCTCCGTAATCGAGTCTACATACCGTCAACTTTATCGACTTGTTGTTGGATGGTAGCCTCCATCATCTTGATTTGATCTTCGTACCGAGTAAAAACCCTTTATATATTACCACTAAGATACCGCAAAGTGACGGACAAGGAGTCGACACAAGAATTTGAGTAACATTAGGATGCATAAGTTTTGATACCATAAATTCTCTACTTCTTCTCCCCTATGATAGCATCCAAATCTATTTTGGACATGTTGAGATCTTAAGACGATGCATTACCCTTTTGTCGCTTTTTAGTAGTCGCTTCTTACATTGATTGCACGTGCTTCTAAGTTATTAAAATAATAACAATATGAAATCATACACATATATATATATATATATATATATAACCTTACCATTACTATGTACGACCACCTATCAATGAATGTCTCATACTTCCGCTTGCAAGTGGTCACGAACGACTCGTAAGGATTTGAGTTACGACCCAATTTATGATGCTAAAAAAATAAACAAAATAATATGAGATAAAATAAAAAATTAATTTATAACATAATGGAGAATATAGTATTTACTAAACGCTCATCGTGCTTGATCAAAGAGATGGATCCTTCATTATGCTTGGATGGATTAGCACCGATACCATCTCGTCTCCGACATGTGATTACGAGATGCTTTATGAGATTAGACCTTATACTAAGGAGTGGCCCAATCTTAATGCATGCTTCCCACATACACAGGTATATTATCCTTATTCTTCGACTTATTGCGTATGTCTCCATACTTCCTCCATGCCGGACTCTTTCACGTATTCTTAATTAGTACGTCGACGTACCGCATACCATAAATGTACTTCTACATGAAGGAAAAAATAATATTAATACTTTTTACGTTAAATTAGCCCTTTAAATAAAATATACGAAAATAATTAATATATTATCATAAACTTATTGAAGTAGAAGTCTTTCGTCTTTATGGAGACGGACTTCTATGTGGAGTCAACGAAGTCCAACCATTCTTTGAAAATTACAGGTCCAACCACTCTTTGAAAATTACAATGATTTTTGTGGAGTACTTGCTTGGTGGAATCCGTTGAACAAACTAAATAAATAATAAATTAATTAATTAATGATTCTAATATAATATATGAAAATATAAAACTAATTATCGCATGTAAAACATATTATTTACTAGTTATTCATAACCCAAATGGTCAATTTATCATCAAATCCGAGTAAAACTTCTTGGAGTCGAAGAAACCATAGTGGGATTATCCATAGTAGGGGCACTACCGATGAGGGCACTACTAGAGGGGATACGAACATGCTTGCACCACTATCAAGTGTGCGGCCTCACCCGATTAAACCAACGATGCCACATCGACGTACATTGTCATTATTAGTCACACAGTTAACATCGAGTCATGACCATTGACACCGTGATCAAATTTGCCTAATCCATGAGACATGACTAAAGAATAATACCTAAAATAGTTTAACAAATAAACAACAATTCAATAAAAAATTATTATAAATTATTATGAATTAAAACAAAAAAATTCAACAAGTCTAAAATATACAACAAACATAAAAAAAATACATAATAGACAAAACGATATAATTTAATGAATACAATAAATAAAATTGATTTTTAATTATAATTGTCATAACAATCTTCTAAGTTTTTTTCTTTTTCGGTTGATTATGATACATATTAACTCTTATCGTTTTCATTAGTTTCAATTATTTTTATATCTATAAATGATCTATTTGGATCATTCAACGATTGCTTTTCACCATTATCATAAACCAAATTATGTAGGATTTCCGAAGTGTCCTCTTAAAACAAATCCGCATTCTGTTAGACTCCATTAGTTGATTCGGCAAATCAGCCACATCCCTAGCTTTTATTTTACAAACACCCCACCAATCCTAACGGTTGTGCTTTAAGCTAGGATACTTAGTATAAGATACTTGAGATCGGTAGAATAAAAGGATCATAACTATTGAAACTCCTTTTATAGTTTAACTTGAGCATTAGGATTTGATTCCTCAGTCGTGATAAACTCGATTAAATGATAGATGGATCGCATCCATCACCATTGTTTCATATGGATTGGAGGTTGACTACAACTTCCTTTGCCTTCATGAAAATTTTTTGACATAACATAACTCCTCGAGTCAACTTTCCTATGGTGTATATAGTCATAATATGTAGACACAAAACTATATCTCATTAAATGGTATTTAACCATGTGAACTTTTCACAATTTTTGTTTTGACACTTATGGTGATTGTAAGGACATCTTAACTTTCTTTTGTCCATACATTCAGAATAAGTAATAGCAAATGTAGTAAATTCTTCAACCCTATTTACAAAATCATCATTTAAATACTCATCTATGCACCTAACATGCATCTATTCATGATTAAACCTCACTATTTTGTTTCGTATCTCCGAAGCAACACAAAATTTATAACACCCTCGACCTAGGATCTAATAGGTCGAGAATATTACCGTCGTTGACTTACATTCTAGGTGAAATGAATGCAACTTAATAAGGCATTGTATCTTTCTTATGGTATGACTAGGTATGGAATTAGCTACGGAAGCCTAACAATGATGGGTAGGTCCTAAATTTCAGCCCAAAATGCATTACAAATTTCTTGCATTTTATTTAAATTGCTTGGATTAAATGTATTAGAACTATGATGCTCGATTTTCTCAAATTTCTTTTTTATTTATCTATATAAATTTATTTTGTTATTATCCGTTACTCGATATTTAATTTTTTTATACTCATTAATTACCATTTATCATTATTATTTTCCTTATTATTTTAGCGATCACATTTTTATCAATGATGTTGGCATATAAACAAATGGCTAAAGAAAGCTAATACTACCTATTACTTTACTATCACATTTTTACTAATATGTTTAAGTTCTGTCTACCATACAAACTCTTTTATATTTTACATATACCAATTCCAAGCAACATACTACAAAAATGACCTATTATTTATTTACATCTATTTCTTTTTAAGCTAGCTACTCATTTCTTTATGGCTTTAACTATCATGTAAAAGAACAAAGCCATACCCGTAAAACAAACTAAAATACCGAGCACCAATATAACTATTTTCCGAAGGATGGCCACCTTGCAACCATATCCAAGATACACGCAAGTGAATTGATCCCTCTATAGTAAGCTCAAATGTAAATATTACCATCTTTACCTTTTGTACCAACACCATAGGTAAGCAATTGCTCGGTAAGTTAATCTATATATGACATGCACATAAATGAAATACATATGATAAATTATATGCATGTCCTTTAAAAAATCCTTTTTCATGTCATAAAATACTCATTATGAACATTCCGAAAAATTATTTCGTCTTTGGACATGTGCCATCTTTTAACTTTAGTGGTTTCCATGATATGTCTAGAGAACTAGACCAGTATATGAACGCACCTTGTCGAGTCTTCGAAAGTGTACGTCCGCACTCATTCGATCCCGAAACCTTTATTCATGAAAGTCATGGAAGACTCGTGAAGCCCCTTTTCATAAAATTATGAAGTCATGAAAACCTTGTAACCATGAAATATTTCCAATTGCTATTGAAAAATCCTTGAAAGAAAATCCTCTTTTTCATGACCTTAAACCTTTTCCATAAGCTTGGTATGTATGTGCATTTCAATGTAAATGTATAATTATCATGAATTTCTATTGTACATGCCTTGAATGGTGCGTATTTATGCCATCAATGCATGTTTCAACATTATAAATGCACCATAATAATCATACCTTGCAATGCCATTTCAAACCATTCCAAATCATGGAACCATTAACATAAACATCACATAACCACACATTGGTAACAAACATAATACGTTGTAGTTCATCAACCATTAAATTCATAACTTTCACACATAATAAACACATAATTCATATTTAATGGTAACAAGTAAACCAAGTCACAATCATAATACACAAAACAAGTTATAAACCTAATTTTGTTCACAATGTGGCCAAATGTTCATTAACCTAATTTAGTTAGGCTTTTCAATTTCAATGCTAATTTCTAAGGCTAATTCATTCAAATACAATTTATATCATGAATTTAACCAATTGGACATTCATAAGTCGATAGCATTCAAAACCCTAATTTTGGGCCTAATAGGTTGAAATTGCACTTAAGGTAAACTAAGATAATTTTTTATTTCAATGTAATATTTCATTTTAAATCACCTAATTACATAACCATAACGCATAAGTAATCAATTAATCATTGAATAACTAAAAAGATCAACAACCCTAATTTTCATCAATTGGCCCGAACGTGGGCTTAGAGTCACCTGGGGAAATTTTTAATTTTTATGTAATTTCTCATGCACAATCATCAATTCATACTTAAATAACACATAATCAAGCAATAATTCATCAAACAAATTAAAGGATCAAAAACCCTAAATTCACCAAATTGGGTAGAATGGTACACGATAATAGGCCTAGAATTTTTTGATTTTTCTTAGTTAATTTCATACCCAATTAACATGTTCGACTTTAATTGCATGGATTTCTAAGTCAAAATTATTTTCATGAAAATTTCCTCATGAAGTACCCTAACCCTAATTTTCAAAATTAATTCAATTAAACAAAAACTAAGGGTTTTAAATCAATAATTGACATCAATAAACATGTTCTTATGGTTTATGTGAGATTAACTTATCTTTAGAGTTCTAATTAGACCTTTGAAAGTTGAATCGCTTAGAAAATTCTTCCTCCCCTTATCTCACAAAAATTTCAACTAAGTGTGGGATTTTTCCTCGAGATTTTCAACAATAAACACAAATTATGGAGTTGCCACCTCACTAATCATGGAGAACTAGGAAACTCTAAACATACTACTCTACGTAGATATTTAGGTAAGGGTTCGGTTACATATGGGGAAGATGTGACATCACTGCCATTCCATCCTACCTAAGGTAGATACATTGTTTGCCTATGAATATAAAAATATGGTCTTTATCATGTTATACTTTTATGCCTATTTAAATGAATTTATTTTATAAAAATATAGGATAGGATGGTTCGAGTATAAACATGGTAGTTTGGGGAAAAAGTAGAGAAAATTGAAATTTTGACTAATCATTAGTGAACATAAACTATCATTGATAGATAGGTGAGTTTTTAAGGATAGATAGCCTTTCATTGGTATGAGCGAGTGAGTCATCGGTGACTTCACTCACACAAGTGAGAACCCATCGACAACTTTGAGTCATAAATTTAAGAAGTTACCGATAACTTTGTCACATAAGTGAAAAGTCATTGATAACTTTATGTCACTCAAGCAAGGAGTAAATGATCGATTTGGAAAGCCGATAATGGCTTCATCACATAAATGAGAAACCAAGTGGCAACTTTGTTTCAAATAAGGAAGCATTAAATAAAAATTATTTCAAAACCCTTCGATGGCCTTATCACATAAGTGGGAAGCCATCAACAACTTCATTTTGATGAAATAAGAAATAAAAATAGAAAACTAGAATTAAGAAACATGAAAAAAAAAATTAAGAAAATAAGAATGAAGAGTCAAACAAAATGATTTCAAAACTATCGACGACTTCGTCGCATAAGTGGAAAGCCATTGACAACTTCATTTTATTATTGTAACCAATCATGAAAAGTTAATTAAACCAAAAAATTGGTACAAACTTCTCATTTAAACAGGTAGCCATAAAAATAACAAAACAAGGTATTTGTCGATCATTGTAGTAATATTCATTTTAACTACATTTAATCCATGAATATTAAGCTAAATGTCATAATTTATTCACATTCCAAACAAACTAGTAGTTTTCAACCATTATTGTACTTTCGAACTACAACGATCTTAGGATTTTTACCTAAAAGTCTTGAAATTTTGATGTTTGATTTAGAGTTAGTCTTACTCTCTTTGTTCTCGATGATAATCGATTATTCGATTAGCTAGGAAAGGAGAGTAACTATTTGTTGGCAATGTATGGTGTGAGGGTCGTTAGATTAATAAAAAAAATCCTTCGTTACTCGTGCAAATACTCTAAAAGTTAATGTAAAATTTACAGAGTTTTTAAAAGTTTACGAGTTTCTGGAAACTCAAAGTGACTTTGGTTGTTGTATTTTCTTGTAAAAAATCAAATAATTGTAGTTTACAACATTATGTTGTTCCCGCCAAAATAATTTAACATAATTTTTTAAAATCTTTTTTAATCTATTTGTTTCTTTTGTTTCTCTTTTCTTTTAACAACTTTAGAAGCTATAAAAGAGGTCTGGAAGGCTACTATTTAGATGATCTGTTTTGGACTACTCCGGGAATTGTTTTAAGGGTCTGTAGGGGGTTGTCTTCGGGTCGTTTCAAGGTTTTAAAGGGGTTATTTTATAGGTTTTTTTAAAGGGTGTTTAAGGGCTATTTGCTAGGTTGTTCATTTGAATGTTAGGGGCGGTGTTTATGGCTATTTTGGTGGCTTAATGGGGTTGCCTTAAGAGGTTGTTTTAGAGGTGTTTTGGTGGCTTGGTGGGCTATTTTAGGGGTGTTTTAGGTCTTTTTTAGTGGCGTAATGAGGCTATCTAAAGAGATATTTTGGGGGCATTTCAAGTCTATTTTGGTGGATTAATTGGGTTGTTTAAAGGGGTATTTTTGAGGTGTTTTGGGCATGAGGAAAAGGTTGGTGGTGAATGAGAAAGGGGTTGGCTGGCGTTGTAGCTATGTGGGCATGTATGGGTGGGACTAGTGGTGCGTGTGAGGGGCCGACTAGCATTGTAAGCTGTTTGTGAGGGGTGAGAGGGGTTAGTTGGCATGAGGAAAGGGTTGGTTGGTGAGAGGGAGAGGTCGACTAACGAGAAGTATGCTTGGCATGGGAGAGAGTTAGAGTGGTAGTGTATGTATGACGTGGGGGTTGTTGGGCATTAGGAAGAGGCTGGCATAGGAGGAAGTTTCGAGTGTAGAGTCCGAGGAGCTTAGAGGTTCGTTGTCTCATGGGTTGCCTAGAATGGGTGTTGGCTTATGCAAAGAGGAGAGGAGATAGAGAAGAAGTGGTTTGCTATGTGGGAGTTGTAGCGGCTAAGTGAAGGAAATAGGGAGAGATGAATAATAGCTTTGGTTGAGACTAGATATGGAGGAGGAAGATGAGTGTTTATAAGGTGGTTATGATGGTTTTTGTCAAGTAAAGAAAGGGAGGAAAGGGGTGGACATGAAGGAAATTTTTGGGTGAGGGAGAGAGGGGATGGTGTCGGCTGGAAGGGTTTTTGTGAAGGTGATGGTGAACAATGGATTATACAAAAAAATACATAAGGTGGCTCTCATATGTAGGGTTTTATTGGCAAAGATTTAATTTGGTCCTTAACTATCTTCCATCCATCAATTTGAGTTTAATATTGATTTTTTGCTTTGATGCCCCCTCAAAATTTAAATTAATTGGGACATTTCTTTTCAAGTTATTCTAATCGTGCCCCTCTTTAATTAAAAAAAAAAAACGAATCGAAGCTTTGATATTTTTGATTGGACCTTCAATTGTCTATTTTTATTACCTCCAAACTTTTCATTTCTTCAATTAATCCTCTTCCTTTTTTTTTTTAATTAACCTAAACTAATTATTCTAATTGATTTTTTTTTCTTTTCTATTTTCCATTTTTTTATTTTTATTTTCATTTTTTTTGTATTTTACAAAAAAAAAAAAAATTAAAGTCAAAGTATTAAGGGCAAAAATTTGGGTGATAACAAGATTCATAATTATATGATTTTAAATTTTCATTTTTATATAGTTTGGATATGGAATTCTTATTTGTGTGGCCAAGTCGATAATATCACGGATAAGTTTTGTTTAGATTATTTATTTTGAGTCTTTTTATATTTATGTTATAAATAGTTGTGTTTATGTTCAAAACATATAAACCATTATTAATATTAGCATTTTCATATCAAACATCATCTTTATAAAAGGAACAACCTTTTTTCTTAAATAAAAATGAAAAACCATCTCGGTCCAAACCAAAAATGAAAATGATATTCCTATTTATATTAGGAATCTAATAACAATTTTTGAGTGTAAACACAAGCACGGATGATAGTGGTAACTCATAGATTCCTACCACTAATGGTATAACTCTAGAACCATTACCCATACATAATTCAACCTCTCTTGAAGTAATTTTGTAGTTCAACCTCTCCTGAAGTAATTTTTCTTACTTCTTTTAGTCCTTTCATATTTTTATAAATGTGTGCATCACATTTAGCATCAAATATCCATAATGAGGGACTAGAAGTAGAAAAGTTTTCTTCAATAACATAAATACTTGAGGTGCTTTTAAAATCTTCTTTTGCACCCTTTACGGTACTCCTTATCGTCCATCATATAGAGCATTTTTCCATGTTGGAGGACATTCCTCTTATTCATTTTTTAGTTAATGAAGTTTATGCCACTCAAGGTGTTACTTCGATTAATCATCAATCACATCAATGTATTGCAAGTCATACAGGTGCAATAACCTTAACGAGGATAGAAAATCATATGGTTTGGCTAATTGAATTGCATAAATAAAACAAAGCATAAATGAAAGAAGTAAAATCTATGTTCGCTCTCACTATTTTCTTTAAGTTCTATAATCTTCAATACAAGACTTGAGAAAAATTTTTGATTTATTTTTCTTAGTGCGTTTAGGATCCCATCCTCTAATATACATTAACCTTGAGTTGTCTCAATAAGTCATACATGAAGATTAGATAGGTAATTCATTATCAATTGCATCCAAAGTAATTCCTAATCTCATTAGCATGACAACTCCTTGTCATCTAACATCTTATGTGAATACTAATCTTTACCTATAAATTCATTAGACCTTGAATTTTTTCAACAAACCCAATAATTTATTTCAAGTTAGACCTAAGTGTTCGAGGACATTGAATGGCCCATGATTTGATTCCCTCATGGAAGAAGCAACATTGAGTTATCTTAATAAGTCATAATAACTAAAAGAGTTCTCTCCTTATAACGTTGAAGGACAATTAACTTGATATTAATTTAAATAATTTAATATGATAGGTATCATCCTAGCATACATACTAGTCATCAATCACATTAATCCTATCATGTATACTATCAATAGCATAATAAATACATACATCTCATTCATGATTCAAGGACTAATGAATGGTAATGGATATTTATGACTAGTCTCTTTAAGGCATAAAGAGACCGAGTGAGTTAAATACTTAGGTGAAAAATTATTTGAAATTTTTTGGGATTATCTTCTCTTCTTAGCTTCTTCTCCTTGCATCTATTATAATATCCTATCTTCTACTTTTATATTTATTTGACTAAGAAATCTTAAGTTACATTCAAGAGGAGTAAGATGAGATGAGAAATACATTAGAATGATAGAGAAGGCGGGACACGCGAGCCTTATTTAATAAAAAATAACAAACATACATTCTCATAAACTAGGTAGACTCATCCATACCATTCACCCATGCTTTAATTAAATTTGATACATGACATATCAATAAAATACATTTCATTTTAATCATAATTATAAATCGATATTTTATTCAATTTATAAAAATATTAAAATGTTTCTAAATTTTAATTTTAAGACTTTTCAAGCTTTGGGCCTACTATGGGCCCATGGGTTTTTAAGCCTTGAAGACGTATTGGCTACCACGTCCTAGCTAGCCAATGCCTAGCACCGCCGATGAGTTACAACCGGCTTGGTGTATTTGTATATGCTTAGCTTGGCACTAGCCTCTAGCTCGGCACACTTACATATATTTGGCTTAGAGCTGGCCATTGGCTAGTGCCTAGCACTAGCCTTGGCTGGTCGGTTAAAGCACCGACTTGCCGCCAATTGAACTTTGCATGCCTTATGCTTATGTGTGCTCGGCGTGTGCTTGACGTGCGTAAGTCATGTCTTGGCTCGGCTATATACCTAGTGTGCATCCGGAGCGCGTCTACCATGTCTCGCACCCAACATGTGATCGGCCTATTTAGTAGGTTTGGCGTGCTCGAGGAACGCTTGGCTCGTCGCACACCCACTATGCGAATGGCTTAGCCTAGAGGGCATAACATGTATAAGGCATACCCGGCCTATCGCATGTCTAGCGCGTGACCGAGCAATGACTGCGAGTTATGTGCGTGAGCACCGACATTTAATGTTGGCCTTGCATGTACCAACTTATTTTTAAGCCCAAAATTAGTTTTAAAAAACTATAAGATACCAAAACATCAAATTTACAATGAAGAATTGATAATTCATACAATTAATCAAATTAATAAAACATATGATTAAAGGTTCGGTAGAGACTGCGGTACTAATTGAACGATCATGAATCCTATGGAGGTGCAAAATAAAACAAAAATTTTTTTCTCCATCTAAGGCTCCCAAGATCAAGCCATTAAATCAACTAATCATATATGCATGAATTGAAATATGAGTAAAGGATTACCTCTTATAGCATAAATTCAACCTTTATAGAAAAAGAGCCATTTAAGGTTTCGACCTCTATCGATAATCTACGTAGTCCAAACACCCACACAAGAAGCAATCGAAGTTTTAGACTGCTAGCTCTATCTTTTTCTAAATTATCTAATTTTTCTCTTTAGAAATCTATTCCAAGATATTTTATAATAGCCCGAAGAGAGAGGGAGAGAGTTGACATGATTTTTAGGGAGAGAAAACTATTTTCTCCCTTCTTTTTCCTATGTTATGTATCACCTAATTGATTTACCTCTTTTTACTGCACCTCTATCTTCTATTTATAAGGAAGTGGCTTCCTTGTTCTCCATGGATAAGGAAGTGGCATCAACAAGTCCTACGTACACTCTAGATTGTGGCTTCCTAGTCCTTCACATGTGAGCCTTTTTGATTTTATCCTTATAAACCCTAAGCCTTATCCAATAAAGCTCAAGTTTATCCTTACACAAAAATATCTTACGAGTTTTTAAATTTGGCCTATTGGCCCAAACTCTTTTGGTCCAATTAATTATCAATTAATTTGGACTATCCAAAACAATTAGGTTAGATATTTTTTTTAAGAAGCCCACATTAGAAAATGATTTCCTAAATTACCCTTAAATCTAAAGTAGGAACCTAATATCCTTTTTAGTGACTTACTTTCAAATTTGGAACCGACTTCCAAATTAGAAAATAAATTTCTAAAATAGAAAAATTTTCATTTTAGAAAACTTTCCAAAATCGAAACTAGAAACCTTTTTAAAAATGTTTGCTTCTCTTTTATTATGTGGATGCTTAAACTTATGCGTGGACTCAATAGGTTCTTAGGTATATTGACGATGAATCAAGAATATACGACACCTCTTTTATCTCTTGATACATAAATTAAGATTGGCCTCTAGTAAGACATCATGACTATTCAATTTTCTAGAAGAATTAATTAATCCGAATTTTCTTTTATGAGTATGGTTACTATACAATTCAATCCTCATGTTAATTTTTCACAATATGATCTCGAGCATGGTTTTTAGTCTATTTGATTATGATCACATAAGTTTTTTTCGATTTCTAAATGTCTTAACTCTAAAGTAAAATAACTATACTTTATTGGTGTACTCGCTACTTGTGGCCATAGATTCCTTGAACGAGATATTTATCAAAGTACAATATGATAATTCCTTTAACATATAAGGAATGACATGTCCTATCTTCATCATCCACATATCTTCATTAGATTTCTAGTGCACCTAATAAATTATCCATATACAACTCTTGACTAAGCCCATTGAAATGAGTGTCGAAGTACATGAATCCTCCGATGAGATAAACATGATGGCTTCAAGTCAAAAGACTAGTTATACCTATCTCGTATGAGATTTTAATAGACTAAATCAAATGGGTTCTCATGGTGAGTTAAATCCACCGAGATGTTCTCTAACATTAATCGCCTAAGTGCTTGCTTTGGCATCACCATGCCAATAGGTGTAAGATCTCCTACTACTATCTTCTAACATAAGCATAGTACTTATAAGTCTTACGACATGTAGTCAATGTTAATTCTTAACAATGCTACGACTTAAAAATTTAATGATATCATTTAAGTGCATTAATGTTTGTCTCAAATCTTTTGATCAATCTTTAATGCAATGCATATTATATAGACTTCTATCTAATTCTATTCAAAATATAAAAAATAAGAATTAATAAAAAGACTTTCTTTTATTAATTAAATAAAAAATACAATATTTTAATAATTCAAACCATCCAATCAAGGTTAGATGTTTAGCACCTACACTAACAATCTCTCACTTGCACTAGAGCTAACTAGTCATGTCTCTTATATCCCAATAATCGAGTAAGGGTCTCATGTCTCGGTTATGACAAAAGCTTAGTAAAGAGGTCATGTATGTTATCATTAATATGGACGTTTTATATCCTTATATCACCATGATCAATAATCACTCTAATCAAGTGGTAGCATTGTAGTACATGCTTAGCTTAGGCCATTGATGAGATCTTAGTTTCTTATCTTATGTTATTGCTCTTTTGTTTTCACGAGTACAATACTATTGGATCAATAACACTAGGAATAACTTGTACTCTAGATAGAAATTTATGAATCTAGATAGCTTCCTTAGTTGTTTTTAAGACTATAATATATTTAGCTTCGGTTATTGAGTTGACTATTATTTCTTGCTTGGAAATTTTTCAACTAATAGCACCACCATTTCATTGGAAAAGGAATCCTGTCTTTGACTTAAAGTTATTATGATCAATTTGAAAACTAGCATCTGTAAACCCTTTCACCACTTGTTCATCTTCTTTATAGAAAAAAAAACATCCTTAGTTCTTCTTAAGTACTTAAGAATGCTTTTTATAGTAATCTAGTGTTTTTCACCCGGATTAGCTTGATCTCTACTATATATGCTCAAAGCATATGAGACATCAAATCACATGCACAATATGATATATATAATAGATCTTATGGTTGATGTGTAAGAATGCAATTCATTCTTTCCCTTTCATTTTTTGTGTTAGGAAACTCAACCATTTCACCATTAGTCTAGCTTTATATATATATATGTACATTTCTATTCATGCTAGTCTTTCTCTTGAAGATCCACTTACACCTAATAAATTTGGCACCTTCAAGTGGATTAACTAAAATCCATACTTAGTTAGTGTATATGGATTCAATTTCGATTTGTATGGCTTCATGTTATTTTTTGGAATCAATGTGTAACATTACCTCTTTATAGGTATTAGGTTCATTGTCTCGTATAGTAGACATATCTCCATGTGTAGAGATAAGAAGGCCATATCTTTCTAGCTCTTGGTGAATCCTTTTAAACCTACAAAGTTCTTATGTATTGGTTTATGGCATAGTTGTAATGCTTTGTAATCTATCTACTTAGGGTTCTTTAGTAGAGTCACAATTTGTGAGTCTCCTCGAACCTTATCGAGTTCAACTTTCCTCCTATTGATACTAGCATTTATAAATTCCTTCTCAAGGAACATAGTATGCCTAGCCATGAACACCTTATGGTTGGTAAAAGTAATATCCATTTGTTTTTTATGGATATCCCATAAATTTAAACATTGTTGATTTGGGCTCTAGCTTGTCTCCATCCAAATGTTTGACATATGTTTCATAGCCTCAAATCTTAAGGAAAGACAAATTTGCTTTCTTTCCTTTTCATATCTTATATGGAGTCCGATCAATAGACCTTATTAAAAACCTCTTCAAAATAAATATCGAGTAAGGAGTGCATATTTTAAAAATGAAATGAGGATATCAGTTTGACTCATCATGGATTAGACCATATCTAATAGTGTCATGTTTCTTTTTCGGACACACCATTCATTTGTGGTGTTTTAGGTGGATTTTATTAAGAGAAATCCCATTCTCTTTTAAATGAATAAAAAATTTAGTACTTAAGTATTCTCCAGACTTGATTTGATCAAAGTGCCTTAACAATTTTGATAGTTTGTTTCTCGACTCCAAACCTAAATTCATTGAACTTTTCAAAAGATTTATGTCTCATGAAATACACATAACCAAAATATGATTTATCATCAGTAAAGGCTATGAAATAGTCATATCCTCCTCTTCTTTGTATGGACATAGGCCTATATACATCACTATATATAAGGTCTAATAGATCAACAACTCTTTCACTTTTTCCATTAAAAAGGGATTTTTTCATTTTACTAAGTAGACGAGATTTGCATACATCATAAGATTCATAATTAAATGATTTGAGATATCCATTTCTATGTAGTTTGGATATACAATTCTCATTTATATGGCCATGTCGATAATGCCATAGGTAAGTTTTGGTTAGATAATTTGTTTTAACTCTTTTTGTATTTATGCTATTAATATGTGTGTCTATGTTCAAAACATATAAACCGTTATTAATATTAGTAGGATTGAAAAACCTTTGTTCTTAAATTAAAAATGAAAAACATCTTGGTCCAATTAAGAAATAAAAATGATATTCTTAATCATACTAGGAATATAATAATAGGTTTTGAGTGTAAGCACAAGCTTAGATGGTAGTGCTAACTCATAGATGACTACCACTAATGGTATAAGTTTTGAACCATTAACCATGCATAGGTCAACCTCCCCGAAGCAATTTGTGTTGCTTTTTTTAATCCTTTCATATTTATGTAAATGTATTGACCACATCTAGTATCAAATATCCATGATTTGGGATAAGAAGTAAAAAGTTTACTTCAATAAAATAAATACTTGAGGTGCTTTTAGAACTCTTCTTTTGCACCCCTTCATGATAGTCCTTATCATCTATCATATAGAGTATTTTTCCATGTTGGAGGATATTCCTCTTATTCATTTTTAAGTCATGGAAGTTTATGCCACTTAAGGTATTACTTCCATTAATCATCGATCGCATCGATGTAATATCGATGACACTATGCAACAACCTTTATAGATAGAAAAACATATAGTTTGGCTTATTAAATTGCATAAATCAAATAAAGTATAATTTAAAGAAGTAAAATATATGTTCACTACCACGATTTTCTTTAACTTCTATAACCTTCAATATAGGACTCAAGAAAATTTTTTGATTTGTCTTCCTTAGTGGGTTTAGGATCTCATCTTCTAATATGCATTAACGAGTGCTAAATCGAGAGGTTAAGCAACTAAAGAACAAATAGATTCCTTTGTTTTAAATCTGATAGAGGAATCATAATATGAAGGAGGCTATATTAGAGATAGAGAGAGATTGAAGTAGCTAGAGTTGTTTAAGGAAGTTCAATTCGAGGATAAATTTTTTTTTTTTATAAAGGAGGGAGGATGTAATACCTAAAATTAATTTTTAAGATTTGTGTGAATAATTATTTTGTTAAGTATGTTCATGTCATGCTTGTGTTATTAATAATAAGAGTTTTGCTTGTAAAATTAATGTTTGCTAAGTGTTATGTGTGAATAGTGAATTAATCAACAAGTAAAAGACTTAGTAAATATAGCTTAATAAAATGATTCATTTACATGTTTAACTTAGGATTTAAAGTTTAATTAGTAACCTAACCATGTATTAATCTAGTAAAACATATCCTAATTATGTGTTCCACCTAAATTAAAATGTTTAAGTGTAAAATAACTATCTTAAGACATGTAGCTCATTAAGGGCATTTTGGGTAAAAGTTTTAGCTAAGAGAGGGAAATAAAATAGAGAAATTTTTGCTTGGTTTCATTTGATATTTTCATTTGCTTCCATCCATCTATTTTGAGAGAGCTTGAGCACTAAAAGAGAAAGAAAGAAAAACGAGACCAAATGACAAGAGAGAAGGCAAGAAAGAACAAAATTTAGCAAAAGAAGAAGTAAAATTATCTATGAGAAGGCAATTTGGTCAAAAGGAAGAGAGCTTGGCTAAGTGAAAGAGAGTTGGTCGAGAGCGAAATCTATCAAGATTTGGTTGAGAGTTTTGGCATAGGAAAAGGTGTGGATTTAAAGGTTTTCAAGGTGATTTTCCCTCTAATCAAACCTAAAGTAAGTGTAACTTTAATTCACCATAAGAATTAAGGTAATTATGGGTTGAATTGGTGAATTATGTTCTTGTTAAACCTAGGATTTCAAATTATATCAATAAATGAATTATGTGAAATTAGTGATTAGATTGTGAAACTAATGATTGATTAACTAATGCATGGATATGACATGTGTTTAATTGTTGATTGAATATGTCAAATGTGGTGTTCATGTAAATATTGAATTTCTATGGTTTGGTTAGTTAATTAAATGGGGACTTTATATTATAATGTGACTGGATAAGTAACAAATTGGTGAATGGCCATTGTAATAATGATGGGTATGCATTTAATTGCGGACTTAGCAAAAGTAATCTGGTGTTTATAAAAAACCTAAAAATTCTTAGTTTGGGCTAAGTGACTAAGTGTTGGTTAAACTTAATTGATGGATGTTCATGGATATGATGATTAGTATGTGTGAATTGAGTTTAAATCAATTGTTTTGGGTGACTTTGGATTAATTTGGTTTGGTTTATTTATTTATTGATGGTTTTCTTGTTTGTTATAATTCAAACATGGTAATGATGGGTAACCAAATATTTATTGATTGAACAATTGAGATGATGACTTTGCTAAGAGAATGGTAACTCCTAATGGTTTTACAATATGGATTATGTAATTAAATGATGATGGACCATTTGTGATGTGATGAACTTGTAATTAATTGATGATTGTATAATTAGGCATGAGTTTAATTAATGATTGATCACTTGATGATTTTTACTTGTGTTTATGGGAATATACTTATTGTTGAGTTATGGATACATATTATTGTTGAGATTATGGGCTCTCTTAATGATGCTTGTGATTATGGAGTTGTTAATTGATAGATTTAGGCTATGTGAATGACTTGATGATAGATTGATTATGAGGAAGCAATGATGAATTCGGTTTGGCTTGTTGTTTAAGGGATTGTGTTATTATTGTTGAATTTGGTTAGGGTTAACTTGGGAACCCATAAATTTGCTAATATATTGTAATTATTGATGTTTTTATAAGGATTTAAAGAGGTTGAGGTATGTCTTGATGAATTCAATTTAATGTATGCTTATTGTAATTCGGCTTTGGCTTGATGATTGAATGCTTATGTGACATTAGGTGATATGTTCCTTGATGAATTGGGTAAGCATTTCCGTAGGTTACATGGTTTTATATACATATGTGTAGAGGATAATTGAACACTTCCTTGGCTTGGATAATTGAATGTTGGTGTTGTTGTTTGATGGGGTTAACTTGCTTATGGTTATTTGATTTGATCGGTTAAATAATTGAAAGGTTTTGTGGATGGGGCTTGGTTCAGCCTATGGCTCTAGGAATGATTAATGATGTTATTGCTCAACAAAATTTCATATTTGATGGTTAATTAAGGTTGTTTGGATTGTGTTAAATGTTGGGTTAGACATGATGTTATTCGTCCATGTGTGGTCTTTGGAATGCATTCATGAATGTTTAATGCCATATAGCTCATATTCATGTTTATATTGGATATTACATTCTAATTGCATTCACTTCATGAAATATTTTATTTCATGATTTCAAGCATTCAAGAAAAGATATGTACATGGATTTATGAGGACAGAGATCATGGCTAGGCATGTTCAATGGAAATTGATAAACACTTTATGAGGTTTATTGAATTGAACATGTCTAGAGCTTTTAAGGATTTTATGATGATGGTTTTCAAAAAAGGCTGAATTTATATACACTTAGCTAGGTTTCAAAAAAGATAGAAAAGAATTTCAAGCATGCAAAATGATGGATTTAATTGTATTCATGCATGGTTACATAGATTGAGCTTTAGCTCATTATTTTGTCTTGTAGTATAGGTGAGTAAAGCAATGCTTGAGCATTAGCTAGTTGTGTTGAGGATGTTGGCCGTGAATTATAGAGCTTGCCAAATCATGTATTATAGATCTAGATTTAAAGTTTGAATAAACCATTGCTAGGTTTTGACCACTTTTGATATTTGCCTAGATTCGATCATTTTGAATTGTAAATGATAACTTTTTGATTGTTTTGGATATCCGAAACTTATATAATTGATGAAATTGAAGAAGTATGAATATTGTGTGATTTATTGGTTATGGATGATGAATTAGTTAGAGTATGAATGACATTGAATTGGTTTAGGTTAAGTAATTATGAAATCACGATTTGTTCGAAATCTATTAGTCAAAAATGATGAATTTTTAAGAAGCCTTAAACTTCAACTAGAATAAGATATTTCATTGTGCATTGTTATAGAGATTCGGGGTAGAGGATATAGTGTATTGCCTTGCTCTTTTAGGTGTAAAATAGTGCAATAATAGTCTTGCTATTAGTGTAGGTACCCAAGATCCAACCTTATTTGGATGATTTGATGTATTATAACATTGCATTTCCATAGCAATAAAAGAAGTCTTTCTATTAATTCTTGTTATTTATAATTTGATAGAATTAGATAGAAATCCATATGATATGTATTACATTAATGATTGATCGAAAGATGTGAGATAAACATTAATGTACTAAAATGATATCATTAAACGTCTTAAATCATATCATTATTAAGAATGGACATTGATTATATGCGATAAGACTTATGAGTGCTATGCTTTTGCTATAAGATTATAATAGGAGATCTCACACCTATTGGCATGGTGATGCCAAAGCAAGCACTTAGATAATTAATGTTAGAGAACATATCACTAGAGGTGACTTGCCATGAGAACCCATTTGGTTTAGTTTATGGAAATCTAGTAAGAAATGTGTATAATTGAAACTTTGACTTGAAGTCATCATAGTTATCTTGTTAAAGGATTTATGTACTTTGACACTTATTTTGATGGGCTCGAGTAAAGAGCTACATTTGGATGATTTGTTGGGTGCACTAGGAATCTAATAAAGATACGTGAATGATTGAGATAGGATATGTCATTCTTTATATGCTAAAAGAGTCATCATATTGCACTTTAATGAATGTCCGCTTAAGAAATTTATGGCCATAGTGGGAGTATACCAATGGAGCATATTTGGTTTACTTTAGACCTAAGACATTTGGGAATCGAAAGAAAGCTTATGTGATTATAATTGAATAAGTTATAAACAAGGTTTGAGATCACACTCTAATAACTTGACATGAGGATTGAATTATATGTAACTATGTTCGTGAAAGATAATTACGGATTAATTAATCCTCTAAGAGAGTTGTACTTGTCATGATGCCTTATTAAAGGCCAATCTTGATTTATGTGTCAAAAGATAAAAGAGATGTATTTTATCTTCTTGATACATTGTCAATATTTCTAGAAGCCTATTAAGTCACATGCATAATTTTAAATTCACACAATAAAAGAGAAGTAAAGATTTTGAAAAAGGTTTCTGTTTTGAAAGTTTCTTATTTTGGCAAAACTATCCAAAAATGAAAAGTTTTCTTTTTCAAAAAAGTTTCTGTTTTAGAAAAATTTTCCTAAAATAGAATGTTTCCTAATTTAGAAATTAGTTTCTTAATTTGGAAGTCAATTCTAAATTTGAAAGATAGTTACTTAGAAAGGAAATTAGTTTCCTAATTTAGGTTTAACGATAATTTGAGAAATTACTTTCTAATGTGGGCCTCACTAAAATACTTGATCTAATTTATTTAGATGGTTCAAATTAATTAGTAATTAATTGGACTAATAGAGTTTGGACCCATAGATTTAATGTAAAAGCCTACAAGATATTTTGGTGGAAGGATAAACTTGAGTACTATTGGATAAGACTCAAAGTTTACAAGGATAAGATTAAATAAGCAAATACATATTGCAACTCCTTAACCTTAGAGGACAATCATGCCACAACTCCTTGTCTTTGTAGGACAAGGATACCACCCCTATATATAGAGACGAAGTGGGAGGCGGTTATAGAGAATAATTACAACAACACATGAAAGAATAAGATAAAAAGAGAAAAAGATTTTTTCCTCCCTCAAACTCACCACTTCTTTCTTTATTTTATAAGGTTGGTGCAAATTACACTATAGGATTTCTAGAATAAGATTAGTATAAAAATATTGGAGCTAGCACTTTAGGATTTCTGTTGCTTCTTATGTGGGTGTTTGAGTTGCATGATTATCAATAGAGGTCGAACACTTGGACGATTCCTTTTCTTTTTTAATTGTTTCTACACTACAAGAGGTAATCATTCACCTATATTTATATTCATCTTTATGGGTGATTAGTTGACTCAATAACATGATTTTGGAAACTCTAGATGGAGGAAATGTTTTTATTTTATTCCACACCTCCATAAGATAGATGAGCCCTTCAATTGGTATCGAGCTTTCATTGAATCTTTAATTATATGTTATATTAATTATAATTAATTACATGAATTATTATTTTCTAATTAAAAATCTAAGGTTTTTGATATTTTATAAACTTTTGAAATTTATTTTTTGGCTAAAAGGGAGTGGGCGCGTGCGAACCCAACATTGGACGTTAGCACTCATGTGTGTACCAATAGGTAGGCCGGACATGCATAAGGACTAGGCATGCCTCACGCATGCATGTGCTAGGTAGTAGGGCCGAGTGTGTGTGAGCATGCCATACCAATTGGTGTCGAGCCATTGTTGGGTACTAGCTTATGGGTAACCGGGCTAGTTTTGGGCTCTTACCGACCAAAGCTAGTGTTAGCCTTGGCCAACGCCAAGCTAGGTTCACGTGAGTGCGCCGTGCTAGTGGCAGGCTAGGGTGTGATAGCTCATAGGCCTCCTAGGCCTAAAAGCTTATGGGCCCAAGGTCCAAAGTCTAAAAAAATTAAAATTTAGAGAAATTTTAATTTTTTTATAAAATAACCAAAAAATATAAATATTTATAATTATGATGAAAATGAAATATGTTTCATTTACTTGCATGTCATGTATTAATGTGATTGAAGCATGGTTGAATGGCATGGATGAGTCGACTTAGTTTTTGAGAATGTATGCTTGTAAATTTTTGATTAAATAGGGTTTACGTGTCCTACCTTTTCTATCATTCCGATGTATTTCTCTTTTTATCTTACTCACTCGATTGTAAATTGAGGTTTCTTATACAAGAGAATAGTAAAAATAGAATATAGTTTATTAGAATAGATGCAAAGAGAAAAAGCTAAGAAGAGAAGATAATTCTAAAGAAATTATAATAATTTTTTCTAAGTATTTGGCCCTTGAAAGGATCATGCATCCTATGAAAGTGTGTAATAAACAAAAAATTTCCTCCATCTAAGGCCCCAAGATCAAGCCATTGAATCTACTAACCATACATACATGAATGACAAGCTACAAGTTAAAGGATTATCTCTTATAGCGTAGATCTAAATTCCATTTCAATAAAGCCATCCAAGTGTCCGACTCTTATTAATGATCTATGCAGTCAAGTATCTATAAAGAAACACTCAAAATTAATGAGGTGTTAACTCCACCTTTTTTGATTTTGTATTTCTCCTAGAAATCAATCTCGGGCAATTTTACGACAACCTTAAAAGAGAGGAAAAGAATATTTCTTACTAGGGTTTAGGAGAAAACTATTTTTTCTTTTATTTTCTCTATTGGTCGTATGCCCTAGGTAATTTTTAGGCTGGTCAAATTTTCTCTTTTCTTTTTTCTTATGTTGGCCAAATTTTTCCTCTCCTCCTATATATTTATAGAAGAGTTTCCTTGGCTTTTAAGGACAAGGAGAGGGGTAGCTATGAGTCCATAAAAGAACTTTAGATTGTTGCTTCCTTATCCTCTAGGGATGATGAGTTATTTTATATGTGGAATATTTGATTATTATCTTTAAAACATTCAATCTTATCCATTAAGATTGATGTTTATCTTTAAAATATTCAACCTTATCCAATAAGGTTGATGTTTATCCTCTCACCAAAATTATCTTTAAGTTTTTAATTAAATCTAATGGGCCAAAACTATTTTAGTCTAATTAATTTATTTGGACTATCCAAATAAATATTATTAGATTATTTCGACTGAGTCCACATTAGAAAAAATTTCCCAAAATACCCTTTAACCTAAATTAAGAAACTCCTTTCCTTTTATGTTCTTTATTTCCAAATTTGAAACTAACTTCCAAATTAGGAAACTGATTTCTAAAATAGAAAACTTTCCATTTTAGAAAACTTTCCATTTTGGAAACTCTTTTCAAAATAGGAAACCTTTTATAATTGGAAACCTTTTTCCAATATCTTTGCTTCTCATTTATAATGTGAATACTTAAACTTATGCATATGACTCAATAAGCTCCTAGATATGTTGGCAATGTATCAAGAATAAAAAACTCTTATATTTCTTGATAAATAAATAAAGATTGGCCTCTAGCAAGGCATCATGACTACCGAATTCTCTAAAAAGATTAGTTAATCTATTATTACCTTTCACAAGCATGGTTACCATACAATTCAGTCCTCATGTCAACTTATCACATGTGATCTAAAACTTGGTTATTAGTCTTATTCGATTATGATCACATAACTTTTTTTTTTTTTTATTCTCAAATATCTTAGCTCTTAGAGTAGACTAACTATGCTCTATTGGTGTACTCCTACTATGGTCATAGATTTCTTGAGCAAACACTTATCACGAGTGCAACGTGATAACTCCTTTAGCATACAAGGAATGACATATCCTATCTTAGTCATATACCTATCTCCATTGGATTCCTAGTGCACTTAACGAATCACCCATGTGTAACTCATTAATGAGTGCATCGAAAAAGTCCTCCAATGAGATAACCGTGATGACTTCAAGTCTAAGGATCATTGTACCTATCTCATATGAGATTCTCACACACTAAAACCAAATGGGTTCTCATGATGAGTCAAGTCATGTGATACGTTCTCTAACATAAATGACCTAAGTGCTCACTTTGGCATCACCATGCCAATAGGTGTGAGATCTCCTACTACTATCATATAACATAAGCATAACACTCACAAGTCTATCTATATTTATCAATGTCCATTCTTGACAATACTATGGCTTAGGACATTAATGATATCATTTATGTTTATTAGTGTTTGTCTCACATCCTTTGATAAATCATTATTGTAAATATATATCATTAGGACTTCTATCTAATTCTACTAAATTTATCAACATGTAAACATAAGAATTAATAGAATGAATTCTTTATTATTATTAAAATAAATTATTTAATAATATATTAACTTGAGCCCATCCAAACATGGTTGGATCTTTGGCATCAACATTAATAGCCCTCTAGTCTCCTTGTGGCTTGCGGAGACTAGTAGTAGAAATTCATTATCATTCATTAGTTCTTTATTTATGTATGAGATTAATGTGATTGAAATCTTATATACATGATTATTCGATTGATAATATGCTTGATAGGATTAATATGATTGAACTCTAGTATGCATGCTAGGATTAAATTGATGAGACCACACCATATTAAATCCTTTAATTAAATATCAACTCACCTCGCCTTCCAATGTTATGAGGAGAGAAGTCTCTTGGTCGTTGTTAACTTGTTGAGATAACCCAAGGTCACTTCTTCCTTGAGGGAATCAAATCATAGGCCATACGATATCACTAAATGTTTAGATCCAACTTGAGAATAATTGTTAAGCTTGTTGAGATAGCTCAAGGCCCATCAAATTTGTAGGAAAAGATTAGTATTCATATAAGATGTGAAATTAAAAGGAGTTATCACACCAATGAGATTAGGAATTACATTGGATACAATTGGTAAGGAGTTACCTACCTAATCCTTTATGTATGACTTGTTTAGATAACTCAAGATTAATGCATGTATGAGGATAAGATCCTAGCCCATTAAGTAAAATGAATTGAAAAGTTTTCTCGAGTCCAATATTGAAGGTTATAAAACTTGAAGAAACTAGTAAGAGTGAACATAGGTTTTACTTCTTGATTTGTGATTTGTTTTATTGATGCAATTCAATTAAACAAATTGTATGCTTTTCTATCCTACTAAGGTTGTTGCATAGTATGATTGGCAATACATTGATACAATCGATGATTAATGGAAGTAATGCCTTGAATGGTACAAACTTCTTTGACTAGAAAATGAATTGGAGGAATGTCCTCCAACATGGAAAAAGTCTCTATACGATAGAGGATAAGGAGTACCTTGAAGAGATGTAAAAGAAGAGTTCTAATAGCACTCACGTGTTTATGTTATAGAAGTAAAACTTTCTACTTCTAGTCTCACATCATAGGTATTTGATACTCGGATGTGGAGCACACATTTGTACAAATATGCAAGGACTAAAATAGTCTAGAAAGATTACTTTAAGGGAGGTTGACTTGTATGTGGAAATGGTTCAAGGGCTATACCATTAACGATAGGCACCTATGAGTTAGCACTATCATCTAGGTTTATGTTTATATTAAAAATTTGTTATTGCATTCCTAGTATAACTAGAAATATTATTTCCATTTCTTGTTGGACTAAGATGGTTTTTCATATATTATTTAAAAAAATATTTTTCTTTTTATAAAGATGATGTTTTATATTGAAGAGCTAAAATTAATAATGGTTTATATATTTTGACTATAAACACATCTATTTATAACATAAATACCAAAAGACTTAAAACGAATGATCTAAATAAAACATATATATGATATTAACGACTTAGCTATATAAATGAGAATTGCATATCCAAACTACATAAAAATGGATATCTATAATCATTTGATTATCAATCTTTTGATGTCTACAAATCTTGTCTACTTGGCAAATGATAAAATCCCCTTTTAGCAAAAAAGGTGAAAGGCTATTAATTTGTTAGGCCTTATACAAAGTGATGTGTGTGGGCCTATGTCCACCCAAGAAAAAGGAGGACATGATTATTTTATAGCCTTTACCGATGACATATCACTTTTTGTTTATGTTTATTTAACGAGACATAAATCTAAAGCACTTAAAAAGTTTAAAGAATTTAAATTTAAAGTCGAGGACCAACTAGCAAAAGTGTTAAGGCCTTTCAATCTGATTGAGGTGATGAATACTTAAGCACTAAATTTTTAAATCATTTAAAAGAGAATATAATTCTCTCTTAATGGACTCCGCTTGGAATACCATAAATGAACAAGTGTGTCCAAAAGGAGGAACAAGATGTTCGTTAGACATGGTTTGATCCATGATGAATCAAACTAATATCCCTATTTCAATTTAGGGATAAACACTCCTTACTATAATATTTATTTTGAACAAGGTTCTAGTAAAATCTATTGATTAAACTCGCATATGAGATACGAAAAGAAAAGAAGGAAAATTTATCTTTTCTTAAGATTCAGTAGTCGTGAAGCATATATCAAACATTTGGACATAGAAAAGTTAAAGCCCAAATTAATGAAGTACAAATTTATATAACACCCAAAAGAAACAAATGGATATTACTTTTATCAATGATAAGATTAAAAGGTGTTCATAGGTAGGCATGTTGTATTCTTTGGGAAGGAATTTATAGATCCTAGAATTAGTGGGAGGAAAGTTAAACTCGATGAGATTCGAGAAGACTCATAAATTGATACTCCACTAGAGGAACCCAAGTAGATAGGTTATAAAGCATTGTAATTGTCCGACAAACTAATACATAAGAACTTAATATATCTAAAAGGACTCGTAAGAGGTAGAAAGATATGGCCTTTTTGTCTCTACATATGGAGATATGTCTCTAATAAAGGATGACAAACCTAATATCTATGGAGAGGTAATGTTAGACATTGACTCTTAAAAATGGCATGAAGCCATACAATCCGAAATGGAATTCATGTAGATTAACCGAGTATGAACTTTGGTTGATCCATATGAAAGTGTCAAATCTATTGGGTGTAAGTGGTTCTTAAGAAAAAGACTAATATGGATGTAAATTTACATACATACAAAGCTAGAGTGGTGGAAAAAGGGTATCATAAAAAATAAGGTGTTGATTATGCTTGTAATTGCTATATATCATAATTATGAGATATGACAGATGGATGTCAAAACTACTTTCCTTAATGGAAACTTGAACGAGGATGCGTACATGACACAACTCGATGGTTTTATCATCAAAATACATACAAATAAGATTTACAAGTTGTAAAGATCCACTTATGGACTTAACCAAGCATCTAGAAGTTGGAACCAATGTTTTGAAAAAATGATCAAAGATTTTAACTTTTCATAAAATCAAGATGAACCTTTTATATACAAAAAGGTTAGTAAGAGCTTAACGATCTTTGTTATACTATATGTAGATGACATACTACTTATTAGTAATAACATTACCATGTTACAATCTATAAAAGATTGGTTATCTAAGAATTTCTCTATGAAATACATAGGAGAGAAACCTTACATTATAGGAATCAAGATCTATAGAGATAAATCACGTAAAACGTTAGGACTCTTTCAAAGCACGTATATTGATAAAATACTAAAGAGGTTTAGTATGAAAGAATCTAGGAGAGGACTTATTCTAATGTCAATGGCATAAAAATCTCCAAAGATGAGTGTCTTAACACATAAAATGAAAGGAAAGGGATAAAGCATATTCCCCATGCATCATCCATATGATTTATTATGTATGCCATATTATGTACATGAATTGATGTCTCATATGCTTTAAACATATATAGTAGATATCATGTTGATCTAGGTGAGAAACATTAGATTATTGTAAAGAGCATTTATAAGTACTTGAGGAACTAAGGATGTTTTTTTGATCGATGAAGGAGACAAAGTAGTTGTGAAAGGGTTCACAAATGCTAGTTTTCAAACCGACCGTGATGACTTTAAGTCACAATCGGGATTAATTTTCCTCTTAGATAATGGTGCTATAAGTTGAAAGAGTTTCAAGCAAGATACAAGTAGCCAACTCAACATCGAAGGCATGTACATACGTACATTGGCATGATACTAAAAGGTTTAGTATGACGAAGAAAAGAAAAGACTTTTTGCGATATCACATGGCTTAGTGGCCGATTATAAAAGAATCCATATAGCAAGATAAGGAACCGTGGTCTCATCAATAGTCCAAGCATTTACTATGATTTAATGACTTGATTAGAGATATTATTAGTCATGATGATATAAGAATAGAAAAAGTCCACACTAATGACAATATACCCGACCTTTTGACTAAGCTTTTGTCATAGGAAAAACATAAAACCCTTATTCAATTGTTAAGCATAATTGATATGGTTGATTAGCTTTAGTGCAAGTATGAGATTATTAGTATAAGTGCCAAAGACCTAAGCTTATTTGGATGGTTTGATGTATTGTAACATTGTATTTCTATAGTAATAAAAAAAATTCTTTCTATTAATTCTTTTTATTTATAACTTGATAGAATTGGATATAAGTTTATAGGATATGTATTGCATTAATGATTGATTGAATAATATGAGACAAACATTAATATACTTAAATGATATCATTAATTATCCCAAGTTATAGTATAATCAACAATGGACATTGACTATATACGGTAAGACTTATGAGTATTGTTCTCTTTCTATAAGATAGTACTAGGAGATCTCATATTTATTGGCATATTGATGCCAAAGCAAGAACTTAGGTGATTAATATTAAAGAATATATAATTGGATGTGACTCTTCATGAAAACCTATTTTGTTTAGTTTATGGGAATCTAATATGAAATGGGTTACAATTGGTCCTTTGACTTATGTTAGCACCCTAGCAATTCGTAAAAAAATAAAAAAGGAAAAAGAAAAAAGATTAAAAAATTAATTGAGGGATGCAATTGAAAATGAAGGAGAAAAGGAACAAAATAAAGTAAGTTTACAAAATGAAGGACCAAACCAAATTTTAGCCAAAAAAACCCTAAAGAACTAGCATAAAAACCCCCTTTATCCTCTAAAAATTCCAGCTATTGTTCACCCATCCTTCAAAAAGCATTCTAGCTACCTCTCGCCCACAATGCCCCACACAATTCTTACCTAGACAACACTCTTACCAGACCAACGCCTATAGTCGGTAACACATAAGCCCATACATGCCCGAGCTCACTACTTGGCTAGCCTCATTCACACTTAAGCTCCCTCTCACCATAGCCTTCCTCGCCTATGCACGTCCCAACCTCTCTTGCCCACGTTTTCTCTCACCCACACACACCACCGCACCAATCCTAAGCTCACACGCATGCCCTCTAGGCCAACCCCGACGCACCGAGTAGCTCTCCAGTAGCCGACCATATCGCACATGTCAATTCTCCGAGCCGACTTCACTACACATGTCTCCTCCAAGCATCCAACTAGATTGAGCGCGCCTCTAGTAGCCACTACTCCATGTCTAAGCAACTCCGATCAAAATTGGTCACCGCCTCTTCATACTATTCGATCGGATCCAGATCACCATAACTCGCTTTCCTCTTCGATTGACTAAATATCAATCTTCGTCGAGGTTAAAAAAAATCGAAGTGGATCCTAATTCAACAAACTAATCTGTCTCTTGTTTATAGTAATTTATTTTTAACTTTCACTTTATTTTATATTATTTTAATCGATATTAAATCTAATTCGTGTTAACATGTGCCTATAATTAATTAAGTGACTATGTTCTATAATTAATTTAATTTGTTCCTTATCTATGATTTAATCGAAATGTCATGGTGTATGCCTTATTTAAGTCATTGTCATGTTTATGATGGTGGGACGATGTTTTTGCGTAGATGTCTTTGCATGTTCATTGTTATTTTGTATATATTTTTAAAACGTGTTGGTCCAAATCTTGAGTGTGGACCATTTTTTGGTCAATCATGATGATTAATGGAATTATGTCAATCTATCTTAAAAAATATGATTTTTGCATTGCATCGGTTCAAACCATGTTTTCAAGATCATTTTATCGATAATAATGTTAAATTACTTGCATGGTAATTTTATTAGAAAAAGCTCAATGTCGAACAATGCAAGTTTGTTGGAGTCCGTTTTTGTCAAATATAATTAATCATGCATGTTGTGACAATTAAGTTTACATGATATCGATTTTACCTAAAAATTGTGACATTTAAAGTTTGAATCTTATCGTCGGATCATTTTCTTTATTTTTGCCAACTATGCCGATGTTGCTTTTTATTTAATTTTTGTCAAATTTATTGATTCTACCAACTTCACTATTTAAATCATTCTCATCGTCTTTGGTATTATTTCTTTAATTTTGTTAATTTTGCTACTTATTACTTTTCTCAACTTTGCCATTGTTTTTGTCCACTTTAAGAATTTTTATCAAAATTTTTCCTAATTGTTGATTTTTGTTGATTTTTTTCCTAATTACATATCCTTGCATTTATCACGTCTTTTTATTTTTTAGTTATTCACTATAAAGTGAGGACAAGGTTTTTGCTTGATCGAGTCTCGAATCACTCAATCGATGGGCAAACGTTTGGAAATAGGTATAGACTTCCATTATAAAAAATCGAAATCAAATCAATATTGTATGCAATATAGCTTGCCTTAGATAGGATGAGGTAGATGATTTTTAATCTTTCTTACACATAATAAATCTTTTATTTAGAACTCGTGAACGGACTCAGCCATAGGGTTTCCGAGTAACCATAATACTAAGTGGTGACTTCAAATATTTTTATCTATTTTCCTTGTTTTTTCCTCAACATGTCACCCTTGCAATCGACGTCACCTTGTGATAGAATGGCAACTCGCTGGAGAATCATATTTAGGGTACTTTGGAATTTGAATTCTAATAATATGCTAAACTATTATGCTCGTATGTTGATTTTTATAATTTACCTAACTTGTTTAAATTCATGCCTTTTACCATTGATTACCTTATATTTTTATTTTATTTTATTTTATTTTGTGTCTTTATTTGCCTTTATATTTTTTTTATTTTTATGTTTGAGACTAGATATGGAATAATGCCTATGTACACACTATACTCACCTTTATTTTTATATGTTTATCACATACTTGCCTTAGGACTTATAAAAGTAGTAGTGGTGCCCCAATGGGTTTTGCTCCAGCTTAAACACTTATGAAATCTTAAATCTTTTCGCTAGTCATTATCGAGCGATGGGTAATCGATGATTTTTCATGCTTACCAATCATTGCCTTTAATGACTCTAATGATTCTATTATGATTCATTGGGCTTTAAGGGACCCTTTTGAGACTTAGATAGAGCCTATCCCATTCATATAATGACTTAGAATCGGACCTTAGGGTTTTACTCATAAATGTTGTGGGTAAGTCAAACTTTAATGAAACCTTGACTAAAACAATTTAGTCACGATGTTTCATGAGAGGTGATAAAATGACCAATATATATTTCAAGATGACTTTTGAGTACTAGAGGGAGTTTGAGGCTTATCGATTGAAAGAAGGTGATTGTTTGACGGAAGGTCTTTAGAGTAACTTTATATTATGGTGTGTATCTTGACAAGTCATCAATGGTTCCGCCAAGCTTCCGTAATGCCAAAACCAATTGATACCCATAAATAAAAAAAGTTCGGGATTAAGTATGGGAATTTGGTCGCTCTACTTGAGATTCCTCTTCGAAGTTGGCAATCAATTTGCTAATCTAGTTATGGACCCCTCATATTGATATTTTACTTTAAAAAATATCGATATAACCCTAGTCTTAAAGAGTATCACTAGTTAACTCCGGATGCCAAATTTAATGTACCTATACTCGTTGTCCGATGAGGTTGTTAACGAGTTCAAACTTGTTGAATAAAAATATGGCTCATGGATGGGTCAAGGGTACAATCAAGGGTTGGCATTGGGAGACATGGCACAAGGCATTTGAGCGAAGCTTGAAAGATTCAAGAGATAGTTCTAAAAGGGTCGGGATTCTAGCCTTCGGGATCTTTGAGCTAGTACTATTCCCTTTGATTGATGGGGTAATCAGCTTGGATGTAACCAACACATTCATAGAGGTTGAAAAGAACGGTGTGAATCCTACCGTAGTAGTGTTGGTAGAGACCTTCTTATATTTGAATCATTGTCGTAAAACAAGCAAATGCACTATGAGGGGTTACGTACAATTGCTTTTTGTTTGGATTATTAGCCACATTGAAGCCCATAAGTCCAATTTTAAGTCGGCATGGTTGATTGATGAAGAACCATTAAAGGAAGTTGCTATTAGAATCTAGAAAAACCATTCGAAGCATAAATGGGTGACCACATTCCTTGAGATGGAAACCACCATAATTCATTGGATGGTAGTATGGATGAATAAACCTTTTATTTATCTCATTATGATTGGGGCGACATGGGATATGAGCTATGTACCCGCCATGGTATCCGACCATCCGGATTATGAGCAATGCGTACTAAGAATAAAGGGTCTTATCGAGTTCGAAGGGAGTTTGAACAGGTGATGCCTCGCTTAAATTTTTGGAGGTCATCAAGGAAGAGTGGTTAGTAATATGAATGATACATCAAAAAATAGTTGGTCGAGAGGTAACCACCACCACAAGGGATCCTATTTGGCAATCGACAATGGTAAAAAATTGTAAGTCTCCGACCGACCCAACTCAACCTAGCATACCTCCATTAATGGTTTCATCAAACCCTATGAGGAAATTTTAGGCCAAAACTCGGGAAAAGAAGGAGAGAAGAAAATGACACTATAGAAGCCAAGTTTGTTGAAGATGGAATAAAAGAAGAGATTAAGTGTCCGAAAGATGAGAGACTGAAGATAGTGAATGATTTAGCTAAGGAAAAGAAAAAAAAGGAAAAAGGTTAAGAATGAAATGAGGGGGTTAGAGGTAGAGCTTTAAATATGCAAGATATAGCAATTGAAAAGGATAACTAGAAGACCCTTTATTGCTAATTCCAAACAAAGTTATCTTCAAAGTCCATTGCCCGTAATGATCTACAGCGATAATATGATCAAGTTAACCATGAGATGAGTGTAAAAAAAAAAACTAAAACCATGAGATGGAATGTAACAACAAGGAAGAATTAACAAAGCAACTTGAAGAGGCTCGAAAAAGGATTGCTTTATTGGAGAGGGATAATTAACGAGTTAGAGGTAAACCAACGTAGATAATCTATATATTAGTTCAACATACATAACCACTTATTACGGATATATGATGAATGCCATGAAAATCTAATCGGGATGAATAATCAAGCTTATATGGTTACTTGAGAGTCAATAGCTCTCTAAAATTTAAGTAGAAACATCTATGAAGGCACACAATACAACTCCCATGAGTCTTTCATGATATACGTAAGGAGATGTGATGATCTGCTATTTGAGGTGGCCGGACAAGAAAGGTCTTTGAAGTGTGATGCATGGTTTAGATGCTTTCTTGTGCTTTCTTCTCCTTTGAGTGTATTTTTATTTTTAGCAAGAAAGATGTATTACGAATGGAATAAAACTTTCACTCGGATTTTCAATTTTGATTAATAAAAGCTTTGGCATTTCTTTCCATAGATGATATTTGTCTCTTAGCAAAAGATATGATAATCAAATGAGAATTCTTTTTGATGATAATAATGTCATTGAATTCGTCAATCCCTCGCACGAGTGCCAAGAAGTAGTATGCCTAATAAGACTATGGGTTGCTTTAATCCTTGAATGAGAAATGGTTTCTTTCAAACAAGAACACCTATAAGAGAGTGATCTCCTTAGATTTAAGAACTATGATAAGATCATTTCTCTCTTAGAACAAGATTCTCTTTTTGAAGAAAATAAGGTGAAGGGTTGTCGATGATATTTAAATCGATCGGCCATAAAGTACACTCTATGGTAAAAATCATAATGGTTATTGGTCAAATCATCGTTCACCTTTAAACCAATTTGAAATAGTCTCAAGCCTCACCAAAGTCCTTTTATCACCCTCCATGTGAAGACTATTTCGTATCCAATCTCAAGTGTCATTTTATCTTTAACATATTGTTTATATGTTATATTTGTTGTCCTTTGTATGAATAAAAACTTAGATCGACTTGTCAAAACTATACTTTCCTCGTGCATTCACCATAATAGAGCAAGAAAAGGGATGGAGAATGAAGAAAGAGCTTTATTCAAGCAAAATTATCAAAAGGAGGTAGAGGTGTTAAAGAGTGAGATTGCTTGGCTTGTTGATCTACTAAACAAAGTCAATAAAATTGCCTAGTGCTAGAAATCATTATCCAATGAGAAGTCAACTAGTCATTGATATTCCTAAAAGTGTTCATAACCATGTCAACATCGATCACTCGGACTACTACTCCAATATCACCATTTAGTATGCCCCATGTAGAGCTTATCGGTACTACTAATCATGCCAACCATCCGATGCTAAGGGGTACATATGATTTTACCCCTCGACCTTCGGTGTCCTACCTTGGTATTGCCTCGTACATCTAAGCATCGATGATAGCCACTCCCGATCTTATCACTAAATAACCGGCCAAGGAAAATATAGCCTTGAGACTCAAAATGAAGAAGCTCACAACTATTGAGGAATGTTTAAGAGCTATCAAAAGGTGCACACATATATGATCCACTCCTTAGTGTTGATAAATTTCTAATGCCAAATGTGGTGATTCCTAAAAAGTTTAAGGTGTCTAAGCTTACCAAGTACACCAAGAGCTAGTGCCCTAGGACCTATTTAAGGATTTAACCGAATAAAATAGCCGAGGTGATATATGATGAAAAACTATTGATCCATTTCTTTCTTAAAAGTCTCGATGGGTTTGCCATTAATTGGTTCATTAGCCTAGACCAGTCCAAGATCCAAAAATGAAAGGATTTGGTGGACGTATTCATGACGTAATATAAATTTAACCTAAAGATAACACCCGATAGATCGAGTCGACAAGCCTATAAAAAAAGGCTCGAAAGAATTGGTCAAGGAGTATGCTAAAAGATGGCGAGAAACAATGTCTCACATTCTTCTACCCCTTATAGAGAGAGAATTGGTTACCCTTTTTATCAACAGCTTTTAATGATCCATACTATGATTATTTATTGAGTAAAAGGTCAAATAATTTTATTGAAATAGTACTTATAGTTGATTAAATTGAATAAGCCATCAAGTCGGGAAGCACTCTTCGAAATCCAAGCATAAAAAAGTAACTTTAGCAAGATGAGGGATTTTGAAGTGCACCAGATTGGGGAGTCTTTCGTTAATCTTAGAGAAAGATGGAATAACTCATGGTGAAATGAAAACCAATTCACCTCTTATAGTAATATAGCCAACCTAAATGCCTAGTTTGTAATTCCCGTAAGCATTCTTCCAACCAATATAGCTAGATTGACGAACTTAAATATCGACTTTTTTCACAATACCAAATGTTGCATAACCCTTACAAAAACTACCTAAACATTTATCCTATCCTAACGTCGACCTCAAACACACTACCGTAACCCATAACAATTCACAAACCAACAAAAACCATCAAATAAAAACTTCTCAAGAAATACTATTGGGGAATTTAATGACATATTACCATCGCTTTCCATATCCTTTAGTGATCTCTTCAAACATCTCATAGCCATTGATCGGATAGCCATTGTGACACTTTCATTGCTTCAATCACCATTCCTCCATTGGTATAAACCAAATGAAGTCCGTGACTATCACAATGGTGTCGATGGTCATAACATTAAAAACTATATGAGCTTTAAGAAGAAGGTGCGAAGTCTGATTAATTAAGACTTGATCGCATTCAAGGATTTCTTGAATACCAACTTTAACCCTCTATTGAAGCATGCTACAAAAGTGATAAACATGCTATCCGCGAGTGATGTGGAATATGATAAAAGAAGATCAGCTTTGAAAATATCTATGTCAAGTTTGTTCAACATATTGAATGTTAATGGTTTTGACAAAAACTTATCGAGTCTCAACCTATCACCCATGTCGAGCAATTCTACAAATTCTATAAAGTGAGGAGGTATGATGTTGATGATTGTCATAAGTTCCACTAAGAAATTCAAACCATGCCGACTTTCGGGACTTAAGAATAGAGAACAAGACAGAGCCTATGGTGAACACTCTAACCTCAAATTTTGTAAATAAAAAACCAAAATTAACTAGATATAAGGTGAATGAAACTAATCTTATAAAGCTAATATTGAAGGCTTCTATTTCGATAAATGCCAACTATCGATCAACACCTCTAATTATAGGCGTTCTCATCCGGTCGATGGGTTTAGTGCTCGTTATGAAGATTTCTTTTGATAGCGTAGTTGATATAGGAGGAGTTGCATATTTAGGGAGATGCTTTAGTCTAGAAGAATTGAGGGTAACAAAGGTGAAAGATGTCAAGACTACTCTCCTAAGCCTTATAGTAAATAAGCTCATGAACGAGGAAAAAGCATTGGAGTTCTTGAAATTAATGAAACATAGTGAGTATAGTGTGGTAGAATAGCTAAACAAGACCTTTGCTTGTATTTCTCTACTAACATTTATACTCAACTCGAACTCCATCGTAAAACACTTCAAAAGGTCCTTAATAAAGCATATGTTTTATAGGATATCTCTTTCGAATCAATAGAATATCTAATGGGTAAAGTGTAGGCTACTAATTATCTATACTTTATAAAAGATGAGTTAGGATCTAAAGGCACCGAGCTTGATAAAACCTTATACATGACCATCGTATATAAGGATTACACGATAGCAAAAGTGCTAATTGATAATAGATCTACACTCAATGTGTTGTCTAAATGTATGTTAGACCACCTATCAATTGATCCTTCTTATGTGAGGCCGAGTAAGATGATGAAACGAGTGTATAACGATATGCCTCGATAGGTCATTTATGATATAGACATGGATCTTGGGATTGGATCTTATCGGTTCCGGACCATTATACAAGTAATTAATATCCAGCTTACCTATAGCATACTCGCTAGGAAGGCATTGGATTCACTTTGTTGGTGCTATTATATCTTCGCTACATCAAAGATTAAAGTATATAATCGATGAGAGACTCGGTTATAGTAAAGGTCGGGAAAATAGTGGTCGTGGTTCAAAATGTATCGCTCATATATATTGAGATAGAAAGGGCTTGTGATGGGGATTTACACGCCTTCAAGGTGGTGAATACCGAACTGGTCCCCGAGAATTTATAGAGGATAAGACTTGAACTATCAAAAGTTGTTAAAATGGTAGCTAAGTATATGATAAAATGTGGGACACATTCATTTGAGGTGAGTGGTGATTCGTCCAAAATATGGATCCATATGAAATTAAAGCATAGAGATCACCTTTTTGGGCTAGGCTTCAAGCCATCTAGAAAATACTATTAGAGGATGGTGGAGTAAAAGTGAGAAAAGAGAATGGCCTACATTAAGGAACATGACCTAAATGATGAGAAGATTAATATCCCTCATATCCATGTCACATTTCCAAAACCTTCATACATAGCTCATGTAAATGGCGAAGATCCGAGTTTGGATCAGCTTGTTCAAGGACATGGCAGTGAATACTTTGGGATTTGAAAAAATTGATGATGGAGACCATTTTGTCCAACCAACGTCAACCTTAGTCAATACAAGGACAATTATTTTGCTCTAGCTCATAGTCAACACACTAGAAGATACCTTTAATCTTGATTAGCTCGTTTGCAAGTTCACCAAAGGAGAAGAGTTCCGTAATTGATTTGATGAAGATTTACTTTCGGTCTTCAAGGTTGAATAATTTTTTTTATCATGTCCATCTTTGTTCTTCAAAAATTATAGTATACAAAATGTTATACTATTCATTGTTATCGTTTTTCATAATGTCATTAATTACTAGGATTGTGCAAAATTTGTTTGTATTTTAGCCCTTGCCTTATTCTATTCTTCTTTATTTGTACTTTATTTTCATTTTAGGGATAATCAATATGATCAGTTCTTAAAAATCCAAAATCTTTATTCTAAAAATATTCAGCCCAATTTTGATGAAAATTTAATTGCAATGGATGAGGAAGAATGGGATGCCAATGATATTTGAGAATTCACTAAGCTAGTTGAGCAATCGAGTGGTCCTTTTAGCCATATAAAGAAGACTTTAAGTGATAAATATAGGGACCGAGGAGAATAAGAATGAGTTGAAGATAGACACCTAAATGGAGAATACAAAAAAAGAAAGGTTAATTGTACATCCGAAAGAGTAAGCGGATGTATTTTCATGGTTAGTATGTCGATATGCTAGGCTTGGACATTGACATAGTAGTACACAAACCGTCATTAAGCCTAGGGAGCAAGCCAATGAAGCGAGAAATTAAGGTGAACAAGGTTAAATGTTCTCCCGAAAGTCAAAGATGAGATAAAAAACTTATGAAATATCCTATTTTTAGAAGTGGTAAAGTACCCTTAGTGCGTATTGAACACCGTTGTCGTGAGGAAGAAAATGGTCGAATCCTAGTGGATAATGTAGTAAAGAATACGACTTACTCCTTCATGAATGGGTTTTTAAGATGCAACCAAGTCAAAATGGTTGTAGAAGATAAGGAGAAGACCATTTTTGTCACGTCTTGGGGAACTTTGTACTATAAGGTCATGCTTTTTGGTTTAAAGAATTCTAGAGCTACCTATTAGAGAGCCATGGTCACACTTTTCCATAACATGATGCACTAAGATATCAAAGTATATATAGATGATATGATTACAAAGTGGAAAGAAGAAAAATATCACACTCGGACTATAAGAAAGCTCTTTAAGGGACTAAGTAAATATATATCGAAGGTGAATCTAGCAAAGTGTACATTCGGTGTGAAGTAAAAAAAACTACTAGGGTTTGTGGTAAGTAATAGAGGAATCAAAGTTGATCCGGATAAATTTAAGGTGATTCAAAACTTGCGGTAGCTTCATCTGAAAAGGAGATTAGAAGTTTCTTAGGCCATTTGAACTACATAGCTCGGTTCATGTCTCAATTATCAATGATATGTGAACTAATCTTTTGATTATTACGAAAGAAGAATCCTAGTATATGGGAATAAGACCGCTAACTAGCCTTTGATAAAATCAAGCGTAACTAACATAATTCATTATTGTTAGTACCTCCAGCTCCCGAAAGACCTTGATTTTGTACTTCACAACGATGGAGGTAGCTTTGGGTTGTATCCCGGGCCGTATGATAAATTAAGAAAGAAAGAGCAAGCTATTTACTACTTAAGTAAAAGGTTCACCGACTACGAGTCTCGATATAATATGCTCGAAAAGATGTGTTATGGTTTAGTGTGGTATGCAAGAAGGTTTAGGTAATACATACTTTATTACAAGTACATGGCTAATCTCGAAGATGGACCTACATAAGTACATCTTCAACAAACCATACTTATCCAATTGTTTTGCATGATGGTAAGTCATGCTATATGAGTATGACATTGTGTATATGATGAGAAAGGTAGTGAAAGGAAGTGTTACGGTCGATCAATTGGCGGATATCACAATCGATGATTATAAACCTTTAAAGTTTAATTATTGTGATGAATCAATTATGCTCATTAATGAAGAATCTAAGTGCGATACCGATAGGTGGACCATGTATTTTGATGAGGTAGTCAACATGAATAGAAATGATGTTGGATCGAGTCCTCATCTAACTGGATGAAAAATAGTTCCCAATGGCTATCAAGCTATAGTTTGAATACACAAACAACATAACGGAATATGAGGTGTGTGTGTACATAGGTTAGAAGTAACTTTAAAAATAGGGATCCGAAGTTAGATGTATACGGTGATTCACTATTACTAATCCGTCAAGTCAAAAAAGAATGGTAGATGAAAGATGAAAAGTCGAAGGTATATCGGGAGTATTTAACAAAGTTAGCTAGCCTTTTTGATGAGATAGAGTTCACCCATTTTGGTTGAGACAATAATTACTTCACCGATTCCTTGGGCACACGAGTCTTTCTATTAATTCTTATTATTTATAATCTAATAGAATTATATAGAAGTCCATATGATATCTATAACATTAATGATTGATCAATAGATGTGAGATAAATATCAATGTATTTAAATGATATTATTAAATATCCCAAGTCATAGCATTGTTAAGAATGGGCTTTGATAATATACAATAAGACTTGTGAGTGTTATGCTCCCGATATAAGACAAGTAATAGGACATCTCACACCTACTTTATGTTGATGCCAAAGCAAACACTTAGGTGAATAATATTAGAGAACATATCACTTGACGTGGCTCATCATAAGAACTTATTTGGTATTGTTTATAAGAATCTCATACAAGATGGGTATAAGTTATCCTCTAACTTGAAGTTATCATAGTTATCTCATTAAGGATTGGTGTACTTTGACATTCATTTTGATGGGCTTAGTAAAGAGCTACATGTGGGCAATTCGTTGGGTATAGTAGGAATCTAGTGAAGATAGGTGGATGACTAAGATTGAAAATGTCACTCCTTATATTCTAAAGGAGTTATCATAGTATACTTTGATGAATGTCTACTTAAGAATCTTTAGCCACAGTGGAAGCATACCAATAGAGCATAGTTAGTTTGGTTAAGAGCTCGGACATTTAGAGATTGAAGAAAACTTATGTGATCATAATTGAACGGACTATAAACTAAGTTTGAGATCACATTATGGTAAATTATTATGAGGACTAAATTGTATTGAAACCATACTCATAGAGTGTAATTGTGGATTAATTAATCCTCCTAGAGAATTAGGTAATGATGATGTCAAGCTAGAGGTCAATCTTGATTTATGTATGAAGAGATAAAAAAATATCCTTTATCTTTTTGATACATTATCAACATATTTAAGAGCCTATTGAGTCACATGTATAAGTTTAAACATTCACATGATAAAAAAAAAGCAAAGATTTTCAAAAAAAGTTTTCTATTTTGGAAAATTAGTTTCTTAAAATGGAAATTAGGTTCCTATTTTAGAAATTGATTTTCTAATTTTGAAATAAGTTTTCAAATTTAAAAGTCAGTTATCTAAAATAAAAATCAATTTCCTAATTTAGGTTTAAGGGTAACTTGAAAAAATGTTTCCTAATATAGGTCTCTCCAAAAATATCTTATCCAAATTATTTGGATGATCCAAATTAATTGGTGATTAATTATACTAAAGGAGTTTGGCCCAATAGGTTAATTAAAAAGCCTTCAATATATCTTTGGTGCATAGATAATCTTGAGCAATAATGAATAAGGTTTGTGTTTACTAGGATAAGGTTAGACAAGTCCATATAAGCAACAACTCCTTTTCTAAGAGGGATTTTTTATCACCCTATAAATAGAAAAGAGAGAGATAGGTTGAAACATGATAAGAAGAATAAGAAGAGTGCGTCTCTCTTATTAAGAAAAAAATGCCACCTCTCTCTTTTTATTGGTTGGTGTAAAAATCCTTTGAGATTTCTTGAGAGAAAAATTTACTTTATAGAAAAAGTTGGAGCTAGCCCACCATGATTTCTATTGCTTCTTGTGTGACTATTTAAGCTACGTAGATAATTAGTAGAGGTCGGATGCTTGGATGGCTCCTTCCATAAAATTTTATTATATGCTACAAGAGGTAATTAGTTATTAGCTTTTTATATTTATATGATTAGTTGATTCAAAAGTTGATCTTGGAAACTTTAGATGGAGGAAAATAAAACAAACTTTTTTAATTCCACACCATGAGATGATGCATGATCATTTAGTAATCCATCCTTCTTAAAAAGTAATACTAGTGCTCCTATAGTGAACATTTAGGCTGAATATATCCTTTATCCAATAGCTCCATTAATTGAGTCTTTAATTCTTTTAATTTTGCTAGAGCCATTCTATATGGTGTCTTACATATCAACAATGTTCTCGATTCTAACTCAATTTCAAAATAATCTCTTCGAGGGGTAGCCTTGATAAAATATTGAGAAAACCACGAGGAAAGTCTTATACTATATCAATATCCTCTAATTTCGAGCTCCATCCTTAATAGTATCAATCATATTTACTAAAACCCCCGAAACTCCTCTTTTAATTAACTTATAAGTTGTTATTATCGAGATAACACTTATCAATCCAACCTTGGTCTTGACTAGCAACTCAAAAGGCTATTCTTTTGACCTTTGGAAAATTACCTTCATTACTATATAATCAATTGAGGCATAAGTTTTAGACAAGCAATCCATGCGGAAGATGATATCAAAGTCTTGAATCCTCAAGGCTACTAGGTCCACATGTAAAATATTATCGGTAATTTACACCTCACAATTTCTAACCATATTTTGAGACTCTATTGACCTTCCTAATAAAAGAGTCATCTCATAAATTATTTCTAATGGTTTAGGTATCCTACCTAATCTCCTTAATAATGACCATGAAAGGAATGAATGTGTGGAACCTAAATCTATTAATGTACGTGCAATAAGATTATAGATTAGAACATTATCGCATATAGCTTTTACCTTTCCATTATCTACCTCGCTTCTGGGTCATGTTATAGACTCGTTTAGGAATCCTCTCGTTCTCCTATGGCCTTCCTTTTTGGATAGTCATTTGCTAGATACCCGACCTCTCAATAAAAGTAGCATATGTTAGTGCCACTCAAGCGACCTCGTACCTCAATCTTCTATGGTGGAAAAGAAGCCTTAGCCTTTTTGGCATTTCCTTGCCATGGCATCACAAATGGTTTTCTTTTTCCTAATGGGCCAACGAGCCTACTAAGAATATTTGGCCTCATCATTAGTGGAAATTGGATCCACTCCCTCTTACCCTATTCAATCTAAAGAACTTAATTAATCATTTTTGAGTGACTATTAGTTGACACTTAGACTAAGCTCCCGATCTCTACTCTTAAACCTTGAATGAAATGTTGTTTCTTTTATACATTATTGCTCGAAATAAAAGAGGCAAAATGACAACCATGCTTAAATTGTCACATATACTTTGCTACTATCATGTCTCCTAGTTCAAGTTTCAAGAACTCTTAGATCTTTTGAGATTTAACCATGTTTGAGAAATATTTCTCATTGAAAATTTCCTCAAATTATGCTCAAGTAAGTTATGGTATATCTTGGGTGACCTTCGTCGATTCCTACTATATACCCACATTATCCACTTACGTAAACGTAGCATAAGCTACCATATCATCATCCTCTAAAGCTATGTGCTCAAATATTGTTTTCATAGATTCTAGCCATTCCTTAGTAGCCATTAGATCTTATTTTCGTTTAAACTATTTTGAATTAAATTTTTGAAAATGTTCGACTATGTCTACTCATTGTGTCCGTTTAGCCACCATCGAATTCTATTTTGCAGCTATGCTTCCATCATTCTTTGCATATTATATATCATATCCTACTATTATCTAAGTAGTGCCATTAGATTTTCCTCTTTATCCATCGTAGTCCGACTCGAACTAGCTCTACTATTATTCTTTTTCTTTATCGCATCCTATACTAACAATGAGTATAATCCACATCACATTACTTTCCTCTCCTTTATTATTCATTAATAATTCAATCAATAACACATTCACATTCATATTCAAACCATCATAATCCAAATAATATTCACATAACATCAAATAAACATACTATACAAACATGTGTTTACTAGGCATCATGTACCTTTGATCCTTGTTTATCACTAAGACTTGACTCACATATGCTTAATCGGTCAATTGAAATCGATAACTAGGGTAAACCTACTTTGATAGCACTCGGTAACATCCCCAACGTAGGACCTAGATAGGTCGAGAGTATTATCGGTGTTGACTTACATTTAAATTGTAATGAATGCAAGCCAACAAGTCTCTATCCTTAAGATTTTTAATTTATTAACAAAGAGAGTATTTTCATACGAGGTCCCTAATTAATAAGATATAATAGGTCCATATTAAATAAAAGTTGTATAAAATTTTTTAAAAATTCAACTAACAATAATTAATAATCCTATAACATATATAGAAATATTAAATGCCATATTTTTGTCAAACAAGTCATATTCTTAAATTGAAATAAATTATTAAACTAATTTGAACCATGTTTCTTATTTTTTTTTTCCAAATTCCTTCTAGAAATTCATATAAAATCTAGTTTAGGATTATTTCATTTCCATATATTACATACTATAAATTAGGATTATTTGACATCATTTTCATATAAAAAATAATTTAATTATAATGTATTACATTTATCTAGAAATAATTAATGAATAGTAACCCATTAAATCAAGATTTAATACCATTATTTTTATAAAAACTCCATAGGCTAGGAATTCATTCCATAAATTCAATAAAACATTTAATAAATTCATTTAGACTTTTAAATAAATTTTAGGATATTAAAATTTTTTTTAGGACTTACGGAAGTTTGGTTCTTAATTTATTTAAAACTAACCCATTAAATGGATTTATTCATTAACCATTAATGTCATTTTATACCTTTACCTTACTAACTCTTTTTTCCATACAATTGCAATTCCATACTTTTTATCTTTAATTCATTAGTTGCTAAATTAAGTAACCATTTTTTTACTACCTTGATTCTACCTTTAATTAGTCTCTTTCCATAACAAATTAATTCATTTAGATCATATTAATTAGCCAAGTGACCAATCAACTTACAAAGTTATGTAACTAAACAATCCTTAACATAATATTAAACTTCACATCCAAACCAAACCATTTATTAATACAAACCAAAATTTGCTTAAGTTGTTGCCAATATACATAACAAAAATTAAGTTAACAAAAGGTAAAGTTCCTCACATATTAATATACTTATACACATAAAAGTCAAGTCTTCATTTTTTTTGGTGATGGTCCTTATTCATCTTTCTTTTCCCCTACCATAAGAAACAAAGGTGAGCAATGTCCGAGTAAATTTAATCCATGTAATACATGTAATGCATATGATGTAACTTTTTAGAAAAACCTTTTAATGCTTTTTAAATTCATTTTCCCCTTCATGTGTACCCTACTGATTGTGTATATAATTGGCTCTCTTTTAAAACATGTAATTTGTGAAAAATCACAAAAAGTACTCGGTACTTTTGCCTAAATTTTTTTATTTCTTTGTTCTTTTTTCTTAAAAAAGGGTGATCATTCATCTCTCATAACCCCAAGAAAGTACTCAACCATTCCTCTTACAAAAGCTTTCCTTTTTCTTTTCCTTTTTCCTTTCATTAAAATCATAAATTTAAAAGCTCTTTCATGATTACAATGTGGAAATGTATTTAAATATAAATGCAATGCATTACCATAAATCCTTACATGCATAATTCCAAATCTCAAGAACATATAACATAAATAATATATTCAAATACATATTTCACATAAATTAAGTATGCATACAAACATGAATAAACAATGTACATAAATCATGCCGTAAAACACATCATGGCTTAATTGCTTAAGCAACATAACCAATTCATTTTTCACATGAATACAATCAATTTTCATGCCATTTTATACCTCTAAACCTTAAAATTAACTTTAACCTCAAATTAACCTCTCGTTTTCTTGTTTTAAGTGAAGGATCATGCATCTTATGGAGATGCAGAATAAAATAATTTTTTTTCTCTATGTAAGGTTCCTAAGACCATGTAATTGGATCAATTAATCATACGTTAACATGGATATAAATATGGGTGAAAGATTATCTCTCGTGGCATTGAAAACAAATAAATAGAAAGGGAACCATCCAAGTGTTCAGCCTCTATTGATAATCCATATAGCTTAAACACCAAGAAAGGAGGCCACAAAAATTATGGAGAGCTAGCTCCAATCATTTCGTATAGTTAATTTACTTTCTAAGGAAATTAGTCGGGTTTTTTTTTTTTTTTTATGACAACTCGGGCTTTTATGTAGCAACTTAGGCTTTTTAGGGAGAGAAACATTTTCTCTCTATTTTTTTTATTGCCAAGTGTGTGTTACTTAACTCTCTCTTGCCCCTCTCTCCCCTTTATTTATATAAGAGGGCAGACATCCATGTTCTTTAAGGATAAGGAGTTGTAACGTTATGGGTTTATTTGATCTTATCTTTGTAAACCCTTAGTTTTATCTAATAGGGCTTAAGCTTATCCTCTCACTAAAATATCTTACAGGTTTTTAAATTAAGCCTATTAGCCCAAAATCATTTGGCCTAATTAATTATCAATTAATTTGGACCATCTAAATAAAATGGTTCAAGTATTTAGTAGAGCCCATATTAGGAAAAAATTTCATAAATTACCCTTAAACATAAATTAGCAAACTAATTTTCTTTTTCGATAACTAACTTTCAAATTTGAAACTGACTTTCAAATTAAAAAATTGATTTCCAAAATAAGAAACTTTTCATTTTAGAAAACTGTTCCTAAAATAGAAAGCTTTCAATTTTCGAAATCTTTTCTCAAATAGAAAACTTTCAAAAATGAAAACCTTTTCCAAAATCTTTACTTCTCTTTTATTAAGTGAATTCTTAAACTTATATGTGTGACTTAGTAGGCTCTAAGATATGCTTGGCAGTATCTTAAGAATAAAAGACACCTATTTTATCTCCGATACATAAATCAAGATTGACCTCTAGCAAAACATAATGACTATCAATTCTCTAGAAGGATTAATTAATTCATAATTACCTTTTACGAGTATGGTTACCATATAATTTAGTTCTCATGTCAATTTACCACAATGTGATCTCAAATTAGATTTATAGTTTATTCGATTATGATTACATAAGTTTTCTTTGATTCCTAAACATCTTAGCTTTAGAGTAGACCAAATATGCTTTATTAGTATACTCTCATTATGGTCATAAATTTCTTGAGCAGACATTCATTGAAGTACAATTTGATAACTCATTCAAGATATAAGTATTGACATGTTCGATATTAGTCATCCACCTATCTCTATTAGCTTCCTAGTGCACTAGGAATCTAATGGAGGTAGTGTATGACTAAGATTGGATATGTCATTTCTTGTATGCTAAAGGAGTTATCACATTATACTTCGAAGAATGTCTCGCTCATGAAATCTATGGCTATAGTAAGAGTACACCAATAGAGCATAGTTGGTTTACTTTAAGAGCCAAGACATTTAGAAATCGAAGAAAACTTATATAATCATAATCAAATAAGACTTATAACTAAGTTCGAGACCACACTATGATAAGTTGACATGATGACTGAATTGTATGGTAACCATGCTTGTGAAAGGTAATAATGGAGTAATTAATCCTCCTAAAGAATTACGTAGGCATGATGCCTTGCTAGAGGCAATCTTGATTTATTTATTGAGAGATAAAAAAAGATTGTTTTATTCTTGATACATTGTCAATATATTTAGGAGCCTATTGAGTCACACACATAAGTTTAAGTATTCACATGATTAAAGAGAAGTAAAGACATTGCAAAAAAATTTCAATTTTGAAAGTTTTTAAAAATGAAAATTTTCCTTAAATGAAAGTTTCTTAAAATGGAAATTTTTCTATTTTAAAAATTAGTTTTCTAATTTGAAAGTTGGTTCCAAATTTGGAAGTAAATAACCTAAAATGGAAATGAGTTTCCTAATTAAGGTTAAAGGGTATTTTCAAAAATTGTTTCCTAATGTGGGCCACCTAAAATTACCTAAGATTATATATTTAGATAGTCCAAACAAATTAATTAGGTTATAATGGTTTTGGCCCAATAGGTTTAATTAAAAGCCTTAAGATATTTTGATGGGAGGATGAAAATCAACTTTATTGAATAAGGATGAATATTTTAAAGATAAAGATAAAAAAAACCCATATGTAAAATAACTCATAATCCTTGGAGGATTAGGAAGCAACAACCTAGAGTTCTTAAGGGAATCATTGCTATGCTTCCTTATCCTTGGAGGATAAGGAAGTCTCTAATAAATATATGAGAGAGAGAAGTGAGGCACACAAGCAATTTTGAGAGAGAGAGAATTTGGCCAACAAAGGAAAAAAAAATTAAAGGCACACGACCAAGAAAGGAAAAAAAAAGGGGAAAATAGTTTTTTCCAAAAAACCCTAGTATGCCACCGTCTCTCCCTCTTCTCTTGGGTTGTCATAAACTTGACCGGGTTAGATTTTTATAAGAAACACTACATAAATCAGAAAAGTTAAAGCTAACACTCTATCGATTTTGAGTGCTTTTTTGTGGTGTTTGAACTACATGGATCATCAATAGAGGTCAAGTCTTAGATGAATTTTCTATTAAGGATTAAAAAAAGGCTCGGATACCAATTCATGTAGTTAACCACACTTAATGTAATATGCAATTAAAGATTAAATGAAGGCTCGGATACTAATTGAAGGATAATGCATCCTATGAATGTGTGAAATAAAACAAAAAATTTTCTCCACCTAAGGTTCCTAAAATCATGTCATTGAATCAAATAATCATATATTAACATGAATATAAATGTGAGTGGAAGATTACCTTTTGTAGCATATAAAGCAATCAAGAGAAAAGGGAACCATCCAAGTGTTTGACATCTATTGATAATCCACATAGATTAAACACCCATAAAGGAAGCCACATAAATTACAATGCTAGCCCCAATCCTTATGTATAGTTAATTTACTTTTTAAAGAAATTAGTCATGGTTTTTTTTATGACAACTTAGACTTTTTGGGAGGGATGAAACAACTCAGGCTTTTTTGGGAGAGAAACACTTTCTCTATATTTCTTTTTTATTATCATATGTGTGTGTTGCTTAACTCTCCCTTTCCACATCTCTCCTCTTTATTGATATAAGGGGCGAGCATCCTTGTCCTCTATGGATAATGAGTTGTAACATGTGTGGGCTTATTTGATCTTATCCTTACAAACTCGAGCCTTATCCAATATAGCTCAAGTTTATCCTCCCATCAAAATATCTTACGAGCTTTTAAATTAAGCCTACTAGCCCAAACTATTTTTGACCCAATTAATTACCAATTAATTTAGACCATCTAAATAAATTGGGTATAGTATTTTAGTGGAGCTCACATTAAGAAGCCATTTCTTAAATTACTCTTAAATCTAAATTAGAAAACTAATTTCTATTTTAGGTAACTAACTTCTAATTTTTTAACTAATTTCTAAATTAGTAAACTAATTTCTAAAATAGGAAACTTTCCATTTTAGAAAACTTTTCCAAAACAAAAAACTTTTTCCAAAATCTTTGCTTCTCTTTTATTATGTGAATGATTAAACTTATGCATGTGACTCAATAGGCTCGTAGATATGTTGGCAATGTATCAAGAATAAAACACACCTCTTTTATCTCTTGATATATAAATCAAGATTGGCTTCTAGTAAGATATCATGATTACCTAATTCTCCCGGAGGATTAATTGATCTATAATTACCTTTTACAAGCATGCTTACCATACAATTTAGTTTGCATGTTAATTTATCATAGTGTGATCTTAAACTTGATTTTTAGTCCGTTCGATTATGATCACATAATTTTTTTTTATTCCTAAATGTCTTAGCTTTAGAGAAAACCAACTATACTTTATTAATGTGTTTCTATTATAGCCATAAATTCATTAAGTATACATAATGTGATAACTCTTTTAGCATATAAGGAATAACATGTCTTATTATTATCTATCTATCTCTATTATATTCTTAGTGCATCCAACGAATTGCTCACATGTAGCTCTTAACTAAGCTAATCAAGACGAGTGTCAAAGTACATAAATCCTCTAATGAGATAATCATGATGACTTCAAGTCAAAGGACCATTTGTACTCATCTTATATGAGATTCCCATAAACTAAACTGAATGGGTTCTCATGACGAGTCATATCCGGTGATATGTTCTCTAAAATTTATCACCTAAGTGCTTTCTTTGGCATCACCATGCCAGCATAACGCTCACAAGTCTTATCGCATATAGTCAATCTTGATAATGTTATGACTTGGGACATTTAATGATATCATGTAAGTACATTAATATTTGTCTCACATTTTTTTGATCAATCATTAATGTAATGTATATCATATAAACTTTTATCCAATTTATCAAAATATAAACGACAAGAATTAATAGAAAAACTTCATTTATTAATTAAATCAAGAATGCAATTTCTAATAAGTGAAACCATCCAAACAAGGTTGGATCTTAGGCACCTTTACTAACATTAAGTTCTTGATTGAAACTAGGTCAATGGAAGGATAACCTCGGTTTCATCATTTTACCTCAAGTTTTCAACTCCAACCTCTTAACATATCATATTTTTATACATTTTAACTTTAAAATACGTTAAGTTAATCAAGAAAACTAAACTCCTTACTTATCCAAAATTCTTTAAGAAAGTGACTAAGTTTTTTATTATCCAATTCAACTCCATAAACATTTTTAAAGCATATCATCAAATATCTTACAAATAGTAGGTCTTAAAATCGCTAAGTTATTCAAGTTTAAGGGTATCTAACCACCTTATTCTTAGAACAAGGACACCATTAAAATACATAAGATTATACCAATTAATCATCCTAACCTTAAAATTCTAACGCAAAAAACACATACACATCATTATAACCATCCAACTCTAACAATAACATAGTATCTCCAATCATTTACCACTAAATCTCAAACATTAAAACTTTATATTATCATCAATTATACATCAAAATAAATATTTTCTCATAAGTTATTGAGAATTATACGTACCTCACTTAAAACCTAGTCAATTCTCCTCTCTTCCTCCTTACCTTTCTTCCTCCTCTTCCTTCCAAAAGTTTCAGCCCAAATACTTTTTTTCCCTCCTTCTTTGTTTGATCTTCTAAGCTGATTTTAAGGTTTTTTTATTCATATATAGTTTTTCTATCATAACTTAGGTGGTTTGGAGTGTTGGTTGGATGCTTTTCTTCTTGGTTGATGCAGCTTCTTCCTTTAGGGTTACTTGGACACTTATGGCTTGTAACCCTTCTTCCATCTTCTTCCTTCCATTTTGTAATTGTGGTTTTCCCTCAGAATTAAGTCAAGTGTGTCACACTTGGTTTAATCTTAATCTTGGTAACTAATGGATTCTACATTTTGTTTTTCTTCCTCTTTTGCCTTAGATATTTTCTCTTGTTTCTTTCCTCTTCACCACCACTCTTCTTCTCCTTTTCTCTCAAATTTTTTAGAATTCTCTAGCTAAAATTGGTCCCTCAAAATCAAGTAATAATTCCCTAAAAATATCACTACTTTACATTTTAATTCCTAAAATTTTAATCTTTGTAATTAGCCCCTCCAATTTCGAGTCCATAACTTAACAATTTCCCTTAATTTGGCCCTTATCCTAGGAATTGTTGAAGGAAAATTTAAGTCCTTAAAGTTTTTTAACCATTTCAATCAAATACCTAAAATTTTAATATTCTACCTCTAATTTTTACAATGCGTCCCTAAGTTAAAATATAACGATAACAATTAGTGGCATCAATCTCAAATTCAACCCTTACTTATTACATTGACCTTCCATTTTAATTATACTTTATTTATTTTATTCTTAATTAAAGTTTAAACTTTTACTCCTCACATTTAATAAATATTTATTTATTAATTAAATAAAATATCCTTTCAATATATTTACATTGACGAGAGGAATTTAGGTCATCAATATCACATCCTTTCTTCCTTAGAAAAATTCATCCTCAAAATTTCTTAATTAAAAAATTCTAGATATTTAACTCCCATCTTTTCCCCTCACTCCAATGTTGCTTCCTCCACATTATGGTTTCTTTATAACATTTTTACATGAGGTATTTGCTTATTGCTCGGTTTCTTTATCGTTTGATCTAGCATTTGGATCGGTCCTTCTAGATAACTTAGATCGGGTTAGAGGTCTAATGATTCATCCTTTAGAATATAGCTCAAGTCCTTCATGTATTTTCATAACATGGATATGTGAAATACATTATATACTAGGAGAGAGATGGAGATAAAGCTAGTTTATAACCATAGTTCCTAATTCTCTCCACTACCTCAAATGGTCCAATGTATCTTGGACTTAACTTCTCCGTTTTTTTTTTCAAACCTCATTACTCTTTTCATTGGTGCTACCCATAGGAACACTCGATCACCAACCTCAAATTCCAAGTCTTTTCTTCTAAAATTAGTATAACTTTTCGTTCTACTTTGAGCCGCTTTCATCCTCAATCCGACCTGTTTGATGACTTCAGCTATTTGTTGAACATTTCGATCCTATTTTTACTCACCGATGTCATCCCGAGTGTATTAGTGATCGACACTTTTAAGGAGCCGAATTTAGATTGAAAACAACCTTTATCCTAGCTCTTCAATTGAATGATGAAGATTTCATAGTCTACATCGATGCTTCAAAAGTCGGACTTTGAACTATTTCAATATAGTATAATAGGATAATTTTTTATGCCTTATGACAATTGAAAGACTATGAAAAGAACTATTTTACATATGATTTATAGCTAGCGAGTCATGGTATTTCCATTAAAGATTTGGAGGCACTACTTGTATAGAGTTATATGTGAGATCTACACATACAATAAAAGTCTTATGTACATCTTCACACAAAAAGAGTTGAGCATGAGGCAAAGAAGATGGCTTGAGGTGCTGAAAAATGATGAAATTGCATTTCATTACCACCTAGGTAAAGCAAATGTTATGGTAGATACATAGAGTTAAAAGACATATTCTATCATATAAATTGAAATTGTCAAGGATATGGAAAGGTTATAATTCGATGTTATTCGAGAAGAGATAGTAGTGGTTTGTTATATGCAATAGTGTTAGAATTAAATTTGATGTAGAGGATTAAAAAGGGATAGTTACTTGATGCTTGAATTGGTTAAAATTCAGAAAGAGGTAGTCGAGGGAAATAAAACTAAATTGACCATGGATAGTAATGGTGTTTGGCCTTATCGTGGTAGGTTGCATGTACCGGTAGTTAATGAAATGCAAGAAAATGCTTTCGAACAAGCTCATATTATGCCTTACTCAATTTATCTAGGAAGTACCAAGATGTATAGAGACTTGAAGAAATTCTATTAGTGAAAGAGAATGAAGTGGGACTTTGCCAAGTTTATGGCTAAATGCTTGACATGCCAATGAGTCAAGATTAAGCATGAAAAACCATCCAGATTATTGAGGGCATTAGAATTATTGAATGAAAATTAGAGCATATCATGATGGATTTGATCTTAGGTTTACCGAGATCCAAGAGGGTGGCTAATAGTATTTAGGTGATTATGGATCGATTGATAAAATTAGCTTACTTTCTCATGGTGAGATCCACATATACAATCTAGTAGTATGTTGAGTTATATTTGAAGGAACTTTTAAGATTGCATAGTATTTTAGTGTTAATTATGCCAGATTAAGACCCATAATTAATATCTAAAATTTAAAGTAGCTTACACCAAGTGATGGAAACCAACTTGAACTTTAGTACAATATTTCACCCATAGATCGATGGACAAATAGAGAAGGTGAATCAAATAATGGAGGAAATGTTGCAAGTTTATGTCCTAGATTGGTTCATAAAATGAGAGAGGTATTTACCTTTGATGGAATTTATATATAATAAAAATTATCAAGCCGGCATTGGAATGCCACCTTATGAGGCATTGTATGGAAGAAAATACAACTCACCACTAGATTAGGATGATATTGATGAGAGAAAACGAGTTAAGAGTCGAAATGGTTTAGTAAACTTTTAAATTTATAGAGCTAGTTAGAATGAGAATGAAGACGACTTAGAGTAGGTAGAAGAGTTATGTAGATAGAAGGACAAAAGCCTAGAATTTGAAATTGGAGACAATGTGTTCTTGAAAGTGGCACCGATGAAAAGAGTGATGAGATTTGAAAAAAAAAGGCGGAGTTTGAGATACATTAGACCATTTAAGATATAGGAGAGAGTTAAGGATGGAGTATACAAATTAGTTTCTCCTCTATCTCTTACTTCAAGTGCATAATGCTTTCTATAATATCCAAATTTAATTTCTATGCTTTGTGTGAATAGTACATTAATTGATAAGTGAAAGACTTAGTAAATATAATTTAAGTAAATAATTCTCATACATTTATAACTAAGAATTTAAACCCTAATTAGTAATCTAAAAATGTAGTAATCCAGAAAATAATATCGTAATTCGGTGCTCAACCTAAATTAAAATTTCTACGTGTAAAATACCACCTTAGGACATGTAGGTCATTAAAAGTATTTTAGGCAAAAAGTTTGGCCAAGAGAGGGAAATAAATTAGGAAAATTTTTGGCTTGGTTCATTTAATATTTTATTTGCCTTCATCCTTTCATTTGGGAGAGGGCTTGAATAATTAGAGAGAAAGAGAAGAAGAGGAATAAAATCAAAAGAGAGAAAGTAGGAGAGAGTTGAAATATACCAAGGGAGGAATTGAAACTTGCCAAGAGAAAGAAAAATTGGCCAAAAAATAGAAAAGGAGGAGAAGGGTGATTTTAGAGGCTTTAAGGTGATTTCATCATCAAACAAACATAAGGTAAGTGTAACTTTAACTTAACACAATACTTAAAGTAATTGTATGTTGATTTAGAGATCTATAAGCTTGTGAAACCTAGGGTTTCTAATTGGGTATTTGAATGAATTGCATTCAATTGATGCTTGGATTATGAAATTGATGAATGTTTAACTATTGTGATGTTATGGCAAGTGTTTAATTGTTGATTGAAAGTGTGTATTGTTATATCCTTGCATTAAATTAAGGAATGATAAATTCTTATGGTTCTAGAGATTGGGTTAGTGGTTAATTGATAAGTTTACATGGCGATGATTATGGGTATGCATTAAATAAATCAATGATTATACATTGTGATAGTAATGGCTTAGTATTTAATTCATAATTGACCATAGTATTTACGTTGGATAAGTATAACTTTAACTCACCATAAAACTTAGGATGATTATATGTAGAATTGGTGGAACTGTGTTCTTAGGAACATAGGATTTGAAATTATTCAATTGAATAATTTGTGTTCAATTGATTTTTTATTTGTGAAATTGATAATTGATTGAACATTTTAATGATGATGGTTAAGTGTATCCTCACCCATACTATATGTAGTTTAATGCTTTGAATGATTAACTATTGTTTTGTCATGAAATGGGTAACTAGAGTTTATGTTGAAATTGTATGATTGGTAATTTATTGATTTTGTTGAGTGATTGAATGGGAGATGGAGGAATTTAAGGAATGGGTTCATTAGGATGAACCATTTGGCTAAGACTAGAAACAATAGAAAAAGATTATGTTGTAGGAAACTGATGCAACTAAGGTGTTTGATAAAATGTATAAACCATGCCTTGGCTTGAAAGTAAAGAGGAAATTGATAAAATTGAATGGCTAGTTAGACTTGATAGATTTGGCTAAAATGGAAATTAGAGTGAAATGTGTATGTTTGTGTATTATGGATTAAATGGTGTTTGAATGAGATTAAATGAGGATGACTTAAGGTTAGTTGAGAAGAAAACCACTTGATTGTTTGGTAAAAAGGCTATTCGACCAAGTCCCAAATGTGAGGGATTATTGAATTGGATGGTTAAGCCATAGAATTTAGTGACTTTAACCTTAGATAGTTGAAGTTAGATGTATTGAAATGAAGAATTAGGTTGGATTAATTACGGAGTAGATTCGCCCATTAACCCTAAGTAACTTAAACACTAGTCATATGAATTTCATAAAAGATTATGCTTGAACATGATATGATGACTTGTATGGAGTGAATGATTGAGGAAAATACCCTTTGGTTAAATGGATGAAACATTTGGCCAAGAGAGGAATATTTGAATTTTTTTCCTAACACTTTAAGTTATGATGGATTATGATGAATATGTACGTTTATGGATAAATAGATGTGAAATAACTTGAAAGTGATTGTGTGTATGAAGTGTATTGTTGTGGCCATATTCAGCCAAGAGTGAATTTCATAAGGTTAATGTTTGTATGAGATTTTATGAAGGATTCATGCCTTTTTATGCCTTGTTATTGAGGTTTTGAATTGTTTAAATGATAATTGATTAGGTTGTTGTTATATGTTTTTACCGATAAAAATTATGAAGTCATGACATGTGATTTTCGTTGAGGAAAATTGTGAAGCCATGACATGTAAATTTTGTTGATGAAAATTATGAAGCCATAACATGTGATTTTTTGGTTACAAAAATTGTTATGTCACGACCTATGATTTTCTTTGATGAATATATAGTTTTGCTAAATATGGTGTCTTTGGTGAATAATATGGAGGGCAAGGTTAATGAAGGATGCTTGGGGTGACATATGAGGAATTAGACCGTGTGATGTTTTAGATTATGTTCATGAATTATTGATGACATATGATTTGTGTTCATGGTTGTTCAAGACAAGATAGTTTTAGCTTTATCAAGTCATGTTAATTGTATTATGGTTGGTCTAGGTTTCATGATATTTGGCCTTGTCATATAATTTGGAATGTATCTAAGAATGGCTTAATGCCATATGATTCATATTCATGTTTACACTTGATATTATATTCTAATTGCATTCACACCATGAAATTTTTTATGTCATGATTTCACGTATTCAAAGAAAAACCAAGTTCATATTTTCAAGATAGACTTACGAAGCGAATGATCTAGTGCATACTCTTTGTAAGGTATATAAAGTGAATGATTTGGTGGATAGTCTTTGTATGTTTTAAAAGATGACATACTAAGGGAATTATCTAGTGAGTACTCTTAGTATGTAAAGGGAATGATTTAGTATATACCCTTGATGTAATGGTTCACAAGATAATGATCTAGTGTATACTTTTTGTGAGGATGATAAGAAATGCATTTTTGATTAATGGATAATGAATTTATTTCCATTCATGCATGGTTACATTTACTCGGGCTTTACCTCATTTTGTTTGTCTTATGGTATAAGTGATAAAGCAATACTTGAGGACATGTAGTGTGTCAAGGATGTTGGTCATACATGTACTATAAGTCTAGGTTTAAAGTTTTAAAGTTAAACCATTGCTAGGTTTCGACCACTTTTGGTTGTTGTCTAGATTTAGCTATTTTGAGCTATACATGATAAACTTTAGGTCATTTTAGATATATTTACGGATATATTGATGAGATTACGGGACAATGAGATGTTTATGTCCATTTTGAATATGTTGATGAATTTATCTATTTAAAGATGCATTGATGTAATTATAAAAAGGATATTAAATTAGTTTAACATTGAATGACTTTAGATTTATGCACCTATTAGTTTTAATCCGATGATGTAAATAAAATGGTGTAGGATGGTTATAAATGGTTTAGGTTGCAAAAATTTATTAGTCATAAATGTTAAAATTTAGGAAGTCTTGAACTTTAAACCAAATAAGGAAATTTCATTATATAATATGATAGAGATCTAGGATAGAAGAGAGAGTACATTGCATTATACTCTTGGATGTGAGATAGTGTAGTAGCACTTTCGGCTCTCTATTGAGTTGTGGGCGTTACACTTTCCATATGTCCATGTCGAGGAAGTATGTTGAGGACCTAAGCCACGTCCTAAGGATTGAGCCATTAGAACTAAAATCAAATTTAAGTTATGAATAGAGGCTAATCTAGGTGAGATTAAAAAAATTAAGGAACAAGCAGATTCCTTTAGTTAAAATCTTATGGAGGAATTATAATGTAGAACATGCAATATAGGAGTGAGAGGCTGAGATGAGATTAAAGTACTTGAAGTTGTTTGAGAAAGTTAAATTCTAAGGATGAAATTTTTATAAAGAGGGAAGTATTTAAAACTCGAATTTTTTTCTATGCTTTGTGTGCATATCTATTTTGTTATGTATTTTCATGCCATACTTGTGTTATGATTCATAAGTGTTTTATTTGTAAACTTAATGACGATAATTGTTATATGTGAATAATGAATTAATTGACAAGTGAATGACTTAGAAAATTTAGTTTAATTAAATGCCTCCATACATGTATAAACTTAGGATTAAAATTTAATTAGTGTCCTAAACATAAATTATTTAATAATCTCATCATAGGGTGTCCAAACAATATGTCCACCTAGTTAAAAATATGTAAGTGTTATTCGCCTAAATTAGGACATATGTCCCACTAGTATTTTTAAACCACTAGTTTCAGCTAAAAAGAGGGAAAAAGTTGTTGGTTTTCATTTATTGCTTCCTTCCATTTGAAAAAGTTAAAACTTGAAAGAAACCTAGATCAATAAGAGAGAACCGAGATTTACCAAGAGAAAACAAGATTGGTCAAGAGAGAAGAGAGTTTGAAAGAAAGAAGGTTGGTCTTGAGGAGGGAAAATCTGGACATATTTTCCAAGAGGAAGAGCAAGGAAAAGAGAAGAGATTTCAAAGGATTTTAAGGTGATTTCTAATTCGGTCGAACCTAAGGTAACCGTAACTTCAACTCACCATAAGACTTAGGGTAATTATGTGTAGATTTGGTGATATGTGTTCATGTGACACCTAGGGTTTCCATTTATGCATTTAAGTAATTGTGTTTAATTGATATTTGGTTATGAAATTAATGAATGATCGACCAATGTGACCTTATGCCATGCATTTAATTGTCAATTGAATGTGTTTAATTTTGTTGATGTATACTTAGAAGTTTTAGGGTTTTGGTTAGTTGTTAGTGGATAATGTTACATGGTGATGGTGATGAGTATTCATTAAATTGATGATTATACATTATGATAGTAATAAGTATGTATTTAATTGAATATTTATCATGGAATTGATTGTTGTGTGTGTAATTAATTATTGAGATAAAGATTTCAGCTAGGGTTCATGAATTTTTTATGCTTGTTGAAATTTGGCTTAGGCTTGATGATTGATGATTGTGTGGAAGCTTAATGGATTTCGTTTGCTTATGGATACTTGATTGGGGATGGTAAAATCCACTACTAGAAAAAAATGAATTAGTGATGAAATTTAGCAACGGATTACAAAATAATAATTTTTATGACAATTTAGTGACGGATTAACGAGGGATACTTAGTGAGAGCTAAAAATCCATCGCTAAATAAGGCGTGAAAAAAAAACACCAAAATCAACATGGATTAGTGAAGAAAATTCATTCGCTAGATAAAAAAGTAACGATCGAATCTAATCCATCATTAAATAGTGATGGACGCGAGTCTATCGTTAGCTCTCGGGGAAATTTCCACCCAAATGTTAGGGACGAAAAGCCATTTCGTCGCTAATCGCCGACGAACTAGGTCTATTGCCGATGGGAGGGGGAAACGAGGGATGGATCGGCGTCCATCACCGATTAGGAGGGAAACTTCCCCCTCAAATAATGACGTAATAGCGACAAATTTGTGCCCATCGCTATTTTCCTTATATATACCAGACCTCCCTCTTACTTCTTCATTTGTTTCCCTCACCTCCACTACACCTCCCTTTCGGCGCGGACCAAAAAACGATCATCGACGTCGCCCCATGCCACTAAATATTTTTTCAAAGCATTCAACAAAGTAAGGGATATCTTTCTTCTTCAAAATCGGATCGGATCCGTGCTCTATGTACTTAATCTATCGGGTAAAACTTTCTCTCTCTAACTTTTTTTTTTAAAAAGTTAGATAAATGTTATATATTTTTAGTTAAAATTTTTTTATTTATTAGTCTACTAATTGTTTATATGTTAATAATTGCCTTGCTATATTAATTTGTATGTAGTAATTTAAATTTATTAATTGTTATTTTATTTTTATAATCTGTTAGATTTATTTTGCTAAGTTTTAGTTTGTTGTTATTTTAGTCTATTAGGTTAATTTTTATGTGAACGTAAACCTTAAAAATATAAACTTTTTTAATTTTCAGTTGTTAGATTAAAATTTAATTTTTTGATCTTAAATTGTTAGTATGATTAATTGAATTAATTGTATATTTATTTGTTTTTAGTGTTATAGGTTAATTTGCTTAGTTGTTTATTTAAATTTAATTTTGAAATTATATTATTTTTGACGTAGTTTAGTCAATTCGAATGTAAATTTTATAAGTAATTTTATAAATTTAATTTTTAAGATTAAAATAATATCACATGTATAATGATTTGATCGGATCGAAAAACAATTGAAAAAAATATAATTAAAAAATTAAAATAAACGTTAAAATTTAATAAATATTTTATTAATTAATAGAATTAAATAAATATTTTAGTTTGAATATTTTTAAAAATTATTTAGGTGATAATGTAAATTAACATTGTTTTGGTTCATAAAGTATAAAATTTTATGTATTTTAAGTGAAAATGATAATGTAATTAATTAAATAACTTTAAAAATGTTAAAATTATATAAATATTTAGATGATTAATATAATTAAATAAATATTTTAGTTGAATGCTTTCATAAATTATTTAGTTCGTAATGTAATTTAACGTATTTTAACCTAACTATAAAATTTCATGCATTTTAAGTGAAAATGATAATGTAATTACGTTAAATTACCCAAAGTAGTTTAAATTAGGTTAATTGTTTTGTTTAGGTTAGGTTAGGTTAGGTTAACGTTATTATATATTGCACCTAAGGTTGAAAATGTTAAAAAATTACACAAAAAATTATTCAATATTAAGAAATTAAGTATTTATTAAAAAAATGTAATCATTCTTTATATAATTATTTAAATAGGAAGTAAAATTTGAAAAAAAAATTAATAACTAATTAGAGATAATTATATAACTAATATAATTGTTTAGTATTTGTTTAAAATAATTCGGAATGATTACAAGTAATTGTTTGCAATGGTTCCGTTATTTTTTCAATAACTTAAAAAATGAGACATGATCAACAAGTGGATGAATTTTAGATTAGTAAACGGATAGTTAAATGATGAATTTGTTAGAGGTATAGAGCAATTTTTAACGTTTGTTGTTAAACATCTTGAATGTATGGACGGAACCAAAATTAGGTGTCCTTGTAATTTCGAGTAAGTGTCAAAACCAAAATTATGAAGAGATTGAGACAATCAAATATCATTTGTGTTGTAATGGTTTGGTACCGGGATATTATAATTGGGTGCATCATGGTGAATTTGAAGCCTATATGACATCCGAAAATTCTAGGAGTCGGCATGTTTCAGAAATTATTATATAAGCAAACATAGTTCTAGTGAGCCCCAAAACCCATATCAAAGTATGGTAATGGATGTAGCCGATCCATCATTTGATCCGTCCAACACGAGAGGAGGTTCCTAATCCTAGCGTCTAACACTTTTATGATATGTTGAATGCATCACGTAGAGAGATTTGGCCCGGTTGTGATGAGTATTCACAATTGTTAGCAGTTGCTCAAATGCTTAACCTAAAAGCTGAATATCATTTTCTAGAAAAGTGTTTTGATTAGTTATGTGAGTCGATGAAGGAATAGATGTCGATTGATAAGCCGTATGACAAATAACTTTTATGAAACAAAGAAGTCGACGAAAGGGATGGGTTTATCGATGGAAAAAATTCATTGTTGTCATAGTCGGTGCATGATTTATTAGAAGGAAGATAATGAATTAGATAAATGCAGATTTTATCAACATCCTCAATATCGAAGTTCTCGTCGAGGATCAAGAAGAGAAAAAATTATTCCAAATAAGAAAATGTACTACTTTTCTCTAACTTCGGGTTTGCAATGATTGTATGCATCGAATGCAACAACCGGGCACATGACGTGGCATGCCGAACATGGGGAAGATGATATAGGAGTAATGCATCATCCTTCGATTCAATTACATGGTAAATTTTTAATTAGATTAATCTTTCTTTTGTAGCTGAAATAAGGAATGTCCTCTTAGGAGTGTGTACCGATGGGTTTCAATGACTTGACCAATTCGGTGTGCAATATTCCTCGTGGCCGACCATTATGACTCCATACAATTTGCAACCATGGATGTGTATGAAGGAGGAATATATGTTCCTAACATTGATTGTTTCGGGTCTAACAAATCCAAAACATAAGTTAGACGTTTACTTACAACCTTTCATATCCGAGTTTATCCAATTATGAAAGGTGGGTGTAGTGACTTACGATGTGTGCTCGTAAGTAGAATTTTTATTGAGAGTTACAATTATATGGACTATTAGTGACTTTCCCGCATATTCAATGCTATCTAGTTGGAGTACTCGGAGGAAAACAAGCTTGTCCTTACCGTATAAAAAATTCGGATGCTTTCTCCCTTCCAAATGGAAGGAAGACCTCTTAGTTTGATAAACATTGAAAGTTTCTTCCTCATAATCATCCATATAGAAGAAACAAGAAAGCATTCATCGCCAAAAAAGTTGTTAAATTTGGTCCTCCTCCAATCCGATCTGGAATAGAGATGTTACATTTAGTCGAGCGAATGGGGGTTGTTAAAGATGACAAAAAATGGTATAGATGATCATAATAGTAGAATCTCTCGGATGTGCGGATAGAGGAAGCAAAGTATTTTTTGAGGTTTGCCTTACTATAGTACAAATGTCATCCGACCTAATTTAGATGTCATGCATATTGAGAAAAATGTTTTTGATAATGTTTTTAACACAATCATGAATGTGATCGAAAAAACTAAAGATAATGCCTACTCTAGGGAAGACTTAAAACTCTTATGCAAAAGACTAGAATTAGCAAAAGATAATGCATCCGGAAAGTACCCTAAAGTTGCATATATCCGTTGAAACAACAAAAAAGAAGATTTCTTGAATGGTTAAAACAACTCAAATTCCTTGATGGATATGTCTCAAATCTAGCTAGATTTGTTGATATACAATATGGTAAACTTTATGAGATGAAAAGTCATGACTATCATATCTTCATGTAACATTTACTTCCAACTCGCATTTAGGAGTTTTTACCAAAAAATGTTTGACAATCACTTACGAGTGTTGAGTTTATTTTTCAAGCAATTGACTTTTATAGTTATAAAGCAAGAGGATATGTTACGGCTTAATCATGAGATACCCATCATTTTGTACAAATTAGAACATATATTTCCACCCAAGCTTTTTTGACTCCATGGAACATCTTCTAATTCATCTTCCATTTGAGGCATCTATTATAGGACTTGTGCAATATCGATGAATGTATCCATTTGAAAGGTATTGACATTCATTTTAAAAGTCAAATTAAATAAATTTCTTACTTTAAAACGTTCAATTTATTCATATTTGTAGGTATCTATGAAAACTAAAAAATAATGTTAAGAATAAAGCCAAAGTGGAATGATCAATATGCAATGCATTGGTCGAAGAAGCCTCTCTATTTGGCTCACATTATTTTGAGCCTCATGTGAATACAAGACATCGAAAAATGCCCCATAATTTTGAATTCAATAATGAAGAAGAAAACCACATTGAAGGGATGTTATCCATATTCAAGCAATTAGGTCGATCAATTAGTCGATACAAAATAAGAAAATTAACACAACTAAAACACAGAAGCAACACACCAATATATATTGCTCGAATTAGGAAGAAGTTAAACCTTACATTGAGTGAGTTTGACCTATTTGTTATATTTAATAATTCATATTAGGAAGATAGTAGAGAGTAAATTATGTTTTTTAATAATTCTTTTGTCTTTAATGGATTTCTTGTCGAAATGCAACGTAACAATTCGTTCTCGTTTAAGAATGAAGTCGGTGCTCTAATCGAAAATGAGTTTACCTCTTGGTTTAATCAATATGTAAGTATGATCATTTTATATGTTTAGTTTATTGCTAGCATTAATAGAAAGATAAATAAATTTAGAGGTTATTTTATGTTTAACTTACAAACATAAAATGCATAACCAATTGACATGAAAGACTAGTTCTTTAAAGATCTCGCACAAGGTCCATTGCTAACTCGTCGGATCGTACAACGATTATTTTGTTAATGGTTATAGGTTCTACACATTTAAGGGATCTTCGAAAATTGGGTCTTTCAAGTGGTGTATGCATTAAATAAAGCAATTATAACTCAATTGAGAGTGACTATCATGGGATGTTGATAGAAATTATTGAAGTAGAGTATCTTGCATTACCTATTAAGAGAACGAGTATTGTTCAAATATGATTGGTTCGATCCCACACCGTAAGGAACAAGGTTTCATCCATACTACAAACTTATGGATGTTAACTATAAAAGAACTTTGAACAATTACGAACCATTTATCCTAGCATCATAGTCGGGTCAAGTGTATTATATGAAGTACCCTAGCTTTAGATGTAAAAATCAAGACTCGGTGAGCTATGTGTAAGATTAAAGCTAGGTCTATGTTTAACTTTCCTAAATCATCAACTACCATAGAACAAAATGTTCAACCATTTTAGCAGGACGATCCGAAAATTCGACATGAATTAATAGACAAAGTCGAGGACATCACTTTGTTGAATGATCCAAATGGATCGTTTGTAGAAATAAAAGTAGGTGTGGCTTATGAAGAAAATGAATGTCACATTGTTTTAGATGATGAAGATGATAACTTAAATAATTATTACGATAGTTCAAATTAAATTTATATTTTATGTGTTGTATTAATAAGAAGTTATGTAATTTTTTCTCTTTATTAATTTATTAATTTTGGTTTTTCTAGCTTCGATAAATGTTTGTTATATATTTTGATTGTTTTATATCCATAACAAATGATGTATTTTAATTTATTTACCCATGAATGGACTCTAACAATATTTTTTGTATTTTATTTTTTTGCTTCATGGTAGATCATACAACAATGACTCGTGATAATCATGGTTTGCATCATCCCCCAAGAGACGCTACTAGATCATGTTGCGAGTAATCATGGACGAGCATCACCGCCGGAGGGTAGTCCATTAGGATCCGCCGCGCGATCTCGTCTTAGGTCTCCAACGATAAGATTTTTTCATGGATCCCATAGCTCTCGTAGTCATAGAGCTAGCACATCCGCATCGACAGGTGTTCCTATATTGGCACATGAGGTTCCACCACCGACCTCCGAGAGTGGCCCCTCCGCACACATATCCGACACTCTAAAGAGTTCTCACGACTCATCCCGCCGATAGCGTATTGTTTCGTCGATTACGGATCGTATGTATTTTTTTAATATGTAATTTTATTAATAATTGCATTTCAAATATTTATTTCATCATTTTATTGTTGGTTTGATAGATTGACTCTAGATAGTAAATATTATTCTATGAAGATCTTTGAGATTTTTAAGGAATGGGTGGACAATGAAGGATCGTTATGGAATGATGTCTTCGACGTCACTAAAGACTTCTACTTTAATGAATTAAAGGTAACATATTTACAATTTTCTTTATTAAAATAAAAAAATATTTCTCATCAAATAAGTTATATAATTTTTTTTGCTTGTGCAAATATATTTTGAATGGTATGTCGACGTTGATCCATTTGTTAGATGGGGCATGGGAGCATGTCACTAGGAAAGGCTATGCTAACTTCGTATACAAGATCAGTTTGATGGATAAGTGACCTCAATATATGAGTTAGGAAGCATGGGATGCATGGCAAGTTGATTTTAAGAAATCTAATCGCATGGCTCGTTCAAAGCAAGCATTGCATAATCGATTGTCGGAGATCGATGGTCTTGGTTTGGGTCCTTCCGGACATACAGAGGGCTCAATATCCTCACAAGAGCATGTACGTCACTTGGTAAATTACATTCTTTATTATTATTTACTTATTTCATAATATTTCGAATTTGGGACTTGTCATATTATCCGTAATGGTTTTTTTTATAGGTAATAGAATTGGGATGTCGACCAACAAGTTTTGAGTGGTTTCAGAGGACTCATAAGAAACATGATGGTTCATTCATCGATATGCGCTCCCAATAAACACGAGTTAGCATTTTTTAATTTCAAATATTAAATATGAAAATTTATTCTCAAATTTATTTTAATACTATAACGATGATATTATTATTTTTATAATGCAAGATCGTGTGAGTAGCTAATCAATGAGGAAGTCGAGGCTTGGAGGGAGGTAGGAATCTTAGAGCTAGAAGTAGACCGTAATTCCATTTACCTATAGGTCTGTCGGGGAGAAGAAAAGATTTTATGGGATAGACGCACAATTGGTGCATTATGTGTCTCGGTCAGGTGGCAGCAGCTCCTTCTCTATGACGTCGCAATACATGATCGATTCGGCTAGCAAACAGCTTTGGATGGATTACAAGGCCACGAAGGAAGAGGTGATCGAGCTTAAGGAGATGATTTGTAACATGAAGTCTCAATACGATTCGATGCCATCCTTACTAATGCAGCTAGCATGAACATCCGGGTTGTCTATAGATCCGTCGATCATTCAACAATCTACTAGTCCTTCCACTTAGCCTCTAGTTCAGCCTCTAGTCAATCCTACGGGTGAGCACTCAACACAAGCATGAGGATGAGAATATGGGATTAGACGACCGGGATGAGTGATGTAATATTCGATCACTTTGTTTGTTTTGTTGTTTTTTTATGAAACGTATTCTAGAATGATTTTGTTAATGTTATTTTATTTTTCATATATACATGATTACTTATGATTGTTTATTATTAATTTTAATTATTAAATGTTATATTAATAAAATAATATAATTTATGAAAATGTCAACAAAAATGAAGGAATTACGAAAAACTTGTTTTCGAAAATAACGACGGATTGGTGACAATTTTGTTTTTTGGAATAGAAATGGATTAGCAATGAAAATTAGTGATGGAATAGCGATGGATTAGCAACGGATTTACTTTTAAATTTAATGACAGATTAGCGATGGATTTATTTTGAAATTTCACGACGGATTAGTGATGGATTAGTGACGAATTTATTTTCAAATTTACGATGAATTAGCGATAGATTAACTACGAAAAAAGAGTCATCCCATGTCAAGATTAGTGACAGATTTTTTAGGTTTAGTGATGATTTTTCGTCAATAAGTTTAGCGACGGACTTAATATTCCATCGCTAAAATTTAATGACGAGGGAATTAACGACGTAATTGTTTTCGTTGCTATTTCTAATTAGCGATAGAATTGTTGCGTTTAGCAATGAAATTTTTCGTCGCTAAAATCAATATTTTTGTGGTGATCATTGGTTAATTATGTTGATGTGGTATGACTTGGCTAGTTGAATAAATTCGACTAGGGTTAGGTTATATGGTTTTGCATGTATGTGCATATAGTTTTTTGGTTTAATGGATGATTTTGAATTAGTTAACTATTTGATGTCACTTGATCATGTGTTTTGGTGCTTATTAGATAATTTATGGTTTTGGATTTGTTTTATTCTTGATGTTATTCGATTATGCTTGGTTTTACTTGATTAGGTTTAGATAATTGAGTGATTATAGTGATGATGGATGATTCGGCTAGGAGATATTTTGCTTGACGTTACTTGATTTGGGATGATTTGACTTGTTGATTGAATTTGGCTATGCTTATTGATTAGTAATTGTGTTATTGGTTGATGAAGGTTATTTTTACTTGGTTTTAATGATGGATTGGTTATGAGGAATGATAATGAATTTGGTCAAAATGTTGATTGAGTGATTGTTGTTTTTGCTTGGTGGATTTGATATTCTTGATAGATTTGGTTTCTTGTAGTTGCTTGGTTTCGTTGTTTGAATAATGGAATGACTTTGGGTAAGTAACTACTTGATCTCACTTAATCATATGTTTTGGTATTTAAGGATATTTGAATGTTTTTGTTGTTCTTAGATGATTCAGCCTAGGTAGTTCTAATTGAAGATTTTATGCTTGTCATGCCATATGAATGATTTAGCCTATGGTCATGGAATTGTTTGACGTTGTTATACATTGATGGATTCAAATTAGGTTATTAATTGAAGTTGCTTGGATTGTGTTGATTGCTGGTTTTAGGGATTGATCATGTTTGGCTTTGTGTGGTTATGGATTACGTTCATGAATGGCTTGGTGTCATTTAGGTTATGTTCATGGTATTTTAGGGCTTGATAGATTCAATCTTGTCATGTCATATGGATTGTATTCATGAATGGTTTAATTCTATATAATTCATGTTCATGTATATACTTGATGTTGTATTCTAATTGTATTCAAACCATGAAATATATTATGTCATGATTTTAAGCATTCAAGAAAGGATATGTGTATGGTTTTATGAGGATATGGATCACAATTAGACATGTTCATAAGAGGGAATGATCAATCGTTTGATAGGTTTATTGAATCAAACATGTTTGAAACCTTTATGGCTTTCATGATGATGGTTTTAAAAGAGGACTAAATTTATATACTTTCAAGAGGGTATACTCAAAAAATAATAAATAAATAAATAAAATCAAGCATAAAAAATGATGGTTTTAATTGCATTTATGCATAGTTACATTTAATAAACTTTAGCTTAGTATTTTATCTTATGGTGTAGATAAGAAAAGAAATGCTTGACGAATAATTAGATACATTAAGGTTGCTAGCCGTGAGCTACAAAATTTGCCAAATCATGGATTATAGGTCTAGGTTTAAAGTTTGAAGACTAAATCATTGTTAGGTTTCTACCACTTTTTAGTATTCCTAGATTCGGTCATTTTAAGTTGTAAATGATAATCTTTTCTTATTTTGGATATATATATATATATATATATATATATAATATATAGAGATTAAAGATAAATGGAATGTTTATGGATAAATTGAGGTTTATGAATGGGTTACGCTTGAATTATGCCTTTTTTAAGTTTTATTCCAATATGGAAATTAAATGGTATAGGGTGTTTATAAATTTTTTAGGTTTATGTACTTGTTGATTTTAATTCAAGAATGGAAATGAAATGGTTTTGGTTATGCCATTGGTTACGCAAAAAATTATTAGCTTTAAATGTCAAATTTTAGGAAGTCTTGAACTTTAAACCGAATGAGGATTACGTTATGCATTTTCATAAAGATTTAGGGTAGAGGATATAGTGCATTACCTCGCATCCTCGGGTGTGAGACAATGCATTACATTCTAACTCTAACTCGTTGGGCTAAGAGCATTACATTCTAACCGGCACTTAACTTTTTGGTGTCTTTAATCACCAGCTGAAAATATGTGAGCTCTTTGTAGTTACTCTAAAATCTTGACCCCAACAAATCTTCTTCCGTATATTGCCAAGCCTCTAATTCTTTTTGGTATTAAGAAATTATGTAAGATTGGACCTAACTCTTCTTATCATCCATTGACACACTTATCGAAGGAAATTGCATTAATAAACTTTACTCAATGAATTCAGCTTGTAGAAGTGGTGAGTAAATGTCATTTCCCAAGAGATTAATGTTTAAGTAAATAAAAACTCAGGTTGAATTATTCCTTTAATTGTTTAGAGGGGTTTGAATGTTTTTCGGCAACAAAGTTAATAAGCAAGCTAGAGTAGAAAATTAAAACACTAAATTAATCGATGGAGAAATTCGGTTGAGGAAAAGAACTCACCTTTAGTTGTAAGTTAATCACAGACTCAACAAAAAAATACCAATCAAGAGCTAAACATTCAGCACATGACAATTTATAATTTCAAATTATCTATTCTTCTCTTAGTCTTCATTGATTAAAACAAACTCTTTGATTAAATTCTCACCTCTAAATAATCTAAAATAGGCTCTTTAGATTTAATTTAAAGATTGCATTAGGAATTAGGAAGGAAGCCAAATTGAACAATAAACACATAAGCTTGGTTTATTTAATCCAAACCATGTTTCCTTTCGACAAATCAAGCATAAATTTGTAATAAAGTTAGGTCCAATTGCTACGTCAAACAAGAATTTCACGACAATCACGGATCATAATTTTAGTTTTAGCATACAACAAACATAGTAGTACTCCTATTCCCTCGCATGCAGGATCGTAATCAATTAAATAAAAAAAACATGAGATGTCCAACTCAAAAAATCAGATTAAAGAAATTAAAGCATGAGTCTCACAACTTGTTTAATAACCAAAGGCTCGAACTCCCCTTAAACTGAAAAGATGAACTAGCCTTACATAACTTGAATCATGAACAAAAAGAAAAGAAACTAAAACAACTCAGATCCCTAATCAGTTCTCAAAGAGGCTATTTATACAGTGAAGGAATGCCTAAAAACTCTTCCCAATAATTCTGCCATAAAATTGTAGTAATTAAGCCTAACCAATTGGACTTAGTCTTCAACTTTGTCTCAAACATGAATCTGGACCTCTAACTCTAGTCCCATACATTATATGTCATACTTTTAAGCCATCAAATGAATTCCCCCTTATTTAGGCCGACGCAATCATGTTTTTAAAAGGATTCACCTTTATTCATCCAAATCTATAACAAACTAGGGGACTGATTCTCTACTGTAACTTGTAGGCCAATTTCAGATAGGAAATATTCATTACTAGGCTTGGGTCTCTTCATGAAATTGTAGCCCCACATGTAAGCTTTCCAACGAGTTAAAGTAGAGTCCAAACCAAGATCTTTAGCTCCAATTATGCTAAAAACATTGAGCTTTCCTGTTAGGAAATCTTCTCCAAATTGGACTCAGATTGGTTGTCTGCTGGATCTTTAAGGCAGCGGTTCAAGGCTCAAATGGTCTTAGAATTTGGCCCATAATACCTTCGTGGAAAGCTTATCATGTCTTATTTAAATGTCCAGAAGGTCTTTATTTGATTCTGACTTTTTAACCACACCAAAAACAGAGCTGCAGCAGTTAAAGCGTACAAAGCTGGAATTTTCCCATTTGGCGAGAAAAAATTCAAAGCTTCTCCAAACGTACCTGAACCAAAAAAAAAAAAAAAAAACTCTAATCAGATATTTAAGACTTATAACACTCAAATAGACATAATGTAATAGGAATTAAAATATTAATTATCACTCTCACCATCCATCCTAAAACATTCATGACTAAATTATTTAGTCAAGGTTTCGATTACATTTAACTTGTCTAATGTTTTTACTTTAATACGAGAGATCTTAAGGTTTGGTTCTAGTCGTTAAGAGAGCGAGTAGGATCTGTCTAGGTCTCAAATATGGTCCCTTTCAACTTAGGAGACATAAGGCCAACCTATTGCAAAAGTGATAATCGTGGTGGTCATCGGAGATCTATCACATTAGTGACAACTTTTAAAAGAGTTAAAGTGTCATGAGTGTTATCTAGAATAAAATTCATCAAAGAACCAGTAATTTCTCTCAAAATTGTTAGGCATGTGTGTGCAATAAACTCATATAGTGATGTGTGCGAAAAGGCATTACTCTAAATACGAGTCTTGAAATGAATAACAAGCTGAATAAAATAAACTACAAATAGAAGAAACAACAACGATAAAATTAATTGCATAAACACATGCACATTCACATATTCAAACACACTAACATATATAAACAAAGAAAGGCAACCACATCATATAAATAGACATAAAAATTTATCATGTAGCAAGAGATTATGCTCATGAGAATGCATGCAAAGCTTAACCTTTAGCACCCTAGTGGAGCCGTCATTAAGTCATAGGTGGAATCGAGAACGACGAGCTTAAAATTAGGAAAATGGATTGAAAAAAGAGTCACTACCTAATATTAAAGGTCACTAGAAACCTAAATGATTGGTCTATTTAGATTTTTAAGGTAAAAAGTTGATTACGCATAGGAAAAATAAAAATCACCCTTCTCCATCCTACCAAATAAAATCACATGTATGTTAAAACATAAATTTTGATTTTAGGTGTGGTGAAAGTCTAAGCTTATTTTATGTGTCGGCCATGAAGTTAAAGACTAACCAATCGAGTGATTTGGAATTTGAATGGTCGAAGCCTTCTCTTTACTCTAATACATATGGGTATCAATCTCAAGAGAAAACTACTTAAATTATTGAGAACTCAAGAAAATTCAGAAAAAAAAAATCAAGAGAAGTAATTCGAATTGCATATATAGATTCATAAGTTATGGTTTTGAAGGGATGTGTATTCGGACGCCATAAAAAACAACACAAACTTAACGAGTTATCATTTTGCAAGAAAAAATTATTGGTTTTAGAAAGGTGTGAACAAAAATATAATTTCACAAGAAATCAATAAACGATTTGAAAAAATATGTACTCAAAAGTCAAGGTTTTAAAATGACATGAACTCAAAAGTTGCAAATGCTCAAGAAAAACTCATGAACCATTTTAAAATAACATAAACTCAAAAGTCAAGGTTTTAAAATGATACAAACACAAAAACCTCGATTTCAAAAGAAAAACTCATGAACAATTTTAAAATGACATGAACTCAAAAGTCAAGGTTTTAAAATTACGTGAGCTCGAAGTCGTAATTCCTCAAGAAAAAATCATGAACAATTTTAAAATGACATGAATTCGAAGTCAAAGTTTTAAAATGACACAAAATCAAAAGTTTTTATTTGTTAGAAAAGACTCAAAAAAGGCTAACAATAGCAACACAAAGATCAAATGTACAAATTGATTTGAAAATCAATAGGTTTTTACAAAACTATTCCATTTAAGGTTGATCAATGACCTTGAGCATCACATTTAAAAATAATTTCAGTTCGTGTATTCAAACATTCATACAATTAAAGTTCCACTAAGACCAACACTCGTCTTTGATAATTCAAGAAATGAAATCTCATTCCCATCCTTCTAACTCCATCGCGAAGTATTGATTCTAACCATATTTTGCTTTAAAATATTAGAGGTCTCGGACCCTTTGGGTTTTGATATGCAACGACATATTATTCACACATCAAATTATCAATAACTTATTGACAAAAATATCAAGCATTCAACATAATTAAAGAAAAATAATAAAAAAATCAAAATGATTCAAAAACACTAGGAAATATCGAAATACCCTTGGTCAACCCTAAGGAACTACCATTTTAGCCCTAGGTATTTTTAAAATGCCCTTAATACGTATGTGACACTTGTTGCCAAAAAATTAATACAATACCACTATCATCGGAAAATGGCCAAAAAAAAAAAATTCAAGTTTACATCCTTTGAGTAGTCATTTTATGGCTAATTTTTATCTTGTTTTTCCTCCAAGTCGACATCCAAAAAATAGTCTAGGTTCTAGTATTAATACTTTTCTACATCACTACACAAGTTTCACATATCTAATAAGTTAGATTCGAAAGAAAATCAACCTCAAAAATTCCAACTTGATCATGTTTTACTACCTAGTTTTCATCTTTTTGTTTTTCTAGCCTATTGGCTCACTTCTAACCTCGGTTTCTAAGATTTTTTTTTTTTTTTTTTTTTGTAATTGCTAGAACTAAATAATTTAGGACCGGGATTTGGGACTTAGACTTGATATCCCTCTAACATCTTAATTAATTTGTAATCCATTAGCAAGTAAGATTAGCAAGAAAAATCAACAATGAAAACCAACCTTTTTTTGTCCTATTTTTTCCTTTCTTTTTTAATTTGGGCAGCCTACTTCTAGCTTTCATTTCTAATTTTTTTTTTTTGAAATACCCACAACTAAAGGTTTAGGATCTAGGTGTGATGTCGCACTGTACCCCTAAATAAGTTTCACACTCGTTAGAAAACAAGATGTGCAAAAATATCGAAGGTAAAGATCCCAAAGTTAGCTTTTCTAGGAAAACAATGTCAATCAAATCCTATTCTTAACCATTTTAAAGGTGTTACATGATGTTTTAGCATAGGATAAAACTTACAAATCAAGCACAAACATGTTATAGAGGGAAAAAAGGAGAAAAACAGGAAGAATAATATACATTTGATGCTCAAAAACAAAGAGAAAGATGGTGGATTATAGTTGTTCTAATGGTTTTTCTCTCTTTTTTCCTTGCTTTTCTTTACAGTTTTTGAACCTCTTTTTGTCTCTTCATTTTTCTTTTCTCTTTCTCACAAAATGGTTTTCATAGTACTTAAGTGTCATATTTTTTAAAGCTCTCTTTCTTTTTCTTTTTCTTTTTAGCTCCAAAACTCGTCCTAAAAATCATTCTCTTTCCATAACTTTCCCCCATCATATTTTGTAGCCCTTAAAATCCCTCTTCCATCTCTCATTTTGAGACTTTAAGTTTCAACTTTTAATCCTGTCCATTCATAGTTATTCTTTACCTATTTTTGGCTCTCATTATAACTTAAAAGGGGGCATTACGAAGTGTGTTTCTCGATTGGCATGCTTACATATTAGGAAGATTTTGTTTGTGTTTTTTTTATATATAATTTTGGGCTAGTTTGTGGTGTCAAAATATAGGGAAATTAAAGTGAAAACTAAGGAGGATTGGTGTGCTAGGATTTATCTACCATGAAGAGATGATAACTTTAGTGTTAATGCATAATATCCAACCCTTTTGATTGTGTTTGACTTATTATATTATTGCATTATTTATATTGATCATAATAAAAGAAGTCTTTCTACTAATTCTTATTATTTATATTTATTCATTGTATAGAATTAGATAGAAGTTCATACGATATACATTTGCATTAATAATTGATTGAAAGATATGAGACAAACACTAATGCACATAAGTGATATCGTTAAATGTCTCAAGTCATAGCATGGTCAAGAATGAAAATTGATCGCATGCAATTAGACTTGTGAGTGTTATGCTCATGCTATATGATAGTAGTAAGAGATCTCACACCTATTGACATGATGATACCAAAGCAAGTACTAAGGTGATTTATGTTGGAGAAAATATCACTAGACTTAACTCGGCATGAGAACTCATTTGATTTAGTCTATAAAAATCTCATATGAGATAATTACAAATGGTCCTTAGACTTGAGGCCATCATGGTTATCTCACCGGTGGATTTATGTATTTTGACACTCACTTTGATGGATCTAGTAAAGGGTTACATGTAGGCAATTTGTTGGGTACACTTGGAATCTAATGGAGGTAGGTGAATGACTAAGATAGGACATGTCATTCCTTTTATGCTAAACGAGTTATCATATTGCACTTTGATGAATACTTAAGAAATTTATGACCATAGTAGGAGTACACCAATAGAGCGTAGTTTGTTTACTCTAAGACCTAAGATATTTGGGAATCGAGGAAAAGCTGTGTGATCATAATCAAATAAGGTTAGTAACCAAGTTTGAGATCACACTCGTAATAAGTTGACATGAGGAATGAATTGAATGATAACTATGCTTATGAAAGGTAATAATAGATTATTTAATCCTTATAGAGAATTAGGTACTCATGATGCTTTGCTAGAGACCAATCTTGACTTATATATCAAGAGATAAAAGAGTTGTCTTTTGTTCTTGATATATTACCAACATATTTAGGAGCCTATTGAGTTATACGCATAAGTTTAAACATTCACATAATTAGATTGTAGTTGGTTTACTCTAAGACCCAAGATATTTGGGAATCGAGAAAAACCTATGTGATCATAATCGAGCAAGGCTAGAAACCAAGTTTGAGATCACACTCGTAATAAGTTCACATGAGGAATGAATTGAATGATAATCATGCTTATGAAACGTAATAATAGATTAGTTAATCCTCATAGAGAATTAGGTACTCATGATGTTTTACTAGAGATGAATCTTGACTTATGTATTAAGAGATAAAAGAGGTGTCTTTTGTTCTTGATATATTGTCAACATATCTAGGAGCCTACCGAGTCACATGCATAAGTTTAAGCATTCACATGATTAGAGAGAAGTAAAGATATTGAAAAAGGTTTCCAATAAAAAAGTTTCCTATTTTAGAAAAGGTTTTCAAAAAAGAAAATTTTCTAAAATGAAAAGTTTCCTATTTTAGAAATAAATGCCCTAATTTGAAAGTTAGTTTCAAATTAGGAAGTAAATAACCTAAAATGAAATGAGTTTTCTAATTTAGGTTAAAGGGTATTTTAAAAAATTATTTTCTAATGTGGGCCACCCAAAATTATCTAAGTTTATTTATTTGGATAGTCCAAATTAATTAATTAGGCCAAAATGATTTTGAGCCAATAGGTTTAATTAAAAAGCTTGAAGATATTTTGATGGGAGGAAAAACATGAACCTTATTAGATAAAGATGAATGTTTTAAAGATAAAGATCAAAAACCCACATGCTAAAATAACTCCTAATCATTGGAGGATTAGGAAGTAATAACCAAGATTCCAATAAAGACTAGTTGCCACCCCTTCTCCTTATCCTTGGAGGACAAGGAAACTCTCCCCCTATAAATAGGAGGAGAGTCTGCAGCAAAGATGTGAAAGGAAAGAGAGAGAATTCGGCAAAAATAAAATAGTTACTAAGGCACACGGCTAAAAAAAATAAAAAGGAAAAATAGTTTTCTCTCAAATACTCTAGCTTGTCACCATCTATCCCTATTCTCTTGGGTTATCACAAAATTATCCGGATTAGTTTTCTATAGAAAACACTACATAAATTAGAAAAGGTGGAGCTAGTACTCTATCAATTTTGAGTGCTTTTTTGTGGTTGCTTGGAGTGCATGAATAATCAATAGAGGTCGGATGCTTGGATGACTCCTTTCTTTGTTAATGAATTTAGATCTACGCTACAGAAGTAATTCTTTATTTAATGCTTGAATTTATATATGTATGATTAGTAGATTCAACAGTTTGATCTTGGGCTCTTTAGATGGAGGGAATATTTGTTATTTTATTTCGTACCTCCATAGGACGCATGATCCTTCAATAACTAGGCCTAGAGATAAGGGAAAAGGAGATAAATGAGAAAAAAAATTAGGGAAATGTTAGGAGGTTGCGGTGAGAAAAAGGGAAGAAGATGGTGAATAGTATTAGGCTTTGGTTGAAATGACATTGTTTCAACCAGGTTTGGTTTTTTTTTTCTTTCAATTTTTCTTTTGAAAATGGCGTTACTCCACTTACTATCAAAATTTTAGGTTGATCCTTCTATTTTAGTGCCTTTTTGAGATTTGGTCTTTAATTCTATCTTTTTCATCAATTGAACCCTAACACCTCTTAATTTATTCTTTTTTTAGTTCCATCCTATTTTTATTCTTCTTATTGTATCACCAATTATTCAATTACCCTTAACCTTTTTTTTTTTTTTTGTATATTTTCTTTTGGGTTTTTATTCTACCTTTCTTTTCTAATGATTTTCCCATGTTTTTTTTTTCATAGACACTTTTTTCACTCTCCATTCTTTTTTTCTTCTCACCTTTTTTTTTCTTTTTTTACTACTCTCACAAATATAGGAAAAAAAACTAGCATCACTTAAACTATAGAAAATTATCAAATTACCTAGAATTTATGTCAAAAAATTGGGAAAAAAATGTAAAATGCTATTTATTCAATTTCTTGGGTTTTTTTTGGGAATAAAACTATTTTCTTTTATTATAAGGGGTTAAAACTAGATGTCGACAATGAGGATCAAACTTTGGAATTTTCAAATCCATGTTTTAGGCTTGGAATTGGTCAAAAACTAAAGAGGGAAGCTAATGGAGCATTGTTTGTAACGCCCCGAACTAGAACTTAAAGAGGTTAAGGATATTATTGTTGTACCTTATACTGAATGTAAGATAGAAGGCTTTGTGTCCTCCTTATAGTATTACTAGGTATGGTTTTGTTGTGGAAACCTATTGAATAGTTAATAGGTCCAACTTTCCTTATGAATTTCAGCTCAAAATGCACTATTAAATTTTTCTATTTTAACATTTTATTTTAGTAGTTTAGACTAAAATAATTGAATTTGTGTCTCTCGGTTTTGTTAAATTCTTTTTTTATAAGAAAAAATAAATTCATATAACTGATACTAGTTACTTGGTAGTCTAACCGTTTTCCTTTATTAATTATCATCACTTATAAAATAATTAAACCATTTATTTTATTCTTTCTTTATTATTTCCATATCCATTTAATTGTTCATATTACCATCACCGAGTAGCATGTAGGTATTTAACTAAAAGATTCTACAACTACACATTACTATATAATTACAAAATTAACATGTTCAAAATTGATTGACATATAACCTAATTTTCTTTTTTACATGACAACTAATTTAGAACTACACTACTTATCAAAGCGAGTTTTATTTATTTACAAGTTTGTTTTTCTTTTTACTAGCTAACCATTTACCTATTCATTATCTTGACTATCATATAGAATAAGTTAGTCATACCCAATACATAAACCAAAATATCAAGAACTAGCAGACAATGACATGGAGCGAGGTCCAACTTGTAGTCGTAAGTAAGATACACTCGATGGAAAGATGGAGAGGTCCCTTCAATAACAAGCTCCATCGAAAATATAGCCATCACTTTATTTTCTTTCCTTTTACATCACAAGAATTAAGTGAGCTAATACTCGGCAAGTTAATCATACATGCCATGTAAATATGCAAATGAAATTCACTTTTGCAAGTGAATGCACTTTGAAATCCATCTTGTTTCCTTCAAATCCTTTCCATGTCCTTTCCGAAAACCTTTTCTGTCTTCGGATACTCCTTACCAAACGCAAGTTATGTACACGTCTATACATATTTGGGCCTTAATTCCCCGAGTATTTCTCTTGTGGGGTCATTACGAATTCCCCCACAATCGAGGCCATTACCAATTTGATTAGAAATGTCATTTCCTATTAGTTTGAGCCATTATCAATTCTCCTAATGAAGAAATTCTTCAACCGAGGCCATTACCAATTCCCTTGTTGAAGGAAATGTCAAGGATCATGAAAGCCTTTTCTTTTCCTTTGAAAAAAATCATGAAAAAAAAAAAACCTTTTCATGATTTTAAATCTTTCCATGATCTTGGCATGTATGTGTATTTAAATGCTCATGAATCATTATAATGCATGTTATGAATGATGTGCATTTATGCAATAAAATTGCATGCCTCAATAACATAAAAATGAACTTAATAATTCTTTACCTTTTAATCCATCACAATCCATTTACGATACACACAATCCAAATAAATGGAACATTTAACATAGTGCACCACACCACACCACATTTGGTAATATCAATCAATCAAGAAGACATTCCACCCATGTAAATCATTCACTCATAACCATAATAAATCATGCCATAAACCGATAATTGCACACAATGAACACATATGTTACAATTAGTCAACCATGAAAACATTAATTGAAATAATAACATAGTTAGCAACATTCTTCCTTATAATCACACACTTGGCTGAAACTCGCCTTTTACCTAAGCTAGGTGATGTTTTCTTTTCACCATTGATTTCACACATTAACTCATCTAATTAACTTAACTCTTTTATTTAATTCATCGAAACACCATTATACATGAATTAACTACTCACCTTAATGTCTTCCTTACTTTGCCGAATGTACACCTAGCTTAAGGTAAAAAGATTTTTCAATTTTAATGTCAATTTTCATGCTAAATTATCTAAATATAATTCAATAATATGCAATAAATCAATTAAGCATCAATAGATCAAATGCACTAAAATCCTTAATTTTTAATATTTAGGCCGAATGTATGCCTAAATGGAATTAGGTGTATTTTTCAATTTTAAGGTCAATTCTTAAACTAAATCATCTAATTGTAATAAAATAACATGTTTTGAATCAATTAAATATCAATAAAACAAATGCACAATAAACCCTAAAAATCACTATTTGGGCCAAATGGTTTCTCTTGGAGTAGGCTAGGGAATTTTTCATTTATATCACTTGTTTTCATGCTCAATTAACATATTCCATCATCAATTTCATCGGTTTTCATACCTAAACCATTTTCCCTAATTTTACATAATAAAAAAAAACCCTAACCTTAATTTATTTAATAAATTCAATTAAACTTTAATTAAATGTGCAAAACCAACAATTCACATTAAATAACAAGTCCTTGTGATATAAGTGAGATTAACTTACCTTAAATTCTCTAAATTAACTCTTTTCAAGTTGGATTTTTGTATGCTTTTCCTTCCCCTTTCTCTTCCTCCTAGTTTAGGCCAATTGCTAATTTTTTCTTCCTATGTGTTTTTGATTTTCCACTTATAATTCTAGGCCTAATGGAGTGTTCTAAGGGTGTTTTTAGTGTTTTGGTTTGTTTGGCTTGTAATTTTCTTAGAAATTTTTGCAAGAGTTTGCCCTAATTGTTTTCAATTTTTCTTTCATTTTCTTCACCTCCTCCTAGCAAAACTTATAGGTAAGCTTGGTAGACTTTTGCTTGTTTTGACTTGATCTCCACTCTTTATTCATCTTTTAATCCTAGTCTTTTATTTGGTTAAATCTCCACCATTTATCTTTCTTTTAATCCCGACCCTTCATTTGTTTGATCTTTAGCAATCCATTTGCTAGATGAATTATGAAATGCATTTGTTAAGGGTGAGAGGTGATGGGTTAAGGTGGAAAGATTTATCCAACAAATTTTATTTTAGTCCCTTGATTTATCAATTTTTTTAAATTTAATCCCTAACTTTACTCCCTTCAATTTTAATTAACTACTTTTGATTCTTCCCTACGACTTCTTCAACATCTTTTCACCCTCCTAAAGTTTATTTCTCAATTTATTTGAGGGCTAAAAAATTAAATTTTATGCAATTAGGTCCCTCATTTTTTATGCAATTAGATGCCTTATGTTATGCAATTAAGTCTCTATGCACATAATTAATTCCACACATTTCGAAAAATAATTTCTTTTCATTAAAAATTCATAGACTTCCTATAGGTTTTATTCATCAATCACATAATTTTTATGTACTTATCTAGACACTTAAAATAATTATTTTGCATAAAAATACACTATTCATACATAGAAAAGTCAATAAAATATTCATTTGACATAAAAAAATTCCCTTGAGTGCAATGAATATTCTAGCACTCCTCTAGCAATTATTCTATGCACATAGAATAATTTTCGTATACATTTAAAATATATTAATTTATTTATTTGTAGGTTCGGGATATTACACCCTCTCCTACTTATAAAAATTTCATCCTCAAAATTTCTAACTAAATAACTAGGGATATCTAGTTCACATTTACGCCTCTATTTCCCTTGTTGCTTTCTTAATATTATGGTTCCTCTGTAATATTTTCACCAAGGGAAACTCTTTGTTTCATAATTGCTTGACCTCTCGGTCTAATAATTCTATCGATCTTTCCTTATAACTCATATTAGGCTAGAGGTCTAGTGGTTCACTATTCAGTATATAGGTTGAGTCCTGGATGTATTTCTAAAGCATGGATGCATGAAATACGCTATGTATTGAGGAGAGAGAAAGTGGTAATGCTAGTCTATATGCTTTATCATTGATTCTTTCTATTATTTCATATGGTCCACTATACCTTGGATTTAACTTTTCTTTTCTCCTAAACCTCATCACACCCTTCATTAGAGAGCCATATTCAAAAATACCTTATCTTCGACCTTAAACTCTAACTCTTTCCTCCTTATGTTTGCATAACTTTTCTATAGGCTTTGGTCCGTTTTCATTTTTTCTCTAATTCGTTGCACTATATTAGCTATTTGCTAGATTAACTCTAGTCCTAGTAAGTTCCTTTCACCCACATCATGCTAGTGTATTGATGATCAACACTTCTTTCCATATAGAGCTTCATATTATGCCATACCAATACTTTATAGTTATTATTGTATGTGGACTCAGCTAACGATAGATATCTTTCCCGGCTTGCGAACCAATTCAACACACAAGCTCGTAACATATCCTATAGTATTTGGTTCATCCTTTTTTTCCGTCTATCACTTCGAGGGTGAAAGGCAGTACTTAAGCTCAACTTGATTCCCATCACTTCATGTAAGCTTTTCCCGGATCATGATATGAACAATGGGTCACGATCCGATACGATCGATATTGAATCTCATGAAATCTTATAATTTCTTTTAAATATAATTATGTATATTATTGCATGGAATATGTTGATTTGCTTGCCAAAAAATGAGTTGATTTGGTTAATCGATCTACAATGACCTAAATACCATTAGCTCCACATTCTGATCATGGCAATCCAAAGATGAAATCCATTGATATGTGTTCACATTTTCACTCAAGAATTTCCAACGGTCTTAACATTATAAAGGATCTTTGGTGTTTAACCTTGACCTATTGACATGTTAGACACCTTGCCATAAATTTTCCATATCATTTTTCATTCCCTTCCACCAATAGATCTTTTTGAGATCTTCGTACATTATATTACCACCGGGGTGTGTGGTGTAGGGTGTGGCATGAGCTTCTTTCAAAATTTTCATTCGAAGCTCCTTGACATTAAGAACACATAATCTATTGTGATAACTCTAGATACCTTCATTATCGATGGTAAAATCCATTATTTTTCCTTCGACTATCTTCTGCTGAATGTTAAGCAACCTTGCATCATGTAATTATCTTTCCTCAATCCTTTTCTTGATATCCGGTTGTAATGTCATTGTACCCAACAAATTTACCTTACAACTTCTAAGCACGATTTCCAATTAGAGTCTTTCTATGTCTTGTGTAATTTTTACTTATAAGGCTACCATTGATTTTTTCCTTAAAGCATTAGTCATGACATTCATTTTACTTTAAAGTTAGTGAAAAATGATATCGTGATCACTTAGTACTTCGAGCCATCTTCTTTACCTCATATTTAATTCCTTATGGGTGAAGATATATTTGAGACTCTTGTGATCGGTGTAGTCGTTACGTCGAACATCGTATAAGTAATGTCTTTAAATTTTTAAGACAAAGATAACAATAGCCAATTCTAAGTCATGATTGAGATAATTCTTTTTTAGTCTTTCAACTATCAAGATACATAAGCAATAACTCTTCCATCCTTAATCAAGACTACTATCACCTCAATCCAATAGGTATCGATATAGACCATAAAGTCTTCATTATCCTTTAGAAGAGGCAATACTAGGGTTGTAATTAACTTGAATTTTAGCTTTTAAAAACTATTTTCATATTTTTCATCCCACTCGAACTTAGCATTTTTCCTCATCATTTGAGTGAGAGGAGAGACTATGCTAAAGAATCCTTCTACAAATTTTTGGTAATAGCCTACCATCCCAAGAAAACTTCTTACTTCGATACATTCTTCGAGTTGTTTCCATACCTATATTGCCTATACTTTATTGAGATCTACTAGAATCCCATCCTCAAATACAATGTGTCCTAGAAATGTCACTTGCTTGAACCAAAATACACATTTTTTGAGTTTAGTGTACAATTGATGTTCTTACAAAGTTTATAGTGGTTTCTTCAAATGTTTCATATGCTCCTCATGACTTCTTGAGTATATCAAAATATCATTAATAAGTACAATTATAAATTTATCTAAGTGTGCATGGAACACCCTATTCATCAAATTCATGAATACTATTGGCACATTAGTTAACCAAACAAGTATCACTAAAAATTCATAATGCCCATATCGAGTCCTATAAGCCATCTTTTTCACATCATCCTCCTTGATCCTTAATTGATGGTATCCTAATAGGAGATCGATCTTGGAGAACATCGAACTCTCTCACAATTGGTCAAATAAATCATCGAGTCAATGAGAGTGAATACTTATTTTTATTGGTCACTCGATTCGAATATTGATAATCTATATATAATTGTAGTGACCCATCCTTTTTCTTCATAAATAATACCGATGCTCCCCACGATGAACAATTAGGCCGAATATAACCTTTATCCAATAGCTTTTGTGTTTGCATCTTAAGCCTCTTTAATTTTGCTATTACCATTCAATATGGTGCTTTGGATATAGACGATGTTCCCGGTTCTAACTCCATTTCAAAATCGATCTCCCTCCTTAAAGGCAATCTTAATAAACTTTCAAAAAACAATTTAGCAATTCCTTTACCATTTCAATTTCTTCTAACTTTGGACTCTCTTCCTTTTTAGTATCAACCTTGTTTACTAATTAGCCCATGCATCCACCTTTTATCATTTCTAAGAGATCATTACTAAAACTATGGTTATAGGTCTTACCCTAGTTTTAGCTTACAACTCCAAGGGTTGCTCACCCGTTTAATGAAATATCACTTCTTTAGCTAAGCGGTTAATCAACACTTCATTTTTAGATAAACATTCCATGCTCAAAATAACATCAAAGTCTTAAATACTCAATACTTAAGACATTGAGATTAACATATAAAATGTGATCTTTAATTTTCAACTTACATCCTTTAATTATAGCATTCAATTCCAACAACACTCCATATGGGAGTACCACTTTGTAAATAATATTTAATAATTTAGTCATCAAGCCTAATTATCTTAACAATGATCATGCAATAAATAAATATGTGGCACTTGAATCTACCAATGTACATGCAATAAGATTAGAGATTAGTACATTATCACATATCACATTAGCATGCTCCTTATTTGCTTTCTCCTAGTCATCATGTACACTTACTAAGAACTCATTGTCCTTTAGGTGCTTTCTTCTTCAAAAAGTTAAAAGCTAAATGTTTTACATCCCGACAAAAATAACACATGTTTGTGCCACTCAAAAAATCTTTGGGATGCGAGCGACCACATTTGGTGCAATTTGGTGTCCCCCGTTCTCTTATCCTCTATGGCTTCACCTACTTCTTCTTTTTTTATTATCCTTACATCAATTTCAATTAAAAGGTCCTTTCTTACTGGATTGGCCATGAAAATTATTTATCGTAGTTCCTTCTTTACTTGTATCGAAAGGTACTCGTGTCCATTCCTTCTAGTCATCTCAATTTCGAGTGTCTATCTCACCATATCCTTATAGGTATTTGCGAACATTCGAGCAAAACTCCTAATTTCTACCTTCGATCCCGAGAGAAAATTCTCTATTTTTTATTCCTTATTTTTAACAATAAAAGTAGAGTAACGACAATCATGTCAAAGTTATGAATATATTCCATCATCAATATTTCCCTTTGAACCAATTGTAAAAATTCCTGTATCTTTTAGGACTTCATTGTATCTAAAAAATATTTTTCATTAAATATCAATATAAACTAACCCCACATGAGTCATGGCACATCAAAGGGAACCTTCTTTGACTCCTACCAATTTCATGCATCTCCTATCAACATAAAGGTTGCACACGCTATACAATATGTATCATGTATAGCTAAGTGCTAAAAAATAACTTCCATGGATTCAATCCATTCTTCCATAATGGTGGGATTTAGATCACCCCTGAACTCCTTTAGGTTAAACCTTTAGAAATGCTCCACCACTTTAGCTCGTTGTAGTAGTCGTGCTTCAATCGGCCCATGCCATTGCATATCCATTACCCTTTGTATTTTGTCCTCATGCCTCTCTTGTTATTGTTCCATCATTCCTTGATGCCTTCTTAGTAGCTTCATTAATTCTCCCTCTCAATCTAAAATTGGTTAGCTTGGCCCCATGCCATTACTAACATTATTATTACTAATCTTTTTTACCGGCATCGTTTCTCTATTTAATACACTTGTTTAAATAACACAAATTATGTCATTCAATTTATTCCTTAATGTTCATGTTAATGATATCATTCACAGTTAACATTCACATTTCATTCACTTACAACATTTGTTTACATTGTAACCACTTATTCATACACATGGCATTTAGGCATAACAATTTATCATAATAAATCTTCATGCTTTTCATATTCATCATTCACACTTACCGAGCAATCACAACATTTCAATCATTAAACATACTTACTTGTTACAAAAGTTCATCTCTCATATATCTTACTTGCACCTTCCTTTTAATCTTAGGTAAAATGTGCTCGATACCACATCTATAACAATCCGGACCTAAGACCTTAATAGGATGAGGATGTTATTTTCACACCTTATAGTGAATGTAAGATGCAAGGCTCTATGTCCTCCCTATGGTATTATTAGGTATGGTTTTATTGTGTAAGCCTATTGAATAGTTAATAAGTCCAACTTTCCTTACAAATTTCACCCCAAAATGCACTATTAATTTTATTTTATTTTTTGACATTTTATTTTAATAGTTTAGACTAAAATAACTAGATTTGTGTTTCTCAATTTTGTCAAATTATTTTTCTATAAGCCAAAATAAATTCATCTAATTAATACCCGTTACTTGGTAGTTTAATCTTTTTTGTTTATTAATCATCATATCTTATAAAATCATTAAATCATTAAACCATTTATTTTTATTCTTTCTTATTATTTTTATGTCCACTTATTTATTCATATTATCATTACTAATAGTATGTAGGTAGTTAACTAAAAGATACTACAACTAGACACTACTATATTATTACAAAATTAAAATGTTCAAAATTGGTTGACATACAACTAACTTTTTCTTTTTACATGACAACTAGTTTAGTGCCACACTACTTATTAAAGCGAGTTTTATTTATTTACAAGTCTAGTTATCTTTTTCCTAGTAAACCATTTACTTATTCATTATCTTAACTATCATATAGAACTAGGTAGCCATACCTAATACATAAACCAAAATACCAAGAACTAGCAACACAATGACATGAAATAGGTCCAACATGCAGTCGTAAGTAAGATACGCTCAACAAAAAGATGGAGGGGTTCCTTCATAAAAAGCTCCATAAAAAACATAGTCATCACTCTATTTTCTTCACCCCTACATCATAAGAATTGGGTAATATAATGCTTAGTAAGTTAATCATGCATGTCATGTAAACATGTAGATGAAATGTACTTTTGCAAGAAAATGCACTTTGAAATCCATCTCATGTCCTTGAAATCCTTTCCATGTCCTTTTTGAAAACCTTTTCTATCTTTGGATGCGCGTATCGAACTTAAGTTATGTACGCATTTGTACATGTTTAGCCCTTAATTTCCTAAGCACTTTTTATCATTATCAATCCCTTATAGTCGAGGCCATTATCAATTTCCTTGTTAAGAAATGTCATTTCTTGTCAGTCGAAGCCATTACCAATTCCTCTAGTGAAGAAATTCTTTCGTTAAGGCCATTACCAATTCCCTCGGTAAAGAAAATGTCAAAGACCATGAAAACCTTTTCATTGCCTTTGAAAAAAATCATGAAGAAAAACCTTTTCATGATTTTAAACCTTTCCATGATCTTAGCATGCATATATATTTAAATATAAATACATAACCTCATGAATCATTATAATGCATGTTATGAATTTACATGACTTAAAGGCAAAAGGCATACAACATGTGTCTCTATTTAACAAATGATGCAACACCTACTCTTCAAGGCTCTAAACTATATGCCTCCGAGTAGCAAACTGTTTGTCTTTAAGCAAATTGTATGATTACATAGGGCTGATGCATATGTGATGTAACCCAACTTTTAGCTATAAATAGTAGTGTTAAGGTTTTATTTTGGGATTAAAAACTTTCAGTAACCATCATAGATATAAAAAGTCTCCTTTTTAACCCATTATGAACAACTAAGCATCCAATTTGGTTGAATCAAGTTGAAGCTTTTGGCTAAATTACTATGAGATTACGAGATTTCATTCTAAATTTATCTTATTTGTGTGTATATATATATATATGTATATATTTTTTTTTTTGTACGATTGGTTTATGGTTATGTGATTAAATTGATTAGAGTGCATCCTATTTTTTAATCATCTTAATTTATTCTTAGCTAAGTATTCAAGTCCATGTAATTGCTTATCTAAACTTGCTAGGGTTGATGATTATTTTTACATTTTTTGTTCAATCCTTTGGAAAACGAGAAAACTAGATTAAATTTTTCTAGCATTTAGGAAGGTGGTTTAGCTTTTCCTATCTTTCTCTAATTAATGCTATTATTGGATTAAATCTATCTAAGCATCTAATAGGTTATTCAATAGCTAAGGAATTAATCAAGTATTGTATATTTGGTTAACAAAGCAATAAGGAAAGACCGAGGACAACATATATGTCATTGTTCTATAGTGAATATTCATATTTAGGATTGGTTAATAATTGAATAGATGATCAACGACCAAGCCAAAAGTGGATACCGAAATTCAACAAAGGCTTTCTCTTTATTCTTATTTCTAGTTATTTTAATTGCTCGAAACACCTTAAACACAAGCCCCTTGTTTACTATTTTTGCACTTCATAATACTCAATTGAGAGAAACTATTAATTAAGTCACTTCCCTTTGGGTTTAACCTTTACTTTTCCTATCTATACCATTATAGTTAGGTTCCATACGGACAATACAAATTACTAATTTGTTGATACCATAACATGTCGCTAAATTTTAGCACCGTTACTAGTGAAGATATTATAAATTAATTGTTTCTTGGTATTTTGATTGTTTGTTTCCTCTAGTGACTATGAAGAGGAATCATGGCTAATCTAAGCATCAATCGCACTCTTAAAGAATTGGTCACTCCAAATCTTAATTTACAACCTCATGTATTGATTATCCTAATGTTGAGGTAGCTTTTGAACTAAAATCTGATCTATTCCATCTCTTATCTAAATTTCATGGTTTGTCAAATGAAGACCCTTACAAGTATCTAAAAAAATTAATGTAGTTTGCTCTAACATAAAACTAGTAGGGGTATTAGAGAATAATATTAAGCTAATGGCCTTTCCCTTTTCATTGGTCGACTTAACCAATGATTGGCTCTACTATTTACCATCCAAATCAATCAACATATGAAAATGAAAAGATTGTTTTTAGAGAATTATTTTCTTGCATCTTAAGTTATAAACATCCGTAAGGAGATATATGGGATTGGATAATACATGAAGGAGAGATTATATGAGCATTAAGATAGATTCAAGAAACTATGTGCTAGTTACCCTCACCATTAAGTCGGTGAGCAACTTCTAATCTAATAGTTTTATGATGGACTCCTTTCATAGGACAAGACTATGATAGTTATAGCTAGTGGAGGTGCTCTAATAGATAAAATATCAAAAATAGTAAGAATCTTGATTGCCAATATGGTTGTTAACATCTAATAGTTTAGTATTCAAAATGATCACCTACCTCAACGGAAAGTGGATGATATTAGTATCTCCACTCTTAAGTAATAAATTACTTGGATTGACCTATTTGATGAGACAAATGGTAGTAAATACTGTATAGTAAGGGAAAGCATATGATATTTGTTCAGTAATAGAGCACACCATTGATATGTGTCTCACCTTATAGGATGATTTCATTGAACAAGATAATGTTGTAAGTGAGTTTTAGGGCAATCATAACAAAGAAAATATGATATCTATCCTAGGTGGAGAGATAGTCTCCATTGGAATAATCAATGGTGCATAACAATGGCTTTATTAACCACCATTTCAAGGGTATCATGTTTCCATTTAGGTTCTATCTTATCCGTAAAAGAGATGGTAGAGGTACTAATTCAGAATACTACACGGTTTCAAAATAACTCCATATAGCTCCAATAGCAAACAAGAAACAATATTCGGAACTTAAAGACTTAAATGAGTTAAATTGCTTCCCTATGTGTAGATTGAAACCCAAAATTCGAGCACACTCTTTCTTTTAACATTTATGAACCAAAGAGAAAAACAAGGGTCATAACATTATGAAGTAAGAAAGAGATAGAGGTATAATGTAAGGCTTCTTTAATGGAAGAAGATCGAAGAGGCGAGAAAAAGAACTTGAAATGCCCCTAATCGATCTCATGAAAAACTCTCCGACTATTATCGATAAATATTTAATTAACTCTTTACCTTTTTTTTCCAAACGGATATGGTAAATCAAAAAAACAAGATAAAGATAAGGAAAGATTGGAGATTTTTAGAAAGATTGATGTGAACATACCTCTTTTTAATGCAATCAAATTCCTTGATATGCAAAATTCTTGAAAGAGTTATGTACTTCCAAAAAAGAAGTTGATGGGGAATGAAAAAGGTGAGTATGGGAGAAAATGTGTCAGCAATTATTTAATAAAAACTCCCCTCGAAGTGCAAAGATCTATGTACATTTACCATTCTTTGTATGATAGGTAACACTAAATTCAAAAAAGTCATGTTAGACTTAGGAGCCTCAATTAATGTTATGCCATATTCCATTTATGTGATTTTTAAATTAGGACCTTTGAAAGAAACTGGTGTGATAATTCAATTAATGAATAGATATGCTACCGCCATAAATGAATAGTTGAGGATGTTTTGGTGCGAGTTAACGAATTCGTCTTTTCGGTGAACTTCTATGTTCTAAGGATAATGGGAGGAAATTTACCAACTTCCACACCCTTGCTATTAGATAGACTTTTCTTGAAAATAACAAGGACAAAAGTAAATATGCATAAAGGAACTTTAAAAATGGAGTTCGATAGTGAAACAATTCACTTCAACATTTCTAAAGCATTAAGGTATCCTAGTAATATTAATTCTGTGCTTTTTATTGATATTTTTTATTGTTTGTCATAAGAAGTGTTTGATCTAGAGAATGAGAATAAGTTACAAGTTACAATTAGTATGAGTTTAGAATGAAATATCTTGTATACTTGTAATTTTAATTTTAATTACGAGATAGAAGAAATTATGTTAGCCCCGGATTTTTACCTCCACTTATCGATAGGTTTGAAGTTGCTAAAATTGATTTACCTTTATCCCACTCAAAATTGCTATCTTCCATTATGCGAGCACTAGTTATTGAACTTAAATCATTATTAGCACACCTAAAGTATGTTTTCTTAGGAGAGAGGTAAACACTTTTGATAATTATAGCAAGCAACTTAACCACCTTGCAAGAAGAGAAAATCATTCGAGTGCTCGGGAAGCATGAAACCACTATATAATGGACCATAGTAGATATAAAAGGTATTAACCCTTCCATATGCATGTACAAAATACTTCTAGAGGAGGGTTCCAAGTCAACAAGAAAATCATAAAGGAGATTGAACCCTCCCACTGATAGAAGTGTTAAAGAAAGAGATTCTAAAATTACCAAATGTCGATGTGATTTATCCAATTTCGGATAGTAAATGGGTAAGTCCATTTTAAGTGGTCCTAAAGAAGAATATATTCATAGTGATTGAAAATCAAAATAATGAATAGATTCTTACAAGTGTTCAAAATAGGTAGCGTGTTTGCATAGATCATCATAAGCTAAATGCAACGACACACAAAGATAACTTATGTTTCTCATTCATTGATTAGATACTTGAATGATTGGTAAGTAAATCCCATTATTGTTTTCTTGATGGCTATTTTGGATACAATTAAATTGTGATAGCTCCAAAAGATCAAGAGAAAACAACATTCACATGCTCATTCAACACTTTTGTGTACGGACGAATGCCCTTTGATCTTTGCAATGCCACTAGCCACATTTTAAAAGTGTATGGTAAGTATTTTTTTAGAAACTATTGATAATAACATCAAAGTTTTTATGGATGACTTCACTATTCATGGAGATTTTTTTAATGCATGTCTAGATAATTTGAACTGTATGCATGAATGATGTATTAAAACTAACCTTGTTCTAAACTCTAAAACAACCATTTTATGGTAGAACGAAGGATAGTTTTATGATATGTCATTTCCTCCTAGGGAATTGAGGTTGATAAAGCCAAAATAGGCATCGTACAAAACTTACCTTACCCCTAAAGTGTGAGGGAAATTCATTCTTTTTTTGGTCAAGCAAGTTTTTACAAGAGGTTCATCAACGACTTTTCTAAAATTTTATGGTCCCTATGTCAATTATTACAAAAGGATGTACCATTCAAATCCAACGAATGATGTAAGGAGGTTTTTGATAAGTTAAAAGAGATGTTAATTTCGATACCTATCATTAAACCTCTAGATTGGAGCCGACCCTTCAAGATCATAAGTGATATGAGCAACTTTACTTGTGGAAGCTATCCTTGGTTAGAGAATTAGGAAAATGGTGCATGCCATTTACTATGCATCTCAAACCCTTATTCCTACACAATATAATTACTCCACCATGGAGAAAGAAATTTTATCCATTGCATTTGCTTTTGATAAGTTTAGACATTATTGACTTGATTTACAGGTTATTGTTTAATCTTACCATGCAACATTGAGGTATCCCTTATCTAAAAAGGAAACAAACCAAGGTTGATCAGGTAGATCCTTCTTCTCTAAGAATTCAACTTAGAGATCAAAGATAAAAAAAAAAGAGGTGGAGAATTTAATGGCTAATCATTTAAGCCGAATAGTGAAAGAAGAAGAGGCAGTACCCTTGTATGAGTTATTCCTAGATGAACAATTATTGGCACTTCAAGGTAAGAACCCATGTTATGCTCATATTGTGAACTATTTGGTAAAGTATGAAATGCCTACTAGTTTTAGTATGGCTCGTAGAGATAAAATAAAAAGTGATGTCATATATTTTTATAGGATGATCCTTACCGAGTGAAATGTTACTCTAACCAAGTGATTATGAGGTGTGTGCACGACCATAAATTTGAGTCTATCCTAATATTTTATCATGTATATGCTTGTGGTGGACATTTCAAGCCCAAAAAAATTGCTAGGAAAATACTCGAATGTGGCTTTTATTGGCTAAGTTTGTTTTGTGATTCTTATAAATTTTGTAAGGCATGTAAACAAAATTAGAAGCAAGGTAATTTTCCTAATAAAAATCAAATGACTTTATCTCCTATAATTACGTATGAAATATTTAATATGTGAGGCTTTGATTTTATGAGAGCCTTCTCCTCTTCATTTGATTTTGTTCATATTATCTTGGCTATAGATTATGTGTCAAATGGATAGAAGCTAAAGCCACCTAGACTAATGATGTTAAAGTTGTTATATATTTTATCAAAACTAATATTTTTGCCTAGTTTGGAACACCGAAGCATTAATTAGTGACATAGGTACGTACTTCTACAATCGAGTGGTGGTAAATTTACTGAAAAAATACCATGTTACTAACAAAGTATCCACGAGCATATCATCTACAAATGAATGGGTAGGGTGAAGTATCCAATAGAGAGATTAAGTCTATTCTAAGAGAAAATAGAGAACCCAAGCTGTAAATATTAAGGGAAGTAGCTTAATGATGCTCTTTGGGCATATCGAATAGCCTTTAAAACACCAACTAGCATGTCTCCCTACTTGTTTGGTTTATGGCAAGACTTGTCATCTTTCAATGGAGATTGAACACAAAGCCTTTTATGCAATCAAATAATGCAACATGAGAATGAATGAAGGAGGTGCATAAAGGAACTCCGTAACTACGAGAGTCGAAGGAATTAAGGCTTGCCTCTTACAAGAACATAAATATCTACAAAGAAAAAATAAAGATATTTCATGGTAGGATGATTTCTAGGAAGACTTTGTTTTTTTTTTTTTTTTTGGACAAAAAGTTCTCCTCTTTCACTTCGGACTTAAGCTCTTTCTAGGTAAGTTACACTCTCGATGGATTGGGCATTTATTATCACTTAGGAGTTTTTTCATGATACAATTAAAATTTAAAGCTTGGAGACCAATAAGGTATTCAACGTGAATGACCATCAATTAAAACCCTTCTATGATGGATTCCAGGTGTAACAAGAGGAAGTGATTATATTGAAGGATTACTATTATAAAGACTAAAAGGTATCAATGTCGAGTTAACGACATTAAACAAATACGCGTATTAGGTGGTAACCTAATAAATTTACTTTAGATTTTGTTATGATAATGTTTATGTTATTTTTTTCTTTATATTACCCTTTATGCTTAATTTGACATTAACAATGAAGGTAGCATAGATTGTTTTTAGCTTTAAACAAAGGAAAATTAAGGGATGCCATACGAGTAGTGGTTTGACACGCAATTTGCATGCTAGTGATGATATGCTTGTGTGAAAGCCTTACATTCTATAATTCATTTTAGAGGACAAGAAGCATAGGTAGTGGCTTGACACATGATTTGCATGTTAATTTTAGCACACTCATGTGGTAATTCAACCTATAAAGGAAAAAGAGACCGTACAGGTAATAGCATTCCATACGAGTTATGCTACAATTTTTGCATGCTTGTGTGGCTATTCGATCTCTAAAGAAAGATAAAGTGACACATGTGTGTGTCTCTAGTTCTTTTGTTTCCACCAACTACTTTTTTATTGCTATCATTCTATATTTGATCTCTAACCCTTTCTCTTTCAATTTTATATGTTTTATGATCAATTATATTAAACATTGGAGGTAATGTCCAATTCAAGTATGAGGGTGCATTGAGCATTTAATTTTTTCTTTGTATTATTTTTTGTGAATTTTGTATGCTTATTTTAGGTTGTTACCCAATAAAAAAAATTGAAAAATGAAAAAGAGAGAAAAAAATAAGATGAAATGAATGCTATAGTTTATTGTGTTGTTCTTTTTTTTTTATTAATGCTTGATAATGAGTTTGACAAAATTTAATGAGATGATTAAAAATGTTTTGGATATTATTGTTATAAAAGTGCATGCATGCTAGAAATTTTTAGATTGATTTATGATTGAACATGATTTAGGTAGTAAAATTGACTTTGCAAGTACCCTTTGGAAACTAGACCTAAGTATGGTTTAAATAAATGAGATTTTTAAGTTTTATGAAATTTGAGAAAGAAATTTGAAAGGCATTACATTAAAAAAATTTAACCTAATTAAGTGAAAATTCTACTCCAATAATTTGAGTTGCTTAGTAACTAGGAGTATTCATCACAAATTTTTACTTTTATGTCAAATGATAATTCAAATTATGAGTGTGCAAAGCACTCTAAGTTGATGACTTGCTAAGTAATCGATTGCCTTCATCACAAATATCAATAGTCACATAAAAAGACAAGTGATTACTTAGGAAAAAGCTATTAAATGCTTTGAAAAAGATTGGGATATTAAAAAAAATGTGTTGATTAAAGAAAATCTCGGTTTATTGCTTTGCTTGTAATGGTGGAAAAGGGGTAAAGGCAAAAGTGGTCTTATGTTTGAATTGTGTTTAGTTATAAACATGCATAAGTCAATTTAGAGACATGCATTGATATGATAATAATATCTTAAACATAATCGTTTTAATTATTGGATTTTGTTGGATTTTGAATTAAGCATAAATGTGTGAAGGGTAATATACTTGACATGACATTTCTTTGAATGATTTTATGGGTTTACTGTCCGAAAACCCTCATGAGACACAACTCATCAACTAGGGATAACCTAGGGGTTTAAAGACCCGTAGCATGTGCTAAGTGCAATCATGGTTCTACGAAAGTGAGATAGGTTTTTGTTTTGTTTCTTTTGCTTGAGTACTGGCAAATTTTAAGTGTAGGGGTATTTGATGAATGCATATATTACATTAAACTTTCTAGTGTTTATTATTTTATATTTAGTTAATTAAGATCAAGATGATGATTTCAAGTTTTGTTGGAAAAATGATGAATTGAAACAAAGGAACCTTAAACCAAAGTAAGGAGAAGAAAAGTCATCAAGGAGGCTTAGAATAGTCATATGGCTATGCCATTTACAAAAAAAACAACAACTGGTCATGTGATATTAAGGAAGAAATCATGTGGCTATCCAACAAGAAGCACCACATGGACAAAAGCCTTCTACACAACTTAAGTAAGGAATTCAACATGCCTATGCATATGTTAAACTAAAGATACATTTCTAGAGAAAAGAAACAACACACGAGTAAAAGACTTTTACATAGGATGCAATAAAAATGAGACACGCCCATATGCATTACAACAAAAAATAATGAAGTAATAAAGGCACACAACTGTGACTAACTTATAGAGCATGAAGGCAAAAGGCACACAATTCGTAACTAACTTATAGAGCATGAAGGCAAAAGGCACACAACTGTAACTAACTTATAGAGCATGAAGGCAAAAGGCACACTCGTTATGTTCCTCTATTCAACAAACCGTATAACACCTTCTCTTCAAGGCTCCAAACCATGTGCCTCTAAGCAATAAACCGTGTGTCTTTATTAAGGAAACTACGTGACTATATTCGACTAACACATATGTGTTGTAACCCTACTTTTAGCTATAAATAGTGATGTTAAGGTTTTATTTTAGGATTAAAATCTTTTAGAAACCACCATAGATAGAAAAACTCTCCTTTGTAATCCATTATGAACAACTAAACAACTATCTTAGTTGAATCAAGTTGAACCTTTTGGTTAAATCGCTATAAGATTATAGGTTTTCATTGTAAATATATCTTATTTGAGTATTTTATGTTTTCCGTATAATGGGTTTATGGTTCTATGAATAAATTGATTGGAGTTCACAATAGCTATTTAATCATCGTAATCTATTGTTAGCTAAGCATTTAAGTTTGTGTAATTGCTTGTCTAAACTTACCTATGGTAATAACTAGGGGTTAATGATTATTTTTCACATTTTTGTTCAATCCCTTAGAAAACATAGAACTAGATTAAATCTTTCTAGCATTTAGAAAGATAATTTAGCGTTACCTGTCTTTCTATAATTAATATTATTATTGAATTAAATCATGTCTAGCATCTAATAGGTTGTTCAATAGCTAGAGAATTAATCAAGTATCGTATATTTGGTTAATGACTTAGTAAGAAAAGATTGGGGACAACATACATATTGTTGTCTTATAGTGAATATTCATATTTAGAATATGTTAATAATTGAATCGATGATTAGCCACCAAACCAAAAATGGATACCGAAATTTAACCAATACTTTCTCTTTTTGTTATTTCTAGTTATTTTAATTGCTCATAAACACCTCAAAACACAAAACCCCTCATTTACTACTTTTGCACTTCGAACAAGCAACCAAGAGAAATTATTAATTAAGTCACTTTCGTGTTGGTTCAACCCTTACTTTCCTTATCTACACCATTGTGGTTAGGTTCCATGGGGACAATTCAAATTACTAATTTATTGGCGATACGACACACCATCATCCTTATTTAAGGTTTTTTCAACATGTTTATGGCCCCTAAAGTTTATTTTTCAATTTATTTAAGCGTAAAAACTTTTAATTTTATGCAATTGAGTCCCTAATTTTTATGCCATTAGGTCCCTAATATTATGCAATTAAGTCTCTACGCATATAATTAATTTCACATATTTTTGAAAAAAATTGCTTTTCATGATAAATTCATACACTTCCTATAGTAATTTATTCATTAATCACATAATTTTTATGCACTTATCTAGCCACTCAAAATAATTATTTTGCATAAAAATGCACTATTCACATATAGAAAAGTTAATTAAATATTCATCAAATATAGAAAAATTCACTTAAGTGTATCAAATATTCTAGCACCCCTCCGGCAATTATTTTATACGCACCAAATAATTTTCATACACGTTTGAAAAAAATGAATTCATTTATTCATAGGTTTGAGTTATTACACTATTGGTGTGGAAATGAGGGATGAAATAGCTAGAAAATGGCCAAAAAAAACTTGAACAGTTTAGTTCAAAATTATATTAATTGAATTTTGGCATTTTCTTTTAGTTTTGGGGCTATTATGGCTATGATTTATGATTGGACGGTTGTTGCTACAACTGCTTAGTTTTATGGAGTTGTCATGAATGGAAAAAATGAGAATAACGACTAGATGAAGAAGGAGCTCTTGGTTTGAAAAAAAAATAAAGCTATTTCGACTAAACATTATAAGCTATTCCGCATCAATTTCCATCGATGAGGGTGTTTGGTGGATTAGCGAGTAGCTTGAGGTCTTGATTTTAAGGGTTTGAGCATTAATGAAGGCCATAATTCGACAATTATTGGCCAAAATTCTAAAAACTAGAGCAACTATTGGTTGGATGTTTTAGGGTTAAGGAAAGGCGGGATATATGAGAGAGAGAGAGATGGAACTACGAAGGGAAGGATAGTGGGGGAGTGTTATGTTAGAAAGAAGAGAATATGGTGTATTTATAGGGTATTCTGGTTTTCTTGGTAAAATCACATGGGTTTCTTTTTTGGATTCCATTCCTTTTAGGTTCATTCAATTTTCCACCTGCGTTTTTCCTCTAGCTCTCTTCTTTCAATTCATCCTCGATTTGTTTCTTCTTTTTTTGATTTTATTATTATACTTTCTTCTCAAAAACTATGAAAAAAATACCTACATGCTTAAAAATCATGAAATTTTATAAAAATAACTAAAAATTATGAAAACTATAGATTTTTGGGTTCTTTTCATATTTTCTTTGGAAAATTTTTTAAAAATAAAGTGTCAAAATTTGATTATGATAGATATAACCAGATTGTGATAGCGAGTTCAAACAATCTACCATTGACACTTTCAAGATGGATCTCTCCATGTCGTATCCCGTATTCTCAAAGGATATCATCCTTCGGATTAGTCACAACATGATTTAAGAGGGATTAATGTTCACATTTGGTGTATTTTACTTTTCATCAAAACTTATCTTCCCCTACCGGATTAGGAATAACAACTTCCTCTTGAAAGATATAAAATTATTGATAATATACCTAGCAACACCACTATGATACTCATAACTTTCTTCGGATTTATACCAAAGAGGAAAGTTTGGCGATATTAGGTTTGAAAAAAAATGGTGTGCTTTCTAGATACTAATGAGATGTTTAAACATTTTTCCCGAGTAAAATAAAAAGGGTGGTAATAGTCGATAGTCTTTTCTAAATTTTTTCGTTATTTTGATTGTTTTTCTTGTATTAATTATATGGTGTTCATTGATTATTGTAAAATGATTGGTTTTTAGTAGGGATGTTTGATTGGTGTTCTTGGTTGGGTTGGTATATATGGGTTAGTTGGTATGTTTAGAATTTAAGCAAAGGAAATGTGTTGGATGCTATTGCTAAGCTATCTATTGTGATTAAAGAAAATGAAGAAATATGAGTCTTGCTAGTGTTCTCTTGCTGGTTATATCTCGAAGGGATCATGCATTCTATAGAGGTGCGGAATAAGCAAAAAAAAAAAATTCCCCCATCTAAGGTATCAATCGTTAAATCAATTAATTATATAAATATAACAAGATAATAAGTAATTACTCTTGTAGCACGTAATTCAAACTATATGGAAGGAACCATCCAAGCATATGGTCTATACTAATTATTAATGTAGCTCAAACACTTACACAAGAAGCAATAGAAATCATAGTGTGCTAGCTCCATTTATTTGTAAAGTAAATTTTTCTCTTAAGAAATATTTTAGGGTTTTGTGCCTAAAATTAGAGGGGGTGGTGGGTTCTTTTAGAGAGAAATGTAACTTTTTCTTTTCTTTCTTTTCTTTGGTGTGTTGTTATCCCTCTCTTCCTTCTCTATTAATAAGGGGGCAATAACTCCCTCTTAGGAAAGTAGTTGTTGCTTATGTGGGCTTATTTTGATCTTACTCTTATAAGCCCTAAGCCTTATCCTTTAATGCTCAAGATTATCCATCCATTAAAAATATCTTATAGACTTTTAAATTAACTTATTAGCCCAAACTCCTTTGGCCCATTTATTCACCGATTAATTCGGACCATCTAAATAAATTGAGTTAGACATTTTTATATAGGCCCACATTAGAAAACAATTTCCTAGGTTATCCTTAAACCTAAATTAGAAAATTGATTTTCATTTTAAGTAGCTAATTTCTAAATTTGGAAATTGATTTCCAAATTAGAAAATTTGATTTATAAAATAGTAAACTGATTTTCATTTTAGGAAACTAATTTTCCAAAATAGAAAAAAAAATTTAAAAATAAAAAACTTTTTTCAAAACCTTTGCTTCTCTTTTATTGTGTGAATATTTAAACTTATGCATATGACTCAATAAGCTCTTAGATATGTTGATAATGTATCAAGAAGATAAAAGACACTTCTTTTATCTCTTGATATATAAATCAAAATTAACCTTTAGTAAGACATTATGACCACTTAATTCTCTAGAAGGATTAATTAATCTATAATTACCTTTCACAAACATGATTTCTATATAGTTCAGCCCTTGTGTCAATTTATCATAATTGATCTTAAACTTGGTTTATAGTCCGTTTGATTATGATCACATAAATTTTCTTTAATCTCTAAATATCTTAACTTTTAAGTAAACCAACTATGCTTTATTGGTATGCTTCTACTATGGCCATAAATTCTTGATCAAGCATTCATCGAAGTACAATATGATAACTCCTTTAGCATATAAGGAATGACATCTCATATCTTAATCATTCACTATCTCTATTAGATTCTTAATGCACGTAATAATTGGCACATATGCAATTCTTTACTAAGTCCTTTGAAACAAATGTCAATGTACATCAATCCTCTAATAAGATAATCGTGATGACTTCAAATCAAAGGACTACTTGTATCCATCTCATATAAGATTTCCATAGATAATATCAAATGAGTTCTCATGGTGAGTCATGTCTAGTGATATGTTCTCCAACATTATTCACTTAAATGCTTACTTTGGCATTACCACAGTAATAATTGTGAGATCTCCTATTGTTATCTTATAGTAAAAGCATAACACTCACAAGTATTATCGTATTTTGTCAATGTTCATTCTTGATAATATTACGACTTAAGACATTTAATGATATCATTTAAATGCATTGATCTTTCTCTCATATGTATTGATTAATCATTAATGCAATGCATATCATACGGACTTTTATCTAACTCTATCAAATCATAAATAACAAGAATTAATAGAAAGACTTTTTTATTAATATTGAAATACAATGATACAATATACCAAAGTATCCAAACAAGTTAGATCTAGGGCATCTACACTAACATATGCTTTAGGCCGATATTGACTAGCCTCTACTTGGTGCACTTAATTGTCCTTCCTCTTGTCAACATTACGTTTCTTTTTCTCAAAAATTTTAGAATTCCTACCCGCCTTGATACCTTGCTCTACCTTTTCACCAATCATAATGATGTTTGTCAAATTGGGTGATGAATCATCAACTAGATATTCAAAATAAAGGGTTTTAAAAATGTTGGAGAAGATAAAGATCAATTCTCGCTCAATCAACGGTAGGTTAATTAGTACGGACTCCTTTAAGCATATTCCTTTATAGACTCATTGGGACCATTTTTCCATATTTTAAAAGTCGGAGCGATTAAGTGTAACATCCATATTAAATTTGTACTTCTTAGCAAAAACATCTACAAAGATCCTTCTATTTCTTGATCTTTTTTCCATCTAGGGACATGTACTAGTTTAGAGTTGAAATATTCGAGGCTTTCATGAAAGAAATAGATTAGTAGTTTCTCATTATAGACCATTTCTACCATCTTAATATAGTAAACTCACAAATGCATCATTGGGCATTGTATGCTAGTATACTAGACAAACTTTGGAACCACTAAACTTGTAGGAATCTCTAAATCAAGAATGAGGTATATCTCAGGCATGCCTCATTAGATCATATATGTCAATGCTTTTTATTGGTCTTAAGCGTTGTTTTATGGTGGACAACTTGTAGGTGAGATTGATGGTAAGAGGGGCTCGTATATATGGTGTTTGTGTGAACCTTGTATAAGTAAGCTACATAATAGAAAATTAAGCCTCGAGTGTAGAACCAAGTGTCCTCTATCGGGCATGTGGGATAGTAAATGACCATAGTGGCATTTATACATTTGACCAAGAAATAGAGGATGACATTTTCACTTAGGCTTGCCCCATTAGAAGTTCCTTCCCCATATGAAATGGCATGCAATGGTCACTCGAGCGGACTAGTGAGTTGAGAAACTTTTCCCTTTAGAGCACCGATGTCCTTTTGATGGCTTTATTCTAACATGGTTCTTTCTTCATCCTCCATTTTATGGTGTCGTGATCTAGTATTGTAGACTATAAGAGAGAATTGATTATTAGAGGAGCGACCTATATTTCTCTATGTAATACTTAAAACAATAAATACAATAAATATAAAATACTCAAATGATAAAATAAATCAAATTGGATACACATGCTTATTATGGCTAGAGATCATAATTATTTCGGGACTTAAGATGCACATGAGGATAGACTAGGTCGGATTTTAAATTCTCACTCGAAGATCTATCTCTACGAGACTTTAGGGGAGCTGGTAGAAGAAGCCTATTTTTGAGTGGTCATAATCTTCTTCCAAGGATTTGTAGGCCTATTGCGGTATTTAATTTAATTTACTTATAACATAAAACACTAAAAAAATTTTCATTAGAGTCAGCAGTAGTATGCCTAGGATAATCAATTTGATTGATTTACCTACATGTGTGATAGACTATCCTACATTATACTTTCTAATCTTTACTTATATTAATTTTTTATATATATATACAAAATCTTTTTAGTTGAGATGGGCATAAAAAAATTCCGTAACAAACAGTAAAATTCTTTTTATGTCAACTAAAATTAAGTTTTTTAAAAGCACAACCCATAACGGCCTGGTATATTCAATAACAATATATAAGACCTGCAATGCAATGTTCGAATCAACAGTTGCTGGGTGCTGTTGAGAGCTCACCAATTGAATGATGGATGCACCACCAACAAAATATAAGTGGCTGCAGATGATGGGCTTGGTTTTAACTGCCATTTTTCTGGATATTTTAACATTGCTAGACGATGTATTTCAATCAATAGTGGCAAGAAGAAAATTGTTTCTTGAATTGATGTGAAGGATAAATCTTAAAAGAGATGGTGCTTTGCATCATCATAAATCGGATTGTAGGTAAAAGATAGTATCAGCTGGACCAGAAGAGTTGATGATTAATTGTTACTTTGTGATAGTTGGGGAAGTCTCCAAAGACCCTATTACCCTATGAATAGACCCCTAGCTAGATTCCTTCACATAAATTTTCTTTTTAACATATGTATGCAATATGCTAATTGATTTTTTAGTTAAAGGGGTTCCCTATCATCACAAGGCCCCTTATAAAGCAGAAATTAGATGCCAAAATGATAACTTACTTATATCAGTTGTCTTCACTTTCAACATCATTGGTCCTCTTAAGGATAGAAAAGTTATTCTCGATCGTTTAGAAAGAATAAAGCAGACAGCTCCTAATGCATCATGAGACTTTTAATCTAAGATTTGCAAAAAAAGCATAGATCATTGGTTTAAAGATATTGGACACCTAAGGACAAAGAAATGCTGTCTTCGAGTGATAATTTCAAAAATAAAAAGGATGTGATTAGAACCACCCAACCGAATAACTGTAAGTGTTACTGTAAAGGCTTCTAATTTATATAAATAGTACACATACTATCACAAAGTTCAAAAAATAAATGCTCGATAGTACTAAGGATATCTCCTTCTTAATTGGTTTTTTTTTTTTTTTTTTCATGTGGAACGCATAATTAAGCGTTTTAGTTATCATTTGCCTGGTTGATTACCAACCTAGAAGATTATATTATATTATGTATTATAACTCCTGAGGCTGAAGGGATTAATATATATGTCTCCGATACCAATACACCGTCACTTATCCTGCTTGTGCATGCTTCTTTTTCTTCCTATATATTCTGGCCATGTCATTTTCCACAATGTTGATCAAAATGCTTTGCGTCAACTTTTGATCACTTTAAAGATAGGTGTGCATGATTATTATAAGTTCATAACTTTAATAGCTCAAAGTAGAAAAGATCTTCTCCAAAGTTTTAAGCACAAACGAAACATATATATATATATATATATATATATAAACTGCTAGCAATATCAAAGAAATAAAATGCAATATCTAGTTCTTTTAACCCGTGTCCTCAATTCAATGGTCTATCTGCAAATAAATATTGACAGCACCCCGAATCAAGAGGTCAAAAGAAGCTAGATGTACCAAATTAAATATTCAATCTAAGAGGCAAATTATTTTAAATTTTAAATTTTAGTTTTCGGGTGAAAGGTAATTAATCCTCAGCTTGGAACTGTAATTAGGCTTTGATTGTTCAAAACACCTGTAAATTAGAGGGTGCGTGTGGTCATGACAAATTAATTATGCTTGTGGCAAGTAAGGACTAGAGAATTGATTAAACTAATTAGATGCACTATCCTTAACAATTAAAGGTGTTGCTAATGATGATGATTAGGGGTCAAAAAAAAGAGGGTCAAGGTAAGTAATTAACATGTTGGATGAGGCAGTGGGTGGGAGTGGAGGGGTAATGGGGGATGGGAGGGAGATTGTTGTTTGTTTATGAATCAAACAAATGACTAGGTGACAGATTGGTGGGTGATATATGCACAATGATCAAAGAGTGATTGAAGCCCACAAGAGGCAAAAAGAGACAGCAAGTGGGCCACTCCAGTTTTTTTGGGGAGAGGCCGGAAAATCTTACAATAATGGACTCTCTACGAATAGCTTAGATCTATTGATTTGACCATACAGTGTCCCTAAACGGACACCATAGAGCGCGGCAGAGTTTTGGAGTTACTCTTGACGCCTTGGTTTTGATTGAATTGGCTACATCTTGTAGTAGTAAAACATTTCAAGGTGATAGATAGCTTGACAATTATTTAAAAAGAATGTGGACCAACTGCAATGCCGACTTTCATTTGTAGCCATTTGCTTATTTCAAGTGAGAGACAGAAATATTTGTGTTACTAAGGACAGTCGATTTCTGTCTCTAGCATGCAGACGAAGGATTTGTTGTCTGAAGAGAAATCTAATGGTACCACCAGCCAAGTTGTGGGGTGAGTAGGCTACTATTGTTGTCTACTAAGCAATAAGTAGTTAACTGTCTTAGTGTATGTCTTTGCATAAACTCACGTATGCATGGAATGGGACCTATCTATTCTTATGCACCACTAAAGATCAAAGCTATCAGATGACCATAAGCATCTCTACCTATGTCTCATTGTTAAGGACATTTTGGCAACCAGTCTGATTGACTCCCTATTGGCCCATCATGTCTGCAATTTGATACTGTAGATGTACTGTATGGTTCCTATTCAGATTTTCATGTGAATCACATACCTTTATAGCCAGCTCATTGATTATCCCAACTTGTCTAATTCTATTTCTATTTCTAATCCTGATTCCAAGTTGTGGGTTGGAGTTACAAGGGCTTGTTTGGTCTCGTAAGCACAGATTGTTTGTGGGCAGAGAAAACAGGGCATGGAAAACAACTGATGAAGAGATTCCAAGCTGGAAAGAGCCGGGTTTATCGGATCCTGTCCACTGAGGAAGCAAAAACATACATTTAACAAAGAGGTGGGATCCAAAGCCTTTCTTTGTTCTTTACTTTAAACTTTGAAAAAACATTCAATCAATGCCAATTGACCAACACAATCTTAATTGGTTTGCTTTGAAAATCAAATAGATTTAAAAATAGAGAAAGAAACTACACTCGCAATCGCAAACAAAGAGAAAGCATTAGAAAAATAGGAAGAAGGTTCTTTAATTCAGGCAATACATCTCTAAAAATATCCCAATCTATCTCTTTCATCTCTCCCTAATTCTTTTTCTTTTTTCTTTTGCTCTGTGCTGGTAATCAACTCGAAAGAGAGAAAGATGTTTTAGATGGAAGGAAATTGAGGAAATATATCAGTAAAAAAAAACAAAGAAACAAAAAAACAAAAATTTAACTACCAAGTGTCTAAGCCCCAACACAATGATAATGTTGAAGAAGCCTACTGGCTTCTCTAAGACCACTAAAATAAGCACCATGAGTAGTAGAATAATGGGTTCTGTGTGTTGCCTCCCCTGCAAACAGAATTTGAAGTGGAAGACAACCAGCGGATTCTAAAGTAGCAATCTTCGGCAATGGCTCTGCCAATGTGTCCAAATCATCTCCACTTGATCCAACTGCAACATAACTGTAAGATCCCAAGAACAGAGGATCATTACCCCATTTACTCTTCAATACCTTACTGAATTTAACTCCATTTTCATCGGCACTCCCCAGAGATTTCACTTTCCCATTGCGTAGTTCATGAGAATTAGAATTCAATTGCTTGTGGGGTTGTGATAAAAAGCTACATATGGTTGTGGAGACCCCATCAATAATCTCTTCATCACTAAGATTTTCAAGCTCGATAGCTTCTTTCCCTGCAAACCAAGATAGCAACACGCTAGAATTTTTATAAATTGGACTTAGAGAAGCTGTCCTTCTCATCCACCATGGTATCTTTTGATGCCTCAATTCGGAGTCTGCTCGATGAAAAGCCATTTGCAAGAATGGGAACTTGTTGTAATCCTCATCTCCTTCATGGTGCCTTGAACTCAATTGCAAAAACAACTTGTTCACAACACCAAATCCTAGCCTGGATATGGCCTCTGTCTTGAAAGTTGGAAGAGGAGGATTGAACATACCTGAATCTGGACCAATTCCAGCTTTAAGTACCCCGAGTGAAACTGTAACTATAACATGATCAGCTGACATTATTGATCCATCGCAGAAATGTATTTTCACAGGCCTATCAGCACAACCGTTTTCCTTTGACTGGTGAGTTTCAGGCTGCCATTCAATTCTTGTGACCTTGCGGCCTAATTGGATTAGGCCACGAGGTAAAATTGAAGCTAGTGATTCAATAACACTCAAGTAGCCCTTAGCAATGGTGATTTCTTCACCTGGAAACATGCGATACTCACTCTCTGCATCGAAGTCAAGAGTCAAGAGATCACCAGCAGAAGTATAAGTCCTTTGAATGTTTTCGTGCATCGCAAATATGGCTTCTTCAAGCAACTTTCTGCTCCAATTATCACACCCTTCTATCTGTTCTCGCTCTTTCACGGAATCCCAGTAAGCAGTAAGGGCTTGCCTAAGAAAAGAACCAACACTGAGCTTTCCAGGACCACCACCATTGCTTTGACAAATCTTACAAGTTTTAGCTGCAAGCTTGTAGAAATTAAACTCTTCAGTGCTTTCCGTACCTTCAATCTGTTTCCCCTGAGCATAATCCATCAGGTTCTTAAAAAGTGTGGATATTGACTCCACAAGAGATGGACTAAGCTCCAACCCACCTTCTGCAATGGTCTTTGGCTCGTCCAAGAATCCATCCATGCACTCCCATGGCTGCTCAGAATCAAGTGAATGGATTTCCTGAGCAATTTTGTGAACCGGGCTGCCTCCAATGCCATGGATCCATGTTGCACCCATCTCTATCCTGTCACCACCAAATTCTGAAGTGTTAATTCTGCCACCAATTCTTGTGCCACCTTCCACAACGCAGAGCTCAAACATATCGTTTGAGCTACTGGAAGTATAGAGCTTGTTTGCAGCAGTGAGACCAGCCATTCCTGCTCCAATAATCACAATTCTTGGCTTCTTGACCACCATTTTCTCTAGCTTTCAAGATTCACTAGCACAATGGGAAGATATATGTGTGAATATTTTTTTTTTCAAACTCACAATAAAGAATAGAGAAGGAACGAAGACAAACTGTGAGGTGAGAATGAATAACTGATGTGAAGAATTTATAAGGAGGGATGTGTGTAACCAGAGATGTTTGGTTTAGGAGAATACTCTTACTTTACATTATCACTATTATTATTATTATTGTTCTCTATAATAAAGACAGGGCTCTACTTTTTCTTGAATTCTATCGTAACAATGGCATACTACTAGTAATAGTCGCTTGTACCCAAAAGACCATTTTCTCTTGAATCATTTCTCTGGTCTTTCTCCATCCCACATCCATTTATATAAATCAGTACCCGGGATAGCATAGCATAGCATGGTCTAAAGTCTAAACTGTTATTTTAGACGCCATTTTGACCGCATATGGAGAACTATGGAAATGCGAAGGACAATAAAAGGTTGATAGTGCCTTTCACCAACCTCACATGTAAATTGGGTTGAGGACGGCCCACCAACTGTACAAGTCATTGGTCTAGATCAGTCGATGGGCAGTCATTAATTGGATGGGTCAAAACCAGGAGATCACACAAATCCATGAGTTGACCAACAACAAAAACAAAAAGAAATTAAGAGTTTTAAGAATATTTTCATCGAAATTAAACTCACGAGTCTATCAAACCAATTAATATTTTCACGTTCATTTTATGTTTTAATATCAGGCTAAGAAAAAAAAAAGGAAAAAAATATTATTATGGTAATATTTATAACATGATATATATCATTAGAATTTGAGGGATATGACTCGTTCGAAAGGACATCAATATTGAAGAAATCTATATTTGATGAGTTACTTGAGTCGGTAGCATGAAGATTTATATACAAGGATGAATATCAATTTAATTAAAAAATCTAGACTAATAAATTATGAATTTATTTTATATATAAACATTTTAAATTTCATATTCCTAATTACATGGAACTCAACAAATTCTTCCATCACACATGAGTCTCTCTTCCACATAAAATAAAAAAAAAAAAAAAAAAAAAACCTACTTTTCTATATTTAACAATCTAAATGATATCTAAAGTTTGAAATTTAACTTTTTTGCTCAATAATGAAGAAACTGAAAAAACTATCATAACCTAACTACAATAGTCATTCGACAAAGTCATAAGAGTTTAATCACAATAGTCATTCGTCTCATGTCGAACCATCGACTCTACTTTCAATTGTAGGACGGATCCGCATTTGGAGAGTCATTTAGGCCTACACGTGTGAGGGTTTATATATAAGTATAGACAGCACTTTAATCCAAAAGTCTAGTTTATATATTCATCTTGTATATAAGCAATTCAAATTTTATGTTTAACAAATGGGGGATTTTTCACTCCCATTTAAAACTCAACAAATTATTGGGTTATCCTACATTAGTTGCAACATGAGCTGAGTATTTGGTTATAAGTGTGAGAAAAATTCTCATTTTTTAAGCTAATGTTTAGAGTTGAAAAGGTTCAATAGCACCAAATATTAATATCAAAAGCATAGATTAAACAATTTTTTATGAACCGACGCCACATAAATTGATAAAAAATAACTAATTTAGAACTCAATGTGCAAAGAGAGAGATTGTTAGGTCATTCTACCTCGGTTGTAGTTAGATATTTAATTATAAATGTCGGGAAAAACCTCACTCATTTAACTAATTTTTAGGATTAAAAATGTCAAATAGCACCAACAACCAATAATTAGGAGGGATTGCTCTTAAAGTCCCCTCTCCTTCTAAGATAGTAATATCTTTTATAGATACAAAACCCCGAGATATTATGAAATTATAAAAATCATAAATAGATTTACGTGAAAGTTCATATGTATAATTAAGAAATTTTAAAAATTAGAAAAAGAGTAATAAAAAGAAACTTAAATCATAATTGATATGGAAATTAATATTGTTTATGTACTTCAAAAATTGTCTATTATTTTTATATTCCTTCTCTATTTTTATTTTTTAATTCTTAATTTACTTTTTTTAATAGTAATTAAGAGTTTTTGGATACAAAAGGATATTGTGTAATATATATATTTTTAATATGAATGTGATTTTTGTTAAATCTTTAAATTTTTAGATAGTTTTTGTAATTTTACAATACATGGAGAAGGATGTTGTAGTTTACTCTTTATAGAATAAATGACATCAAGCTTTATATCACTTTTAAATTTGACTAATTGCTTTCAACTTTAACCACAATCTCCATACAACATGCCAACATGTCAAGATATTTCAATATATATGAGTGTAAAAGTAGAATGATTATACACTTGCAAAAATAACTGAGATTTGCACACTTTTATATTTAAAGGAAATCTTATACAATCTATATTCAATAAAGATTAAAATAACTACACATACAGAACTAATCAAACCAAAAACCTCGTGCTAAACCAACGTGCCACTTGAATTAACCTCTTAGGATAACCTTGGATTCTCAAGAATACATTTTCTTTTATTATTAATTTATAAAGGCTATTAATGATAGAAAATAAGCAAGAGAGTGATTGTAAATGACTCTATTCATGTGTGTGTACACCCAAGCACACATATATGCAAATAATTTTCATGTTGTATTGTATGGAATGTAATATTGGAAAGGAAAAATAATCAGATTTTGCTATTTGTTGTATGACAAATATTCTACTAAATATTAGCTTTGATGTGTATACATTGTCCATCATGAATCTTTCATCGTGTGTGTGTATATATATATATATCCAAAATATGAACTTTCACCTAAATCTTCATTGTAGGCAGTGCAGATATGCAAGGTACCATAGCCAAATTAAATAAATGGAAAAAGGTTAAGATATTTTGGAATCAATCAATTCACTGCAGATTGCGCAACATGCAACAGGTTCATTTGACATGCATAGAAAGGCACAGGTAAATTGGTGACTTATGTGCATATTCTTATTTTTCAAACCTCAAGCTAATGTAATTTCACGCGGAGAAACAAAAGAAGGAGACAAAACTCAAAACTCTGGCACTAGTGTAGTCTCAAACTATTATATAGTACTACTCCACATGTGTGTAAGTTTGTTATATGTGTAACAGTACACAAATTATTAATACAGTAGACGGATTGACTCACTGGTTGGTGAGATTGACAATCATGGTCAACTACATTATTACTATGCAATGATTTTGCAATCACTGAACCCTTCATTAATACACATTAATTATACAACTAGAGGTGATGCATCGTTATCAAAGTTTAATCAAGGAAAGTCAAATATAGACTCTAGACTAATTCCCAAATCCCAAATATTACTCCACATCGTCTCTCGTGACCAAATTTTCTTGAGCCTTGCCCAAGCGGCATGGACCATCGCCGTAAAGGGGTCTTCGTAGGAGGGGATCACATGCCCTTCCAAGAATTGCTTGAGGAAATCTAAATTGCCAAGAGACAAAAGAGTACTACCATGGTCTCCACTAAGAAATCATCCAATAAACCTCATGCATTATTTTGGTTCTGTTAACGGTGTAAATTTCTTCATTTAAACATATAAAATATTATATTTAAAACTTAATCTTTAGAGAAGTAATAACTAATTCACCATCAAGCATGATTGTATATTCTACAAAGACCTAGAATCAAACAAATATGAATTAATAGTTAATCCTAAACAAATAACAACGGTTTACATCAAGTATACTACTGTAGAATTAATAATAAACAATTCTTCATAAAACATAACTATAGATTCTATAAAAACTTAAAAGGATTTATCTCGTATTGAAACCTCATACAATTTGGATATTCTATTGAAATCTTAAAGTTTTTTTCTTTCCAATTTAAGAGTTCTATCTTATATTATTTTAGTTTCATATCTTAATGTGTCGTATAAGCACACGTGATAAGCTCTAGCTAATGAAAGCTTATTACATAAAATTTTTTTATTTTTGTTAAAACTCAATTTGAGCCACCATGACATGTGGCAATGTGTGAATGGTTAGAACTTGACACGAGTGCTTATGAAGTACATTATGATCTAAAACAATAATAATATAAGAGTAGAACTCTTAAATTGGACATAAAAAAATTTAGGATCTTAATAAAAAAAATTTTTGAATTGTACGGGATCTTGATACGCATAAAACCCAAACTTAAAACAAAACAAATTCAAATGAGAATGGATCAATAGTCAATCCTACACAAATAACGTTGGCTTACATCAAGCATAGTATTGTAGAATTGATAATAAACTAAAAAGTTCAAAACACGAGCATAAACTAAAAATGAGTTTTTTCCACATTTAAACCTTGTACTCTTCAAATTATTTTAATTGAGACTCACTATTCTCTTTTAGCTTAATTGAGATACTTTACTCTTTAAAATTTCTTATTTCAAACTCCTCTTTATAATACCACCAATAGTGATAGACACTTCTTCGATATTTCTTACTTTATAACTTCACGTGTCGATCACGTTTAATGGCATTATAATCGAAAGGTCTAAAATAAATAAAAAAATTCAAAGAGTAAAGGGTCTTAATCAAGTTAAAAAAGAATAAAGGGTCTCAATAAAAAATTTCAAAGAGTATTGGATTTAATTGTGATGAAAACCCAAGTAAAAAGGTTTGGTAAATATATAAATTATAAAATTTATATAGATAATGAAAACCATAAGATCTAAATCAATATTAAATAAATAATTTTAAATAAAAATAAACATTGAAATTTAAATTAATCGGTGAACAATGAAGTTTAGACTAAGCCATAAATCATACGGATTTATGTAAATAAACTATAGAGTTTACATCAAGTATAGAGCTAGCAAAAACTAAAAGAAAGCATTAAATTACATAGTAGAGAAAATAATAAATAAATTGAAATTTTGTAAAAAAAAAAAAGAATTGTAAAGAAAACTATAAACAAAGTAAGTAAAGAAAGATAAAACATAAAGTTAGAAACAATAAACTTATGAAAGTAAATTACAAAGAGAGTAACTTGTAAAGAAAAAAAGAATAAGAAAAATTATACTAATTAGAAATTTAGAAACTGATTTTCAAATAAATTAAAATTTAGAAATTTTTTTGACTTATTTAGCGATACTAAAATTGTTATCATAGGACAAGCCAAATAAATTTTCAATAAGCAAAGCTCTCTTAAATACTTATTGTAAGACTTAAGCTACTTGTCTTACAATTAAGAAAATAAAAACCAACCTAACGAGATAGTTTCTAACTATAATAGAGAAAATAATAAATAAATTGAAATTTTGTAAAGAAAGATAAAACATAGAGTTAGAAACAATAACCATATGAAAGTAAACAAAAAATAAAGTAAATTATAAAGAAAACTTGTAACACCCTTTGTTAGTGTAGGTGCCCAAGATCCACCCTTATTTGGATAGTTTGATTTATTGTAATGTTGCATTTTTATTTATTAATAAAAGAAGTCTTTCTATTAATTCTTGTTGTTTATAATTTGATAGAATTAGATAGAAGTCCATATGATATGCATTGCATTAATGAGATGTGGGATAAACATTAATACATTTAAATGGTATCATTAAATATCTCAAGTCATAACATTATCAAGAATGAACATTGACTATATGTGGTATGACTTATGAGTGCTATACTCATGCTATAAGATAGCGATAAGAGATCTCACACCTATAAGCATGGCGATGCTAAAGCAAGCACTTAGGTGATTAATGTTAGAGAATATATCACTGGACTTGACTCACCATGAGAACCCATTTAGTTTAGTCTATGAAAATCTCATACAAGATGGGAGGAAAGTTGAACTCTATGAAATTCAAGTAGACTCACAAATTGACAATACACTAGTGAAAATCCAAGTAGAGTGGTTACAAAGTGTTGTAAGCTGTCCCATAAATAGATATACAAGAACTTCATAAGTCTAAACGAGTTCATTAAGAATCAAAATATATGATCTTCTTATCTAAAAACATAGAGATGTGTATCTTGTAGAAGGTGATGAAACTAATACCTATACGAGAGGTAATGTTATACAATGACTCCTAAATATGGCAAGTGGATGACAAAACTATTTTCCTTTATAGCAAATTGAATAAAGATGTGTAGATGACACACCACGATGGTCATATCACCAAACAACATGTAAATAAGATTTGCAAATTACAAAGGTCCATTTATGAACTTGAGCATGCCTCTAGGAATTAGGATCGATATTTTGATAAAATAATCAAAGGGTTTGACTTTTTTATAAAACCAAAGATGAACCTTGTGTATATAAAAGGTTAATGAGAGCTTAGTAGTCTTTGTTTTTCTATATGAAAATAACAAACTACTTCTCAACTATAACATTATCATGTTGCAATCTATAAATGATTAGGTATTTAAGAATTTATCCATGTAAAACATGAAAAGGTAACTATATTTTAGGAGTTGATATCTATAAAAATAGATCATAAAGAATGTTAGGCGTCTCCCGAGGTAGGATATTGACATGATACTAAAAGGTTTAGTATAGAAGAATCATAGAAAAGATTTTTTTCAATATTACATGACTTGATAACAAAACTACAAAAGATCCATAACATAAGCTAAGGAACCAAGGTCTCATCAAAAGTTCAAGCATATACTTGTGACTTTACCACTTGATTAGAGAAATTATCAATTATGGTGATATAAGGATAGAAAAGGTTTGTACTAACGATAACATAGCTGATCCTTTGACTAAAATTTTGTTATAACAAAAACATGAGACCACTTGATCGATCATTGGGCATAAGGGACATGGTTGGTTGGCTCTAGTATAAGTGAAAGATTGTTAGTATTGGTATCCAGGATCCAACCTTGTTTGGATGGTTTGACTTATTATGATGTTGCATTTTTATTTATTAATAAAAGAAGTCTTTTTATTAATTTTTATTATTTACACTTTTATAAAATTAGATAGAAGTCTATATGATATATATTGTATTAATGATTAATAAAAAAATATGAGATAAACATTAATGCGGTTAAATAATATCATTAAATATCTCAAGTCATAACATTGTCAAGAATGGATATTGACTATATACGATAAGACTTGTGAGTGCTTGTACTTCTACTATAAGATAACGATAAGAGATCTCACACTTATTAGTATGGTGATGCCAAAGCAAGCACTTAGGTGATTAATATTAGAGAACATATCATTAGACGTGACTTTCCATGAGAACCCATTTGGTTTATTCTTTGAGAATCTCATATGAGATAGGTACAATTAGTCTTTTGACTTAAAGTCATCACGGTTATCTCATTAGAGGATTAGTATCTTTGACACTCATTTCAATAGTCTCAATCAAGAGTTACATATAGGTGATTCGTTGGGATGTTGAGGAATCTAATAGAGATAGGAAGATGACTAAGATATTGATGTCATTTTTTATATGTTAAATGAGTTATTACATTGTATTTCGATAAATCTCTACTCAAGAAATCTATGACTATAATAGGAGTATACTAGTAGAGCATAGTTTGTTTACTTTAGAGCTAAGACATTTGAGAATTGAAGAAAACTTATGTGATTGTAATAGAACAGATTATAAATTAAGTTCAATATCACACTATAATAAATTGACATGAGGAATGAATTATATGATAACCATTCTTATGAAAGGTAATTACAAATTAATTAATCATTTTAAAGATTTTGGTAGTCATGATACCTTGTTAGAGATCAATTTTGATTTACGTATTAAGAGATAATAGAGGTATTTTTTTATTCTTAATACATTGTCAACATATTTAGGGGCCTATTAAGTCTAACGCATAAGTTTAAAATTTACATAATAAAAGTGAAGCAAATATTTTGAAAAAGGTTTTCAATTTTGAAAGTTTCTTATTTTGAAAAAAAAAATTCAAAAATGGAAAGCTTCTTATTTTGGAAAGTTTCTTGATTTGGAAAAGGTTTCCTAAAATAAAAATTTTCTTATTTTAGAAAGCGAGTTTCCTAATTTGGAAGTCGGTTCCAAATTTAAAAGACAATTACCTAAAAAGAAAATTAGTTTTCCAATTTAGGTTCAAGAATAATTTGGGAAATTATTTCCTAATGTAGGCCTCCTAAAAATATCTTACCCAATTTATTTAGATAGTCTAAATTAATTGATAATTTATTAGGCTAAAAAATTTGAGCCAATAGGCTTAATTTAAAAGCCTATAAGATATGTTGATGGAAGGATGAATTTGAGCCAATTGGATAAGGCTAAGGGTTTACAATGATAAGGTTAGACAAAGTTTATATAAGTAACATCTCCTTAAACTATAAGGAGAAGTTGTCGCCCTTTTTATGTAAAGAGGGGCGAGAGAAGTGACAAATAGAAGTAAAAGAAAGAAAAGAAAAGAAAGATAAGGCGATAAGAGAAAAAAGAGTGAAAATTGTTTTTTCCTAAAAACCGGAGTTACAACACATACCTCTTTCTCAATAAGGTTGTCACAAAAAAACCCTAACTAATTTCTTTTGAAAATAAATTAACTATACGGAACGATTAAAGCTAGCACTTTGTGATTTTTGTAGCTTCTTTTATGGATGTTTGAGCTATGTCGATTATCAATAAAGGTTGGATACTTGGATGGTATCTTTCGATTAGAGTAGGTGCCTAAGATCTAACTATATTTAGATGGATTTGAGTTATTTTATTATTGCATTATTTATATTATTTATAAAAAAGAAGTCTTTCTATTAATTTTTTTCATTTAAATTTATTAATTGAATAAAATTAGATAGAAGTCCATATGATATGCATTTACATTAGTGGTTGATCAAAAGATGTGAGGTAAATACTAATGCACATAAATGATATTATTAAATATCCCAAGTGATAGCATTATTAAGAATGGGTAATGACTATATGCGGTTAGACTTGTGAGTGTTATACTCATGCTATAATATAGTAGTAGGAGATCTCACATCTATTGGCATGATGATGCCAAAGAAATCACTTAGATAATTTATGTTAGAGAAAATATAACTAGATTTGACTCGCCATGAGAATGCATTTGCGTTAGTCTATGGGAATCTTATACGAGATAAGTACAGACAAATCCTTAGACTTGAAGTCTTCACAATTATCTCATTAGAAGATTTATGCATTTTGACCCTCGTTTCGATGGACCTACTTAAAAGGGTTGCACATGAGTAATTCGTTAGGTACACTAGGAATGTAATGGAGGTAGGTGGATGACTAAGATAGGACATGTCATTCATTGTATGCTAATAGAGTTATCATATTACACTTCGATGAATGTCCGCTCAAGAAATCTATGGCCATAGTAGGAGTACACCAATAGAGCATAGTTAGTTTTCTCTAAGAGCTAAGATATTTGAAAATCAAAGAAAACTTGTGTGATCATAATTGAGAAAGGCTTATAACCAAGTTCGAGATCACATTGTAATAAGTTAACATGAAGACTGAATTGTATGGTAACCATGCTCATGAAATGGAATAATAGATTAATTAATCCTTCTAGAGAATTGAGTGGTCATGATGCCTTACTAGAGACCAATCTTGACTTATGTATCAAGAGATAAAAGAGATGTCTTTTGTTCTTGATACATTACCAACACATCTAAGAGCCTATTGAATCATATGATAAGTTTAAACATTCACATGATTCAAGAGAAGCAAAGATATCATAAAAAGTTTTAATTTTAAAAATTTCCTATTTTGTAAAAGGTTTCGAAAATGAACATTTTTCTATTTTAGAAATCAGTTTCCTAATTTGGAAGTTAGTTCCTAATTTTGAAGTTAGTTCCTAATATGGAAATAAATAACCTAAAATGGAAATGAGTTTCCTAATTTAGGTTTAAAGGTATTTTGGGCAATTGCTTCCTAATGTGGGCCATATATAATTATCTAATTTAATTTATTTTGATAGTCTAAATTAATTAATTGGGTCAAAATGATTTTGGGCTAATAGGTTTAATTAAAATCCTAAAAGATAATTTGGTAGGAAGATAAACATAAACCTTATTGGATAAGGATGAATGTTTTATAGATAAAGATCAAAAGCCCATATATTAAATAACTTTTAATCCTTAGAGGATTAGGAAGCAACAACTAAGAGTCTAATTAGAACTAATTTGCCAATCCCTCTCCTTGTCCTTGGAGGACAAAGAGACTCTCCCCTTATAAATAGAAGGATAGATACGGCAACAAGGAGGGTTGACAAGAGAGAAAATTCGACAAAGAAAAAAATAAAAAAAGGGCACAAGGCTAAGGAAAAATAATGAGAAAATTGTTTTCTCCTTAACCCTAGTAGGCTACCTTTCTTCTCTCTCTATTGTGTTGTCGTAAAATTAACCAGATTAGATTTCTATAAGAAATAGTAAAAAAATCGAGAAAATGTGAAGTTAGCACTTTACCAATTTTGAATGCTTCTTTGTGGTTACTTGAATTGTGTGGATAATTAATAGAGGCTAGATGCTTAGGCTGCTCCTTTCTCTACTAAAGAATTTAGATCTACACTACAAGTGATACTTCTCAATTCATCATTTTAATTCATGAATATGTAGCTAGTTAATTCAATAGTATGATCCTAGGCCCTTTAGATGGAGGAAATTTTTGTTTTATTTCGTACTTTCATAGGATACATGATTCTTCACTTTACGTATAGATAGTTTACGTACTATAAAAGGTAAACACTTGCTTTAGTTATTTGTTCATGTATGTATGATTAGTTGATTCAAAAACATAATCTTGGGAGCTTTAGATAGAGGAAAATTTTTTATTTTATTTCGCATCTCTATAGGATGCATGATCCATCACCCTCGACCTCAAACCTAAATAGGTCGAGAATATTACTAGCATTGCCCTACATTCCTAATGCAATGAATGTAAAACAACAAGCCTCCTCCCTTAATTCTTTTATTTTAATAAATTTTAATAATAAATTTGCATATAAGGTCCTTGATAATTAAAAATATTACATCAAATCTCCCTTAAAACCTAGTATAAATTTTTTTTCAAAAATTAATCCAACTTCAATTAATAATCCTACAAAATGTGTAGAAATATTAAATCTTGAATTTAGGTCAAAAACATATATTTTCATAATTTAATTCATTTATTTTAGTAAAATACCCGAAATGAAACTAAATTGAATAATGCCTTTTATTTTTCTCAAATTCATTATAACAATTTGAATTTTATTTAAAAAAATTCTATTTATTATAAAACTAGTTAAATTAATTCAATGGAATAAAATTCTTATTATTTTCACTCAAAACCAATTTGATTATTCATTTAATTAGAAAATATTCTTAATAGACAATATACCATTAAAACTTGGTTTATTACTTTCATAAAAATTCCTTAACTTAGAATTTCAATTAAATCAATAAATTCTTATCATTTTTCCATAAAATATAAAATAATTAAAAAAATAGTCTAATCAATTTGAATATTGAATTTCTACCATTCTCTTAAAATTTTGGGTTTCTAGGAAAATAATCAATTTTACTAGAAATTTTTAATTTAAGTAGAAATCATTAATTTTAAGTAAAAATATTTGAATTGGGAATCTAATAAAACTATTTAATTTGGTCTCCAATGAATTCAATCACTCTGATTAAGGTAATTAATTATGAAATAAAAACTACTTTTAGGGTTTCGGAACATGAGTTCCAAATAATTGGAAAACTAGACAAATTAATTTATTACACTCAATTAAATTTAGCCATTCGCTTCATTATATTTAGTTCATCCGTTGACTATTTAATCAATCATTCCTTTATCATTTTAACTTCCAATTTGTTCATACCACATATTTACTAACTCTTAAACTAATTCAACAATCAAGTTATTAATTTCATTTATCACCTATTAATTTCTAAATTAACCAACTCATTTAACTCACATAAACTATTTAATACTACTAACCAAGCACACCCATATTTACTTATTAGTTAGGGTGTTAGTGCACGATTAATTTACTTATCATTAAGATAAATGCTAACATATGAACTAGAGTTCCAAAATAAGACATAAAAGAAAAGCTTAGACTATCTAATGCACAATTAAAATTAAAGTACGCTCTTCTATAAGGGGGCTCCTCCTCGACAAAGATTATGATGTGAGTGTTGGTGTCCAAAATCTTATCATGTTTTGGATGGGTTTAACTTATTATATTATTAAATCATTTATACTATTTATAATAAAATAAGTCTTTCTATTAATTCTTGTCATTTACATTTATTTATTGAATACAATTAGATAGAAGTTCATACGATATGCATTTGCATTAATGATTGATTGAAATATATGAGATAAACACTAATGCACATAAATGATATCGCTAAATGTCCCCAAGTTGTAGTATGGTCAAGAATAAACATTGACTATATGCGGTTAGACTTGTGAGTGTTATGCTATATGATAGCAGTAGAAGATCTCACACCTATTGGCATGATGATGCCAAAGCAAGTACTTAGGTGATTTATGTTAAAGAACATATCACTAAAATTGACTCACCATGAGGACCCATTTGGTTTAGTCTATAGGAATCTCATATAAGATGGATATAACTAGTCCTTAGACTTGAAGTCATCATAGTTATCTCATTGGGGGATATATGTATTTTGACACTTGTTTCGGTGGACCTAGTAAAGGGTTTCACATGGGTGATTTATTGGGTACATTAGGATCTAATGGACGTAGGTGAATGACTAAGATAGGACATGTCATTCTTTTTATGCTAAAGGAGTTATCACATTGCACTTGAATGAATATCTACTCAAGAAATTTATGGCCATAGTAGGAGTACACCAATAGAGCATAGATGGTTTACTCTAAGAGCTAAGACATTTAGGAATCGAAGAAAATTTATGTGATCGTGGTCGAGCAAGACTAATAATCAAGTTTAAGATCACGCTATGATAAGTTGACATAAAGACTAAATTATTGAATAACCATGATCATGAAAGATAATTATAGATTAATTAATCCTCCTAGAGAATTAGATAGTCATTATGCCTTACAAGAGGTCAATCTTAACTTATGTATCAAGAGATAAAAGAGGTGTCTTTATTTTTGATACATTGCCAACATATCTAGGAGCCTATTGAATCACACGTATAATTTAAGTATTCATATGATTAAATAGAAGCAAAGATGTTGGAAAAATGTTTTCAATTATGAAAGCTCCTTATTTTAGAAAAGGTTTCCGAAAATGAAAATTTTTCTAAATTAGAAAGTTTTCTATTTTAGAAATCGGTTTCCTACTTTAGAAGTTAGTTTCAAATTTGGAAGTAAACAACCTAAAATAGAAATTAGTTTTCTAATTTAGGTTTAAGGGTATTTTGGTAAATTGCTTCCTAATGTGGGCTACCTAAAATTATCTAACTTAATTTATTTGGACGAGTCAAATTAATTAATTGAGCCAAAATAGTTTTAGGCTAATAAGTTTTATTAAAATTTTGAAATATATTTTAGTGGGAGGATAAATATGAACCTTATTGGATAAGGATGAATTTTTTAAAGATAAAGATCAAAAAATCATATGTTAAATAACTCCTAATCTTTGGAGGATTAAAAAGCAACAACTAAGAGTTGAATTAAGACTAGTTGCCATATCTTTCCTTATCCTTGGAGGACAAAGAAACTCTTTCCTTATCCTTGGAGGACAAAGAAACTCTTTCCCTATAAATAAGAGGAGAGGTGCAACAATAAAAGTAATAAAAGAAAGATAGAAAATGACACAAGTAAAAAATAGAACTAGGGTACACGACCTAAGAGAAAAAATAAAAGGAGAAAATAGTTTTCTCTTAAAACTCTAGCACACGCCACTTTCCTCTTCTCCTTAGGTTGTCATCAAATTACCCTAATTAGATTTCTATAGAAAACATTAAACAAGTTAGGAAAGATAAAGCTAGCACTTTATCAATTTTTAGTGCTTCTTTTGTGGGTGTTTGGATTGTATGGATTATTGATAGAGGTCTGTACACTTGGATGACTCTTTTCTATAAAGGTTTAAATCTATGCTACAAGAGGTAATTCTCTATTAATGGCTTTAATTCATAAACATATGGTTAATTGATTCAATGGTATGATCCCGAGCCTTTTAGATGGAGGAATTTTTTTTTATTCCATGCCTCATAGGATGCATGATCCTTCAATTGGTATTAGAGTCTCCATTGAATCTTTGATTGTATATTTGTTCATTATGATTAACTCCATGAATTAGCTATGCTTGATTATAAATCTTATGTTTTTGGTATTTTATATCAATTTAAAACTAAAATTTAGGTTAAAAATCAGTGGGGGTGCATGAGGTCGACATTAGACGTTGGCACTCATACGTACGAACACCCTTGACTACTCATGCGCCGGGCACGATTGGCTAGGCTCGTTGGCTAGGTAGTCACGTGCCGAGTGCACGATAGGGTTATCCCATGTGTGAGGTGTGCAAGCCGGTGCCCACACTCGAAAAGATAGGCCCACGTACAAGGCACATAGGCTAGACTCTTACGTTCAATAAGCCGAGCCAACATGCGAGGTTTGTAGGCCAAACGCTCATACGCCAAGCCATAAGCCAAGCCCTTACGGAAGGTGTGTAGGCCAAGCACTCCCGTGCCGGGCCATTATTCATAGGCAAGCATCCACAAGCACGCCAAGCTAAAGCCTAAGGCATTAAAGCCTATGGGCCCTCGAGGCCCAAAAATCCCATGAACTCAAAGTGGGTCTAAGGCACAAAATTTTTTAAAATTGGACGTTGGCACTCATACGTATGAACACCCTTGACTACTCGTGTGCTTGGGCGCAATTGGCCGAGCTTGTTGGCTAGGTAGTCACGTGCTAAGTGCACGATAAGGTTAACCCATGTGTGAGGTGTGCGGGCCGGTGCTCGCACTTGAAACGACGAGCCCACGTATAAGGCGCATAGGCTAGACTCTCGCGTTTAATAAGCCGGGCTAGCGTGCGAGGTTCGTAGGCTAAATGCTTATACACCAAGCCATAGGCCGGGCCCTTGCAGAAGGCATGTAGGCCAGGCACTCCCATGCCGAGCCATTATTCATAGGCAAACATGCACAAGCACGCCAAGCCAAAGCCTAAAGCATTAAAGCCCATGGGCCCTCGAGGCCCAAAAATCCCATAAGCTCAAAGTGGGCCAAGGCACAAAAAGTTTTAAAATTAAAATTTAGAGAAATTTTGATAAATTTATAAAATGACCAAAACATAGATTTATAATTATGATTTGAATGAAATGTGTTTTATTAGTATGTCATATATCAATATGATTAAAGTATGAGGAATGGTATGGATGAGTCGACCTAGTTTTTAAGAATGAATGTTTGTAATTTTTTTTGGATAAAGAGGGCCTACACATCCTACCTTCTCTATTACTCTATTGTATTTCTCTTCTCATCTTACTCCCCTTGAATGTAACTCAAGTTTTCTTTATTCAAATAAATATAAAAGTAGAAGATAGGAAGTAGAATAGATGCAATGAGAAGAAGCCAAAGAGTGAAGACAAACATTGAAGAATTTATAATAATTTTTCACCTAGATATTTGACCTACTATTCTCTTTGTGGCTTAAGGGGGTTGGTATTAGGGATCCATTACAATTCATCGATCCTTGAGTCATGCATGAGATGTATGTATTTTATATTATGCTACTAATGTTAGTATACATGTTAGAACTAATGAGATTATTGACTAGTATGCATTCTAGGATGAGACCTACCAAATTGAAATCCTTTAAATTATATATTAAGTTAAATGCCTTCCAATGTTATGAGGAGGGAGCTGTCTTGGTCATTATTGGCTTGTTGAGATAACTCAAGGTCACTTCTTCCTTGAGGGAAACAAATCATGTGCCATGCGATGTCTCCAAACATTGGGTCTAACTTAAAATGAGTTATTGGGTTTGTTGAGATAACTCAAGGTCTAATAAACTTATAGATAAAGATTGGTTTTCACATATGATGTGATATGATAAGTGATTGTTATACCAATGAGATTAGGAATTGCATTGGATGCAATTGGTAAGGAGTTACCTACCTAATCCTTCATGTATGACTTATTGAGATTACTTAAGGTTAATGCGTTTTAGAGGATGAGATCCTAACCCATTAAGGATGAAAAATCGAAAAATATTCTCGAGTCCTATATATGAAGGTTATAGAACTTGAAGAAAATAATATAAGCAAACATAAATTTTACTTCTTTAATTTATGCTTTGTTTTACTTTATGCAATTTAAATAACCAAGTCGTATATTTTTTTATCCTGTTAGATTACACAGTATGACTAGTAACACATCGATATGATCGATCATTGATGGAATAATGCCTTCGATGGCTAAACTTCCTTGGCTAGGAAATGAATCCGAGGATAGTCCTCCAACATGAAAAAATTCTCTATACGATTGAGAAACCTTTCCCATCCGAGCCTCTTCAAGATCAAGTCGAAGCTCATACAACATGGATCAAATATAGAGATGATGTGATCACTCGCTCAAAGTATCATGCTTGCAGCTATGACATTAGAGCATAAGCACCAACATAAAGGCACACGAGCCTTTGATATCACAAGCAAAGCTTAAAAGCTTATTTAAGAATACTAGGTATAAACACTATGAGATAGTGAGAAAGCTCTATAAAGCCGGAATGGATAAGAGATCCAATGTCAAAAAGTATACCACTAAAATGATAGGCCATATCAATAGGCTGGCTAAGCTTGAAGTTGGAATGGATGCTAAATTATCCATTGACCTAGTATTGCAATCGTTGCCAAATAGCTTTGGATAGTTCATCATGAATTTTAACATGATGCGTATGTAAAAGACTCTTAGAGAGTTATTGTCCATGTTTAGTGAAGCTTAGCCTAAAATTAACAAGAACAACAAGAGTTCTATACTTTTTGTTAACAAAGGAAATTCCATGGTAAAGGGCAAGAAAAAGCCTAAGAAGAAGAAGTCTTCAACTACGCTTACTAGAGGGTTAAAAAGGGTCAAGGGATGCAATCTACTTTTATTATAACAAGAAAAAGGCATTGGAAGCGTAACTACGAGGAGCCTAAAAAAGGTGAAGAAGAAAAGTTCTATGACCAACTTAGATATTTATGTTATTAAAAATTGTTTTCTTATTTTTAAATTTCACCCCATGAGTATATGATACTATATATGGTGCTCACATTCTTGAATTGTGTAGGAGCTTAGAAAAGGAATGAAGATAGCTATAAGGGAGATAACCTACACAATAAAAATGGATCAAAAGTTGCATCATTAATTGTAGGCATTTATGAGCTAGCACTACATATGGATATATGCTAAGAATTAATTCTTATTTTAATAGAGATTAAGGATGTTATTTTCATTTTGTTTTGAACAATTTTTTCATTTTAAGAATAATGGTTATTTTTAGGATGAATTTTTATAAAAAATATTTTGATAATAATTATATGTTTTGAATATAACTCCTATGTATATAACATAGATGCTAAAAAACTCAAATGATCTAAATAACATACACTTGAGGCATCATCAACTTAGCCATATAAACAAGAATCTAATATCTAATCTACTTATAAATGGATATCTAGAATCATTTGATGATGTCTAAAGAATCTTGTTTACTTAGTAAAAAGACATCAATGCCCTTCTAGTGGAAAATGAAGAAAATGCTACTTGTTCGTTTGGCCTTACACATAGAGATGTATTTAGGCTCATGTTCACCCATGTAAGGGAGGACATGATTATTTCATAATTTTTAGTGATAATAGATCACGTTTTGGTTATAAGACATGAATTTAAAGCATTTGAAAAGCTTAAAGAATTTAGATTTAAAGTCAAGAAATAAATTAGCGAAGCATTAAGGCATTTTAATGAGATCGAGGTGATGAATACTCAAGTAATGAATTTTAGATCATCTAAAAGAGAATAAGATTCTTTATGGACATCACATGTTAGACATGGTCCGTCAATGATAATTCAAATTAATATCCCCATATTATTTTGGGATAGTCACTCCTTACTGCAACCTTTATTTTGAATAAGGTTTCAATTAAGTCTATTTGATTAGACTACATATGAGATATGAAAATGAAAGAAAATGAATTCATCTTTCCTTAATGATTTAAGGTTATAAAACATATGTCAAATGGTTTGACAAAGAAAAGTAAAAGTTCAAATCAACAAAGTGTAAATACATAAGATATCCAAAAGAAACAAATGGATATTATTTTTCTTACACTAGAACAAAGTGTTGTTCATGACTAGGCATGCTATTTCCTTAGGAAGGAATGTATGGATGCAAGAAATAGTGAGAGAAAATTAGAAGTTAATGAGATTCGAAGTGACTCATAAATTAACACTCAAAAGAATGGAATGCTAAGTAGATAGGTTATAAAATATTGTACCTACCCATAAACAAAAAAAAAAAAAGATCTTCATAGGTCTAAAAGGAATTTATCAATGGACAAAAGGGTATGATCTTCTTGTCTTTATGCATGATGATGTGTACCCTAAAAGTAACAATGAACCTAACACTTATGAAAAGGAAATGTTAGACATTGATTCCTATAAATGACAAACAAAAGGGTATGTAGATGACACACCTCGATGATTCTAAAGGACATGTAAATAAGATTTACAAAATACAAAAGTCTATTTATTGACTTAAACATGTCTCTAGGAATTAGTGTCAATTTTTTAATGAAAAAATCAAAGAGTTTGATTTTTCACAAAAACAAAGATGAACCTTATTTTTATAAAAGTTTAGTGGGAGCTACTAATCATGGCTATTCTATATAAAAAATTAAACAAACTACTTGTTGGTTTTAAATATTATCATGTTATAATCCATAATTGATTGAGATATCTAAAACGATTTCCCTAAGTATGACATGGAGGGTAACTTACATTCTAAGAGTCGGGATCTCTAGAGATAGATCACTTAGAATGTGAGGGGTCTCCCATGGCGAGATACATTGACATGATACTAAAAGGTTTAGTATGGAAAAATCAAAGAAAGATTTCTTCCAATGTTGTAAAGCTTGATGGCTTATTATAAAGGATCCGTAGTTCAAGTTAAGGAACCAAGGTCTCATTAATGGTCAAAGCATGTATTGTATCACTATCACTTGATTATAGAGATAAACAGATCATGGAAACATAAGGATTAAAAAAGTCCACACCAATGATAACATAGCTAACTCTTTGATTAAGCCCTTGTTATAGCTACAAAGTGAAACCTTTACTCGAGCGTCGGGCTTAAGGGATATGGTTGGTTGGCTCTAGTAAAAGTGAGAGATTGTTAGTGAAGTTGCCCAAGATCCAGCCTTTTTTTGGATGGGTTTGACTTATTATATTATTACATCATTTATATTGTTTATAATAAAAGAAGTCTTTCTATTAATTCTTGTCATTTACATTTATTCATTTAATAGAATTAGATAGTAGTCTATACGATATGCATTTGCATCGGTGATTCATCGAAGATATGAGATAAATACTAATGCACATAAATGATATCGTTAAATGTCCTAAGTCGTAGCATTGTCAAAAGTGGACATTGACTCTATGGGGTTAGACATATGAGTGTTATACTTATAATATATGATAACGAGTATGAGATCTCACACCTATTTACATGATATACTAAAGTAAGCACTTAGGTGATATATGTTTGAGAACATATCACTAGACTTGACTCACCATGAGAACCTATTTGGTTTAGTCTATGGGAATCTCATATAAAATGGGTACAACTAGTCCTTAGACTTAAAGTCATCATAGTTATCTCATTAAAGGATTTATGTACCGTGACACTCGTTTCGATAGAACCGAGTAAAGGGTTCTCTATGGGCGATTTGTTGGGTACACTAAGAATCTAATAGAGGTAGGTGAATAACTAAGATAAAACATGTCATTCCTTTTATGCTAAAAGAGTTATCACATTGTACTTCAATGAATGTCTACTCAAGAAATCTTTAGTCATAGTAGGAATACACCAATAGAGCATATTTGGTTTACTTGAAGAGCTAAGACAAATGGGAATTAAAAAAACTTGTGTGATCGTGATCGAACAAGACTAATAACCAAGTTCGAGATCACACTCGTGATAAGTTGACGAAGAACTGAATTGTTTGGTAACCATGCTAGTGAAAGATAATTATAGATTAATTAATCCTCCGAGATAATTGGGTAGTAATGATATCTTTCTAAAAGTCAATCTTGACTTATGTATTAAGAGATAAAAGAGATATCTTTTATTCTTGATACATTACCAACATATCTAGGAGCCTATTGAGTCACACATATAAGTTTAAGCATTCATATGATTAAATAGAAGCAAAGATGTTGGAAAATGTTTTGAATTATGAAAGTTTCCTATTTTGAACAAGGTTTCCAAAAATGAAAAGTTTTCTAAAATAAAAGTTTTCTACAATGAAAAGTTTTTAATTTTAGAAATTAATTTTCTAATTTAGAAGTTAGTTCCAAATTTGGAACTATACAACCTAAAATGGAAATTAGTTTCCTAATTTACATTTAAGGATGTTTTGGAAAATTATTTTTTAATATGGGCCATCTAAAATTATCTAACTTAATTTATTTAGATTGTCTAAATTAATTAATTGGGCCAAAAATGATTTTGAGGTAATAGGTTAAATTAAAAGCTTGAAAGATATTTTTGTGAGAGGATAATCATGAACTTTATAGGATAAGGATGAATTTTTTAAAGATAAAGATCAAAACCCCACATATTAAATAACTCCTAATCATTAAAGGAATAGGAAGCAACAACCAAGAGTTCAATTAGAACTAGTTTTCACTCCCTTTCTTGTCCTTGAAGGATAAGAAAACTCTCCCCTCATAAATAGAAGGAGAGGTATGGCTATAAAAGTAATGAAAGAAAGAGAGAAAATGGCACAAGTAAAAAATAGAGCTAGGGTACATGTCTTAAGAGAAAAAATAAAAAGAGAAAATAGTTTTATCTTAAAACCCTAGCACACGCCACTTTCCTCTTCTCCTTGGATTATCGTAAAATTACCCTAATTAGATTTCTATAAGAAATACTAAATAAGTCAAAAATGGTAGAGCTAGCATTCTACCTATTTTGAGTGCTTCTTTTATAGGTGTTTGGACTGCATGGATTATTGATAAAGGTCGAACATTTGGACAACTCTTTTTTGAAAAGGTTTAAATCGTGCTACAAGAGCTAATTTTCTTTTCATCGTTTTAATTCATAAATATATGGTTAGTTGATTCAACGACATGATCTTAGGCCCTTTATATAGAGAAATGTTTTTTATTCTTTTCGTACCTCCATAGGATACATGATCCTTCACATGACACCATAACGTGTCGTCATTTACTCTTCTTTTTGCCTACACCACAAGGAATAAATGAGTTATGCCTAGTAAGTGCAATCTATCCATGATATCGAAATACTGAAGTTAATAATGGTTTAATGTCTTAAACATAATTATACCCATATATAACATAAATGCTAAAAGACTCAAATCAAATGATCTAAACAAAATATATATGTGGCATTGTCGACTTGGCCACATAAATGAGAATCGCATATCCAAGTTTTATAAAAATAGATATCTAGACTCATTCTATTAGGATTCTTATGATGTCTAAGAATCTTGTTTACTTGGCAAGATGAAACATCCTCTTTTATAAAAAAAAGAAAAAAGAGAACGAGCCGTTGACTTTTTAGGCTTTGTACATACTAATGTATGCGGACCAATTTCCACTCAATCAAGAAGGGGACTTGATCACTTCATTACCTTCATGGATGATAGATCCCATTTTGTTCATGTATATCTAATGAGGAATAAATCTAAAGCTTTTGAAAAGTTCAAAAAATTTAAATTTGATGTCAAGAAACAAAACGACAAAAGCTTGAAGACTCTCCAATCGATTGAGATGGTTAATCATTAGATCACCTAAAAAAGAATGGTATTCTCTTAAAGGACTTTACATGGAACACCATAAATGAATAGTGTGTTCAAAATGAGGAATAGAATGTTGATAGACATGGTCCATGATAATGTGTTGTATCGCCATAAAATTATATATTTCATTTTCCTTACTAAACCCAATCACATAATTATAGTTAGGAAAAGCAAGGATTGATCCCATGGAGAATTCATTCAACTAATGTTCTCTATCATCTTATTCTTCTAAGGTATAAGGAAAGGTAAGAACGGTTTTTGTGTGTTGAGAGTACTAAATGTATTCAAATAATAAAGAGATACCAGTAGTAATACAAGCCTTGGTCAAAGGATGGTTTCCAACTTTGGTTCAATCATTGATAATCAATTTAGATATTAATCATTCTTATTATTAATATTCATCATAGAATAACAACATGTATGTTATTGCTAATCTTTTCTTATTGATTCGTTAATTAATAAAAGCTATTTGATTAATTTCTAACTATTAAACAACCTAGTAGAAGCTATCTAAATTTAATTCAATAGTAGCATTAAATGATAGAAAGATAGGTGGAGTTAAACAACTCTCCTACAAGCTAGAAGAATTTGATCTAGTCCTATGTTTTCTAAGGGATTAAATAAAAACATATTGATAGTTATTAACACCTAGTACTATCACAAGCAAGTTTATACTAGCAATTACGGACTTGAATTCTTACCCGGTAATAGATTATAAAGATTAATTAACTAGCCCGCACTCTAATCAATCAATCATATAACTATATTCATATAACATAGAAAAACATAAAATACCCAAAAGAATAAGATTAGAAATATAATCCATTTACATCTTACAAGGATTTTACCAAAGGCTTCAACTTTCCTTTAACCAAGAATAAAATTTAGTGCTACATAGTTTTACTCATAATTTTTTTTTTATCTATGGCTGCTGAATGAAAGAATGAAAGAATGAATAAAGTAAAATCCTAACTTCTTTATTTATAGCTAAAATTAAGGTTCTAATGCACACATGGCAGCCTCAAATTTGCTTGTTACGACACAATATTTGCTCTTTGACTTTACATAATTTGGAGTCTTGAATAACTAGTGGTACATGGCTTGCATGACTAAGGCATATGGTCATGCCACGGTTTCTTTTCAATATGTGCCCTTTAGCTTATGCCCGTGTGTCATTTTTTCTCCCTCGGAAGACATCTTAACTTTGACACACACGAGCATGTCACTTTGGTCACTACATGACATCGGATGAGACTATAAAAAAATTTAAGGTTTTTATATATAGAGTTATTTACAAGTTTGGAGTCATCACTTAATATTAAAAGAACTAGAAATCTAAAACGGGCACTAGTTCGGAGATTCTATGATAAGGAGTTGGTTATACTTTTGGAAAGATATCGAGGTCCTAAATTTGTCCTTTCCTAATAAATATACCAGGTCTAGTTTAGTCCTAAATTTATCTCCTAAAATATTTTATTTTTGCCAAATTATTTTTTGATTTTTGAAAATCTAATTTTTCAAGTCAAATTAAGTTTTTTTATTTTTGAGTATGGCATCGTATTGAAATGATCGTTGAACTCCTTCATTGGGAGACACGTCGGTTTAAACATTGGATCCATTTTTAGCCTCAAGACAACTTGTGTGTCAGAGAACATCTTGTTTATTAAAAATGATTTTTTTAGCCAACAACAATCTCTATCGGATAGGAGAGTTTGTTAAAAGTTTTATGATTTTTTTTTATTTTTTCTCTTTCTTTCATCTTTTTTTTTATTATTATTATCTTTTTATTTGATGGAAAATCAACATCAATCCTTAAATAATTAGGAGACCCGACAATCCTCCACCTATTATTTACTAAGCCTAATCACTAAACAAATAAATTAAATCTACATCGCTTAATTAAATGAAAGAAAATTCAAATACCGAAATTTAAATTAATAACATGCATAAAATAAAATTAATTAAAATAATTATAGAAAATTAAAATATTAAATTCAAAGTTAATATAAACTAACAAATATGCATAAAATAAACTAAAGATTAAAATTACATTAACTAACATAATTAAAGATAATTCAACATCTAAATTAAAAATGAAATAATATGCATAAAAATAAATTTAAAATTTAAAACTAAGACACCTATCATTTCTTTTTTTTTTTTTTTTTGGGTCATAGCCTAAAATTTTTAATTTCAGATCCAGCCCACTTACACATGGGTTAGTCTAAACCCAACCCACACCACTAAAAAAAAAAAACATCCATTTTAGAAAAGTTTAGATCAAAAATCCATTTTTCAATTTTCCTTTCTTTCTCTCTCTTTCTCATTTTTCTTTCTTCTTTTTCTTCTCTCTCTTGTGTCCTAAACCCTTTCTTTTCCTTGCCATACCCATAGGAAACCAAATCAATACGCTAAAATCAACAAAAACTAAACTTATGACCCTTTTTTCTTTTCTAATTAAAATTGATTCCTTGAATCAATCTAGTTCTTGAGATCAATTTAAACCAAAACCTAGACTTTAATTTTCCTTAATTCTCCCTCACTCTACCTCAATTAGCTCAATTCCCCTTGAATTGAGTGGTCTCTACTCCTATAGAAACCAATTACTCAAAAAACCTTAAATTTTCAATCCAAAAAAACAAAACCCCCCAATTTTTAGAACGTAATTATTTAGAAACTTGAAACTACCAAAATTTCAATTCAATTTCCAAATTCAAACCTTAAAATTATATGGGTTTGAGTTCAATTCATCCTTTAATTGAATGAGAAACAAAACATATGTGAGTGAGTGATTGAGTGTACAATTCGAGAATGGTAGTGATGAATATCACTTGCCATCAGCAATTATGGATATAATTTATATTGAAGCAATGTAAATAAGGGCTTACCTTAAGATGAATTCAGATTCATGATAAGGGAAGACAAACTAGTTGATTTCTGCTCTAGAAAAGATTCGATTAAATCTTCTTATTTCTTATTTCTCGTTCTCTATTTTTGGATTTTCTTATTTTCTTACCTTTTATTCTATTAATTACTCTTAACTTATCTATGATTCGGTGTATGCTTTTCTTTTGATTTTCTTTTTTTTATGTTTTTTTTCCTTAGTTATTGTCTTTTTTTGTTTGATTTCCTTTATATCTTTTTTTTAAAATTGAAAAAATCCCGCTAATCCTGTGTTTTATTCTTGTTTATGTAAGCTGCCATTTGTTGTTTGCAGCACCATGATGGTGAGAGATTTTGCACGATTATGGGAGACTTGTGGTGAAGTTATAGGAGTTGTGGGGAAGTTATAGGAATTGTGGAGAGTTGAAGTGTGCGGTTATACTAGTCATGGTGGGCGGTTGCTAGTTATGGAGTAACTATAGAGGTAGTGGAGGTGATTATAGGGCTATGGCATGGTAGACAGTTTACTAGTTGTGGGGTGACGAGTAGAGGTTATGGAGAGTAAAGGTGTTTGTTGAAAATGGGGTGTTTACAAGGTTGTGGGAGGGGGTAGTAAGAGGAGTTGGTATGGTGGAGGTGATTGTAGGGTTGTGGTACAGTGGATAGTGGGCGGTTAATGGTGGTGCTTAAGTTGTGACAAATATTGGAGTATAACAGCTTTTTCATCTTTACGGTAGTCACGAGAAAATATTAGTCGAAGTGTGAACTTTAACTCCGTATTTGCTTAGTGAGTTTGAAATGACTAAAGAAATTGACCTAGATATGCTCGGTGATCGTCCTAATCAAAACCAAAAATGTAAGCCTCATTGTCCAAGGTAGCTTGCTCTCGAAAAGTAAAATGTTGTACATGAAAAATTAAATATGCGAGTATATGGCTATGTTCGTTAAAGGCGATCCGCCTTGAAAAAGTAGATATTTAATACATAGTCATGTTCATTAAAGGCGACTTGCCTTGAAAAAGTATATATGTAGTATATAGAAAATTAAATATGCGATACGAGACCATGCTCATTAAAGGTGACTTGCTTTGGAAAAATAAATATACGAGTACATGAAAAATTAAATATTCAATACATGGTCATACTCATTAAAGGTGGTCTCACCTTGGAAAAATAAATATGCGATACATGAAAAATTAAATATGCGAGTACATGGCTATGTTCGTTAAAGACGGCCTACCTTGGAAAAATAAATATACGAGTACTTTAAAAATTAAATATGTAGTACATGACCATGTTTGTTAAAGGTAACCTCGCCTTGAAAAATTAAATATGCAATACATGAAAAATTAAATATACAATACATGACCATGTTCGTTAAAGGTGGCTTCGCCTTTGAAAAGTAAATATACAATACATGATGGCCATGTTCATTAAAGGTGGCCTCGCCTCAAAAAAGTAAATATGCGATACATGACCATGTTCACTAAAAACAACATTGCCTAAAAAAATGAATATGCAATATATCAAAAATTAAATATGCAATACATAGCCGGAGTTCGTTAAAGATGATCTACCTTGAAAAAATAAATATACAATACATGGTCATGTTCATTAAAGGCGATCCGCATTGGAAAAGTAAATGTGTAGTGATTGCTAGGCAACCTTAACTGAAGCAATAAGTTGAATTTTTCGATCTTACTCGAAAGGGAGAATTAATCATTCACTTTTGGGTTTTACACTTGGGTGGTGGTCTATTGTGAGGTAAACTTACCTAAAACAAAACTTGACATGATGGGTAGTTGAGATACTTATAAGAAACATAGGCTACCCCACTCAACTCCCATTTGACCTTTCTCTTCTATTTATCAAAGCTTTGATGTTGGGCTTCTATCTATGATCTAATTACTATGACCTTTCCCCCGATCAAATTTTACCCTTTTTGTAAGCTTAGGCTTATCTCGTTCTTTCAAACATTTATTGAGATAAACTATGTCCTTCGAGTCCCATTGAAGGTAGTAATCATTCTCTTTTATGATCAACTACTTAATTGATCGTTTGTACTTGATAATATCATGTTCTATACATGTTTTTTTCATCAACTTTTTTTATGACTCGAGGTCCCATATGCATCTCAAAATATTTGACGTTGTTACATTTTATGAATCCCTCTTCCATAAGGAAAGCTAGCTAGATTTCAATTGGTGGTCTTAGGTTTTGATTTCAAACACATCCGTATGTATATTTTAGAGACTTTTCATGCAAATGTTGCGATATGATCAACTTTGTGATTTTACCTTTTTGTTTATGTTTGATGAATGATTGGCTTATGAAAAGAGTTCTATAATTATAAGAAAAAAAGATGAGCTCGTTCCTTGGGGTTTATTAGACTTTGATACCTAGTGTGATTCCACATGACATATGTCTTGATTTTAACTATTTATTTTTCATAAAATTCTATCATGGCTGTCATAGACTAAAAATCATCCGACTAATAGGTCGTTTTTAGTTATAAAGATCTTTCATTAACATGTAATGTAGGTTATGGCATTGGTTTCTCAAAGAATGTTTAATCATTGCTCGAATGGTGTTTCGGGCTTTTGTTAACATAGGATCACTTTAAAATTTTTTTTTTTTTTATGGACATGTTTGATGTCGATGTTTGATTGACTTAACGTGCCTTTTCTTTTCACGTTTAAGAATGTATCTTATGATGCAAGCCAAACTCTTGACCATGTGAGAGTTTTTTTTATGAAGAGAGAGAGTTTGACTTGATTGTAATCCTCTCTTTTGAATTTAAACTTTTGAGCTTTTGTTTCTAAAGAAGGCGGGTTATTTAGCAACATGTATTTTAGATTAGTGTCCATGATGATGATTTTGTTTTTTAATAATTTTGAAAATCTCCTTTTTTAGCTTTTTTGCTTTTTGCTCACGAGTGTGAGGGTGATCCTAGTGCATGTTATTATGAAATAAATAGAAGGCTCAAAATTGGACTTCAAAGGATGACTTGATTTTGAGTAAGATAAAGTTTTCAAATATGGCCTTTCTTGATTTTAATGGCAAACTACATAGTCCGATGAGCCTCATTCTAATAATCTTCGTGATGAAATGATGCTTAGATAGGACATATGATTTGGACATAGGTCATGTGACCATCATGAGAGGTGTCGAGTGACCTATTTCCCTCAGGGTGAGAGTGATTGTATCGGCACTTGATTTTTGTTTGGGTTTTTTTTGTTTCACAACCAATCGTTGGGTTTGTATGACATTTCTCGAGCATCAATAGGATATGTCTATTCCTTTTTACCGGACTCAAGCACTTTATCCGTCTATTGTTTTAGCCAAATAGAATATTGAGTAATTATCTCCAAACTAAAATCTTGATTGTTTCACTTAATCGGGAGTGAATTCCTTTTTTTGGTTTGATTTGGAAAGGCATATACGACCTTAGTATCTTCCGAGTTCATTAGAGCTTGAAATTATTTTTTTTGGTATATCCGTCATGACATCTTAATTGTCTTATGTATTAATTTATAAATAAAATTAATAGAGATCATGAAGGAAATGAGAGAAGTGATGAATATTTGAGATAGAAAAACCAAGGATGTAAAATAATGCAATGCACAATTTTGGCCTAAATTTAATCTTTTATTTCATAGAGAAAGTGATAACAACATTTCAAGCATAATACTCCTTCACTCGCATTTGAGTTTACAAGCTCAACTATGCTATCTCTATCTATAATGACTAACAAAAGTGTTCCTCCCGAGAAAACTTTTCTAACTACATATGGACCTTTATAATTAGGTAACCACTTACTCTTATCTTCTATAGACATTGATAGAATTTTTCTAAGAATTAGATCTCCTTCTCAAAATTCTCTTGGTCCGACCTTCTTGTCATTAGCTTTAGCCAACCTTTTATGATACATTTGTTCATGAAAAACAACTACTAACCTTTTTGTACCGATCGAGCTCAACTGTTCGTATCCGATTTTGGCCCATTCAGCCTCTTCTAATTATGTTTCTATAAGTATTCCGAAAGAAGGAATCTTTACTTCTAAAGGCATCACCGCCTCTATGCCATAAACCAAAGAGTACGGGGTGGCTCATATTGATGTTCGACAATTGTATGGTAAGCATGAAGGGCATATATGAGGATTTCATGCCAATCTCTATATGTGACAACCATCTTTTGTACAATCTTCTTGATTTTTTTTTGTCGCTTCGACTACACCATTCATCTTAGGTTTGTATGGTGTTAAGTTTAAATGCTTAATCTTTCAATGTTTACATAGTTCCGTGATCGTTTTTCCATTAAAATTGAGAGCATTGTCAATGACCATTGTTTTTGGCAAACTATATCGACAAACTATATTATTTTCTATAAATCATTGAACAACTATCCGGATGACTTGGGCATAAGAGTTGGCTTCAACCCATTTGGTAAAGTAGTAAATTACAATAAATAAAACGATGACCATTACTTATTTTTGGATTGATTAGCATAATGACATCTAAACCCCATATAACGAATACCAATAAGATACCATGTTTTGGACATCAATGCAAATTGGTTGTCTTCCGACCCTTTGATCAAGTTTGGTCATTGACACCAAAGTTGCTAATGCATCGACAAATTGGTTTTTATCCCGCCAAGATGAAAAAATTTGATTTCATCAAACTCTTCGACTAGCTTAATTAGATAAGTCCGATAGAGCTTTAGTTTTTCATCTTTGGTCTATCATTCACCCTTGACTTGGCAAATTATCGGCATTGAATTCCCATGCACATCGAGCTTCATGATTCCTCTTTCTATAGTAACCTCCGGACCATGTATGCATACCTCATATTTTGTTATATTATCGATACAATCAAACTAGAGTCGGATAGTTATAGGATATTGCTTGCCATTAAAAGAGATCAGAACTACCCCACACCATTACCAAATATGTTTACAGCCTCTATCAAAATACATGGTACATTTTTCATCATCGGACTTGATCGACCCGATATTAGTAGTCATGATGTTTTTATCAAGCGATTAAAATCTAAAGGCTCATAATCTTTAATCGTATTATCTATCGGATGGTCCGTAGTTGTACTATCTTTGATCGATTTTCTTATCATGTAAACAATATCATATTCTACCAACAACACTTTTCACCTTGCAATTCTACTTGATAAATATGGTTTCTTAAAGATGTACTTAAGAGGGTCTATTTTTTAGATCAGTCATGTTATGCGAGTATAACATATCTTGTATAAGCCTTCGAGCACTCCATACTAAATTGTAATATAATTTTTCAACTATATTGTATTTGGATTCAAAGTCTATGAACTCCTTGCTCAAAAAGTAAATGACTTATTCTTTTTTTCTAGTATCATCTTGCTAACCCGTAACATAATCCATTATTATCTTAGTAACTCGTTAAATATAAAATCAATGGTTGAACAAGGAATAGGTGGTACTAGTAGAGGAGGATTTTAAAATATTATTTAATCTTATCAAAAGTAATCTGACAAGCATCATCCCAACTTCTTGGGTTCCTTCTTCTCAACAATCGGAAGATGGGTTCACAAGTTACTATAAGTTAGGAAATGAATCGAGCTATGTAGTTGAGTCGACTCAATAATCCTTTGACCTCCCTTTCATTTTTTAGTGATGGCATCTCCTAAATAGATTTAACCTTATCAGGATCCACTTCTATTCCTCAATTACTCACTACAAACCTTAATAGCTTTCTTAACTGGACCATAAAATTCTATTTAGCAGGATTCAACTTTAAGTGATACTTCGTAGCCACTCAAATAGCGTCCTTAAGATTATAACATGATCATCTTCATGTTTTATTTTGGCAATTAAGTCATCCATATACATTTCAATCTCCTTATGCATCATATCAAGGAATAAGGTGACCATGGCTCTTTGGTAAGTTGCTCCGGGATTTTTCAAACCGAAAGGCATAAATTTGTAGCAATAAGTTCCCCATGGTGTGATAAATGTTGTTTTATCCATATCTTATTTTGCCATATTGATCTGATTATACCTAGAGAATCCATCCATGAAAGAATAAATGGAGTTCTTTACGACATTGTCTACCAACATATCAATGTGGTAATGAAAAATCATCTTTGGGACTAGCTTTGTTTAGATTTTGAGATTTCAAAAATCAATACACATTCGGATCTTTTCATTCTTTTTTTCTACCACCATGATGTTGGATACCTAAGTTGGGCATTTAATCATTTTCGAAATCCTTCTTTAAACTACTTGATGACCTATTCCTTGACTTTGGCTAGCATATCTAGTCTCATCCTCCTCAATTTCTGTTTTACTAACTTGTGCCCAAGCAATAACAAGAGTTTATACAATACTATGTTAGTATCCAAGTCGAGCATGTCTTCGTAGGACCATGAAAACATATCGACATATTCATGCAACAAGGCAATCAATCCCTTTCTTTCTTCTTCGATATCATGGTGCCAATTTATAGCTCCTTTCCGTCTTTTTCTATCCCCATATTGATAATTTCTAATTCTTCTTGATAAGGCTTTATACATCGTTCGGACAATTTGACCAACTTAGTAAATTCATCTACTTCCTTATCTCAAACTCCTCTTCATCTATTATAATTAGATGTTTATCAAATTTAGGCCAAACATGCTTGATGTAATTATTTTAAAACTTTAGAAGGTGTTCATTTTCTATAACCCCGAAAGTAAAAATGTGCAAATAAAAAGAATGGAAGAGAAATAGACACAAAGTTTTAAAGAAAATTCATGATCTCATATTAATATTAGATATAAAGGCTTAACACAAGTTCTTTTCAATATCTTAAGCTAGATTACTAAAAGATAAAGATGAACAAATAATAAATTACTTAGGCTTATAAATAGGTCAAATCTCTTCCTCATTCTAGTTACTAAGCTCCTAACCCGAGTGTGCTTTCCTTTATCGATCGATCGATTGGTGGCATCTCTCCCGACATGTTGACGATCAATTGTGGAAGCATCATATTTGAGGAATAACCACCACTAACTTAAGATAGACGAGTCTTCTCGACTATTGCTTCTTTCTCGATCTCTAATTGGTTAATGTACATACCAACCAACATTGCCCTCATGTCTGCTATTTTCTCATTTAGATTGATTACATAGGTCGAATAAGAAAAACTTATTCAAATGTGAGGAATATAAATCTTCTCATCATTAGGCTATCGGCCCTCAATTCAAGATACTCTATTCTCTTTTTCTCGCTCAATAGCTTTTAGGTAATCTTTTCTAATAGGCTTGAACCGTAGCCCAAAAGATTATCATAATTGACTTTTTTCAAGGCATTCACTACTCCTAACATTCCACTATTGAGCTCGTATTGCAACGAAAACCCATATTTCATCAAATATTTTATTGCCATCTTTGTAGTGCTAGGCACTTCTGGTTTTCTTAAAAAGGCATTTTCATACACTAATTCCGCATTCACAATCTCAAAAGTATACGGATTATCATCCCGACTTCCCTCGACCTCAATGTAGGGTATGAACACATTATTGAATAATGATAAGGCCTCTTCTGCTATCACTATAACTAGTTTGCCATTTGCCACATATTTCAATATTTGATGTAGTGATGATGCCACGGCTCTAGCTAAATATATCCATGGTCTTTCTAGAAGTATACTATAACATGGTTGGATATTAATTACTTATAAAGTGACTTGAAATTGATTGGGTCCTATATTTAGGTTGATATAGATGTCTCATATTACTTACCTTGAAGACCCATCATTGGCTCTTGCCATCATATTGCTAGGACTCATATGGGACCATAGGCAATCAATCTAAGATGATATTAGGTAGAACATTCAATGAAAATCCATTATCAATTAGTTTTTTAGCAATCACATGGTCTTTGCATTTGACCGTGATATGTAATAACTTGTTATGCCTAGTGCCTTCATAACCTAATTCATCCTTAGTAAATGATAAGTGGTTAGTAGCTTGAATTCTTCTTACCGGATGCTCTATGGTATTTGAAGTGACATCGTAAGGGATGTATACCTCATTCAAGCACCTTCTATAATGCTTTCCGGTATGGTTCTAACTCATGATCAATGATATTAGAGAGGTCTTAGTAGGTGCTTTTTTTTTCGGTTGGTCTACCATGCTATAATAATTATTCTTCATTAATTTAAGGAACTCGATTACCTTTTCATCATTTACCGATTTGTTTACCTCTCCTATCTTAGTAATGTCTATTATTTCCTTACCTTTCGTCTTTTTTGACACGTCTAACACTTTCAATATATAACAAAGTCCACTCGAGTAAGGCTTGTAACATTATTTCTAGTAGACATGTTCATAACTAGATAGTTATGATTGATTGCATCGTAAGGCAAAGTTAAATAGATCTTTGGCATTTTCAAAATCATCCTTGGAGGCTCGTTATTAGTTCATTTTTATCGACATAACTCATCATGATTTATCTCTTAAGATGAGACCATCCCTACAAACTACTCTTTCTATACCTTCGTTACTTATAGAGTTCCTAGTATTAACATAGTTGCTACCTCCTTATGGAATTCCTCACATTTATCGATATCATATCCTTTCATCTAATGATATCGATAATACTGGTTATTGTCATCTCTAACTTAGCAATCAATTAGTTTTCTAAGGTAATCATTTTGAGATAGAATTATGTACAGACCTATCTACAAACACTTACACCTTATTCTCTCCTCGATTGAATTTCATCCCTTCAAGAGTTATCATACTAACATTACCACTTCTAGTAGTATGACTTAAAAGTGGATTAGTTTTGACATTTGGTGTGCTCGAATTATCAAAACTTATCCAGTTATGCTTAAAGACAAATATCACTTTTCTCTTAAAAGTTAAGCAATCTTTGATGGAGTGTCCAGGTGATACCACTATGGTATCCGTATTGTTCATTCCCGAGAAACATCTTCCATTGTCTCATTCATTAATCAATGGACCCTTAAATGGTGGCATTCGGTACCCTTTACCCCTAACTTATTGCCATTTTAGGTATCCTAACGAAGTTCTCCCATTTACTCTCCTTTCCGGGGCAATAATCCCTCATTTCTCTAGGTAGTCTTCACTACTCTTAAAAGTTTCCTAGAAACTTTCAAATCATCATAGTATTCGACTAAACCTATGGTTCTTGGAATGAACTCGCTCAAAGGCTAACCATCTTAGGAACATTTTGGAAAATAGATGATACGATATCGGGCTCCAATTTACGGTACCCAAGGATAAATACCACAAAAAGCCAAGTAAGATCGAAGAAACCATATTGTGCCATTTAGTGGAATTCGACTTTTCTAAACCGAAGAACATCTCTCGTCCATATTATTTTTTCCAACTCATTGAACGGATGCCTAGCAAGGTTGTCCAATTTTAAGTGTAAATTCCATGGCATGTGAAAGATCCCGAGAGGCTTTTCTAGTCACTAAGTGGCAAAGGCTTTTCAAGTCACTAAGTGGCTAACCATCCAAACAAAAAGCATTGGGATACAACACCTCGGATGTCCATCTTTTTTTTTTATATAGAAATTCAAGAATGAAAGTGTTTTTACCAGGATTGTAGTGGTAGGGTTGATTTCGAGGGATACCACACTCTTTAATACATTGACCGTCTCAAAGTCAATCATGCCCTCAGTGATGGTAACAACACTAACCTATATATAGCTAATGCTAGTATTTTGAGTTTGAGGCTATTATCCCGATCCCGTAGATGTTTTGTAAACTTCATTTAGAGAAGATTTCAAAACCATCCTTGAGTCCGACCCCTACCCGGTATTTTATTTTTCTGCAATAGCTGGATCTATTCTAGTCAACCATGCAAAATGTGCTACGACTTGCTCGGACGATCTGTAGAAGTGGATTACCTCTATTTTGAGAAATGCTAACGAGGCTTTATATTCTTCTAGTATGGGTGACATATCCACACTTTCGAAAGTGAAACAATGATATTACGGACCCCAATGCCCTATCATGGCTTGAAAGCATGAGATCTAAACTTTAATCTTGAGTAAGCTGAGCTATATCGCCATATACCTTTTAAAAATCAAACTTATCTTTAGAAGTAAGCATCTCTCAATAACTAAGGAGTGGTCTCACATTAACTAACTTGTTGGCAAGTTTAGCTTTCGTTATCGGTTTCAATGCAAAACTCGGAGGCAAACAATCTCCCTCGTCAACTTCGGCCTCCTCCGACTCGACCCTAAAATCCTCGGCTTCATTTCTTATTTTTTTCGACATGATTTATATGAATGGTAACCTGCAAAATTTAGGGTTAAAAAAATATCATTTGAAAATGATTCATTTCTTAATTGGTCGATCCTAACGGATATGGTCTAGCTTTTCTATGGTTTTAGTAAAGCTTATCTAATCTTGAAGTTTTTTCAAGTTTTTGGACTATCTAAATTATCAATGGGGTAATCCGACCTCTAACTTTATGTGTCAAGAGGTAGGAGAACATCATTCCATAATTTTCAATGCATAGGATAAGTTTTAGTCTAACATTGGGTGTGCTCGAATCATCAAAACTTATCTAGTTATGCTTAAAGATAAATATCACTTTTCTCTTAAAAGTTAAGCGAGTCTTTGATGGAGTGTCCAATGATACCACTATGGTATTCGCATTGCTCATTCCCGACAAACATCTTCTATTGTCTCGTTCATTAATCAAGATGGACCTTCAAATGGTGGCATTCGGTACCCTTTACCCCTAGCTTGTTGCCATTTTGGGTATCCTAATGAAGTTCTCCCATTTACTCTCCTTTACGGGGCAATAATCCCTCTATTTCTCTAGGCAGATCATTACTACTCTTAAAAGTTCCTAGAAACTTTCAAATCATCATAGTATTCGATTAAACCTATGGTTCTCTAGATGAACGACTCAAAGGCCAACTATCTTAGGAACATTTTTGGACAATAAATGATACGAGTATTAGGCTCCAATTTATAGTACCCAAGGATAAACACCATAAAAAGCCAAGTAAGATCGGAAGAAAGCATATTATGCGCTTTAGTGGAATTCCGACTTTTCTAAATCGAAGAACATCTCTCGTATATATTATTTTTTCAAACTCATTGAGTGGATGCCTAGCAAAGTTGTCCAATTTTAAGTGTAAATGCCATGGCATGTGAAAGATCCCGGAGGCTTTTCTAGTCACTAAGTGGCTAAGGCTTTTCAAGTCACTAAGTGGCTAACCATCCAAACAAATAGCATTGGGATACAACACCTTAGATGTCCATCTTTTTTTTTTTTATAGAAATTCAAGAATGAAAGTGTTTTTACCAACATTGTAGTGGTAGGGTTGATTTTGATGATACCACACTCTTTAATACATTGACCAGTCTCAAAGTCAATCATGCCCTCAGTCGATGGCAACAACACTAACCTATATATAGCCAATGCTAGTATTTTGAGTTTGAGGTTATTATCCCGATCCTGTAGATGTTTTGTAAACTTCATTTAGAGAAGATTCCAAAACCATCCTTGAGTCCGACCCCACCTGGTATTTTATTTTATTTTTTTACAACAACTAGATCTATTCTAGTCAACCATGCAAAATGTGCTACGGCTTGCTCAAGCGAACTATAGAAGTAGATTACCTCTATTTTGAGAAATGCTAACAAGGCTTTGTATTCTTCTAGTGTGGGTGACATATCCACACTTTTGGAAGTGAAACAATGGTATTACGGACCCTAATACCCTATCATGGCTTGAAAGCATGAGATCTAAACTTTAATCTTGAGCAACTAAGCTATATCGCCATATACCTTTTGAAAATCAAACTTATCTTTAGAAGTGAGCATCTCCCAATAATTAAGGAGTGGTCTCACATTAGCTAACTTGTTGGCAAGTTTAGCTTTCCTTATCGATTTCAATGCAAAACTCGGAGGTAAACAATCTCTCTCATCAACATCGGCCTCCTCCGACTCGACCCTAAACTCCATAGCTTTATTTCTTATTTTTTTTGACATGATTTATATGAATGGTAACTCGCAAAAGTTAGGGTTAAAACAAATATCATTTGAAAATGATTCATTTCTTAATTGGTCGGTCCTAATGGATATGGTCTAGCTTTTTTATGGTTTTAGTAAAGCTTATCTAATCTTGAAGTTTTTTTCAAGTTTTTGGACTATCTAAATTATCAATGGGTTAATCCGACCTCTAACTTTATGTGTCAAGAGGTAGGAGAATATCATTCCACCATTTTCAATGCATAAGGTAAGTTCGATCTAACATTGGGTGTGCTCGAATCATTAAAACTTATCCAGTTATGCTTAAAGACAAATATCACTTTTCTCTTCAAAGTTAAGCGAGTCTTTGATGGAGCGTCTAGTGATACCACTATCGTATTTGCATTGCTCATTCCCGACAAACATCTTCCATTGTCTTGTTCATTAATCAAGATGGACCCTTGTTAACACCTAATTTTGGGTCCAAAAAATAGAACAAAGAAAAAGAAAAAGAGGAAAAAAAATAAAGGAAAGAAAAAAATTCAATTGGGGGCACAATTGAAAAAGAAAAGAGAAAGGAGCCAAAATAAAGGGAGTTTGTAAAGTGAGAGACCAAAAAGACCTTTAGCCAAAAAAACCCTAAAAAATACCTAGTATAAAAACATCCCCTTCCTCCAAGAAAAGGGACCGACTCATCGTTCATCATCCTAAAAAAGACTTAGCCACCGACCCCCTTACAAGCAAGCAACCGCCTTCATCACACACCACAGCCCCTCTCCTCCACCACGCCGACAGCCCTATCGCCCACGCCGGTGCCTAGCCACCGGCGAGCAACGCCACCAACCTTAGCGCCTTCTCCCATAAAGCAACTTATCCTTAGTGCCTTCCTCGGCCCACTCCAACACATCACGTGTTTCGGCATGCAACAAGCGCCTCTAGCGCGTCCGCCGGTAGCTCTCCAGCGCGTGCCGCCTGCCATCACCTCACCGGCGCACCCGCATCCGCCAGCATGCGCTCGCCGCGACACCTCACCAATGCCTCTTGTGCGTCCGTCAACACCTCGTCGGCGTGTGCCTACATCCGCCGGCGCCTCACCGACACGCGCCGGTGCCTCTCGTGCGCGTAGCTGCGTCTGCGCGGCGTACGTTCGCCTATCGACGCCTCGCCAACGCGCGCCCGCCTCTGTTAGCACCTTTGCCGGCCAATCGCCGCTCCATCCACCTTTCCTCCCGGATTGACTAAATATCAATCTCTATCGGGGTTGAAAAAGTCGGATCCGACTTCGAGACCACTAAGCGAATCGACCTAACCCATTTTTCTTTACGGTAATATTTTTTTTTACTTTCTTTTTACTTTATTTATTTATTTAACATGCATTAAATTTGCTTTATGATTGATATGTGTCATGTAATTAATTGAATGAATATCATGTGATTATTTTGACCTATTTATTCATGTGTAACTTGCTTAAATTACGATGATGTGTATTTTTTTATTTTATTTTGGGCGGCATGATGACGAATGAGGCGTCAATTTGAATGTGTGGATATTTGTTGATTAGTCGAACGCATATTTCAAAAGCTCATTTTGTATGGTAATTTTTTTTAATATATAAAAACTCACGTCGAACCAAGTAAGCTTGAAATGTTATCATGTAATTCTGTTTTTGTCAAAAAATAATTGATTATGTACGCCAAAGCGATTAATTTCATCGATTTTTACGTTTTCTTTGATTTTGGTCCTATTGTCGGTTCTCGTCAATTTTTGCCTATGTGTGTTCGTTTTATTGATTTTAGCCTATTTTTGCCTAAAGCTACCAATTTACGATTTCGTTGTCGATTTTAGCCAAAGTCGTGGGTTTCGTTTGCGTTGTTGATTTTAGCCAAAGTTCGTTGCTTTCATTTTTTATTGTCGATTTTAGCCAAAGTCGTTGCCTTCATTTTTTCGTTGTCGATTTTAGCCAAAGTTCGTGCTTTCATTTTTCGTTGTCAATTTTAGTCAAAGCTATTGCTTTCATTTTTTGTTGTCGATTTTAGCCAAAGTCGTGGCTTTCGTTTGCATTGTCGATTTTAGCCAAAGTCGTTGCTTTCATTTTTTCGTTGCTTTCATTTTGTTATCGATTTTAGCCAAAGCAATGCTTTCATTTTTTGTTATCGATTTTAGCCAAAGTTCGTGGCTTTCATTTTGCGTTGTCGATTTTAGCCAAAGATGTGGCTTTCATTTTAGCCTACTTTCACCTAAAGCCGTCGATTTTTAATTTCATCGCCGACTTTAGCATATTTTTACTAAAGTTATCGATTTTTGCTCGTTTTTGCCTAAATTGTCGATTTTTGCCCATTTTTTCCTATGTAGCCGATTTTAGCCTATTTTGGCCCATGATTGCCTAAGTTTGCCTATTTCGCCTATGATTGCTTATTTTGCCTATTTGTCGATTTTTGCTTAATTGCCAATTTGCCTCTTTACCGATTTTGTCAATTTGTGTATTTATCGATTTTTGCCTATTTGTCAATTTGTCTCTTTCTATATGTGTTGCATATTCTATCATTTTACCTATCTTGTTTGTTTCCTTATTTGCCCATTTTAAGTTTTGTTTTTCATGCATGTCGTTTGAGCCGCACTAGCAAGCATATCCCTATGTTCATCATTTTTAGCCATTCATTACGGAGTGAGGACAAGGTCTTCGACTACCAAGTCCCGAATCACTCGACAAAAAGAGGCACTTTCATCGAAAGTCAAATTAAGGTTGTATGCAATGCAGCTTGCCTTAGGCAAGACAAGGTAGGATGACTTTTGATCTTCCCTACACGTAATGAACCCTTTACCCAAAACTCGAATAGACCGGTCATGAGGTTTCCTAGTAACCGTAATACTATGTGGTGACTCCAATCATTTGTCCTACATTTTACCTCATGTGCCCGACGTCGCCCCGCGACGAATGATGACTCCACCTGGGGATAATACTTAGGCTTAAGCTTTACATGTAGTTTTGAGTTTGATTTCGGATGATGTGGCCTATTCTCTTATGCTCGTTAGCCTATTTTTGTAATTTGCCTATCGTGCTTAAATTTATGCCTTTTATTTATTGTTCGCCTCGAATTTTATTTTATTTTTATCTAATTATTTGCTCATTTTTCTTGATTCTCACTTGTTTCTTTGTTTTTTCTTGTTTCGATGTTTTTTTTCGTGTTTCGTTTCTGTTTGTATCCTTATTTTATTTGAGACTCGAATATGGAATAATGCCCATGCATACATCGCATTGCATAATTTTATGACATTTGCATTCGCCTTAGGATCTAGGGAGGAATTATTAGTGCCCCAATGGGTTTCGTCCTAGGTAACACTAATAAAACCTCAACTCTTTTGGAAAGTTGCCACTTGTCGCGATAGGTATTCGATAGTCTCTACGATTACTAGCTTCGCACTTGGTTAGCCTCGGTTCTCCTAGGCCAAAAGGGACCCTTTGAGACTTAGATAGAGCCTACCCAATCATGTAATGGCTAGAACTAGACTCTATGACCAACTTTCCTGTATAAATTCATCGGGCAAGCCGGATATGTCGAAACCTTGATCAATCAATCCGGTCATGATGTTTCGGGATGGGCGACAAGAGAACTCGGATCCGAACTCACTTGGTGGTCGAATTCAACAAGAATTTTGAGGCTTTGCAACAAACGGCGGAAGATTGCCTAGGATTAGAATTTCAAAACAACCATAAGGAGATCACACACTTCCGGTCAGTGATCAATGACACCCAAAAGCTGCTTGATTGTTGAAAGATGCTCGAGCCACAGTGACCGAGTACGAGTTTCGAGCTAAATATAGGAACCTCGTAGTGTTTGTAGAAGTGCTAGTTCGAAGCCCACTCTTAAGGCCTTGGCCCGTCTATAGGACCATTCATACAAATGTTTCACCATAGGAAGATTAGACATGATCGTGACCTTAAAGGAGTATCATCAACTTCTAAACATGCCGAGCACTCTATATCGGGTATATTTGTATCAAAGAAGATCATATGCTGAAAAAAGGGTGGAGGATTGGTTAGACATAAGTATAACTCATAGTAAACCTAAAGGGAACGTCAAAAGATGGCACTTTGACAAGCTGGTTAGATTTGTTCAAGTAAACCTAAAGGGAACGTCAAAAGATGGCACTTTGACAATCGGTTAGATTTGTTCAAGTAAACCTAAAGGGAACGTCTAAACGGCTTAAGATTCTAGCACTCATGATCTTTGGATTGGTGCTTTTTCCCTCAACGACCGGAGTTAATCGATCTAGATACGGCCAATGTCTTCATCGAGGTAGAGAAACACTTCATAAATCCTACCGCTGCCATCCTAGCTGAAACCTTCTCCTCATTGAGTCACCTGCGAAGGTTTGGGAAAGGGAGTATGAAATGTTGTATTCGGTTGCTTTTTATATGGGTAATTAGCAATTTCGAAGCCCATAAATCAATTTTCAAGACATGCTTGGTGGACCGATCAAGAACCATTGAAAGAGTTCTTGGCCGGCAAATGGAAAAACAAGTCCGAACGAGAGTGGTTTTCATCATTTTTGAGCTTATCGACTAGCAGACTTTTTATGGAAAACGGTTTGGATGAATCGAAGGGCATACATAGCTTACTTTGGAGCATGATCTTGGGTTCCTCTAATAGGAGCAAACGGGTATACTTGTTATGCTCCCTCCATGGTATCGAGGCAATTGGCTATGAACGAGTCGTCCCTAGAACCGTGGGCCTAAACGGGTTTGAAGGAAAGCTTGAGAAGGATGCCACTCTCGAATTCCTCGAACAAGTTCTACGGGATCGGTTAACTCCGGGAGTAGTGGGAGTAGGAACGGTTGATCATGAATTAGCAATGACGAAGAGATACCTCGCATGGTAAGCGAATAGAGTGAAGACTACAAACAATTAACTAACTCGACCAAGCCATGGGAAATGGATGTCTAAACCAACTCTGTTGAGGGAAGTGAGCTAGTAACATCACAAGATCCGAGTGTTGTGCCTAGCCGATCTGAAGGAAAGAAAAGGAGAATGGAGGACTTCACGGAATTAGTCCCTACCGACCATCCGGACCTCACCAAAAAGATCGAGAGGCTTAAGGCGAGAGAATAAAAAACTAGCATGTGACCTAGCTAAAGAAAAAAGATGAGAGGGAAAGATAAAGAAAAGATACTAGACTCGAAGTAAGATCCGGAGGCTTAGTAAAGTATAGTTATCGAAGAGGAATACTAGAAATCAAACTATCATCGAGCTCAAGCGAACTAAAGGCCAAATGTGCTCGAGATGGATAGGTTGCAATCACAAGATAGCCGAGTAGAGTAAGAGTTAAAAGATTTGGGGTCGAAATATGGAAGGTTAAAGAAGGTAATGAGAATGGCAGTGACGCTAGACACCGAAAGCAAATGTTGATAGGTTCCAATGAAGCAAGTAGGACGAGCACAAAGTCAAATCACGAGCACTCAAAAAAGAGAATTGACATCTAGAGGGGGAGTTAATTAGGTTATCCTTATATTGGGCTACCATACATAACCACTTAGCTCGAGTCGATACTAAACGAGGCAAAAGCTTAGTCGTGCTAGATAATCAAGCAAAGGAAGTCCGCAAAGAAGCTATAGCATTTCGAGAGCTATGCTTGGCCATCAATGAGAGTAAAGTGAAAAATCATAATGAAGCGAGTGGTTGACTATATGAGGAGACTATTTGCTGTTTGAAATGGCTAGAAGAGGGAAGGTCTTTGGAGTCTAAGCAAATTATCGAGTGAACGTTTTTTTTGTTTTATTTCATTTCCCATTGTATGAGTCTTCTTTCTTTTGTTATGTAAAAGAAAGATGTATTATGAACTAATGGGAGCCCTCATACTCCCCATTTTGAATAATAAAAGCTTTGACATCTTTCTTTAGATTACGATAACTCATTTGTAATGGAAACTCCGAGCCTCATCAATTAAAGTTAAGATAATATGATGGCTCCGAATGGAAAGTAACTCCGAGGGCTGACTTTTGCTAGTACCAAGGCCGTCAAGTTACTTATTGTCATTCTTCAAAACAAAGTGGCACCACAATCCGAAGGGAGAGACTTGTTAGACGTCATCGGCATTCGAATCTAACTAACGATCAACGTTGCCACTTGTTGAAGTAGTCCTCTTTTGGGAATTTCTAAAAGTTACCGATGAATCTGAATTCATCTTTAAACTTGAAAGGGCCAAGCAATCAATGCCATCATCTATCAAGACATGTTCTATTTTTGTAATCCTAAAAAAGTTAATGATGAATCCGATTTCATCCTTAAACTTAAGAGGATTGAAGAATCAACGATCCGAGTTCTTTTGTCAACCCCGTAGATGGCTATTCCATATCCAAGTCTCGAGTGTCATTTTATTTTTTCTCTTTAACCTATTATTTACATCTAGTGTTTGTTGCCTTTTGCTTGAACATAAATATAGGTCGATCTCGCAAAACTACACTTCCTTCGCGCATTCACCACACTAAGGCGAGAACGAGGATGGAGAACGAAGAAAGAGCTCTACTCGAGCAAAATCACCAACGAGAGATGGAAACACCGAAGGAAGAGATTGCTAGGCTTGTCTGCTCTGGTGGAACGAAGTCACCAAAATCGCATGATATCGAAGTTATCATTCGAGGAGAAGTCGACCGACCATCGGCATCTCCGAAGTGTTCACTACCATGGCACCACCAATCACTCGGACTATTGCTCCGACACTACCGTTTAGCATGCCCCATGCGGAGCCTACCGGTACTACTAACCATGCCCATCCTCGGATGCTAGGAGGGGCATATGATTTCGCCTCTCGCCTTGTGAGGCCTACCCTAGTGTTGCCTCGGGCCGGCCAAGCATCGATGACGACCACTCCCGATTTTATTGTCGAAGAATTAGCCAATGAGAAAATAGCCTCATGATTGGAGGCGGAGAAACTCATAGCCATTGAGGAGCGTTTCCAAGCTATTGAAGGTGTAGACATATACGATCCACTCCTCGGCATCGATAAATGTTTAATACCGAATGTGATGATTCTTAAGAAGTTTAAGGTGCTTAAGTTTACCAAGTACACTGGGAGTCGGTGTCTTAGAACCCACTTAAGGATTTATTTGAATAAGATGTCCGAGGTGGCATATGATTAAAAGATGTTGATCCACTTCTTTTCGAGAGCCTCGACGGGTCCGCCCTCAACTAGTTTATTGACTCGGATCAAACCAAGATCCAAAAATGGAAGGATTTAGTGGATGTGTTCATGAGGCACTACAAGTTTAACTTAGAGATAACCCCCGATAGATCAAGCTTACGAGCTATGGAAAAGGGCTTGAAAGAATCGATCGGAGAGTATGCTCAAAGATGAAAAGAAATAGCCTCTCGCATTCGTCCACCCTTTCCGGAAAGAGTGTTGGTTACCCTCTTTGTTAACACTTTCAAGACTCCATACTATGATTATTTGCTTGAGTAACGGGTCGAATAATTTTATTGAAATAGTATCTGCAGTCGATCGAATTGAACAAGTTATCAAGTCGGGAAGGATAGCCGACCCTTCGAGTCCGAACATAAGAAAAGTAACTTTAGCAAAATGAGAGACTCGGAGGTGCACCGGATTGGGGAGTCTTTCGACAATAGAGGGAGATGGAACAACTCGGGGGGAGATGGTAACCAATACACCTTCCATAATATGGTTAACCTAAATGCTCGGCTTGGAATCCCAACAAACACTTTTCCAACTAATGTAGTTAGACCGAAAGCTCAAACACCAACCTTCCCACCATATTAAATGAGACACAACCCTTACCAAACCGCCCAAACACACGTTCGATCCCAACGACCACCTCAAACCCACTATCAAAACCAACCACAATTCATAAACCAACCGAGACCATCGAACCAAAACTTCCCAAGAAACACCGTCGGGGGCAATTTAATGATATATTGCCACCTCCGCCCATATCCCTTAGTGACCTCTTTAAACATCTCGTAACCATTAGTCGATTAGTCCTAGTGACACTCCCACCACTTCAATCATGATTCCCCCATTGGTACAAGCCAAATGAAGTCCGTGACTATCATAGTGGTGCTAACGGTCATAACATTGAGAATTATATGAGCTTTAAGAAGAGGGTGCGAAACTTGATCAATCAAGGCTTGATAGCGTTTGAGGATTCTCTAAATGCTCCGAATACCAACTCTAACCCTTTTTCGAATCATGCCACGGGAGGGGTGAACATGCTATCAGCGAGGAGATGTAAAGGGTGATAAAAGAATTTCAGCTTTGAAGATGTCCATGTCAAGCTCGTTCAATATATCGAAGGCTAATGGTTTTGACAAGAAGCTCGTCGAGCCTCGAAAAGCCATCCATACAGAGCAATTCCGCAAGTTTCATGAAGCAAGGGGGTATGATGTTGATGATTGTCGAGATTTCATCAAGAAATTCAAATCATGTTGGCCTTGGGGATCTTAAGAATAGAGAAGGGAGGGACGAGCCTACGGTGAACACTCGACCTTAAATTCTGAAAATAAAGAGTCGAGTTAGTTAGATGTGAAGTAAATGGGACCGGTCCTATGAAGCTAATCTTGAGGGCCCTTGTTCCTAAGATTGTCAATTATCAAGCCACCCCTCATAACTATGGGTCTTCTCATCTAGTCGGTGGATCAAGTTCTGTGATGAAGATCTCTGCTAATGGGATAGTTGATATAGGAGGAGTTACACGCTCGGGAAGATGTTTTACCCTAGAGGAATTGAGAGAAATAAAGGATAAAGGAGTAGAGATTGCTCATCGAATACTATTGTAAGTAAGTTTGTGAACGAAGAAGAAGCGAGTGGAGTTCTTGAAGCTAATGAAACACAGCGAGTATAATATGGTAAAGCGACTAAACAAGACCCCGCTCGTATCTCCTTATTGGCTTTAATACTTAGCTCGGAACCTCATCGTAAAGCACTTCGAAAGGTTCCGAATGAGGCATATATGCCTCAAGATATCACCTTCGAGTCAATGGAGCATCTAGTGGGCCGAGTACAAGCTACCAACTACCCGTATTTCACGGAAGACGAGCTAGGACACGAGGGCACCGGGCATAACAAAGCTCTATACATTATCGTCAAGTGCAAGGACTACACAATAGCGAAGGTGCTTATTGACAATGGATCCGCACTCAATGTGCTACCCAAATGTGTTTTAGATCGCCTACCAATTGATCCTTCTCACATGACGCCAAGTAAGATGATGGCACAAGCATATGACGGTACGCCCGGATAGGTCATTGATGATATAGATGTGGATCTTGGCATCGGGTCTCACCGGTTCCGGAAAACCATGCAAGTGATCGATATCCAACCTACCTATAGCATGTTATTGGGAAGGCCTTGGATTCATTCTGCCGGTGCGAGTTACATCCACGTTGCACCAATGATTAAAATACATAAGCGGCAAGAGGTTAATTATCGTAAAGGCCGAGGAAGCGATGATAGTGATTCGGAATGTATCGGTCCCATATATTGAGACGAGAGGGGCACGTGATGGGGATTTATATGCTTTTGAGGTGGTTAATGTCGAGTTGGTCCCGGAAAATTCATAGATAAGAAGGCCTAAGTTATTAGAAGCTGTGAAAATGTCGGCTAAGTGCATGATAAAGTGTGGGACACATCCATTTGAGATGATTGACGACCCGTCGAGGGCAAGGATCCATATGAAGTCGAGATATGGAGACCACCCTTTCGGGTTAGGTTTTAAGCCATCTAAAAAAGACTACCAGAGGATGGTAAAACGAAAGAGAGAAAAGAGAAGGACTCGTGTAGAGGGGCGTGATCCGGACGATGAAAGAATTGATATTCCTCATATCCGTGTCATATTTCCAAAGCCTTCGTATATAGCTCACGTGAATGATGAGAATCCGAGTCCGGATCGGTTATTCCAAGAGATGGTAATGAACACTCGGGGGTTGAAGAAATTGATGATGAAGGTCAATCGGTCCAGCCAATGCCATCCTTAGCCGAGTGTAAGTACAAGTCGTCCTACCTCGGCTCACGGTCAATACGTTAGGAGACACCTTTGATCTAGATCAACTCATTCGTAAATTCATTAAGGAAGAAGAGTTGCACAATTGGTTCGATGAAGAAGCACCTTCGGTCTTCAAGACCGAGTAATTTTCTTGTCATTTTTGTTTTTTGTTCTTTGAACATTATAGTATACTAAACGTATACTACTCATTGTTATTTGTCATAAAAACATTAATTATTAGATTGTGTAAAATTTCTTTAAATTTTAGCCTTTTTCTTCTTCTATTCTTTTTTATTTGCACTTTATTTCATTTCGGAGACAATCAATATGATCACTTCTTAAAAAACCAAAACGATTCTCCTAAAAATATATGGCTTAATTTTGATGAAACCTTTAATTGCAATGGACGAAGAAGAACGAGATGACCATGATATTTGAGAATTCACTAAGCTAATTGAGTAATCGAACGATCCCTCCAGTCGCATGAAGAGCGTTTGGAGGTAATAAATGTGGGGACCGAAGAGAACGAGGATGGAGTTAAAGACACACGATAGAGAGTACGAGAAAAGAGAGATTGATTGCACTTGCTAGAGGAGTATGCGGATGTATTTGCATGGTCATATGCCGATATGCCGAGTTTAGACACCGACATAATGGAACACAGATCGCCTTTGAACCCGAGAGAGCAATCCAGTGAAACAAAAGTTGAGACGAACAAGCCTAGATATTCTACTAAAAGTTAAAGATGAGATAAGGAAGTAGTGGGATGTTGGATTTTTAGAAGTGGTTGAGTACCCTCGATGGATGTCAAACATTATCGTTGTGGGGAAGAAAGATGGTCGAATCCGAATGTGTGTGGACTTTCGTGACGTGAATAGAGCCGGTCCGAAGGATGATTTCTCACTCCCTCATATTGATGTCTTGGTGGACAACGCAACAAAAAATGTAACTTATTCATTCATAGATGGTTTTTCGGGATATAACCGGATCAAAATGGCTATGGAAGATAAGGAAAAGATGACTTTTATCATACCTTGAGGAGCCTTCTGCTACAAGGTTATGCCTTTTGGTCCGAAGAATGCAGGAGCCACCTATCGGAGGGCCATGGTCACATTCTTCCATGACATGATGTACAAAGACATCGAAGTATATATAGATGATATGATTGCAAAGTCAAAAGAAGGCGAAGATCGTACTCGACATTAAGGAAGCTCTTTGAGAGATTGAGAAGGTACATATTGAAGTTGAACCCCGTAAAATACATATTTGGTGTAAAGTCGAGAAAACTACTAGGGTTTGTGGTAAGCAACGGAGGTATTGAAGTTGATCCGGATAAGGTTAAGATGATCCAAAGCATGCCCACACCTTCATCCGAGAGGAAGATTAGAAGTTTCTTGGATCGTTTGAACTACACGACTCGGTTCATATCTCGACTGTCCACGACATGTGAACCAATCTTTTGGTTATTACGGAAGAAGAATCTCGAGGTATGGGACCAAGATTGTCAACTAGCCTTTGATAAAATCAAGCGGTACCTTCAGAATCCACCATTGTTGGTACCATCGGTTCTCGGAAGGCCTTTAATTCCGTACTTAACCGTGACGAGACGGCTGTGGGTTACGTCCTAGGCCAATGTGATGAATCGGGAAGGAAAGAGTAAGTTATCTATTACTTGAGTAAAAAGTTCACTCGACCGTGAGTCCCGATATAGTGTGCTCGAGAAGATGTGTTGTCGCCTAGTATGGTATGTAAGAAGGTTTAGACAAGTACATGCTTTATTATATCACGTGGTTGATTTCAAAGATGGATCCACTTAAGTACATCTTTGAAAAGCCATACTTATCTAGCCGTATTGCATGATGGCAAGTCATGTCTGTTCGAGTATGATATTGTGTATATGATGAGAAAAGTAGTGAAAAGGAGTGTCATAGTTGATCAACTAGCAGATGGTGCAATCGATGACTATGAACCTCCGAAATTTAACTTTCCCGATGAGTCAATTATGGCCATAGATGAAGAATCCGAGTCCGGAACTAGCAAATGGACCATGTATTTCGATGGAGCAGATCAATATGAATGGAAACGATGTTGGATCGGTCCTCATCTCACCGGATGGAAAGCAGTTCTCGATGGTCGTGAAATTACAATTTGAATGCACAAACAACATAGCAGAATATGAGGAGTGTGTTCACGGGTTAGAAGCAAACTTAGAAATGGGGATCCAAAAGTTAGATGTGTATGGTGATTCATTACCGATAATATGTCAAGTCAAAGGAGAATGGCAAATGAAAGATTGAAAGTCGAAGCCGTATCGGGAATACTTAACAAAGCTAGTCGATTATTTTGATGAGATAGAGTTCATTTATTTGGGTCGAGACAAGAACCACTTCGCCGATACATTGGCCACACTAGCCGCAATGACAAAGATAACATATGTTATAAAGGTTCACCCCATATGCATCGAAGTCCGAAATGCCTCGACCCACTCGTATTGTCTAATCGAGGTTGAGCTCGATGAGAAGCCATGGTATAAAGACATTAAGCGAGTTCACAAAATGTCGAGAATTCCCATCATATGCTTCGAAGACCGATAAGAAGACACTTCGAAGATTGGCAATGGATTTTTACTTAGATGGCGAAGTGCTATACAAAAGAAGTTTCGAGGGGACTTTGCTGAGGTGTCTAGATTCCGTCGAAGCTAAAAAGGTGATTAAAGAGGTTCATGAGGGGATTTGTGGAACCCATGCCAATGGACACATGATGGCTCGTCAAATTCGGAGATGTGGTTATTTTTGGACTACCATGGAAAGGGACTCGTATAGACTACGTATGAAAGTGCCACAAATGTCAAATCTATACGGACCGGATAAATGCTCCTCTTGTACCCCTCCATAACATGATGTCTCCCTAGCCATTCTCAATGTGGGGAATGGACGTGATTGGGCCGATAAATCCGAAAGCTAGTAATGGCCATCACTTCATCCTAGTAGCAATTGATTACTTCACTAAATGGGTGAAAGCGAGTGTCCTTTGCACATGTTACCTAGAGAGTTATCCGTCCGTTTGTACGGAAAGACATCATTTATCGATATGGGCCTTTGGAGACCCCGATCACGGATAATGCATAAAATTTCAATGGCAAGATGATTACGGAATTATACAAATAGTGAAAAATCAAGCACCGTAATTCTTTGTCATATAGACCCAAGATGAATGGGGCCGTGGAAGCTCGCAAATAAGAACATAAAGAAGATCATACAAAAAATAGTTGTCACATACGAGACCGGCATAAAGTGTTACCGTTTGCATTACATGCTTACATCAATTAGGGTAACTCCATACTCATTGGTATATGAGATGGAGGCAGTGATGCCCATGGAAATAGAGATACCATCTTTGAGGGTGTTAAAAGAAGCAAAGCTATATGAGTCTAAATGGGCTCAAATCGAGTATGAACAACTTGAACTTGATTAGTGAGAAAAGGTTAGCGACCATCCGTCATGAACAATTATATAAAAAAAAATTGCTCGGGCGTATGATAAGAAAGTACGTACCGAGCTTTTGGTGAAGAGGACTTAGTCTTGAAGAGAGTACTCCCGATCCCGAGGGCAAAAGAAGTAAGTGGGCACCTAATTATGAGGGTTCGTATGTGGTAAAAAGAGCATTCTCCGGGGAAGCCCTCCTTTTGATGAAGATGGATGGTGAGGTCTTATCGAAGCTCGGTGAATTCGACATTGTAAAGAAATATCATGCTTGAGCATGCAAAGTTTTTCTTTGTTTCATTGCAAAAAGGAAATAATCAAAATTATGTTGAATATTTTCTAGTTTAATCATTTTACTTTTGCTTCTCTTTTCTTTCTTGCCCACCCCATATAAATCATTCCCGACTTTTTCTTTATCTATCAAAATAACCTGCTCTCACAAGGTGATTAGTTCTCGAAAGATGAACAAGAATCATTTATTGGTCTCATACGTAATCTCATGCTTAATGAATTTATGAAAAATGATAACACAAAAGAGGACAAATGATAGGAATGATAAGAAGTTTATTCACCCTTGACAAATGAAAGGCTTTTTCATTAACTCTTTGTGTTAAGAAAAAAAGACCTATGAATAGCATACAACGATGATCAAAGGTTGTTTCGACCGTTTCAGAGAGAGAGTAAATCCCCATCAATATGCAATGACAAGGAATAAAGCATTTGGTAATGAAAGTCAAAGCATGCGCGTAGAAAGTTGGTCGATAAAAAAAAAAAAAGGATTCGGAAGACGTGTGATTAAGTGGACAAAAACCCACAAGAGCAACCAACCTAGAAATCACGAACCTAGCCTAATGAAGATGTACCAAAACCGAGAGAGAAGTGTAGGTTTTTACGGTAATATTTGTTTTTGTTTCGTGTACATCACTCACACTCGGTGCATTGCCAAAGGAAAGTCACCTATTTGACCACAAGGATGATCACTCGCGTCAACTCCGTGTTCGGAGAAGGCCTCCGAATGGACTTTGCCAATTGGTTACGGCCCTTCTATGATTTTCTTTACAAGCTCACTATGCAAAGCCAAGGAAAAGCCAAATTTTCAATGCCTTCGCGTCATAAGCATTGTAAAGAGGGGGCAACTGTTGACACCCAATTTTGGGTCCAAAAAAGAGAAAAAAGAAAAAGGAAAAGAGGAAAAAAATAAAGGAAAGAAAAAAGATGCAATTGGGGGCATAATTGAAAAAAAAATGAGAAAGGAGCCAAAATAAAGGGAGTTTGTAAAGTGAGCCACCAAAAAGACCTTTAGCCAAAAATCTCTAAAAAATACCTAGTACAAAAACACCCCCTTCCTTAAAAAAAAGGGACCGACTCATCGTTTATCATCCTAAAAAAGACTTAGTCACCGACCCCCTCACCGATAGCGGCCGCTTTCTTCACACGCCACGCCCCTCTCCTCCACCATCCCGTAGCCTATTGCCCACGCCGAGCACCTGACCACCAGCACGCCGAGCACCTAGTGCTAGCGCTAGCAATAACGCCACAAGCCTCGGCGCCTTCTCCCATACAAGCAACCTATCCTCGGTGCCTTCCTACGCCCACTCCAAGCACATTACGCGTTTCAGCATGCAACAACGCCTCCTATATGTCCGCCGGTGCCTCGTCGGCATGCGCTCGCGTGCGCCGGCACACACATGCGCCCGCCAGGCACTCGCCTCTACTAGCACCTTCGCCGGTAGCCTCCGCCAACGCCTTCACCAGCGGCCGCCGCTCTATCCACCTTTCTTCCTCGGTTGACTAAATATCGATCTCCATCGGGGTTGAAAAGGTCGGATCCGACTTCGAGATCGCCAAGCGAATCGACCTAGCTCATTTTTCTTTACGAGTAATATTTTTTTCTACTTTCTTTTTACTTTATTTATTTATTTATTTATTTAACATGTATTAAATTTTCTTTATGATTGATATGTGTCATATAATTAATTGAATGAATGTGATGTGATTATTTTGACCTATTTATTCATGTGTAACTTGCTTGAATTGTAATGATGTGCATTTTTTTTTATTTTGGGCGGCATGATAACGAATGAGGCGTCAATTTAAACGTATGGATATTTGTTGATTAGTCGAACGCATATTTCAAAACCTCATCTTGTATGGTATTTTTTTTAATATATAAAAACACACGCCGAACCAAGTAAGCTTGAATTGTTGTCATGTAATTCTGTTTTCATAAAAAAATGATTGATTATGTAAGCCAAAGCGATTAATTTCGTCAATTTTTACGTTTTCTCTAATTTTGGTCGTATTGTCGGTTCTCGTCAATTTTGCCTATATGCATTCGTTTTATTGATTTTAGCCTATTTTTCCCTAAAGTCGCCAATTTACGATTTCGTTGCCAATTTAGCCAAAGTCGTGGCTTTTATCTGCGTTGTCAATTTTAGTCAAAGTTATTGCTTTCATTTTTCGTTACCGATTTTAGCTAAAGTCTGTTGCTTTCATTTTTTCGTTGTTGATTTTAGCCAAAGTCGTGCTTTCATTTTTTGTTGCCGATTTAAGCCAAAGTCGTTGCTTTCATTTTTTGTTACCGATTTTAGCCAAAGTCGTAGCTTTTGTTTGCGTTGTCGATTTTAGCCAAAGTTCGTACTTTCATTTTTCGTTGTCGATTTTAGCCAAAGCTATTGCTTTAATTTTTCGTTGTCGATTTTAGCCAAAGTTCGTGGCTTTCATTTTGCGTTGTCGATTTTAGCCAAAGCTATGGCTTTCATTTTTCGTTGTCGATTTTAGCCAAAGCTGTGGCTTTCATTTTAGCCTACTTTCACCTAAAGCCGTCGATTTTTTATTTCGTCGTCGACTTTAGCCTATTTTTGCCAAAGTTGTTGATTTTTGCTCGTTTTTTTCTAGATTGTCGATCTTTGCCCATTTTTTCCTATGTAGCCGATTTTAGCCTATTTTTGCCCATGATTGCCTAAGTTTGCCTATTTTTGCCTATAATTGCTTGTTTTGCCTAAGTTTGTCTATTTCTACCTAATTGCCTCTTTACTAATTTTGCTAATTTGTGTATTTATCGATTTTTGTCTATTTGTCAATTTGCCTCTTTCTATATGTGTTGCATATTCTGTCATTTTACCTATCTTGTTTGTTTGCCTATTTGCCCATTTTAAGTTATGTTTTCCATGCATGTCGTTCGAGTTGCACTAGCAACGATATCCTCGTGTTCATCATTTTTAGCCATTCATTACAAAGTGAGGACAAGGTCTTCGACTACCAAGTCCCGAATCACTCGACAAAGGGGGCACTTTCATCGAAGTCAAATTAAAGTTATATGCAATGCGACTTGCCTTAGGTAAGATGGGGTAGGATGACTTTTGGTCTTCCCTAAATGTAATAAACCCCTTATTTGAAACTCGAATAGACCGGTCATGAGGTTTTTTAGTAACCATAATACTAGGTGGAGACTCCAATCATTTGCCCTACATTTTACCTCATGCGCCCGATGTCACCCCGCGACAACCCTCAAATGGTGGCATTCGGTACCTTTTACCCTTGGCTTGTTGCCATTTTGGGTATCATAATGAAGTTCTCCCATTTACTCTCCTTTATGGGGCAATAATCCCTCTATTTCTTTAGCCAGTCTTCACTACTCCTAAAATTTTCCTAGAAACTTTCAAATAATCATAGTATTCAGCTAAACCTATGGTTCTTGGGATGAACTACTCAAAGGCCAACTATCTTAGGAACATTTTTAGACAATAGATGATACGAGTGTCGAGCTCTAATTTATAGTACCCAAGGATAAATACCACAAAAAGCCAAGTAAGATAGGAAGAAAGCATATTGTGCCCTTTAGTGGAATTCTAACTTTTCTAAACTCGAAGAACATCTCTCGTCCATATTATTTTTTCTAACTCATTGAGTGGATGGCTAGCAAGGTTGTCCAATTTTAAGTGTAAATTCCATGGCATGTGAAAGATCCCAAAGGCTTTTCTAGTCACTAAGTGACTAAGGCTTTTCAAGTCACTAAGTGGCTAACCATCCAAACAAATAGCATTGGGATACAACACCTCGGATGTCCATCTCTTTTTTCGATAGAAATTCAAGAATGAAAGTGTTTTTACTAGGATTGTAGTGGCGGGGTTGATTTTGAGGGATACCACACTCTTTAATACATTGACCGTCTCAAAGTCAATCATGCCCTCGATTGATGGTAACAACATTAACCTATATATAGCCAATGCTAGTATTTTGAGTTTGAGGCTATTATCTTGATCCTGTAGATGTTTTGTAAACTTAATTTGGAGAAGATTTCAAAACCATCCTTGAGTTTGACCCCACTCGGTATTTTATTTTTCTGCAGTAGACTAGATCTATTCTAGTTAACCATGTAAAATGTGCTATAGCTTGATCGAGCAAACTCGTAGAAGTAGATTACCTCTATTTTGAGAAATGCTAACAAGGCTTCGTATTCTTCTAGTGTGGGTGACATATCCACACTTTTGGAAGTGAAACAATGGTATTCCGGACCCCAATGCCCTATCATGGCTTGGAAGCATAAGATCTAAACTTTAATCTTGAGCAACCGAGCTATATTGCCATATACCTTTTGGAAATCAAACTTATCTTTAAAAGTAAGCATCTCCCAATAACTAAGGAGTGGTCTCACATTGGCTAACTTGTTGGCAAGTTTAGCTTTCCTTATCGGTTTCAATGCAAAACTCGGAGGCAAACAATCTCCCTCATCAACTTCGGCCTCCTCTAACCCGACCCTAAAATCCTCGACTTCATTTCTTATTTTTTTCTGATATGATTTATGTGAATGGTCACATGCAAAAGTTAGGGTTCAAAAAATATCATTTGAAAATGATTCATTTCTTAATTGGTTGATCCTAACGGATATGGTCTAGCTTTTCTATGGTTTTAGTAAAGCTTATCTAATCTTGAAGTTTTTTCAAGTTTTTGGACTATCTAAATTATCAATGGGGTAACCCAACCTCTAACTTTATGTGTCAAGAGGTAGGGGAATATCATTCCACCATTTTCAATGCATAGGGTAAGTTTCGGTTTAAAAGAGAGTCTAAAAGAGCATTGGTAGACTTTCGTCATACTTGCCTTCGGATCTCTCTATCTAAATCATAACGAGTTTAGCTTGGGTCCAGAGCTTTTGTAGTCGTGCAACGATTCAAAGCAGATATCTAACCCGAGTTCAAATAAAATACAATAGAAAATAAATTAGAAAAATTTAAAATATTTACAATAATTAAGCGGAATAAATGACTTTGAAATATATACAAGAAATAAAATTAAAAAAAACTAAATTATGCAAAACAAATAACTTAGAATTTAAAGACTTGGAAAATAAATGACTTAAAAATAAAAACAAATAATAGAGATAAGTTCGAAGGACTAAAACTATGGCCTAACTTTATAATCCCTAATGGAGTCGTCTATCGCTACTCGACATTGGACGAGACTCCCAAAAAATTTAAGATTTTTATAGAGTTATTTATAAGTTTGGAGTCACCACCTAGTATTGAAGGAGCTAGAAACCTAAAATGAGCACTCGGTTCGGAGATTCTATGTTAAGGAGTTAGTTACGCCTTTGGAAAGATATCGATCACCCAAAAGCACCCTTTCCTAAGAAATGTACCACAACTAGTTTAGTCCTAAATTTATCTCTAAAATTATTTTATTTTTTGTCAAATTGTTTTTTAATTTTTGAAACTTCACTTTTTCAAGTCAAATTAATTTTTTTTATTTTTAAGCATGGTATCGTATTGAAACAATCGTCGGACTCCTTTGTCGGGAGACACGTCGATCCAAACATTGGATCCACTTTTAGCATCGACACAACCGATGTGTCGGAGAACATCCTAGTTATTAAAAATGATTTTTTTGGCTAACAACATTCTCCATCAAATATGAGACTTTGTTAATAGTTTTATGATTTTTTTTATTTTTTCTTTTTCTTTCATCATTTTTTTATTTTTTTTATTTAATAGAAAATCATCATCATTCCCCGAAGAATTAGGAGACTCGACAACCCTCGACCTATTATTTATTGAGCCTAATCACTAAACAAATAAATTAAAGCTACATTAGTTAAATAAATGAAAGAAAATTAAAATACTTAAATTTAAATTAATAACAAGCATGCATAAAATAAATTCAAGATTAAAATTACATTAATTAAAAAAAATTACAAACAATTAAAATATTAAATTCTTAGTTAATATAAACTAACAAACATGCATAAAATAAACTAAAGATTAAAATTACATTAACTAATATAATCAAGGATAATTCATCTAAATTAAAAAAGAAATAACATGCATTAAAATAAATTTGAAATTTAAAACTTAGACAAGCATCATTTATTTTTATTTTTGTTTTTTTAGGGTCCAATCTAGCCCAAATTTTGTTTTTTTTACTGGGCTAGAATTTCGATCCAGTCTAATTACACATGGGTTAGGCCAAACCCAACCCACATCACTAAAAAAAAAAAAGAAAAAAAAAACAAGAACAAAGTCGAACTTCCATTTTAGAAAAATTTAGATCAAAAACCCATTTTTCAATTTTCCTTTCTCCCTCTCTCTCTTTCCCGTTTTTCTTTTCCTTCTTCTTCTCTCTCCTACATTCTAAGCCCTTTTTTTCATTGCCATACCCATAGAAAACCAAATCAATCTACTAAAATCGATAAAACCTAAACCTATGAACCCTTCTCTCTTTTTTTTTCTAATTAAAATTGATTGCTTATTTGAATCTTGTTCTTGAGATCGATTTAAACCAAAACCTCAACTTTGATTTTTCCTTAATTCTCCCTCACTCTACCTTAATTAGTTCGATTTCCCTTGAAACCGAGTGATCTCCGAGTCCTCTAGAAATCAATTCCCCAAAAAACCCCTAATTTTTAATCCAAAAAAAAACAAAACCCCCAAATTTTTAGAACTTAATTGTTTAAAAACATGAAACTACCAAAATTTCAATTCGATTCCCAAATTCAAACCTAAAAATTGTCCGGGTTTAAGTTCAATTCATCCTTTAATTGAATGAGAAACAAAACATATATAAGTGAGTGATTAAGTGTACAATTCGGGAATTTTAGTGATGAACATCATTGCCATTAGCAATTATGGATATAAATTACATTAAAGCAACGTAAAGAAGGGCGTACCTTAAGATGAATTAGGATTGATGGAAAAACTAGTTGATCGCTACTCTAGAAAAGAATCGATAAAATCTTCTTCTTTCATGTTTATGTTCTCTCGCTTTCGAAATTCCATTTTTTCTTGCCTTTAATTCCAATAATTACTCTTAACTTATCTATGATTCAGTGTATGCTTTTCTTTTGATTTTCTCTTCTTCTTCTTTTTTTATCCTTTTTTTTTATCTTAGTTAATGTCTTTTTTTTTGTTTGATTTCCTTTCTATCTTTTTTTTTTTTTAACTAAACAAATCCCCCTAATCTTGTGTTTTATTCTAATTTATTGGTTCCTCCACCATGATAGTGAGGGATTTTGTAGGATTATGGGAGAGTTGTGGGGAGGTTATAGGATTTATGGGGAAGTTATAGGAATTATGGGGAGTGGGAGTGGGTAGTTGTACTCGGTCATGGTGGGTAGTTTACTGGTTGTTGGGTGACTGTAGAGGTAGTGAGGGTGATTTTAGGGTTGTGGTATGAGAGATGCTTTATTCTTTGTGGGGTGACAGTAGTGGTTATGGAGAGTGGGGTGTTTGTTGGAAATAGGGTGTTTGTAACGTTGTGGGAGTGGGTAGTAAGGGTAGTTGGTATGGTAGGGGGTGATTGCGGGGTTATGGTATGGTGGAGAGTGGGCGATCGATGGTGGCTGCTTGAGTTATGGCAAAAATTGAGGTATGAAAAATTCTTCTACCTAAACCTTATTGGTTATTACTATCCATATGTCTTCTTATGTTGAACATCCATATGGTTTCCTTCTTTGTTTTACATGACTAGTAGCTTTTTCCTCTTCTAAATCACACAACCTTGTGTCTCTTTTGGTTTCTTATGGCTTTGGCTTCTTATATGCTTGGACTTGAATTTATTCACTTCAACTTGTTATTTTTCCTATATTATCTTAATATAATACAATAAACACTAGTAAGTCTAATGTAAAAGGGCATAAAAGTTATGTAAATTATGCACCGATTAAATACCCCTACACCGAAACTTTACTAATCCTCAAGTAACAAAAAAAAAAAAAAAACCTAACTCACTTTTGTATGAATCATGATTGCATTTAGCATATGTAATAAGTCTTTAAACTCTTACGTTAACCCTAATGGATGACTTGGGTCTCATAAGGAGTTTTAGAAGATATACCTATAAAATCTTAAATGAATGTCATGCTAGTATGATTATTATTCAAATAATTCTTAATTTAGAATCTAACATAGTTAAATAGTCAAATCGATCATGTTTAAAATATGATTCTCATATCCATACACATCTCCAAATCGATTTATACAACATTATAACCGGCATAATTTAAGCATGCAATACTTATCTTGCCCTTATCCCTTTTCCATCATTATAAGAAATAGTAATAAATCGAGATTTCCTTTCCTTAAATTTTTTTTTCTTGTTTCAGCATTCTAATCCTTTTTTAAGGCCTTTAACAATTCTTCTTCAAGCAATCATCACCTTTTTAAGTGACTACCAATATTTATGATGAAAGCAACCAGTTATTTAGCAAGTCATAGACTTAGAGTGCTTTGCATACTCCTAATTTAAGTTGTTGTTTGACAATAAAGTAAATATCCGTGATGAATACTCTTAGTTACTAAGCAACTCAAAATATTGGAGTAGATTTTTACCCCAATAAGGCCAAAATTTCCAATAGAAATGCTTTCTTTTTTTTTTTTTTTCATTCTCAAATTCCTATAATAGTTAAAAAATCTCATTTTACTTAAACTATGCTTAAGCTTAGTTTAAATGGCTAATTTTAAAATAAGCATCACTTCACAAATCATGCTTAATCATAAAGACACATAAAATTTTCTAGCATGTATGCACTTCCATAATAATAATATTCAAAACAATCTCAACTTTCTCATAAGATCTTGTTAAAACTTCTATATCATCATCAAGTAAGAAGGATATCATACTAAATCATGGCACTCATTTCATCATTTTTTTATAAATAAATAAACTAAAAATAAAACATAAATATACAAACAATAACACACACAAATGATTACAATCAAACCTAAATCCTTCCCCGACACTTAAATTTTATAATGTCTTTAATGTAAACACGGAACTAATCATAAACATACAAAATGTGAAGAGTAAGGGTATGGGATCAAATATAAATTGTAGCACTCAAAATGGAGGTAGTGGCGATGGTGAGAGATGAATGGTAAAGGCATTAAAAAGACTATTGAGTTGGTTGTTAACCATCTAAAAGCCGAAAACTAGATTGACATCGACATATTAGATTTACTAACTTAAATAGTCAAAATAAATATTATAGTTAAGTTACAAATCATCTAGCCAAGAAGTAAGATACTTCAATGTGGATAATTGAGGATATGATGTATCCTCCAAGTGAACATTTCTAGCTACTTTTTATGCACTAACATTCTCATTGTTATCTTTATCACTTGTCAACTAATTGATCCTCCTCCTATCTTCGAGGTTTTTTGGTTGATCGAACTTGGTACCTCTTTTCTTTTTCTATAACAACCCAATCTTGACCAACTTTTCTAGTGTCAAGTGGGTGGTGCCCTTGGTTGGTGTCAATGTCATGGTCTCATCAACCTGAATAGCTTTAATTTTTTTACAATATTAGTGATAAACCCATATTACAATGTTGTCTTCATTTAATTTTTAAACTAAGAAGAAGTGCTCAACAAGGTAGTAAGCAAAATCTACCTTAACCTTTTTGGAGATGAAGTATAAAATACCTAGCTCGACCTTATTAACCATACCATTATTGTTTTCTCACCCACATAAGGTCCATGCTAGAATGCGATAGATGAATCAAAAGACATGACTTATTATTATAGAAAATTTAAAGTTAGAGGGATTGTAGATTACATCCTACAAACTCGTTATTGTCGACCAAAAGAGCTTTTCAAAACCAATCGGGGGTTACCCAGCTACCCCATTGGGCCAACCAAATATATCAGCAATTTCACATGTATCATGAATATATCCCTTATCAACTACCCAAAATTTGAAAAAAATCATAAATATTTGACTACTCATTAGTCTGTTTCAAATTGAAAGAAACTCAAGAACTCCAAAATTAGTTTTTTATAGGAAAGGGCATCCATCTCCAATAATCCAAACCAACCTACACTACCTAACATTTCTCTAACCTCCTCTAGTAATCCAATCACCTCTAAGGCATTCCAATCAATAAACCTATTGGCTATTATTCTTCTATTCATCCATATCTCATAACTAAGTTTTTGCTTATCATTTTCAAATTTAATAGCAACCTACACTACCTAACATTTCTCTAACCTCCTCCAGTAATCCAATCACCTCTAAGGCATTCCAATCAATATACCAATTAGCTATTATTCTTCTATTCATCCACACCTCATAACTACGTTTTTGGTCATCATTTTCAAATTTAATAGCAAGGTAAATAGATGTATTATAGAAATGAGAGAAGTACCCTTCAATTTGTGCTTGCATCTTTCAAGGTCCCTTCCTTCTTTGAACAACTTTTTACTTTCCTTTGTCTTTTGATGAAAATATGGTGGTTCTTTGGGTTAGAGAAAGGAATGAGGAAGTTAATGGTTCTTTGGTGAGAGAATAGAATGGAGAAGATGAATGGTGTTTTTGGTGTAAGAAAGTAATAAAGATTTAGAGAGATCCGAAGAATGAAGAACATGAAAGAGAGGAAGATGAAATGGTGCGGCTAGAGAGGAAAAAAATAGAGATGATGAAATGACACGATTTAGGATTGATAGGTATCTGTATGTATAAGGATTGTGTAGGAAAATAGGAAGGTAAAATTGTCATTGTATAGGAGACAAAGTCACATGCACGTGCTCAATTTGATGCATAAATCGTGTGTTTTTTCTTCCACTCATGCCTTTTTTCTTTCTTTAGAGATTGAAACACCTGGCATGGGACATACGGGCATGCTTGGAATTGTTGAAAAACCTATGTTTCATGTCTCTGCCCGTGTCTCTTCTCTTCTATTTTTGAACTTTCAACCACAACATACATACAAGCATGCCTATTGATATGCACAAGTCGTGCTCTCCCTTTCTACCCATGTGGCATCCCTTTCTTCTCTTTCTTGCAAGGCCAAAGAGTACCTATGCTGCATAAATTCTCAAAATAAAGTCAAGCATGGAAGAAATTTGAAAAAAAATAAAACAAAACTAGCTTAAACATCAACTAAAATAGCAAAATTTGAAATAAATTCATTGGGTTGCCTCCCAACAAATGCTTTTGTTTAATGTCTTTAGCTCGATGTCACAATTGCCATCAATATGGATCTTCTATCTTATAATTTTAGGGAATAGTCACCCTCATGCTTAAGAATTAATGGCGTTCATAGCTAAAATAGAGTGCACATCATTGGTATACTTCGAGGCTTTAAAGATGTTGAAGTGAATTACTTCACAATCAAATTCCATCGTGAAGACACCATCATAGACATTCATGTTTTCCCGAGTTATTTTAAGGAAAGGTCTACCTAGCAAAAGGGAGTAGGGTTATAGGAAGAGTCATGACCCATCTTCAGGATGTAAAATTCAATTGGAAACACAAAATCATCCACCTACACAAGGATATCTTCAACTACCCCTTTAAGGAAGGCATTAGTGTGATCCGCTAGTTGTATGATAACTCTAGTTTCTTTTAATAAAGCTAGTTTTAGTAAAGCATAAATGGAATATGGCATTATCTAGCATGGCTTTTTTAATTTTTACATTACTAATTTTATAAGAAATGGTAAACATACTTGGATCTTTACATTTTGGAGGGAGTTTCCTTTGAAAAACTACCTAGACATTTTCCCCCATTCTCACCTTCTTATTGACATCTAGTCTCCTCTCATTAGTGCACAGTGTCCTTTAGGAACTTGGCATACCTTAGCACTTGCTTGATCATATCAAGGAGAGGTATGTTAACCTTAACCATGTAGAATAGCTCCATAATCTCTCTTTCCTTCTCCTTTTTCACTTCTTCCTTTTTAGGTTTCTCTAACTTGCTAGGAAAAGGTGTAGGTTTAGTTGTAAACTAAATCGAAGGATCGAATTTACCTTATAACTTGATGCGACCCTTTCGATCGGCATATTTTCCTTCTCTATTTCTAGCTCAAGCTCTTTTTCATCCGTTGTCTTAAAGATTACCTTGCTAGGTTTCTCCCCCGAACACCACTTCTCAACATCATTGTACTCATATTTTTCTTTGGGTTTACTACTATTTACGATGGTAATTTCCTTTTGAATTGAGCCTCTAGACAAGTCACGGCAGTCGCTATCTAGCTCATCTAATTCTCAAAGTTTTGGATGCTTAGACCTTATTTCCTATTGGAATTGTTTTGTGTTTAAATCAAGAGACTTCACTTTATCCTTCAAAGACTAATCCGAATTCGGGGGCCAGGTTATTCATAAGGCTTAGGTTAATAATCCTATTGACTTTGCTTGATAAAAGTTTTGCCCTCCTTGTTGACTACCTCTATAATATCTCAAACCCGTTATTAAAGGAATTAAAAATATATTAAAGGAATTAAAAATATATTAAAGGTATTAGAAAACTATTTTATGGGTATGGAATAGTCTGTAAAGAGGATGATAGAATATCTAGTGCACTTAAGATAATTTTTCGACATTGAGTGAATATTTTATCCGATTTTAGATGCATGAATAGTAACTTTTAATGCAAAATAAATATTTTGAGCACTTTAAATGTGCATGAAAAATTTTTTGTTTGTATAGAATATTTGTTAGAGAGTGCTAGATTATTTGATGTCATTGGATGAATTTTCTAATGTCTAGTGAATATTTTTAGTGCATGAATAGTAGTTTTTCATGCAAATTAATTGTTATGAGTATTTTAAATGTGTTAAAAATTATTCAGTGGGCATAGAAAAATCATTAAAGAAGTATAGGAATATTCTATGAGCTTAGATGATTTTTTCTATATATAGAGAATATTTTCTATTGAAATAAGTGCATTTTTACACAAAGAAATTAATTTGAGGGCTTAAATAGGTGTATAAAAATTATGTGAATTGTGAATGAATTCTTATAGGAGATGTTTGAATTTATTATGAAAAGAAATTGCTTTTTGCAAAGGTGTAGAATAAATTTTATATAGTAGGGACCTAATTGAATAAAATTAGGGACCTAATTGCATAAAATTAAAAATTTGAACTTTTAAATTAAATTAGCAATGAACTTTGAAAGTAAAAAGTTGTTAGGAAAACCTTAAAGGAAGGGCCTTGAAGAATGAGTTGAAAAATTAAAGGACGTGTGGAAGAGTAATTGAAGGAAAGTTTAATAAATTAAGGAACTAAATTTAGGTAAGTTGGGATAGATTTTCTCCCTTTTTCTTGTCGCAACTCTCACTCAATTATTTGAGTATAATTAATGCATGCACAAATGGAGGTTTAAGGTTTAAAGAAGATGGTTAGATGGAGATTTAAGAATTAAAGAAAGAATGGATAGTTAGGATTTAAACCAAATGAAGGGATGAGATTAAAAGGGAAATCAAGGGCCAAGATAAAACCAAATGAAGGGTGGAAATAGAGTCAAACATGGATAAACTCCACCCAAGCTTACCTATAAATATGGGTGGAAGATAAATGGAAAACTCGTTAGAAAAATTAGAAACTTTAGGGGAAATTCTTGCAAATTTTCCATTGAATTCCACTTAGAATTTCATTCAAACACTCTAAACACCTTAAAACATCCAATTAAGTTTAGAATTCAAGTTAGTACATAAAAAATGCCAAGGAAAATTTGGTGTGTTAGTTGAAACTTTAAGAGCAAAAGGGGGAGGAAGAAATTCCAAGGCAATTCAACTTTTCAAGGGTCATTTTAGAGCTATTTCGGTAAGTTAATCTCACCTATACTACAAAGATGTGTTACTTGATGCCAATTATTGTTTTAGGACCCTTAATTTTTTTTTAATTGAATTAATCTTGAAAATTAGAGGTAGGGTTCTTGATGAAGAAAACTAGAGAGAAATGATTTTGACTAGGAAATTTATGAAATTGAAGTTAGAATATGTCAATTGAGCATGAAAATAGGTGTTAGAAACAAGAATTTCTTAGGTTAATTTCTTAAGGACCATTCGACCCAAATTACCAAATTTAGTGTTTTTAATCTTTTGGTTGGTTTGATGAATTACTATTTGATTAGGTGTTATTTAAGTATGAATTGATGATTGGGTATGAGAAATTACATAAAAATTGAAGTGTTCACCTAGTTACACTAAAGCCACATTCGGCCCAAATTATAGTAAAATTAGGGTTTAAATGCTTTAAGTTCTAATGGTTTAATTGGTTAATTTCAAGTTAGTATAGTGTAAAAAGATGAATTAATATGAGAAATTTCATTGAAATTGAAAATTTAACCTAGTTTACCTTAGGTAGGGTTTCGTTCCATTAGGCTCAAATTTAGGGTTTTGCATGCTATTAGCTTATGAATCTTAATTGGTAAAATTCTTGATATTCAAATATATTTGAGTGAATTAGAATGAGAAATTAGCATGGAAATTGGAAAATTTTACCTAGCCTAAGCTAGGGACACATTTCGCCAATATTCAAAAATTTATGGTTTATGATTTATTTTATTTGACTTGGTTGTGATTTGGTTTATGAGTTTCCATTAATGTGTATAATGTGCTTACTATGTTTGGAAGTGTGAATTGGATGGTTGATGAAGTGCATTGCCTTGTATTGATCAATGTATCCATTGTGAGATTATGTCATATTTATGTCAACGATGCCATTAGTTGGAATGGTTTGGAATGGCTTGACAAGGTAATGTGTTATAGTGCATTTATAATTTTGAAACATGCATTATCATGGCATACATGCACATCATTCATGACATGCACTATATGAGTTCATAATAATTATGCATTTACATTGAAATGCATTTGCATGCCAAGTTTATGGAAAAGGTTTAAAGATTTTCTTTCAAGAAATTTGCAATAGCAATTGGAAATATTTCATAATTACAAGGTTTTCATGGCTTCATGATTTTATGATGAAGGGCTCCATAAGTCTTCCATGAATTTCATGATTAAAAATTTTAGGGCCAAGTGGGTGCGAACGTGCACTTTTAGAGATTCGACGGGGCTCGTCTACGTACTAGTCCGGTTCTCTAGACATATCATGGAAAACTTAAAGTCAAGAAATGGGACATGATTAAAGACATAAAATAGTTTTCCAAATGTTCATGATGAGGATTTTATGATATGGAAAAATGATTTTTCAAAAGACATGCATATAATTTATCATATGCATTTCACTTACATAAACATCATGCATAGATTAACTTATTAGACAATCGCTCACCAAATTCTCGTGATGTAGGCATTAAAATAAAGATGGAAATTTTCACATTTGAGCTAACTACAGAGAGGACAATGTGTCGTGTGTATCCTGGATGTGGCTACATGGTGGACGTCCTCCAAACGATAGTTATTTTAGTGCTCGGTATTTTGGCTTATTTTCCTAGGTATGGCTTCATTCTTTTACATGATAGTTAGAGCCATAAAAAAATAAGTAGCTAGCTAGAAAAAAAATTGATGTAAATGAATAATAAGTAATTTTTGTAGTAGGTGGCATAGAACCGGTATATGTAAATGAAAAATAATTTATATGTTAGTTGAAATATCATCGTAAAATAGTGTTAGTACCATAATTAGTATACTTTTCTTTTAGTTAATTTCTTACATGTTAATAATAATAATAATATAAGAAAAATGAAATTGATAAGAAAATAATCATAATAAATGGTAACTAATAAGGATAAAAGAAATTAAATACCAAAAAATAGATAATAACTAAATGAATTTATACAAATTAATAAAAAAGGAATTTAAGAAAATCAAGCATCATATATCTATTCTAAGTAATTTAATTAAAATTTTAAAACATGAAAAAATTTATAATGCTTTTTAGACTGAAATTTAGGATCCGCCCATCAATTTTAGGCTTCCGTAGTTAATTCCATACCTAGAAGTATCATAAAAAATACATAGTATCTTGTTGGCTTACATTCATTACATTTTGAATGTAAGTCAATAGAGGTAATATTCTCGATCTATTAGGTCCTAGGTTGGGATGCTACAACCTCCATAACTCGGAGTTTGAGTGATATTTCTAACTAAGATTGTATGTATTGGAGAATGGATCATATGGCCTTGATTGACCACCAAAATTACTAGTCGCATGAACTTGCTCGGTGTGGCCCTCTTAAAGTGTTGGGCATACATCAATGGCATGGCTTGAAATTGAATGCATCCCATAAGCCTTAATAGCTTCTAGATTTTCCATAGCCATTTGTCTTACCAATGAAGTTAGGTTAGACATTTATTACTCCAAACTTGATATGTTGACTTTATCAACCCTTTTTGGCGCGTGATCTAACCTTGTACCAAATTATTGAGAATTCACTATCATATTAGAAATCAAGGTCCTTGCAGCATCGGGAGTCATGTCTACCAACGCTCCACTAGCAGCATTAATCATGAGTAACAAACCCTCATAAAAATACACAATCAAGAGATGGTCGGAGATTTGATGGGGTGGGTAGCTAACATATAACTTCTTAAACCACTTTCGGTACTCATCTAATGTTTCTCTATTAAACTATCAAATACAAATCTACTTTCTTATACCTGGCGACTCTCGATGCGGAGAAATACTTTAATAAGAAGGCATGTTTCATTGTACTCCAAGAATTGATAAAACTTGGAGGAAGATCATATAAATAATATTTTGCATCCACATCTAGTGAGAATAAGAATTCACATAGTTTAATTTGTTCTTTTGATACACCTTATGGCCTCATGGTTATGCATACCACATGAAATTCCTTTAAGTGTTTATAAGGATCTTCTCTAGCAAGACCATAGAATTTAGGCGAGTAAGTGTATCAATTTCGACTTCAACTCAAAAGTAACATTCAAATTCGAGAACTCAATACACAAGGGCTATTAATTTAAATCAGGAGTAGCCAACTCCTTTAAAGTCCTATTTATAGCCATCACTTCCTCCTTAAAATAACTAGAGGAGAGAAATTCAAGAGCCATGTTTATACCTAGTGAAGTAGTAGCTACTCTTTTAGAAGTTTTAACCTGTTCTATCTAGCTTCTCTCCTCAATTTGTGAAAAGTTCTTTTTGGTTCAAGGTCAAAAATCAAGTTATTTATATGAATAAATCTAATCATACGCAAGCTAATGTAGAAAATAGAAATAATTAGAATGTTAAAAAATAATGAATTTTAATACAATTCTCCAATAACGACGCTAAAATTTGATGGTGTGTCATATTACCATAAAATTATATATTTCTTTTTCCTTACTATAGTTAGGGAAAACAAGGGTCAATACCATAGAGAATTGGTTCAATCAATGTTCTCTATCATTTGATTATTCCTGAGTACAAGAAAATATAAAAGGAGTTTTTGTGTGTTGAGAGTAATAAGGGTAATCAAAAGTAAATAAAGAGATAACAATAGTAATTAAAGCTTTTATCAAATGATGGTTTTCACTTTTGGTTCAATTGTTGATTATCGATTCATATATTAATCCATTTTTATTATGAATATTCACCATAGAGAAACAACATGTAGGTATATTCCTAATTTTTTCTTAGTGATTCGTTAATCAATAGAAACTATTTGATTAATATCTAACTATTGAACAACCTAGTAGAAGCTATCTAGATTTAATCTAATAGTGCCATCTAGATTTAATCTAATAGTAGCATTAAATGATAGAAAGATAGTGAAGCTAAACAACTCTCTTACAAGCTAGAAGAATTTAATCAAGTCCTATGTTTTCCAAGAGAATAAAGAAAAACACATTTATAATCATTAACTCTTAGTTGTTAAAACAAGCAATTACGAACTTGAATTCTTAGCTAGTAATAGATCATAAAGATTAATTAACTAGCATGCACTCTAATCAATCAATCATACAACCATATTCATATAACATAGAAAAAATAAAATATCAAAAAAGAATAAGATTAGAAATAGAACCCATTTAAATCTTATAATAATTTTACCAAAGGCTTCAACCTTCCTTCAACCAAGAAGAATATTTAGTGTTGCATAGTTTTGCTCACAAAAGTTTTTTTTATCTAGAGCTACTAGAATGAAAGAATAAATAAAGTAAAATCCTAATTTGTCTATTTATAATAAAAAAGTATGGTTTTAATGCACACTTGGCTAACTCAAAGTGTCACACAAGTTGCTTATTATGACACATGGTTTGCTCTTTTAAGTTTACAAAATTTGGAGCCTTGAATACCTTGTGGTACATGGCTTGTGTGATTGAGACACATGGCCATGCCATATTTTCTATTCAACCCTATGTCCTTTAGCTTCAACTTCGTATGTCATTTCTTTCGCTTTGGATGACATCTCAACGTTGACATATACGGGCATGTCACTTGTTCTGCCTTAATCATGTTGATTACTATTGCTCATTTGTCTTCTTATGCTGCACATCTACACGGTTTCCTTCTTTATTTCGGATAGCCAATAGCTTTTTCCTCTTGTAAGTTATACAATCATGTGTCTCTTTTTGTTTCTTGTGGCTTTAGCTTCTTATGCATTTTTGCTTGGGTTTATTCTCTTTAATTTGTCATTTTTTCTACGAAACCCAAAATTGTCATCTTGTTCTCAATTACCTTAATATAATATAATAAGCATTAGTAAATCTAATGTAAAAGGGCATAAACATTATGTAAATTATGCATTAATCAATCTGGTCCATGGTAAGTCTTACCGATATTCCTTTTTTCATTTTAGGGATGTATATTCGTTATTGTAATCTTTATTTTGAATAAGATTCTAATGAAATCTATTGATTAGACATCATATGAGATATGAAAAGAAAAGAAAGCAAATCTATCGTTTTCCTAAAATTTGGGATTATAAAGCATATGTTAAATGTTTAGTTAGAGACAAGTTAAAGCCTAAATCTATGAAATGTAAAATGGGATATCCAAAAAAAATAACTGGATATTAATTTTTCCAACCAAAAAAAATAAATTTTATAGGTAGGCATGACATATTCCTTGAGAAGGAATTTATAGATGCTAGAACTAGTAAAAGGAAAGTTGAACTCGATGAGATCTAAGCTAACTCATAAATTGACTCTCCTCTCATGAAACACCAAGTAGATAGATTACGAGTATTATAACTATTCCATAAATAGATACATAAGGACTTCATAGGTCCAAACAAATTCATCAAGAGTTAGAAAGATATGATCTTTTTGCCTCTACACATGATGATGTGCCTCTTATAGAAAATGATGAACCTAATACCAATAAAGAAGCAATATTAGACATTAACTCTAAGAAATGGCATGAAGGCATGGAATTTGAAATGGAATCCATATACACTAACCAACTATGGACTTAGCTTGATTCAATCTGAAGGTTTCGGACCTATTAGGTATAAGTGGGTCTTTAAGAGAATGACCGATATGGATGGAAATGTACATATGTATAAAGCCGGATCGGTGGGAAAATGCTATCATAAAAAATAAAGACTATGATGAGAGCTTTTCATTAGTAGCTATAGTGAAATCCATTGGGGTTATGCTTACAATTATTGCATATCATGATTATGACATATGAAAAATGGATGTCAAAATAGCTTTCCTTAATGAAAATTTACGTGAGGATATGTACTTGACACGGATTAATAGTTTTGTCACCAAAGGGCATACAAATAAAATTTACAAGTTATAAAGATCCATTTATGGACTCAAGCAAGCTTCTAGGGGTTGGAATCAATGTTTTGATGAAACAATCAAAAAGTTTGACTTTTAATAAAATAAAGATGAACCTTGTGTATACAAAAAAGTTAATGAAAGCTTAGTAGTCTTTGTTGTTCTATATATGGATGACATACTACTACTCGACAATGAAATTATCATGTTGTAATCTATAAAAGATTGATTATCCAAGAATTTCTCCATGAAAGACATGGGAGATGTAGCCTATGTTCTAAGAATCAAGATCTATAGAGATAGATTACAAATAATTTTAGAACTCTCCCAAAGCACATATATTAACAAATTACTAAAGAGGTTTAATATGGAAGAATCAAATAAGGGACTTCTTTCAATGTCATATGGCATAAAACTCTCTAAGGCTGAGTGTCCTAAAATATAAACCGAAAAAGAAAAAATGAATCTCATTTCCTATCAATCTACCATAGGATCGATTATGTATGTCATGATATATACGCGACTTGATTTCTCATATGCTTTGAACATTTGTAGTAGATATCAAGTCGATCCGGGTGAGAAATACTGAATTGTTGTAAAGAGTATTCTTAAGTACTTAAAAAGTATTAAGGATCTTTTCTTAGTCCATAAAAAAGATGAACTAGTTATGAAAGGGTTCATAAATGCTACTTTTCAAACTAATCATGATGATTTTAAGCCACAATTAGGATTTATTTTCTTATTGAATGGTGGTGCTTGTAAACTAGAAAAGTTCTAAGAAATAATAGCTAACTCAATACTTAAGGCTAAATACATTGTAGTTGTAAAAGTAACTAAGGAAGCTATATGGATTCATAAGTTTGTGTTTGGACGAGCAAGTGGTTTCAAGTATTATTGATCCCATAAGTACTATATTATGATAATAATATAGCCATACCACAAGATAAAGAACCAAGGTCTCATCAACGGTCCAAGCATGTATTATGATATTACCATCTAATTAAAAGGATTATTAATCATAATGATATAAGGATAAAAAAGGTGCATACCAATGACAACATAGCAAATCCTTAACTAAGCCCTCGACACGGAAGAAACATAAAACCGTTATTCAATCTTCAAACATTAGGGACATGGTCGCTTGGATCCGATGTAACTAGGAGATTATTAATGTAAGTGCCTAAGATCTATCCTATTTAGATGGTTTGATATTATATTATTACATTTTTTATATTAATAAAAAAAATCTTTCTATTAACTCATGTTATTTATAATTTAATAGAACTAGATAGAAATTCATATGATGTTCATTGCTTTGATGATTGATCACTAGATATGAGACAAACACTAATACATTTAAATAAAATCATTAAATGTCCCAAGTCATGGGATTATCAAAATTAAGCATTGATAATATGCGATAAGACTTGTATGTGTTATGCTCTTGCTATAAGATAACGATAGGAGATCTCACACCTACTAGTATGGTGATGTCAAAGCAAGTACTTATGTTAATAATATTAAAGAACATATTACTTGGATGTGACTTTCTATGAGAACCATTAGTATAATTTATGAGAATTTCATACAAGATAGGCATAAATAGTCCGTTGACTTGAAGTTATCACGGTTACCTCATTAAAGGATTGACATACTTTGACATTCATTATGATGGGCTCGATAAAGAGCTACATATGGGTGATTCTTTAGGTACATCAAAAAATCAAAAGAAGATAGATGGATAACTAAGATAAGACATATCATTCCTTATATGCTAAAGGACTTATCACATTGCACTTTAATAAATGTCTACTCGAGAATCTATGGCTACTAATAGAATTATACTAATAGAGCATGATTGTTTTACTTAAGAGCTAAGAAATTCAAAGATAATAAAAAAAATTATGTGATCATAATTGAATAGACAACAAACCAAGTTCGAGATCACATTATGATAAATTGACATGAGGATAGATTTATATGAAAACCATAATCATGAAAGGTTATTATGGATTAAGTAATCCTTCTAGATAATTAGGTAGTCATGAAGCCTTATTAGAGGCCAATCTTGATTTATGTATCGAGAGATAAAAAAATTATCTTTTATTTTTTAATATATTTTAATATATCTAGAATCCTATTGAGTCACACACATAAGTTTGGCATTAACTCGGATAAAGAGACGTGAAGAATTATGAAAGAAAACGAGAATTGAAATAATTGATTTTAATTCCTTAAGCTTTGAAAGAATTTTGGAAATAGTTTTAAAATTTGGAAATAGTTTGCTAGATTGGAAATAAGTTTCCTAAATTAGATTTCTTATAATTTAGGAAATATTTTTCTAAATTGAGTTTCCTAAAATATTAGGAAATAGTTTCCCAATTTGGGTTTCTTAATCTAATAGGGGTAATTTAAGAAATAATTTCCTAAATTGAGCCTCCCTAAAATACCTAACCTAAATTATTTGTATGATCCATTTAATTATTGAGTCATTGGGTCAAATGTGTTTAGGCTAACAAGCTTAAGTGAAAGCACTGCAAGGGGTATTTTAAATGGAGGGACAATTTTGAAAGCTTCAAGAAAAAGTTCATTAAATCTAATACAAGATTTATAAATAGAAAAAAGATGCATCAAACCATATAACTAATTTCATAGAGAGTTGGCCAAAATTCTCCTTGAGAGAGAAAAAGAGATGCATGTAATTTTCTTTATGGAAAGAAAATTGTGTAATCTTCATCACATAAAGGCTTGATCAAAATTCCCTTACGGAAAGAGTAAGAAAGAGGCATGTAATCTTCTTTAAAAAAAGAAAATTATTCAATCATCCTTATAAAAAGAATTTGATGCAATATCTTTATACTAGAAAGCATTTGGAGCTAGCATTCTTGATATTTTATCGCTTTTTTGTCTTGGTGTCTAAGTTGTATGGATTTTCATTAGAGACCAGGACACTTGGACGGTACAATCTGCTACCTTGATACTATGCTTTAAAAGTTAATGATTTAAATGATTCTCATTATAATTAATTATTTCAATGATGATCTTAGGAGTTTAGATGGAGAAAAATAAATTTTGTTGTTTATTTTGGTCCTCTATAAGATGTTTTTCCTTCAATTGGTATTAGAGTCCTCATTGAATTTTTTATTGTATTATTGATTAATTAAGATTAACTATGATTAATTATGATTATGGATCTTTAATTTTTATGTTTTATAAAAGGAAAAAAAAATTTAGAACAAGAGAAACATGGGCGTGTTAGGCCAAAAACACACTTAGTGTGCATGCAAGGTCAACATTAGGCGTTGGCTAGTAGGTGTGCTAGGCCAACACTAGACATTAGCCGGTTCACAAACCAGGCCAATACTAGGTGTTTCCATTGCATGTGCTAGGTCGATGCCGGGTGTTGGCCGGACGGCTGCACTGAGTGCACATGCTTAGACCAATTATAGGTGTTGGCCAATGCGTGCACCGGGGCCAATAATTGACATGCCCAAGTGCAAGGCTAGGCTTATCCTAGGCATAAGGCCAAGCCATAGCTTGCCTAGGCTAGCCTATAGGCCTCAAAGGCCTAAGGTCTAGAAAAGTAAATTTGAGAAATTTTTATATTTAAAAAAAAACTGAAAATCACTAATTTATAATTATCTTAAAATGAAAACTATTTTATCATTTCTTTAATGTGTGGAAGCATGGGTGAACGATATGGATGAGTTGACCAAATTTAAGAATTTATGTTCCTAATTTTTTAGTTAAATATGACTTGTATGTTCTACCTTCTCTATTAATCTTACACATCTTCTTTACTCATCTCATTCTTCTCGAATGTAACTCAAGGTTTCGATTCAAAAATTATAAAATTAGAAGATAGATTAATAGAACGAGTACATGAGAAGATGCTAAGAAAAGAAATAAGATTCGAATCCAAATGAAGATTTAAAAGTTCATCACCTAGGTTTTGACCTAGTAGTCTCCTTATGGCTTGACGAAACTAGTTTTAGACATCCATTACCATTGATCGATCCTTAATTCATGTATGTGTAGTACACGTGATAGATTTAAATATGAGATTGATGTGATTAAACTCTAAAATACATGATAGAATTAATTTGATTAATTAAATGATGAGACCTAATAAATGAAAATCCTTCACATAAATATCAAGTTATTTGCCTTCCAACATTGAGGAGAAAACCTCTTGGTCATTGTTAACTTATTAAGGTAAATCAAGGTCATTTTTTCCTCAAGGGCATCAAATTATAGGCCATCCAATGTCACGTAAACATTTTGGTTCTACTTAAAGTGAGTTGTTGGTTTGTTGAGATAAATCAAAGCCTAACATATTTATAGGCAAGGATCCGTATTCACATAAGATGTGAAAAGACAAATAGTTTTCATACCAATAAGATCAAGAATTGCATCGAATATAATAAGTAAGGAGTTACCTATTTAATTCTTTCACCTATGACTTGTTAAGATAACTCAAGATCAATGCTTGATTTGGATGGGATCCTAACCTACTAAGAAAAATGACCAATAAGTTTTCTTGATTTCTATATTGAAGGTTACGGAACTTGAAGAAAATAGTAGGAGTCAACATAAACTTTCACCTCTTGAGTTATGTTTTTTTTAAAAAAAATGCAAATTAATTAACTAAATCATTAGTTTTTTTATACTATCAAGTTATTGCATAGTATGATTGATAATACATTGATACAATCGATCATTGATAAAAGTAATGATTTCAAAGAAACAAACTTCCTTGACTATGAAATGAATCCGAGGATTGTCCTCTAATATGAGAATATACTCCATACAATAGAAACAAATCTCCCGGCTAAGCCTTTTCAAGATTAAGTCGAGGCTTACACGACGATGGCTAAAGCACGGAGATGATATAATCACTACTTAGAGCATCATACTAGCTACTATGATATTGGAACACGAGTGTCATCATAAAGGTATGAGTGCTTACGACATCATAGCAAAGTCGAAGAATCCATTTGATGAGAATACCATGCATGAGCGTCATGAGATGGCCAAAAAGATCTTTAGAGCCAAAATAGATGAAGGATCGAATGATGAGAAATATGTCAATAAGATGATATATTTTATCAATAGGCTACCTAGGCTTGACGTTAGAGTGGATGAAGAATTATCCATTAAGCTGATATGGTAATTATTTCCTAATAATTTTATATAGTTTATCATAAACTTCAACATGATACATATAGAAAATACTCTTATAAAGGATAAAACATCCAATAGAGATACAAAATAGACAAAAACTGTCATCTCTTCTACCTAAATTCCTAAGATCAATAGTTGAATCAACTAATTATATTAATAGAGATCGATTAGATGTTACCTCTTGAAGTCCAATATCAAGTTAGCGGAATGAACCATCCAAGTGGTTGATCTCTAGTGATAATCCACGCAAGCATAGACACCAACACAAAGAAGCAATAGAAGATTAAGAGTACTAGCTCTAATTCTTTTTGCTAAGTAATTTACACATATCAAATCTTTTTATAAGAAGATGGCATAATTTCTTTATAGAATTTATCATGATTTCTTTACGTTAAAAAGATTATACCTCTATCTCTCTCTCTTTTAGGGAATTCAACCACTTGTTTATATAATAGAAGTTTTGTGGCTTGTTATATCTTTTTATCTTTATAAATCCTATATTAGGTTTAATAAACTTTACTATAAAGTTCTTAAAAATGCCTATCCACTTAAAATACCCCTTGCAAGCTTTCACTTAAATGTGTTGGCCTAACCCAATGACTCAATAAATAAATGGACCATACAAATAAGCTAGGTAACGTATTTTAAGATGGCCCACATCAAGAAACTATTTCCTATGTTATCCCTATCAATTTAAGAAACCTAAATTAGGAAACCACCTCTTGATATTTAAAGAAATCCAAATTAGGAAACTATTGTCTAATATTTTAGGAAACTCAATTTAAGAAACTATTTCCTAAATTATAGGAATTCTAATTTAGAAAACTAATTTCTATTTTAAGAAACTGATTTCTATTTTAGAAAACTATTTTCAAAATTCTTTTAGTGCTTAAGGAATTGAAATCAATCATTTCAACTCCCATTTTTCTTTCATAATTCTTTACTTCTCTTTATCCATGTCAATGTTAAGCTTATGTGTATCACTCAATATGCTTTTAGATATGTTAGTAATATATCAAAAAGTAAAGGATAAATCTTTTATCTCTCCATGTATAAATCAAGATTGACTTATAGTAAGGCAACATGACTATCTAATTGTCTAGAAGGATTACTTAATCCGTAATAACCTTTAACGAGTATGGTTTCTATACAATTCATTCATCATGTCAATTTATCATAATATGATATCGAACTTGGTTTGGTATCTATTTGTATCTATTCGATCATGATCACATAATTTTTCTTCAATTTCTAAAAGTCTTAGCTCTTAAGTAAATCAATCATGCTCTATTGGTATACTTCAATTATGGCAACGATTAATGAGCAAACATTCATCAAAATGCAATGTGATAAATCCTTTAACATACAAGAAATGACATGTCATATCTTAGTTATCCACTTATCTCCATTAGATTCCCGATGTTCCCAATGAATCACTCATATGTAGCTCTTTATTAAGCTCATCAAAATGAATGTCAAAGTACACCAATCCTCTAATAAGATAACCGTGATAACTTCAAGTCTAAGGACTCTTTGTACCCATCTCGTATGAGATTCCCATAGACTATACCAAATGGGTTCTCATAATAAGTTACGTCCAATGATATGTTCTCTAACATTATTCATCTATATGCTTGTTTTGGCATCAATATGTCGGTAGGTGTAAGATCTACTACTACTATCTTATAACAAGTGCATAGTACCCACAAGTCTTATAATATATTTTCAACATCTAATTTTTACAATGCTATGACTTAGGATATTTAATAATATCATTTAAGTGCATTGATATTTATGTCATATTTATTGATTAATCATCAAGGTAATAAATATCATAAGAACTTCTATCTAATTCTATCAAGTTATAAATAACATGAATTGACAAAAAAAAATTCTTTATTAATATGAAAATATAACAATACCATATTTAAATCATCCAAATAGGTTGGACCTTAGGCACCTATACTAATAATCTCACGTTTACACTAGATCCAACCAACTATGTCCCTAATACCCGGAGATCGAATAAAGGTTTCATGTTTCTTTTGTGATAAGGGCTTAGTCAAAGGATATGTTTTATTGTCATTGGTATGCACCTTGAGTGGACATAGGCCCATATGCATCAATATGTACCGGACTTAACAAGTTAGCAACTCTTTCTCTTTTTCTTGTAAAAGAGAATTTTGTCATCTTACCAAGTAAATAAGATTCACATACATCCATTATTATGAAGTTTGAATATGTGATTCTTGTTAATATGATCAAATCAATAATGTCACGGATATGTTTTATTTAGATCATTTAATTTGAGTCTTTTGGCATTTATGTTATACATAGGTGTATCTATGCTTTAAAATGTACAAACCATTGCTAATTATAGCATTTTCATATAAAAGTTCATCTTTATAAAAAGTACAACTATTATTCTTAAATAGAAATAAAAAAAAGATCTTAGTCCAAAAAAGAAATAAAAATAATATTTCTAGTAATACAAGGAATGTAATAATAGTTTTTAAGTTTAAGCACAAGCCCAAATAGCAAGTGCCAACTCATAGATGCCTATAGATAATGGTACAACTCTTGATTTATTGCCTACGAGTAGGTCCACCTCTCCTAAAGTAATCTTCCTTTATTCTCTTTGTCTTTTCATATTTGTATAAATGTCGGTACCATATCTAGTATCAAATACCTATGAGTTAGGATTAGAAGTAGAAAAATTAACTTCAATAACATAAATACCGAGGTGTTAGTAGAACTCTTCTTTTTCATCTCTGCTAGGTACTCTCCATGGTTGGGCTTCTAATACCATTTGTTGTTGTAATAAAAGTAGACTATATTCTTTTACCTATTTTAAGCCTTGACCTTTTTCACCCTTCTAGTAGGTACGGTAAAAGGCTTCTTCTTCGATGCTTAGGCTTTTTTATCCTTCATCTCGCCTTTGCCCTTATCAACAAGGAAAAAAAAAAAGAATACAATCACCATTCATCGTTTTTTATGTTAATTTTCAAGTTTTTTCAAAAAAAAAAAAAAAAAAAGAGTAAGCAAGTATAAGTTAGGTATAGATAGAATCCGACATTACGGATATTAGCTAAAAAAAACAAGTAATTTTTAGTAGATAATAGACTACATAGTGGACAAAGTAATTTTTAATAATAAAATATGAGATTAGTTTATTGGATCGGATATCCGATAATTCAAATGTTTATCTACCTAATTGTCCAAATTGAAATCACCAAACTCTTTTCGCTATGAATCATTACCACAAGTTCCTTCAAGGTTATTGAATTGAAAATAATTCTTATTCTTTGATGCTTCAAGTAAGAATTGCATCGACCAATGTGCTAATTGCTCCTTTTTATCTTATTCGATAAACTAAATACCTAAATGGACCAATTTTATTTTTTAATTTAGTTCATTTAAATTTTAGTTTTTGAATTTTGAATTTTGAGTTTAACTTCCCCTAATTTTTTTTATTTATATAGTGAATCCATCTTATGATTTTCGATTATTTCTCTATTCTTTGAAAAAAAGTCAATTTTTAGTTTTTTGTGCTAACATTTTGCACACATGTTGAAAAAAATTCAATTTATTTTCTAAAAGATCTCAAACATTTTTCTAAGCACGAAAATATATATATTTTTCTAAACATTAAAAAATATATAAAATAAAAATAATTAAAAATCATGTAGAATGATCTTAAATTTTTTAAAGAGTTTCGGATAAATTTTACTAAACGATTATATTATGAAATTATTTATGTAATCATTATTAAAGAAAAAAAGAATCAAATGTAAAAAATATTCAAAAAATTATCAACTCAAAATTTAAAATTTAAAATTTAATTTTCAAATATAATAAGTTTAGAGTAGGTTTGATTTATTTAGCCGATTAAGACCCTACTTTAGAGGTTCGAGCATCAAATTTACATAAAAGATAGCATCTAATATAAGGTCGGCTCAACGGGACTAGTCGGATGGCGAAGATAGTCAATGGAAGTCACTAACACCAACCTACGGTGACACTGGGTTTCATTTAAACGTTATGGTCCACCATATATTCACACTTTACATAGTTTGATTGTTTTTCTCTTGAGGCCGGAGTTTGGTTTGGGTTTCATATATATATATATATATATATATATATATATATAATGAATGATGCGGTATGAAATAAAATCAATTGAAATACGGTATTGAAATGGGTGGCAAAGCCAACCACTTAGATGTAGTTCATGTAATGAAATGATGCACAAATTAAACATAGGCGGCGAGATCCGACCATTAATTGACGTAAATGAAGAACGGAATGGTACGTGACGTTGTTAGACCAAGATTAGGCTCCGAGATACTAGGTACCATTAAGGAGCCAAGTTTTAGTTTCTAGCCTATATACCTTTATATTAAAAGAAGAAGTATATAAATGTAAGAGATTTTATTTAATAAAATAAATTACAAGTTTTGATTCACATAAAGTTTGTTTACAATCCGAGATTTTAGTATTGATATAGTCTTTAGAGAACAAAATTACGAGAGGAATTATGTTCGAGTGTTTTGCTAAAAACTAGATCCTTTACAAATGAAAATAAGCTTCCTATTTATAGAGAAAGCTGATATGAATAATAAAAAGTAAATAGTAACTTTGTTATAGTATCTTCACGTGTTTACGAACAATAAGACACCGAAAGCAGTTTTGTCTTGACTTATCACGTGGAATGAATAGTAACTTTCGGAAAATGATTTTTCTTGAGATAGGAAATCGCCTGGAAGGTGCAATTTACGTCTTGGAGTTCACGAGTGGTGAAGCGGGGAAAAAATTCCAAAGCGGTCGTCTTCGTTTTCATCGCTCGGGTTTATCACGGGTTCTAATTCGGAATCCGATTTTTCACGCTTATGAGGAATTTGATCCGTTTTGTATCATTTCGGACATAATGGAGAATTATTCATCTTCTGTTTTAGCTGCTGCAAGTCCGGCATTGACAATAGATTTTTGTGCTAAGAAACCTATAAAGGATGAACTTGGCTTGAGAAGGCCTTGTTTGGTAAGCCATTGTTCCGTAGATTCTTTGAAAAGGGACGATGGAACATTGAACAAATCCCACCATTTTATTTTGAATCTTCCGATAAGAAACAAGACTGGTCTTGATAAATTGTTTCATAAAACTAAGAACAGGCCCAAGGAAGGAAAAACTTTATGCGAAAAAGAAAAAGAGGTGTGAAACATTTTTCTTGTTACGTAAGTTTGAAGTTTGTTTTGAAACGTTTGTAACTTTTAGAAACACTAGGAGATAATATTTCGGGAGAGGACCAAAGTAGTTCCACCATTGCAAGAACCACATTAGGATGTTTTTGGAGAAAATTTTTCTATCAAAGTAGAAAAGCCAAGAGTGACTTCCCTTCATGTTTTGGAGGAAAAAGGTGTTTAACCATACCGTTGGTAATCCCAAAAGAGAACGAGAGGCAATGGTTAACGATGGATTTAAATTTGGCTGGGAAAACAATTTGTAGGGAAAGGTCTTATCCCTAGTCAGATGGATGGGTTTTTTTATGAATCCGGCAAGTGAATTAAGTTGTACCGATCTTATCGGGGGTAGGAAAATGTTTGAAGCTTACTGATCGTGTTTGTTCTAGGATGGCCATGTAATAGGCTTGGTTTTTTTATAAGTCCCATGGCTTGAAGTGTCATTCCCGAGGGAAGAATTTTTGAACAATTTTAGAGGTATCTTCATAGAAAAATCCATCTTCAATTGTAATAATTTTTTGAAAAAATTGTTTAAGAAAATACTCGGATACTCGATTTTTTGAATTTGTTTTGTGTAGAAACAACCATCCGAGTGTTTTGTGAAATAATTTTTGAAGAATCGTTTGATTCTTGAGAAAGAGGTTTTTAGAGGAAGAACCTTTCTTTAAATTTTGAACGAGGTTGAGGGGTCATACCGAGATTTTTGGAGGGCCGAAGGAGTTACGGTCGGCTTGTCAAATTTTGGACCCAAGTCTCAACGGATTCGGGCTTTGATAGGAGTTTCGACTCTCGTTTTGAGGCGACATCGGCCCAAGAGATAATGGGTTTCTTTGAGGAGATAGGTTTTGGACTTTCCGTTTCTAGGATAAGGGGTTTTTTCCCTTTGTTTTTCTTAGCCATCAAGAGTTGTTTTGCGAGAATTCTCTCGTTAGGAAGTCCGTAATGTAATTTTATTCTCCTTTAATAAATTCGATTTCGAAATAAAAAATACGAGGATTGCTTGCCAACGAGCAAAGATTTGTTTTGATGTAATGTTTTGAACATCCTTTTGTAAAACTTCTTTAGCACATTTATAATCAATACGAAGAATAAGTTTTTCATTGAGTAAATCACTTTGAAATTTTTGAACGCATATGACAATGCTGAGTATCTCTTTTTTTATTGTGGAATAATTCTTTTGAAAATCATTCTTCATTATTCGGGGATTCTTAAATAAAAATATGTAATAATTTAAACTCGAAATATTAATTCAGAATTAAAAAAAATACTTTAAAATTATATTTTTTTTATAAGAATGTATCAAAAAAAAAAAGTTACAATTAATGTATAGACTTGCATAAAAATTAATCGATGAAAAAATAAAATTTTATTTTTATTTAATGTTAGTGCGAAGATTATATTTTTCAAGTATATACATTTGATCTATATATATTTACTTATAAAATAATCAATAAAATTAGCATAAAAAACAATATTTGTATAATTGGTTTGTTCCTTTAAAAATTATTTTAATTATTTTATTTCAAATAAATTGGTTCTATAATATTACAAAAATATTGATACTAAATAACTTGTATTATGTTGCAAGATGTATAGTTAATTTTTAATAAAAATAAAAAATTTAATAATTTTTTTATACGTTTTGACCGGACCTAGTAAACCGAGATAAATTATTTAAAATACACTTTTAACCTTTTAGAATAAAATATATATATATATATATATATATATGCAACTATTATTTAAAATTCTAAGAATTCATGATATATATTATATCAATTTATTTATTAAAAAAAACAATCATGTTTTAAAATTTGATTCTAAAATTCAAACATAGAGAAAAATAAATTATATAATATCAATAAACAAAATTAATTGGATGAGAATTTTCATATAAAAAATAAATAAATTCAAAGAATGAAATTTAAATAATAAGAGTAATATAAGTTGAAGTATATGTTAATTTTAAAATATAAAAAGATATATTATATAATTGTTAGTTTGTGTGAAAAAAGTCACGATTGATTTGTCAAAATTTTAACATCTAATTAAAAAAAAAACATAAATTGATAGAAAAAAGCAAAGAAAATTTTAATTTTTTAAAATTTTAACACCCAATTAAATAAAAAATAAAAGAACATAAATTGATGAAAAAAATAAAAGAAAAAACCAAAAAAAAAAAAGAAGGAAAAAGCCATATGTAGTGCATCGGTTAGGGGATGAAAATTTTTATTTTAAATTTTTAAAGACCAAAATGAAATAATTTAAAAATTAAAAAAAAAAAAAAAGCCTAAGCTATAGCCTTCATCCCGTATGTAGAAAAATAAATTATATAACATTAGTGAATAAAATTTCATATAAAAATATTAATTGAATGGGAATTTAAAAAAAAATGATAAATTCAAATAATGAGATTTAAATAATAAGAGTAATATAAGTTGAAATATATGTTAATTTTAAAATATAAAAAGATATATTATGTAATCATCGGTTTATGTGAAAAAAATTACGATTGATTTTTCAAAATTTTAACATTCAATTCAAAAAAATTGATGAAAAAAAAAGCAAAGAAAAAATTGATTTTTCAAAATTTTAACACCCAATTAAATAAAAAAAAGCATAAATTGATGGAAGAAAAAAAAGAAAAAAACTAAAGAAAAGACATATAGTGCATCGATTAGGGGATTAAATTTTTTATTTTAAATTTTCAAGGACCAAAATGAAACAACTTGAAAATTATATATAAAAAAAAAGCCTAAGTTACAGTAGTGTAAATTACTGTTCCTTTATCCCAGCATGTTTTAGTTTTTTGCTATAGTACAATAAATTAATATTCAAATGAACAGTAAATTATTATATCCCACATGTTTTAGTTTTTTAGGTAGTAAAAGAATATTATTATTTCAAAATGGAGTCATTCTTTTGTATCTTTATTTCTGTCTTCTTTGTTTTTACTTAGACTCTAAGCAAATATTATTATTTCAAAATGGAGTCATTCTTTTGTATCTTTACCCTTTTAAATTTCTGTCTTCTTTGTTTTTGCTTACACTCTAAGCATAGCTATGCATGATACTACTATTCTTATCAAAGTAGTAGTATACCACTGAGGCCCACCCGTTGGTTGATGTGGCCATTGCGGATTTGGACGAGAGGGGTTGGAAAAACAACGATCGAGTAAGACCTAATCTTGGGGACATTGGTTATACATTTTTTTTTTTTTTCATTTCTTCCATGATATGAGTCATTATGGCCTTTCGAGGTGCAATGGAACTCCTACATAGTCTCTAGCCTTTATTTCTTATGAAATTTGTTTCTTTTGTTATTCTTTTTTTGCTCTTTCTTTGTTCATTCCTCTTCTTCATATATTGGTTTTCTGTTAAAAAGTATATTAACTTTTTAGAATTAAAAGATATCTCATAATTTATTAAAATATGTAATAAATTACGAGATTTGTTAGAGCAATTAAAGGAATTTATTGAACCAATTTAAAGAGTTATTTGATTTATTTTGTAAAAATATGTTTCATCTATTTCCCTTTCTTAATTTATCACTCATTATAAATATGGGTTATTTGTAATCTCTTCATATATCAATCAAATATAATACAATATGTAGCTATTTATGACTTTTGTGTTTGTAAAGTAAGCTACTATAATCGAATCAAGTTAATTTATTTATCTTTAATCATTCAATCATTTTCTACTACTCATAATTTAAGATGGTATTAGAGCAAGGTTCATAACAAACTCCTTTATCTTTAAATCTTGATTAACTTGTTGTTCTTCCAACCATAGCCAGCAACCCTACAAGTCATGATCAGGAGAGTTTGATGTTCGTTCCAAATGTGCAAAACATTATAACTGATATCAAATTTTCATTTTACTTGCACTCATCAGATCATCTAACTTGATTTTGTTACCCAACCACTGGAGATAATTATTTCACTTTTGGAGGAATAGATTCTCAATGCACTCCAATCCAAGAACAACACAAGGTTTATGGATGGATTAATTAAAAAAAAAAAAAATCCAATGTTAATTCTAGGGACTTTCAATCTTGGATCAAGTGCAACATCATGGTCAAAACATGGCTGATCAACTCGTTCTTTAAGAAATTACAAAATTTCATTGTTTGATGGCATTCGATATTTTTCAGCCATATATAAATAATTGCAAAATGATCACTTTATTATGATCCATGCTCAATTTGAAGGAGAGTGCTAGAAAGTATATTAACTTTCTAAAATTATAAGATCTCTCGTGATTTATTAAAATGCATAATAAATCACAAAATTTGTTAGAACAGTTCAAAGAATTGATAGGAACAATTTAAGAGATTGATTTGTGTTGTAAAAATATATTTGATTTATTTCTCTTTCTTAGCGTATCCCTCAATAGAAATATGTGTCATTTGTAATCTCTTTACATACCAATGAAAGCTCTCCATGCCTTTTGTATCTGTGGGGTATATCACTATAGTTGAATCACATTAATTTATTTGTCTTTAATCATTTATTCATTTTCTACTACTCATAATTTAAGATCTTCATTGCATTATCGTATCCGTCATCTTCTTGTTCTTTTTTCTTAAGTAGGTAAGTACTAGCACGCCGATGTTAACGCAAAAATAATACTAATTTTCAATATACAACTTCTCTTAGCCAATAATAGATCCATTAAATAACATAAACACGTAAATCTTACCATCTACCGGTACGTATAGTTAGATCTGATTAAGAAGCTTTACTTTAAAAGGATCAGATAATTAGAATTGCAATGCCATGCTAGCATCGAATCATACCATGAAACAAGACTAGCATCGCATTAAACCTAGATCTCAAATCCATAAATAAAGCATACACATGCAAGTAAATTTTTGAGGAGGAGATTCCTTACCTCAATCAGATCTAGAAAATTGACAAACGGCTCGAGTGGAGAGAGATCAGATCCGGACTCAGAGATGCCTAGCTCAATCCAAAAGCATTACGTGGAGCTCTCTGTCGCTCGCTGATATAATAGAAGTGGAAGATTCTTCTGTGATTTTTTATTCTCTTTGCGTGGGTAAACTGAAGAAGAAGAAGAAGAAGAGGGGAAATCACTATAATAAAATGGTAAAGCACGAATAGCGTGTGTGCGTGTTTCGGTTTAGGCTAAACTAGAATGTGGCCCGCGCTTCGCTGAGACTAAATATTATTTTGTTTCTGTATTAAATCAGTATTTGTTGGCTTATAGTTGAACATATGAGCTATAAATAAATTTATTTTCAAAGAAGTTAAATAAAAACAATATTTAAATAGACTATGAATAAAAAGCGGAGCAAATCATTTAAGATAAATCATAATAATGTTTCAGTTAATTACCTCAATCAATGCTTGTGATAAGTAAAAAAGGGTTTGTTAGTCGATTTTGCATTCGTGAAATTTTTTAAAGCAAAAGATGGCGATAACCGTTGGAATTAAGAGAATTTGATACGTTAGGTGTCTAGTATATGATACTCTCATCATTTTTGTTCTACAAATATGCTGTTTTGATAAAACTGAAACACTTACATCTGGTTTTGATAAAACTGGAACGTTTATTTCTGATGAAATGATATGCTATATCATCAGTATATTGATATTGAATTTTATTTCTCCAATTATACACTAATAGTTTAAATTCACATTTCTCTTAAAATTTTAAGCATTTCGTTCATGAAATCATGGTCATAATAATTGTGGACTGTAGCAAACAACTGGTTATTGAAGCAATGAGAAATTGTTGAGTTCCATATATACGGGGGAATCTCACGTTGGTCATCATCTAAGCTTTTGGGTTGAAGCACTGTCCATCAATATATGAAGCTATTTTGTACTGGCCCAAACGACTTCCTAATGCAGATCTCCCCAAAATTCATTTTTATATTTTTATTTGAAGTTTAAGAGTTTGCAATACTCTAAAATTTATGAGAAACATTTTTCTCACAATAGATCAGGCACATTGAATATGAGTAGCTCTCTCCACCTTTATTCTATGATTAGTACGTAACATGTATATACTATAAATACATATGGATTACTTCATGTTTCAAAATTAGACATTTCCATCTGAAAAGACAAGCAGCCAGAACGGCCATGCTGATCAGGCATCAGAGCTAGCATTACAGGACCTCGTGCACCTTCATCAGCAGAGGACATTCTAGTGTTATAGTTTAAGCTCGTGCTAGTAAAACTAGGATAAAATGCATTTGTTACAATTTTTGAATACTTCTTTTCCAAAATCCTTATGTAAGCATTAGTAGCAGCCTTGGACACAATGTATGCTGAGAAAAGGGTAGGCCAGCATTTAGTTTCAAGTAAATGATTCTTAAAATCCTCCAGGAACTTTTCCACCAGCTTGTCAACGTTTTCTTCTGTGAACCCATCAACATCACCTAACACCCTTTCTGGCTTTTCCATGATTAGGAATTAGCTGCAAGAGAAACAAATTATACAGTAGAAAACAGTACCTTTGATACTGAACTTTAATTTCCATATATATATATATATATGCTAATTGGAATATGATAATTACATCTGCCTGAAGAGGTGGAAGGAGAGTTTACCTTTAGCTTCCCCCAGGAGGAGGAGATGTTAACTATTCTTGCAGAATTGGATTGTTCAAGAATAGGAATTAATGCTTGAGTTAGTACCTTGATTTCGTAATAATTTGTTCTCAGGAAACTGACTGTTGTTTCTTAAGTTTACTTCACATATTTTTTCTATGATACAGCATTTGGACCTATAATCTGATCAATAGTCCAATTCGTTAAAAATATATATATATATATATATATTATAGATCAAGACATTTATAAGAAGGTAATATTACATTGAGAGACTTACATCATCAAGACCATAACTTAAATTATCTCTGTCTTCTGCTTTAATTTCATTTCCAGTTATGCCTGTATTATTCAATTGGTGTAGTTTCATAAAAATATTATAATTTGTAGACCAGTGCCAATAACAAAAATATGAATTTCTGAATTAGAAACTAAGTATATTACCAATATATCAAGCCTTTCGAATTGGGTTCTGATGAAATTGGCCAAGAAGCAATACTGAGTTTGTCCATCACATTAAGCTGATGAAAAAATACATCAGAAAGCCCTGAAAATTTTAGACTCTTAACAGCTTCAAGACCCCTCTTCTCATCTCTAGCTGTTAAAACCACCAAGGCCTTTTTCGATGCCAACTGTGTGCGTATCTCTAGTCTAATACCTTTTGTTGCACTCGTAATAACGAAAAACCTGAAATTAAGCTCATAAATAAATTTAAAAATTGGTGTTAGAATACTTCCAAGATAACAAAAAAGTGAAGAGAAGAAGATAGCATCTGCTCTTCATGAGATCCAATAGGAAATTCTCCACTCACCTGCCTAGATATTTAAGCATTTTTATAATCTTCACTAAAAAATTCTGAGACAAATCCATTGAAATGGAATCAAAGCAGAAAAGCAGCATCACTTACAGGTCTTGATCAGATTCTTGTTATCACTGGTGGAGAAATCGCCCTTTGTAAAACTCAGAAAAAGCCCTTTTAAATCTGGAACCCAAAACCATAAAACAATCCTTAAATTTGCCTTGTTACTGCCCTGAAAAATCTTTTCTCCTGAAGCCGGACAAATCCCCCTTGAAATCCCAGAAAGGTTTCTCTGTTAAAAATTGAAAAAAATTTCCTCTTTGCAAACTCGAATTTTTCCTGTGGAAACCCTGAAAGTTCTTCCTGTTGTTAAAACCCAAAAAAATCTGTCTAAACCCAGAAACTTCTCCTTTGTACAAACCCAAGACTTCTTCTTAAACCCAGAAATGTTAACAAACTTAGGATTACTTTTCTAACCCAAAATCATCGTTAAACCTGGATTCATCTTCTTCTCCTAAAATCCAATTCAAAAACCAAATCCATTTTTAAGACAATTGTAACTTATTAATTGACCTATCCTTATCTGTATCAAATAAAAAAATAAAAAATGCTGAACTCAAACAAAAAATTCTATTTTCTTTGTTTTTGAATATGAACAAACAAACAGTAGATTTCCTCATGGGTCACATTAAAAAATCAATCTAGCCCAAATTTCCTTTTCATTCGATTTTTCATAATGCTCAGCAAAGAAAACGTTTACCCTCATCTTGTAGAAAGCAAAGTTGAAGTACAGCACAAACTAAAGAGACCCTTTAAATATTCTTTCATGATCATAAAACAAAATTAAAATCACCTAAGTAGATCTCCTTATAGTGGTATCGCTCCCAACAAGAACAACAAAGGAAACCAGCAAAAACAAAATGAAAGGAAAAATGAATCCCCAATACAAAATATCAACCAACTGTTAAAACAAAAATAAGATCAAAGGCAACAAAGAAAAAAGAAATCAAAGGAGCATGGGGTTTTGGAACCTGAGGGACAGTAGCCAAATGAGCCTTGATGAGGAGCAGATGAGAACTGAGAAACGCACAGAGATTAAGAGAGTGATTAGTGAGTACTTGGAAACGGGGTCTTAAAAAATTAGCTGAATAAATTAGCTCATTATTTTTGTTTGGTTGCAGTTCATTATGATTTGGTGCTAGGCATTAACTACTAAAACAGCTAAAAGACTCTATGACCACCTTGAAATGCTTTTATAGATGCATGAACAAACAAAAAAATATACACCCTTTATATTCTCATGTGGCCAATAGCAATTCCATTCTCGTACAATCAAGGTAATTATTTGCCACCAAATTCTCCAACCAAGGTAAGTGCACTAAGAACCAATGAACTTTGTTAAGAAAAGAGAAAAAATCTAAAATTTTAGCCACTCACCATAGCAGGAGTGATGGTCTTAGACCGATAAGCATGAACATAATCAAATAGCTATCAATACTTAAATGATGAAGCCAAGCCCTCATTCCAGTAGCTAGCAGCATCGTAAGAAGGAAGACAGGGGAAGGATGATTTTGCTCAATCTTTTAGTTTTTCATCTTCATCCACAACAACTCCAGGTTTTAGTTCTGTAAACACAGTGGTACCAACAGCATCATCGTAACATACACAGACTAAGAATTTTGTTTGTTTATTTTCTGGTGAACCATATAATGAAGGAAAAGAAGTTCCACTTTCTAATCCAACTTTTCAAGTTGTTCATAAATCGATTACGTGTACTCTATTTGAAATCAAAATTCAAAAACAAACCTATATTGGCACACTCTTGCAGTGTGTATAGAATATGAAACAAATAACAAAACAAATGAGAGGAAACAACAACAAACTTTGAGGAGGATATTCAGGTCCATACATAGGCATTTCTGGTAGCACAATATTATACAGCAACTGACATTAAAAAACGAAGAAATATTTAAAATGCTTTGAATCAACTATCATCTTCATGACACAAAAATTAACATAAGCTTTCAGTCAGAACTTGAATATCGAACACCTATTCTTGAATCCTCCACTGAAACAATGCCAGAAGTTTCAGTCATGCCGTAGCCCTGAAACCACAGAAAGCATCTTCATTCAGAAAGAAGATTTTTATTTTTATTTTATTATTATTTTTTTTTTTTTTTGAGAAATCAAAAAATCAGCTATATCAACTACCTAACTAATTATAGTATCAGGCATATTCTTGGCACATTCCTTCATCAAATCTTTTCACAGAGAATCAGCACCAGAGCTAATATTTTTCAATGATGAAGAGTCATACTTAACCAAATACTGTTTAACCAAAGCAATCATTACAGAAGGCACTAACCACATATGAGTCCAATTAGCATAGTCAAGTCCCAGCTTTCGAAACACTGGTTTATTGGAAATAAACAAATAAAGAAAGAACAGTAGTTTGAACAGTCAAACATATACAATCCTAATTAATTACTACAAAATATGGTCATTTTATAGTCACAAAGATATTGATAATTATGAAAAAGAAAAAAAAATTTGCCACACCTACATTAAAAGTTTGTCGATTTCTCAACCTGCATGCATCTTTAAGTAACTTGAAAAACAAACGATAATTCCTTTTAGAAGAATTAAAAAAAAAAAAAATTAGCATGGACTTTAAAAGCTTTGAAATTAATTTTAAGTAAAAAAAAAAAAAAAGCATGCTATTAGAAAAAAAAAATTCTTACCAAGATCAAAACAAATTTTCGAGGTTCATTGACGATAGAAAGACATCAAGTTTTCGAGTATCATGTCCACTTGTAAATCAGAGAATAAATAAATGTAATGGATTCAATAAACCTTAAATACTTGATAAATTTATAATCAAATAAAAAAATTTTTTAACTCCATAAACATATCAAAGTAACCTAAAATTAAAAATTTAATAAGTAATTAGTGGAATCAGTACGAAAAAAATTAAGAAATTGAAGTAAAATTAATTAACATGTTAATTCAATCAACCTTAAATATTAATTTTAAACAAACACATTTGAAAAAATAATGATGAATCATTATCAATTCAGTATTTGGTTAACACCTAAATGCCAAAATGCAACTATTTACATAGGTTGTTCGTGGAATTATTTGAAAAAAAAAATAGAAATCCTGAAACATGAAATCATGCTTTGGTCTTAAGCAACATATGGAGTCAAGCCATGAACTTGACATAATTTTTTTCTTTATTCGGAAGTAAACCAAAAACTTAAGGAAAATAATTGAAGACCATTTTAATTCTAGATCTTTTCAAGTAAATAGGAAAGGATTTATTCAAAAATATAGAGCTAATACCAATGTATATCCTGGAACCAGAATTTGTTGAAGTTCAACACACAATTACCACTATAGCCAGTAAAAATGGCTCATCAATATGAGAAGCCGCATTAATAAGAAGTGAAAGCTCCCTCATCTGTCATTCAAAGGCAAAATCCTCATTTAGGATTGAAAGCAAGAAAAAGAATCAACAAAAAAGGTAGAATTATTGCATGAACAAATCTAAATACCAATTTTTTAAATAAAATATCACCGGAGGAGTAGCTTCCTGTATAACATCAATAGCCTCGAGCAATATTAATCTGTATTTTTCTATGAGCTATTTTTCTCTATGCTTCAGCTTAACAAAGCTTACCACCATTGTTTTCTCAAGGATATCATTTTTCATATCCAATGATTTGAGCTTACTGAAGCTTTGAAGCTCATCTAAAGCATCATCACTAAATAATCTCAAATTTTCAAAGACAGAACTAAACCACCAGCACCAGATTTGATAAATTTTGATGCCCCCATCGACAATTTGGCCTCCCCACATGAAGCATAAAGGATAAATATTGGTGTCTTTACCTTCCCAAATCTAGAGCTCATTTCTACATCAAAATCTAGATCATTTTCAGTCTATTCTTATGCTTTTTATTTAATGGAATATTATTACGCTTTAATATAATTTGGTGTTTGAATATATATTTATAAATCAATTATGTATAGTGTGTGTGTATGATTGGATTGGAATTTATATATTATAAAGGCTTATATATATATATATATATATATATATTGTGATGAAAGGGATACATGTCATGAAAAATCAGCATTTTCATCCAACACATGATAGTCGATCGGATGATTGGTTGGTGAATTACTCGTTTTACATATCAAGTAGCATCTATCGCATCATCACATTCTCGCTCTTGCTTCTTCATGTCTAGCATCTTGGCTTCCATTTCCTTTCAAAGTCGCTCATCGATATGGACCCGCAATGTTATCAAACTAGAGGATAAACTAACATTAGAGTAATAATAAAAGGCCTAAGACTCGAGTTCGTACATTTTCTTCCTTTTATAGTCTCTTTCTCTAATAGCCCTCTTAAATATCTCATTCATGTCAATGTCGGACGATGAAGTAGCCTCTCGTCCTCCAAGTTAGTAACCTCTTCGTCAAATATTTTATTGACGTTGTCTTATATAATTGTATAAATTTTAATATTAAATAGTAATCTTAAAAAATTATATAAAATAGGCATACGTATGAAATAAGGTTATAAATTACTTACCTCGAGATTTTTTGCTCGTTGATCTATGAATGCGTACTTATTATCAACCTTTTTCCTATGAGTCTTCAAGAGCACCTCGTGAGCATCGAGTTCATGACTCAACTTCTTATGCTCGAAACAAATATACTTACATATATATTGATGTTGCAATAATTTCAAATAATATATATATATATATATATATATATATATATATAGGATTTATCATGTGTATTGTGCTCCATGTGGGTGATCGAGCCCCCGTATGTCTAGATGGGTCGCCCCGATGCTAACCATCTCGCTTATGCGGTTCAAGGCCACCTACTCGGATCAAGCACAAGACTCGGGTTTTTCTTGTTCCTTCTATCATGCATATTATATCTATCATGAGATATATGTTGGTTTGGGGTATATCTTCACCTTCTAAAGGAAGTTAGAATATCGCTTTCGTGCGAGACTCTACCATGCTTTCCTAATGCTTCAATCGAACTCCCAATCCGACATAAAAAACTTCTATAAGAATGTTAAAATATCTATTAGTACATTTAAATGAACATTAATATTTCTTAATTTAATTTATGGTCACATAATAAATTAAACTACAAACTACCTTAAACTCATTCCAATAGAACTCTTTAGTTTGCTCAGTAATTGACTACCATGTCATTCCGGATAGGTTGACATGCTCATGAAATATCTTATAAATCCAATGAAAGCTCATATCGGATGGATACAAACAATCAAACAAGATCATTAATGGTTAAATGAATGCATAAATATAATAACGCACTAACAAATATGCATAATACGCACTCTTTGCCATCAACGAGAGTAATAAGGATACGAAGATCATAAGTAGAACGAACAAATGTGGAAGACAAATCAAAAGGGACGTATGATGACAAGCTATATGTAGAAGCCTAGCGAGTCATCATGTTGAAGCAAGGGTTCTAATGACAACGAAGGTTCGAAATGCTAGGATGTGTAGGTCTATCTTGATAGGATTCGAGTAGAGACATGTCAAATGATGATGGGTTTGACATAAGGGTTGTGGGAGGATGGTATAAAGACACATGTCAATGGGGAGGGGGGCCATCCGACCCGGAATGGAAGCGTAACTATGCCCACATCCACGATCACTACCATTGTCGGTGTCCGAACCACGACCTCACCATATGACATAGGCCACCGTATAGCACCCCCGACCTAGGACCTAATAAGTTGAGAATATTACAACCATTAACCTACATTTGAAGTATAATGAATGCAAGCTAACAAGACACCGTGTCTTTCCTATGACATTACTAGGTATGGACTACGATGTGGAAACCTTTAAATAATGATAGATCTTACATTTCATGATATGTCCGACGAACCGGACTAGTCTACGAACGCTCTCTGTCAAGTCTCCGAAAGTGCACGTCTATACCTACCCGCCACCGAACCTTTAATCATGAAATTCATGGAAGACCAGTGAAGCCTCTCTTTATAAAATCATGAAAGTCATAAAAATCTCATGATCATGAAATATTTCCAATTGCTATTGGAAAATACTTAAAGGAAAAGTCTTTTTTCATGACTTAAAATCTTTTCATAAAATTCTTTTCATGATTTGGTATGCATATGCATTTTAATATAAATGTATAACCATCATGAATTCATATAGTGCATGCCATGATTGATGTGCATTTATGTCATGATAATACATGTGTTAACATTATAAATGCACCATAAATATTACGTTGTAATTCAATTTCAAATCAATCCATATAAAGGAACCATAAACATAAACATAAACATACATAATTCCTCACATTGGCAACATTATGTGATACAAGGCATTACACTTAATCAACCATCAAATTCACAACGTACATCCATAATAAACATATAATTCACATTCAATAGTACAAGTAAACTAAATCACAATCAAATTGCATAAACTAAACCATAAACCCTAATTTACTAATATTGATTGAATATACCTTTTAGATTAAGCTAAATATTTTCTTCCAATTTCAAAGAAAATTTCTTATATTAATTTATCCAAATACATTTTAACATCAAAAACCTAACTAATTAGATATTCATAGGTTAAATGCATGCAAAACCCTAAATTGGGCCTAATAGACCGAAACCCTAACCGAGGTATTCTAGGTTATTTTTTCAATTTCGATAAAATTTTTCATTCTAATTCATCTCGTTTACATTATTCTAACTTGGAATTAACCAATAAATCCATTAGAAATTAAATGCATTCAAACACTAATTTCTTCTTAAATTGGGCCGAATATGGGTTTAGAGAAACTAGGTCAAGTTTTTAATTTTTATGCAATTTCTCATACTAGATCATTGATTCACACTTAAATAACAAATAATCAAGCAATAGAATATTAAACAAATCAAAGCATCCAAAATACCCAATTTAAGCATTATGGCTTAATATTTTCTCTCTCCTAATCCTAGGAATTTTTTATTTTTCTTCGTCAATTTTAAGCCTAATTAACATTTTTTAAGCTCAATTGCATGATTTTCTAACTCAAAATCATTTCTCCCAAATTAACCTAATCAAGAACCGTGACGTCCCCGAGTTACCATACCAATTACCTAAAAGGCATGGCTAGATATGTTACGGCTTAGAGACTAAAGTCTCAAATTTACTCACATTTTTACATAGCCAATGAATAATAACATATGAAATGTAAAGTACATACAAGAAAATTTACACAACATTAATGAATACTATTATAGAGGTTTACAAAATATCTAAGGTGTTATTTACACATTGTTAAACATTGTACCCTATATTATAATCAAAAGAGATTTTTTTATGTCTTTTTTTTGTGTCACAAATGAGCCTTTTTCCGAAAAGAACCGATAGCTTCTTTATCAACACTACAATCGCTTTTACTCGTCATGGCATGAAATAATAACAATGTGAGCCGAAGCCCGATAAGTAGGGTGATATACGTAAGATATAATGCAATCCTATCACTTAGCCTTTCCTATTGATTTTAATTTGGGTACACTTGGTATTAGCAAGTCCGCTCTATTCTCATTCCTCGGTGATTACCGAATCACCTATCGCTGGCAACAAAATTATCCCTCATTATAGCACACGATTAGTGAAATTATCCATCGCTTAACGATGTAATCAATTGATAGAGCACGCATACAACTTCATTGCTAATACCCATTTAATCCAATTAGGTTACCAAACCTATTCAATTTCTAAACCAAGTCGGTTATCAAACCTCATCATTTCTCGACTCAATTATTTTTCTCAAGTCAAACTACCCCCAAATGCATATAATGCACATGATGTTTCGTTTATCACATTTCACCAAATCATGGATACCAAACCCTTCATTTTCATACCACATTCGAAATCATCGTGGTCACACAAGGAATACAAGACCCGCGTATTAGAGTTAATCACTTTCCGTATTTGAGTCCTAGGAATATGTTGGAGCACATTTGAAGTGGGATTTCCCTCCTAACCCGAAATTGAGCCTTAATAGTCGAATTTTGCTTCTACTAGATCTCGATCTTAATTTTTATTTTTCTTAAAATATTGCCTTTCAACACTTTATTTTATACTTATTTAGGTGTAATTGGCCCATTTAATGTGGAGTTGGATGATTGGAACTCAATTTGTAAAACAAGTAAGGTTTAAGCCGAGTGTTTCCTAGTCTAAACCCAAATTTTTGTTTTTCTAAGAATCTAACCTCTCTACACTTCAATTTATACTCATTTTGGTGCATTTGAACCATTGATTCATAAATTGGATGAGTGGAACTCAAAGCCCAAATTTTTGGGTTTAGGCCGAATGGGGTCTCAAAAAGGCAAAGGATTGTCTTTTGTTTCTATGTCATTTCTTTTCACCCTAACTTACTAAGTTATACTTAAGTGGGTTACCATAGAGGTCTAGATCTTTAGTTCTAAAAAACAATCCACACTTTGGCATTTTTAGTCCCTTGGCCTAATGCTTTCCTAAGGAGGTCCAAGCCCATTTTGTTTTAATCAAACCCATCCACACATATGTAAGCATACCTCACATAGATATATCACATGGATCCATAAACATACCAATCATTCATCATCACACATGTACAAGCCAACTATTAAGTTCACCATTAAATTCACATCAAGCCATCCCACACAAATTACTCACATAAACAATATATACCGCCAAATAGAAATCTTTAACCAGACCATCTCATTTAAGCACATGTACAAAAAATTTCGAGCATAATATAAAACAACATAAACCTACTTACTTTGATTTAAGCTTTCTTAAAGTTGCCTAGGCTTTCCCTTTTTCTTTTCTTCTTTCTTTCTTTTTCTTTCTTTTCCATATCTCTCCCCTCTCAAAGCTATTTTTTTCTCTCTTTTGCATAAGCTACGGTTTCTAAAATAAAAATGGCTAAGTTTATATCTCTCTCACACTTTTATACCATTTTTCCTCTCATTAAATTAGGATTACAAGTGTCAAAAGTTAAGGGTATAAAATGTCAAATGATGAAGACAAAGTGGAAGCTAGGTGGCGTGTTTGACTTCTAAAATGGTGAGGTGGCACTAATTAGAATATGGTGGAAGATTAGGTTTCCACTTAGTAACTAACAAAAGATAACTAAAGGCTAACTACGTTTTAAGGCAATTTGGTTCCCATAATTCGATCCTTGCACCATAATTTAAGAGATGCTTTCACTTGCATGGTATTTGTAAAGACATGGTATGGCAAAAAAGAAGATTGGCTAGATAAATATCCAAAAATTTATCCCCATGAACACTCTCATGCATCTTAAGTATTTTAATACCACAAAAGAGAAAAAAAATGTCACATACATCAAAGTACACCCATATCTTATATATTGCTAGCTATTTTTGGATATATAGTTTTCAAGGGAGGTAAAATTTCGATATGCCTTTAATATATATATATATATATTGTGGCATTTCCTAACATTTCAATACTCTCCACCGTTAAAGATATTTAGGACATAAATGGTAACCAGCTAGGTTGTCCAAAGGCCATGCCATAAATCCGTACATAAACACTAAACATGTGAACATCATAAAATCATAGAAGGGCACAAAAACTCATACCGATATTTAGTACATATAGATATAATGAGGTTGGTACGTATAGTTATAGGGTTAAGGATTTTCATGGAGGTTACATTTCTCCTCTCCTTAAAAGAAATTTTGTCCTTGAAATTGGCTTACTCGAATAACTCCGGGTATTTATCTTTCATTTCTTCCTTCCGTTCTCAAGTCATTTCTTCAAGATTTTGATTCTCCCACAAACCTTTAACTAAGGCAATTTCTTTATTCCTTAATTGTTCGACTTGCCTATCTAGAATCCGGATGGGTCTTTCCTCATATGTTAAGTTCGGTGTCGAGTTCGATGGTGTTATCTCCGGAATCTAGCTAGGTTCTCCAATACATTTTCTTAACATGGACACATGAAAAACATTATGTACTCCCATCAAGGAGGGCGATAGCAATAGTCGATACATCTTATCGTCGATGAGATCAAGTATCTCAAACTATCCAATATATCGCGGACTCAATTTTCCTTTCATCCCAAAGCGTAGTACGTTTATCATCGGTGAAACCCTCAAGAAAACATAGTCACCAACTACAAATTCCAAATCCTTTCTCCTCTTATCGACGTAGCTTTTCCGTCTACTTTGGGTCATCTTCATCCGTTGGTGAATCTTATCCACCACCTCAATTGTCCGTTGCACCAATTCTAGCCCCAACAACTTTCTTTCCTCTACTTCATACTAGTGTATTAGGGATCTACATCGTCGTTCATATAAAGCTTCATAAGGAGCCATCCCGATTGACAATTGGTAGCTATTGTTATATGCAAACTCCGCTAGTCATAAATATTTCTCTCATTTCTCAAACCAATCTAGAACGCACGCTCGTAACATGTCTTCGAGAATTTGAATGATTTGTTCAAACCGTCCATCCGTCTATGGATGATAAGTCGCGCTGAAATTGAGCCTTGTCCCCATAGCCCTATGTAAACTCTTCCGGAATGTTGAGGTGAATCTAGGATCTCAATCGACACGATTGAGATTGGGACCCCATGTAGCCTTATAATTTCATCAACATACAACCGAGTATACCGGCTCAAGCTATAGGTGGTCTTCACTAGAAGAAATTATGTCGATTTGGTCAACCTGTCCACGATCACCCAAATGGCATCCGACCCCTTTTTCGATCTTAGTAGTCTCATGAAAAAATCCATAATGATATGCTCTCATTTTCATTATGGAATGGCCAATGGTTTTAACATTCTCGTTGATCTTTGATGATCTACCTTCACTTGTTGACAGATTCGACACCTCGCCACATAGCTCTCCACGTCTTTCTTCATTCTCGGCCACCAATAACATTATTTAAAATCTTGATACATTTTAGTACTTCCCGGATGTATCAAGTATGGGGATTTGTGTGCCTCCCTTAATATTTCTTTCTTCAAGTCTCGCTACTAAAGGAACACACAATCTTTCCCTAAATCCGATCACTCTTTTGTTATCAACATCAAGGTTAGACTCATTCCCAGCCTCTATACTTTTTTTCCATTCCTTCGACTTCGTTGTTTGTTTGTTGCTCCGCTTGAATTCTTTCTTGCGGGGTCGACCGAACTAACAAAGCCGACATAACTCTCCCATAGCCCATAGAGATGACCTCTAATTCCAACTTCGTATATACCTCACAATCGATAATTGGATTACTTGCATCGTTGCTACCGATTTTCTACTCAAGGCATCAACAATGACATTGGCCTTTCTTGGGTGGTAGTTGATGATGCAATCATAGTCTTTCACTAACTCTAACCACCTTCTTTGCCTCATGTTTAACTCCTTCTATGTGAAAATATATCGTAAACTCTTATGGTCCATGTATATTTCACATTTGGCTCCATATAAATGATGTCTCCAAATTTTCAAGGCGAATACGACTACCACTAACTCCGCATCATACGTTGGATAATTCCGCTCATATTCTTTCAATTCGTCGTGAAGCATAGACCACCACCTTTCCATTTTGCATTAACACCGCTCCTAACCTATTTTTGAAAGCATCATTAGACACCATAAAGTCTCCATCTTCGGACGGAATGGTTAGTACTAGTGGTCGTGACTAACCTTTGTTTCAACTCTTGAAAACTCTTCTCACAAGCATTCGTCCATTAAAACTTAACACTCTTCTTCATCGAGTTAGTAAGGAGCCTTGCTATCTTAGAGAAGTCCTCAATGAATCTCCGATAATAACTGGTTAGGCCTAAAAAACTTCGTACCTTCGACACATCCTTTAGGGTAGGCTAATTTTGAATAGCTTTGACCTTCCTTGGGTCTACTCGTTATACCATCCTTCGTCACCATATGGCCTAGAAAAGCTATTTGCTCTAACTAAAACTCACACCTCTTGAATTTGGTGTATAGTTGTGCTTCTCTTAGTGTCCGCAAGGTAGCTCGTAAATGCCTCTTATACTCCTCTTCACTTCTAGAATAGACTAGGATGTCATCAATAAACATGATGATAAATTTATCCAAAAACTCCCTAAAGACTAGATTCATCGAGTCTATAAAAGCCCCCAGGCATTAGTCAACCCAAACAAGCATTACTAGGAACTCATAGTGGCCATATCTAGTCCTAAATGTCGTTTTCTATACATCTTCCGACTTAACCATCGATTGGTGATACCTCAATTATAAATCAATTTTAGAAAATATTGTTGTGCCTCGTAATTGATCGAACAAATCATCAATCCGGGATAATGGATACTTATTTTTTATCGTCACTTAGTTCGGCTCTCGATAGTCGATACATAGCCACAAGCTACCATCTTTTTTCTTTATCAACAATACTGGAGCTCCCCGAGCATGAGGAGCTAGGGCATATAAATCCCTTATCCGGTAAGTCTCGTAACTCGTGCCTTCAACTCTTTCAACTCGGCTAGGGCCATTCGATAGGGAGTCTTCGAAATTAGGGTTGTGCCCGGCTCTAGGTCAATCTCAAATTCTATCTCCCTCTCTGGTGGCATCTTAGTGAATTTTTCTAGAAATATGTCTAGATACTCTCCCGCAACCTCGAGATCCTCTGGTTTTGCCTTTTGTTCTACCCGACTATCTACCACATGCGTAAGGTACCTCATACATCCTTTTTTTAGCATCTTTCGAACCTTTAAAGTCGAGATGATCGGTACGGTTAAAAACTTTAAATCACTTTAAATTCTAACTATTGATTCCTAAGTAGTTCAAAAAGTTTCCTTTTACCTCGATAGTCTATAATGGCACTATGCCTTGTCGATCAATCCATTTTCAAGATCAAATCAAAATCTTGGAGATCCAATATTATTAGATCGACCTTGAGACTCATATCGTTAATTTGTACTAAACACTCTTTTACTATGCATGTCGACTCTATATATTCATTAGAAGGGACAACTATAAGATACCCTACTGCTAATATCTCGGGTTTGTCACCTAAGCTTTTTACTAATATTTTTTATATAAATGATTATATAGCACCAAAATCAATCAAAACATAAGTAATCAAGCCAAAGATGGAGGGATTATCATAAATTACTATCATGTCTCTATGATCGACCTCCTCTTGCGTCATTGTATAAATCCAAGCCGGTACCCTTTTCGATCCCGGTTTCTACACCTATGGGTAGTTATAGGATATGTGCCCCGATTTGTGACATACATAGTAAATCCTCACATTCGGTCAACACTCCCCGGCATGGAACCTCCCACACTTATTGTATCGAAGTTGAGTACTCATCGTCGATCTTGTTTGATTCTCCGATGGCGATCTAGATGTGTATGGTGTTGGTCTAGTCACTCTTGTATTACTTGGGTCACCACTTCGAGTAAACTTTCCGGGTGGGACTCACCGCACCGGTCCGACCGAAGAGGCTCGAATTTAAATGCTTGCCTCTTTTGTTGTACCTCTTTTGTAATCTTTTTCTAATCCTCGTCCATCAATATGGCCTTGTCTACAATTTTTGAAAAGGTATGGACGATTGACATTCAAACGATACTCGAACTCTCGGGTTTAACCCTACTAAGAATTGATTCTTTTTCAAATTTTCATCTCCTGCTATGAATGGGACAAATCTACACCCATGTTCGAACTTTCGCACATACTCACCCACGAACATACTATCCTATTTCAATTCCGTAAATTCTTGAATTTTCCTAGCCCTCACATCCGCGGTAAAGTACTTATTATAAAAGGTCTCCTTAAACCCTTCCCATGTTAACGTAGCCACGTCTACCGTTAATCGTGTACTTTTTCACCAAGTACGAACATCTCCGGTGAGCATAAAGATAGTGCATGATACGCACTCGTTATTGGTGAATTTTAGGTACTTAAATATTACCTCTAAATACTTAATTCATTCCTCGACTATCATAGGATTAGCATTACCGACAAACTCTTAAGGATTCATTTTGTGAAACCTCTCTATCGCATCATTCATAGGCTAAGGTGAAGGCGAAGGCTATTAATGTATAGCCGGGAGCTATCTCATTTGTTCCGTATGGATTTATTATTGTTTTTGCATTGCTTGTTGTTGTTGTTGTATTATTTCTATTAGACAATTCAAAGCTTCTTGTGGATTCTCATTGTTAGTACCGAAGGTTCCTTCCCCTCCTACACGTATTCTTTCTTGGCATAATTTCACTTTAGACATGTCATGTTACATTCAAGTTAGTTTTTGTATCGAAAGTCTTAATTCCATATGTCACGTAATGGAAAATAGCCATGAACATATACAACAAAACAGTAGCATAAATATCAAACATTTATAGTGACATACACGTTTACATCCAAAAGGTTTTCATGCCATAAATACACTCAAAATGGGGCATTTCTAGTTACATCAAAAGGTTCACGAAAGGTACTATACTCGTGTAACACATTTCCTAATAACACAGCCTACTCAATCGAGTTAACATAGCGGATACGTCATGAAAAGGAGTACTCTACTCTCCATCGATCAATAGTGCCAACCGATGCGATATATACAATCTCAAGAGCTAGATGCAAAGGTAGACCTTAGTTATACAAGTAACCTAGTCAAGGTTCGCCTAACTCCGTATCGACAAGAAGGCTCACATCACATTGCGATAAGAATAGCAATCTATCTCGCTCTCCTAGACGAGTATCCAAGAATCGCCGATCTCTCGATAGAAGAGTTTGACGTATGGTCAACCTCGAAATTCTACACTACGATATCGGTCAAAAGAGGCATCGATGAATATTATTCGCTAAATCGAGTCATGCACTCGAATAACATATGCCACCATATCCCGCTCCGGGGCTATAGTAAGGCTATTTAGCTCAGCTTAGTATGCAGCTAGGGTGACTCGATGTCGGCGTGTCCTAGCGGCGCCGGAAACACGTAATAGGTACGACATCTACAATAACAATATTTAACATTAACCATATTTCTAGGAAATGGCTATATATGACATAAAACATACATTAAACACTCATATTTATTACGGATCATTTATTAAAGACCAAGAAGTAGATTTTACTTATTGAGTAGCGCATCGATCCTCGGGCTCATGTGACACTTAGGTTTCTACCCAATTAACTAAATCTCCGATACCACCTCCGTGACCTTCCAGCCTCCCTTACCAATTACCTAAAAGGCGTGGTTAGGTGCATTACGGTTTAGAGACAAAATTCTCAAATTTACTCCCATTTTTACATAGCCAATTAATAATAACATATGAAATATAAAGTACGTATAATAAAATTTACACAACTTTAATTAATACTATTATAGAAGTTTACAAAATATCTAAGGTGTTATTTACACATTGCTAGACACCGTACCCTATATTACAATCAAAAGAAATTTTTTTAATGTTTTTTTTGTCACATATGAGCCCTTTTTTGGGAGGAACCAACGAGCTTTTTTATCAGCACTATAATAGCTTTTACCTATCATGGCATGAAATAATAACAATGTGAGCCAAAGCTTAGTAAGTAGGGTGATGCACGTGAGATGCAATGCAATCCTATCATTTAGCCTTTCTCATTGATTTTAATTCGAGTACCCTTGGTATTAGCAAGTCTACTCTATTCTCATTCCTCGGTGATTATCGAATAACCTATCGCTAGCAATAAAATTATCCCTCGTTGTAGCACACGGTTAGTGAAATTATCCATCACCTAACGGTGTAATCAATTGATAAAACGTGCACACAACTTCATTGCTAATACCCATTTAATCCAATTAGGTTACCAAATCTATTCAATTTCCAAACCAAGTCGGTTATCAAACCTCATCATTTCTTAACTCAATTGTTTTCTCAAGTCAAACTACCCTCAAATGCATATGATGCACGTGATGTTTCGTTTATCACATTTAATCAAATCATGGGTACCAAACCCTTCATTTCCATACCATATTCGAAGTCATCGTGGTCATATAAGGAATACAAGACCTACCTATTAGGGTCAATCAATTTCTGTATTTGAGTCCTAGGAATGTGTTGGAGCGCACTTGAAGTGGGATTACCCTCCTAACCCGAAATTGAGCCTTAATAGCCAAATTTTGCTTCTACTAGATCTACGTCTTAATTTCAATTTTTCTTGAAATGTTGCCTTTTAACACTTTATTTTATACTTATTTAGGTGTAATTGGCTCATTTATTATGGAGTTGGATAATTGGAACTCAATTTGTAAAAAGTAGGGTTTAGGCTGAGTGTTTCCTAGTCTAAACCGAAATATTTTTTTCTAACCTTTCTACACTTCAATTTATACTCATTTAGATGCATTTGAACCATTGATACACAAATTGGATGAGTGAAACTCAAAGCCTAAATTTTTGGGTTTAGGTTGAATGAGGTCTCAAAAAGGCAAAGGATTATCTTTTGTTTCTATGTCATTTCTTTTCATCCTAACTTATTAAGTTATACTTAAGTGGGTTACCATAGAGGTCTAGATCTTTAGTTCCAGAAAAATAATCCACACTTTGGCCTTTTTTGTCCCTTGACCGAATGCTTTCCTAAGGAGGTCCAAGCCCATTTTGTTTTAAACAAACTCATCCACACATATGTAAGCATACCTTACATAGATATATCACATGGATCCATACACATACCAATCATTCATCATCACACATGTACAAGCCAACCATTAAGTTCACCACTAAATTCACATCAAGTCATCTCACAAAAAATACTCACATAAACTACATATACCAACAAATAGAAATCTTTAACCAACTACCTTATTTAAGCACATATACAACAAATTTAGAGCATAATATGAAACAACATAAACCTACTTACTTTGATTTAAGCTTTCCTAAAGATTGACTAGGCTTTCCCTTTTTCTTTTCTTCTTTCTTTCATTTTCTATCTTTTCCATATCTCTTCCCTCTCAAAGTCGTTTCTTTTCTCTCTTTTGGGTAAACTACGGTTTCTAAAAGAAAAATGGCTAAGTTTATACCTCTCTCACACTTTTATACCACTTTTCCTCTTATTAAATGAGGATTACATGTGTCAAAAGTTAATGGTATAAAATGTCAAATGATGGAGACAAAGTGGAAGCTAGGTGGCGTGTTTGACTTCCAAAATGGTGAGGTGGCACTAATTAGAATATGGTGGAAGATTAGGTGTCCACTTAGTAACTAACAAAAGGTAACTAAAGGCTAACAAAGTTTTAAGGCAATTTGGTTCTCATAATTCGATCCTTGCACCATAATTTAAGAGATGCTTTCACTTGCATGGTATTTGTAAAGACATGGTACGGTAAAAAGGAATATTGGCTAGATAAATATCCAAAACTTTATCCCAATGAACACTCTCGTGCATCTTAAGTATTTTAATACCACAAAAGAGAAAAGAAAATGTCACATACATTAAAGGACACCCACATCTTATATATTTCTAGCTATTTTCATATATATAGTTTTCACGGGAGGTAAAATTTTGGTATGCCTTTATATATATATATATATATATAGACGTTTCCCAACATTTCGGTTCTCTCCACCCTTAAAGATATTTAGGAAATAAATGATAACCCGCTAGGTTGTCCGAAGGTCATGCCATAAATCCGCACATAAACACTAAACATGTGAACATCAAAAAATCGAGAGAAGGGCACGTAAATCATACCGATATGTAGTACATATAGATATAAGAGGTTGGTACGTATAGCTATGGGGTTAAAGATTTTCACGAGGGTTAAAAGAACCCTAACCCTAATTTTCAAAATTAATTCAATTAAACATAAAATTAGGGTTCAAAAATCACAATTAACATACAATAATGCTTCCTTGTGATGTAGGTGAGATTAACTTACCTAAATTGATCCAATTAAATCTTGAAAAGTTGGATTGCTTGAGAAATTCTTCTTCCCTCTTTTTATCTAAACTTTCGGCCCAATCTTCAAGTTTTCCTCATGATTTTTGATCTTCTAGCTTGAATTCTATACTTAATTAGATGATTTAAGGTGTTTGGAAGTGTTTAGGTGAGATTTCAAGTGGAATTTTATGGAAAATTTGCAAGAGTTTGCCTTGGATTTTCCAATTTTCTAACCTTTTTTCCATTTTTCCTACCTCCCATATTTATAGGTGAAATTAGTTAGACTTTTTCCCTTGGTTGACTCCATCTCCATACTTAATTTGGTTCAATCTTGGCCCTTGATTCTCCTTTTGATCTCATCCATTCATTTGGTTTTATTCTTAACCATCCATCTTTTCTTTAATGTTCATCCTTCCCTCTAATCACCTTCTTTAATCCTTAACCCTCTATTTGTGCATGCATTAATTACACCCAAATAATTGGGGTGAGAGTGGCAACGAAAAGAGGAGAAAATCTCTCCCAAAATTTACTTAATTTTAGTCCCGTAATTTGTTAATCTTTCCTTCAATTATATAATTGATCACTTTAAGTCCTTCCTTTAAAGGTTTTCTAACAACTTTTTAATTTCTAAAGTTCATTCCTAATTTAATTTGATAGTTCAAACATTTAATTTTATGTAATCGAGTCCCTATTTTTATGCAATTAGGTCTCTAATCCTATAAAATTTATTCCACACCTTTTCAAAAGTTAATTTCTTTCATAATAAATTCAAACACATCTTATAGGAATTTATTCATCATTTACATAATTTGTATACACTTATTTAAGTCCTCTAATTAATTATTTTGTGTAAAAAGACACTTATTTCTATAGAAAATATTCACTATGCATAGAAAAATTCATTAAGTTCATGAAACATTCTTACACATCCTAAATGATTTTCCTATGTCCATTGAATAATTTTCATACACCTTTAAAGCACTTAAAATAATTAATTTACTTAGAAAACAATATTTCTCTACCGAAAAGTTCAAATAAAATAATCAATGAATGTTAAAAAATTCATCTAATAACACCGACTAATCTAACACTTAATTCTACGCAAATAGAATATTTTTTCATGCACATTTAAAATGCTCAAAATAATTATTTTGCATAAAAAATTACTATCCATGCATTGAAAAATTAGTAAAATATTCACTCGAGCATAGAAAAATGATCCTAAGCACACCGAATGTTCTAGCAACCTAATAATAATTCTTCCATGTTCATGAATTAATTTTCTCACACCTTTAATATATTTTAATTCATTTAATAACGAGTTCAGATTATTACACATAAAATCCTTCAAACACTAGAGAAGGACTTTATTTTGCGGTTACATGCCATAGGACCCCAAACCAAGGACAAATCTCTATCTTTTAATCGATCAAGGAGAAACAACATCCAACCGTTCAAACAATCGAAGATCACGACCTCATCAAAATAGTTTCAATAAGTTCTCAAAATTGGTTTTTACACTATTAGCTTATGATTTGAGAATCGGATCGATTCTAAATGTCAACAAATGAGAGTGAATCATGTGATGATAAACTCGAAAAGTAAAGGGTCGTGGAATGTAGGAGTTGGGCTTGGATCGATTTGCAATTAGGTTGGTATCAAATACAAGATTTACGAGTGTCTAATCGAGATCGGGTCCGAGGAACTTTGAGTTTGAGACACCTAAAGGTTGGCCAAGATCAAGAACAATGCGATCAAGTGTTAGATTGAGATCGGGACTAGGCAAGGGACAAGACTCGTTAAGTTGTGGAAACCGATATGGATGAAACCCTAATTGTTCACACTATAAATAATGATAACATCACTTGTATTTATGAGTAGCCACTTGATAAAACCTTAATAAGAAATTCTAGTACGGTCGTGAAGTAGATACAATTGCCAAACTACATAAATATTTGTGTTTTGTGATTGTTCTTGTCTTTCTACTCTATTTTCTTGCTTGATTTGTTTCCTAACAAAGACAAGTCGTCCTCAAGTTCGAATAACATGAGCATTCGTCCTAGTTACTCGAGTGCATTTTGCTAAAAATAAAACTTGAAAAAACAATTGATCAGCCATACAAGTTTTCAATTTTTAGAAAAAGAACAAAATAAAACTAAAAATTTAAAATAAAAAATAGAAAATAGAAAATAGAAAATGATACCAAATATGGCAAACCAATTAAAGGAAGATGTATAATTAAAGTATGTTAAAAAATCACTAAAGAATATATTTTTTAAAAAAAAAAAAAAAAAAAAAGATAGCTGCAATCCTTATTTAATATTAAAATACATAATTGGTGACCGGAATCACCACCGAACAAGATGTTGATCCCGTTTATTTGCACAACAATGGAACCCTAATTTATTACTTACCTTGTTAATATAATATGTTGTATTGTATTCAAAAATAATTCGAAGCGTCCATTAACTCCTTAGGTTTTAATATGAATCCATGATTTTAAAAGCTGTAACATCATATCCTCAAATCGCTGCCTTCTATTGCCAGTGATGTAGCTGGAAGAGGGATTATTGAAATATGACTCATGTATCAGAATGAGATTCGATTCCAACAAAAGACATGGCTTATTTTTTTTTAAAAAAAAGAAAATATTGGACCTAAAAGGAGCATAAGAAAGGTTCAGGTGCAAATTTCTTGAGCCACAAAACCATTAATACGCAGGATTTGTTTCAGGTTTTCCTGAAGAGAAGGAAACATCGGAAACTTTTCACATTAACTATTTGTACATGTTAATTTTTTTTTAAAAAAAAAATAGCTGATTAGTCCTAATTGATCAAAATTACAGTAAAAGTGAAAAATTATAGTGCTTCGTGCTTCTTTAACTTGATTTCACCAAAAAAATTCTTACAGACGCGAAAACAGGAAATTTCCTGCTGCTGGTGCCTGGCAGACTTAAAAAGCATGAAATATGCTGATGCACCATTGAATTCATATATATCCCACAGTTCAGACCATCGTGTTATTGCTGCAATTCCGCCAGTGCGATCAAGTATAGACAATGAAAGCCTTGTATGGGGTCACATGTTATTGCTGCAGTTCCGCTAGTGCGATCGAGTATAGACAATGAAAGCCTTGTATGGGATCACGTCCTATTACCTTTCGACCCTTATTTAAATGTTAATCTGTATTGGAGGGAGATCTAAACCAATGCTGCAACTGTACTGAAGTGAAGGATTCTGGCATTCTGCATTCCATGGTAATTGCTTATTTCGCTGTTCCAGCCTCCTGCAAGGCCACAATCCATTTTTGTCCTCATGGAGGAATAGATGCTTGCTTATGGTTAAGAATTTTGAGATTGAAAACCAGGGAAGTCAATATTCACAAAAAAGGAGGGGAATTCTAGCTTTCAATGTGAACCTGGCCACATTTTGAAGATGATCCCACGTTCACTTACACTTTCCCCTATCAATCTCATTCTCCGCAATAACTCTCTGCCCCTTCCTGTTTGCAATGGACCCGAAGAGCATCTCCTCAATGATCCAGAGGCCTGCCTCCCATTCCCGACTGATGTACTGAGAAAATCTGAAACTGAGTGTCCCCTTTCAATATCTGGCTCAGAATCATAATGAGGTACTAAGGCGTGATGTTGGAAAGAATCCCACAGCTGTCCTGGGATAGCACTGACCTCCGCATCCATGTCAATAGATAAACCTTCACTCGAACTTCTTGAATCCAGTTCTTTTGCCTCATCACACTCATTAGATACTAGTTTTAAGGCCTGGACAACCTCACCCATAAAAGGACGGTGTGATACCTCTGGTTGGACACACATTGATGCAATAGCTGCTACTTTGGCCACACTATCAAAAGGTGCATCAGGTCCTAGAGACGGATCAATAATTATTTCCAGCCCTTCTTTACTTGTTAGAAGGGGACGGGCCCATGCAACTAGATTCTCTTGACCAGGTGGCTGGGACATATCCACCGGTCTTCTTCCTGTTAGGAGCTCAAGGAGGACTACACCATAACTGTATACATCACTCTTCACAAGAAGATGGCCAGTCATTGCATACTCTGGAGCGACATACCTGGATGAAATATTTATCAGGCAAATTGATGCATCAAATACAATAAAATACTAACACAACTCAAATGGAGGAACTTAAAGTAAGCTATAGATCAGCTTGGAGGTTGTCTAAATGTTAAAACAGTTTCTCATGTGTCCCTCTCTGACATTTTTTAATTTTTTTTTTCAAGGGCAAACTTCAAATATACCCTCAAACAATTGCAACAGTATCAATTTTGCACCCAAACTATTTTTTGTACCAATTTTGCCCTCATACCATTTTGATTTATCAATTAAGGACTTCTATTAAAATTACTTAACAGAAAACGTCAAGTTTCGTACAAAATGATGTTGCTTCTTACAAAAGAATGTACAATTTGGATGAAAAATTGGATAGAAAGTCTTTAAAATTGATGGAAGTCCATAGTTGAGAATTTCTAAAAGTTTGGAGGTAAAATTGATAAAAAAAATAGTTTGGATATAAAATTGATAAAACTCTAATAGTTTGGGAGTCCATTTTAGGTTTTCCCAAAAAAAGAAACTGAACTGATACAAGAAAAAGAATTTCCCTTAAAAGGGAGGAACTGAAAAGGCTACCTAGCTATGATCATGCATGTCAATCTTAACATTACCAACCAAGATGTCTGGGTTGAAGAATATCCAGAATTCAATAATTTTTTGACTTTCAATCTATTTTGCTTAAGTCATTCAGAATTCCAAATGGTTGTTTGTATGCATGGTAGTTCAGGATGACCATCTGAGTCATGAGAAAAGCTTGAGAGAAGATTGTGCACAACAGAGAGCAGCTTCTACAACCATCTTATTAGATGACGATGTGGTGGCAACTATTGTAATTTCTAGAACAAGGAGCAAGAGCTCACTCTTTTTGTACCTATTTTACCTCCTAAAATCATCATTGGTCATATAGAACTTCTGGCAGTGGAACATAAGCGTGGGACACTCAGCAACATCCAGAATGATGAGCAATTATGCAGGTGCATGGATATAGTATGCAGTGAGCATGCCACCTCCATCTATTGTCCCCAAGAGCTAGTTACCTCTTAATACATGGTTAAGGTAGGACAAGCAACCAACCATGGGCATTACCTTGTAAGGCCTTAGTGTTAGGTGTCTGGTGGAGTCATATAACTACAAGTGATATGATAGGATTTTATGAAGTCTGAAAGACGAATTCTTACCCAAAAGTTCCCATGACACGCGTTGATATGTGCCTATTTTCCTCATCCAAGGCAGTCCTAGCCAAACCAAAATCTGAGACTTTTGGTGTGAAATCATGTTCCAACAAAATGTTGCTGGACTTGAAGTCCCTGTGTATCACACGAGGGCTTGAATCCTCATGTAGATAAGCTAGACCTCGAGCTGCACCAAGTGCTATCTTGATCCGAGCATCCCAATCAAGAGGAGCAGATTCTTTATCAACCCCTGATAAATAAACATACAGACAAGCATATTCATGTTGTAGAACATTGACCCTATTTGAAGAGAGAACTTTCTCGATCCAAATATGAAACTAGGAAAGAGCAAGGCTACTACCATGTAGATGAGATTCCACACTGCCATTTGGTATCAGTTCATAGACCAAGCTGCGTGAACGTTCCTCTGTGCATATTCCAATCAACTTGACCAAATTTCTGTGATGAAGGCGGCTAAGCATCTCAACCTCTGCCAAGAATTCTCGACCCCCTTGCTGATCATCTCTCTTTAGAACTTTTACAGCAACTTTGGTCCCATCTTCTAGAACGCCACTGTAAACACGCCCAAAGCCACCCTCTCCAAGTATTCTTGAAGCATTAAAGCTATTGGTGGCTCTCTCTAGGTCACTTGTGCTGAAGGTCTTGGCAGATCCTGTATATGCTGGAATACTAGATCCAAAGGACAATGAGGCAGAACTAAGGCCACTTCCAACCAATGACCCCGCAATACCTGCAGATTATGTTTACCCTTTTCATCTCAAAACTAAGCAAGACTTTCGAATTGTTACATTTCCATATGTCACTAAATTAAACGTATTACAGTAGAACCAAAATGATTATCCACTAGAGCATTTAAATACACAAGGAAAACATGTCATTACAAAACTAAGACATGCTATGTCTCATATTTACATATCATATTTGTATAAGCTTAGTGTTTTTCAACGTTCCATAACTTGTTTTTCTTTCTATTTCACCTTGCCAAGTTCCATCACCGTGCTAGCTAATCAGTCAAATTCTGTATGTTGCATAAGTTTAGTGTTTCACTCCTTAAAACCATTGATCATCAAACAGTTAGGCTAATCTGCACCAGAATTTAAATATAAGTATTACCAGATGGTTTCGCAACTGAAGGTGGCAAAGGCTGCAGGACAGGTTCTGGTTGACTTGCACAGCCTCTATGTCTAAACAGCAATGCCCAAGCAACAGAAGAGAAAAGAACTAAGGCTACAAATCCTGACAGAACAATAATAGCAATCATGCCCCCAGCAAGCCCAGCTTTATGCTTCCTATGTACATCAACCCCTAGGGGCTTTATTGTCCTTGTATTGTTGTTGTTCCCAGAATATGGTCCATCATCAATGATAGCAATTCCAGAGGGTGCCAATGGTGGAGATGGAGGTAAACCTATAAATATAGCAATTCTAAATAAATACCCAGGAAAAAAGAATAAAAATTTTTAGAAAAAGAACAAATTATACACATTAAGAAGAAATTGGATACCTAGATAACGCACGTATAATACTTCACAGTCACCAAAATAGGAAGGGTTTATAACCACTTGTTTATGCCAAAATCTTTGATAAGTCAAAAAGGCAGTTGTATTATCAAATCTTTCTCCAAGGGGAACCAAGTCAACAAGAACAATTGTCTTCTCTGGCTGCTGGCTGGCAGCATTGGCTGCAATAATCCGAACTTGACTTTGTTTCATAAAAATGCCAGCAGCAATTTCCTGAGCAAGCTCTGAAACTAAAGGGAAAAAGGTATACAGTGCAACACTAACACTCAGTCCTACTTGCATGGGCAAGACACAGCCACATGGTGACCCAGGAGGAGTATTTGCTAATGGCTCTGTGCACACTGTTGCTGAACAATCTGCAGATTCAATGAGCCTATGCATTACATTTAGGAAGATAAAGAACATTATAGGGACAACAGAAACAAACTTCGAAGTAAGAGAAGCACATATCTGTCTACCTTCATTAGGTGGTGGAGGTGGCAATGCGCGCAGTGGTGGCAGGGGGGGCATCTTGGGAGTCCTCGAAGAAAACCCAGGGGTAGCTTTAGGGGAAAGAACTGGCACTTGGGAATGTAACAATAATCAATAGGTAAGCTATTAAGCATGCAATGGATGAAATAAATAAACATAATGCATAATGAATTAAAAAAAGGAACCAAAAAGGAAGATAAGATCTTACTTTTTGTCCAGCCAGATACTGCACTTGGAGAGGGAGAAGGAGGAGGTGAGAAATTGGTCACTGGTTTTGGAAAAGGGTAATGTGATGTATTAATTGAAGAATCTTACCATATATGAACTGCATTAGAAACTGAAACGACCTTCAAGCTAAATGCTCTAAATATGAACTACTAACACAGTCACGCTATTATGATACCTGGAGTACTAAGGGGTGGAGGAGCATATTGTTTGTGCCTTCTTGTTGGAAGAAATGACGGGGGGATGACTGGACCTGTAAAGAGCATCAAAATAAAATCAAACTGAATATCTGAACGTTAAGAGCATCACAAACCACGTCTGATTGGAGAACTTCTCCAGCATAAAAGAAGGACCTTGCTGTATTGAAGAGGGAGGAAGTGTTGGATAAGGGGATGCAGGAGCAGAGTCACTGATTTTGCTCCTTTCATGGTTCTTCTTATGAAATGGAATAGAAGGTGAAGGCACTGAAGAGTGATACTGCTTATCTAAAGGAGGTTTAGGGGATGACGAAGGTGAAACAGGAGACTCATTAGAGTGCCTCGTGGCTTTGTTTGAAGGAGCTACAGCAGAAAAAGAGCCAGAAAATTTTACAGTTAAATTCCAAGTCTTCATACTAATGCTTCAAAAAATTGATTCTGACAAAATTTTCTTTTAATAATGTACACCTTTAGCTGGAGAATGGCTCAAGGGAGGTAAAGGTTTGGGTGTTTCATTTGGCGGTGCAGAAACTGGAATTCCTTCTTTTTTATAGTCAATGCTTGGGGTAGGAGCAGAGGAATGGGAGACATTTGGACCTACAATGTCATAAGAGAGTCAATAAAATGTAACATTGCTCAAGTGTAAAGAGTTTGCATGTATGAAAATAGTGCCAGTAAAACAATATGGAGTACCACCTAATCTTGTAATCCATGCCATGGTCATCAAATCATACAGCACGACACCCGCACAAATAATCAGCCATTCAAATGGCAAAATTATTAAAATAAAAGAAAAAAATGATGAGAACTTCTCAAGCATAAAAGAAGGACCTTGCTGTATTGAAGAGGGAGGAAGTGTTGGATAAGGGGATGCAGGAGCAGAGTCACTGATTTTGCTCCTTTCATGGCTCTTCTTATGAAATGGAATAGAAGGTGAAGGCACAGAAGAGTGATACTGCTTATCTAGAGGATGTTTAGGGGATGACGAAGGTGAAACAGGAGACTCATTAGAGTGCCTCGTGGCTTTGTTCGAAGGAGCTACAGCAGAAAAGGAGCCAGAAAATTTTACAGTTAAATTCCAAGTCTTCATACTAATGCTTCATATAATTGATTCTGACAAAATTTTCTTTTAATAATGTACACCTTTAGCTGGAGAATGGCTCAAGGGAGGTAAAGGTTTGGATGTTTCATTTGGCGGTGCAGAAACTGGAATTCCTTCTTTTTTATAGTCAATGCTTGGGGTAGGAGCAGAGGAATGGGAGACATTTGGACCTACAATGTCATAAGAGAGTCAATAACATGTAACATTGCCCAAGTGTAAAGAGTTTGCATGTATGAAAATAGTGCCAGTAAAACAATATGGAGTACCACCTAATCTTGTAATCCATGCCATGGTCATCAAATCATACAGCGACACCCGCACAAATAATCAGCCATTCAAATGGAAAAATTATTAAAATAAAAGAAAAGAATGATTAGATTAATTTTTCATCATCTCAAAATGGTCTTATTTATGCAAAGTTTACAAGAACAAAGAAGATAATATAATGGATTTTTCCAAGTACGCATCAAACGTTTTTCAAGCTGTGGTCACTAAAATCATACACTAAAACACAAATTAAAATAATTAGTCATTCAATTGGGAAGAATGATTACTAAAAGCAAAAAGAATAAGAAAGTGAGTTTTTCATGGTACTCAAACTGACTTTATTGGATGTGAGTTGAAAATAACAAAGAAGATATATATAGTAGCTTTTTTTCAAATACACATTAATTGTTTTTCAAGACCAAGGAATAAAGCTGCATTCCAACAATTTTGGAGTTCATAATGGCAATTTTCAGATTAATATTCAAAGCAGCATTGTCATTTTAGTTGCATTGCCATGTTTTATAACAGGCCTTGGTGACACTTCACTATAAATTAAGCAAAAGCATGCTGCAGAAAGGAAATTTTTGCCCATTCCTTCAGCCATGGACTCTCAGTTGACAGATTCATTGTATTACAAAGTTTAGCAGACATTGAAACTGAAGATGTGGAATGGTTCAATGCTCAAGCAGAACTTCAGAATGAATATAAATTTGAAGTTTTCGCTCAAGTAGAACCTGATAATGTAGAAGGGGATTCTCCAGGCATAACTGGGTGGGTTGCTGATGAATTTTGTGGCATTGCTCCTATTGGTGGTACAACTGGAACTGCTGTTATCAAAATAAAAGAACCAACATAATCCGTTAATTTGAACTTTTGGAAGGAAAAAATAGAAGAAAGAAAAGGATTATTCACACATATAGAATACATCAATGCATACCAGATGGCATTGCTGCTGGTGCAATAGGGGGAACTGCTGGTTGATTTTCTTTTGATTTCCTTGATGGAGATACAGCTGATATCATATTTTGGAAAATAAAAATGAAGGAAAGCAAGAAATAGATTTAGGAACCTGTTGAAATAGAATGTACCAGAAGCGTCATAGAACAATAGAATACTAATTCTATACCTGGAGCAATTGATTTTGGGATGGGAGCCCTGCTGAAGGATATATCTTTTTTGGGAGAACTTGGTGATGAAGCATCAGGTGCACTTGATTGGCTGACTGTTGAATTTTCTGGTGACTGTCCTGAAGGTGCTGCAGCTAGAACCAGACATTGTAACAAAGGAGGTTGTTATAGAATCAAAGTCAACTTGAAATTACTAAACAAAACAAGCATTAGTAAGCTATGTACCTGGTGCACTTGACACAGAGACAGGAGTCTGCCTAACTGGTGCCTGTCTTTGATGAGCATTTGGTGGCTTGGGTGGTTCATGCCCTTGATTAAGTGTGGGTGGAGGAGCTGTATTATACATCGGAGATATAACTGAAATACTTGGTGACAAGGATGGTACATGTCCTTGAAAAATCAAGGGAGGAGGAGCTCTATTCTGCGGTGTTGTTACTATTGGAGGACTAGGGGAATATGATGGTACAAGCCCTGTGATTGTTTGGGGCACTGGGGCAGATGTGAGTGGCGGTAATGCACTAAGTGGAGGGTGTAATTTTGACCCTGCATTTTCAAACAGAAGTATCATAAAACGATCTCGAGATTAATAAACAGTTTACAGTGACAGTTTATGCAAGTTACCATTTGGCTGAGACTCTGAGCTTGGTGCACTGCTTCTGAATGGCTGGGGTTGAGGAACAGGCGTTCCTTCTATTGGAGGAATATCAGAAAAAATTGCTGGAGCTGGAGATATATTGTAACCTTAAAAAAGATTTAGTACCAGATTTAATACAGCATGTATGCAACTTGGCATCCATTATAAGTGTCAAACTAAAATATTCAATTGAAAAAATATCAACTAGAATAGACATAAGGCTGAGTTTTTAACAACAGAGCGGTTATGATTTGCTTCTGCTAGTAGCCATGAAGCAGAACTTTCTTGTTCTTGTGGGGTTAAGTATCCATGCTTTCTAGTCAATGCATAGGAAGAATTTAAACGACAACCCACTAGATCTGCTGCTCTCTATTGATTTTAAAACTCCAAAACTTGGAAATATCTTTGTCCTTGAAGAAAAGCATTATACAAGATGAGAATTTTCAGCAAATCAGACAGCAGACAAGGGAAACAAAGCAAGCTGAGATATCAATGCAGTGGCAGAAATGCACCTGAATTGCCTGAAGTTCCAAGAACCATAAAATTATATAAGCAGCTAAAGATACTTGTTGCAATGCATTTCCATAGTTGTCCTTGAAGAACAGAGTAGTATAACTATTCAGCTGTCTCAATTACTTGAGATTTTTATCTACAAGCTCTGATCTATGGTTACAAAATTGAGGGGGAAACACTGTTTTTTAGTTTTTGGTTCCCCTATTAGTAAATAATCTCAGATCAACAAAGACACCACAGTCCAATATGGTTCATATCAACTCTTATATCTATAGTCAGCTTCTTCACATTAGCATTGACAACATGAAGTTTGATAAACCCAGATGGCAAAATGATTTATTGACAAAAATAATAACTTTAACCAACATAAATTTCTCCTAATCTAATCCAATTCTAACAAAGAAGAGTTAACATCATAAATTTACCGGTAGATCCTTGAACTGTGAAAACAAAGCCAATGGAACAGAGTTTCAGCAGCAGCTGGAGAATGGATAGCACCATCACCATCTCCATCCCATCAAGCCCCGAACTTTCAAAAACTAAAGAAGACCCTCCTCCTCAATAGTAATGGGAAAAAAAAAATCACACAAAGCAATAAAAATATCAGCAAAGATTGGTTATCGGTTATAATAATAAGATAAGAGAGTGAAAGATAAGTTGAAGCAGTAGCAAAAAAGGATGTGGGTAAAAAAAGCAATGGGTGGTTGTTACTTATTATTGAGAGAAAAAACAAACAAAGAAGCCAATTTTATTTAAAGTTTGGCATAACAATACCAATGAAACTGCTTTCACTGGCATGAGTTTAGCATTCATTCATAAACACAACTAAAACTGACCCCCAAAACAAAACCCAACATAACAGGCTAACGGTGGGGTGTAACAGAAGGCAGAAAAAGGTATGGGTAGTTATGTGGGGCAGAGAGAGAGAGAGAGAGAGAGAGAGAGAGAGAGAGTCTTTGGGTTTCGATAGTGTATAAATTAAATTAATGGGAAAGGTTAAATTTGAGTGGTGTATTCATGGGGTTGTTTAATGGGGTTGCTCGACTCCATTTCCATGGTTGCTGATTTTTCTGTTCATACTGTTAGATGGTGACAGTGTGAGAATGAGGTGTTGCATGTGTCGGTCAGCAATTTTGACACGTCACTTTACTTGTCTGCTTTTAATCTCAATAAATTAAGAATAATCCTCTTTTCTTTCTTTCTTTTTTCTTTTTTCTTTTCTTTTCTTTCTTCACAAAAGATCGATGGATCGATCTATCAATTAACAAATGTAAATTAAAGATTTTATGGTATATGTTAAAGTATGTTCTGAGTTAATAGTTTTCCTTACTCATCAACAAGAACTTTTAATGGCAAATCTTGGATGTTCATATACTTTTAAGTTCTAAAAATCTCTTCAAACATTTTATCATGTGGCACCTGTTTTTTTTTTTTTAAATTTTTATTCCTTAAAAAGAGTATTTTAACAATAAAATTGTTTTTTTTTTTTTGTAGGTATATACAAGCCAATGTTCTCTTATGAAATCTATTTTTCTAATATGTAGAGTATGATGAGAAATTTTACGCTGAGACATAAAAAAAAAAAAAAAAAGAATCACATGTAAATCCTGTAAAAATGATTAAAAAAATTATCTAGACATAATTATTTTTTAATTATCTTTTTCATTTTTTTCATATATTTCTTTCCTAAAAATTATTTTTTGAATGCCATAAAATTTATCAGAATGTAAAAATCATAAATTCGATATTTAAGATTTACAACATGTTTCTAAATATATTGAGATACCGTTGTTTATTGGTAATTTTGTCAATATGATGTTCTATAGTAATTTCCTTGATAAGGAAATAATTAGGAGAGCGGATGCTGTGATCCTCTCTCGCTGTGGGGTGGAGGACAAGTCCAAAATTACTTTTGATAGTGTAGTGTGATGCATCCGTAGTCAATGCGTTTGTCTTCTAAACAGTCACCATTTGTCTTCTTAAATGCATTTATTCCTCATGTAATCAATAAAATATTGAATCTTAACCTGAAGAGATAATCAAAACAAGGACGATTTTATTTTTTTCTAAATATAACAAATGTAACATTTCAAAAGGAAGTTATAAAATTGAGGAAGCCATCAATGTATATCCTCACTTTGTTCATAAAATTAATTAAAAATTTTATTATATATATATTTAAGCTACATGACAAATAAATTAGATTGATGTAAGTCTCACCCAACACAAGGTTTTGGCACGTGTAAAGATAGATATGGATATCCTAATAGCACAAGTGTCCATGATTATCTTTGAATGTATTTGGAAGATTGATAGAAGATTGTCTAGAGAAAAAAGCTTTATTTATTTATTTATTTATTTTTTAGCATTTACTAGTAAGCTAAAGCAATTTAATCAAAAAAGAAACTTAACTTTCTTCAATTCAAATATGATAATCCAATCATTAATAACGTAGCACTATTCTAAGAGTTAATGACTATTTTTAATTTCCTATAAATATCAATCTCACATCATTCCGAGGGAATTTGAACTTTTTGATCTCTAAAAAAAAAAAACTCTAAACTCTAAACTCTCTCTCTCTCTCTCTCTCTCTAAAGCTCTCACACTCACATACTAAACATCACCTAAAACTTTAATTGTTAGATTTTAACCACCAAACTATTAGCCACTCGACATGTGCTTGCTAGCATTGTCTACTCATCCTCACAACCCTCTCACTACTTCCATTCATTCTACTTGATTAGTAAATGATTGCTTCTACAAGTCATAACACTAGTTTTTTCTATCTTGATAAATCTATTGATTAGTTATTTAATTAGTTCTTAAGAATCCTCCACACATTTTGGTGACTTTGTTAGGAAGCTAGTGAATTTGAAAAAATAATGGCTTCTTCCAAGACAACCAAGAAAAATAGTAATTCTATTACCAACTAAATTACCCCAACAATCATGATACCTAACTTGATCCTAATCACAATGCCGACAATGTCGAGTTACCGAACATTAAGAATGGAAACAATCCTCCAAACTTTTAATTTGGCAATGATAGCTTGTTAGTATTGTTATAAGACGAGTCTATCTCGACTCGTTGCTCAAGTCCCTACCACAGCTATTCCACATTTAGGCTTTCAAGACATGATCGAAGTCTTTAAAGTTTTTTAGGATACTCGGTTCGGACTATAGCAAGAATAACAATATGTCTCTAAAGTCCTCTAAGACAATAATATTATATTTGTATAAGCCTTGACGAGCATCGTATGACTACTTATGGATGGAATCTCCCAGTACTAGTATCTCTTAAACTACGATGCCATCAAGGCATCAACTGTTAATATAAAGGATGATCCAAAGCCATATGTTCAACAAAATAATAGGAAAAAATATTCCCTTACCAAACACCCATCGTATGACTCGTGCATAACCACTAATTGATTTATCATGTTACTGTTTTCAAGTAATCAACACCACTATCTTACTAATTAAGACTTATAAAAGTTTTTAAATAAAAGTTAGCAAAATGTACTAATGAGTTTGATCTCAAAGTTAGCAAAATTTAATATTGAGTTTGATCTCTAACTTTCTCATCTAACTCTCATCATCACGAGACCTTATCCAAGGGCTATATGAATTCTAAGTTTAAAGTTTTTAATTAAAAAAAAATAAGATGATGCCAAGGAGCATCTTATGAAGTTCATGGAGACCTTGGGTGTTTATGGCCTATATGATGAGTTGAAGCTGAAGAAATGTTAAAAGTCCTTTACTAAGAAAGCATACAACTAGTATGTAAATCGGCCTCTAGCTACATCTTGATGTGAGCAACTATGTACAAGCTATTTACTAAGAAATTTTCTTCCACTAATGAGAGGGTGACTAAGTCCGAATTGGAGAAAAAAATATCAAAGTTCTAAAGAGGGTTTGTTAGGATATATTGAATGGTTTAAAGACCGTATCCTAGACATTTAAAAGGGCGTGATGAGAAGAAACTTGTTAAACTATATATCTAGAGAATATATAAAGAGTATAAGATACATCTTAAGAATTTTAGTTTGACCAATTTTTTTCCTTTAGTGGAAAGTGTTCACCGGACCAATAATTATGCTATTTTATTTTAAAAGAAATGACTTCACTCCTACTATTATTGGTACAAAAAAGGATCATTCGGTTAGATAAGTAATCTGATAGAGGAACAAGATGGGTAGTTATCGAACCACCACTCTAAGAAGTGAATCAACCACCATTTTTTCTTGCATTATAGACATGGTCTATGCCTTTTTAGATTGTTAGATGGCCGACTAAGTTATTACCCTCCCGATCTAAAAAACAAAAAAAAAAAAAAAACAATCCCAAGTATTATTGGTATCATAGATATATAAAGAATTTGACAAAAAAATTATCATACCTTGAGATTTTTATTTCTTGAAAAACTAAATAGGAAGGAGATTGTCTTTGATAATAAAGATGGTATGCAAGAAAACCTCTTATCACAATACCAAAATTACATAACAACCAAGTGAATGTTATTTTCTATGACCTAATCGAGTTGAGGAAAGAGGATTTTGATATATAAATCTACCAAGTTACTCTTAACCTCATCCTACATATGTGAAAGAGGTAGATGAAAATGATGCCATCATTACATAGTCTTTATTAAAGACTTTAAATTTTTATAAATTTATCAATCTTTTGGACTTTGACGCGAAGCCAAATAAACAATTATGACGACCATTGTCCACATATGTAAGGAACAATATGGTGAGTATTTTGTTGCTAACTATCTAATGGGAAAAAGATAAACAAAAAAATTATAAAAACAATGTGTTCTTGATCGATTCTAATTATTATACAAAAAAGACCAATTATAATCATATAATCTATATAGATAGTAAGGTAAATAATTTCTTTATTTGCAAGACCCTCATTTTTAGTAGTTTCTCCTTGAATCTTATGTCACTTACCACCTTGAGAGGTTTATACATTGATGAAAGATGTATAAAGTGGACACCAACTGATCTTAAAGCCTTTAACAATACTTCCTTCGAAATTGATGTTATGTTATAGTAGATTTTCAAATAGAAACTATACAATGCTCAATCCAAGTTTTATATCATCGATACTCCTACATCCTATCACTTATTGATTAGAAAGCATTTTCTTCATGAATTTGATTTAATTCTCTCCATCAAGTATTAGTGTGTAAAAAAATATTAAAGATTGATGGACATCCTCATTCCCGATGTCAATGTGCCTTTGAGTGTGATAAATTTCATTTTATGAATGCATCATTCTATGATAAACTTATAGCTAATATCGAGTGTAGAGTTAGCAAACTAACGAATAATTCTACTAAAGTAGTGGTAATTAAAACCAACCATTAGAAGAAAAGCACCTATAAAGGTGGCAAGAGAAGGATACATAATGACTATGACAACGATTACATTAGATGGTTGAATATATAACCGATATCACTATACTCATTCATACATATATATATATGCACAAATCCATGTGTGATGAACTTGTTCTTATCTTTTATAATTATTAAGAGTTTCTTCTTAATAAAATGAACAAGTTTTGAGGATTGGTTTTATTTCATAGTTACTTCACACTTCAAAAAATAATCAGGGATAAAATTAAATGAAATAAAGGTATAATTGAATGAAATTGGGATTGAAATTGAAAGCCAATAAGGATGAAATTAAATTGAAAACGGAGGTACAATTGTAAAAAATTAAAACACAAAAGGACTAAAATGAAAATGCGGAGTGAACGACAAGACTAAATTTGATCGAATGACGTATCGTTCATTGCAACCCAAAATCAATTCCTCAATATTGTTCAATGTCTTTTTTTAGGGCAAACTTCTTAATATTCAGTACTTTGATTCCTAATTAGTAATTATACCAACCAAGAATCACGCTTCAACCACTACACCCATAATAACGGACCACATGCACCACATTTTATGCCAAACCTATATAAACACACACACTCGCATAATTCTCATTTTCGCTCTACATAAAATAGACGAAATACAGGAGCCTAAGGGTTTTGACGTCTATGAGGAATGGTTCTAATCGATTGAAGGTGATCTTAAGGCGGAGAAGAGTCAAATTTTAGGTACAAATGGGACACATTCGAGAGAGAAAAGAGGAGTATTAAATTTTTAGGATTTGAGAGAGGAATATTTCTAAGTTTAGGGTTTTTTGGGTTTCAAAAGAAAGATTTGTTTATGGGTTTAAAACGGAGATGTTTCTAGGTTTTAAGAGAAAATGGTTTAAGGGTTCAATAGAGGAAATTTAGAGATTTTTATTTCTAATTTTATAAACAAACTCCTTGGGCTTCAATGAAAAAATTTGTAGGTTCATAACAATCGATTCCAAGGTTTCAAATAAGGAATTTATGGTATTTAAAGTCAAGAAGAGGTGGGACTAAAACAAAGGAGAGGGAGGCAAATTTGCTCACTCGTACCCATTCATCCTCACCCATCCTTTGCAATCAAACACATCGAGTTCATAACAAGCGATTCCTAGGTTTAAAATAAAGAATTTTTGGGTATTTAAAATTGAGGAAAGACGAGACCGAAATAGAGGAGAAGGATATAAATTCGCTCACTATTACCCATTCATCCTCATCCATCTTTTCAATCAAACACACCAAGTAAACATCCACTTCTTCCAAATCATTCATATCTAATTACAAAAATTCTACATTTGGTTTATTCAAGAATAAATGATGATAGTGACTTAGTCACTATCATTATGCAACATAACTCATTGACTCATCCCTCCTTGTGTCTAAGTTGGTTGAATGAATAGATGAAGGATGAAAAATATTATGGTTCGAAGTTGAGTTTTCAGTTTATTAAAGGGAGAGCTTGTTGAAGTTAACTATGGTTTTATTTGTTTCTAGGTTTGGTAAAAAAGAAGAATTTGAAAAAAAATTGAGAAGAGAATAAAAGGAATATACAAGCTAGGGAGAAGGAAAAAGAATTTTGGACGGGGTTTTGTTGTTAGTGTAGATGCCCAAGATCCAACCATGTTTAGATGGGCTTAAGTTAATATATCATTGCATTATTTATTTTAATAATAATAAAGAAGTCATTCTAGTCTTATGTTTTATGTTTACAAATTTAATAGAATTAGGTAGAAGTCCATATGATATACATTTACAATAGTGATTGATCGAAAGATATGAAATAAACACTAATGCATATAAATGATGTCATTAAACGTCCCAAGTCATATCATTGTCAAAAATGAACATTTGGCTACATATGGATAGACTTGTGAATGCTATGCTCATGCTATATGATAGCGATAGGAGATCTCACACCTATTGGTATAGTGATGCCAAAGCAAACACTTAGGTGATTTATGTTAGAGAACATATCACTAGACTTGACTCATAATGAGAACCTATTTGGTTTTAGTCTATGAGAATCTCATACGAGATGGGTACAAATGGTCCTTAGATTGAAGTCATCACGGTTGTCTCATTAGAGGACTTATGCACTTTGACACTCATTTCAATGGACCTATTAAAGGGTTGCAATTAGGCGATTCGTTGGGTGCACTAGGAATCTAATCGAGGTAAGTGTATGACTAAGTAAGACATGTCATTCCTTATATACTAAAAGAGTTATCACATTGCACTTCGATAAATATCTACTCAAGAAATCATGGTCATAATAAGAGTACATCAATAAAGCATAATTGGTTTACTCTAAGAGCTAAGACATTTGAGAATCGAAAAAAACTTGTGTGATCACAATCAAATAAAACTTATAACCAAGTTTGAGATCACACTCGTGATAAGTTAACATGAGGATTGAATTGTATGGTAACCATACTCCTGAAAGATAATAATAGATTAATTAATCCTTCTATAGAATTAGGTAATCGTGATGTCTTGCTAGAGGTTAATCTTAATTTATGTATTAAGAGATAAAAGAGTAGTCTTTTGTTCTTGATACATTGCCAACATATCTAAGAGCCTATTGAGTCACACGTATAAGTTTAAGTATTCACATGATGAATAAGAAGCAAAGATATTGGAAAACATTTTTAATTTAAAAAGTTTTCTATTTTGGAAAGGGTTTCCAAAATGGAAAGTTTCCTTAAATGAGAACTAAAATGGAAATTTTTCTTAATTAGGAAGTTTTCTATTTTAGAAATCAGTTTTCTAATTTGAAAGATAGTTCCAAATTCAGAAATAAATAATCTAAAATGAAAATGAGTTTCCTAATTTAGGTTAAAAGGTATTTTAGAAAATTATTTCCCAATTTGGATCCACCTAAAATAATCTAAGATTATTTATTTGGATAGTCCAAATTAATTAATTGGACTAGAATGGTTTTGGCCCATTAGGATTAATTAAAAGCCTTAAGATATTTTGGTGAGAGAATAACATCAACCTTATTGGATAAGGATGAATGTTTTAAAGATAATGATCAAAATTCTACATGTAAAATAACTCTTCATCATTGGAGGATAAGGAAGCAACAACCTAGAGTCCTTAAAGAGACTCAATGCCAACCCTCTCCTTATCCTTGGAGGATAACAAAATTCTGCTATAAATATATGGAGGTGAGAGAGATGCAACAACATAAAAGAAAAAAAAAAGAGAAAGAGAAATTCGGCCAACCCTTAAAAAACCATTAGGGCACACGAAAAAGAGAGAGAAAAAGGAGAAAATAGTTTTTTCTAAAACCCTAGCACGCCATACTCTTTTTTCTCTTTTAAGGTTATCGTAAAATTACCCAAAATAGATTTCTATAGGAAACACTATACAAATCAAAAAATGTGGAGCTAGCACCCTACCGATTTTGAGTGCTTCTTTATGGGTACTTGGACTACGTGGATCATTAATAAATGCCGAACACTTGGATGACTTTTTTGATAAAAGAATTTAGATATGTGTTGAAAGAGGTAATTCTTTATTCATTGCTTAAATTCATACATGTATGGTTAATAAATTCAACGACTTGATCTTGGGCCCTTACATGAAGAAAATTTTTTATTTATTTCGCATCTCCATAGGATGCATAATTCTTCCTTTGTTTTATTGTTAGTTAGGCTAGCTAGGCATTAGGTTGTGTTGAGCTAGGTTGGCAAGTTTAGGCTTAGTTTAGGACCCGGGCTCGGGCTCGCCTTCATAGGTTTAGCCTTAGTTTAGTTTTAGATGGAGTGGACCATAGGTTTGGGCCTCGTGTTTGGATTGGTCCAAAATGAATGAGAGCCTAATAGACTAAAAGCCCAAAGGATTTTCTAACTCCTAGGATTTACTTAACAAGCTTTCTTTGCTCGACTTTATTCTAAAAATTTTATGCGTATTACATATGGTTATTTTTAGCTTGATTTTAAATTTTTAGGATTTTTAAAGTTCATTTACCCCATATTTTAAATTTATTTAATTTTATGCCTAGTCGTTAGTTGTTTCAATTATTTAAATTTTGGTGTACCTCGTTGTTTAATTTTATTCACATCCGAAATGTTTAGTGAAAGATTGTATGCTTGTATATAATTTGGGTGTTAATTTTTTTAGAATTAATCATTATTAAATGACTGCTAGTTTAGTTAGGTGATTTATGGATCTTTGAATTTCCTAATTTTTAGAGATCGATGATGATTCTCCACCAAACTTGAAAAAAAAATAAAAAAAAATGATAAAACAAATGATAGATAAAAAACACAAAAATGAAAAAAATGAAAAAAATATAGAGAAATATTAGGTAAAAATTACTAAGTCTCATATCTAATAAGGATTGATATAGTGATGTTAATTTAAATCAATCACATTTTAGTAATTAAGTCATTCTCCGACATACTTGTTATGTCAAGACTTAAACTAGATTCGATGTTAAATGGATGAGACTCCCGGCAATGGGATCGAGACTTAAACAATCAATCAATTTTTCAACTCATCAAAACTAACCAAATCAAACATTCAAACTTACTAAGCTTAAACTATCTAACAATAATCATAACATAACATAGCAATCAACTTATCTAATGGTGTAGTTCATAACTACACTTACCTTGGATGTGATTAGCCTTGATTATACCTTAAGATATAGGAAACTCTCTTCTCTCTCTCTTTTTTTCCTTCCTAAAACTTTCGACCAAGTCACCTTCTTTTCCTTGTTCAGCCAAGCTTCCTTTCTTCCTCTCTATCATTCGGTCTTTCCTCTCTTCTCTTTACCTCATGGCCTTGCCTCTCTCTTCTCTGCCAAGTCCGTTTTGTGTCTAATTTCTTGATGTTCATCTGGCCTAATTTTGCCCAAACCTTACCTAGAAATTCCTTCCCTTATTTATAGTGTAGTTTCCGCCACTAAGAAGATCCATGGAAACTTGGTAATTCACTTACTCTAAGTAATTTCTTTTGGTAAGTTTCTTTGAAGTTTCCTAGAAGTTGGTTGGAAATTTCCTTGCTAAATATACATTTAAGTTAGGCTAGAATTTCTTCCCTTATTCCTCACCTCTTTGGCCGAATCATTAAATATAAGATGATCTAAATTGTCACATGATAAAATGTTAACTTAGCTTAGGTATTACTTTATATTTTTCCAAGTGTATTTAAATTAAAATGTTACTAATAACTTAATTAATCTTTTCTCTTTTTATTTCCTCACTTAGCCGAATTTTAGAAACTTGCTAGGAAGCTTGGTTTTTCATTTTCATCAATAAATTCTAATAAATATTCAAATCCTTAATTATTAAATAATTATAATCTTAGACATTTTTTTCTAGATAATTAATGTTAAGTTATTAATGTTGGCCGAATTATTGGCCATCTTTACATTCATCTTTTAGTTGAATTTCATGCATGAATAATTGATATTCTAGTCAAACTCTTCAAGTCCCCTAACACTTTACCTTTTAGTCACTTAACTTTATCACTTTATTCAATTATGTCTCTAAACTTTGGTCCCTAAACTTTTAATTATTTTAATTAAGCCTCTAATTTCACTCATACACCTATAACACTTAAGAATATAATTATTGCAACACTAAACAATTAATAAGACAAACACAAGCACAATATTAACACAAGGCTAAAACACACATTTCATACAAATATCAAACATAATTGTCATATACTTAAATAAAATAATCACACACCTATATATACATAAAAATGTTTAAAGTTTAGGGGTGTTACATAGCGAGTATTCATGCTCATTTTTTTTTCTAATGGCAACATCATGTTCATCTAGGTAAGCTATATGCTATCTAGGTTGTGAGCTTTTATGCTTAGTTTTTCTTTCGATGGCAACGTCATGTCCAATTGACTAAGCTCGTATATTGTCCAAGTCTTGAGCTTTTCATGCTTAGTTATATTTTTTTAATGCAATGCCATGTTCCATCTAGTCAAACTGTGTGCTAACTCGGCCATTAGTAAGAAAACTATTCTTAGTACAAATAAGAAAAATTCAATTTCATCGTTGCTCATTGAGTGCTCATACTAGTTTTCATCTCTCAACTAATGGAGTGAAAATTTAGAAGAGCTAGAGAGTACTTATAAATTAATTGTCTCTCAATACTGATTTGTTTGTATCAATATGGATCTTTAAGTATTTGCTCAAAATAATAACATTCAAGACCCTAACAATTTTGAGACTAATCCATAAATGTATTGTTCTTAAGAATCCCGTCATAAATTTTCTACTAATATGTCTACTCACTTAGAAGCTATTTTTTGTCAAAAAGTGGAATGCAACATCAAATTAATATAACTAGTTAGAGATCAATAAAGTGGCAATGCTAAATTAGCATGGTTGATTAGGGACCAAAACGGAGTGATATGAAAAAATTAGCATGGCTAGTTAGGTATCAAAATAGAGTGGCAAAGACAAATTGAAGTGGCAAATCCAAATTGGTATGGTTGGTCCGAAACTAAAATGTAGTGGTAATGACTATTTAGTATAACTAGCTAGGACCAAAGTGGATTGGCAAGCCCAAAATGACCAAGCTAGTCAAAGACCAAAATAAAATGGTAAGGATAAAATGGTATGACTAGGTAGGAAGGAAAATAGTGGCAAGACTAAATTTGTGTGATTGGTAAAATATCAAGAAAAAGTGATAGAGTCAAATTGATATGGTTAGAAAAGTGAAAAAAAAAAAAAAAAGGAAAGGGAGGGGGGAGGGGTACGCAGCTAGTCAACGTGACAAAAAAAAAAAAGAATTATGCAACTACATGCTAGTAAAACATGTGCTAATCATAAAATTCAATGGCCAACAACACGTTAGATAAAAATGATGTGGGCAATATATGTCGGTTAGCACCCCTATATATATAAAAGGCATAAAATTTAGCTCTTATTTCCTCATATGTTGCAAAAGACAAAGTGTTACAGGAGTATCTCCTCCTTCAAGCATGGTTGAATGCTTTAGGTCACCATGGTCGAAAGTTTTTGCTTCTATCCTTGATTTTATGTTTAGTTTATTTAATTCCTATATGGATTGGATTATTATTATTTGAGTTTTATTTTGCATGTTGGACTCGGGCTAAAATTATTAAGTCCTCATTGATTAATTATTTCTTAAATATTGGTGAGTGGTTGAATGTTAGAGGATGGAGAATCTTTTTATTTTTAAGATTCCATTTTTTAGAAAAACAAATTTTATAAGTCTTTATAATATGTGGATCCATAATTAATTGAGCTAAACAAGAATAAGTCCTAATTAAATATAGACTACATAAGTCCATTTATTTTAGGAGAGGAGGTTCAACCTAAGGGAAGAATTTCTGCCTTAAGTGAATTCTACTAAGTTTTAAGAGTAGTATTTAAAAAAATTTAATGCATTTTTGTAAAGGGATTTTGGTTGAAATATTCAATAGACCTAGCCAACTTTAAAATCAATAAAATGTATTTATTCTTTCAAATATTTGAGTTTTTCTTTAGCTTGGACTAGACTAGGGTTACTTGGAGCATATCCTTAGAGAGATCACATAAAGTGGGTTTTAGATTGTTACATGCAAGAGCTTGGGGTTGCAGCTTTAAGACTTTTGGCATATTTATCCTATAAGTGCTTCTTACTCTATCTTAATTTAGGAGCTTAGTTTGGTTCTAGGAATAGATAATTAAACTTACATGATTTTATAAAAATAGTAGATTGACTTGGATAAACTAGTCAACACAATTCCTAGAAGTTGCTTTTGAAACTTTATGTGTTAGAAGGGCTAGGGTTATATGTTAGGGATAACAATTTGCAGGAACCCTCTATTAGAATTCTTGTAGTTTTTTATACAATTTAGGGATATTTAAAGTTTTCTTAAAGGGTGAATGGAATCAATTTCCTTGTTGGAATTTCATACATAAAAGAAATAGATTCGAATACATGATTTCATATGACCTAAATAAGGCCTTAGGTAATTTTTTTTAATCTAAAATTTTTCTTATGTTTACTATTATACGTTAGGTAGATTTGAGTAAATGTTTAACTCACTTGGACTAGTTTAGTCGAAGGAAAACCTAACCCTAGTCGGGTGGCTTTGGATGCCTTATTTGCTAAATCTATTTTGTATTGGGAATTAGGTAGAGAATTTGATTGTTCGTAGATTTGTAGCATAGTTGATGTGTTTATTGAGGTAGAATAGCCTAGAGAAGATTCTCGCCTTATGATTGTTGATTGAGATTTTATAGGATTTTATGGCATCACGTTATTCCGGCATCACGAAGCCATAGTTATTGGTCGTTGTCTCTCTTAAGCCAAAGTCTATGCAACAAAAGGTTTTTCTAAAAATTAAGGTTCTCTTTTAATATAGGTATTTGATGGTGAGTGAAATTTTTATGATAACCTTATTAAATTCTTTTGGGGTTGAAAAATCAAGTAGGATCGTATAAAAGGACAAAAACACACTACTCGGTTAACATATCATAACTTTTACTTGTAAGGCTATCGAAGTTATTTTTCTAATTTTATTTTTCTCTATCTCATTATGTATGATTGCATGAACATCCTCATTGGCAAGGTTATTCGTGTAGGAGACTAATAGTATAGGCTCTATTTTTCCATAAAAAAACGATTAAGAATTTAGGATATTTTATTATGCACTAATCCAAGTTATTTTCCTTGGTTTTGATATGGGTCCAAGCTACACAACAAATGGACTAGACATAATAGATGGATCTCACTTAATAAAAGGTTTTAGCGCGTGCAAAAATGGATATAGGTACCGTAATAAGGCCAATATCCATGTCTTTATTTTGGGATGTATTAGAAAAATTGACTCGATAGGCTTGGAGTAGGGTCGACTAAAGAAAAGTCTAATTATTACTTCATTTAGCTTTTACTAATAATATAAAGTAGTGTAGCTTAAACGGATCCAATTTTCTTTAATTTAAATCCGATCATCCAAATATAGATGAGGTGACACGATCTTAGGGATCAAAATTCATCTTTAATTCACTTTAAATATCAACCTCACATCATTATAGATGATTTGAATTTTTTAATCTCTTGTAAAAAATAACCTTTGAACTAAATTCGTTCTCTCGAAACTTTCTCGCTCACATATCGCATCACTTCAAGTATGATATACTTATTCATATATATATATATATATATATATATGGGTAAGTGAATTATGTGAAACAATTATATAAAAATAACATTACACATAATTAAAAGCTTTTTTTTTATCAACAATAATTAATAGCTTCCTTTTCATAGACCCAAATAGAGATTATTTAGAACCGAAGTGATTTTTGGTATAATTATTTTTATTGTATTTATACTTTAATTATTTAGATTTAAAAAAATTATCTTTATTTAAAATCAATAATAGCTCTAAGATTTTTTTGTTATTTAGTATTGTTAGTATTTTTATTTTTTTTAAGGAGTTGTAAAAGTCCTTTGGTGTTAAGAGTATTGATGAATAAAACTTGAGTTATGTGAGTTTTTCCTACAGCTTTGCTATGTTTTCTTTGCTATGAGTTTTTTAGTACTAACAAATCTCATATCCTTTGCTATCTACCACGTCACTATCCTAGTGGTGTTGATTAAGGGATGAAGGTCATCTAAGATGTTGTGCGAGTCTAAGAGGTAGTGTCAATATATTTAGATCAAAGACATGATTGTCACTTTGAGCATCTCGATAGAAGTTTCGCAATGATTAGAGAATGTCTTGATTTCTTGATTCATAATTAGAATAGGTATAATACTAGTGAGCTCGCAATCAAACTATTTGTAGTCTTATTTCTATTTTTGAAAAAAAAATTTTAAAGATTGTATACGCTCAAGTGGATCATAAAAATTAATTAAGTAACTTAACTAATCTTGTTATATGCTAATCCATATTGTTTTTCTTAATTTAACTAATGTTGTTATTTTTTTTATTTTTCTTAGTTTTGACATGGGTACAAACTACGTAGCATATGAATTTGACTCAAAGTCTCACTCAACATAAGGTCTTAGGTAGTGAGGATAAATACAAGAACTCTAATAGGGTTATAATTAATGTCTTGTCATTGGGATGTATTAGAGAAATTAACTTGATGGGATCGAGTATGATCCATGAAAGAAAGACTCGATTGTTATTTTTTGAGTTTTTGTTAGCAATTTGAAGTAGTTTAACTCAAAAGAACCTAATTTTTTTCAATTCAAATCTAATTGTTCAAACTTAGATGATGTCATATAATCCTAATGGTCAATGATCATATTTTTTTTAGTATAACTACCAACCTCTCAAGCAATTGTGAGACAATTTTAACTTTTTAGTCTTTAGCGAACCCCATAAACTCTTTTTATATCTCTCAAAACTCTCTCGCTCACACATTAAGCAACATCTATGGCTCCATCCATTTAGATTTTGACTCACTTGACCCGTTAGCTAGTCAACTTGCATCTTGCTCGCACTACCTACTCCTTTTACACCTCTCACTTCTTGCATTCATCTTATTTGATTAGTTGATCGTTGTTTCGATAAGTTACAATACTAGCTCTCTATATTCTAACCGGTTTGTTTACCAATCATTTGGTTAGTTCTCAAGACCCCTTTTCGCAACAAAAATATTATGATAGGAGCGAGATACGATAGATTTAATTATGAGTTCAATAAATTTCAATTAGAGATTGATGTTGTAACTTTCATAAAGATTCGAATATCGAGAAATTTGTGAACTAGCTTGTTGATTGTGATAATAAGGGAGTTTGCGCATATCAAGACTTCATACAATTTGAATTCTTTTTATTGAGACCTTAAGTTTTTTTTTTTTTTACCCAATTTAAGAGTTCTACTCTTATATTGTTTATTGTTTCAAATTCTAATGTACAACATAAGCATACGTGGCAAGCTCTAGTCAATGATAGCTTGTCACGTCACCAATTCAATCACTCAATTTGGTCGCACCATGACATGTGACAATTTTTCATTCGCTAAAGCTTGCCAATTAGCCAATTAAGGTCTAAAACACCAATAACATAATAGTTGAATTCTTTAATTAGATAGAAAAAACTTAGAGTCTCAATCAAAAAAATTTAAATTGTATGAGGTCTCAATATGTGTATAACCTAATAAAGAAATATGCGAGATTGCCGGAGGAGAAGATGATGCAATTCATAGAGATTAGATGGAAGGGAACAACTCCCTTGTGGTAGAAACAAGTCTAGGATATCTTGAGAGCAAAAGGTAGAATGCATATTCTGACTTGGTTCATATAAGACAACTATTGAAAGATAGATTTATTTGGTTGAAATACAATGTTGAATTTATGAAGTTTAAATCTATTTTTGGGAATATCATCTTTGAGAATTCCACTATGAAATAGGAGATAAGTGCTCTTGATCTCTTTAATAATTTAGAATTAATTAGTCTTCCAGAAATAAAGACTTAATGAAGATCATAAAGTTAAGGTTATGGATGTCAGTAAAACTTATGTGCAAGAATTACTAAAGTTGGATTTAAAAGTGCAAACGGCAGGCAAAGAAATTGAGGAGCAAAAGTTGAAATTTATTGATTGCACCACAAAAGACGACATGTTGTATACATGGAGAAAAATATTTAGTGGATTCGGCTGTAATTTAAAGGTAAATCTAAAATTCATATATATATATATATATAGTCCTCCTAATTAATATCACAAAATCACAACATATAGATTTTGTTGGTGTGGAAAACAAATTAAGGAATGATTTCATAAGTATTCTATTTCAACAAACTATGTTTCGTCTGGGAAAGAGATTGAAGCAGTTAGTTAAGCTTTCAAGAATTTATTACCTTTATTTATTTCATTAAGCAAGTGGTTTATTTTTAAATTATTAATAGCTCTAACATTCTATTTTCTTTTTTTTTTTTTTTGTATTTCTATTTAGTATTATTAAGGTTTTTTATTTTTTATTTTATTTAAAGAGTTGGGATAACTTTTTGACATCAAGAATATTAATAGAATAAAAAATGAAGTATTTGAGTTTATATATATATATATATATATATATGTTGTATTGTTTTTAGAGTTTTTAAATACTTGAAACCCCTGTATCCTTCGCTATTTGCTGCGTCACTAACACAAGACAGACACTTTTAGATAAATAGTGATTTGCTTCTAGATAAATAGGAAATTGAATAGTAATTAAATAATGATTTATTTTCAAATAAATATTAAAACACTTTTTTTTTCTTTTTCAATGTTGATTGTTAATGATCACAGTTAGAAAGATGCAGTGACTATGCGGCATGTGATTTATAGCAGAAGAAGAAGTTATTAATGATTGTTTAATAAAAGGGATGAAAGTGCTAACAGAAAGTAGACAAGTCTTCAGCTTAGATGGAAGTTGAGGCTGTCCGGATGCATATATTCCTTGTCACATGGTACCAGAAAAGAAAATGTCTTTTGTGTTGTTTGGTGGCTGAACATGCATTAGCAAGACATTTTTTATTCCAAGAACCTTGAATCCTGGGCTACCGTCATAAGGAAATTACTTCTTTACGCAATATCCAACTTTTTAAAAATTCGGTCATCTGTGCAAATCCCATTCGTAGATTTGACACTATCCTATGAGAAATTAGATTTTAGATTTTCTTTTTTTTTTTAAATAAAGTAGAAGCAATTTTTCATAACCACAAGCGTCATATGAACCCGACTGAATGCAAAAGGTTCAAGATGTTGTTTGATTATCAATAACGTAGTGATGAGAATAAAAATAAAAATTTTATTTTTATTTTATAGTTATTTGATTAAAAAAATAAAATGGGAATATAAAAGAAAGTAAGAATAGAAATAAAATTACATATAGATTCATTTTTATGTAGAAGGTGAGAATAAAAATAAAAAATATAAATAATTTTTTTTAATAATAATATATTATTTTATTTATTTTGTATTAATTATTTTCACCACCATCACCACTACAACAACCACCTTAACCAATATCATTGCAACCACTATCATCATCACCTCTATTATTTTTAATATCATTATAATTGATAAAATTATTTTTTAATTATTATTTTTTATTTGTATTAAAATCTAGATATTAAAAAATTTAAATTTTATGAGAATGCAAACGTCATTTCGATTCCCTAATTTTCATCCCGATTTCTACATTTTGATTCCAGATTTTTCATTCCTTATAATCATATGACACCTAAGTGTCATTATATATATATATATATAGCTTGTCATTTAACTTATATTAGTTTATGAGAAATTATAGTCTCATGACAATCTTCAACATGCATAACAATTTCACTATCACAAAAACGAAATAATAAATAATTTTTTCCAACTTCCAGTGGCCATTACAGCAATTAAAGGATGTCCATTACAAGTAATACATGATTGATTACTAATACTTATTCTATATATGCAAATAATAATAATAATAATAATAAATAAATAAATAAATCTAAAGAGGTGAGAGAAACATTAGAAAGAGAATTAAAAAATTATTTATGAGCTTAAATAAAAAAAAATTATGGGTCGTAATATATTTTTTTTCCTCTTTATATCTGTTTTTCTTTTTAAAATAAAATTTTAGAGTAAGCATTACGAATTATCCATAGAGTGTTTTAATTTTTTTCTCCCAAATTATGCTCTAGTATTTCTTGTGGACTATAAATTGGGGGAAAAAAAAAACCATAAAACCCATTGTTTTGTTGCCACACTCTTCAATCCTCCCTCGATTACCTACCTATTTAGTTTTCCACCATAAAGTTTGTTCAACATTGTTCCATTGTTTCTTGGGACCATCACAAAAAGATCTCACCTACTTAAAAATTTGTTTCATTAGCCACGTACACATCTATAATTATGGGACTACTATTTCCATCGTCGGCTTTTTATTTTACACATATTTAACTTTATTGATTATATATATATATACACACACACGCCTACCTTTTTCTCTTTGTTAATGCTGAAAAGAGTCGGGAGCATTGTTCCGATCTCTCTCCAGTCCAACACTCAAGGAACCAAACCTACTCTAACATAAACTTTCATGACATAGAAAACGTATTAGTTTCCTGGATCCAGTGATTAGTCTTTAGCCTTGGGCCCCCAACTTTGTCTGGTTTGAAAGAAGATACCGGCCATGCACCAGGGATTGCATTATAATCCAGGACCAATATCTCCTCCTGGACTTGGGAAATTAAACATGGGGTGAGACTTGATGGCCCATGATTCATAATTAGCATATAAAATCGCCACAAGAATCAATATCGTCAACAATTTTCAATTTATTCACCTCAATCTTACAATCCCACGAAGACGCGACCAACATGGGTTAACATAATGCTATTTGTAGCATGATAATAGGTTAACCTACATTTATTTCCAACCATGAGTATAGATCTCATGTTTCAGTTATGACAAAGGCTTAGCCAAATGATTAGTTATGTTATCATTAATGTGGACCTTTTCTATCCTTATATCATCATAACTCGATAATCTCTCTAATTAGATAGTAGTATCGTAATACATGCTTAGACCGTTAATGAGACTTTGGTTCCTTAACTTGTGTTATGGCTTCGTTATTGTCTTAGTACAATACTATTAGTCGCCCATCAAATCATTTGACACTCGGAAGAAATCTTTTTTTTTTTTTTATTCTTTCATACTAAACCTTTTAGAATCATATCAATGTATTTGCCTTGGAAGACCCTTTACATTCTAAGTGATCTATCTATATAGATCTCAACTCTTAGAATGTAGGTCGCCCTCCCATGTCATATATGGAGAAATTCTTTTGTAGATTGCAACATGATAATGTTATAGTCGAGAAGTAGTTTGTTTATGTTTCATATAGAATAATCATAATTAGTAAGCTCTTACTAACCTTTTGTATACACAAAGTTCATCCTTGTTTTTATAAAAAATCAAACTCTTTAATCATTTCATCAAAACATTGACTCTAATTCCTAGAGACATGCTCAAGTCCATAAATGGACCTTTGCATTTTGTAAATTTTATTTACATATTTTTTAAAACCATCGGGATGTGTCATCTACATATTTTTTTCATTTGCCATTTCTAAAAGTTAATGTCTAACATTGTCATTTCATAAGTGCTAGCTTCGTCATCCTCTTTAGTGGTATACATCACAATGTGTTAAGACAAAAAGGAACATATCTTTCATCTTTTGACGAAATCGTTTTAGACTTATGAAGTTTTTATGTATTTTATTTATAGGGTAGTTACAATACTTTGTAACCTATCTACTTGAAGTTCCACTAAGTAGAGTGTCAATTTGTGAGTTACTCAAATCTCATTGAGTTTAAAATTTTCTCTCACTCGTTTCTAGCATCTATAAATTCCTTCCCATGGAATACATCATGCTTAGTTACGAACAATACTTTATTCTAATGATAGAAAAATAATATCCATTTGTTTCTTTTAGATATCTCATAAATTTGTACTATCATCGTCTAAACATGTGATATATGCTTTATAGCCCCATATCTTAAGAAAAGATAAATTTACTTTCTTTTCTTTTCATATCTCATATGCGATCGATCAATAGACTTAATTGGAACCCCGTTCAAGGTAAAGGTTACGATAAATAAGTGCTTATCCTAAAATAAAGTGGTATTATTAATTCGACTCATCATGGACCAAACCATATCTAACATATGGTGTTCATTAATAGAAAATCTCATTCTCTTCTAGGTAATGTAAAAATTTAGTGTTTAGATACCATTAATAGAAAATCTCATTCTCTTCTAGATAATGTAAAAATTTAATGTTTAGATATTTGTCACCTCAATCTCATCGAAATGCCTTAATACTTCAACTAGTTCATTTCTTAACTTTAAATCTAAATTCTTTGAACATTTCAAATCCTTTAGACTTGTGTCTTATTTACATAACCAAAACATGATCTATTATCGGTGAAGGTTATAAAACAATCATATCTTCCTCTTAATAGGTGAACATGAACCTAAATACATCTCTATGTGTAAGGACTAACTAATTAGTAGCATTTTCTCTTTTTTTCACTAAAAAGGGTCTTATGTCTCTTCGTCAAGTAAACAAGATTCATTAAACATCATGAAATAATTATTGGTATCCATTTATAAGTAGATTGGATATTAGATTCTTGTTTATATGGCTAAGTTGACAATGCCACAATTGTATTTCATTTAGATCATTTGAGTCTTTTAGCGCTTATTATATATATATATATATATATATATATATATATATATATATATATATATATGAGTTACATTATATTCAAAACATATAAAACATTTTCATATAATTTATCTTTAAAAGAACAACCATTATTCTTAAATAAAATAAAAAACTTATTTAAAACAAAAAATAAAAATAATATCCTTAGTCTATATTATAAATAAAATAATAATCATTGAGTTTTAGCACAAGCCTACATAGTAATGCTAGCTCTTAGGTACTTATAACTAATGGTCCAACCCTTAATTCATTGCAATCATGTAGGTCATATTCCCTCGAAGCTATCTTTTTTCCTTTCCTAAACCCCTAAACATTTCAAAAATGTAGTATCACATACCCATAAGGTGGGATTTGAAAATAGAAAAATTAGATTTAATAACATAAATACCTAAGGTGGTTGTAGAACTCTTCTTTTTCACCTCTTCTAGATACTCCTTGCGGTGATGCTTTCAATGCCCTTTCTTGTTTCAATGAAAATAGATCACATTCTTTGAGCTATTTTGAGCCTCATGCCTTTTCACCCCTCGAGTAGGCGTAATAGAAGACTTTTTTTTTGTTGCTTGGGCTTTTTCATGCCCTTCACTATACCTTTTCCCTTATTAATAAGAAATATAAAACTCTTGTTCTTCTTATTAATTTCAAGTTGAGCTTTGCTTAGCATAGACAATAACTCTTCGAGAGTCTTTTCCATATGTATCATGTTAAAGTTCATGATGAACTATCTAAAGCTATTGGGCAATGATTGTAATACTAGGTCAATGAGTAATTCGGTATCCATTCCAACTTCAAACTAGGCTAGCTTGTCGATATAGCCTATCATTTCGATGACATGCTTTTAGACGTTAGATCTTTCATTCATTCTAGTTTTAAAGAGCTTTCTTACTATCTCATACACTTATACTTAGTATTCTCCTTAAATAAACTCTTAAGTTTACCTATGACACCAAAGGCATTTTAGCCTTTATGTTGGTGTCTATACTCTACATCATAGCAGACCAACATGATACTTTATGAGATGATCGCATCATTCCTATATTTGACTCATGCTACATAAGCTTTAGCTTGATCCTAAGGAGGTTCAACTAGAAGAGGTTTCTCTATCGTATAGAGTATCTTCTTATATTGGAGGACTATACTCAAATTCATTTCTTAGTCTAGGATTTGTGCCATTGAAGACATTACTTTCATTAATGATCGATTGAATCAATGTGTTGTCGATCATATTATGCAATCCGATAAGATAAAAAAACATACAATTTGGTTAATTAAATTGCATAAATAAAATAAAGTATAAATTAAAGAAGTAAAATCTATGTTTGCTATCACTATTTTCTTCAAGTTCTATAACCTTTAATATAAGACTTGAGAAAATTTTTAATTCATTTTCTATAGTGGATTTAGGATCTCATCCTCTAATATGCATTAACCTTGAGTTATCTCAATAAATCATACATGAAGGATTAGGTAGGTAACTCCTAACCAAGTGCATCCAATTCAAATCCTAATTTTATTGGCGTGACAACTCCTTGTCATCTCATATTTTATATGAATATCAATCTTTTCCTATAAATTTATTGGACCTTGAGTTATCTCAATAAACCCAACAACTTGTTTCAAGTTAGACCCAAACATTCGAGGTCATCACATGGCCCATGATTTGATTCCCTCGAAGAAGAAACGACCTTGAGTTATCTCAATAAGCCAATAATGATTAAGAGAGTTCTCTTATCATAACGTTAAAAAATAATTAACTTGATATTTAATTTAAAAGATTTAATATGATAGGTTCCATCCTAGCATGCATACTAGTCATTTATCACATTAACCCTATCATGTATACTATCAATCGTATAATTTAAACATATACATCTCATACATGACTCAAGGACTAACAAATGGTAATGGATCTCTACTACTAGTGTAATGCCTCGAGCCCCGAGAGAGAGGCTGAAACGCTATGGCAACATCGAACATTCATAAAGCGCTAGACGCAACTGCAAAGCACACGTACTCAATAGTGGTTGGGTTCGTCGTGGCCACGTCTTGCATTCGCATAATGTGCGTCGATGCCCTATGACCTTAAACCATGTGTGAGACATGTAATGCACAATGGAAGATATTTGGTTTGAAAGCCTAATTAAAAATTATTTTATATCCGAAACGTTTTTGTCGACGCGAAGCTTACGTCACAACTCGAATTTCATTAATGCAAACTGCGTCCAAATAGCATGCATCCGCAACAACCTAAATCTGTCGTAATTCATGATAGCCTATTGTCTAGTGACTTCACAGCAAAAACTAAAGGTCTAGCTACATTAGCACATTATGAATGCTTTACGTAGGATACCTCAAATATTAAAGCAATGAAAAATAAAGGGACATATGTTTTGGGTAAAATACTTTCATTTCATTCAAAATAAATTTTTTACATACATGTCTTGGTCGTAAGCTATTTATATTTGACATTTATAACAAAAGCATGCTATGACATATAAACATGAGCTAAACATAGCCTATGACCTAAAAGCCTAGATGAAAGTACACCTTTCGAAAAACTCCAAAAACGTCTAGCGAGTATCATCTTCGCGATAGCCTACTCGTAATCATCATTGTGGTCACCTACACCACAAGACATAAATAACGAGATAATGCTCGGTAAGTACAAACATCTATGAGTTCATGAAAGCGTGTTGTTGTGAAGAAATTCATTTTTCTCTTTCGGACATACCCTATCAAATGTCCGATCCGATCCTCTTTTAAAACCTTGACAAAAACTATGGAACTAGACAACGTCTAGTCGAGGATCAGCCCTCGAGTATACACCAAATCATTCCCATGGGTAACCTCTCCATGTTCAACCCTTGGGTATACACTAGATAATTCTTACGGGTGGCGTTTTTATATTCATGCACATGACTTCTTTTCTTATTTAAAACATAAGTCATGAAAACCAATCCCATGTCATGTCATGCCATGAACACATGCCTTTTAATGCTTGAGTAACCAAATACCGTTAATGAATTCAAGCTAATGTAATTGTGCTAACGACCTCTACGCATTAAGCCTATCTAAGACAAGTTATAATTCATTAAGCCAAGCATGACAACTAGGGGTGATCATTCGATTAAACGGTTCGGTTATGTACGATTCGGCTCGGTTTTTGATTAACCGAATTAAGAAAAATAAAAACCAAAATTAAACCGAAATAAATTCGATTAATTCGGTTTGTAACCAAATTATTTCGGTTCGATTTTAAAATATTTCAGTTTTAACCGAAATACTTTGCTTGAAAAAAAATCATTTTTTTCTTTTTTCGTGTTTACTAGCAATGTTATTGCCTATTGCTACTTATGTTTTTGTGTTTACTAACAACCCCAAAATCAAAGGATATTCCAATTAGACAATGAAGTATAGTAGCATCATGTTCCAATGCTTAATAGTCAATATTTAGAACAATCATAATTCACACAATGACACACATAAATTAAATATCAAACATATTTTAAAATCAAAACATGGTCGCAACAACGAAATTACAATAAAAAAGATAAACAATTTGTTAATTACAATAACAATAGCAATCGTAAAATTCCAATAAGCAGACATTGCAGAGAATTTGTAAAATTCCAACACTCAATAGCTACAAAATTCCAACAAGCACTCAAACAACAACTGCTACTCCATTCCAACTTAATTCCAAGTCGTGAAATAGTGTAATAGACTACTAGTAAAAAAGGAAAGAATGCAAAGCTAATAAAATATAATCAAGAGGCAAGAATAACCATTGGATAAAGTAGTGTAACCAATTATAATGGGTCTTTCACTCTTTATTGAATTCGAAATCCCCCAATGCCCAATACCCAACTAAGCAACTACTAGCTACTCCTACTTAATTTTTTTTTTCATTTTTTAAAGTGAATTACTAATTGGAGTATTCCAAAAAGGGCAACCACCACAATACATAGGATTCCTATTTTGGTTAGGTAAGGTAACCTCTCCTCTATCATGATTCACGAGCTAAGACAATTCTTAGTTGAAGGAATCATTACAAATTAATTAATACTCCATAGAAATTCTTCGAATTCAATAGCTTGATGTGATGTGATCCCTCCGAGTTCATTTTGTTGTTTGTATGTGAAAAAAAACTACCACTAGAAATAGAGGTGTATCACCAAAATTAAGAGGGAGGGAGAAGAAAAGCAACTTATCGGACAACAGAATACTAAAGGAACTAGATCAATGTCAATCAATGTAGGGTCGCCTATTTTAGAATCTTCTATTAACAATATAGCGAGTGTGTTTATCAATAAAATCCGAAAACATAGCATAAACTTACTTCGATTGATGTCTATGTTTTCAAGCTATCAAGAGAAATATGTAACAACATGAACAAAAAAATGTGATGAGTTCTCTTATGGAATGAAAACCATTAAATTCTCTCGATGATTAGGAATGTCAATTTGGAAATGATGCTTGGGTCTTAATTGTCAAAGAACGTAACAAAAAATGTGACTAATTCCAAGTCGAAGTATTATTTTTAAACATAAAAGGATAGCTCATCTATGACGACTATTGTGAACAAGAAAAGCAAAACAAAAATTAGTCTTTCACAATTATGAGTGCCCAATTACAATTTAAATGTTTTTCCTATTCAAGTACTCTAGCCTCCGGATTCAAGAATTCAAGCCGACTCTAGCCGCAACAAAACAAGCCCAACTAACTTGATAGCTTTCTCACACTGATACTAGATAATCTTGCTCAAGTCTCTAACGAATCCGCATTAATGCTAAACCCGACCTAGTCCAAACACAACAAATTAACAAATCATGTATTGCTCTTAAATTAACAACATTGAAATAACCTACAAAAGGAAATATTTGATCCGATATAATTTTTTATCAATCAACGATCTATAAGACATATGTAGAGGTGAACTAGAAAAAAAAGGGTAAAAGAGACCGACCTTGGGAGAGATCGCCAATTGAGGAAGAGATGAAGAGTACTTGAGTGCTCGACGGCCTAAATAGAAGGAGCCGAGGAGGAGGGTGGTAGGTGGTGACTCGTCCGAATGATGAGTGATGACCGATGAGGTGATAATCGTGAGATGAAGGAAGACAGAAGGGAGAAGTGGAGAACTAACGAACAAGGGAATGAGGGATAGAAGGACCGAAGGAGAACTGGTGATTGGAGACTAGAGAAGAAAGGAATGAAGTGGAAAGAGGTTAGGGAAAAGTGAAAGATAGAAGAAGAACAAGAGAGACTCATGATCGTGTGTTTCAATTTCGAGCTTTCAATGAGAATGATTAAATGAATATCGAAGAAGTTAGGGTTTTAAAAGAAATTAAGATTTTTTACTATTTATTTCGATTTTCGATCGAACCCGAGTTTTTTTTCAAAATCGAACCGAACCGAAATAATTTTGATTTTTTCGATTCAATTTTAAATTATATAATTTTATATTTAAAACCAAATCAAATTTCATAATTTGATTCGATTTTATTCGGTTTTTGATTAATCAAACCATTTGCTCACCCTTAATGACGACCACATAATTCAACATTTTGATAGAATCAAAAGCCAAGCATAGCGACCACATAATTCAACATTTCGATAGAAAGAAAAATTAAGCATGACGACCACACAATTCAACCTTTTGACAAAATCTCAAGCAAAACATGACGAGTCACACAACTCAATATTTTGATAGAATACAAGCCAAACAATTTCAACGGAATCACAAGTCAAGCAATTTTGACGGAATACGATCAAATAATTCAAGCATTCCATTCGACCATAAAGGCACACCAAGTTTATCCCACTTTTTTTCAAGGTATACATGGCAATTCTAGGCTTAGTGGATAGTCCTAAGTCCACATGCATCAAGTTTTAACCTATTTTCATTCAAGACACAAGCATAGTAACAATCAAGCTCAATATGTCAAAATTACCTAAACCTAGGTCTTTTAGTGTAGTTGAATGGATTACGCTTACATGGCCTAGAGTGAGGAGATAGAAAATGCTTTAAAAGACCTCAATAGACCTTCCTTACCTTTGGTCCAAGCACTTAACTAAAACCGACAACAACTCCAAGTAAGTTACGGTAGCTCCAAGCAGCTCCCACTCAAACAATTCTCCCTTTTCTCTTGTAGATTTTTCAAATGGCCGAAGATTCAGCCATAGTCTCCCTCTCTTTTTATATAGGTCAGCCATGCAATAGAAATGGCTTAAAATTCTGAAGGTGGCCAAGTCACCCATGCAATGCATGGTGGTGACACCTAACATTCTACTATCTCCAGAAAAAGTTAAATCCTTCTCAATTATTTAATCTATGCTATTCAATCCCTTAATTCAAGTATAAATCATAATTAATGTGTCTTTAAGTGATTTTCATAATAAAAAGGACTAATATGTCATTATGTATGGTTGGACATAAAATTCATCAACGAAAAACTAATGTCACAATAGTGGTCGTTTTTGTTAATGTAAACTAAAATGTCCGGATACAACATTTTTCATCAATGAAAAATGACTTATCCGGACTTAGTCATTTTTTATAGCATTTTCACATAGCATACTAGTATGACATTTGGTAGCAAAACTTAAGTTAAACATTAAGCTCATCAATGAAAGCAATAAGTCCGGACGCAAGCAGCTTCGTCGACGAATAAAGCTTGTCTTGGCATGGCAGCTTCGACAATGAAACCGACGCGTTAAGACACTCGTCGTTTTAAACAAGGAATTTGACATGTCTTAATGCAATTGGTTTTCGACAACGAGTCATACATCAAACATGAATATTCAATCATGCAATTCAAGCATAGATAAATATTGATAAAAATTAACGTGTCATGACGCAACGGATATTAGGCAATGCAGATAGCATGCCATGAAGCATTAATTCTCGACAATCACATACATTAGCAAAATTTGAGCACCAATCATCAAGCAAATTAATTAGGCATTAAGTTAAACACACACAAACATGCATATGCTACATCAAAAGTCTAGGTCATTAAAATCTCCCTTACTTATAAAAATTCCATCCTTAGAATTAACTTACCCCGTTCTCATTATTCGTAGGTCCATTATTCACCTCACGATGGACGACCCAATGACTTGACCCCTCACTCGTTGTGATTTTTCTTCATCATATTGTTCTAATTATAGCCATTTCAATATTGTCACCATGATGCACAATGCAACACATAAACATATTCAACAATATCGACAAGCACCAAACATACAATATCGACAAGCACCAAACATACAATATCGACAAGCATTAAGCATATTAAGCAATTCATCAAGTAAACAAGTTATACATTCATTAAGCATCTAAACATATCACATATTTCATCATGAGAGAAACATTCATACTTACCGAGCAAAAATTCACAATTTCATATCCAATGAAATTTACGCACTTACATATCAACGACATTGCCGAAGCTAGAGTTAACGTGTACTTTCTTAGCCTACCGAATGACTTGCTCTAATACCATTCCGTAATGTCTCGAGCCCCGAGAAGGAGGCTGGAATGTTACCGCAGTGTCGAACATTCACAAAGCGCCGGACATAGCTGCAGGCACACCCAACGTACAATGGCCGGGTGCGTCGCGATCACGTCTCGCATTCGTATAATATGCATCGATGCCCTATGACCTTAAAACATGTGTGAGATATGCAATGCACGAGTAAAAGACATTTGGCTTGAAAACCTATTTAAAACTTGTTTTGTATCTAGAACTTTTTCATTGATGCAAAAGCTTACGTCGCGACTCGAAATTTTGTTGACGCAAACAAGCATCCGGATAGCCTATGTCCGCGATAACCTAAATCTGTCGCATTCGTGATAATTTACTCGTCCAAGTGATTTTATTGTGGAAACTAAGGGTCTAGCTACATGAATGCATTATAAATGTTTTACGTAGGATACCTAAAACATTAAATGTAATGAAAAATAAAGGGACACATGTTTGGGGTAAAATACTTTTATTACATTTAAAACAAAATATTTAGATACATGTCTTAGCCGTAAGGTTATTTACATTTGACATTTACAAAAAAAAAAAAAAAAAAACATGTTATGACATATAAACACGAGCTAGACATAGCCTATGACCTAAAAGCCTAGATGAAAATACACATTTAGACAAACTCCAAAAACATCTAGCAAGTACCATCTTCATAATAACCTACTCGCAATTATCATTGTGGTCACCTACACCATAAGATATAAACAATTAGCTAATGCTCAATAAGTGCAACCATGCATGAGTTTAAGAAAGGGTGTTGTCATGAAGAAATTCATTTTTCTCTTTCGGACATGACTCGTCGAATGTTTGATCCGACCCTTTTTTAAAAGCTTGATGAAAATCATAGAACTAGACAACGTCTAGCTGATGACCAACCCTTGAGTATACACCAAATCATTCCCATGGGTGGCCTTTTATGTTTAACCTTTGGGTATACACCAAATCATTCCCGCGGGTGACATTTTCATGTTCATACACATGACTTCTTTTCTTATTTAAAACATGAGTCATAAAAACCAATGCTATGCCATGCCATGCCATGAACACATGCCTTTTAATGCTTAAGTAACCAAATATTATCAACAAATTCAAGCTAACGTAACCGTGCTAACAACCTCTACACATTGAGCCTATCTAAGACAAGTTATAATTCATCAAGCCAAGCATAATAGCTACACAATTCAATATTTCAATAGAATCACAAGCCAAGCATGGTAGCCACACAATTTAACATTTCGACAGAAATACAAATCAAGTATGACAACTACATAATTTAACCTTTAGATAAAATCTAAAGCAAGACATGAGAGTCATACAATTCAATATTTCGATAGAATATAAATCAAGCAATTTCGATAGAATTATAAGTCAAGCAATTTTGACATAATACAATTAAGCAATTCAAGCATTCCATCGATCACAAAGGCACACCAAGTTCATCCCACTTTTGTGTAGGGTTTACATGACCATTCTAGGCTTAGTGGTTAGTCCTAAACCCACATGTATCAACTTTTAAACCTTTTTCTTGTAATATAGTTGAATCAATTACACTTAATTAGTCTAGAGTTAGGAGATAAAAACTGCTTCAAAAGACTTCAATAGACCTTCCTTGCCCTTGGTCCAAGCACTTAGCTAAAATTGACAACAACTCTAGCAAGTTACAGCATTTTCCACTCAAGTAATTCTCCCTTTTCTCTTATAAATTTTTCAAATGGCCAAAAGATTCAGTCATGGTCTCCCTCTTTCTTTATATAGGTCAGCATGCAAAAGATAATGGCCTAAAATTCTAAAGGATGACACCTCTTTAGCAAAGTCACTCATGTAAGGCATGGTGGTGACACCTAACATTCCACTATTTCAAGAAAAAGTTAAGTTCCTCTTAATTATTTAATCTATGTTATGTAGTCCCTTAATTCAAGTACAAATCATAATTAATATGTCTTTAAGTGATTTTCATAATAAATGGATTAATATGTCACTATGTATGGTAGAACATAAAATTCGTCAATAAAAAACTAATGTCACAATAATGGCAGTTTTCGTTGACGTAAACCGGAATGTTTGGACACGGGATTTTTCATCAATGAAAAATGGCTTGTCCGGACTTAGTTATTTTTTATAGCATTTTCACATAGCATACTAGCATGATATTTGGTAGCAAAATCTAAGTTAAACGTTAAGCTTGTCAACGAAAGCAGTAAGTCTAGATATAACGTTAAGCTTGTCAATGCACTAGTATTGGAAAGGAATCATATGAAGCTTTATTCGGATGAATGTGTCGATCACCAATACACTAGGACGACATCGGTGAGCAAAAGATACTAGGACCGGAAATCGTTTAGCAAACAATCGAAGTCATCAAATAGATTAGATTGAGAATGAAAGCAACTCAAAATAGATTAAAAAAAAAAACTATAATGATGTCGAAAAAAAAGTCTTGGAATTCTAGGTCGATGATCGAGTGTTCCTACGAGTAGCACCAATGAAAAGAATAATAAGGTTCAAGAAGAAAGGAAAGTTAAGTCCAAGATATATTAGACAATTTGAGGTATTATAGAGGATAAGAGATCATACCTACAGAGTTAGCTCTACTCCATCCCTCTCCTTAGTACATAATGTATTTCATGTATCCATGTTACAAAAATACGTGGAGGACCCGAGTCATATTTTAAAAGATGAATCACTAGACCTCTAACCCAATCCGAGTTACCAAGAAAGACCATCACAAATCTTGGATCACGAGATAAAGTAACTAAGAAATAAGTAAATACCTATCGTGAAAGTGTTATGGAAAAACCATAATATAGAGGAAGCAACATGGGAACGAGATGAAGAAATGAGAGTTAAATATCCGGAATTGTTTAATTAAGAAATTTCGAGGATGGAATTTTAGTAAGGAGGAAAGGATGTAATCCGTGACCTAAAATCATCAATGAATATAAATATATTATCACAATATTTTATTTAATTAATAAAGGAATAATTATTAAATATGAGGAATAAAAGTTTAAACTTGAATTAATAATAAAATAAATACAAATATAATTATAAAAGGAAGGTTAGTAGAATAAGTAAGTATTGAATTAGAGATTGGTACCATTAATTGTTATGATTATGTTTTAACCTATGGACACAATTACAAAACCTAGGGGTATAATCACAAAAATTAAAATTTTAGTTACTTGATTGAAATGATTAACTTTAAGGACTCAAATTACCCTTGGAAAATGCCTAAGATGAGGACCAAATTTAAAGAAATTGGAAAGTTCGGACTCGAAATTGAAAGTGGTCGATTGCAAAGATTAAAAGTTTAGGAATTAAAGTGCAAAATGTTAATTTTTTGGGTGACTTAATAACTGATTATGAGAGACTTATTCTAACAAAAATATTTTAAAAAATTTGAGAGAAAAGGAGAAGAAAAGAGGCGACAAAAAAGGAAGAAACAAGAGAAAATATCTAAGGCAAAAAAGGAAGAAAAGATAAGGAGGAAAAAGAAAAAAAAATTCTAAAAGCCATTAATTACTAAGCTTAAGATTAAATCAAGTGTGACACACTTGGTTTAATCCTAAGAAAGAACCATGGCTATAAAAGGGGAAGAAGAAGATGGAAGAGGGGTTAGAAGCTATAAATATCCAAATAACCCTAAAGGAAGAACTACACCAACTAACAAGAAAATCATCCAACCACCACTCCAAACCACCATAGGTAGCCTAGAAACACCCTAAAAAAATCTTAAAATCAGATTAGAAAATCAAACAAAGAGGGAGGAAATTCTACTATTTAGGTCAAAATTATTGGAAGGAAGAGGAGGAAGAAAGCAAATGAGAAAGAGAGAAGTATTGGCTAAGCTTCAAGTGAGGTAAGTATAATCCTCACTACGCCATAATAAAATAGTGATTTTGATGTATAATGGATGAATATTTGAAGTTTTAATGTTTGAGGTTTAGTGGTTAAATGATTGGTGAAACTATGTTGTTATTGCAATTGGATGGTTGTATTGATGTGTCCGTGTTCTTGATGTTAGAACCTTAATGTTTGGATGATTAATTGGTATAAATTCATGAATTTTAATGTTGTCCTTATTCTTAGAAAAAATTAGTTGCATACCCTTAAGTATGAATAAATTAGCGATTCTAAGAGTTAATATTTACAAGATGTTTGATGAAATGCTTTGAAGGTTTTTATTGTGCTAAGTTGGAAACATTGAAACTTGGTCACTTTCTTAGAGAATTTCATCCAAGCAGGAAGTTTACATTGCTTGATTAACTTAACCTATTTGATGTTTAAATGATAAAAAAACATGTTAGGTTAAGAGGCTAGAGGTCAAAATTTAAGGTAAAATGAAGAAATGGAAGTTACCCCTCCATTGGCATAGTTTAGGCCAAGAATGAGAAACAAGGGAATGAATGGTTAATTTGAGGTTAATGTTAATTTTGAGGATTTGAGGTATAAAATGACATGTAAAATGATTATATTCATGTGAAAAATGGATTGGTTGTATTGCTTAAACAATTCGTCCATGATGTGTTTAAGGCATGATTTATTTTCATTGTTTATTCTTATTTGCATGGATACTTAATTTATGTGAAACATATATTTGATGTATTATTCATGTTACATGTTCTTGAGGTTTGAAAATATGCATGTTGAGGTTTATGTTAATGCGTTACATTTATATTTAAATGCATTTGCATATCATAATTATAAAAGAGGTTTTACATTCATGATTTTGATGAAATGAAAATGAAAAAAAAGGTTTTCAAAGAGGAATGGCTAGGTACTTTTTTGATGTTATGGGAGAGGAATGATCACTCTCTCTTGAGGAAAAGGTTAAAGGAAATGAAAAATATTATGATAAAGTACCTTGTGCTTTTTGTGATTTTTCACAAATTACATGTTTTAAAAAATGATCGATTATATATACAATTGGCAAAATGCACTCGAAGAGAAAAATGAATTTCAAAAACATGAAGAGGTTTTTCTAAAATCTGCATTATGTGCATTGCATGAATTATACCTACTAAGCATTGCTCACTTTTGTTTCTTATGGTGTAGGAGAAAAAAAAGATGATTAAAGACCATCGTGAAGGAAAGTGAAAACTTGCCTTTTTTGTGTGCTTAGTATGTTAAGGTGTGAGAAACTTTATCGTCGCTTAACTTAATTTTTGTTATGTGTATTGATAACAAGTTAAGCAAATTTTGGTTTGTATTAATAAATGGTGTGGTTTGGATGTTAAATTTAATATTTTGTTAAGGATTGTTTAATTACATAACTTAGTAAATTAATTGGTCATTAGACTAATTAATATGATTTAAATGAATTAATGTGTTATGGAAAGGAACTAATTAAAGGTAAAATGAAGGTAATAAATAAAAGGTTACTGAATTTACTAACTAATGAACTAATGATAAAAAGTATGGAATTGAAATGGTATGGCAAAAATGGTTAGTAAGGTAAAGGCATAAAATGAAATTAATGGTTAACGAATAAATGCATTTAATGGGTTAGTTTTAAATAAATTAGGAACCAAAATTCCATATGTCCAAAAACTATTTTAAATGGCCAAAACTTTAGTTAAGAGTCCAAGTGAATTTATTAAATGCTTAATTGAATTAATGGAATAAATTTCTAACCTATGAAATTTTTATAAAAATCATGGTCGTTGATTTAATCTTTTACTATTCATTGATTATTTTCAACTTAAATGCATTACATTATAATTAAATTATTTTTGATATAAAAATAATGTCAAATAATCCTACTTTATGGTATGAAATATTTAAAAATAAAATAATCCTAAATTAAATTTTATATAAATTTCTAAAAGAAATTTGGAAAAAATAAGACATGGTTCAAATTAGTTTAATATAAGGAATTTTATTTTAATGATTAATTTGGATTTCAAAAATATGGATTTTTGACCAAAACATGACATTTAATATTTTTACACATGTTGTAGGAATATTAATTGTTATTAGATGAATTTTTGAAAAATTTTATGCTTAAGTTGTATTTAATGTGGATCTATTATATCATATTAATTTCAATTGGATTTAATTAAAAAAATAAAAACAGCTTTTCTAGGTCGACCTGCGGCAGACCAAGGCTGTGGTTACAAGTGCATTTCGACCATATTTGAAATTGCTTTAAAGTATGTTTGAATTGAAAACGCATCAATTCGATGCCTCGTTTCAAAAGATGTCTTGAATGGATTTAATATGTTAATACCAAAATCATTAAATAAAAAATAAAAATAAAAAACCTAAAACCAAATGTGGTTTTTTTTTTTTTTTTCCAAAACACCTACATTCTGATAAACTCAAAAGAGAATTTGAAAATCAATATATGAAGTTCTAATTCAGATTTGATATCTGTTGCACTTTATTTTATTTTATTTTATTTTTAATTTAATTCATCATATGATTTCTAGCTATACTCTACCTCTGAAAAAATTCAAATCTTGATATTTTGAACTAACATTTTACACATATATTGAGAAGAATCAGATTTTTATTTTTTGAACATTAGAAATAATAAATAACTCAAAATGATCTCAATTTTTTATTTTTTTATTTTTTGAAAAACTCTAAATAAATTTTACTAAATAATTTTTATCATAAAATTATTTGTGACCATTTATTTTGATAAATAAAAAATACGGACTAAATTTCATAATAATAATAATAATTTCATAATAATAATAATAATGTTCAAGGAAAGTCAAATTTAAAATTAAAAATTTAGAGACTGATTTTCAAATAAATTAAAATTCAGAGTAGATTTGACTTATTCAGCCGCTGAAAAATTAATTACATGAATTTCACTTCGAGATGGGATTTGTACTCGAAACTATTAGACGTAGTGCAGACACCTGAATGCCAAGTGCGGAAACTGAATTGGCAGAAACCGGGCCGAAATAGGCCTTCTGAACACCTCAACCAACACATCTCATCCCCCGCTTGGAATGTAATAAACCACATTAACACACAAGGACGCAATTTGCCATAGAAAGGCCACTCTCAAACCCTTGGCTATAAGAAATGAGCGACAGCAGCAAGATAACATTAGAGACACCTGGAAAACTGTCATAAATGTGGGTGCTCGTCTGTTAAAGCATCCACAGAATTGTTCAAACAACAAATACATGTCAAATATGAAGCCACTAAATGACCTCCAGCTGTACTAGTAAGGGTACCTTAGGTAGGTACGGTCATCAGTTAAGAACCTGGTGATAGACTTCTTAGTTGGATCCAATCCAGCAAGCCTCTCTGGCATGTTCAATCATCTGTTTGACAAAATCAATGATTTGGATCCAATTCTTCAAATTTTTTCTTGAATTCCTCTGCCATCTTTGTTTCCTCCTCTTTGCCAAGTGTACAATTTCTCCAATCAGCCCTATCCGGCATGTTCAACAAGCCTGCTAGAACCTGCAAAATATTTCATAATTACAATGAAAATTTCATGTTCTAAGCAATAACATCCATTACTTCCTAAAAGAAAAAGATTATTCATGCAAACAGTAAATCAAAGTTATTTTAGAACATAAGCTTAAAAACATTCTCACTGGGCCATGAGGTTTGACTAGATAACAGCAAAACCTGGTCAATGATAATGGACTTTAATTTACTGCTTGTAAGTTAGTTTGCAATAGAAAGCTTATTAGCCAATTTTCATTCGAAATGCAAACAAATTTTGATCATTTCTCCTAAAAAATGCACAGTGCAAAAGTCAGAAAGATCAAACATTAAGCAGTTGGATTTAACATCTTACTTCGCGTCCAAATTGGGCTGGAAAATTCTCTTTCTCATCAACTGAATGCGACAGTATTGTGCCTTCTGTGAGTTCCAAATAGAAGAAACTATTGTTCCTATCAAACTGCACCCTTAACCATTCTCTCGCATCTGCATAGTTATTGACTGCAAGAAACAGCGGAATTGAAATGATGTAGAAACCAAGGAATATTAAGTATCGCTCATTACGCACATAGAAGCCCTCGTCAAGATGGCTGAGGGCAACATGAACAGAACACTAAACAACTATACTAGAAAAACATAATACAGACACCAGGAAATTAAAATCATGCAGAGGTAAAACCAAAGACAATTGGAGCTTGTTTTGTACCTTGAACTTCAAAATAAACTTGAAACCAAACTTAGCTAAAAGATATACATATTTATGTCATCAAACTTATGAGCACATGTAATTAAAAAAAAAAAAAAGTAAATCAGCATCGAGTTGCTGCAGTAAAGTGCATTAAAACCTAGAATGATAGAACTTACACTTCATCATCACAAATTTAAAACCCAACTTTTCTGCAGCCAAGTTACATATATCTCGAACTGCTGCCACTCTGGTTGATGGAACAGGGACAACCTATGGAAAAGTAGAAAGAAGAACAAGAAAAAGTAAAAGAAAGGATTAACAAAAATAATCCTAAAATCAATAGTTGTAACAATAGCAGTAGATTTTTTTGTTATTGCTATTGTATCATCTAACCAGCCAGACAGGTAAAGACACCCTACAAGAAATGAGGGCTGAAATAAAATTAGAAAGTGTTTCTTGTGTCAAGAAAACATGGATGGTGAAGAGGTTTAGGTGATGATCTTTGTGCATTTTTCAACTAAAATATTTCAGGAAAAGTTGAGGGAAAGAGGGGAGGGAGGGAGAACAACGGATTTTTCACAGCAACAATGAGTTCCTGCAGAAATGAGGATAAATGCAATGGGCCCTGGAAAGCAATTCAGCAATTTAACTCATCAAGCTTCTGAATATATTTACAATGACTACCTGAATATTAGCATGAGTACTCCGTTTGGAAATCCACTCAAATAAAACAGCTTCCTTTCCCTGGTTCTTATAATATAACTTGAGACTGTTCCGGAATTTAACAAGCTCGGATTCACATTCTCGAGTTAGAGTTAGTGAAAGGGTACTTGGTGCATGCTCAATAGGTATTACCAGAACATGATCTTCAACAAGGGGACCTTTAGGCAGAGCACAGTAGTAAAATTCTCCTATGCTAATGATCAGATGTGACTCCACATTGGGGCTTGACAAACAAAACCAACACTCTTTTGACCTGAAACATAATCAGAGGATTAATTGCTAAGCACATGGCCAATGTCAATTTACAAGTCCTTCACTTTCAGGAAAATTAAGAGAATTAGGAGAACAAAAAAATAAAATCAACATTCAATGCTACAAGAGAGGAAGGCTCGAATACCTTGAACGAAAACAAACATCAACAAGCAATGAACATCAATTTTACAGAAATACCAACCTGTTACCATTAAATTTTTCAGAGCCACGTCTCCTATGAGAATGGCTCTCACCTTCACTCTGCAAGTTGTGCTTAAAGTTGCAATCTGGACCTCTTTCACATTTTCCATTAATAAGGAAATCGAGACAAACACCTGTCGAGTATTGTTCCCTTGCATCCATGTCATGTTGAAAGTTACACTTTTCTCCTCGTGGACATGAACCAGAATATATAAATTTAAAGCATAGCTTATCACCATCGCCAGCTCCAGATTTATGTCGTTTTTGGGAGACATCGTACCTCCAATATTGTGAATCAGTCACACTAGCAGTAGACCTTTTTGTGCCTTCTTTGTGAGCTGTTTGCTCTACAAATGTGTATGGAGATAAGGTAGTGTTTGGAGGTTTCATGCTAATCTCAGCAGCAGACATTGTAGATGCTGGAGTAGGAGAAATTGCGTGGATAAATTTCTGAGAGAAGCAGTGCAGAAACCAACAGTTAAAGAATGCCTAGAAGATAATTTTAAATAGAATAGTTGAATAATAACTGCAAGTTAGTAATAATATTACTCAAAAAACGAGCACCATACAGAATATCTCTCCACATCAACAAATCAGTATTCTCAGCTCTTCAAGAGTGAAGCATCTTCTGTGCATGTAAATCTCCTAATTTCTACCATCCTATCAGAAAAGATTTTCATGACAGCATGTGACTTACTAGAGTAAGTAGAGGATCCATGCTTGTAAGGAATAATTTGGTAGTTAGTCTTCATAACCGTAGGTATTTTCAAAACTAGTTTCATGGGATCCACTCCAATCGACTCATATCTAAAAGGTGCAAAATTATTGGTACCATTATCCGAGGACAACACATTCACTTTGGCACTTTCCTCTCTCTCTTCAACCCTCGTGGTCCCTAGTACTAGAATGGTTTGGACTAGGTGATGGAATTCGTTATAGTCATTAATATCATGCCTTTTTATCTTGTGAAACTTATAGTATTGTTCAAGAATAATGAAAGCTTATCAATCGAAGGCTTCAAATCAACACCGCTAGTATTCATCATGTCAAACAGCTTAAGACATGGAAATTTTAAGACTCGGTCCCTCTCTATCGCATGCCGCATCATCAAGTAACACCATGTTTATTCCTCTCGGTGATAGTATGATTTGGCAATGGGTCCGAGTTGACATATAAAAAATTATGTGTTTCTTTGAATGTAATCCACTCTTGGTCGATTAATGACTTAACTCTCTTCTTGAAGATGAAATAATTTTTGATATTATGTCTAGTTGCATTACGATGGTATTCACAAGTCTCATTCAGCTTGTACCATCCGGGATACAACAATTGCAATGGAAGCATAGGCACGAAGTTTTCTAATCAATGGTCACCCGATGTTTGAACATGTCCCCTAGGGAGATCGATGGAGGTGGCAAGGTGTTTTTATATTCTACCCGCTCATTTTTCCTCCGATCATTCCGGTTAAATGGGACTTGCTGGTTATTAAACTATTTGAATGCCAGCAGATTCTTATGAATAGTTTGCATCTAGGGTTGTATGAAGGCTAGAGACTAAGTTGTCAAACAAACAACATTGGTAGGTATAACACTCTTTGGTGTTATGAATTGGGGGATGGGACTAGTCGAGTTACCTTATGACACAAATTGACTATTAGCCTTCCATGGAGTCTTCCAACATCCTCTTGGATGAAAGATCGATACTTTGACTTGGTACACGCCTATATCTTTTCTTTTCCCAAAGTGACTCCTCTTAGAGCTTGACTTAATAGAATCGGCTACTCTACCTACCTCAATGACCTACTCAAAGCGATCGGGTACAGCATACTATCTCAACAAAATTATTAGACTCGTTGCTCAATAGATAGTGATAATAGAGAGGCTTAAAAGTATTTAGAAAGAGTGGACTAACTCTTTCTCTAGCAATGGTGGTTGAATTCTTAAAGTAGTTTCTTGCTACCTCTAAGCATACTCTCTAACATACTCTTTAGCACCTTTTTCCATTGACTATTAATGTAGGTGCTAGACATCCAATCTTATTCTTATTTGGATGGTTTAACTTATTGTACTATTGCATTCTTTATTTTATTAATATAAAGAAGTCTTTCTATTAATTTTTATTATTTATATTTTGATAGGATTAGATAGAAGTTCATATGATGTTCAATGCATTCATGATTGATCGAAAGATATGAGACAAATATTAATGTATTTTAATTGATATCACTAAATGTCCAAAGTCGTAGCATTGTCAAGAATGGACTTTATTATATACGGTAGGACTTGTGAGTTCTATGCTCATACTATAAAATAGCAATAAGAGATCTCATACCTATTAACATAGTGATGCCAACGCAAGCACTCAAGTGATTAATGTTAGAGAACATATCACTAGAATTGATTTGTCATGAGAACCCATTTGGTTTAGTCTATGAGAATCTCATACGAGATGGGTACAATTAATGTTTTAACTTGAAGTCATCATATTTATCTCATTAAAGGATTTATATACTTTGACACTCGTTTTGATGGGCTCACCAAGAGCTGCACATGGGTGATTTATTGGGTGCATTAGGAATCTAATGAAGATAGATGGATGAGTAAGATAGGATATGTCATTCCTTACATGCTAAAAAAATTATTACATTGCACTTCAATAAATATCTCGCTCAAGAAATCTATAGCCATAGTAGGAGAAAACCAATAGAGCATAGTTGGTTTACTCTAGAGCTAAGACATTTAAGAATTGAAGAAAACTTGTGTGATCATAATTGAATAGAATATAAACTTAATTCGAGATCACACTACAATAAATTGACACGAAGACCGAATTATATTACAACTATGCTTGTGAAAGGTAATTACAGATTAATTAATCCTCCTAGAAAATTAGATAGTCATGATGCCTTGCTAAAGGCTAATCTTAATTTATGTATTGAGAGATAAAAGAGGTGTCTTTATATGATGCCTTGCTAGTCATTACATGATTGAGTATAATATTTCTAAGTCTCAACATGGTCCCTTTCAACTTAGGTAAACCGAGGTTGATCAAGTGTAAAGGTGGTAATTGTAGAGACCATCGGTTACCTATTGTGATAGTGACAGCTTTTCAAAAGGGTAGAGATTTTTTTAGTATTACTCGGGGTAAAACCCATTGGAACACTAGTAATTCCTTCTTAAATCCAAAGGCAAGTATGTTTGAAAGATAATATGTGTAGTATTGTGTGTGAGAGCATGACCTCATATCTAGTCTCAAAAACTAAGGACAAACATTTAAACGAATAAAATCTATAAGGCAAAACACCATATCTATATACAATCAAATAAACAAGCAAATAGTTAAAGGTTAATTATTTATTCAAAATATACAGCCATAAAAGCATAACAAAGAAATGGAGATTCATGAACATAGACATTCAAAACTTGACCCTAGCATTGCATACGACCCAGCGAAGTCGCTAATTTTATTGATGTGGGGCATGCGAAGGATGTGCAGGAAGCATAGAGTCAGCACCTAACTAATCAAAGAAAACTGAAAAACCCTAAACATATTGGCTCGTGAAGATATCTAAGTAAGCGATTTGTTACATATGGAAAAGATATAACATCACCGTCATCCTCTCATACCTAAGTTACGCTGTATTGTTTGTGTCAACATCGGCTACTACGAAGGGTGGCCGGACAAGGAATCACTACCTAGCTAATCGGGGAGAACTAGAAAATCCTAAAACAAGTTCAACATTAAAAAGAAAGAGCTTTGTGTTTTCACTAAAAATAGAAAGAAACAACAATGTGTATCCTCAAGTATGGCAGCAAAATATTGAGAAATCATGCTGAGAACACAAATTGAACCTGCTTATCCTTGTTTCCAACCATAGCAAGACCAAAGAAACGGGTGACATGCACAGCATCAATATTAGAGTAAGGTTCACGTGCATAGAATACGCCCTTAGTACCTGCAATGTGGTAGCTGCCACGAAGAATAACCTTTAATGAGAAAAGCAGCATTTAGTAAGCATATGCTCCATTCTAAGAACCAACAGACAGACAGAAAGAAATAGAAGAAGTTGATTTTTAGGTTTCCATCAGTTAAAGGAAATCAGAATCGTCTCTGGTGTATGAACATGGTCCCTACATTCAATTAATTAAGAACTCTTGTAGACAAAACAAATAGAAAACGCAAATACAGAGCAAAGCCCCAAGCCCACCTAGGAAAAGTTTTGAACTTCTGACATCCCTGTCATAGAAAAGGAGGAAGTAGTGACCTGATAGACGAGTAGCAACACATATTGAGAGTGACAATAGTCTACATACCGTGGTTTGATCTCTGTTACTAACTCAGAAACGACAGAATCGGAAGCTGTCGAATCCGAGAACCCTGCAGGAATATCAGATGCAGAAGCTCTGTTTGTGACCCCACTAGGCCATTCATTAGTAAAAATGACATTAAGGAAATCAAACAAGCAAATATTTTCACATGGCTGCCGATAAAATACATAGACGAGCACTAATAACAAAAGGGAAAAATAATAATAATCAAGGATATGTTAAAAACAAGTCAACAACTCCAGGTTCCTCGGCCAATGCTCGCAAGGCATCAACATCATCTTGACTGTATGTTCCGAATTGTTGGGCGTTTGAAGACTGCCTACCGGATAAGTATGCAACAGATAAACCTAACAACATAGACAGTAAAAGTAAATGTAAACGTAAATACAAGAGGATAAAGTCCAATTTTTGTTTTAGAAAAACCCAGCCTTACCCTACCCTGGAGACTGAACTTCCCGCTGCCTCTAAGCCAGAAAAGGTTATCACAAATTTTGAAGCCGTCCATTTTGAAGCCTAAATTGGCGGAGTTTTTGGAAGCAGTGGAGAGGACTTTGGGAGCGGCGACACCGTAGTCGCCGATTAAGTAGGTGGGGAGGGGAATTTGAGAGCCGCCGCTGCCTTCAATATAGTCCATGAATTCCTGTAATTGGTCAGCGGAGTCAGGAAAGAACTGCCCCACGCAAAACAGTGCATCAAATGGGCCCGCCGATTTGTTCGCCGATTGAACACGCTTGAAGAGCTGATTGAGGCGGCCTATAACGTCACCGCAGAGAAGAATTCTTGGAGGAGACATGATGAAGAGAGGGAAGTGCTGAACAAGGTGAGAAATAGAAGGGAGTAGCCTGATCGGATCGTACAGGAAGGAAATAATCTTGATGGGCCTCGTCGAAATGGGCCTCTTACTAGAACAGGCTCGCTAATTTCCATTAGAGCATCTTTGTTTATAACGAAGTAGTAGTAATAAAAACTAGATAATCATTACCAAAATTAATTGAAAAGCATTAGTAACTAAATTTTTTTTAAAAAAAAAACACACTTAGATAAATTTTTCTATGCATAAGGAATATTTTCAATATAAATAATTATATTTTTACATAAAATAATTAATTAGAAAGCATAAAAAAGTGTATAAAAATTATGCGAAATGATGAATAAATTCTTATAAGAGGTGTTTGAATTTATTATGAAAAGAAATTAATTTTTGGAAAGGTGTGGAATAAATTTTATAGAATTAAGGACCTAATTATAAAAATTAAGGACCCAATTACATAAAATTAAAATTTTGAATTTTCAAATTAAATTAGGAATGAACCTTAGGAAGTGAAGAGTTTTTAGTAAAGTATTAAAGGAAGGACCTAAAGGAATTAATTGAATAAATGAAGGACTTGAGGAAGACTAATTGTAGAAAAATTCTAGAAATTGAAGGACTAAATTGGAGCAACTTTTGGGAGAGATTTTTTTCTCTCTTTGCCAACTTAGTGCATTAATTAAGGTAGACTTTTGGTTAAATGGATGGCTAGGATTAAGCTAAATGGAGGGTTGAAATTAATAGAAAAATAAAACGCTATGATGAAACCAATTGAAGGGCTAGGATTAAAAGCAAGATTAAGAGCTTAGATTAAACCAAATGAAGGTTGAAGATCAAGTCAAAAATCCACCCAAGCTTACCTATAAATATGGGAGGTAAGAAAATAGAACAATGGTTAGAAAATTGAAAAATCCAAGGTGAACCCTTGCTAATTTTCCATAGAATTCCACTTGAAATCTCACATAAAATCTTTCAAACACCTTAAAAAATGTAATCAAGCTTAGAATTCAAGCAAAAACATCCAAAAATACCAAGGAGAAAAATTGAAAGATTGGGCCGAAACTTGGAGGGTAGAAAGGGAAGGAAGAAATTTCAAGGCAATTCAACTTTTTAAGGTCTAATTGGAGCTATTTTGGTAAGTTAACCTCACCTACATAACAAAGATTTGCTATTGGATGTGAATTGTTAGTTTTGCCCAATTGATTTTGGTTTAATTGAATTAATTTAAAAATTAGGGTTAGGGTTCTTAGTTAGATTAATTTGGGAGAAATGATTTTAAGGTAGAAAATCATACAATTGAGCTTAAAACATGTTAATTGGGCTTCAAATCGATGGAGAAAAATAAAAAATTCGTAAGGTTAGGAGAGAGAAAATATTCGACCATAATGCTCAAATTAGGAATTTTAATGCTTTGATTTGTTTAATGTTCTATTGATTGATTATGTGTTATTTTAAGTGTGAATTGATGATTTAACATGAAAAATTACATAAAAATTAAAAATTTCACATAATTAACTTAAGCCCATATTCACCCTAAATTAGATAAAAAAAAATTAGGGTTTCAATGATTTTAGTTTCTAATGGTTTAATTGGTTAATTTTAAGTTAGAATAATGTAACAAGATGAATTAGTATGGAAAATGTTATTAGAATTGAAAATTTCCCCTTAGTTACCTTAAGCATACATTCGGCCCAATAGGTCCAAGCTTTAGGGTTTGGAATACAATTTAGTATTCCGATGTTCGATTGGGTAATTTTGCGATGATTGAATTGTAATGGAAGTGTTTATGGTGTAAAAATGTGATATGTATAACATATTTATATGTAATATGCCTTGGTTGGATCTTGTAGTAAAATACCATTATGGTTTCCTCATGTGTAATGAGAACGATTGTGGTGCTTTGTGATGATGATTTGTGCTTGCATTGTATGTCGTGGATGAATGGATATAGTTTACAAGGTAATGTGCCATCGACTATGTATTTTTTTATGTTATTGGGAATGATGTCGTTATGGTTTAAATACACTTTATTTATGGTAAATTATTTAGCATGTATTGCATGTTGCATAAGCATAATACATTTATATTAAATGCACTAATATGCCGATTCATGGAAATGATTCAAAGTCATGAAAAGATTTTCTTCATGATTTTTCCAAAAGCATTTGGAAAATCATTATGGTTCACATGATGTTTCATGACTTTTTATGATTTATATGGCATATGGGTTTCATGATTTATGCACGTCGAGCGACCGTAGACATATATCTTCGATTACTTGACAAGTCCAGGATGGATGCGAATTAATGCCTTAAGATGCTCGATAGTGGTTGAGTGGGTACAAACGTGTGCCTTTAGATACTCCATCGGATGCATCCAAACATGAAAGAAAAAGGATTTTAGAATGGTCATGGAAAGGATTTTTTGAAAAGACATGAAAATGTTTTCTCATATGCACTTCACATGCATATAATTCACATCATGCAAGGATTCACATACTCGTCCGGTTTCTTGTGGTGTAGACACTAAGGGTAAGAATGGCAATATTCATCGATGAACTAATTCACCAAAGGATCTATGGGCCGCATATATCTTAGATGTGGCTTTGATTTTCAAGTAGACCTCATTCACGTGATCATTTTGTTAGTGCTCGATGTTATAGTTTATATTTTAGGTATGACGATTTCTTCTATGTACTAATTAAAGCAATGAACAAGCACACGTATAGTTGAAAATGTGATTTAAGTAGGTAAATAAGTCATTTTTGTAGTATATGGCATTAAACTCGGTTTGTATGTCAATAGGCGTAGTTTGTCCGTTAACCAAAATTTTGGACAAATCTGCAATGGTATAATGACCATGTAATACTCGATATCCGTTAAAACCCTCATTAAATAAGTTTAAAAATGTTAAAGGCTTTTGAAAAATATTTTGTGGGCGTTAAATAATCATAAAAGAGTTAGAATATTTACAACAGCTTAAGATAGTTTTTCCATGTTTAGTGAATATTTACCGATTTTTCAATGCATGAATAGTAAATTTTTATGCAAACTAATTATTTTAAGCATGTTAAATGTGCATGAAAATTGTTTTGTTTACTTAGAATATTTATTAGAGGGATCCTAGATTATTCGATGCCATTGGATGAATTTTTTAAAGTTCAGTTGATCATTTTATTTGAACTTTTCAATGCATAAATAGTGTTTTCTAAGTAAATTAATTATTTTGAGTGCTTTAAAGATGTATGAAAATTATCCAATGGATATAAAAAAATCACTTAGGATGAATAGGAATATTCCATGAACTTAGATGAATTTTTATATGTATAGGGAATATTTTCTATGAAAATAAGTATATTTCTCCATGAAATAATTAATTAGAGGGCTTAAATAAGTGTATAAAAATTATGTGAATAGTGAATAAATTCTTATAGAAGGTGTTTGAAATTATTATGAAAAGAAATTAATTTTTGAAAATGTGTGGAATAAATTTTATAGAATTACAAACCTAATTGTATAGAATTAGGGACCTAATTATATAAAATTAAAAGTTTAAACTTTCAAATGAAATTAGGAATGAACTTTAGGAATTAAAAAGTTGTTAGAAAACCTTTAAAGGAAGGGCCTAAAGTGATCGATGGAATAATTGAAGGACTTATGAAAGAATAATTGAAAGAAAGATTAACAAATTAAAGGACTAAAATTAAGCAATTTTAGGATAGATTTTCTCCTCTTTTGTCGCCACTTTCACCCTAATTATTTGAATGTAATTAATACATACACAAATGGAGGATTAGGGATTAAAGAGGATGGTTAGATGGAAGGATGAAAATTAAAGAAAGAATGAATGGTTAAGATGAAACCAATTGAAGGGCTAGAATTAAAAGCAAGATTAAGGGTAAAGATTGAACCAAATTAAGGGTGGAGATGGAGTGAATGGAGGGCAAAAGTCTAATTAATTTTGCCTATAAATATGGGAAATAGGAAAAAAATAGAAAAATGGCTAGAAAGTAGCAAAACTAAGGGAAACTTTTGCTAATTTTCTATAAGCCTCCACCCAATTCTCTCCTAAATACTTCCAAATACCTTATATCCTCTCGATTAAGCTTAGAATTTTAGTTAGATCACAAAGAAAATCAAGAAATAAAAATTGGTGTCTTGTTTGAAATTTAGAGGGCAAAAGGGGGAAGAAGAAATTCTTAAGCAATCCAACTTTTCAAGGTTTAATTGAAGCTATCTAAGTAAGTTAATCTCACTTACACCACAAGAAAGTATTATTGATTATTAATTATGCTTTTGGAACCCTAATCTTATGTTTAATTAAATTAATTTTGAAAATTAGAGTTAAGGTTCTTAGTTAGGTTAAATTGGGAGAAAAGACTTTGAGTTAGAAAATCATGCAATTGAGCTTAAAACATGTTAATTAAAATTGATGAAGAAAAATAAAAAATTTCTAGGGTTAGGAGAGAGAAACCATTCGACCCAAAGTGAGAAAATTAGGGTTTTTTATTCTTTGATATCCTATTACTTTATTATCTCGTTAAATAGATATGAAATAATGATTGGGTATAAAAAATTACCTTAAAAATGAAAATTTTTCCTTAGTTATCTTAAAGGTATAATCGACCTCAACTAGGTAAAATTAGAGTTTTGATTCCTTTGTTTGTTTGATGAATTATTGGTTGATTAGGAGTTAATTAAGCATGAATTGGTGAATGAGAATATGAAATTTCATTGAAATTGAAAAATTAACCTAGATTACTCTAGGTAGGGTTTTGGCACATTAGGCCCAATTTAGGATTTTGCATGCTAATTAACTTATGAATGCTTAATTGACTAAATTCTTGATATTAAAATGTAATGGAATGAATTAGCATGAAAAATTAACATGAAAATTGAAAAAAATTTCGTAGCCTAATTGAATGACCTAGTCGACCAACATTAAGAATTTTAGGATTTTTGAGTTGTTTTATGTGACTTGATTATAATGTAATTTATGTGTTGCTAATGTAATGTGAATGTGTGATTCTATGTTATGAATTGAATGGTTTGATGTACATTGCTTTGTATTGGACCATAGTGTCTTTGTAAGGTTATGTAATGTTTATGTTAATGGTGCTATTATATGGAATGATTTGGAATGGCAATGCAAGGTATAAATGTCATGGTGCAATTATGGTTTTGAGATATACATCTCATTTATGGCATTTCATTTGGCATGTAATGTATGTTGCATAAACATAATGTATTTACATTAAATGCACTAATATATCAATTCATGGAAAGAATTTAAAGTCATGAAAAGATTTCTTTATGATTTTTCCAAAAGCATTTGGAAAATATTTTATGGTTCACATGATGTGTTCACCACTTTTATGGTTTACATGGTATATGGATTTCATAAGGTTTATCGATCGAGTGGGTGTAGAAGTATACCTTCGGATGCTCGATAAGTCCGAACGGTGCTAACTAATGCCCTCGGATGCTCGGCATCGAGTGGGTATTGATGGGATCCTTCGGATGCTCAATGCTAGTTGAGTGGGTATCGATGGGTGCCTTCAAATACTTAACCAAGTACATGTCTAAGTAGGAAAAAGGATTTTCATAATGGAAATGAAAAAGATTTTCGAAAAGACATGAAAATGATTTTTCAAGTGTATTTCACCAAGCATATATTCACGACATGCATGGATTAACTTACCGAACTCTCACTCATCTAGTTTCTTATGGTGTAGGTTTTAAGGATAACAATGGTAATGTTCACCCTTGAACCGTTCGATTCTAAGTATGGTAGGTTTCTTTAATATACTAATTAAAGCAATGAACAAGCGAGATAGATAGTTGAAAATGTGATGAAAATAAGTAAATAAGTCATTTTTATAGTATATGGCATCAAGCTAGTTTGTATGTAAATAAATGTAGTTTGTACATTTATCAAAATTTTTGACAAATCGATAATAATATAATGAGTTAATGACCTTGCAATAGTTAGTGTTAGTTTCTCTTAATCGACCACTTTTCATGCTAACATCAATAACAAAATGTGATCACTAAATTAATAAAAGAAAATAATAATAATAATAAATGGTAATTATCGAGGGTAAAAGAAATCAAATATCGAATAATGGATGATAAATAAACAAATTCTTATAAACTAATAGAAAAGAAATTTGAGAAAACCGAGCAAAGATAGATCCAACCCATTCAGTCTAAGCAACCTAAATAAAATAATAAAATGTGAAAAATTTATAGTGTATTTTGGATTGAAATATAGGACGTATTCGTTATTTATAGGTTTTTACAACGTAGTCCATACCTAGCAAGGTCATAGGAAAGACATAGTGTCTTATTGACTTGTATTCATTGCACTTCGAATGTAGATCAATGACGATAATATTCTTAACCTACGAGATCCTAGATAAGGGATGTTACAAATGTTATATCAAAGTTGGGTTTTACCAAAAAGTGAATGCGAAGCACATCCAAAATACATGGGAGGTGACCCTCGGTAATCGGTAAATATGTTTGATAAACGATGGTTATGATCGCTCGATATATGTATGTGATGAATATGATTAGCATGAAAATTTATTATTAGAAATTATTGTACTTGAATATCATGTGTATCGAATGTTATAAACTAGTATAACATGAATGACTTAATTTATGTTGTTCATGTTTGTAAATTAAGAGAGAGGAAAATAATACCACCAAAAGGGTTTCTAATAATAATGTTAGTAATAATGCGACTTAAGCTGGGAATTGAGAAACTAGGAAGAAGAATTGATGGAGCCGCTTAGAAGGCAACAATGGATGATGGAGTTACAACAAGAATAACATAAGGAGCAATTATAGAGGATCTTGAAAATAAGTCGGGATGGTCCGCTAAAGCATGACCACCATAGAAGGCCGAAATAGTGGAACATTTCTAAAGGTTTAATCTAAAGGAATTCGGAGGTGGTATGAACTCTAATATTGCAGAGGAATGGATCGAGTATATGGAAGTCATTTTTGAGCTCTTGGGTCTAAGTGATGCCGATCATATAGCATGTGCGACCTTTATGCTAGTGGATGATGCTCGAAATTGGTGAGAGATGGTAAAACCATCTCTCGATGTAACGAGATTTACATGGAGTCAATTTAAAGAGTTATTTAATGAGAAATACTTTTCGGACACTATGAGGTCTAGAAAAATCTAAGAATTCCTCTAATTAATGCAATGAGACATATCGATGATGAAATATATTCGTAAGTTCAAACATGGTTGTCATTATGCCACCTTTTATCACCGAAAGTGAGGAAAGAAAGAAAGAGCATTTCCTTCATGGATTAAAGGTAGAAATAAGGAGCTTTGTTTGGATGTTAGTGGACACTTATAAGGATATGGTCAAAAAAGTACTTGGCATCGAGATTGATCAAAAAAAGTGGACTTGAGTACCACCTCTTGATGTAGGTAAAAGGGAAATACTCCGAGTGGATTTGGAGGCCAATCCAATAAGAAGAGGCCTTTCACTTCAAACTCGGAGGAAGGATAATAAGAAGGGAAAGGTGCCAACAAGGCCACAAAGGACGAAAAAATGAGGTACCTTGAATTGTTCTAAATGTGGTCGACCACACACTAGTGATTATTTGATGGGCATAAATGTGTGCTACTTCGTCGAGAAGTAGAACATTTAGCTAATAATTATCTACAAAGGAAACCAATTAAAGGACAATGTGTTCCCAAATATGTATATACGCTAACACGAAGGAGACGAATAAAGAGGATGATAATGCTATATGTGGTAACATCTCGATCCTTAATCTTACCGTATATGTATTGATAGATTGAGGTGCTAACATTTATTTATAACATGATCATTATTAAGATGATTAGGTATGACATCAAAAGTATTAGATATTACATATGAAGTGGCACTTTCATCTGAGAGTCACTAGAGTCTAATGTTATAGTTAAGGAATGTGAAATGAAAATCAAGAATTATACTTTACGTACTAACCTCATAGTCTTAAGTATTCAAGACTTTGACATCATCCCGGGTATGGATTTTCTATCTAGGAATGGAGCATCAATTGATTGCTTGGCTAAGAATGTGATATTTCACCCATCGAATGGGCAACCCTTCGAGTTGTAAGTCGGAACATAGGTGAGACCCATAATCCTAGTTTTGACTATGACGGCTTGAAAAATGATAAAAAAAATAGGCTACCTAGTAAATATGATTGATATTAAAAAAGAGAGAAGCTCGAAATTAGAAGCCATTAAGGTGGTTAAAGAATTCTTAGATGTTTTTCTCGAAATTACATCGGGATTACCACCAAGAAGGGAAATGATTTTAAGATTGAATTGGAACCGAGAATAGTACTTATATATAAGGCACCATACCAAATGGTCCTAGTAGAATTATAAAAACTTAAGACGCAAATATAAAAACTACTAGATAAAGGCTACATTAGACCTAACTATTCATCGTGAGGAACACTCGGTATTGTTTATGCAAAAGAAGGATGGGTCACTATGATTATGTATAGATTATCAAAATTTGAATCGAGTGACCATCAAGAACAAGTATTCGTTTATGTGGATTGATGATTTATTTAATCAACTAAAAGGGAGCTCGATGTTCTCCAAAATCGATCTCTAATCAAGATATCACCAATTAAGGATTAAGGAGGAGGATGTAAAGAAAATGGCTTTTAGAAGTCGATACGGGCATTACGAGTATCTAGTGATGCCGTTCGGATTAACCAACATATTGCGTATTTATAGATTTGATGAACAAAGTGTTCCATGAATACCTAAATAAGTTTATTATTGTATTCATTGATAATATCCCGATGTATTCCAAAAGTCACGAAGAGCACATGAGTATTTAAGAAAAGCATTACAAACATTACGAGAGCAAAAATTATATGTTAAACTCAAAAAGTGTGTATTTTGGCTCGAACAAATAGCATTCCTTAGGCATATGGTATCCAAGAATGGGATCATGGTAGATCCTAATAAAGTGTAGGCATTGCAGGAATGACAATAATAAAAAAATGTTTCTAAAGTGAGGAGCTTCTTAGGAATGATAGGCTATTATCAAAAAATTTTAAAAGGATTTTCTAAAATAACCATACCACTCACTCAAATGATGATGAAGAATGCTAAGTTTAAGTGGGATGATCGAGTGTGAGCAAAGTTTTCAAGAGCTAAAGTTTAGATTAATTACAACTCTAGTATTAGCTCTTTTAAAGGATAACGAAAATTTTGTAATCTATACGGATGCCTCTCGAATTGGTTTAGGGGTAGTCTTGATATAGGATGGAAAAGTGATTGCTTATGCTTCTCGATAGTTATAGGACTACGAAAAGAATTACTCCACTCATAATCTCGAATTAACTACTATTATCTTTACCTTGAAAATCTAGAGGCATTACTTATACAATGTTTAATATAATATCTATACCAATCATAAAAGCTTTAAATACATTTTCTCTCGTAAAAGTTAATTATGAGGTAGAGAAAATGGTTTGAAGTACTCAATGATCATGACATCGTTTTCCATTACCACTCCAAGTAAGGCAAATATTATGGTCGATGCTTTGAGTAAAAAGTCAATTACAACCTTATAAGTATAAATTACATAACACATGAAGAACCTTTAGTTGGAGATTATATCCAATCGAAATAAAAAAATTTATTAGGTACGATGACATTATAGCTAAATACCAAATAAAGAATTAAGGAGGGGCAATTACATGATTTGGAGTTATTTAAGGTTCGGTAAAAAGCGATTGAAGGAAAGATAACGAACTTCGCCCTAGATGATAAAGGTATTTAACATCATCATGATAGATTATGTGTTCTCGATGTAAAGGAGCTTCAAGAAAAATCTTGAAAGAAGCTCATGCCACACCTTATACGATCCACCCTCGTGGTACAAAGATGTATTGAGATCTCAAGAAGGTTTATTGGTGGAAAGGAATGAAATGTGACATTGTAGAGCATGTGGTAATGTGTTTGATATGTCAACAAACTAAAGTCAAACACCAAAGACCCTTTGGATTACTAAGGTCATTAGATATTTTAAGTGAAAATAGGAACACATATTGATGGACTTCATATTTGGATTACCAAGGCTGAAATGTGGAGCCAATGGTATATAGGTCATTATGGATCGACTAACTAAATCAACTCACTTTTTAACAATCAAGTTCACATATTTCATACAACGATATGTAAACTTGTACCTAAAAGAGATTATGAGATTGCATGGGATTCTAATATCATCGTATTGGATGGAGATTCATGATTTACATCACGATTTTAGAAGAGTTTATATGAAGTGATGGAAATCAAATTAAGTTTTAACATAGCCTTTCACCTATAAACAGATGGATATACCAAACCGGTAAACCAAATAGTAAAAGACATGTTACGTGTATGTGTGCTGGATTGGTATGTAAATTAGGAAAAGTATCTAGCATTGCTCGAATTCACTCGCAACAATAGTTACTAATAAATATTAGCATGGCATTGTTTGAAGCCATATATAAAAGAAAATATCGATTTTCAATACATTAGGATGATGTAGGTGAATGAAAATTGCTAAAGTTAGAATTAATCCAACAAACAACTAATGTCGTACATCAAATTAGAGAAAGGATAATAGCTTAAAGTTGACATAAAAGCTACAAGGATGTGAGAAGAAAAGAATTAGAATTTCAAGTCAATAGCGAGGCATTTTTGAAGGTGGCTCCTATGAAAGGTATACCGAGATTTAAAAGAAAAAAAAAGCTAAGTTTGAGATATATTGGACCGTATAAGATCTTAGAGAAGATTGATGATAGAGCCTATAAATTAGCACTGCCACTCTCTCTCTCTAATTCATAATGTATTTTACGTGTTCATACTTCGGAGGTATATTATGTTAGTCTAAGTGCCCAAGATCTAATCACGTTTGGATGGGATTGAGTTATTGTATTATTGCATTATTTATTTTAATAATAATAAAAGAAGTCCTTTTATTAATTCTTATACTTTTATGTTTATTAATTTAATATAATTAGAAAGAAGTCCTTATGATATGCATTTGCAATAATGATTGATCGAAAGATGTGAGACAAAGACTAATGCATATAAATAATATCATTAAACATCTCAAGTTATAACATTATAAGAAAGCATGTTAACTATATGTGGATATACTTATGATCGCTATGCTCATACTATATGATAGTAGTATGAGATCTCACATTTATTGGCATGGTGATGCCAAAACAAGCACTCGGAGTAATTTATGTTAAAGAACATATCACCGAATTTGACTGGCCATGAGAACCTATTTTGTTTAGTCTATGAGAATCTTATATGAGATGGGTATAACTAGTCCTTAAACTTAAAGTCATCATGTTTATCTCATTAGAGGATTTATGCACTTAGACACTCGTTTCGATGGATCTAGTAAAAGGTTATACGTGGGTGATTCATTGGTCGTATTAGGAATCTAATAGATATACGTGTAAGACTAAGATAGGACATGTAATTCCTTGTATTCTAAAGGTGTTATCACATTGCACTTCGATGAAAGTCTACTCAAGAAATATATGATTTTAGTAGGAGTACACAAATAAAGTATAGTTGGTTTACTTTAAAAGTTAAGACATTTGAGAATTAAAGAAAATTTATGTGATCATAATCGAATAAGACTTATAACTAAGTGTGAGATCACACTATGATAAGTTGATATGAGGACTAAGCTATATGGTAATCATACTTATGAAAAGTAATAATGGATTAATTAATCCTCATAGAGAATTGGATAGTAATGCCTTGCTAGAGGCCAATCTTGATTTATGTATCAAGAGATAAAAGAAGAGTCTTTTGTTCTCGATACATTGCTAACATATCTAGGAGCCTATTGAGTCATATGTATAAGTTTAAGAATTCACATGATTAAGAGAGAAGTAAAGATATTAGAAAAAGTTTTTAATTTTGAAAGTTTTCAATTTTAGAAAAGGTTTCCAAAAAAGAAAAGTTTCCTTCAATGAAAGTTTTTTATTTTAGAAATCAGTTTTCTAATTTGGAAGTTGGTTCTAAATTTGAAAGTAAATAACTTAAAATAAAAATGAGTTTTCTAATTTAGGTTAAAGAGTATTTTGAGAAATTATTTTCCGATGTGAGCCGTCTAAAATTATCTAAGATTATTTATTTGGATAGTTTAAATAAATTAATTAGGCCGTAATGGTTTTGGCCCAATAGGTTTAATTAAAAGCCTTAGATATTTTGATGGGAGGATAAACATTAACCTTATTAGAAAAAGATGAATGTTTTAAGAATAAACATCAACCTTATTGGATAATAATGAATGTTTTAAAGATAAAGATCAAAAGCCCACATGTAAAATAACTCCTAATCATTAGACGATTAGTAAGTAACAATCATAAGTCCAATTAGGACTTATTTATCGCCCTCTCTTTGTCCTTAGAGGACAAGGAAACTCTCCCCTATAAATAAAATGAAAGATGCAGCATAAAGAGAGTTTTAAGGAGAATAAATTTGACACACTAAGAAAATTAAAAGGGACACATGATTGAAATAAAATAAGGAGAAAATTATTTTCTCCCTAAACCTAGAACTCCACCTCCTCTCCTTTCTCTTTGGGTTATCGCAAACTTGCCCATATTAGATTTCTATAGGAAACACTACACAAATCGAAAAGGTGGAGCTAACACTATTAATTTTGAGTGCTGCTTTGTGGGTGCTTGGATTGCGTGGATCATCAATAGAGGCTGGACACATGGATGACTTTTCTGCTAAAGATTTTATATCCACATTACAAGAGATAATTCTCTATTCATTGTTTAATTCATGCATATATAGTTAGTTGATTCAATGGTATGATCTTGGGCCTTTAAGATAGAGGAAATTTTTTATTTATTCTCCACCTTTATAGGATGTATGATCCTTAAATTGGTATTAGAGTCTTTGTTGAATCTTTAATTGTATGTTATATTAATTATAATTAACTATGTCCGATTATAAATTTAGTGTTTTTGATATTTTATATTAATTTAAAATTGAAATTTGGATTAAAAATAATGGGACACGCAAGGTTGACGGTAGACGTTGACGTTTGTGCAAAAAAAAAAACACTAGCTAGTCGCGTGCTAAACGCGGAACAAGCCGAGCCAATTATACGCTAGTGTGTGACGTGCTAGGCACCGTGTGCCGGACCGAGAGTGAGGCACGCGAGCTAGACGCTTATGCACAAGGCGTGCCATGCCCGTAGGCAAGATGTACACGCGCAAGGCGTGCGATCGAGAAGCCCACGCACAAGACTTGCTAGGCTCACAAGCCGGACGCGTGAGAGCGCATCAAGCCGAGGGCTCGAGTGTCGAAACCCATGGGCCCTCGAGACCCAAAAGCCCATCGGCCCAAGGCTCGAGAAGTTTTAAAATTGACATTTAGAGAAATTTTGATAAATTTACAAAATAACCAAAAATATAGATTTATATTTGTTTTATGAATGAAATGTGTTTCATTAATATGCCATGTATTAATGTGATTGAAGCATGAGTGAATGGTATGAATGAGTTAGCCTAGTTTTATAGAATCAATATTTGTAATTTTTTGATAAATAAGACCTACGCATCCTACCGTCTCTTATACTCTATTGTATTTCTTTTCTCATCTTACTCCCTTCAAATATAACTCGAGGTTTCTTATTCAAATAAATGTAAAAATAGAAGATAGAAATTAGAATAGGTGTAAGAAGAAGATGCCAAGAAATGTAGACATTATTGAAGAATTTATAATAATTTTTCATTTAGGAATTTGACCCACTAGTCTTCTTGTGGCTCGAAGGGGCTAATATTAGAGATCATTACCATTCATCGATCCTTTGTGTCATGCATGAGATGTATGTATATTATATGATTAATATTAGTAAGCATGTTATGAATAATGTGATTATTGATTAGTATGCATGTTAGGATGAAACCAGCCAAATTAAATCTTTCAAATAAAATATTAAGTTAATTATCTTTCAATGTTATAAGCGAGAGAACTCTTTTGGCCGTTAATAGCTTGTTGAGATAACTCAAGATCACTTTTTCCTCAAGGAAAACAAATCATGGGCCATGCGATATCCCCGAACATTAGGTCTAACTTAAATGACTTGTTGAGTTTGTTCGGATAACTCAAGGTCTAATAAACTTGTAGGCAAGGATTGATATTCACATAAGATGTGTTATGATAAGGACTTGTCATGCCAATGAGATTATAAATTACATTAGATGTAATTGGTAAGGAGTTACCTACGTAATCCTTCATATATGGCTTGTTGAGATAACTTAATATTAATGCATGTTAGAGGATGACATCCTAACCTACTTACAAAACGAATCGAAAAATTTTCTTGAGTCATATATTAAAGGTTATAAAACTTGAAGAAAATAATGAGAGCAAACATAGATTTTACTTCTTTGATTTATGTTTTGTTTTGTTTTATGCAATTTAATTAACCAAATCGAACATTTTTCTATCATGTCGGATTGCATAGTATGATTGACAACACATTGATACGATCGATAATTGACGAAAGTAATACCTTCAACGGTATAAACTTTCTCGATTGGAAAATGAATTTGAGGATAGTCCTCTAACATGAGGAAATTCTCTATATGATAGAGAAAGCTCTTCTAGTAGGATCAAGTTAAAGCTCGTATAGCATGGATCAAACATAGTAGATGATGCGATCACTACCGAGAGCATCATACTTACTGCTATGACGTTAGAGCATAGACGCCAACACGAAGCTAACAAGCTTTTGACATAATAGCAAAGCCTCACATTTTGAATTTATTTCATGTTATTTTTTTCACTATTTCCTTTGAATTTTCTCTCTTTGCTCTTTGTTTTCAATAGATAACCCTACTAATCTCTCTCTATTTTTGTTTTCATGAAAACCTTAATAAAATCTTTTTATCTCTTCAAATCAATCCTAAATTAATTTAATAGCATTGGTAGAGTTCACAAGCCAATGCTTAAGTAGAACGAGAACGAGGGCTCTTCGGATAATGCCTTTAGTACTTTGTTGGTGTTAAATCTAGTAATTTATGGTGTTTTTTTTTATTCTTTCAATTGATAACCCTAATCTTCTCTCTCTACCTCACAATAATATGATTTACTAAGGTTATATCTCTAAAAAATTGTTTTGTGAAAAAATGGTGATTGTTGGTTCTTAAAATTGAAAATAACTTACAACTGGGGTTTCTTGATTCAATAAAGATTATTGAGAGAAAATTCAAGAATGACCAAAGGAAATGATGAAATATAAGTATGAGTCCGATTACTTCTATTATTGAGTGCTTGCATCCCGATCAAGTAATTGATTAATTTATTCAAGTTGTACAAGTTGTAGGCCAAAAGAATTGATGAAATATGATTGTGTGGTTGATTGGTGTGTTTTAGTGCAACTCATACTAGAATTTTATTCTAACATGCTCGTGAATAATTTTACAGGAAGTTTACGTTCGCTTGTAGTAAATGTTTGTTTTGATCCGATTTTTTTACCATTAAGTTATGCTTGCATTTTTATTGAATTTATGGAACTTTTTTTTCTTTTCCCGTTTTTTAGTTTCCATGTAGGTGCTTATTATTTTTTCAAATCGATGGCGGAATGAGTTTATTGAAAATTGTAATTTAATTAGTTGATTCGAAGGAGTTAGACAAGAGCAAAGTCATATAAAACCTTTAAATGTCGATGATGTCGTTGAGTGTTGGTGGCAAATAGTGAAGTCTAGAGTCCTCGGAAGCATGTATGGCCCTACTCGTAGGAAATTGTTTAACATGGTCCATTTTTACAAGTCGTAAGTATATTTATTTGGTTTTTTGTCAATAATTTTCAACGAGACCCACTTTCGATGAGTGTCAATACATAATTGCTATGTTTTAGTTAATGCCGACTACACTAACACTTAACAGCTTTTAGGAGATGGAGTACCCTCAAACAGGAAAAAAAGGAGATGGGATGCACTCAAATAAAAACAAGAAGAAGAGTAAATGTTAGTCACTCAAATAAATAAAATAAAAATAAATACTCAAACGAAACAAAAATAAAAAATTAGATGCTGAAATTTCAATTGACATAAATTTATTTGATTATCCAAGGACTCATCCTTTTCTCTTTGAACCCTTTTTCTCATCATCCGTAAACTCCATCTCTTGCAAGGCACAAACTTAAAGAAATCGTGTCCGCCATGAATGATTTCACAAAAAAGTAAAGGACATTGTTAATTTGTGGGCTTTTTTTATATTTAATTTAAAGTTATAAAGTCTTGATTTATGGTATTTCGTGCTTGTTGGCATTGTTGGCACATGACATTGTTTTTTTTTTTTTCCCCCGATCGGTCTTATGAATATATCATGTTAAATTGTGGTAGTAAATATCATGGTTAATTTGATTTCTTTTTGAAAAAAATTGTATTTTCTTAATTATATTAATCTTGATTTATGTTATCGGATTTTCTTATATTTTCTAATTTCTTTTTGTTTGGAATTTGAATTTTTTCATCTATTTTATGGAAAAAAAAAGATTCATAATAAGTCTTATAAAGTGAATTAACGTATTTAGAAATCAATATTTTATTTTAATATGAAGGAAGTTTCAAAAGAATAGGATATAAATAAAAAACAAAACTTAATGAAAAAATAAACCAATATAAAAACTCAAACAGAGGAAACTAACATCAATGTTGTTATTTACTCTCATGTCATGCCTAACAATAAAGGATCTGCTTTACGAGTAGTAGTTATATAGTTAAAATGTATTTTAACATAACTACTCAAAAAAAAAAAAAAAGAAAAAAAAGAAAAAAAAGGAAATAAAAATGAATAGATACATTCCAATAGAAAACATAAAAAGTTACATGAACAAATTATGAATTAGTCCCTCTAGGTTTTGCAAAATAAATTAAATAATATCATTATTTTTTAACATTAATCAATTCGTCTTTTGACTAGTATTAATTAATCATGCTTAACTTGAAATTGCTTTATTTTAAAAAATATCTTTTTTTATTAATCTTTCCGTATTATTTATTTTTTATTCCTTTTTTATTTTTTCAAAAAAAGTAAAATGGAAAAAATATAAAATCGACAAAATGAACTAATTAATTAATTTATTAAACTAGAGAAACTATTTAATTTATTTTGTAAATCTAAAGTGACTAATTATAATTTACTCATAATTACATATATTGACTCTAAATAAAGAAAACCTCGTAAGAAAAAGTCTTTACCGCAACACTAATTCCACAACACCGGTAAAAAAACCTCGTAAGGAGTTCTTGCGTTATCAATTTATGGCAAATGTATATTTGTGGTTTCAATTGGGATAAATGGATTCTTATAATTTGATGTGTCGGACAACATAGGTCTCTAAATTTATAGTCCATCTAATTTTTTTTTGTTAATTTTTACTTTTTTTTTAATGAAAAGACACGTATCAATTTTTTATAGATTCTAATTTAAAAACTAATTAAAAATAAAAAATTCAAAAGAATTTAAAAAATTGTTAAAATTTTGCGGACATTTGATTTTTAATTTTTATATTTAGAAATTAATTGTCAATTTTTTTATTTACGTTAGTATTTTTTACCTTATTTTAAATGGTTTTTTTTTTGTTAAAAGATTATAATTTTTCTGTTAATTTTTTACTGGAGTTTTCATTATTTGTTATAATTTAATTTTTTTTAGCCAACTGTTTATTTGTTTACTACAGAATATGAGTTTTGTTTTTATTTGTTTGAATTTTTTTTTACAATTTATTTTTTTAAAAGTTTTTATTTATTTATTTCATCAATGAAGGATACAATTACCAATTTATTAATGAAACATACTGGATTCAATTTGTGTAGTTTTTTTTATAAGCATGATCTTCGAATTTATATTTTCATAAAAGTTTTGGTTTTATGTGTTTACGATTTTATAATTTTCATGTAATATTTGTTTTCTTTAGCTTTTGAAAATAAAAAATAAAAAAAATCTTGTAAAATAAATAAAAAATGACAATTTTTTTTATTATTTGTAATTTTTTCTTTTAAAAATAAAATAAATAATATAATATAAATAAAAAATTAAAAATAATTTCTAGCGATAAATTAAAAAAAAAAAACAGATAATTAGGGTGTTTATAAATAGAGGAAGCTCTATTGCCTAACGGTTCAAATTAAAGTATCTGATTGCCTCAAATCGATACTGGCAAGGTGTTTTTGTCGAAACTCAACGTTTGTATCATTAAACCCTTCAACACCTTACCGTCCCATTTCTTAAACCTTTTCACCATTGCAAGTCACCATCACATTCTTGTTGTGGTAGGTCCTATCTTTACTATTAGACAGGACAGAGCCTCCTCTCAAGGGTTTTAGCTATCACCCATAAGAGAAGAGAGAATTCTTCTTCTTTGAAATGGAAGCTGCTGCTACTCCTCAATTGCCTAAGAAGAGAGGCCGAAAACCGAAGCCCAAAGAAGATCAACAGCAGCAGCAGCAGCAAAGTGCTGGTGCCAAAATGAAAGAGGGAAAGAAGGCACAACAACCCTCTGTTGATGACAAGTACACTCAGTGGAAGTCTTTGGTTCCTGTTCTTTATGACTGGCTTGCCAATCACAACCTCGTTTGGCCATCTCTTTCTTGCCGGTGTGTTTTTTCTCTTTTCTACTAGGGTTTTTCCTTTCCTTTCATTTCTTGATTGATTGATGCTTTTCTTTTTGCTATGTATTTTTAAATGTTCTTTCTTGTCTAGGTTTTTATTTTCGGATCTTTAATGTGTTGCATCTTTTATTGAAGACAAAACCCTAACTAGCGGGAACTTTATTTATTATGTTGCATTTCCTTTTGGGTTAAGAGAGAGTGAGAGATTTCATTTTTTTGTTGTTTTTTATGAACTGAAGCTAGGGTTTTTCAGTTTGGTTACTTTGCTCCTTTACAATGATTAAAGTTCATTATGTTATTTTGTTCATTTTTAATTGATTGACGATTCTGTGATTAGGTGGGGTCCGCAGCTTGAGCAAGCTACTTACAAGAATCGCCAGCGCCTCTATCTTTCCGAGCAGGCTAGTTTTTTTTATCTTCATTTTTTGGCAATAAAGAGATTACCGAAGAGAATTATTCATTTTCTTAATCCGAGCAAAATGGGTAAAATCTGACTGCTCAAATGGGTATTGAGAGGGCTGAGGAAATAAGCATTGTCCCATGCACATTGAATTTTTGTCCTTCTACACATGATAGTTCTGTTCCAGCCCAATTAATAGATAACATTCTTACGCTGAAACAACATTGAAACTTCAAGGTTTTAATGGTAATAATTGGAGCCTATGGGTTTGGTGTGCAATTGTTCAGTCTTTTAGTTTGGAAGGGGCTTTTGTAATTTACCCTATGACCCTCTCTTTCTAGTTGATGCTATGTGAAATTGTGGGCAGAATGTCTTAGAGATTTTAGGTACTCTGTTGATAAAGAATGACTTGTGCTGCGTTTCCTTTGTTAATATCTTTCTTGTAAGATGGTATTTTTCATGTATTGGTACTGTTTTTATGTCCTGCATTTCACCCTTTCCCTTCTAGAAATCTGTTCTCCTATTAACCTTGCTAATAAATATTACTTTCTATGATAATTCAGACATTTTTTTGATCACATGATAATTCAGACATTTTTTTGATCACTTTCTTCAGAACTGTTCTCATAACAATTTTCTTTTCTTTTTAATGGTTATTTTTCTTTATTCAACTACTTTTTTGTGGCCAGACTGATGGCAGTGTTCCAAATACTCTGGTTATTGCTAATTGCGAAGTTGTCAAGTCTAGAGTTGCTGCTGCGGAACACATATCTCAGGTGACTCATGAGTGCTTCCTGCTCTTAACTTTTACTCTATGTTTGGGAACCAAGTATGAAGGGAAGGAAAGTGAAATGATTGAAAATGAAGGGAAAGTAAGTTACAGGAGAGAAATTATTGCCTCTCTTGTTGTTTTGATGGAAGGAATTTGGAGGGGAATTAATGTGTAGAGAAAGTTCATTGTGTAGAGAAAGTTCATAAAATTCCTGTGACCCTTCGTTTTGTGGAAAAGAATTTATTACAAGGGTGAATGAGTAACCTTTTTTCATTATCCTTCCATTTTCTCTTCAAATTGGAGAGATTGATTTTTGGTGGGCCCAAGGAAGATTTTCACTCACCTTTCCTTCCCCTCATTTTCTCTCTTTCGCCTAATCAATTCTAAGTCATATTTCTTCCCCCAAATTCTTTCCTCCACTTTCTATCCTCCAAATACATTGTTAGGTTCCTCAATTCTACTTAATTTATTTAGTTAACATCCATTTGCTTTATTTATTTATTTATTTATTTTTTTCAGTTTAATGAAGAAGCGCGCTCTCCATTTGTTAAGAAGTACAAGACTATCATACATCCTGGAGAGGTATAAATCTCACTTACAAAATGCACACAACCATAGTATATGTAGTTATTTACAGTTGCATGCAGCGATGCAGATATATCCGCTGATTATAAACTTTTGACACATTTTTCTTTCTGTATAAGTTAGGTATATACTTGATTTCTCTATTCTCAAGTTTGTTGTAAAATTTTACGTCTGTATTTCCTGTTAGAAAAGGGATTCTTCTTACAAGCACTTATAATTTTGCCTCAATGGCACTTTACTACATGTCCTCCCTGATCTTGATTTTTTGCTCTGCTTTCTAAAATCTGGGAAATCCCACTTGAGCTTGTTCTTCTTACTTTTACTTAATGCACTTTTCAGGTAAACAGAATCAGAGAACTCCCACAGAATAGTAAGATAGTGGCCACTCATACTGACGGTCCTGATGTGAGTGTCTTAGGAAACTATTGATTTCTTTATTTAGGCTGAAGTTATGCTGTTTTTGGTTTTACTTAAGTTTTGTTAGTTTCCATTATTTAATTTGGCCTGCGTTGGACTTTTAAAACTTCAGGTTCTTATATGGGATGTTGAAACACAGCCTAACCGCCATGCTGTTCTTGGAGCTACAAACTCTCGTCCAGATTTGGTATAATTTTATTTTGAAATGCAGCATTTTTTGTTTATTTACTTATTTATTTAGGCTATCTTTTTATATCTATAATCAGTACTCTTTGTAGTCTTTGTTAATTGGTTTCACTACAATGGAAAGTAGGGTCACGTAGATATTTTCCTTCCTCGATATAAAAGAGTGTTGTAAATTGTGAATGGGCATATGCGAATGCGACTGTTTTCAAATGGCTCTCTCTATAAAGCATTTTCTTGCGTTACTGTAGCATTCCAGGCATTTCCATATCACCATGCATTTGCAGACCTGTTTGATATTAGCAGGGATTGATAATTGTTTTACTTGAGTGACCCTTTTTAGTGTGGGGCTCTAAACCATGTTAACTTGGAACTCTTTCTTGCAGATTTTGACTGGACATCAAGACAATGCTGAATTTGCTCTTGCAATGTGCCCAACTGAACCCTATGTGCTTTCTGGAGGTTAGAAAATCTCTTTTTAAGTCAGGGTGGATTTTTTATTTTTTATTTTTTTAATGGAGTTAGGGTGACTTGCCACTTGTGCTTGATTAGACTAACATGTGTCAGAACAGCTTATTTGTGTTATTACATGCTGCTGGTTTTTGTTATTATTTTCTTTTGAATACACATTATGGTGTGTGCTTATTAAAAAGTAACTTTCTTAAAAGTTTGGGGTCGATTGCTACTTGCACCAAGCAGCATATTTGTCTTATTATGTGGGTTGAAATCTGTATTGTGATGTGTACTGTTATGCAGTGGCTCTAGAGTTTGGTTGGATGTTCATGATTCTTATATGCACATCTAGATTGCTTGTATGGGGACTAGGACTAACTTGATTTATCTTGATGAAGATTTTCTTCTAAATAGGGGGTTTTAATTGCAGGGAAGGACAAGTCTGTAGTTTTGTGGAGTATCCAAGACCATATAACATCATCTGCCACTGACCCAGCAACAAAGTCTGCAGGATCTGGTGGATCAATCATTAAAAAGGCTGGGGATGGTAATGATAAAGCCACTGATGGCCCGTCTGTTGGACCACGAGGTATATACCAGGGGCATGAGGATACAGTTGAAGATGTGGCATTCTGTCCATCCAGGTATCTTACATGGCCCTGGCTACATGCATAAAGTCCATCTGGTTGTTTGTTGTCTTAGTAATAAATGTATAATATCCATCTTTCATGAAAATTCAGAATTTTTATTATCGTAGTCATCATTTATGATATGTTATTTGATTCGTTGTATGATGCATATAATAAAAGATGTAGCCATAAAATTCATCTCGTTAATATTCTGTTATATTTATCTTTAATTATAATGTTGGAAAGCATGTAAGTTGATATTTCTGATTAAGTTTATGTGTTATGAAGTGCGCAGGAGTTTTGTAGCGTAGGAGATGACTCTTGCCTTATATTATGGGATGCTCGAGCTGGCACTAGCCCAGCTATCAAGGTTATGTGTCCCTGCTTTATGGTCTTATTAGTACTTAGCATATGTTTTTATAATTTTTTTCTTAGATTATGGTTGCTAAATCTTATGGTATCCATAAAGGCATTCCCAGTATTGATGAAGTGAAAATCTGATCTAATTGTCCAGAATGATGGGAATACTAGTGTACCAAACATTACTCTCTGCTCCTTGCTATGTTGACTTTTTTCTTGTTTTGACAATCTGTTCACACTGATTGTATGTAAATGCTTTCATCTTAGAAACTGAGTAATAACTTTTTTATTTTTTTATTTTTTATTTCCTTTTAATGAATCAAAATATCATTCATGTTTTGCATGCCTTATTATCTTGTTAACATTGTGGTATTTAGTGAATTGTGCTTGTTCAATTGTAAGATAAAGAGCTCAGCTCTGACTATCTATGTTTTCCCATTCTTCTCCCCTTATTTGGGTTTCTGATCAACAGGTTGAGAAGGCACATAATGCTGATCTTCACTGCGTTGATTGGAATCCTCATGATGATAACCTCATCTTGACTGGGTATGTTTCAATTTTATGCTTCCTCCAGTTATGTTGTGCTGTCAAGATGGTAACCAAATAATCATTTTTATTTTGGTTGATGTTTTGTGCTTGTAAGGAAAAAATTAAATGCATGTTTTCTTATCTCTGCTTGATTTTCATCAGGTCAGCAGATACTTCTGTTAGCATGTTTGATCGACGGAACCTCACTTCTAATGGAGTTGGTTCGCCTGTCTATAAATTTGAGGGTCACAAAGCTGCTGTTCTCTGTGTACAGGTACTAATCAATCTCCTCCTTTTGTTCCTTTCACCCCCTAGCCTTTTTCTTAATTTTAGTTATTTGCTGTCCCTGAAGTGCTAGTTGTAAATTTTTATTTTATTACAGTGGTCTCCAGATAAGGCATCTGTTTTTGGGAGTTCTGCGGAGGATGGTCTCCTAAATATTTGGGATTATGAGAAGGTTTGGATGTCTAATCTCTTCACACATCAGCTGGATTGCCTGTGCATAGGCTTCAACCCATCTAATTGAACACAAAACAGATGTACCTTTGCAATGTAGACCTGTTTGAGAAATCATTGCGAAAGTCAGAAAATCCTCAAGAGAAAGGGAAAATGAAAGGATTGCATACACTTTTTTTCTAGCATGAAATGCTCTAAGAAATATTTAATTTCCTTATTTTTTTCCCCAAGAAGCTGGAGAAAGGATCAAACTGTTCATCTGTTAATTATTGCACGTAGTAAAGATAAAATTATATAGAGATGATTGGAACTTCTTTGCAAGAATGCATAGTTTTGAGTGTGTACATGCATGTAAATTGTCTATTAGAAGTCCTATTTGGCTTGCTGGTTTTTCATGTTAGAGATCAGTAGAAATTATATTCTAGGACCTTACTTATCAGCTTAAGCTTTTAGGTGAGATGGTTCTTTAATATAGTATCAAAGCCTGATTGACCTTGAGGTCCCGAGTTCAAGTCTCACCATCCTCAATTTCTCAAGTATTAAGCACAAGATAATGTAGACCTGTGCAAGTTTCATGCTTCAAATGTTGGGCCTTTCACTTGAGGGGATGTGTTAGAGATCAGTATAAATTATATTTTAGGACCTCACCTATTAGCTTAAGGTTTTAGGTGAGATGGTCCTTTAATATTTCATATTTAGATAAATGAAATATTTAGTGTTTGAGGATGCTTCTAGGAAGTTTAAAAACTAAAGCTGATAAAACTGAATGTCATTAGACTCCCATCTATTATTTGTTGCATGGATGAGGGATTTCTTTACCTAGTTGCTCTTGAGTTCAACTCAGCATTCTCTATGGTGCTTTTAAGCTACACCTCCCCCTTTTTTAGGAAAAGCTTTTCCTCCAACGCTGCCTCAGATTTCAAAAGTTCTAACTAAAGCTGCTTTGCTTGTTTGAGTGCAATGTTGCCTGCTTCCTGTGATTGGAACCTTGGTTATGTTTTACTAGCATGCATCGTCTATGTTGTTTTCTATTCTTACAGGTTGGCAAAAAGACTGAGTGCCTGAGTAGAGCCTCGAGTTCCCCTGCAGGATTGTTTTTCCAGCATGCTGGGCACAGGTTTGTAAGATGGTTTTTCTCCTCGAAAGCAGTTCCTTAGTTGCAAGCAATTCTCAGTGGTTTGAGACTGTTTGTTAATTCATCATCAGGATTACCTTTTGCATTTTTGTTGTACTTGGAATGTATGTTTCTCATACCAGGCATTTTTACTGGATTGAAAAAGGAAAATGTTATCATACAATATGATTCCTTAGCATTTCTCATTGCAGGGTTTACTTTATCATTTTCTTGTCCATTACATGAACTTGAATTTCTCTAGCTGCTGACTGGTCTTTGTCGGAAGCAACCATCTTTTCTGATTGGCCCTTTGCCTTGAATACTCGTTAGAGACTAATAGAAATTATATTTTGGGGCTTCACCTATTAGCTTAAGCTTTTAGGTGAGATGGTCATTTAATATGGTATTAGAGCTTGGTTGACCAAGAGGTTTTGAGTTCAAGTCTCACCATCCTCAATTTCTCAAGTATTAAGTACAAGACAATATGGACTCGTGCAAGTTTCAAGTTCAAATGTTGGGGCTTTTACTTGAGGGGGTGTGTTAGAGACTAGTGTAAATTATATTCTGGAGCTTCACCTATAAGCTTAAGCTTTTAGGTGAGATGTTCTTTTAATAAATGCCCGCAATCATATCTATGTGAAAAACTTTTTTTTTTTTTTTTTGGCTTTTACTAATCAGAGGCAACATGTCTTTTGCTGCAATAAATAACTTTTCATGAGATGTGTTGAAACTGACCTCCATCTTGTAAGCCTTCTGATGGTTCTTCTCTCATTATTGTCTCAAGACTGCAAATGCAGTTTTAAGTGTGGGTGGCTGAAGCGTGAATGGTGACGCTTTGACCAACCACTCTCCCTGATGCATTTTTGTAGTCCAACATTACATACATGCTGTGAAAGCCTGTCAAATCAGGGAAAACTCAAATAGTTGACCTAATTGACCTGTTTGTGGTTAAGAGCTTGTTAATGCCATATCAACTGGGACATTTCTAGCAGATCTAGGATACCAACATAACTGTTTTAAATTCATTGTAGATAAGCACTTGTTTCATCTATTTTCTTTGGTCTTCATATGTTTATTGTGTTTTTTCTTGGCCATATTTTATCCCACTTTATTTATATGTTTGATTGATGATAAAGCACATCTCCAATATTTGAATGCTCCATTTCTTTTTGATTCTCGTTTCTTTATGGCCAGAAAATTCTCATAAATTTGCCTTGACTTTCTGTTCATTCAGGGACAAGGTTGTTGACTTTCATTGGAATGCATCTGATCCTTGGACGGTGGTTAGTGTGTCTGATGACTGTGATACCACTGGAGGAGGGGGACATTGCAGGTAATAATTTCTTTCCGAGGTAGTGTCTTATTGAGTGATTGTGGAAGCGTATGGATAAGTTGGCAAAACCTACTGTGTTTATGAAGATGGGAATGGAGTTTTAAAATGGTGTTACTAATCTAAAATTTCTAGAGGGATACTTCTTTATTTAGAATACTTCTAGAGATGTTTCTAAACTTGGTCATTTGTGTAATGGTTAAATTTGATTACAAAATGTGCGGTGCAGATATGGCGCATGAGTGATTTGATCTACAGGCCAGAAGATGAGGTTTTGGCAGAGCTTGAGAAATTCAAGTCACATGTGGTTTCCTGTGCTTCGAAGCCTTGACTTGGGCATGAAATAAAGAAACTTGTATGATGATAGGAATCAGCACTAAGTACTAGATTATCGTATGGATTTTAGCTTTATTCTGTTTTGTTGACAAAGACTGATAGCAATCGGAGGGGATGGATGCATATGTAGGTGCATCATTAGAGTCTGTAGCTTTCTAGAGACAAAACTTTAGTTGAAGGTTTGTTCTGCTCTTTTCAGGTTAAATTCGCAATAAATCTTACTGTGACAAAATTAAGGCAGATCGTTTCTGGATTTTGATTTTAGTGACAAAATTTAGCGTGGATGATGTGACAAGTAGGGCAGTTTGTTTGGGTTGATGTTTGTTGCTGTTCTCATTGTTGATCTCAGTCTAATCCGGTGTGTAGGTAGATGGCCAGTCTAGGCCCCAATTGAGGAGGGATCCAAAAACTCATGAGGTGGACTGAGAATATTCTGACTATTAGAGAAATAAAGGTTAAAGTAGTATTAGCACAGGTGTTACTGTTTGCCCCAAACCACATTTTGGACATTCAGAAGTGGTCTGGTCTCCCTCTTATCCATCCAATAAAAAGGAAGTAGGTGCCTGTTCATCTCGAATTTGGAATTTTATTAAAAGCTAATAACTTTCCTTATCTCTTTCAAATCAAGGCATACGGTCTTAGAGGGAGGATCGGTCTACTTGAAGGCCCCGCATCTGGTGGCAAACATCAGTCTGTCGGTAGGGATTGTTTTTGGTTCGTTGCATCTGAAGGATGTAGATTCATGCATTGATATAATGATGAGTTCTTTTTTCTATAAGTCATCGTGTATGATCAGGGATTTTCTCAGGCACCATATATTAATATTAATTTACTCAGCACACCACCATAGTTTACTACCGAATAAACAGCTTCTAATTCCATATTTCTGATTTTAGCAGTAAAAGCAGAGCGCAACAGAGTGGGAGGCAAACAACCTTCTAAGTGCATATTTCAGGTTTTTGGTTCTAAAAATATGATCTGAATCCTAATAGGTGCAAAAAGTAAACACTCCTTTAACCAACCGCTTAGGTTGGATGGAAACTAGTAAAATAGCAACGACCATGTTACATCTTTAGAGATTGATAAAGATTTTTAAGGTACAGCATAATGATGGCCCTCTTCGCTAAATCGATCTCTCTCTCTCTCTCTTTTTCATTAGAGGTACATGAGCCGTCTTTCAGTTACACAACAAAAAGATAGTTTTTTTCTCATCACATAATCCCCGAAAAAATTTAGAATCATAAGATGGTTTTTTATTCTTTTTCTTTTTTTTAAGTACACAACTGTTAGATTAAGTTTTTTTTTTTCAAAAAATTAATTTCATCCTTTGAAATTAAAGGATTTTGATTTGGAATCATTTACTACCCCAATAATTTTCCTGGTAGGATTGTCGGGCATTGCTAAGGTGACTTTATTTTATTCTATTTTATTTTCATTGTTGGGTAGGCATGCATGCATGAATACTGAAAATTAAAAGTTAAAGGAAGGTCCTAAAACATCTTAATAACGGGCTGAAATTTCAGAAATCATATATATATATATCAGACAAGCTGCAGAAGGGGAGAAAAGGTCAGAGCATGATACTATAGCAGCACACAGACAAAAGGGCCCATTGGAGACCATTGAGATCCCATCTTATTATTATTTCACGCAGGTTGTTTGGGAACCACTGCACAGCCCACAGATTTGCTAAAACTGACGGAGGAAAATGAATGTTTAATTCTTATCAAAGTAACTTTCCTCACAATACAATAAACAAATATATATATATAGGCTAGTTGACATGTTAATTCAAGAGGAGAGAAAAGAACACTGGATTTGGGGGATCGAAGAAAATGATTTGAGATATCATTGGATACCAAATGTGTTTGTCAATGAAATCCAATGTTATTCTATGTATACAGTTATCGTGGGAGTCACGAGATAAAAAATTATCCATTTTCCTTGGGAAAAAAAAAATAAAAAAAGAAAAAAATTAACCATCATACTTCTAGTTGACGGTGCTTGGTTTACGTGTAAGGTACGGCAAACAATTTTACCGAACTTTTTTACAAATATACACCAGACTTATTTTCATGAAAAATAACACTATTAATTAATATCACCTTGATATTGACATAGGATGTGGTTTAATTATTGAAAAATTGGACGAATTATGTCCATAGTTGGCCGAGATGATTTCACTGGGAAAAAAAAAAAACTGCGATTGCAATGCTTAATTAGTTTACAAGTGAGCTAGCTTCGATATCTGGCTAAATCACATGGTGATGATGAATTGTATTTAGACTCTGACTTGATTATTTCAACAGTCTATCTAGAGATATATATATATATATATAGAAAATTAATTTTTAATTATATGGCAGATTGGCTATTGCCTTGCCACCCTAATTAATTAAGTAGTTTGTGTCTAAAATTATATTACATTACATTATAGTGAGACTGCTTCAGATTAATCTGTAACTGTTGCTTCAAATCTAACTGCCCTTGTTGTAATAATTAACATATATAGTTATGGTCGGACGCCCCCCGTCTCTGAGCTGAGCCTATATATACATATCTAAATATGAGCAGACTTGTCACCTATATTCTACGTTGAGGGGTAGAAAAGAAAAGAAAAGAAAGCAGGAAGGAAGGAAAGAATGAAGATGGAGATTCCTCTGATAGATTTGAGCCAACTCGAGGGCGAGAGCAGAAGCGAAGCTATTGCTCTTCTGCACCAAGCTTGTGAGAAATGGGGCTTCTTTCAGGTACCAATGAGATTTTTCCTTCTTCAAAAAATTTGATCGCACGACACACCCCTATCGTCTTATTTGGCTCTCATGCGTGCAGGTTGAGAACCATGGAATCGACAAAAAGCTGATGGACAAGGTAAAGAAATTGGTGAATTCACACTACGAGGAAAATTTGAAAGAAAGCTTTTATGAGTCAGAGATAGCTAAAGAAGGCTTGATGAACAAATGCCATATAGACTGGGAAAGCAGTTTCTTCATTTGGCATCGCCCAACTTCCAACATCAATGATGTCCACAACCTCTCAGAGGATCTTCGGTATGTATGTCCTTAATAACCAAGATTGATTGTAATTATAACCAATAATTTGTACAGACATAATTCTCCAGAAATATGTATAAGCGCATGTTCTCTGTGTTATTTATGCAGCAAAACAATGGATGAGTACATCAACCAACTGATTCCCCTAGCAGAGAAGCTTTCTCGACTCATGTCTGAGAATCTTGGATTGGACAAGGATTACATAAAGGAAACGTTTTCAGGAACTAAAGGTCCTTCTGTGGGAACAAAGGTGGCAAAATACCCTGAATGTCCTCAACCAGAGCTTGTGAGAGGACTTCGACAGCACACCGATGCTGGTGGAATCATACTCTTGCTCCAAGATGAACATGTCCCAGGTCTGGAGTTCTCAAAAGATGGAGAATGGATAAAGATTCCCCCATCCAAGAACAATACTATATTTGTCAACACAGGTGATCAAGTGGAAGTGTTGAGCAATGGAAGGTACAAAAGTACTTTGCACCGTGTCATGGCTGGCAAGGATGGGAGCAGACTCTCCATTGCTACCTTCTACAACCCAGCTGGTGATGCCATCATCTCTCCAGCACCCAAACTTTCATACCCTCAAAACTATCAATTTCAAGATTACCTAAAGCTTTATGCTACCACAAAGTTTTCAGATAAGGGTCCCAGATTTGAAGCCATGAAGAAAATAGCCAATGGACACAGCAGTCTTAGTGCCTGAAACTGCCATATGTAATGCTCACTACTGGCGTTTATTTGTCAGTTGGAACTTTGAACCATAGTTTTAAATAATTAACGTTTGAAAAAACGATTGTGATCATCATTGTAGATTGTGATTTATTATAATTTGAAAATAACAATAACGAAATATTTCAAAATCATTACATAACGATCGTTATATAACGTACGGTTATTTTTTAAAACTATGCTTGGAACTACTTGTTTTTCTCCATGCAAGGAAGGACATGGTCTTTTTCTTGTCCGGTTAGCAGGAGCACTATGGGATCCGAAAACATTTCCCATTTCATAGTTCACTGTTCATTTTTCTGATAAGCTCCATGGAAAACATAAACAAGACCTAAATTATTACAAACACCACTTCCATTGTACGCATTAAAACTGATCAAACCTCACAGCACGCAATCGGAAAATAAAATAAAAATTAAAGCCACTACAAAATCATTATCATCGCTAGAGGCTAGCCAATTTTGATAATATGGATTTAGTGACAAGAGTATTGGTCTTCACAACTGTTTCAACCAATAAAGGTATATGAGACTTCGATAATGAAGAACATCTGGTGATGAAACACAGCAGAAAATTTCCGACTTTCAGAGATTTAGAGAAACTTGGGGCCAATTCCCTAATCACTAACACAAGTTGATCAACTGAATCCTGAGTTAACTGAACGTTATGATTTAAGATATTTTGAAAAAGATTAAACAATGATTCCGTCCAAACCAGTTCACTGGATATGAGGCATTGGTGGCAAGGAAGAACGATGGATCTTTTCTCAACTTCTTGTCCACAAAGCAACTTTTGGCAAAAGGCAGAAACATGAGCTGGGTGCAAGCATTCCTTGACGATCCTGGTGATCACATCACAATGGTAGTTGTTGATCCCATTCCTTTTCATTATCAGCGGAAACAATAGTGCACATTCAGCAGCTCTCTGATTAAGCTTGCAGTACTCTACCATTGCAGTCACCAGTACACGAGAAGCTGGCTCTTCAAGCACCAACATCTTTGGAAGCATAATTGAACACAATACTTGGGTAGGCCAAGCGAGCTCTTCTTCTTCACTTCCATTTGAAAGATGAAAAATCAGAATTGAAGCATTCTCATCATCAGCTTTCCAAGGTTCAAGCAAACTCAAAATCATATAAGAATCTGCTTTGCTCTCCAAACTAAGTCTGCGAATCTCATTTGCTAACTCAACAGTTTTAGAACTAGATTCAAAGCTCATAATCCTCTCTTTCAAACTCTCTGCCATGTTTTGAATTTCATCATCTAAAGGAGCAATGATGACACGATCAATCTCCTTTTCCTCCACAAAATCTTTGGAATTGTCACCTCCAACCTCTCCAACTTGACTCAAGAAATCTTCTTCGCTTTCATAACCAGCAAACAATTCTCTCGAGTTCAAGATATCATGCGAGAGAGGCAACCAAGGGAGAAACAGTTCATTGGCACTTGAAGCAGCATCCTTAAGCCAATCTGGGATCGATCCAAACTCCTCAACAACTCTCTCTTCTCCAGAGTCCAAACTTAAACAAGAAATCCACTGGTAACTTGAGTCAGACACTTTGTCGAGCAGAATGCGGGCAGCCCTATTAACCCAGAAATCAATGTCGTTGTTTTCTGTCAACAAAGTCCTGGCCAACATAGATAACTCTCGCTTGCAAAACCTTTGATGCTCAAAACCAAGGAATGACAAAATTCTGGACTGGACCAGAAAAGGCAGTGTTTGTAGAAACATGATCCTCCTGTTACATATGTTAACAGAAAAAAAAGAAAAAAGAAAAAAAAGAAAAAAGAGAATGTCAGAAAAAAAGTAAGAGATAACATGAAATTGGGAAATGGGTTTTACTCCACCTGTTTGTGGATGAGTTGTTGAGAATGGGTTTGGTGAGCAAAGAGAGAAAAGAGGCTGTGGTGATTGGAACTGATGATGATGCATTAACGAAAGAAGAAGACTGTTGTAACCAGAGGGATGCTTCAGTTTCTGGCGTTGGGGAGTTAAGGAATATGTCAAAGAGTGGAACCCATGCCTCCATTTCACCGCAAACTCTCCACTAGTAGAAATCGCATGAATCAAGAACATTCTATTAATCTTATTCAAAAGCTCTTCGCTGCAATCCTTCAACCAACTCAAACAAACCCATGACTTTTGTCTGTACTCTACATCTAAGTGACTTCTAAACAATAAAAATTATTTGGATTTATTGTTTGTTTTTAGGGACATGAGTTAACAGATACTTTAAGTCACTACTTAATATTAAAAAAAGCTATTTTTTTTAAAACACTAAATTAAGATATTTATTGGTTAGGAATTGGTTATGTTTTTAGAAAGATAATAATCACCTAAATACAATCTTTTTAAAAAATAATTTTTTTTATCATGTATAGTTTAATCATAAAATGAATCTTTTCAAAGTTTATATTGCTGAATTATTTCCTATAATTATTTTCAAATTTGTTTGTTATCTAAGTCATATTATTTTTTTATTTTTTTATTATAACATTGTATTAAATTGGCATCGGTTCCGAAACTAAAAATCTTGTCAATTTAACATTGAATCCAAATAAGTCCTAACATGACTAGCATATCAAGAAATGATCTAATTACTAATAATATCTTACTTATATTTTTATTAATTGACCTTTTGATTTTATTTTCTTTTTTGGTGTTGAGGATAACATTCATCCTCGTTAAATAAAAGACTTATTAAATTGACTTGAATTCCTTAATTATTCTAAAATGATGTTTTTTTAGCATTACGAATTTGATGAAGAATCATCATTAGTCTCTAGAATCTAGAAGACTTGATGATCCATTATCACATTAACTAAATAGTAAATATATTACATTAAAAATTCTAATACTTGGAATAAAGTATAAGCAAATAGCAAATAAATTCTAAAAATTATGAAAATTGAAACACAAGACATGGGCAAATATATCTACAAACCCTAGTAACTTCAGATTAAAATAATAAAGGTATTGGAATTAAAAAAAAAGGCTATTAAAATAAGACACATTAATAATTAAAATAGATAATAGAATAATGATAAGTACTAAATAAATAGAAGATTAACTCATAAAGTTATGAAACTTGACACACAACCTATATACAAGCCTAAAAATATATCAAAAAAAATTTGAATTAAAATAAAATCAAATAGAGAGCTAAATAATTAAATTTCCTAGAAAATCAAAATAATTAAAATTAGGTAAAATATTAAATAAAATTTCAAATAAATAGCAAATGGACTTAAAAAATTATGAAATTTTAAACACAAACTAAGGATAAACATATGTAACACGTATAAAAAATTTAGGTCAAAATGATTAAGGAAACCTTGTTAAAATAATTAAAATCTAAAAATAAATCATAAAATTAAAAATATGCTCGTTTAGGGCCTAAGGTTTCATCCCTTGGCCCAATAAAAGCCCAACGCTAAACTAAAGTCCATAGTCATACAATCCAAAGACAAGAAAGAGACCCATCATCCACACTATATGGCCCATGAGCCCGGCCCTATTACCATAGCAAACGGGACTAAACAACTCTAGGCTCGAAGTTCTCTTGGCTAACACTTTTGCTTTCCCCTAAACTTGTAGCCTTAGCCCAACTTAAACCTTAGGCCTCTCCTTGGACCAATTCTACAACTCTAGTCGAACCAAGGCCTTAGGCCTCAAGCTTTCGTAATCCCTTGCTTTGCTTCACCTGGTTCATGCCTCAACCCAACCGCAGCACTAAACCCTAGCCCATGCCATTTGCTCCTTCTTCCTAGCTCGTGCTCCTCCTCCTCCTCCTCCTCCTCCTCTTCATAGCATTTCCATTTCCACCTAAACCAAATGTCCTACATACTAATCTATATTCAATCAAGGTTCCATTCCTCCTTATTTGAATGTTATGATCTCTATGCAAAAATGGATAACATCATTTGTCATTCTCAAGAAAAACTTAGTCCTTTAATGGTTATGGATGAAACATGTCAACCATCCAATCATTTATCAAAAACAAAAACACCAAACCCAAACAAAAGTGGCCAAGACTACTCAAAGTTCTATATTTTCACATGGTGATAGTGACAAATTCACTATTCTTAATCCCTAAGTTTGAAAATGTCTAAGCTTTTAGAGAATTTAGGATGATACGGAGACAACAATGAGAAACTAGTCTAAACTAAAAAAATAAAGGAAAGGAAGTAAGAATGGTATCCGTTTGGAGCTCAGTGACTATGAGAGACAAAGTTGATGATAAGGATGCTTGAAGCATGAATTTCTTTCTCTCCGAATTTCTCTCGTTTTTAGTGTTTAAGAACATAGATCTCTTTAAACTATTCTTCAAGCATGACTCTTTCCTTCTTTTTTGTACTTTCTTCTATGTTTATCGACTATCAAAGCCAAGTATTAGTTCTTAAAAACCCTAAAGCTCAAAGATTTTGAAAACCAACCCCCTTTCATGGTACTACCAAACTCGTGTATTTATATTACTCTTCCTTCCTCCTCAACCTTTAGATCCTTCTCACTTCATCCCGACCATTTTTTTATTATGTGTGAGGGCCTGCTTCTTCTTTGTTTTTAGTTGTCCAATGGTATGAATGCCAACTAGTATTTTCGTTTGGTTCATCTTTTGTTTTATACATAGAAGATGATGAACAATACCGGAGGGGAAGCTAATATTGTAGCTAAATAACATAACGAATGACAAGTTGTTTAGGACAACTTCAAAGTTTGTTTTGTTATTCATTCTTTCCTTCAATTAACATTCTTTCATGTTGCAATTTCCCTTTAGTTGAATCCTTCGAGCCTTAAAATTTTGGTTTTTATTTTTATTTTTTTAAATTTTGCAATTACACACCTATATTCCTTGATTTTGGCTTCTATTCCTAATTCTATTCAATTACACCCTTAGTTATATTTCCTATCTTTTTTTCTTTTCCTTTTCTTGGTATTTTCATATTTATGGTATTTTAATAAGATAAAAAGAAATTAATCCATATTTTTTAATATATTTTCTTTTTTTTCATTTCATTTCATTTTTATTTTCTTTATTTTAGACTAAAACATATAATTAAACCTTAATAATAAAACAAAACTAAATAGTAATAATAAATAAAAAGCATAAATTCAACCTACACTATAAAATAAATTGTAAAATAATTAAGAGGGGAAAATTTAGGGTTATGATTGGTGCCGTATCTTTACAATGTTTACAATGCAATGCCGATTTGAAGTGTAAACTTTGGATCAGCTTTTCTTAGTAAGCTTATAAAGAAATAAAGAGTTTTCGGAAGACAAGATCGATCCGCTTGTTTCGGATGACTTGCACTTACTCTTACCGATGGTCTAGTTGTTTTGGGTGACCTATCCTTACTCCTATTGATAATTTGTTTGTTTTGTGTGACCTTCTCTTAGTCTTACCGATGATCTAATTGTTTCAAGTAACTCCGTCCTTACTACTACCGATGGTTTGGTTGTTTCGAGTGACTCGTCCCTACTTTTACTAATGGTTTGGTTATTTTGGATGACTCGTCCTTACTTTTACTAATGATCCGATTGTTTTAAGTGACCTTAAAGGAAAAAAATCATATGGAGGAGTGGAATAAATAATAAAATTTGTTTTTCTCCATCTAGACTCCCAAGATCACCGTTGAATTAACTAATTATATTAAAAAATCATTTAGATTATTACCTTTTAAAGCACTCGTATCAAGGTAGTGGATTAAATCGTCCAAGTGTCCGATCTTTAGTAAAAATCCACATAGCTTAGACACCAACACAAATAAGCTATAGAAGATCAAGAGTACTAGCTCCAATTCTTTATGCTATAAAAATCTTGCACCAAATTCTTTTTATAAGGGAAATTACATAATTTTCTTTCCGTAAAGAAGATTACGTGCCTCTCTCTCTCTCTCTCTCTCTAGGGGAGTTTTGACCAACTCTCTCTATTATGGGTTATATGGCTTGATGCATCTTTTTCTATTTATAAACCCCGTATTAGGTTTAATACCTTTCCACTTAAAATACCCTTAACGAGCTTACACTTAAGCTTATTAGCCCAAATACCTTTGGCCCAATGACTCAGTAATTTAATGGATCGTAAAAATAAGCTACGTTAGGTATTTTAAAGAGGCCTAATTTAGGCCTAAATTACCCATATCAGATTAGGAAAGCCAAATTAGGAAACCATTTCCCAATATTTTAGGAAACTCAATTTAGGAAACTATTTCCTAAATTATAGGAATTCCAATTTAGGAAAATATTTCCAAAATTCTTTTAGTGTTTAAGGAATTAAAATTTGTTATTTCAATTCTCATTTTTCTTTCATAATTCTTCACTTCTTTTTATCCAAGTCAAAGTCAAGTTTATGCTTATGACTCAATAGGCTTCTAGATATGTTGGCAATATATCGAGAAGTAAAAGACAATTTTTTTTTATCTTTTGATACATAAATCAATATTGAACTTTAGTAAGGCATCGTGTCTACTTAATTATCAAGAAAGATTACTTAATTTACAACAATCTTTCACGATTTGTCATTTGTTTATTATGATCACATAAGCTTTCTTCGATCTTTGAATGTCTTAGCTCTTAAGTAAAACAATTATACTCTATGGGTATACTTTCATTATGGTCACAGATTTTTAAGCGGACATTCATTGAAGTGTAATGTGATAACTCATTGAGCATATAAAAAATAATATGTCCTATATTAGTTATCCACCTATTTCTCTTAGATTCCTAATATACCTAATGAATTACCCATATGTAGGTCTTTAATGAGCCTATCGTAATAAATGTCAAAGTACACCAATCCTCTAATGAGATAACTATGATAACTTTAAGTTAAAAGACTACTTGTACCCATCTCATATGAGATTCTTATAGATTATACCAAATAGTTCTCATGGTGACTCACATCTAGTGATATATTCTCTAATATTAGTTACATGTGTGCTTGTTTCGATCTCTTACTACTTTTATAGCAATAAAATAGAACACACAAGTCTTATCGTATATTATCAATTTCTAATTTTGATAATACTATGACTTAGGACATTTAGTAATTTCATTTAAGTACATTGGTGTTTGTCTTTTATCTATTAATCAATTATTAAAGCAATGAACATCATATAGACTTTTATCTAATTCAATCAAGTTATAAATAACATGAATTACTAGAAAGGATTTTTATTAATAAATATATAATAATATAATATTCAAACCATTTAAGCGAGGTTGGATCTTGGACACCTACACTAACAATCTTTTACTTGCATTAGAGCCAACTAGCCATGTCCCTAGTACTCGAAGATCGAACAAGAGTTTCATGTTTTTGTTATGATAAGGGCTTAGTCGAGGGATTTATTATATTGTCATCGATGTGTACCTTTTCTATCCTTATGTTACCATAAATGATAATCTCTATAGTCAAATGATAAGGTCACGAGTACATACTTGGATCATTGATGATACCTTGGTTCCTTAGCTCGTGTTATGGCTTTATTATTGTTATAGTGTAATACTATGGGGTCAACAATGCTTGAAATCACTTGTAGTTCGGATACAAATTTATAAATCCATACAGCCTTCTTTAGCCGCTTCTATGGCTTTAATGTATTCAACCTCGATTGTTGATTCAACTATTGTTTCTTACTTAGAACTTTTCTAGCTTATAGCACCACCATTGAATATGAAAATGGGTCTTGATTGTGACTTAAAGTCATTATGATCAATATGAAAACTAGCATGTGTGAAATCTGTTCGGAAATAGATCATTTTCTTCATAGATTGAGAAAACATCCTTAGTTCTTTTTAAGTACTTAAAAATGTTCTTTACATCAATCCAATGTTTTTTTATTCATATTAACTCAATATCTACTACAAATGTTCAAAGCATGTGAGACATCAAGCTCGCATATATAGCATGATGTACATGATTGATTCTATGGCGAGATAAATAGGGAATACAATTCATCATTTTCCTTTCACTTTGTCTTTTAGGACACTTAGTCTTAGAGAGTTTTATGCCATGTGACATTGAAAGAAGTCTCCTCTTTCATTCTTCCATACTAAACCTCTTTAGTACTTTGTCAATATACGTGCTTTGAGAGAGTTCTAACTTTCTTTATCTATCACTATGGATCCTAATTTTTAAAATGTAGGCTGCCTCTCCCTTTTCTTTCATGTAGAAATTCTTAGATAGCCAATCTTTTACAGATTGGAATATGATAGTTTCATTGTCAAGTAATAGTATGTCATCCACATATAGAACAATAAAGACTACTAAGCTCCTACTAACCTTTTTGTATACATAAGGTTCATCTTCAATTTGTGAAATGTCTAACTTTTTGATCATTTTATCAAAATGTTGATTTCAACTCCTAAAAGCTTACTTAAGTCCATAAATGGATCTTTACAGCTTGTAAACCTTATTTACATGTCCTTTGATGACAAAATCATCAACTTGTGTCATGTACACATCCTCACGTAAATTTCCATTAAGGAAAGGTATTTTGACATCTATCTTTCATAACTCATAATCATGATATGTAGCAATTATAAGTATGATCATAATGGATTTTACCATAGCTACTAGTGAAAAGGTCTCATCATAGTCAATTCCTTGTTTTTCGATGATAACCTTTCGCCACTAGTTTGGCTTTATACATATGTAAATTTTTATCCATGTTAGTCTTTCTCTTAAAAACCCACTTACACCTAATAGGTCTAAAATTTTTAGGTGGCTCAACTAAAGTCCATACTTGATTAGTGTATATGGACTCCATTTCGAATTTCATAACTTCATGCCATTTTTTGGATTCAATTTTTGACATCGCTTCTTCATAGGTATTAGGTTCATCATCCTCTATAAAAGGCACATTATCATGTGCGGAGATAAGAAGACCATATCTTTTTAGCTCTTGATAAATTTGCTTAGAGCTACGGATTTCTTGTATATTTATTTATGGAATAGTTATAAAACTTTATAATTTATCTACTTAAGGTTCCATAAGGAGAGTGTCAATTTGTGAGTTAGCTCGACTATCATCAAGTTTAACTTTTCACCTACTCGGTTTTAGCATCTATAAATTCTTTCTTAAGGAATATAACATGTTTATCCATGAACATCTTTTGTTCTTATGGTTGGTAAAATTAATAGTCATTTTTTTCTTTTAGATATCTCATAAATCTACACTTCGTAGCTTTAGGCTCGAGCTTTTCTTTATCTAAACATTTGATATATACTTCACGACCCTAAATCTCAAAGAAAGATAGATTTGCTTTTTTTTTTCTCCTTTTCATATCTCATATTGTGTTTGATCAATAGATTTAACTAGAACCCTATTCAAAATAAAGATTATAGTAAAGAGTGCATATCCCTAAAGTGAAATGGGCATATCGGTAAGACTTATCATGGACTAGACCATTTCTAACAGTATCCTATTTCTCTTTTCGGACACACCATTCATTTGTGGCATTCCAAGTGGAGTCCATTGAGAGAGAATATCATTCTCTTTTAAGTGATCTAAAAATTCACTACTCAAATATTCAACACCTCGATCGGATCGAGTGCCATGATAACTTTTTCTAGTTTATTTCTTGACTTCAAATCTAAATTTTTTGAACTTTTCAAAAGCTTTAGATTTGTTTCTCATTAGATACACATAACTAAAATGTGATCTATCATTAATAAAGTCTATGAAGTAATCATATCCCCCTCTTGCTTAAATCGACATGAGCCCATATACATTAGTATGTGCAAGGACTAACAAGTTAGTAGCCTTTTTTTCTTTTCCAGAGAAAGAGAATTTTATCATTTTACTATGTAAAAAAGATTTACATGAAGGATCATGCATCCTATGGAGGTATGAAATAAACAAAAAATTTTATTCTTTTCCATCTAAAGTTCCTAAGATCAGTCATTGAATCAACTAACTATATCAACAATAATATGATTTGAAGTTACTTCTTATAAGCATAGAATTCAATTTGCAAAAAGAACCATCCAAATATCCAATATCTATTGATGATCCACGTAGCTTAAAAAAACATGCAAGAAGTAGCAAATAGGATGTAACCTTCCCTTAGAATCCACTCGGGTCGAGGAGAAGCTAGTCCTTCTTGAGCGAGTCGAGATAAGATATTGAACAACGAACATTTTTTTTGAATTCCTTGCCAAACCCTAGGATGAGAGGCAAGGTCGATGTGACTCAAATCTTGGACATGATCTTTAATCCTACATCGATTAATGACGCGATGGGAGAAGTTTTTCTTTTTTCATCAATGCTTATCTAGGCTAGTCCATGCCTAATCCCAATGGACAAACCTTCGATTTGCCCCTCACTCTATAATTCACTCATATTCCCAATCCTCGAAGCCCTCCTCTTTTAGGCACTCTTTCTCAACTCGAATGCCGACTTGCCTTCTCATTCTTGAGTCTTAAGAAATAGACTTGAATCCATAAGTGCCACTAAATATCTACTTTGAATTCAAAATTTAGCAATTTTACTGCCCTTGGTGCTTGCAAAAACCCATACAGAGCTTTTTTCAATTCTCACACTCCATCAAGGTTTACTCTCTTTGCCTTGTGGTCTGCTCCATGTAAATTTCTTAATTTAATTCTATATATAAGAAAGCATTCTTCACGTTCATCTTCCACAACTTTCGGGACTTGCTAACTATAAGCACTAGTTGGACATGTATGGTTTTAATATTTGCCATTGGATCGAACCTTTCATTATAATCTAGTTTATACTACTATGAGAACCCTCGAGCCGGTAAGTGAGCCTTCTATCTCTCAATTGATCCATCCGGCTCGCCTTTCTCTTGTAAACATATTTGCAAGATATGGCTTTCACATCCTTGGGTTTAGCCACTAAGTCCTAAGTTTTATTCTCTTTCAAGGCTAGATAATCTTTTAGGGTTAGCACACATTTTTTCTAAGAGAGGGGTTACGGGTTTGTTATTTTTTAGGAGAGATACACACACATTTTTCTAAATCTTAGATTGTGTGTGTTATTCTTCTCTAATGTGTCTCTCTCTCCCTTATATTTATAGGGAGTAGCAATAACTCGTTTTTGGAAAAAGAGTTGTAACTTATGCGGGCTTTATTTGATCTTATCCTTTAGTGCTCAAGATGATTTATTCACTAAAAATATCTTGTAGGTTTTTACTTAAATCTATTGGTCCAAACTCCTTGAGCCTAATTATTCATCAATTAATTTGGACCATCCAAATAAATTGGGTCGAGTATTTTTAGGAAGACCTACATTAGAAAATAATTTCATAAGCTACCTTTAAACCTAAATTAGGAAATTATTTTTCATTTTTGGTAACTAACTTCCAAATTTGAAAACTGAATTTCTAAATTAAGAAACTAATTTCTAAAATAGGAAACCAATTTTCAAAATAAGAAATTGATTTCCAAAATTTGAAACTTGTTTTAAAATCTTTGCTTCTCTTTTTCCGTGTGAATGTTGAAAATTATGCGTGTGACTTAATAGGCTCCTAGATATGTGAAAAATGGATTGAGAAGATAAAAAATACTTTATTTATCTCTTGATACATAAATCAAGATTGACGTCTAGTAAGGCATCATGACTATCTAATTCTCTAGAAGGATTACTAAATCCATGATAACCTTTCACGAATATGGTTTGCATACAATTTAGTTTTTATGTCAATTTATCACGAGTGTGATCTCAAACTTGGTTTATAGTTTATTCGATTATGATCACATAAGTTTTCTTCAATCTTTAAATGTCTTAACTCTCAAGTAAACCAACTATACTCTATTGAAATGCTTGTACCGTAGCCACAGATTCTTAAGTAGATATTCATAAAAGTGCAATGTGATAACTCCTTTAACATATAAGAAATGACATGTCATATCTCAAACATCTATCTATCTCTATTAGATTCCTAATGCACTTAACAAATCACTTGCATGCAACTCTTTACTGATCCCATCAAAATAAATATCAAAGTACACCAATCATCTAATGAGATAACCATGATGATTTCAAGTCAAAATACTACTTGTACCCATCTCGTATGAGATTCCCATAGACAATACCAAACAAGTTCTCATGGTAAGTCACGTCTAGCGATATGTTCTTTAACATTATTTATCTAAGTGCTTATTTGGCATCACCATGCTAGTAGGTGTGGGATCTCTTACTACCGTCTTGTAGTAAGAGCACAACATTCGTAAGTCTTATCACATATTTTCAATGCCTAACTTTGACAATACCGTAACTTGAGACATGTAATGATATCATTTAAATATATAAATATTTGTCTGATATCTATTGATCAATCATTAATGTAATACATATCATATATACTTCTATCTAATTCTATCAAATTATAAATAGAAGAATTAATAGAAAGACTTCTTTATTGATATTAAAAATGTAACAATACAATATATCAAGCCATCCAAACATGTTAGATCTTTAGCACCTATATTAATATTATAGATATCATAAGATTCATAATCAAATAAGTCTAGGTACATATTTTTATGAGGTTTGGATATGCAACTCTTGTTTATGTGGCCATATCGACAATACCACAAATATGTTTTGTTTAGATAATTTAATTTGAGTCTTTTGCTATTTATATTATATATGGATAATTTTATGTTTAAAACATACAAACTATTATTAACTATAACATTTCTATATAAAAATTCATCTTTATAAAAAGAATTATTATTATTCTTAAATAAAAAAAAAACCATATTGGTCCAAATAAGAAATGAAAATAATGTTTCTAATAATACTAGAAATATAGTAATAGTTCCTAAATTTAAGCATAAGTCCGGATGGTAGTGCTAACTCATATGTGCTTATATCTAATGGTACAACTCTTGATCCATTGCCTACGAGCGAGTCCACCTACCCTAAAACAATCTTTCTTGATTCTCTAAATCTCTATATATTTGTATAAATGTGAGCTTCACATCTAGTATCAAATACCCATGAGATGGGATTACAAGAAAAAAATTAACTTCAATAACATAAATATTTGATATGCTAGTAGAACTCTTTTTTTTTTTTTTAACCTCTACTAAGTGCTCCTTGTAGTTGTGCTTCTAATGTCTTGTTTTATTGTAATGAAAACAAACCGCATCCTTTTGACTATTTTGAACCTTAGCCTTTTTGACCCCTCTAGTAGGTGTAGGAAAAGACCTTTTCTTTTGTTGCCTAGGCTTTTTTTTCCTTTCACTTGCCTTTTTCCCTATCAATAAGAAGAATAACACCCTTATTCTTCCGTTTAATCTTAGGCTAAGCTTGCCTTAGTATGAACAACAACTCTATAAGATTTTTAATGTAGGTGCCTAAGATCCAATCTATTTGGATGGTTTAAATATTGTATTATTACATTTTTTATTAATAAAAAAGTCTTTATATTAATTCATGTTATTTATAGCTTAATAAAATTAGATTAAAATCTATATGATATTCATTATCTTGATGATTGATCAATATATACGAGACAAAGATCAATGCACTTAAATTATATTATTAAATGCACTTAAATGATATCATTATTAATGCACTTAAATGATATTATTGAATATCTTAAGTCATAGCATTATCAAAATTAAATATTGATAAATGTTCGATAAGATTTGTATGTTCTATGCTCTTGCTATAAGATAGTAGTAGGAGATCTTATACTTATTGGTATGGTGATGCCAAAGTAAGCACACGAGTGGATAGTATTAGAGAATATATCACTTGGACATGAGTCGTCATAAGAATCTATTTGGTATAGTCTATAGAAATCTCATACAAGATGCCTACAAGTAGTCCTTAGACTTAAAGTTAGAATGATTATCTTATTAGAGAATTGGTGTACTTTGACATTTATTTCAATGGGCTCAATAAAGAGTCGCATGTGAACGATTTGTTGGATACATCAAGAATCTAATAAAGATAGGTGGATAACTAAGACAGAACATATCATTTCTTATATGCTAAAATAGTTATCACATTTCATTTCGATGGATGTCTAGTTAAGAATCTATAGGCACGGTAGAAGTATACCAATAGAGCATGATTGGTTTACTTGAGAGCTAAGATATTTGAAGATCGAAGAAAACTTATGTGATCATGATTGAATAGACACCAAACTAAGTTTGAGATCACACTCGTAATAAATTGACATGAGAACTGAATTATATGGAAAACATACTCTTGAAAGGTTATGATGGGTTAAGTAATCCTTCTAGATAATTGGATAGTTATGATACCCTACTAAAGACCAATCTTAATTTATGTATCGAGAGATGAAAGAGTTTTCTTTTTCTTCTTAACACATTATTAATATATCTAGAAGCTTATTGAGTTACATGCATAAGCTTGACATTGACACGGATAAAGAGAAACAAAGAATTATGAAAGAAAAATAGGAGTTGAATTGATTGATTTCAATTCCTTAAGCACTAAAAGAATTTTGGAAATAGTTTCTTAATTTAAAAATCAGTTTTCTAAAATAAAAATCAATTTTCTAAAATAGAAATCGTTCTAAAATAGAAATCGATTTCTAATCTAGAATTCCTATAATTTTAAACAGTTTCTTAAATTGAGTTTCTTAAAATATTAGGAAATAATTTTCAAATTTATGTTTCCTAAGTTGATAGGGATAACTTATGAAATGGTTTCCTAATGTGGACCTCCTTAAAATACCCAACCTATCCTATTTATAATATCCATTTAATTGTTGAGTCATTAGGCTAAAGGTGTTTGGGCCAATAGGCTTAAGTGAAAGCCCGCAAATAGTATTTTAAGTGGATAGACATTTTTGATAACTTCGGGTAAAAAATTATTAAAGCTAATATAGGATTTATAAAGATAAAAAGGTACATTAAGCTACATAACTTCTATTATACAAAGAGTGGTTGAATTCCCTAAGAGAGAGAGAGAGAGAGAGAGAGAGAGAGAGAGAGAGATCCAATCTTCTTTATAAAAAAAAAAATCACTCCAACTTCTATAGAAAGAAATCATGCTATCTTCTTATGAAAAGATTTCTTATGTGTAAACTACATAGCAAAAAGAATTAGAGCTAACACTCTTAATCTTTTATTGCTTCTTTGTGTTGGTGTCTAAGCTACATGGATTATCACTAGAGATTAGACGTTTGGACGAGTCAATCCATTAACTTGATACTATGCTTTAAGAGGTAACATTTAACTAATATTTTTTAATATTATTAATTGATTCGATGACTTATCTTAGGACTTTAGATGGATAAGAATAATTTTTTTTATTTCACACCTTTGTAGGATGTTTTATCCTTCAATTAGTATTAGAGCTCTCATTCAACCTTTGATTATATTACTACTAATTATGATTAATTATAACAATGATGATTAGTATGTTATAGATCCATAGTTTTTGGTATTTTATAAAATAAAAAAATGAATTTTTTAGAAAAAGGAAGATGGTGCATGTGAGGTGCGCATGCCAGTGTGCAAGGCCAATATGTGCCCTAAGCTAACGCTAGGTATTGGCCAATGCTCGCATAAGGCTAATACTAAGCATTGGCTAGTGTACGTGTAAGGCCGTGGTGTTGGCTAATACACATGCCGAGCTAACACTAGGCGTTGGCCAATGGTTATGCAAGGCCAACGCTTGGCATTGGCTAGTGCATGCATACGACTAACATTGGGTGTTCGCTAATGCATGTGCTAGACTAACACATGGAATTGGCCGATGAGCTATGCCTAGTACATGCATGAGGCCAACATTAGGTGTTAGCCAATGCACTCACCGAGCCATTGTTACACCTTAGTCGGTAGACATGCCAAGTCAATGCCGGGCATTGGCTAACAAGCATGCCTATGCATGAGGATAGACTTATGCTAGATGCGGGCTAGGCCATAGCATGGCTAGGCCAATTTCTGGCCTTGAAAGCCTAAAGCCCAAGGATTATATGGGCATAAGGCCTAAAGTCCAAAAAATAAATTTAAATAAATTTAATGTTTTTATAAAATGACCAAAAATTATAGATTTATAATTATTAAAAAATGAAATATGTTTCATTAGTTTTTATTACATGTATCAATGTGATTAAAGCATAGATGAATGGTATGAATGAGTCGACCTAGTTTTTGAGAATGTATACTTATAATTTTTGATTAAATAAGGCTTACATGTCTTGCCTTTTTTATTATTCTAATGTACCTTCTCTTTTTATCTTAGTCCATTTGAATGTAACTTGAGGTGTCTAATTCAAAAATTATAAAAGTAGAAGATATATTATTAGAATACGTATTAGAGAAGATGCTAAGAAAGGAGATAGATTCAAATCCAAATGAAGATTTATAAGTTCTTTACCTAGGTTTTGACCCATTAGTCTCCTTATGGCTTGATGGGACTATTTTCAGAAATCCATTACCATTCACCGATCATTGAGTCATGTATATGTAGTATGCATGATAACTTTAAATATGAGATTGATGTGATTGAACTCTAGTATGCAAGATTGGATTAATTTGATTAATTAAATGATGAGACCTAATATAAAATCCTTCAAACAAACATTAAGTTATTTATCTTCTAATGTTATGAGGAGAGAAATTTCTTGATCGTTGTTGATTTATTGAGATAACTCAAGGTTATTTCATTCTCGAGGGAATTAAATCATAGGCCATATGATGTCCCTAAACCTTTAGACCCAACTTGAATGAATTATTGGGTTTATTGAAATAACTCAAGATCTAATGAATTCATATGCAAAGATTGGTAAGGAGTTACTTGCCTAATCCTTCTATGTATGACTTGTTAAGATAACTCAATGTTAATACATATTTTTAGATGGGTGTTAACCCACTAAGAAAAATAATCGATAACTTTTCTCGAGTCTTATATTAAAGGTTGTAGAACTTAAAAAAAACAATGAGAGCAAACATAGATTTTCACTTTTTAATTTATTCTTTTATTTTTAAAATGCAAATCAATTAACCAAACTATACTTTTTTTTCTATCTTGTCAAGTTATCGCATAGTATTAAAGGTTCATACATTGATTCGATCGTCATTGATGGAAGTGATGTCTTCAATGATATAAAATTCCTTGATTGAAAAATGAATCTAAGGATTGTTCTCCAATATGAGAAGATACTCTATATGATAGAGACACCTCTCTTAGTTGCACCTTCTCAAGATCTAGCCGAAGCTTATGCAGCATGACTCAAGCATAAAGATGATATGATTACTCGCTTAAAGCATTATGTTGATCGCTATGATATTGAAACATAGGTGCCATCATAAAGGAACGAGCGCTTATGATATCATAACAAAGTTGAAGAACTTATTTGAGAGAATACCGGGCATGATCACTCTAAGATAGCTAGAAAGCACTTTAGAGCTAGAATGGATAAATGTTCTAAGGTTAAGAAGCATTGAGATAATAGGCTATATTAATAGGTCGGTTGAGCTTGAAGTTGCAATGGATGAATAATTATCCATTGACTTGGCATTGTAATTATTGCCTAACAGTTTTAGATAGTTCATCATGAACTTTAACATGATGCATATAAAAAAGACTCTCAAAGAGTTACCGTCCATACTCGGAGAAGCTCAAACCGAGATAAATAAGAAGAATCTCTATCCACAAACTAATTTTTTTTTAATAGTATAAAGAATTTCAAAACCAATGGATTCTTAGCTAAAAACTTATTTTGTAATTCTTTTAAATATTTTTTTTGCCTTAAATTTTTTTATTAAAAAAACAAAGAAAAAGGACCAAAATAAAAAAATCAAAGAAAAAAAGGACCAAAGTGACCATAGTAAAACAAAAAGAGGGGCCAAAACCAAACAAAAAATATTTATGAATTGAAAAAACAATATTTTAAAAAAAGGGACTAGCGTAATGTTACGAAAACTTTTCTTAATTTTTTTGATTTAAAAAATCAAAGAAAAAAGGACCAAAATAAAACAAATTAGAGAAAAAAAGGACCAAAGTGATCAAAATAAAACAAAAAAAGAGGGACCAAAGCTAAACAAAAAATATTTACGGATTAAAAAAATAATATTTAAAAAACGAGATACCAAAGTATAATATTACAAAAACTTTTATAATAAACTTTTAAAAACTACAAAAATATCACTTTATAGTAAAAGGAACAACGCATTCGAGTCTATGTGAATAAGTGCATCTAGGTCTAAGTGAACAATGTTTAAAATAATGAATGAATAGTAATCTATCATTTTACTTTAGTTTTATGTATAATTGTCTCTAGGATTTTTGGCATATTTGGTTCCATTGTGACAAAATAATAATAATAATAAAACAAACTTTTTCTTCACTTGCATTAGTAGTTAAACTCTCTATATTTTTATTCTTTCTCAAAAGCAACGTCAAATTTTATATTGTCAAAGCATCCATTTCCAAAAAGCAAAAATCTCTTTAATTTTTCTTGCTTATCTCTATATAAATACAATTATCTAATAATGTGAATGTTACCCTTCTTGGTGCCTTTGGCTATACTAGTGTAAAGATTTATGGGTTTTTTTTTTTTAATGTGTTTATCAATTATTGAGAGAAAAATGAAATTATTGTTATTTTTTGTGATAGATTATCAAACCATGAGAAGTTTGACATAGAATTTGGACATTTAAACTATATTCTTAAGAGGCTTCTTGATAAGTACACAATTTACATAACTTTTATATATGTTCTTTTATATTAAACTTACTAGCATTTATTGTATTATATTAAGGTAAATAAGAATAAGTTAACGATTTTGGATTTTTATAGGAAAAATGGCAAATCGGAGTGAATAAACTCAAATCAAAGTCCATAAGAAGCTAAAGCCACAAATAAAGCAAAGAAGTTACACGACCATGTGACCTATAGGAGGAAAAAGCTATTGGTTGTATGAAACAAATAAGGAAATCGTGTGAATGTTCGAATGCAAAGAAGACACATGGGCGGTTGTAATCTATATAGCTTAAGTCTGGAGAAGTGACACACTCGTGTGAGTTAAGGTTGAGATGTCTTCCAAGTAGAAAGAAATGACAAACGAGTAGAAAAGCGAGGAGAAGTGACATGCTCATGTGAGTTAAGGTTGAGATGTATTCCAAGGAGAAAGAAATGACAAACGAGTAGAAACTAAAGGACACGGTGTTATAACGAAAAAAAATCACATCCATTTTACGATTTTTATTTTTATTTTATTTATTATTTATTCTATTTTTTATTTTAGTTTATTTTCACTTTTATTTGAATTATTTTAGAAAAAAAGAAGTGAAAAAAAAATATAAAAAAATATATAGAAAATATATTAAAAAATCCATTAAGTGACATAATAGCATCAAAAGAAAGTGTAACCGAGGCAGTTAGGAGCACAATTGAATCAATTAAGAAATTTAGAACATGAATCACACTTTATAGAGACCTAATTGATAAAAATCATATTTCACAAGACTAAAATTAAATGAAAAGGGGCACGATTGCGGACAATTGAAATTCATAAGGACTAAATTATAACTTTGAAGCAAACGATAAGATTAAAACTAAGCGAGATGACTTATCATCCACTCCAACTCGAATTCCTCCAAAAACCTTTCAACAATCTTTCCTAAGTCTTCCCTTGATTGGTTTTTTTTTTTTTTTTGGAAATGCATTCACTTTGATTCTTAACTCAAATTGATACCAGCCAAGAAGCATACCTCATTGATCTAATTTCCTTATGTTAGCCAATCAAACCTCTAATTTGATTTGATAGTGAAATTCGAGATTGATTGGTTGATTCTATGAGAAATTTAAGCAAATTTGTGCATATAAAAGGTCGGTGTTAGCAACGAAAGGAGGGAGGTTTTTGAATTCTAGGTTAGAAAGAGAGGAAAAATAAAAAATGAAATAGAGTTTTTTTTTTTGGGTAGTGGTATTTTTCTATAAATCTAGGCGGTGTTCTTCGTGTTCTTAAATTCGGACAAATGTTCATCACTTAAGGGGTTTTTAAGTTAGTTTTTTTTTTATTTTGCATTTTCTGGGTTTTATTGAAGATTTTGGATTTGCAATTCCATTTTTTTGGCTTTAATTTACATTTTTTATGTTTTTCGGTTATAGATTTCTAGGCGTACTGTTGGTGTTCTTCGTTTCTTTCGAGTCGGTGTTCATCATTTAGGTTTGTGTGTTCTAATGGATACCAATCCTTGAATCCTGGATGTTATCTAAGCATTCTATATCAACTAAGAACTTCTTGATTCCCTAAAATCATCTCGAAGCTCAATCATTTTCAATCCAATTTACTTGGACAGTATTCACTAAATTTTGGAATCTCGAGTCTATTTTCATTTTATCGACTTCCATTTCCTTTGTTTCTATCATTTGAATTCCTTTTGTTATACAAGCATCTAAGTTTCAAATTATTTATGAGATGAAATAATGAAAGTAATGTAGTCAATTAATCTTTGGTCTAAAACTAAGTTTTGGTTCCTAGAAAAAATGAGAGGAAGAAAAGGAGAGAGAAGCAAAAAGAACAAGAAAAAGAGGGTTAGAATTTGATTAAAAAGGGTTCTTGATCGAAAAAAATAAAACAAAAGAGAGGGGTTTGTTTTTGGGATAGAGGTCTAGCTTTGGAGTTCTTTGAGGAAAATAACGAGAATTGGGTTGGGCTTAGCCCAACCTAAACGAATTGAAAGCCCACTCCAACCTAGTTTCCATTATATGTAACCCCCGTAAAAACCTTTATTCATAATGCGACGTGTATTAGAATAATTCTATATATATGTATATTAAGAGTAAGTATAATTCTCATTTCATCATGAGAAATTAATGCTTGAAATATGTGATTTATGTTAAATTAAAGTTATTGTGCTTAAGATTAATGGTTTAATTATTAAAGAAATCAAATATGCAAAATCAGTGTTTTAAGGACTATATTCTGCCCGAGTTTTGTGTGAATTATTTGAGAACTTTAGAGTAATTTTTGGGTCAACCTTAAAGAATGAAAGTTGTTCATCTATGTGTTTAATATGCCTGTATAAAAGTTTATAATATTTGGACCTATACATTAAGAGTTATACCAATTATAGTGAGGGTTGTTTCGAAATGCATTCTGCTGGAATTTTGAGAGAAGAATCTGCCCGAATCTTGTGAGATTTATTTGATGCTGTTACAATGATGTTTGAGACAAACGTAAAGAATAAAATTGTTTTTCTATGTGTTTACTAGCTCTTTATAAAATTTCATAAATTTTGGATACATATAGAAAGAGTTATGCACATTTTAGTATAGATGGGTTAGAAGGAAACACTGCTGGAATTTTGGGGAGAAAAGAAATTCCGAATTTTTAAAAATGGAAATTTCCGAATTTTTATGAAAGAAAGCAGTTTTAGTTACTTTAATTAAGTTAATTAATGATTTTAATTAGTCTAAATTTTATATAGACACCTAAGCAAATGCAATAAATGAATTTAATGCCAACTCACCCATTATGGATTCCAAAGCAGCCAGCTTTCCTCATGACTCACCCATAACCTTTACACCTTATCCCATTAATTTCTAACACCTGTAGCTGGATGAAAGTAAGTATATATATGTATAGCAAGTGTTAAAATAGGAGAAACACTTTAGTAAACCGTAGGTACCAGAAATTGAGAGAGAAAAGGCAAGAAAGAAAAGAGAGGAAGAAAAACGTGAGGAGAGAAAGGAAAGGAAAGAAAAAGAGGAAGGGAAAAAGGAAAGAAAAAGAGCTAGGAAAACTATATTCAAACCTAAAAGAGGTAAGTAGGTTTCATTTTCTTGGCTGATTAATGTCTTAAATTATTTTTTTAAAGTTATTTTGTTAGTGTTTATTTCATGGGTTGTAATAATCTTCATTGGTTATATGCTTGATGCTTGGGATAAATCTATGTATGGATGCCTTTTTGTGATGATTTATGATGTTATAATTTTTTGTAAAATGTCCAAGTATGTGGTGATGGGTTGGATTGAACTTGGACTAAATTTAAGTGAACTAAAACATGTTTAAAATTGGCTTGGAATGAACTAATAAATTAGTGTTAATAAGGAGTAAACTCTGTCCGAATTTTGGGGTGTCTATTCAAGGATTTTAGATCGATTTCTAGGTGAAACTTAAAGCATAAAAGTTGTTCATCTATGTTTCAACTAACTTCCTTTAAAATTTCTTGGTCATTGGATTAGTGTAAAAAGAGTTACACCCGATTTAGTATGTATAGCTCTAGATAAACTACTATTAGGCAGATTGCTCCCTAAGTTTCAAAAATTTGTAATTAATTGTGTACTTGGTATTTAGACCTACTTTTTGGATATGTTATAAATAAATATGTCTAGTATCTAAAATAAAATGAGTAAGATTTAATTATGTTCTGAAATTAGAAAATTATTTACTCAATTAGGAGTTGCTCGGTAATAAACCCTAAAACCAAAAAAATTAGACTTTGACAAAATTAATAGATTTGGAATAAACTAAATGAGCTTGGACTAAATAAAATGGAATTAAATAGATTCAATGGACCTAGGATAAAGTTAATGGGCTTGGATTAAATTAAATGGACTTGGACCTTCTTTTAAATATTAATGAACCTAATGAACAATATTAATGAGCGGAGATTGTGTTCCCACTTGTGGGTATCATGATTGGTATGTGAGCAATGGATAAATTCCGAGTGTGAGTTGGACCGTGAGTATGGCATGAGAATGAAGGGTTGGTACCCGAATTTGGTTGAATGTGATTAAATATGTCATCACGTGCATCATGTGCATAGTGGGTGGTTTAAGACAAGTCAATTGATTGAGAAACGGTTTATACATCTAGGTTTGATAACCTAATTGGAATAAGTGGGTATTAGTAGTCCAAGTACTCTAGATCGTGTGCTCGCACTATTAGACGATGGATTTTCGCTAATAGTAGTTACAACGAGGGATAATTCCGTTGTAGCGAGAAGATGATCCGAAGATCATCCGGATGAAATCAAGTTGTGTGCTTGCACTGTTAGACGATGGATTTCCGCTAACGGTAGTTACAACGAGGGATAATTCCGTTGTAGCGAAAGGTGATCTGCGGACCACCCGGATGATAAATAGAGTAGATCGGCTAATACCTAGGGTACCCGAGATTAAAATTTATGAGTATGGTGGGAAGTCAAAACAACATTGCATATCACGTGCATCACCCCGCTTACCGAGCTTCGGCTCACCATGTTGTTATTTTTTTTATGTCTTGACGGAAAAAGGACAAGTTGGTACGGATGCGGTTGGCTCCTCCTAATCGGCTCATGTGAGGCATCATATATTAGTTTTTATTTTGTGCGTAAATTTGGGGTATGGAGTTCGTGAGAAATTGAATATTGCTCGTAATGTTTTATTAATGTATTTAATTATGTTATGTAAATTTTATCTTAAGGAGTTATATACGTAATGTACTCGTTAAAGTCCTAAGAATATCATAAGAAAACTACTTAGAGTTTAGGGTATATCGGTGTAACGCGCTTCGTCCGAGTACCCTACTTGGGTAGTAGAAATACGGCAGGGCGAGGCGTTACATTATATATATATATATATATATATATATATATATATATAGAATGAAACCAAGTAGAAGGTCGCTTTTAATACAACTTATGTCTTCTTCAAAAAATAAAAAGAAAATGATAAGCATAAATATGTTGTATAGATTAGAAGTTGGAATTCGTCCATTTTTTTTTAAAAAAAAAAGAGAAAGAAAAAAGAAGGGGGTAGGAGAGAATAAAGCATAGGCCAATGGGTTCGAGGGCTAAAAAGATTTCTTTTAATATTTTAATTTCATTTTTTACTATAACCTAATATTTTTATTTTTCACTCTAATTTATATTTAATATTTTGAACATTTTTGGAATTTATTTGATTAACCTTGAATTTTAAAATTTACATTAGTTATTAGGTTAGATAATTATTTAATAAAAACATTATTAATTTTCCTAATTTTTTTGGGACCGATAATTTTTTTATCAACAAATAATAAAAAGTCAAAATGATAAAAAATAAATTAATTTTAATATTTTGTTTCAAAATTAGTTTAGTAGGTAATAGGTGAACATAATATCAAGTCTCCCAATTGTTAGAGATCGATGACAATTTCCCATCGAAAATGTAAATAATCTTAGTTAATAGGTGGATGAATTGTTGAGTCTCCTAAATTCTTAAGGATCGAAGGTGATTCCTTCATTGAATCATAGGTTATCAACATTTAAATAATCAAGATGTTCTCCGACACAGCGGTTGTGTCAAGGATAAAAATGGATACGATATTTGAACCAACATGATGCCCGACGAAGGGGATCGAGAATCATGTCAATACGATATGATGCCCAAAACTAAACAAATTAATTCAACTTAAAAAATGGAGTTAAAATCGAAAATAATTTGGCACGAAATAAAAATACTTTAGGTGCTGAATTTATGACTAAACTAGACGTGGTACCTTTTGTAGGAAAATATGTCTTTGGGTGATTGATATCTTTCTAAAGAGTAACCAACTATTTACCCGAGAATCTCTGCATTAGTGTTATTTTTAAGGTTTTTAATTCCTTAATACTAGGTGATGACTCTAAACACAATAATAACTACATTAATAGAATAACTCATAAACACAATACGAATATTTGAAAACCTCCCGTCCGATGTCACCTAGCGACATAATGGTGACTTCACCGAGGAATAGAGTTAGGCCATAAGTTTAGTCTATTTAATTTATCTCTTATATTTATTCTTTTTTTGATTATTTTCCAATTTATTGATTCTTTTTTGAGTTATTTGATTTGTCACATATCTTTTAATTCCTACACTTTAATTATTATAATTTATTTTCTCCTCGCATGTTTAGTTTTGAACTGGGTTGTATGGTTTTTTCTTTTTGAATTATTGCACACTCCACGAAGGAAACCTATAAAAGCTTTGAACCCGAGCTAAATGCGATACGATTTAGATAGAGAGGTCCGGAGGCGAGTATGATGAAAGTCTATTAGTGCTCTTTCAGACTCTCGTTTGAACTATAACTCACCCATAAAGGTGGAATAACCTTCTCCTACCTCTTTATGCATAAAGTTTGAGGCTAGATTACCTTATCGATAATTTAGATAGTTTGGAAACTTGAAAAATCTTTAGGATTAAATAAGCTTTGCCCAACTATAAAGAAGCTAGATCCTATCTACTAGGATTGACTCGATTAAGACATGAATCATTTTCAAATGATGTCGATACTAACCTTTAATTTTACAAGTTATCCTTCGTATTAAATCATGATATAAGAAATTAGAAATGAAGTTGAGGATTTTAGGGTCGATTTAAACGGGCCTAAAATGATGAAGGAGATTGTCTACTCTTACATTTTGTATCGCAGTTGCCAAAAAAGGCTAAATTAACCGATAAGATGGTCAACAAGGATCCACTCTTTAATTATTGGGAAATGTTCACTCCTAATGACAAATATAAATTTCAAAAGACATATGGTGACATAGCTTATCCGATCAAGATCAAAGCTCAAAGTGGGTGTTTCCAAGTTATGATAGGACGTTGGAACTCGAATTATCGTTGCTTTACCTTTGAAAGTATAGACTTGTCATCTACACTCGAAGAATATGAGACTCTATTACCATTTCTTACAACACATGCCGTCTACTTCTATAGTCTACTCGAGCAAGCTCTATCAAATTTTGCATGGTTAACTAGAATCAATCCTATTGTAACCTAAAAGCAACTCGATTAGGAGGGGTCAATCTCAAGGTTGGTTTTAGAGCATTCTCTAAGTAGAATTCATAAAACACTTATAAGATCTTGATAATCAAGTAAGACTCTGAATCTTGGTGTTAGCAATATGTGGGTTGGTATTGTTTCCATCAACCAAGGGTATGATCGATTCTAAGGTGATTAATGTATTTAAAAGTGTGGTGTCCGTCAAAGTTAACCTCGCTATAGCAATTCGACGAAACTCTCTTTTCATTAAAATTTTATTAGATAAAGGAAGATGGACATTTGAGATGTTGCATTTAATTGTTATTTGTATGGATTGTGAGCCATGTAGTGATTAGAAAAGCCTTTAACATTTTGCTACCCCATGGCATCTCGCACTCTAAGTTGGAGAATTTTACTTGTTACGCTATCAACGAGTCGGGTAAGACAATGTGGATTGAGTTATTTTTCAATCTAGAAAAGTCTAAATTCCATTGAAGAGCATGATATGTATTGCTTTAGACTTACACTACCTTCTATGGCAACTTTCCTTAGGTAGCACTAATTAGAGCTCATTGTTGTATCAATTATCGTCCGAACATATTTTTGAGGTAGTAGGGATTCGAACGAGTTTATTCCAAGAATGACTAGTCTAATTGAGTATTATAAGGATTCGAGGTTCTCTAAGAAACTTTTAGAGGGAGCTAAAACTACTTAGAGAAGTAGAGAGATTGTCACTCTTGAAAAAAGAGTGGATAGAAGAAACTCACCTGGATATTCAAAATGGCAAAACATTAAAGGAAATGGATATTGTGTGTTGCCATTCGAGAGCCCTTCTCAATTAATGAATGAGACAATAGAGGATGTTCATTAAGAGGTAAATGCCTAAAATGAGATATTTAATGAAGGGATAAATGCTCAAGTGGTCGAATTGACTTAAACGAAGAGAAAGTTAAAGGAGAGTTTAGATACTAAAGACCATGCGATGAGAGCTTTGGAAAAAGAAGATAAAAAACTTCATTGGCGACTTTAACTAACAAAAGGAGCTCTTGATAAGCTTAAAACTAAAAAAGATAATCTCAAAGAATTTAGAGATGCCACACAAGGATGGATTACAAATCAATCAAATATAATACGTAACCTAAATACTCATATGGAGCAATTGAGAGGGAAAGATAGGGTCAACAAAAAGCGACTAGCCGGATCCAAAGAAGTGCATGACTTAGCTATGCAAACAGGTGACAAGGAAAATAGGAACTTTGAGGAAAGAAGTAGTTGAATAGGGAAATATGACTATGAAGTATCATTTACAAGCTTAGAATGCTAAGAATTATGCCTTAGGAATGAGGCATACCGTAGCACTTTTAGTCGATGGTATACGCCTAAAAGGAAAAGGTTTAATTTTTTATGAAGACTACGAAGGCTCATAAATGGCATGATTTCCTATGAAGGCTTGAGGTCTGTGGCCGAACTTAGAATAAGGTTTCATATGTAATAGTGTGTTCCTTTATTGTAATTTTTTAAGTCACATTTAGAATGTACTAGAAGTTTGAATTTCATTTTTTCAAAAAATGTAATAGGAATACTCTTTTGTTTTTTTGAAAACCAATAAAGTATAAGTTAGCCCTCCATATGCCTTCAATGAAAATGATTTTAAGTCCCAACATTGTTATCAAAGTCCCATCATTCTAAAACTCACGAATATTCATGTTATGACTAAAATTGAGGGCATATATATATCTCTCTAATTGCCCAAGTATCGATATAGTAATTTTGCCCTCGGCAAGTACTAGCTTGATCCGACCCGTCTTCAATAAAATTCTATCATGATTTAACATGCAACAAATAAACAAAGGTATTCAACTCGATTCAAATCATGCATTTGCACCTTGTATTTATTATGTTCAAATCATGCATTTGCTTCTTGTATTTATTGTGTATATTCTTACAATATTCAATTTTTCAAGAACTAAATATAGGTCGCTCCACTCGATCCCCTCGATGTGTTCGTGTTACCAAACTCGGGACTCACCAAATGGAGAACGAGAAGAGATCATGACAAAAATAAGTTCGTCGATAAAATTTTGACTCGATGAAAGAGGATATGGCCTAATTGAAAATTTTACTAAAATAGGCCTTAAGTAAGGGAGGTATCTTGAATTAAGGACAAGAACAACCCAAAATACCACATGTTATTCCATCGTCCAATCAATCTAGGTCGCCCACTATACCAACGAACTAATCAAATAGCTTTCTATCGTCGAAGCCTCATATCCTGCCTGGGCGATTTCCTTATTCGATGGACCTTTAAGTCTCGTAAATACTACCTACGCCCACCGTAGATCTATAAAAAAGAGACTCATAGTTATAGGGTAGTTTAAGGTCTAAGTATGAATAGATTAATGGCTCTCAAGGAATACCTAAGAGCAATAGAGGAGGAAGACACCTATGATCCTATCAAGGCCTTGAAAATATGTTTATGTCGGACGTAGTAATCTCGAGAAAGTTCAAAGTGTTGAGTTTCCTCAAATACACTGGAACCCAGTGTCCCATGACCCATGACCCATTTGAGAGTTTACTGCAGTGAGATAGCAAAAGTGGTTCACGATGAAAAGCTACTCATCCATTTCTTTCATGAGAGCTTGGGTGGGTCGACTATAAGGTGGTACATGAGATTAGAAGGGTTAAAGATCGGAAAGTGGAAAGATCTAACCGATGCCTTCCTCAAACAATATAAGTTCAACATAGAGGTAGTACCAAATAGATCAAACCTCTAAGGAATAGATAAGGAGGCTAAAAAGATAATTAAAGAATACACACAAAGGTGACATGAGGTGGTCGCTCGGATTTATCCATCGTTACCGGAATTCGAGTTGATCTTGATCTTCTCAAATACGTTCAAAGCCTCATACTTTGAATATCCGATTGGCATTTCTTCAATCAATTTTACTCGACATAATGATCATTGTCAAGAGATTCGAATTGGCCATAAAGGTCAAAAAGATTTATAGAGAAACAAAGAAAAGGACAAACATAGGGATAAAGAGGAGAGAAGGAAAAGTTCATCAAGTGGCGACCTATAGGCCCAAAAACCACTAGGACAACCCAAGGCATTACAACCCCACAAAGCTAATACCAAGTATAACTTCTATCTTAACCCCAAGCACCTTACTAAACACATTCTATAGTCGTTACTTTGCTTGCCACTTAAATAAGACCACCCATGCTAAGTCAAACTTACCGATCAAATCCACCATATTCATATAATTTTACTATGCTCGCCTACCAAAACAACCTATTTTCTCAATCGACCAAACCACTCCATGGTCCTTCGAACCACAACCAAACACTAAGAAACCAATTTCCTCATAACAATCACTATAATCATGAACCATTACTATTACTTCTTATCTCTTTAAAGGAATTATCCCATCGACTAGTCACCATAGGCTAGATAGTCCATATTTTGGTAGAAGTTGCAAGACCTCTTTTTCCTCTATGGTACTAAGAAAATGAGCAATACGAGTACCATAGTGCTATCACTAGACATTCTATCGAGGAATGCTTGGCTTTCAAAAGAAAGGTAAAGATGCTCATCAAACATAAATATATTAGTTTTGACAATTCAACTATACCCAACATCGATACTAGTCCATTGTCGAACCATGCCACTCGAAGAGAGTGATGTGAGCGTGATAACCTTTAAAGAGAAAGATGTCAAAAGAGAAGAAAAAAATATGAGAGTATATATAGATGATTTGTATTCGATGTTTGCATAAGTTGGTTATCTTAAAAAGCTAGTGAGTAATCATAACATAGATGGCCAAAATCAATTTTGTAGATACCATCAGATGGAAAGACATGATATTGAAAGTTATATGGAGTTCCACGAGGAAGTGGAAACCATATTAGGTGTACGAAATTTATGATTTGAGAAGGTCCAAGAAGGATTGATGGTGGGGATTTTCTTACCATCGAAGTTGTATTTTAGAGGTATCTAAGTACCAATCTACAAGCAATAGGCCTCCAAGAATAATTCTATCAAAATCGAAGAATCATTTAGCCCGACCTTATAATGTGATAAGCTACGCTTATTCAGGAATGAACACATTATTTAATACTAGTATTGTAGGCCTCACTCGAAGTGGGAGGTGTTATACCTCAAAAGAGTTGAGAAAAAAAGGTAATGAAATGATTGACCTCACTAAGATGGGAGAAACGAACAAGCCCGTTAATCATGAGGAAGTCATTAAGTTCCTCGGAGTGATGAAAAATAGTGACTATAGTATGGTGGATTAACTAAAGAGGACGCATGCTAAGATCTTTTCACTAACATTGATCATAAGTTTAGAACTATACAAAAAAGTATTACATAAAGTGTTGAATGAAACATACGTCCCTTAGGATGATACTTTATATAATATGGAGCATTTGGTAGGAAGGATTCAAGCTAGTAACTAATTATCATTCTCTCAAGATGAACTAGGTTTCGAAGGCACTAGACATAACAAGCCATTACATATCACGATCAAATGCAAGGACCATATGATTTCTAAGGTGCTAATTGATAATGGATTTATTTTGAACATCCCACCTAAGCTAGTCTTAGATCGATTGCTCGTGTGAAGGATCATGACATCTTATGAAGGTGTGAAAAAAATAAAAAAATTTCTCCATCTAAAGGGCCCAAAATCATGCTCGTTGAATCAACTAACCGTATATTTATGAATTAAAGCTCTAAATAAAGAATTACCTCTTGTAGCACGTATTTAAAACCTTTACAAAAAATAGTTGTCTAAGTGTCTAGCATTTATCGATAATCCATGCCAAGAACCATACAAGAAGCACTAAAAATTGATAGAGTATTAGCTTCATCTTTTTTTGACTTTGTTTAGTGTTTATACTTTAGAAATCTAATAGGGTGATTTTACGACAACCTAAGGAGAGAGAGGGAAGGTGGTGTATGCTAGTGGTTAGGGGAAAAATTTTTTCTCTTTATTTTTCTTTGACAAGCCGTGTGCCCTAGAATATTTCCCTTTTTGTCATTTTTCTCTCTTCTAAACCTCTCACTTATTGCCATATCTCTCCTCTTATTTATAGGAGGAGAGTTTCCTTATCCTTCAAGGATAAGGAGGGGGGACAACTAGTCCTAATTGGACTTTTGATTGTTTCTTCCTAATCCTCCAAGGATTAGGAGTTATTTAACATATGGGCTTTTGATCTTTATCTTTGAAACATTCATCCTTATGCAATAAAGTTCATGTTTATCCTCCTATCAAAATATCTTTTAGACTTTTAATTAAACTTATTGGTCCAAAACTATTTTAACATAATTAATTAATTTAGACTATCTAAATAAATTAAATTGAATAATTTTAGGAGGCCCATATTAGGAAAAAATCTCCTAAAATCCTTTAAACCTAAATAAGGAAACTAATTTTCATTTTAGGTTATTTACTTTTAAGTTTGAAACTAACTTCTAAATTAGAAAACTAATTTCTAAAATAGAAAACTTTCTATTTTGGGAAACTTCCTTTTTAGGAAACTTTCCATTTTCGAAGACCTTTTTCAAAATAGGAAAGTTTTCAAAATTGAAAACTTTTTTCAACATCTTTGCTTCTCTTTAATTATATGAATACTTAAACCTATGTGTGTGACTCAATAGGCTCCTAGGTATATTGACAATATATCAAGAATAAAAGATACTCTTGATCTCTTGATATATAAATCAAAATTGACCTCTAGTAAGGCATCATGACTATCCAATTCTCTAGAAGGATTAATTAATTCGTAATTACTTTTTAAGAGCATGGTTATCGTATAATTTAGTCCTCATGCCAACTTATCATAGTGTGATCTCGAACTTGATTATTAGTTTTAGTCGATTATGATCATATAAGTTTTCTTCGATTCTTAAATATCTTAGCTCTTAGAGTAAACTAACTATGCTCTATTGGTATACTCCTACTATGGCCATAGATTTTTTAAGTAGACATTCATCAAAGTGCAATGTGATAACTCTTTTAGCATACAAGGAATGACATGTTCTATATTAGTCATCCATTTACTTTAATTAGATTCCTAGTGCACCTAACGAATTGCCCATGTACAACCCTTTACTAGATCCATCGAAACGAGTGTTGAAGTACACAAATCCTCTAATGAGATAACCATGTTGACTTCAAGTCTAAAGACCAATTGTACCTATCTCGTATGAGATTTTCATAGACTAAATCAAATGGTTTCTCATGACGAGTCAAGTTCATTGATATGTTCTCTAACATAAGTTAACTAAGTGCTTGCTTTGGCATCATCAAGTCAATAGGTATAAGATCTCATACTACTCGTCATATAGCATGAGCATAGCACTCATAAGTCTAACTACATATGGTCAATGTCTATTCTTGACAATGCTACAACATGAGACATTTAATGATATCATTTATATGCATTAGTGTTTATCTCACATCTTTTGATAAAAAGCAAATGCAAATGCATATCATAAGGACTTCTATTTAATTCTACTAAATTAACATAAATATAAGAATTAATAGAAAGACTTCTTATTATTAATACAATAAATGATGCAATAATATAATAACTTAAACCTATCAAACATGGTTGGATCTTGGGCATCTACATTAACACTATGGATGCATCCCACATACATCTTAGTAGTATGATGGCTAGAGCCTATGATAGATCTCCTAGATAAGTGATATGAGACATCAATATCTATTTGGATATTAGACCTAACCAATTCTAAGTTATTATGCAAGTTATCTATATACAACCATTGTATAGTATGATTCCGAGAAGATTATGAATTCACTCGAGTTAGGGCTATGATATCATTACTACACCAAAGATTGAAGTATATAGTTAACGGAAAATTAGTCACAATAATTGTAGAAGAGACATTACCTTTATTCAAAAATATGTTTATACCCTATATCGAGGTCGAAGAGAGTAAAGATGGCAATTTGTATACCTTTCGGATTGTGAATGTAGAATTAGCATCCGAGAATGCCTTTTAAGAAGATTGAGAGTGTCTAATACTGCAAAGATGGAAGCAAAATACTTGATGAATTATAGGTTCTCACTAAATCATGATTTTAATGACAAAATATTGAGAGCGATGAGCGCTTTAAAGGGAGCAAACTCGGATCATCATTTTGCATTGGGGTTTAAGCCTAATAGGAAGGATTATTTGAGGGTTATTAAACAAAAAAAGGAGAAATGATTGGCTAGAATCTAAGGTCGAGAACCTAATGAAGAAAGGATTTTTATTTCTTACATTCAAGCTACCTTTCCCTACCTCACCTTTGTCATCAACTAGAATCAAAAGATAGTGAATTTGGAGATAAGAATTATTGATCTATCAATCAATCACCTTGAGCGAGAGCCGCATTCGAAAGAGGTCATTTATCTTGAGATGATGGTGGTTAGTCATCAAATAGTGACACTCGCCATAATTGACTATTAATGCCCTAAAGGATATGCTCGCTTATGAACTTGTTAATCATAGAAGGAACACTAGGCGAGGGGCTCAACAATTGAGAGGAAGAAGAGATTTTGCCTACCTATACTATTGAGTATTTTATTGTTTTTTTAAATAAATATCTTAATCTCTCAATTATCTAGCTTAAGATATAGAGAAAGACTTGTATGGAGCATTGGTCCATAATATTAATATGAGATCATGAACTTTCTTAAGCATTATGTCTATTCCTTTCCATACTTCGTATTTTCACATTTTTCTACTTTTAAGGATATAGAAAATGAATATCTTTTAAAATTATAAAATAATTACATCAAACATGTTTGGCCTAAATTTAATGAAAATTCGATTACCATGGATGAAGAAGAATTTGAGGATGAAGATGTAGACAGATTTACCAAGCTAGTATAAATATCTAAACGATCCATAAAGTCTCATTAAAAGGAGCTACAAAATATAAATGTAGGGACAAAGGAAAATAGAAAAGAACCATAAATTAGGATCATAATTTTAGAAGAAGAAAGACAAAGTCTCATTGCCTTACTACACAATTATGTAGATGAGTTTGCATGGTCGTACAAGGATATGCCCGATATAGATACTACCATAATGGTACATAAGGTTCCATTGTTACCTAATCATTCAAACAATTCAAGGCATTCATTCAACTACAAAGTCACCCCAAGTTCATCCCACATCCGTCTAGGGTTTACATGCAATTCTAAGCTTAGTGATAAGTCTTAAGTCCTCATGTATCAAGGTTTAACCCTTTCCACTAAACACACAAACATAATGAATCAAACTCAACCATGTCAAGGAATACCTAAGCCTAGGTCTTGTGGTGTGGTTGAGTGAGTTACACTCTTATCCTCACATAAACACATGAACAAACCTTAATTAAACAATCAATTCATTAAGTGTTTGTATAAACATATTAAGTTTAAACCATCCATGCTCAATCATATGCATCAATTAACACATAAAAACCTAAGACGTCTAACTCTTGTGATGTAGTTGAGATTACAATGACTTGATTTAGAGATATGAGATAGAAAAATACTTTAAAATATTGTAAGAGATTCTCCCGTAACTTGATCTCGTCCTCGGCCAAAACTGGCGACAACCCTCTCAGCCTACAACGGCTCCCTCTCAAACAAACCCTTCAGTTTTCTCTTGTATATTTTTCAAATGGCTAAATGAATCCAACCATGGTCTCACCCTCTCTTTATATAGGTCAGCCATGCATAGAAAAATACTTAAAAATTTGGGAGGATGACACCTCCTTGGGCAAGTCACCTTTGTAAGGCATGGTAGTGACACTTGGCTTTCCATTTACTCAAGGAGAAGGTAAGTCCCTCTCGAATATTCAATCCATGCACTTAAGCCCCTTAAATCAAGCACAAGTCATAATTAATGTGCCCTTGTATGATTTTTATGATAAAAGAACTAATATATCAAGGTGTATGGCTAGACATAAAATTCATCAATGAAAACTAATGCCACGATAGTGACAGTTTATGACAATTTTTGTTGATGTAAACTCGTCATGTCCGGATGCAAGATTTTTTGTCAATGAAAAATGACTTATCTAGATCTAGTCATTTTCAATAGTGATTTTACATAGCATAAAGTAAAGTATGACATTCGACGAGTAAACCGATTGTTAAAACATGAAACTTGCCAATAAGAGTAGCAAAGCTTGACGCGTCAATTTTCTTTGACGAATATAGCTTGTCTTGGAGTAGCAGTTTCGACAACAAAACTAACGCGTCGAGATATTGTTGTTTTAGACAACGAATATGTCAAGTCTTGACGTAGCTAGTTTTTGACAACGATTATCCTTGAAACATGAATAATTCAGCTAAGTAATTCGGACGGACATATTCGTTGACAAAAATTAGCATGTTATGATGTAGCTAATTTTCAAAAACACGGACGTAATGTCACGACACCCTAATTCTCAATAGCCGCACGCACGTCAATATTTAAGCATCAATATCAAGTAAATTAATTACCTATCAAACTAAACACATAGAAACATGCATATGCTATGCGGCAACGGTCTTGGTCGTTACACTCCAACCCCAAACAAAAATCACCTATCTCTTTTTTGACGTTGTACCTACCACCCTTAGCAAAAAGTTGTTGCAATAGCCCTTAAACTTGCTTCTCCAAGCCTATAAACTAAGGAAACAAAAATTATTGCTCTTTGCAAGCCATGAAACAACTAAAGCATATGCTTTCAACCCTTTTTTGGGTAGAATAATGAAACAAAGTGACAATAAGAGAGATATGCATAGAGTATATTGATTCTCCAATATATATATATATATATAATTAAAATTCTCTTTACCTTTAAAATAAAAATACTATAAATATTTTATTTTATACTAAAAATTTGCTTATTATTATAGAGATAAATTTAAATTCATAAAAACTATTTTGAATAAAAAAATATTTTATCTTTACCTTTGTTTCAATTTTTCTTTTCACTAAAAAAAAATTGAAAAATTATATTAACATGAAAAATAAAAAATAAAGATTGAAACATGTTGCAATCTGGTGAAGCTAATGATATAATTTAACACCATTAATCCAAAAAAGTTAACAAAAAAAAAAAAAAAAAGAACTGAAGATAAAAAGCAAACATAACAGGACAAATTTAAAACAAATAATAATAATAATAATAATAATAAAATTCCGGCAACCGTTAGCTTTTTACTAAAAAAAAAAAAAATAGAGCATCTAGCACGTTGGCTGATTCAATTCCTACTTGAAGCATGAAAGAATAAGAATTATTTTTTGTTTAATGACCTCAAAGTAACTTGTGGGCAGGATTTATGGCGAAAACAGTTTGGTGACTCCGATTTGAGCAATGAGCTGGATGGCATTTGATGTTCAAGGTAATTTTACACTAATTTGAATTTCAAAGATAAAGAAGGATACATGTCAATTATTTATTGGTTCTAATTTTAAATAAAAAATAAATATTGATTAGAAATTTTAAAAAATCATTAAAAGTCTCTTTTTAATTATGTATCTAATTATGCTAACCAAATGTCTTTTTTTTTTAACACTAGAAATATTTTCTTAAGTTATTTAAAAAAATTCAAAAAAATAAAAGAACTAAATCAATTTAAAATAGTTGTTAATTTTTTATTTATTTATGTTGGAGATTTTTTCTCTTTTCTTTTTGGCTAGGTAGGTTTTTATTTTATTTAAAAAAGGAAAAGAAAAATATTTGTAAAGAAATAAATTTTATAGAAAAAATAAAAACTCGAACATAAAACATCAAAACTTTCGTGGAAAACTAAAATAAAAAAGACTTCTATAAATATATGGATAGCATTATAATTTATTAAATATTATTAGACCATCTTTTAATTTATAAGACCCATAAAACATCTAAGGTATTAGCTAAATATTAGCCTGTAGCCAAACTAAATAAACAGTTAGCCAAAAAAAAATTTCTTTGTTGTTTGAATTTTTAAGGTAAAATAATAATTGTTAGTATGAATAAAAAATTTGAAAAAATAATTAAAAATTCTGATGGTAAATAAATAAAAAATTACCAACAGAAATTTAACAGATGTTATATTTTTTGAATTTTTAATCAATTTTTTCTTTTCCTAAATTAGAACCAATAAAAGTTTGATAGGTACATGGTCTTTCTTAATCTGTAAGGTCAAAATTAACGAAAAATTTTGATTGATAATGTTGTCTCATTGATCAAATTAATATCAGACACCCAATAACAGAAATTGTAACCATTATCATTATCATTATTATTCTTATTATTCTCAAAAATCAATATCCTAAAAGCCTTTAGTATCATTAAGCCAATTATTTTCATAAGGAGATTATTGAAAACCAACATGCAAGCAAGTATCAGAAAAGGATTATCCACGTCCAAAATAAGATAAATCAGTAAGGATGGTTTATTAATTAGTCTGGGATGTTTTACATGTGATGACCACGATTCAACTCTTATCTTTCACAATTTCCTAACTATTTTTTGGTATATATATATATATATTAGGCTCATTTTTTTAATGCCTTTTTCATGCCATATGCTCTCATATGGTTATGTATGTTCTCTCATATGTTTTCTAATCACTTTTGGAACAAAAATACTCATTAGACGATATATCAAAAGAGAAATTAATTTTTAAAATAAAAAATTAATTTGAAGAACATAGCAAAATTTGTAAAACCAAGGTACTAGAAAAAATTCAGAACCCCCCCCCTCCCAAAAAAAAAAAAAAAAAAAAAAAAAAACTAGAAACATAAAAACTGGAACGTTACAAAAATAAATAAATAAATAAATAAAAATAATTAAATGATTCATTATATATATATATTTAAGAAAACGAATGAAAAGTTAAGAAAAACTTCATGTCCTATAAAAACTTATTTTATTGACATAAACATGTTACAATTACTCTTTCACAAAATATAATTTATAGAAAATAAAAATAATTTTCAACAAAATACAAGTTGCATGACAATTGTGAGTCATCAGATAGCATCACCTGTTAGCTTGGCATTTGAATTTGGATAAAAGGAGAGATATTTTACATGTACATATGAAATTATAATTCAATGGGCCAGAGTTATGGTAAGGGATGAATGTGATATAACTACCCATCAGTGTGTATAAGTTATGGTACGTGCAGGTCCAATGCAAACATATAGATCTATGCATCTTTCCGATCATATGTCTCTATCTAATTAAGTTGCAAAAAAACATTACGATGATATTGAAGTACCATGATTTGGTAACTCTCTTTCTCATCTTCTTCAGCATTTTAAATTGACTTTTGTCGTAGACTCAATGACTCATCCATGTGCCTGTGTGAAACCTAGTCCAAACTTTCAAACTAGATTACGATAGTAATGTGATCGTAATCCCAATTAACAAACTCGCTTTCCCTCTTTCTTCTCGGAAAGGGAAAGGCAGAGTAGATTTTTGTTTTTTTAATCCATTTTCGCACAGAGTATTCCACGTGTCTCATTCCAATAACACAATATTAAATTACTATTTTGTTTTTTCACTTGAAATAAACCTTCATCTCCAGTCCACTGTTTAATTCTCCACCTAAAAAAAAAAACAAAAAAAAAAAACTAAAAAAACTGAACAGCACCACACCTCTCTTCAATAGACCAAAGACAGCATAAATACTCGTCTTCTCTTTCATACCATTAGCATTTACCCACTGCCATAACATTAAAACCACGAGATCAGGAAACGAAAAAAGATAATCCATGGCGGACCTATCACCACCAACTTCGATGTTTGCTTTCCTTACCAACTTGTTAACACCGACCTTACTCTTCCTCTTCCTCAATATTATGATTGTCACTATTGCTCTGGCTTCTCGTTTTGGTTCTCACAATAAACCAGTACAAGAAGACCAACCCCTTGCTCCACCCCCTTCTCTCTTACAACGAGTCAAGTCCATCGACTACTTCTCCTCCTTCTACAAATTCCCACCTGCCCAAGAACCCGAATACACTACCTCTATCCGGCAACATGATCTGCCCCACCTCGAACAAGCCCCTTCTCTTATACAACGGGTCAAGTCCATCAACTTCTCTTCTTTATACTACAGGTCCGAACCGGAAGAAACAAGCCAAAGTCCCGCTACTGAAACTGGTTCGGATGCCGATCCGGCTACAGGTCATGATTCGGGCAATGTCATGGAGAATGATGATCATCATGTGAAGAGGAGCAAGTCGGAGCACATGGAAGCAGCTACAAAGAGGCCGCAGATAATGAAGAAGTCGGCAAGCGAAAAGGGGGTGACCTTGGAATTAGCGGGGGAGGTGGAGAGAGAGAAGGTTGAAAGAAGAAGGCCTGCAACGACAAGGACTTCAGAGAAAACAGTGTTGATTGGAGATGAAGGGGTTGATGCTAAAGCTGATGATTTTATCAGCAGGTTCAAACAACAATTGAAGTTGCAGAGGCTGGATTCTCTCTTGCGTTACAAGGAGATGCTCAAAGGAAAGCAAAAAATATAATTCTAGTAATAAAAATTATTGGCATTACCTATTAATTTGTTTGTTAGCTAGTTTACTTTCATTTTGGTTGGCTTTTCTCTCTCTTTCTCTCCTTAGAAGCTCAATATTCTCTCCTTCTCTTTGAAAAGGTTCAAAATTTAGTCATCTTTCTAGGTAGCGGGTTCTTTTGCTTTTCTGAGATGAGAATGCAAAGCAATTCTGGTCATTCTGTACTGCCAGAGGGAAGAGATGTACAAACTATGCAAGCCGAGGGGGCAAGAGCACTGAAAGCTGAATTGACTGAAATGACCACTATTTGCGATGGATGAAATAAATCTTAATTCCCTGTGCTTAATTTGCTGTTGTTTTTAATTCTATTATGGCCATTTTAATTTTGCCAAGTGAAGAATGCGTTGCGTCGAGAGAGAGAGAGAGAGAGTTAATTGTTGCGTTTGTTGCAGCAAAAAAAAAAAAAAAAAAAAAAAAAAAAAGGAAAAAAATTGGATGGTTGCGTTTGTGGGGGGAGAGAGGGGATTGCACTAAACTGCTTTCATTAAAAGGTGGGCAGTTTTGCTTTAATTGTTAATTATGTTGGATTAGAAGAAGATACTACTTGGGATTGAAGGCTCCATCTACTAATGATCTTGTTGTTGGTTAGTTAGACGATATAAGCCTTGCTGTCTGGGAGCGGAAGGTGGAAGGAATCAACTTATACTTAATTTAATCTAAATAGTTGGTTTGATAGTTCAATGTGTTATATTTATATGAATTTGATCTTAGATTGACATAAAAAATGACTCTTGGATAATATATATATATATAAACTCTTAATCAAGGCCGGGTCAGAATATAGTGAGAAGATTAATGATGCTAGTACGTTCTACATACGTTCACATTTCACGATGTTTTAGTAAGTAGGCCTCGACAACCCTGTGCAATCAATCACCACTCATTCGTACGATTTGAATAACTATCGTCGGGAACTTTCGTCCCTAGTTGGATGTATTCAAAACTTTTATGAATTATCAATCTCTTTGACCAAAAACAGTGTGTTTACACTTCTATCCCACAGCAGACGTCGACTGAAGGACAAAAGGCTCCTATTTAAGGATTTACGTTGTTCTTAAATAGATTTGTTACGGATTTTACTGCTTAAAATAAAATCCTACCCACGAGTCATTTAATCTCATTGTTAAAGCTAGAAGGGAAAAAAAAAAAAAAAAAACAACAACTCTTGTTGCTCTAAGAAAAATGACATTCTTTTGAGAGCTCTCTAAATTTGTCTCATTGTGTTGCAGGTTTGTTTTCCTTTGTCGGTCTCAATTAAAATAATTTTGTAACAAAAGAAATAAACGATAATAGAGATGCGTTTTTTAGAACATTTAATCTTTCAATCTTGTAGGTAAATAAACTAAAATAACTTTGAAATATAAACTACAACTAATTCTAATGATATTTTTGACATTTTGTGTTATAAAAAAACTAAATTAAATAAAATTTAATAGGCTACAATAGGTTTGAAAACCTTTAGTAGAGAACTATGATCTCGCAGAATTATAGGAAAAATAAATTAAAATAAAAAAAATTCAAAGTAAAAAATCAAAATCTCTACTTAAATATGCAATCAAAATAATATGATTTAATTAAAAACTAGAATATTAAACAATAAAAACACTAAGAATAGTAGGCTACAATATGAAATGAAAACCTAGAAATTATGAACTTAAAGGTTTTACACTCGCAATACCGAAAATAATGAACTTACAATAAAAGAGAACCGAGAACATTTGTAGATGGACACTCTAGACATAACGGATCTTGAAAGAACATGAAATTGTGATTTTTGCACGCACGAACGGAAGACTAAAAACCAATTATCGACCTATATATTCTCACTTACTAGATTACTACTTATAGATTATTGCTTATCGAGTACCACCTACAAATTATTGCTCACTATCTATTGCCTAACAAGTTTCAAGTTTAAAACTCATGAAGGACTCCTTAAACTATTTACAATTTGCAACAGTTTTCTTTAATGTTGTATTGTTGTGTGTTTCTCTTCTACTACGATCGGTATTTATAGACTTTTTGCTCCTCTATAATATCCAATAATGGACCATTCTTCCTCGCATGTGCTTTAATGCTCTATGTTCTTCCTTCCTTACACTATAATGAATTCATATTTTTCTTTTCTTGCATTATAGTACTATGTTTTGTTATTTTTGTGTTGTAATCTCCCATGTTTCTTTTAATTGTATACATCTTTTTTATTGATACTAGATTTTTCATTATTATTCTTAAAATACTCGTATACTACTTATTGTTGGTCACTTCACTCTTAGAACACGATAGTTTTTAATATTTTTGGTCGACTCTTACATTGACAAGTGCTTTGTTGAGAGTCCATCTTCCGTTTGTTTCTCCTTAGTTTGTAAAAAAAGGTCTAACAACTCTTTTTAGGTTGGCTTATTAGGCCAAGAGCGTACGTTAGCCCTAATGAATTAAGAATGGCTTTTTCTCGAATAGAATAAATATAATGGGCTTTTAAATGAAATCAATTAAAAAGGTTTAAGAAAAAATCATTAAAGAATTTAATGGATTTTGTCCATTTTTCTTTCCAAATTATTAGGCATAGGGCTAGAATAAATTTTGGTATAACATCTATCCCCTTGTTTTTATATGTGGAAGTTCTTCCCACGTGTGAAAACAAATAATTCAATTAGTGCATGTTCATTCAATTCCTAATTTTTCTGAACTTATCTATTGGATTTAAACTCTTCATCTTTCATCTAATTATATTAGAAAGATTTGTTTTCAAAATAGCATTATCTTTTTTTTTTTTTTTGTATTATTTTCTTTTTATTGTGTCCCTTGTAAGTTGCAAAATAATTCATTTTACTCTCCCAAAATTTAGGGCTTCTATTGTGTCTTTCTACATTCTCCACAATCTATACAATATCTACAGACTTCTCAAAGATATTTATATGTTTCTTCTTCCAAATCGAACTTTGGTCATTTTTTCCTTTTAATCATATCCATATATGTCCCTTTCATTCAATTTGGCATCCTTTGTGATAGGATGTGTCTTGATGGGTCCCTTTTTAAAGTGAATTCTTCCATTTTTTTGCATTTTTTTAGGGGGTGGTCTTATTGTCTCTTTGTGTATTTTATGTTTATATACCCTTACATCATTGGCCCCTCACTCTCCAGCAATCCTAGCCTCAAGTAATTTCTTCTTATTGCTCATTGCCTTTTGAGGGAATTGGTTCTTGACTAAAAGGTTGAAGTTTCATTTACTCCTAAAATCAATCGTAACATTTATTGAGAAAATTTTGTTAGTTACTCCAAACATCTTTTCAGAATATGGGCTAAGGGATAACCTCAAATTTATGCTTTGTATTTCTCCTTAAAAGACCAACCTCACATTCAAGCAAAATAGGGTAGAATGATATTTTAAAACATCCTGTTTATAGGATGTGGTGTCGAATTTTTAAAACATAAATTAGGATTAAGCTCAAAGGAAAACATAAATTATCAACTTTAAAAGAATTGAAAAAGGAGAAATTCGTAAATGACATAGCGCTCCATCCCATTCAACTAATAATTATATTTTATTTAGGAATTTAATTTAAAAATTAATAAAGTTAAAAGAATTAACTTTTCTGAATAAAGAACAAATTACGAAATTGATAGTAATTTTTTTCCTAAAGTTATCGAAGTTTTGACTTTTTATGCTTTCGACTTATCTAATTTGTAAGAAAAAATTATCGTATTGAAGACCACTAAAGTGGCTAATCAAGTTTTTGATTGTGTTGTCGAAAAAGGAGTTTTTTGATTTCCTCATTTTGAAGACTTGAAGCTCGACCACTACTATAAATGACATATCACTATTCTACATAAATATATAAGTGTTACATCTTCATGGATTTTTTAAATAGTCATAGAGGAAGTAGCTCCGATTCTAGCATTGTCCAGGTCGGAGACATATGCTTGAAAAGGTTAGGAAGCAATCGAAAGATGATAAATTTGACTTCAAAAGAGGTACTATGGCAAAAAACTAGTTGAATCACTAAAAAAATGATGACTAAGGAGTACCGGATATAAGGGTCACCTTCGTACTCAAGTGGCTTAAAAGAAAAAGCCACACCATGGAGAGAGTTTGAGCACAAAAAGCTCGAATAGAAAAAAGAACCGGAGTTAATTAGAGTTCCGCAACAATTATACAAAGAAGATAAGGGAAATGATTGCTACTCATCGGGTGACTAGGAAGCTAGTAATTTCAATCGAAAGAATATGGCTCAAATTGAAAAGATTAGAGTTGATGCTCGAAGGGAGTACATTTCGAGGAATTATAAATACTCCTCTCCTACTCGAAATCATTTCAAGTCAAGGAGTTATGCATATCGAAGGGCTAATGGTCAAAGACGACTAATATAGGAAAGATAGTTTGATAGGACAAGCAAGCTTTCAAGGTTTACAAAACCAAAGGAATTAAAAGTTGGAGTTTAGAAGAAGACCTAGTTTTTTCATCCAAGATAACCAAAAACATGATAGTCCTCTAAGACAGTCAAAACATGACGAGTTCTTTAAAATAGTCAAAACATGATAATCCCCTATCTATGTTTATAACTTAGAAGAGGAGATGATTGTGAAAAATGGTAGAACTCGAAAAGATCTAAGTGTCCCAAGATGAAAATACTAGGATGAAGGTTGAGATTCTATAAAGAGGCTAGCCCAAATCAATGATCACTCCAAGGGAACTTTAAGTTCGAAAAAGGAAGAAAGTCATTGAATCTAGTTGTAAATCTAATTTCGATGACAATGATGATTTTGAGATCATCATGGATGAAAACCCTTGAAATAACTAGAGTCTTACTACGGGGTTGATAAAATCGGTCGAATGCAACATGGTTCTCACTTTGTTAGTTTATTATTTAACGAAGGTAAGACGATCGTAACATCGAGGATGTTTTGAATAACTTTATTATAGAAGTGGAAATGATTGATACTAAAAAAAAGCCAATCCAAGCTATAGAAATTTCTTCTAGTAAGTATTTAATCATTTTTGAAAAATCGGAGATATCTAAAAGCAAGCATGTAAAACCTTTATATATTAAAATATTTATAAATGGTTTTTTTGATAGGCAAAGTATTGATTGATAATGGTATTGCCGTCAATATTATGCCACTCAACGTGTTTAAAGCTTTTGAAAAATCTAGTTGAGATTTAATCAATATTGATATTTCGGTATGTGGTTTTGCTTGGAAATTTTACAAAAACAGGAGGCATACTACCTGTCAAATTACTAGTTGGATAAAAAATAGGGACATCTATTTTCTTCATAATTGATACCAAACTTTCTTTTAATACATTATTAGAAAGAGATTAGATTCATCTAAATTTGTGTATGCCTTCTCTCTTAACCAAAACCTTGTATTTTGAAATTCTAAATCTTTTGAGATTATTCATAGAGTGATTGATCAAATACAGTTTCAATCAAACACCAAAGAGGCTAGAGTTTTTGGTGGCAAGCTAATTCTTTTTTCTTGGAGAGACCATTGCTTCCAACGGGAAAATATGCCTATCATCGAGCGACTGTTACTCCCGAGATCAACATAACTGCTTTCATTGTCACTTTAAAAGCACCTAAAAAAGATGAAGTCAAAAAAATTATGGAGGAAAAAAATCAAAATGATCGATCTTTGAACTTTGAGGAAGTCGATGATGTTTTTTTAGATGGAGAAGAAGAGGCTTAGTAGACTAAAAAGAAGATGAATGAAACAAGAAAAAGTATAAAAGTTATCGATAGGGTATCTTAAGTCATAAAAAAGACTCATATTTAAATGATGAGTAAAGATAAAGCAAATACGGATGGTTTGGAGATAATTCAAGCTACTATCCATCGTTTGAGTGTTTATAAAATACAAAGAAGGGCTATTTGAGAAGGAAGAATAGTCAATCTTAGTCTTCTAGATTGCATTCATGAAGAAGATCTCGATAAAGATTGCAAAATCAACTTGGTAGACATGTCAATGGTGCAACAAAATGAGGGGCCAAGACCAAGTTCTTAAGACTCGCTCAAAGAGTTTAATCTATAAATAAAAGAAGAACCAAGACTTACTTTTGTTAGCAAGTTATTAGATGTCTATTTTAAAGAGAAAATGATTTCTTATTGAAGGAGTACAAAGACTGTTTTGCTTGGAAATATCATGAGATGCCTAGGTTAGACAAGAATTTAGTGGAACATTGATTGCTAATAAAAAAATGTCACATTAGTGAAGAAAAATCCAAAAAGGTTAGTTGGAGAAGTGGTCAATCTAGTTCAATAGAAAATCAAGCGGTTACTTCGAGTTGGTTTCATTAAAACTTCAAGACATGTCGAACGAGTCTCTAACATTGTTCCAATTATGAAAAAAAAGTAGAAAAATTAGAGTATGAATATATTTAGAGATCTTAATTAAAGTACTCCTAAAGATGAATATCTAATACCATTAGTAGATATGTTAATAAATGGCACTACGTCTTTCAAGGATGAGTTCGAGCCCAAAGTAAAAACTTATTACATCTAGAACGATGGTTGGTAGGGTTTTGCTATTGTGTACCATCTTGATTATTCCAGTGGGGATTACCTCTCCATCCTGGATGAACATAATACCTTCTTTATTATGGTGGCCACAGGAACCCACATATAACATTAGCTTATTTATTAAAATCATCTTGTAAGGCGGGACACATATTAGTAGGGTGCCCTATAACTAGATAGATATCACATGCTTAATAAATGGCATTATGTTTTTCAAGGATGAGTTTGAGCTTAAGTAAAAAATTATTACATCTAGAATGGTGTGTACCACTTTGATTATTTTAGTGGGGATTATCTCTCTATCCGGGATGAATATCATACCTTTTTTGTTGTGTTAGCCATGGGAACCTACGTGAAGCAATGACTTGTTTAGTAAAATCATCTTGTAAGGCGGGACACATATCGGTAGGGTGTCCTATACCTAAATAGATATCACATGCTTTTACTTGTTGTGCATCATTTATTGTCATTTATCTCATCATGGAGGTTAATCTCATAATTTGTTGCTTAAGTGTAGAGAAGCTGATTTCATTCACCTTCTTTTGAAAGGGGTGGTCATATCAAATACTAAACTATTGGGAGTTAGCGAGCCATGTTAGCAATCAAAATTCTTGTTACTTTTGATGTTTTATTGATTAGGGCACCTCCATTAGCCTCATCTATCATGGTCATGTCCTATGGAAGGATTCCCTCGTAAAATTACTAGATCAAGAATTGCTAATTGATTTGATGGTAAGGGCAATTAACACATAATTTTCCGAATCTCTTTCAATACTTATATAATTTCTCCTTCATGTATTGTCTAATTTTTCATATCTCTTTACGAATATCTATAGCTCGAGATGTAGGGAAATATTTCTTCAAAAATAATCTCTTCATTTCATTCTAGGTATTGATTAACTCGAATGGTAAGTAGTATAGCTAATCCGTAGTCGAATCGACCATTGGAAAGGGAAAAAGCCCTTAGCTTAATTTATCTCTTTTGATACCCCTACTATTTCATGCTAGAGAAAACTACATGAAAATCCTTTAGATGCTTGTGAAGGTCTTCACTCGAAAAATCATGAAAGCTAGGCAAAAGATGAATTAGACCAGATTTAAGCTCAAAAGATATCTCAATGTTAGGATAATCAATACATAAAGGTTGAAGATTTAGATCTAGAGTGGTTGATTCTTTGAGAGTACAATTGTTGCTTGGATTGGCCATGATTTCCTTTTGAAAGTCATTAGAGAAAACAAGTAATTAGAATACTAAGAAACAATCAAATTAAACTCAATACCCTCGACAACGATGCTAAAATTTGATGACATGTCGTACCGCTAACAGATTAGATGTATTTCTATTTTGATCATAGAATCTAACCGCAAGGGTGTAGATAGGGAAAATAAGGGTTGAACCTATAGAGAAATGGCTTAATTAATTTTTTTCTATCGATCGATTGTTCCGTAGTGTAAAGGAAGTAAAATAAGGCTTTATGTTTATAAAGATTTATAACCAATCAAAAGGTAAATAGAATTGACAATAATGAGGAAATGCCTTGGTTGAAGTTTAGTATCCACTTTTGGTTTAATCGTTGATCATTAATTCAACTATTAACCTATTCTTAACATGAATATTTACCATAGGACAATAATCTTATGTTATCCTTAATCTTTCCTTATTGATTCGTTAACCAAATAGACATTATTTGATTAATCCTTAACTATTGAACAACCTAATAGACACTAACTAGATTTAATCCAATAACATCATTAAATAGAGAAAGACAAATAAAGCTAAACCACCTTTCTAGATACTAGAAAGATGCAATCTAGTTTTATGTTTTATAAGGGATTAAATGAAAATATATTTATAATAATTTACCCTTAGTTACTACCATAGGTAAGTTTAGACAAGTAATTACACGAACTTGAATACTTAGCCGGTATTAGAACCCATTAAGATCTCACAAAGATTTTACCAAAAACATTAGCTTTCCTTAAACCAAGATAGATGTTTAGTGATTCATGGCTGATTACAAGAGAATTTTCTATCTAGGAATGGTTGCCCAAAGTAGGAATCCCAAAATTGTTATCTTGATCTAAATTTCCTAAATATAATACAATAAGTACTACAAAGTTTAAAGTAAAAGAGCATAAAAGTTATGCAAATTATGCACTCATCAAGAATCAATTACATAGGTATAGAAATATAACATACAACTAGATATTTGATTAATACATGCATTCAAAGCTTAACCCTAAAGTCTTTAGTGGATTTGCCAAACGAGTCATAGACAAGGGCACACAACATCAAGGGATCGAACGACCAAATTTACATTCTCCCCTTTTTTTGGACAGAATAGATAAATTTACTTTTTTTGCTTTTGATACTTCGAGTCGATGAAAATAATTTTGATAAATTGGATGTGTAAAAATGCGAAATTCACAATTTCGGATTCTACTTATACGAAGAAAAACAAAAGAAAGTTATAAAAAAGAAAAAGAAGAGGACAAAAACAAACGCGAAGAAGACAAAAGAGAGGAAAAAGTCCGGATAGAAATAGCCGAAACCTGGGATAACCTTATTTTTGCTCAAGCAATAAGAGGTTCTCTTTTAGTAATTCAATCGATTCTTCGAAAATATATTATATTACCTTCATTAATAATAGCTAAAAATATCATCCGTATACTATTATTTCAAATTCCCGAATGGTCCGAAGATTTAAAGGATTGGAATAGAGAAATGCATGTTAAATGCACCTATAATGGAGTTCAATTATCGAAATAGAATTTTTGAAAAAGCTGGTTAACGAGACGGTATTCAAATAAAGATCCTATTTCCTTTTCGACTATAACCTTGGCACATATCTAAGTTAAAATTCCCTTATAAAGATCCAATAAAAAAGAAAAGACAAAAAAATGATTTTTGTTTTTTAACAATTTAGGGAATGGAAGCTAAACTTCCTTTTGGTTCTCCCCGAAAACGGGATTTCACTTTTTGAACCCATCTTTAAAAAACTTAAAAAAAAAATTAGAAAGTTGAAAAAAAAGTTTTCTAACTCTAACAATTTTAAAAGAAAAAGAAACCTATTTCTACATTTATCAAAAGAAACAAAAAAATGGTTCATCGAAGGCATTCTATTTCTAAAAGGAATAATAAATAAATTTTCAAAATCAAAAAGAAATCCAATTCTATTATTTGGATTTAGAGAAGTAGATGAATTAAATAAAACTAAAAACGAAAAAGATTCACCAATCAATAATCGGATTATTCATAAATTTTCCACTTCCATTCGATCTATGGATTGGATAAACTATTCACTGACAGAAAAAAAATGAAAGATCTGAATGTCAGAACAAAGACAATAAGAAATCAAATAGAAAAAATTACAAAAGAAAAGAAAAAATGATTTATAACCTCAGAAAGAAATATTAGTCCTAACAAACTAAGTTATAACGCTAAAAGATTAAAATCATCAAAAAATATTTTACAGATATTAAAACGAAACAATGCTCAATTAGTCCGTAAATCCTATTTTTTTATAAAAATTTTGATTGAAAAGATATATATAGATATCCTTCTAGCTATCATTAATATTCCGAAGATCAATGTACAGTTTTTTCTTGAATCACCAATAAAAATTATTAATAAATATATTTATCTGTATAATAAAAAAGAAAATCACAAAAGAATTGATGAAACAAATCAAAATACACTAATTCATTTTATCTCGATTATAAAAAAGGCATTTAATTATAGTAATATTAATAAGAATTCACAGATTTTTTATAACCTAACCTCCTTGTCACAAGCATATGTATTTTACAAATTATCACAAGTCCAAGTTATTAACCTATATAAGTTAAGATTTGTCCTTCAATATCACGGAGCATCTCTTTTTCTTAAAAAAATGAAATAAAAGATTATTTTGGAGTCCAAGGGCAATTTCAGTTCAAATTAAAAGATGCAAACTTTAGAAATTCCGTAATGAATGAATGGAAAAACTGGATAAGAAGTAATTATCAATATAAATACGATATATCCGAGATCAGTTGGTCTAGATTAATATCGCAAAAATGGCGAAATAGAATGAATCAACAGCGTATGATTCAAAATAAAGATTTAAACAAATGGAATTTATATGAAAAAGACCAATTAATTCATTACGAAAAACAAAATAATTTTGAAGTAGATTCATTATCGAACCAAAAAGATAATTTTAAAAAATACTATAGATATAATATTTTATTATATAAATCCATTAATTATGAAAATAAGAAAGACTCATCTATTTATGAATTACCATTCCAATTAAATAATAAGCAAGAGATTTTTTATAATTACAAAATAGATAAAAGCAAATTATTTGATATGACGGGAGGTATCTCTGTCAATAAGCATCTAGCAGAAGATGATATTATCGATACGGAAAAAAGCCCGCATAGAAAATATGTGGATTGGAGCATTCTCCATTTTTTTCTTAGAAAGAAAGTCAATATTGAATCCTGGATCGATACCGAAACCAAACAAAAAAAAGAAAAAACCTTTTTGATTGGATGGAAATGAATGAAGAAATACTAAATCGTCCCATTCCATTTATCCGCATAATTTTCTATTTTGCTTTACAATTCATAATCCGATTGGTTTTTAGTTTATTTATGCAAAAAAGATGTCAATTGCTACAATGAAATGACCAATATATTCTATCTTGACTTTGACTGCTTTTTTTGATCCAGATCCAGATAATGTGAAGCGATGAGTTGGTTATAAATTCTATATTTATACTTATTAATTCATTAGTTCATAGTATGCATTGGTCTTTTTTTTTTTTTAATCTTGACCTTTGAAAAACCAACGAGTCACACACTAAGCATAGCATATTAAATAATCAATCGAATTTTTTATTTTATTCAACCTTATAGAATTAGGATTCTTTCATTCTTTTTTGTTCTTTTTGGCCAAAAAGAACAAAAAAGAATGAAAGGTTCAAGTGGGTAGCAAATAAGAAAGGAGTTACCATGTAATATTAGAAAACTAGAAAACCTAAAAGGATCGGTCAACATAAAGATCTAGGTAAGCAATTTGGTTACGAGTAAGGAAGATCAAAATCACCACTATCATGTTCTACCCGAGGTAGGTTGCATTGTATGCATGTTGAAAGTAAATGTCTAGTCTTATTATGCTATGAGTTTATGCCTATTTGCGTGTACTTATCTTATCAAAATATATCAATCGAGTAATTTGAGATTGAGGCCAATCAAAGGCATATTTTCATATTATAAAATAAAATAAAGATATATTTAAGTTGGCAAGCCACTAATGGTTTTGAGCTCATAACATATAATTTATCAAGAAACTAAAAGTATTGAGACAACATCATAAAACTTGGCAAGCCACTAATGATTTCAAGCACATAACATAAATGTTGGCAAGTTCCTAATAGATTCAAGCCTAGAACATAAAAATTAGCAAGCCATTAATGGCTTTAAATCTATAACATGAAAATGATAGAGCCACTAATGGCTTCGAGCTTATAACATAAAAAAATAAGGAAACACTACTGGCATAGAGCCCACAACAAGAAAATTACCAAGCCAATAATGGCTTTGAGGCCATAACAAAAAAATTGGCACATCACATTTAATTATTACAAATACAACATTAGTCCTTAGAGCTAATCCTAACAAATTCAACATATTCCTCACATGTCACATCCAATTCACATAAATGCGAGTGTTAACTTTTAAAGTTAAGCTTGATAAATTAATTACATTCACACACACACACCATAATTTAATGCATCACAAATGCATTATTAACTTTCAAAGCTAATCTTGATCAATTTTATCGTATGCTACACACACCATATTTAATTTAGATAAATCAAGCAAAAAAAAAAAATCATGAATATCATATTCAGCGACCATATCATATAAGCAATTCAACATAGACATCATATTCAAATTAAAATATCACAAGCCAAAAATAATCATGCTCAATTACACATTGGGACCGGTGCTCACCTCTAATAAACCAAAACCCATTCCTAATCCTCCTAGCTCCATCGAAGAGCATTCACACCAAACTTATTTCTCTTTAAAATACCTAAGGTCTTAGACCCTTTTGGTTTCGGTGCTTAAGAGTGTATCTTATTCACACTTCAAATATCATATTTAATTTATGAACATCACATTCATTCACAATATTGATCCATATGCATTTGAACCTAAAAAATGTTAATGCAATGAAAACTTACTTAATCAATCAAAATGATCAATATGCCATCCTAGTAACATCAAGACCACCTTTTTATGCCAAACGATGAATGCGCCCTTAGTGACGGTTTGTTTTTGAAAGATGCTTGAAATCATTTCTAATCCTTCCAACAAGCTCTAAAGAGTAGGGAAAAGATGGTACAACCTTTTTCAATCTTTTAATGAAGATAAAACAATGTTGTCTACTACGGAGGGAAAGTTAACACCAACAAGACAAGATTTTCCTCTATCCTCCTTTGTTTACTCTATCAAATATGGATTAAGGGTTTAAAGGGTATTTTGGACTAAATCCACTAACCATTGATCAAAATCATCATCATTATACCTTAATTGAAATTTAGACTTAGAGTTTTAATATGATTTTTGGTTTTTAGGTTTCATAAAATTTTGATGATTATTTCGAGCTATTTCAAGATAACTAGTGGTAACAAAGATTATCGGGTTATAACCAACGAGTTATATGGGTTTTTAGGCTATCATGGTAGAAAGGTTTTGGAGCTATAGTGAGGCATTTCATGGTTATTTTAGAGCTGCCAACTTGGTGAGTTTTGGGCTACTTTGAGCTAATGACTAGTAGTAATAGGGGTTGTTTGTAGCTAATGGGTTTGGAGCTATGCAATTATTATTGGCAGATTTTTGGTTGTTTGGAGTTGATGATTGGCGGCAATAGGGGTTCGTTTGGAGTTGGGAGGTTTAGAGCTTTGATTGGTGGTTATGAAGGTTTGTGGAAGCTATGATCGATGGATTTATAAGGTTTTTAGAGCTATGTTCAGCAATAATAGGTTTTTGGTGGGTGTTGTGTTTTGGATAATGGCTATGGAGGGTGATGATTAGTGTGGAAGATGAGGATGGATGACCTTAAAGGGTTTTGGTCATTTTGGAGAGGGTGGTTATTTCAAGGTTTTTTTTTTTTTTTGAGTGAAAGAAATGATACTCCCCTCTCCCCAAGAGATGAAGTGTGACTTTTATAGTGAGATTTTTTTAAAAAGGTTTTGGATAAAACCCAATTTGGTCTTCCCTTTCTCATCTTTTCTTAATTCTATAACTTATCTCTTTAGTTTCTCTCTAGAGACACCCTCCAATTGAATCTCTTTTCAATTAAACTTCCAATTGAATTTTCTATGGTCCTAATCTCTCTCTCTCTCTCTCTCTCTCTCTTATTTGGACCCAATTCATTCTTTTCTATTTATCCCTTTTTCTTTATCCTTTTCTTATTCCTTTTTTTTTTTGCTTTTTTTTTTTGGTTTAAAATTCAAAAATTATAGGATTCCTAAAAATTCTAATAAAAAAGGTAAAAAAATAAAAATCAAGTGAATTAAAAAAATAATCTTGACTTTTTTTTTTTTTAGAAAAAGTTTGTAAAAATAAATATAGTAAAAAATTGGATGATAAAAGAAACCATAACTCAAAATAAAATATGATTCAAACTAATAATTGGGTTTTCTATTCTAATATGCAATCAAAACAATAGAATTAAACTTAAAACTAAGAATTTAAATGCTTAAAAAACTAAGAACTACATGCTACATCCCACCAATTATAAACTTAAAGAATTTATAGCATAGTATTGAAATATTTACAATGCTTTCAAACTAAAAAATCACTAACTTACTTTCAAGAAAAAAGATGGGTGTTCATAAATTGCCACTCCATTCATGACAAATCTTTTTTTAATAAAATTGAAGAGTGTAATTGTTACAAGCATGAATAGAGGACCAAAAACTAGCTATCGGCCTATAAATTATCACCTATTTAATTATAATCTATAAATTACTACCTACAACTATTACTTTTAAATTATTTTCCTACTAGCTACTACCTAACAAGTTATAGGTGTAAAACTTGTGAAAGTGATACTTGAGTTGTTTGGAATTTGTAAGAGTTTACTTGCATGTTGTATTATTATGTGTTTTTATTATTGCATTTGATATTTATAGTTTTTTTGCTCCTCCATGATCTCCTATAGTGGACGATTTCCTTCTATGTATGTTGTAGTGCTCTTTGTTCTTCTTTTCTTACAACTGCAATGCATCCATGTTCTTCTTTTCTTGCATTACAATGCATAATATTCCTTACCTTACTCTATTATTCTTGTGTTGATATTCCTATATTTTTTTAAATTTCTAAATTGTACTTTTATTGTTACTAAAATTATGGTATTCTTTAACCATCTTTGTTATTGATTATTTTTGTCCTTAAAATAGGATTTCCCCCATGTTTCTCTTTAGTTTTGTCTTGTTAGGAATCCTTCTTCTATTTGTTTCTCTTTAGCTTGTTGAAAGCATTGCGGTGGTCTTTTTTACATCAATTTGTTGGGTTAAGTGGGCTTGTTGAGTTTAGCAAGTTAGGAATAGCTCTTTTCTAAATAAAAAAAATATCCAATGGGCTTTTAATTGAAGCCAATTACAAGAAAAAAAAAAAAGATTAATAAGAATCTATAAACAACCTTCGTTGGGCTTTACCATCTTTTCTATCCAATTTATGAGGCCAAGACTTATAATAAATTTAGATATAACAAATGCTCTAGCTTCTTTCAATGTGCAAAAGTTTTTATTAAGCGTGGAAAGAAATATTCTTTATATATCTAAAACAGGTGGGGAGTTCACTATTTATTTGAACAGTGAACTCTCCGAGTTTACCACACCTCTTCTACTGTTCATTTGAACCTTCTTTTTTGCTTGAGTTTTCTCCCCCCCTTTTTTTTTTTTTTTTTTTAATTTCCACTCTTACTTATTTTCTTTTTTTTTTTAAATTATTAAATTTGATTTTTTTTCCTTTTAATTTTCACCCTTAGTTTTTTTTTCTTAGTTTTTTTTTTAATTTTTGAATTATTTCGTTACGATCCTTAAAAATTTAAAATAAAAATTTTAATCCTTACTCGATGCACTTATATGTCTTTTTTCCTTTGAATTTTTTTCTCATCAATTTATGTTCTTTTTTATTTGATTGAGTATTAAAATTTTTAAAAATCGATCGTTATTTTTTTTCAAACAAGCTTATGATTTACTTTGCACTCACACTATACTACTCAACCTTAGTTTTTTTTCATTTCTTAAAAAAAATTTCACTATTAATTTTTTCTTATTATCTTAGTTTTTCTTTTTAACTTTTTCTTTTATTGTTTAAAATTTATTTCTTCAATTATTTAGAGTGTTAAAATTTTTAAAAATCGATTGTTATTTTTTTCCAAACGAGTCGATGATTTACTTTACTCTCGCATTATACTCAATTTTAGTTGTTTTTCCCTTTTTTTTTATAAAAAAATTCACTATTAATTTTTTCTTATTTTCTTACTTTTTTTCTTCTAAATTTGTTTCTTCAATTATTTGT